>OZ007496.1:26640449-27927949 GCA_963931805.1 Microdon myrmicae
TGAAAAATAAAAACACAAAAATTATTATGTTAGAAGAGGAGCGCTTTATTTATTATTATTTTAATTTTTTTGTAATAAATAGTTTTTTTTTTTTTTTTTAACAATCGAAGCAATTTTTTTTCTTTATTATTTTTTTTTTTTATTCAACTGTGTACGTCTTCGCAATATATAAAATTCTTTTATTAAGTACATCTCGATTGACGTGGATGTTCAAATGCGAACAGAAATAAAAGTTTTCTTATTTTTTTTTCTTTTTATTTGTTAATTCGGCAAAGAAAGTATATACACGATTTTTTATCTGTTATTTCTTTTGTAAAGAATATTAAAATATCGATAGGAAAAAAGTAATATAAATGATGATATATAATTTTTGAGTAAACGTTAGTGGAAGGAAGTGAGTTTTCTCATTTACTTCACGTTTATATATCATTGAATTGTTTCTCTTTGTTTTTGTTTTTAAACTGTTTTCTTTTTCATTCTTCAGTTATACATCATGTGTCCGTTATTCTTTTGCAAACTAAAAAAAAGAAAAGTTAAAAATACAAAACAAATCACTTATAGATTATTACATATAATATATATTTAAATTAATTTCATCGTTTAATTTTTTGTTTTGTCACGATATAAGGAAAAAAGAAGAGAAGAGAAACGAAATAAAAAATCAAAACAAAAACCCATACACACCAAATGTCTTCTCTTTTTTGTAACCAATTGGTTAGATTTGAATGAATGGAAAGCTGACGAAATAGAATAGTGAAAAACAGTATATAATAAACAATTTTATTTTATTTCGTTATATCCCTCCATCTATTTTTGAATATCCTTCGTAATGATAGAAGGGTTTAATCACCTACTAGTAAAATGCCCTCATTAAAAATTCTGTTCTTTGTTTTTACATGTTTATTTTATAAAAATTCTTTAACTACTCTTTTGCACATGAATCGCTTTTCACTTAAATTATCAGCACTTTATTTTAATCGCTTCAAAGATGATACTAGAAAAGTAAACAGATGAAACACAACAATTTACAGCAGCAGATTTCAAAAGGAAATATATATATAAAAATAAAGAAAATATTTAAGAAAATGAAAAAATAAAGTTAATAAATACAAAAGCGGGCGGAAAAAAGTGCTTCAATTAATCACTTGAAATCAAAAAGAAAAGAAAAATTTAATTTAATTAAAAAAGAAAAGTAAAATAAAATAAGTATTCTTGATACAATTAAAGTAGTATTGCTGATTCTCCAATCTTTTATATATGAGATAATAAAATCATACAATGCAAAATGACGAAAACTTTTAAAGAAAAGCTGATTACTGAAGAGAAGAAGAAAAATAAAACAATTTATTAAAACTAAGAACAGAATAATCTTTTTAAATGTCTCTATAGTTGTGTAACAACTTTTTCTGTTATTTTTTTACCCATTGATTTTCATAATATTTCAATATATGACATATTTTGCCATAAACCAAAGTTAAATAAAATCTAACTTCTAGTTTCAATAATTTACTTCTGCATTTTTAATGATCCTCCTCTTTTGGTTTTTCTTAATAGTGTTTCGTGTTTACTCATTATATATGTATATGTGTATGTGTATAACTCAAAGTGTTATATGTGCATGTTGTATATCTCAAGTATATATCGTGTGTGTTTAACTCAAATTTTACGATAATCAATCTCTGAGTGTCTCCCATGCACCAATTGCACATGAAAAACATTTTCCCCTAAAAGTCGTATTGGTGTGTCCCAATTATATAGAAAAAAAAATATTCATATTAAAAAAAATGAAACCTTTATACACAAGGATATTTATTCACACTCTACCAGAATTTTAAGCAAAACATTTATTCCATAACTTAAAGAGTTTAATTATGTGTCGTTATCTAAATACAACTTTCAAAAACCATTCGTGTTTTGCAGGTTGTGTATATGTTTTCTTTTGTTGTTGTTTTACTTTATTGTAAACTTTGTTTATATGGCGCAACATGCACCTTTTTTTTCTGGTAAGTAAAGCGCTCGTATATTAACATTAAAAGAACATCCCTGGTTTTTGAGTGCGTGGATTGTACGTCTGAATATTTGAACCGTTCGCTCGTGTGTTGCTTGGACATCCACTACTAATCCCTGGTGTATACATTATTTTTATGTTGTATTTTTATTATTTTCTACTTTTATTTTTGGTTTTGTTTTACGCCTTCTTTAAATTTATAAAAGTGAAAACTACAACAAGTCAGGAAAAATAACAAAATAAAAGGAAATAATAAAACCAGATGGACAAAATCTCAGAACAAACGCTTAAAACAACCTGTATCAGGTGAAAAGGAATTTAAACCAGAAATAAAGCAAGAAACAAAAAATGAATTCAAGACAAACTGCTAAATTAAAATCTTTTGCTTTCGCATATTAAAAGAAAAAACAATACAAAACTATGATATAATATATATATGTATATTTTTTTGTCACGTACCCTCTTAAATAACAAGATACATACTGCATTAATTCTTAGAATTATTATTGTTATATTTTGATTTTTAAGTTTTAATACATTTACAAAACACAAGAAAACTAGAATTTTTAACTCATATATACTAAAAGGAAATTGCTTAAATAGCCATTCATCTCTTCATAGCAAATAAAACAAGAAATAAGAGAAAGAAAATTATAACCACCCAAGTGTATAATTTTCCGTGATTTTCTTTTTTCTTTCTTTTTTTTGCAGAAAACTAATAAAATAATATTAACACTACCATAACAAATATAAAACATGAAATTCAAATTTAAACTCAAATTCAAAACACGTGCTGAATAAAATTTATTGGCATTACCTAAAGCCAAGATAAAGGTGTTGCGTGAGAAATACTTTCCTTGCAAGACCAGGCTGATATAAAAGACGAAAAATGCAAGAAAAAAAAACCATCTGCATTAAAAACTTATAAATAAGAAATAGAAAAAAGACGAATTAAAATACTTCAAAAGGGACTAATAAAAATAGCATATTTATTATTTCATAAAATGACGCAAATTTTTAAGTAAACCGCATAAAAACCGACTTAAAATGAAAAAGAAAGTAAAATTAATATTAAAAAAAGAAAATCAGACTAAGCAAGAAAATTAATAAGGGTTTTAAAGGATGAAATGTTTAAGAAATTGTCCAGCTAGACTTTTACAAAAACAAAAATGAGGTAAAGATAGACGTATGATGAGGAGGGGAAAGATTATTTAAGTTTATTGAAATTACAGTTTCTTAATTAAAATAAACAAAAAAAAAACTTAAAACGTGTTTTTTATTTATTGATTTTTCGTGGAATCTATCATTGCAAAATGGTTAAGAATTGCATCATGAAGCTTGAACAATTGAAGTCGTTTGTCCGCGCTAAGTGATACGAAAACAACTGATCCGAATGAATGGGTTTATCCGCGAGGCAAGCAATTAAAGACATTGTTTCTTTCATGAGTGCCTATGGGGCAAAGTTGACCATTAGTATGTATTCCGTCTACAACAAAATATTTGAACATTGTGTGTGAACAAATTCTTACGCCACACGAACCAAGCAGAAGGATGATAATACGTAAGCAGAAATGACTATTGAGACATCCCCAAATAGGAATGTATAAGAATAAGAATGTGACTCAATGAAATCACACCAACTAGCAACGAATAGAACTGCTGTGCATGGAGAGAAATTTCGGAAGTTAAAAATAAAGACATGACTCGCAAAATGAAAAACTCGCTAATACTCGTGTGCGAACGACAGAAGTAAAATGTAGATTCTAGTGCTATAGTAAATTGCTTTTTGGTTTTGTGATTTGATTTGAAGTCTGCAATTATTTTAATTCAAAATAAAATTATATATATTTTTCCATGTAGGACTAAATGCATATCGTATTTTACAAATAGTGTTCTAATGATAAATTACTGGCTCTTTGCAAGCACTCTAAATTATACAATATATTGTAGCCGAGCTTAGGGTTCGCTGGATTAATTATTTTTAATAAATAAGAGCAGTTAAATCGATTTTGAATTAATGTAACACTTTATTAGTCCGTTAATAATAACCGTTACTTTTACCGTACACTTAACGATTTCTTGACTTGTCGCTTCCGTACTTATCGCGTCTTTGACTGCTTACTTCTTACTTCTTTTACCGATCTGCGTGCGACGTATTTATACCGTTTTAATCATTCTTATTTGGTGTCTCGTTTCTGTCCGTTCCATAGCCTCGAATTTTCTATTGCTGCTAGTCTCCAGTTTTCCAGTACTTTCTACAATATTCTAGTACAGGTATTCCCCGCCTTACGGCCGAGATAGGTTCCTGGTCATCGGTCGTAAGTCGATTAAGCCGTAAGTCGAATTTCATATAAAAAAATTCCGACTTAGCTAATGTAATGTATTATTTGTACTGAAATATGTATGTAAATCGAATTTTTTACTTGGTTTTTTTTTTTTTACATTTTTCTCATATATTTGTCTTCTTTAAGTATTTTCTATGAAAAAAATTGGAAAAAAATGGTCGTAAGTGCGAATAGTCGTAAGTCGAACAGTTGTAAGTCGGGGACTACCTGTACCACAAAGAAGCTATTTTCAATATCTTAAATCTGATCGTAACAAACAATTGGATGCCTGAAATCCGTGGTATCATATAATATAATTATATATATAAGTTGTATATTATATATATAAGTTGCATATTATATATATAAGTTGAATATTATATATATAAGTTGAATATTATATACATAAGTTCAATATTATATATATAAGTTCAATATTATATATATAAGTTAAATATTATATATATAAGTTGAATATTATATATATAAGTTGAATATTATATATATAAGTTGTAATTATATATGGGGGGTGGGAGCAGACATACAGAGCAAAGTCACTGCTTTCAACCCGGCGAGGGCCAGAACGACCCCGTCCCTGTTCAATCCAAGTTGACATGCAGTCTCCATGTGACACTCCTGGATAGCTACTTTGGCACCCGCCAAGTAATGAACCAATGCATGCAGCGATATCCTGAAAAAAGGTTGGCGCAAGGCTAATAACCTTGCCCGAAAAAACGATCGTAAGTCGGGGACTTTGTTTCGGACTTTCTAGAATATTCTAGTACTGATTGTCATATGCGTCACACTACCCTCCGCCTAGATTAGTTCGTCCCGAACTAAGTTCACTGGTCTCCTGGGTTAACAAAAGTCGCCAGTCGGTCACGATGTACCACTTTCATCTTGGCGTTCGGTCTTCGCTGAATCCTATAGACACCGTCGTTAATTCTTGTGAGAATCTTATACGGTCCTTCCCAATGTTGCTGCAACTTCCGAGACCTTTCTTTTTGCCGATGAGGGTTATAAAGCCACACGTTATCGCCTGCATTAAATCCGGATGCGTTGGCTCGAACGTTGTACCTTGTTTTCATCCTGTCACTTGATACCTTGATTTGCTTTCGAACCAAATGATGAATCTCATCGAGGCGATTTCTCCATTCGGCTACGTAGTCTTCGGTGTTGTCTGTGGCGTCTGGAGGTATTCCGAATCGCAGATCGACTGGTAATCGTATCTCTCGTCCAAATATAATTCTTGCTGGAGAATGGCCTGTCGTATCGTGATTAGCCGATCTATAAGTCATGAGAAAGGTTTGTACATATTTGTCCCAATCTCATTGGTGATCACTAACGACCTTCGATAAATGCTCTTTTATTGTTCGGTTGAACCTTTCGACCATTCCGTCTGACTGCGGATGTAAGGGTGTGGTCCTGGTTTTCCTTACCCCAGTGCCACACAGATGCCTTGAAATATCTGTGATTCGAAGTTTCGGCCTTGATCGGAATGAAGCTCACAGGGAACTCCATATCTGCTGATCCAATTATTGATAAGCTGCTCAAATATGATTGTTGCTTCTTGGTTTGGAATTCGAAGGACTTCCACCCACTTGCTGAAGTAATCCATGATAACCAACATGTATTTGTTGTTGTCGTTTGTTTTTGGGAATGGTCCTGAGATATCAATCAAAGCGCTCCTTGGTTTTGCTGTTGGTCCTTTGGTCGCAGTGCAAGTTATACACTTCCTACACCAAGACTCGACGTCATCTCTTATGTGAAGCCAGTAGAATCGAGATCGTAATTTTGAAAGCGTTTTATTAACTCCCAGATGTCCACCGGAGGCCCCGTCCTGTATTTCTGTTAGTACATCCTTCACTTTTGATGGTGGGACTAGAATCTGCATTTGATGGGATTTTCCATCCGCGGCTTCCCATTTACGCCTTAGAATTCCATCTTCCACCAGCAAGGAATTCCATTGTGCCCAATAAGCTTTAAATTTTTCCCTCTTGGAAATATTGTTCCAAGTTGGCCGCTCGTTCTTTTCTTTGTGTTCCAGGATTAGCGACATATCTTCATCCTGAAGTTGAGTTGCGCGTATATCATCACTCGTCCACCCATCTAGTACTTTTACTCGTACATTTCGGAGGTCGTACGCCTCTTGTTTTAAACGATCAATTTCTACTTCCGAATCTTGAAGGCGACGCTTTAGGGTCAAAATTTCAGCTTGCCTCTCTGCTAGATCAGTTGATAAGCGATTGTTCTCCTCAATGACCTTTTCTCGTCTGGTTTTAAGAGCAATTATCTGTTGATGCAAGGATTTACATTCGGTCGTGGTGCTGTCCAAGTCTGAATCACGCTAAAAGCTTCTCTTGTGATTAGCGCATGAACAACAATTCTCACTTGATGTTTCATTCATTCGTCAACGTTTCCTACAGTCAACAGAGATGTGGGCAACTTCGCCGTTGTATATGCCCGATTCTTTGGCAGGAACATTCCTGGACGGACGTTCCTCGGACTCTATACGTTCTCCCGGTAGCCAGTTTAGCCGATTCAGGCCAAAGAATGCGAACGCCAGTATTTCATTAGTCGTCTTCTTTCTTTCTGTTGCAAGTCCCGATCTTGGAGAGCGTTTATAAATGCTTACATTGCTACCTCGTTCAGAAATTCCTTAGTCATATTTGAATAAGACAAGTTTGACAATCACTCAATGTCTGCAAGCGGCAGACCTGCTGCATGTGGTTGTCTCCATACCTAGCTTCAAGGCCGTCTCTTACCGCTTGGAAATCTGTTTGCTTCTCTGCTGGTATGGGTTGTAGCAATTCTGCAGCCGCCGCGCGGAGTGACAAGATTAGAGATGTTGACTTTTGCTCATCCGACCACTTATTATAATTGGCTGCGGCGTCAAACTGACGTATAAATACGGAGAAGGGTTCCGTTCCATCGAAGGTTGGCGGTTGCATCCTTGTATCTTTGTAGTCATGTTGGTTGCTAGGCGATGCCTTATTTCTCTTAACACACTCAAGTCTCTTCGATTCGCGTTATTTCATTGGTGACTTTCTTAAATTCAGCTTCGTTTTTTAGATCCAGATTTTCTATTTCGTTTCGAATTTTTGACTGAATTTCTTCCTCAAAGTGTTGAAAATAACATTTCAGCCACTGCGTTTGGGCATCCAGTTTCGCATTCAGATCTGCAGCTTGTGCGTCGAATTTTGAATTTTGGGCGTCGAATTTTGAATTAATATCTGTAGCTTGCGCGTCCAATTTTGTCATCATCATCCTGAGCATCTCCGATATGTCCAACTGTGGCGAACACTTCTCCGTTACATTGGCACCATCTTGACTCGCTGTTTCTTCTCCATCCGGACAGTGGCCCAATCGTAAAGACATATGTGTCAACATCAATACCCTTTTCCTCCATTGCTGCTTGAAGACGCTGTCGAAGAATTTGCTTCTGTCCTCCGCTATCCAGATTCCGGTCCTCAAGTTCCTTCTTCAGCTCAGGAACGCGACGATCCTCCAAATGTCGATCTGACATCGTCACAACACACTTTCACAAACTTATTTACTTCACCAATAATTAATCCCACTTTTGACACCAATTGTAGCGAGCTTAGGGTTCGCTGGATTAATTATTTTTAATAAATAAGAGCCGTTAAATCGATTTTGAATTAGTGTAACATTTTATTAGTCCGTTAATAACAAGCGTTACTTTTACCGTACACAACGATTTCTTGACATCGCTCCTAGTCTCCAGTTTTCCAGTACTTTCTAGAATATTCTAGTACTTTGTTTTGGACTTTCTAGAATATTCTAGTACTGATTGTCATATGCGTCACAATATCTAGTTTTTGTTTATGCCTTGTGTGTGCAATGATTTTTATAATTTTGTTTACAGTGTTATCAGCATATTATAAGAGGTCTTCCTTTTTTACAATTTTGCTAACGCCGTATTCATACAGGTTTTTCTATTTTATAATTTATTTTTATTACTATTTTTTTATAACAAGCAAAAACAAAACAATTAAAACTAAATTAATCAAACTATGCTAAATATGAAGGAAGAGAAACGGGGGAGCATTGCAACTTAAATGCACACCATTTTCGGGGACGTGTAGTCCTTTCTTCGTCACTAAACCACCACCAGCTGGGATGTGATTGCTTTCTTTAGATTTACAGTGGTGAAAAAAATAATAGAAACAAGCTTGCTCTTCGACATTAATCGTTAAGAAAAAATGTATTTGGGGAAAAATAAGAATTAAAAATATACTAACAGATTTGGTGCACAGTATTACTTTATTATTTATTATTATTATTTATTGGCCTGTAGTAACCCGGAAGTTCATGACCTCACCAACTCGACTCCGCCATCGTTCCCTGTCCTGTGCACTCTCCTTCCACGCCCGACCATCTGATCTAATCTCCTCAAGGTCAAACATTGTCCTCCCATCTCCGCCGCGGCCGTCCTACCGGTCTCTTTCCCGTTGGTCTACCGTCAAGAATTCTACCCACGGTCCTATCGTTGCCCATTCGCGCCATGTGTCCCGCCCATCTTAATCTTCGCGACCTGATTACTCTCACTATTATAGGTTTCCGGTATAGCTCTTCCAGTTCCTGGTTGTGGAGTTTCCTCCATTGCCCTGTCTGCTCGTCATATTTACCGCCAAAGATACCCCTTAGAACTTTATTCTCGAATACGTGGAATTTGTTTTCTTTCCGTTTTGTGAGAGCCCATGTTTCGCGTCCGTGCAGACCGATCTGCAAGATCGAAGGAGAGAGTTCTCGTTCGGGCAGACGAGGAGAAAAAACACGGAGTTGAGATGTGCGCTTAAAGAGAGACTGTCGAAGGTGAAAACGTGCGGGACTACTCAGGCTATTTAATGATGCACATATTGTCCGATGTGGGAAAGTCCGCCCTGACTGCTCCAGATTACAAATGGCCTACCTTTATTTCGGTTCCATACAAGTGGCGGAAAGCATGTTCTCCCTGTGCTTCCTTAGTTAGGTATCCGTTCGCACGTTCAAATGATCGGATTCACTTCCGTACTC
Source organism: Microdon myrmicae (assembly GCA_963931805.1). Classification (NCBI taxonomy): domain Eukaryota; kingdom Metazoa; phylum Arthropoda; class Insecta; order Diptera; family Syrphidae; genus Microdon; species Microdon myrmicae. The sequence continues at coordinate 26,649,819 of OZ007496.1, forward strand.
ATACGGTCTGCATATTTGTTTTATTTCATTGCTTAGCAAACTTGGACTAGAAGTTGTATCGATAATTGTCGTTTGTTTAACTTACAACACGGAACTGTGCGAGGAGAACCAATGAAAGACAATCGTTTTGGTTTTGCTATACTTATTGTTAAACTGATCATTTACACTTAGTAATAATTGATTGTTACGATCACAAACCACCACCGGACAACACTCTTTTCACCTTCGACAGTCTCTCTTAAGCACACAACTCAATTCCCTGTTTTTTCTCCTCGTCTGCCCGAATGAAAACCAATTGCTGTAACAAATCACATCTACAATCCCCTTGGACTTTTAAAGGCTGATTAACTTGACGAGGCCACGGAAGTAACAGGCAAAGTTAACGCTTCTCTCCACCGGGAATAGTTAGATAAACATAAAATGTACTGCGAGGCGTATATCTGTTGTGTGTGACAAAGAACTGTTGTGCGTGTAAACAATAGATGCATCCTTCGGTCTGCACTGGTGCTTCAGTCCCACCGACGTTAACAGAACGAATTTTGTTAGAATCAGAAACACGTGCAACCCGGCGATTGATACCGCGAAGAAAGCTCAACGACAGAGTGGCCAATAAACTCCTTCAGTGCCCGACTGGTTCGCGCTCTTTCTGGTCAATGGCAAGGGCTGTCAGCAGTAACTTCGCTTCCTCCTCTCTCCCTCCATTGGTGACAGACAGCGGGACGTTAGTCACAAATTCAAAGTATAAAGCTAATGTGTTCGCGAATTTTTGGAGCCACCTGTGATCTCGGCGGTACGGTCTTCGATGCGGGATGTGAGATTTCGTCCGCGCACTATTCGAAGCATTCTACGTGAACTGGATTGTAGGAAGGCAACCGGCCGGACGGAATACCAGCAATAGTCCTTAAGAACTGTGTTCCAGAATTATCGCCGAAGAAGAGTCTGTGCGCCACCGTGGTCCTGATCGGACATATTATAAGAGAGTCTAAGTCAAACCAACGTCATAAGCGAACGTCGTAAAAAAAGCCTACCGCATTTCAAAACTAGAGTATTACCCGTCGTCATCGAAGACGGAAGAAAAAAATGAGTGTGTCATGCAGTGCGGTTATATTTTAATAAATATTTAGAGTCGAGCGTGTATGACGTTATTTTTTTTTTTTATTAGACTTATCTCGGGAGAGGCGAACCTATAGCGCCCAGTGGGCGCCCCCAGATGCCATCAAATAACTGTTGCAGTTCTTTTTGAACAGTTCCAGGTTGCAACGCTCCGGGAACACTCGCGTAGGAAGGGAGTTCCACAGCTTCCCAGCTTTGTAACGAAACGAGTTCTGATGCAGAGATGTTCGCGCCGTCGGGAGATGAACCACAAACGGGTGCGATCCGTCGGATTGTTTTGTGGAGCTCATATAAGCCAAATTGCGTGGAACAATATCAAGAATCTCCGAACAACAGTACCCGTGATAATATCTGTAAAACAGACAGAGGTCGGCTACGCGCCTTCGATGTGATAGCGTCTGTAGTCCCGACGTCAGCGCCGAGTTCCCGACCAGGCGGATCGCTCGTCTCTGTATGCTCTCAAGTAGGTAGGGGGTATGTTTAGGAGCCGAGCTCCAAACATGAGAGCAATATTCGAGCGCGGGTCTAATTTGGGATTTATATAGGAGAAGAAGTTGGGCCGGAGTAAAATATTTCTTGGCTCTAAAAATATAGATCAGTTTTCCTGAGGTTGACCTGGCGATGCTCGACACGTGTTTATGCCATGATACATTTTCACAGACCGTGACGCCGAGCAATTTAAAACTTCCCCAGCCTCGAGGGCCCGGCCATTTATCATCAGCTGTGGAACCGATGATCCACTCTTCTTTGTGAATGTGTTATGTTATTATTAACACACAATTTAATAATATATTAATGGTAATTAATTATAATTTAATAGGGTAAGTTGGGTGACTTACGTGAGTTTACTCGACCGTTGAGCGGTCGCTGTAGTGACTGCTTGTCAGTTGCTGGTGGGTCTGCTGCTCTTGTGTGCAGCGACTGGGTGCAGGGGGCGTTGAACGTCGTGCTCCCCTGTTCAACTGGATACAATGGGTGATGCAACGATTTTTGTTTTGTACTTATTCCGAAGCAGTTGTTGGTGTCGCCAATGTGCTTTCGGTTTCGATGTTTTACGTCGAATGAAATATTTTTGTTTTTTGCCGTTGACGTTTTATTTTATCATTCGACGCCAACGCCGGTTTTTATTATTTTCTCTGCCAAGTAGAATTTGCATAAAGTAGTTTATGCAAATTAACTACTTGGCGAGTTGATCTCCGTTTAAAGGTAAAGAGGGGAAACTAACGAAAGGGGATTAGTGGATGTTGGGGGGACCTGGACTCAAGGTCGGTCCGTAACAAATGTTGTATATTGTGTCTTCCGTTACATTGAAGTCGACGAGATTGGCCCAACCCCACTGCAGGACCCTATCTAGATCCTGATTCAGAGAGTCAATCTGTCTACATCTCAGCTGATGCGACGCAGGCGCACCAATCGGCCGAACACTCGAAAAGGAGGAAACAAGCATGCTATCATCCGCAAAACTGAGCACTTTATTATCCGTTGTCTCCAACAAATCATTTATGTGAAGCAAGAACAAGGTTGGAGCCAAAAGAGAACCTTGGGGCACCCCCGAATTAACAGGATACAGATCCGAACACTCGCCGTCCACAACAACCCGGATCGATCGATTCTCGAGGAAGCTCCTCGTCCAGTCGCAAAGCTGTTGTGAAAGTCCACATGAACGAAGTTTGCTCAGCAATGCCTCGTGCCAGACGCGGTCAAAAGCCTTGGAGATGTCCAATGCGACCGCCCTTGACTCACCATGCCGTTCAATCGCAGATGTCCATATATCGGTTATAAGTGTCAAAAGGTCTCCCGTGGACCGTCTGCCACGGAATCCGTATTGACGATCATTCAGAAGTCCGTTGCACTCCAAATACTTAACCAACTCTGTATTGATGACTTTTTCCATTACCTTAGATAATATAGACAGTAATGCTATCGGACGGTAATTTTGTGGGAGACACTTTTTTCCCGTCCTTGGGATTAGCTGAACTCTAGCGATTTTCCAGCAGCCGGGAAAGGTCCTCCGTGCATAAGACAAGCGAAAGAGTCTGCCAAGAACCGGCGATAGTTCTAGAGCACAGTTCTTAAGGACTATTGCTGGTATTCCGTCCGGGCGATTGCCTTCCTACAATCCAGTTCACGTAGAATGGGTTGAATAGTGCGCGGACGAAATCGCACATCCCGCATCGAAGACAGTACCGGCGAGATCACAGGTGGCTCCAAAAGGCCGGGATCGAGGTTTGAATTCGCGAACACATTAGCTTTATCCTTTGAATTCGTGACTAAAGTCACGCTGTCTGTTACAACGGAAGGAAAGAGGAGGTTGTGAAGTTACCGCTGACAGCTTTTGCCATTGACTAGAAGGAGCGCGAACCAGTTGGGCACCGAAGGAGCGTATTGATCATCTTGTCGTTGTGAGCTTTCTTCGCGGTATCAATCGCCTGGTTGCACGCGTTTCTGATTCTAACAAAATTCGTTCTGTTAACATCGGTGGGATTGGAGCGCCGTTGCTTAAAAGCTCTATTTTTTGCCGCTGTAATCAGCTTGCATTTTTTATCAAACCTAGATTTATTAGAAGAACTTCGTTTGATGGAATGTAGAATATACATCTCCATCCCCAGAAGAATAATCACTGCTACCGACTCTGCGCCAGCGTTAACATCGGAGTTTCGGAAGTACACCTCGGGCCATTGAAAGGATGCGAAGTGTTACGGCTCCAACGCCGTGCTTCCTCTTTCGAGGGAAGAGCGTGGAGGTTATTATAATTTTTTATAATTAAGGGGTTATTAAATAATTAAACTTTTGTTTATTTAAATATTTTGTTTTATTTTTATTTTATTGAACTCAGCTATCTCAAGCTGAGCTCTCTTCTTTCTACTTTTTTCAAAAAAAAAAAAAAAAAAAAAAAAAAAAAAAAAAAAAAAAAAAAAAAAAAAAAAAAAAAAATGTGGCGAGAAGGCCGAATTTGGCGAGACAGGACATATGTGTCCTTCATCTTGTCTCTGACTTCTGGTCATCTTGCGATAACCAGAATCACCCACATCCGTGAGGATATTGGGCTCGGTCTCGCGGCATCTGAAAAGAGAAGAAAAAAGGGGGGGTATTCAAGGATAGTGTGGACAGTGTTAGTCCGAGTGTTCTCTAACTACTTTTATAGAGGGATGGTGGGAAAGAAATCTTACAAGACCGGTGGGTCTTGGGTGCGGTAGTGAACGCAGATCACGTCTTTGGCGTCTGATAATCTGCTCTTTGGTCGGTGTGTATGTTTGTATTTGTGCCGTCTTGTACTGTGCGTTCGTGTGTTGGTTTGTTAATTGTAGACCCTATGGGATGGGTCCAGAAATCCTCTATTATAGAGGGGAATGTTGTTGGGAAGGGTGCTTTCTTCAGTTTTGTACTGAAGAAGAAATTGTGGGGGTTTGATCCGAAGAGATCGAGAGAGAGAAGGGTCAAGAACGCAAGAGTCCCGTACAAGTAGGTTCTCGCTGTTCTGAATGTTTTCGAGGTACTTATATGCTAATTGAAGCAGGTACTCGTCGATAGGGGTAATGGAGGCGCCTTCGTATAGGTGAGAGTTGGGGTAATGACGACCGTCAGGCCTTCTAGAATGATTGGTGCATCTTCTGAGGAGTTTCCTTTCGAAAACCCGAAGTCTTTCCATTTGAGCCGAAGATATGCAGGACCATATGGGGAAGGCGTACGATATTCCAGATCGGATTAGCTGCTTATAGCAGAGAAGCTTAACTTTGGTGTCAACTTTGTTCCTCCACTTCAGGATGTTGTGCAGTTGCTTAGACCGACCATAGCCCCTTTGGAGAATGTGGGTCACATGTTTGATGAAATTCATTTTTGGGGTATAAGTGACCCCGAGATATTTCATCTTGTCCTGTGGTCTAATCGTAGTATCTCCCATTTTTATTCGAGTATTCTGTGAATATCGAGAAGTAGGTTGGGAGTGTTTACTACTCAGAATTATGGCTACTGCTTTGGATGGATTAAGTCGGATTTTCCATCGACTGTAATACTGATACAGTTCGTCCAAGTGACGGTTGAGTCGATTTGTTGCGAGGTTAGGGCCTTTGGTTGACGTGTACACCAGGACGTCATCCGCATAGCATATTTGGTTTACTCTCCCGTCCGCGGGGCGGGGAATATCGGAGGTGTAAATATTGAATAAGATGGGGCCTAGAATGGAGCCCTGGGGTACGCCTGCAGCGGCGTGAAAAGTTCGGGAAAGCTTTCCATTCATTCTAACTTGGAAGGTTCTGTTTAGAACAAACTGGTAGATGATGCTACATAGCGTTCTACTGAGGCCAGTATTCAGAAGTTTAAAAGCGAGACCTTCGATCCAAGTCGTATCAAAAGCTTTTTCAATGTCTAGGCTTACCGCAACGGTGGGTTCCTTATTAAAGAGCCGCACGCAGACATGGTTTTGAAATAAGTTAAGAGCCATAGTGGTGCTGTGCGCTCTTCGAAATCCGAATTGGAAATCAGGTATTAGGTGCCTGGCACTGACAAAGTTATTTAGCTTCTCGTATATGAATTTTTCATATATTTTGCTGATGCAAGTGAGAAGCGAGATAGGGCGAAAGCTTGAGGGGTGATACGTTGGTTTCCCAACTTTTGCTATTGGGCAAATAATAGCGTGCCTCCAAGCTTGGGGAAAGTACCCCATGTTGTAAGCATGGTTGAACAGAATGGAGAGCTTTATAAAGAATAAGGCAGAAAGCCTTCGCAACGAGTGGTATGACATGTTGTCGATACCAGGTGACTTCTTAGGGTGTCGAGATTTAACCAGACTCTGTAGGGTATTTGGTGTGATGAAACCGTGACCATTATCACGTGTGTCATCGAAGTATGCACTGTTAGTTGGGTTAAAGACAACAATTGGCTCGTTGAAGTCGTCCAACTTACTGTGGACCTCTGAACTAACGATTGCATTAGTTTCAGGGTCGCCATCTTGGAGAGTGAGTTTGTGATTGTTTTCGAAGGTCTCTCCGATGATATTTGCTTTATTGGTGTCGTTATTGACAACAACACCATTGTGCATAATTGGCCCAGTGATGCGGGAAGTGCCACATATCTTTTTAACATTTTTATAAACGTTCTGGTCCATCTGAATACCCTTCAGCTTGTCTTCCAATTGTCGGGTACGATTGTTTTGGATTCTCTGTTTTATCAGTGTACCAATATTGTGAATAATGGATCGCAATAATGGCTCCCTTTGCGTAAAGCGGTGACGATATCTCATTCTGCAGAGCTTTTTACGCTCCCGGATGAGACGAAGAGTGATGTCGTCATGGGGAATCTGATAGGTCTTTTCAAGTTTGTACTTCGGGACATGAGTCTCCGAAGTTTCAACTAGAATCTCGTGAAGTCGTTTTGCAGCGTTGTTTATCTCAACCGTCGTTAGGTTCCTGTCAGTGGGAAGAGAGAAGTGGTGGAGTTTATCGTTCAATGTAATATTGAAGTTGTCCCAATTTGTCCGCCCATAATCGGGTATGTATCTGATATGAGCCCGGGATGCTCGATAGCCACGAATGAATATGGTCACAGCATTGTGGTCAGATACACCCGCTGAAACTTGAGGAGGAGTGATTTGTGGAAGTAAGTCTTTGGACACAATAAATATGTCCAGAATTGAGTTACCTCGAGTACCAACCGTAGGTGCGACTATTTCGCAGTTGAGGGCATACATATTCGCGGTGTACCATTGGTACAGTTTTGTGCCATTTGGGCAAGAGACAGAGTTGTTCCAGTGGGGATGTCTGGAGTTAAAATCGCCGCCTATGATGAAGGGCGTATGCCCCGAGGTCCTTATTAGTTTGCCGATATCGTCGGGGTTAATGGGGCCATTATTGGTTTTATGCGAGTGGTATACAGAGTATATATTCACTCTACCATTACTAGCCAGATGCAGTTCAACTCCAGATACCTCTATGGACTCTAGGTGTGGGAGGTCAATAGCTTCATGGCGAAGTCCGCTATTAACCAGTATACAAGTTCCACCTCCGTTGATGGTGGGACCGCCAGTGAGGGTTCGATCTCTTCGAATCATGGAGAAGTTTGGGAATACGGGACGGTGACATGGATGCAACCTAGTTTCGGTTACAAGTACCACGTCCGCCCGGCTTTCCTTTATGAAGTCAGAAACTATCATACGCTTGGAATGCGAAACAAGGGAGTTGACATTTAAGAGGATAACTTTAATTTTGGAATCCATTGTGGAGGGTATGTCTTGCATATGCAGTGAAAAGGAGGGCCTCCCTCTCTGCTTCGGTTGATAGTTTCTCATATCGGGGTCGGATATCCTCAATTAAGCGGGAGAAACTAAGTAGTTTCTCGAGCATTGAAGATTGCCCCCTCGGAGGCTTTTGCACCACCGCTTGAATTTGAGGCGTCGTGTTGGCCTTTACCGGGGCTCGCTTAGGGACTTGAATATGTTTTTGAGGGAGAGGAGTTGAAACGGTTTTTGTATTCCTTGCCTGCTGACCCCTAAGCATGTCGGCAAATGTGAATCCAGTTTGGATGAAGTTTTGTGTGGCCTGTTTTCCGAAGTCTGACTTGGCTGTTTGCTTAGCTCGAGTCTCCTTGGATCTTAGTTTAATTTCCTTATATTTAGGACAATTTCTATAACTGGCCGGATGCCCTTTGTTGCCGCAGTTGCAGCAAGTTGGCAGTGTTATTTCATCCTGCACATTTGTTGCGGGATCGTATTTCGCTAGCGGAAGTTCGCACTTGCCAATATCGTGGGATTCTCCGCAACGAACGCAACGGCGACTCATGTTGCAGTTTCGGGAGACATGCCCGAAACGTTGGCAGCGTCTGCATTGAGGTATTTCTCTGTTATGAAATACCTCGAAGACAACTTGCTGATGCAAAGTTGGAAGCGACTTTGTCCGTATTATGGAATCTATGTCGGTTCCTGGGGCAAGGAGAAGCTGCCATATGTTCAGCTTGGTGTATCTTTGCGGTCTGATGTTCACAAACCGTTGTGGGGGAGAGAATTTTTTGACGTCAATGAGTTTGACGTTAGGAAATGTTGCCTCAAGAGCAGTTACGATGTCGTCCTTTTCCCAAGAGGCAGCGACTCGTTTTAAGAGGATTGTCCGCGACTTTTCGTCAGCCGGAGTGAAGGTGTAATAATTCACCTCCTTGGCCTTGAGGTTGTCGTTAACCGTGCGATAGGTTTCCCTATCGTAGGCTATGATTTTATTTAGGGATGGACTTAAGGTCTTTGCCTTGAAGTTAGAAATTCCTAGCCGGTTCATGTCACCGACGAAATTTTTTAAATTGAGGTCTCGTGCAAAGACCCCGGGTTGCTGCTTCTTCTTAGAGACAGGTGGGCGGATTACGCCCTCTGGCTGAATAGTGTTGGGAACACAGGCAGCCTTTGGTTTTGGGTTAACCACCGGAGTTGGCCTCGGAGGGCGAGACTCCTGCGGAGGCACGATTTTCGGGTAGTTTTGAGTTATCGCGGGGTTCGACAACTTTTTGGGGACTTCTACTTTTTTCATATAAATTTACTTGTTTATATAGAACATTTGTTCTAACTGACTGTGGCGTATAAACTGAACAAAACAATCTAGAAGTCTCTGTGACTTAGAATTTTGAATAAACTTTGAACGAAAATCAAAGTGGCCATGTTTTGAAATGAAAAATGTGCTTGTTATGAAAAGGGGCATATTTATGAAATGTGCTGTAAGTGACTGGATATAGAATATAGCGTCTGTTTATTTATGAAATGTGCTGTAAGTGACTGGATATAGAATATTGTGTCTGTTTATTTATGAATTGTATTAACTGAGAATGTAGGATATGTGAGGATGTAGTTTTAAGGGTTGTGTTTTTAAGGGTTGTGTTTGAAAGGACATGAGTTAGTGTTAAAGCGAATAAGGGTAGTATTCTGGAATACAACATCCCACCCTTCTTCGAGAAAGAAAATTATCCTTGAAGAAAATAATTTTCTGTTAACTATTGCTCAGATTAGGTTTAATTACCGACTTGGATTTTCGTTCAATTACAATGGCGTTCAAAGTTAATCTTATATCAAAAGTTACAAAAATCCAAAAGTTCTTAATACTAAAAAAATAGGTTACAATAATCTAAAAGTTTACTTATAGTCTACTTACATTATCTTTTAACTAACTTTAAATATTTCTAACTAACTTAATATTTCCACTTGGAACCTTTTCTTTTATTATCCAACAACTTTTTTTTTTCTATACATATAATTAATATTATTTCTCAAAATTCTCTTTTTCGTTCGAATTATATCCCAATATATATTTTAAAATGTATTATATCCCAGTATATAATAAAATTTTTTTTTCTAAAATTTTCTTTCTTTCTTCCCCTTTTTTACCTTTTTTTTTTTTTTTTTTTTTTCGTTTCCGTCATTCGAGTCGAAAAAAAGTGAGGACCTTCCTTCCCTCTTTAGGGTTTTATCTTGCACTAATCTTCCTCTGGGATCGAGTCCTCCTTCGAGGATTAAGTCGTCCTTCGGGGATTGGTCTTCCTTCGAGGATTGGTCTTCCTTCGAGGATAGAGTCGTCCTTCGGGGAGTCCACCAGTCTTCGTGGATCGGTCTTCCTTCGAGGATTGGTCTTCCTTCGAGGATAGAGTCGTCCTTCGGGGAGTCCACCAGTCTTCGTGGATCGGTCTTCCTTCGAGGATTGGTCTTCCTTCGAGAATAGAGTCGTCCTTCGGGGAGTCCACCAGTCTTCGTGGATCCCACCGCTGCCACCAGTGTTACGGCTCCAACGCCGTGCTTCCTCTTTCGAGGGAAGAGCGTGGAGGTTATTATAATTTTTTATAATTAAGGGGTTATTAAATAATTAAACTTTTGTTTATTTAAATATTTTGTTTTATTTTTATTTTATTGAACTCAGCTATCTCAAGCTGAGCTCTCTTCTTTCTACTTTTTTCATATAAATTTACTTGTTTATATAGAACATTTTGTTCTAACTGACTGTGGCGTATAAACTGAACAAAACAATCTAAAAGTCTCTGTGACTTAGAATTTTGAATAAACTTTGAACGAAAATCAAAGTGGCCATGTTTTGAAATGAAAAATGTGCTTGTTATGAAAAGGGGCATATTTATGAAATGTGCTGTAAGTGACTGGATATAGAATATAGCGTCTGTTTATTTATGAAATGTGCTGTAAGTGACTAGATATAGAATATTGTGTCTGTTTATTTATGAATTGTATTAACTGAGAATGTAGGATATGTGAGGATGTAGTTTTAAGGGTTGTGTTTTTAAGGGTTGTGTTTGAAAGGACATGAGTTAGTGTTAAAGCGAATAAGGGTAGTATTCTGGAATACAACAGAAGAAATCTCGCAAATCGTCCCAGTTAGCAGCCCCAAACTTCCATACATGGCGAAGCTGCCTAGGCCGGTTATTCGGTTGAAAAGCATGTGCTTGCGCGACAGATACCAAGCAGTGATCAGAGTTTCCCAGTGGCGCAGAAATGTCTACGGTATAAATACTCGGTTCGGATGTCAAAAACAGATCCAGGGTGTTCGCATAATCGCGTTGGCTCCCCCACGAGTTGAGTCAAGTTGCGGCTTACAGCAAACATCTCCGCCAGCCTCCCAGCCTCGTCGGTTCTGTTAGAATGTAAAAACCAGCCGGAATTGTGCACATTAAAATCGCCAAGGACAACAATTTCAGAAGCTGGGTGGTTGATCTGTATCCAGTCGACGGTATGTGAAAGATGCTCGAAAAATGTCGCCGGTCGATCGTCATTCTGGGTGCGGTAAAGACAACAAAGAAATTTAACAGAATTCCGCAGCACGACCCTCAAGCATACGATGTCCATATTATTGGGTTCCAACGCCTCCATCCCCTGGCAAGCCAGATTGCACCGCGCGAAGACGTAGATTCCGCCCTTAAAACGGAATGTCGAATGTAAGTCGTATCCTGAGCAACGAAGATATGTCTAATCGGTTGACGAATCGACCTGGGTCTCAGTTAGGGCAAGTATATCAGGTTTCGTTGTTTGCAAATATTGGTGGACGGCGTTTACATTCGTATTGGTGAAACCGATGCCCCTGATGTTACAAAATGCCGCCACCAGTCGAGCGTGGGTAGAGTCTCGAGAGCGAGCCCGGTTATGCGATGACGAACCTCTTAAAGTTCGGTTATTTATCATAATATCTGCATGATGTTCCCCCTGACATAGCCCCCCCCCCGCGAAGATCCGAATGGGAGACTAGTTTACCTGCGCAATTCTTTATATCAGAAGGTACCATCATGACTTATCTCCGTGTCAGTTCGAGCCATCAGCCACACATCCGAAACACCGTCGAAGATTTCTTTCGGCGATATCGCGGAATGTACAGCGTGACGGGGTGGTATCTCACCTTGGGACCGACTACTACCAAAACCAACCTTTTTTTCGAACCGGTCCATCAGCCAAGCCCCGAAAGATGGCCAGGGATTTCTCCCGATTATTTCACGGAGCCTAAAGCTTGATGGGGTGGTATTTCACCGGGCACACAGGGCGTTGGGACCCCGGCTACCCTTCGGCCTTTAGTCGCCTCTTACGATAAGCCGGTCTAGCTGTGAGTATATTCTAACGCCCTACTCACAGGGCTGAACCAATAACGTTTGTTTCTATTAAAACTAAAACAAAGTGCCTTTTATTTCTGTGCATTAGGCGTGTGGTGAATGTGCAAGTGCTACATACGCAGTGCGTAACACCATGTCGCCCCACGATGAAATATCTAAAAGAAAGTTCCGCGGGGATCAACGGGAATATGTGCACGGTTGAAGGTGGTTTTAGTCGGTAAAAATTCGACATGCCTCTGGATCGGTCCGGATGTATCTTTTGAAGATTTCCACCTTCCTACCGAAACCAAGAAAAAAAAAACGGTTACAGGTAGCGTAATACATTTTTGAAATTTCAGGTTCAGAAGACAACCCGTTTTTGAAAATAGCATAGCCGTCACGGTCAATAAATTCTCAATCAATACGTGGTGTTTCTAGCAGATACACACACGACTAGTGAAGAACAAGACCACCAACAGCACATCCATTAAAACCGTATACCATAGCAATAATATACCATTTCCACATTAGTCGAATGTATTTGAGTTTAGAAATTGAATTCACATACGCGGCAGTGGCCTGGTGGGTTGAGCTTTAGTTCTATATTTTAGTGATTCTAACCGTGATAGCGTCGGTTCGAATCACACGCTCTTCACTATCGTCGCAAACGCTATATCTGGTGACCCCGACGTGATCTGTACGACATAACACACACTCCCATACACACACAGAACTTTACCACTTACAATCACATGACTTCTACGCAGAGCACCGGCTCACTCGCCTGCCCTGACATTCTCCGATCGTTCTCTCGCTCGCTCTTGGCCCAGTCGTTCACATCTCAAAGTTAATCGTAACAAAAGTTACTGGGAAGGGAGTGATGTAGCGTTTCTAGCAGATACACACACGACTAGTGAAGAACAACACCACCAAAAGCACATCCATTAAAGCCATATACCATAGAAATAATATACCATTTCCACATTAGTCGAATGTATTTGAGTTTAGAAATCGAATTCACATGCGCGGCAGTGGCCTAATGGGTTGAGCTTTGATTCTATATTGTAGTGATTCTAACCATGATGGCGTTGGTTCGAATCACTCGCTCTTCACTATCGTCGCAAACGCTATAAATACATATGTATTTTAATAACTGACTCTGCGCCACCCCTGTGTAATAAATAATCGGATTCTAATTTTATTATTAAAATATGAACACATGAAACAAAAGTAACGAACAAATCATCTAATCTGTGTGACCTTGTGCACTGTGCATTAATTATATTACCATATCCGATTTCATTCGAATTGTTGTACGCCTGCAATTCCTACACGTGGCCTCAATCACACGCACTTAGAGATACTTGACAATAAAAATTTAATTTTTTACCTGAGTGTATCTATTTGCGGAAGGCAAAATTTGTATGTACTTAAATCTACCTCAAGCTAGTTAACGAAAATGTAGAATCCGTAAAAGCGACTGTCTAATAAAAAATCATGTGAAAAACACATAAATGTATAACATGTCTGTTGCTGCTTTGCTCTAAGTCCGCTGCGTCAACAATTCAATTTCATTCTACTTGGTACCTTTCCATTTTTTATTCAACTCTTGTAGTGGTCATCAATGCAAAGCTATTGCAACCCTAAGAACCATGCCGGATTACTAGATTAAAAGCATAGAATCACAACATAACAAAAAAATAATCCATTCATATCTTTTTCCATTTCCGGTTTCTGGTTTTTCATTTCATGAAATAAATTGAATGAAGTTTTGAATGTAACAGACACCGGTTGTCACAAATCAGCTGTTACCTTAAGAATTTACAAAGGTCACCTTGAAATGTCATATTGTGTCACCTTGGTTGTAGTCTGCTTAAAGAATTCCTTGAACTCTTTCGCAAAATTTAGTGAAATTACAAATTCATTTTCAATTAATTCCAGCCTGTGAAATAAAACGGACGAACATTTCCAGGCAAGCTCATTCTTCAGGTATTCTGATTCACGTATTGTCATTTAATACTGAATAAATAGTGGTCAGTGAAATATTTTATTCTACAACCGTCCGTTACAGTACTTGTTGAAACAGTCTATACAGTTGTAAATTCCAAATCTAAATTCGAAAGACTCTTAAGATAATTAAAATGGCCGGTGATGAAAATCAACGATTTATTGAACGAGGCTCGCATAAGGGAAAGGGCATTGCCGTTTTCACAAGTGGTGGTGATTCCCAAGGCATGAATGCGGCTGTACGTGCAGTTGTACGCATGGGAATCTACTTGGGGTGCAAGGTAAGTCCAGATTTATTATAATTGAATTTAATGAGCTTTCTCACAGGAAGGCCTCTATTTATAACATTTAATACAATATTCAATTAATTATTTTAGATATGAAATGTATCTTATTGTTGCTTTCCTGTTAATTGTTGTGTCGTAATTGGGATAAATTGGTGTAAATTTCACACAATTTCCCTAAATTGTATGCGGTGCAACTATGGGACATATTTTCTCTTAATATAGAAACTGGTCATTGAGTTCTATACTCGTTTATAATTGTACAATTACTTTGTTTTGTTAAGTGTTTATTCGACTCGAGTTCAATATTTCCTAAACCTTTTTATTGCTTTTTTCTAGTATACTTTCTATATTTGTTTTCCAATATTTGATAACAGTTTTAATTTTTTATTTGTGTAACTCTATCGATGGACATATGAATAATGTTATCTTATAAAGTGGGTGAATGGTAAAATAGTTGATACTGCGCGCAAATTTATCACTAAATCCGATGGCTGATGTTATTTGGTTAAGTCTACGATTTATTCGAAACTTTCCTTCTGTGTGACTTCAGCTTTTATTACGTTTCCTACTTTTTTCAAATCATTGTCAGGTGCTTTAACTGGTCGCTAGGTTTTAACAATAATAACAATCCATCTATTGTGGGATTCTTCCACCAGGGAACTTATGAGCCGGCAGGACACTTGTTCATATTATTTCGCAACATTTGTGTTTCTTTTTTATAAGCCTCCATAAAACGCCGGGCCGCAGTTCCTTCCCCACAAAGGTTCTTATTAAACATTATGAGTATTTTTCCATTCTCAATTAACGGAACCACGTCAAATCCACTTCCAATAACCTGTTATTAAATTCACAAATTACGAGCACCATTGCCCTCCCATTTGTTTCTTTTCCACGCAGAGATATTTGTATCAATGTACCTTGATCTTTACTACAATGACTAACAAGTACATGATAAGGTATAACATTCCACGTTCATGCAGTGCGTAGATTTTTAGAACAGCGAAATACAGGTGTACTTGCATTTTCTAAGCACTTTGCCAGACGATTTCCCAGACATGCAAAAGGAATAAAAAGTATTTGGGCGGTTTGAATAATATCATATTATTATAAGATAATATTTCAAGCATATGTGGTGCGATCAAAAATTAATAGTGATTTTTGTATTTCGTAGGATTTATAAATTAAACGTAAAATTTTTATTTTGCTGGTACATATGTGATACACACACGAATAATAGTGAAGAACAACACCAACGAAAAGGCAAGTCGAAAAATTAACCTACATCCGTTAAAGTCGTATACCATGGCAATAACATAGCATATCCACATCAGTTGAATGTACTTGAGTTTAGAGGACGTATTCGTGGACGCAGCAGTGGCCTGAGGCATTGAGCTTTGGTTCCATCTTTTACTTATTCTAACCGTTATAGCGTCGGTTCGAATCATACCCTCTTGACTATCATCGCTTTTTTTTTTAAACCACATTTATTTTCCTAATTCTTTTTACATGTATAATATTAGGGGTTAAACCCTTTTCTGCAATCACAGTCCTTAAATTAACTTACTGGCTCTATGCGAGCTCTCTAAATTACACATCACAACTTGACTTTTATATATGCCTTTCGGTGTACATCTTTTTTTTGTTTGTTTCTTATATATATATATATATATATATATATATATATATATATATATATATATATATATATATATATATATATATATATATATATATATATATATATATATATATGTATATATATGAAATAGGTCATATATTAGAGGGACTCCTCGTTTACATCTATATGTATACATTATTAATTTTTTTTTTTTTTTTTTTTTTTTTATAACAACCAAAAACTTCAAAACGAAACGAAAAGGTAAATAAAAAATAAAATAAAAAGTAAAAAATAAAATAAAATATCTACAAAAGAGTAATGGGGGAAGGTGGACAGGGGGTGGCGGAGGGGGGGCGCAAGAGGAAGGAGAGCGTTGATCTTGAGAGGCATACTATATCTGAGGAAGTGAAGTCCTCTCCCCGGTGAGAAGCCACCACCATTTGGAAGATGTTCGATCTTTGGCTGATTTATCTCTTTCACTGATCGCCGTACTAAATCGCATGCGGTCTGGGGCATTGGAGATATCACTATCATGGAGAATTCGTTTGTCCATGGCACCACGGAGAGCGTGGTAAATAATCGGGACTCCGTGCACGTCTTGGATAAGGCCTTTTTGATCCAAGAAAGTAACGCTTCTGGGGGAATAAACCCATTCTGGAGCGTATTCTCCAGATACATATCGTTGGGATAGAATGCTCCCGAAATAAGATTAATGTCACTGCACATTGCCCTTGCTGTGTGACCACGAATAATTTTAATTATGAAATTGTCTATCCTATTTAACCCTGATTTGTTATACAGGATTTTGTTGGGATAGCATTTTTTGTATTGTGACTCTGGTGTTATATAAAGTCCGAGGCAGGAACGCAAACACTGCCGTTCGAACACACGGAACTTCTCCATATAAAGTGGAGATATATTATACCATACTGGGCAGCGATAAACCAAAACTGGTCGGATGAATGCCGAGTACGAAATTATTTTGACTCTGGGGTCAAGAAGACTACTCCGGAATAGACTTCTTGTCATAGAATATGCGCTTTTAGCTGCGGAGAGGGACGCTGCTATGTGCTTGTCAAAATATAAATACTGCTCTAGCCAGATACCAAGGTATCTAACTACAGTTTTCACTTGCAGTGTAAGCTTATTATTACCTACAATAGAAAAGTGTTTCCAGTTGTATTTTGTATCCCTCGAGGCCCTAGATAGGGGCGTTCTGAAAAGGATAGTCTCAGTTTTCTGGAAATTAATCTTTAATTTCCAGTCGTCGCAAAATTGTGCTATTTTGTTGAAGTCATCTTGAATGTGCCTATTGATGACATCTATTTTTCCTCCTGTTCTGTACACCACTATGTCATCGGCGTACGCAATGGCGTTTTCGAGAGAACTCACTAGATCACTATTGTAAATATTGAATAGAATGGGAGAATTCACAGCTTCCTGCTGTAAGCCATTTTTAATTTGGAAGGTGTTGTTGGAGAGTATGTCCCTGCATTTCACCACAAAATGTTTGTTCATAATCATATTGTGACGCATATGACAATCAATACTAGAATATTCGAGAAAGTCCGAAACAAAGTACTAGAATATTCTATAAAGTACTGGAAAACTGGAGACTATGGACAATAGAACATTCAAGGCTATGGAACGGACGGAAATGAAACGGTATAAATACGTCGCACGTTGCTTTGTTTATAATTTTTTCGAATACCTTGCTGATGTTGGGAAGCAGGCTGCTCGAGCGGAGATTGGCTGGATTCCTCTTATGCTTACCTTTTTTGGGGATAGGGTGGACTACTGCAGTCTTCCAATGGGTTGGATAGTGCGCACTGTTTAGAGCGTTGTTAAACAAAGTGGTGTATATGTTCACTGCTTCGCGAGGCAAGTGCCTTAGAATCACATTTGGAATGCTATCTATTCCAGATGATTTCTTATTTTTTATTGATCTAAGTATGTTTCTAAGTTCATCCTTGCGCACAAACATATTTGTATTTTCATTTCTGACGGGAGAATCCGGCCTATTATTTCCGAATGTGATGAAACTACGGTTTTCGGATCGTCAGTTGTGAAGTTGATTGCGCAGCGAGCAATGTCTTTGACGGGCATTGCTTTCAATTTCAGTGTTAGCATGAACTGATTCGTTAACTCTGTACACTGCTTCGAAACAGGCTCCAATTGAATTCGCTTTCTTTTGCGGATCTTCGACTACTATTACTTCATCATTGTAGTTGATGTGCTCTAAGGTGAGTCCTGCGTTCAGCATTATATGACACTTCCTTAGGAGTCCGTGGAATTCGGAGACAGGGAATGTCATTGTGATCTTTTCTTCGACATATTTTCTTGATTTGTGAAAACATGTTTGGTCCGTTTGCTTGAACAGCTCGAATTCTGTTGCTCCAGTTCTCGTTTATTACTGCTCGGTAATTATCCCGGATCAGTTTTTGGAGATTTTTAATCAAGGACTTGATTATTTTGATTTCATTGCTATTTGGGTTACTGAACTGCCTATAGCACAATTTCAGCTTTGAGAGCAGGGTGCTCTTTTGCCTATACAAACCATCGATAGTTGCATTTCTGTATCGGTGGGTATAGCCATCCATATGAGCTACTTTGGGGATGGAACGATTCATTGTGTTAGTAACAATGTCGTTCATAGTTAGGAGGTAATGATCGATTTCATCATTACGGAGGTTTCTATTAGTCGGTGGGTCTATGCCAATGTTGCGTATTTCTCTTTTTACTATGCGATCGAAACGCGACCAATGTGCTTTTCGGAAATCGAAAGAGTGTACCTGGTCGTACTGCTCAAGTAGATGGTACTCGTTTGGCACGTGTATTACGGCTCCAAGTCCATAATGATCGCTATCGTACTCAATTGTGCGAATACTATTTCGAGTAGTTACCTCGGTATCTGGTAACTGAATTCGATCATCTGTCATAAGTAAATCCAGGAAGGAGTTACCTCTTGGATAAGACGGTGTACTTGTAGCGTACAATTCTAGTTTATGCTCGATCGCAGTTGTTTGCCACCAATCAAACAAGGCATTGCCTCTGGTGTTCGAGGTCAGATTGCCCCAGGCACTGTGCTTGGCGTTAAAATCACCCGCCATTAAAAAGTAATTGTTTTCCGAATCTAACTTGAGACTTCGGAAAAGCGTATCGATTTCACTGATAAATTGGGTACCCTCAAAAGATTCAGGAGCGTAAGCAGCGACTGTATATAGATGCCTTTGACCTTTTAGAGGGATATCTATAATGCATGCCTCTAGCACCTGGAATTTGTGTACTTCCGTGCTGTAAACGACCTTATGGTGAAGACCTTTCGTAACTAAGATAGCGACCCCACCCCCTCGAGTAGAGTGTGGTCGATCTCGTCTAATTATGTTATAATTTTTGTAGCCCATTTTGTGCCCTTGGTTTAGCTTAGTTTCGCTAGCCAAGAGCACATCTGGGCATTCGGCTTGGAGCAGATTGCGTAAATTATCCCTTCTTTCGATGTGGATTAGTGAATTTACATTCACAGCTATAATTTTTAGGTTTAGTTCAGACGGAGGGTTGAAGATTTTGATGTGGAGAGTTATTTGATAACAGGGTTGAATAGAGAGTATCTATTCGTTTGAAATTCGGCAAATTGTCCTTGCATTGTTATTATTTCTGAATGTGCCTCTGGCGCAGGCATTCTTCTATTACTATATGTATGTTCCATGGGTGCTGGTTGCTTAGGAGCACCGGCCATTTGTGCATATGACACACAAGGAGCCACGAAATTGTTGTAAGAACGAGTTTTCATTTTTTTCTCTTCTTCAATTTTTTTCTTCTTGGACTCCATTTGTTGAAATTTAGGACATCCTTTCAAATTTGCATTGTGACCTGTATTTTTACAGAGTACACGGGACAGTGTTCTCCTATCTGGAAGCTGTTCCTTGCCCAAGGGGCATTCACCAATGATATGGTCGGAGAGGCACTTTACGCACCTGAATTGCATGTGGCAGTTTGATGCCGCGTGCCCGAAGCGTTGACAACGCATGCACTGCAATACGCGATCGATTTTTCTTATTTTTTCCCAACTTATTGTTTGGTGCTTGAGGTGTTTGATGTATTGGAGAGCATCAACTTTACTGTTGGGACTCAGTGATACAATAAAGAAAGGCAATTTGCAATTGCGTTTTCTGGCGTCGGCGGTAGAGAAGGGTTTCACACCTGTAAATTTTAAATTGTCGGTTTCGACATTTTTTAATTCCTCGAATACCTCCTCAGGGGAAAAACATGGGTCAACTTCTTTTAGGAGCATGGAGATTATTTTCTCAGATTTCGGGGCGTACGTGTAGTACTCGCTTTTTGTCCTACCCAAAGCAGTCATTACTTTGCGATAACCTTCAATATCATCGCACATTAATTTTATTTTAGAATTATTAATTTTTTTCGTTTTGAAATTTTTGCAAGTTAACTCACCAAATTTTATAACGTCCTTTGTTTCCATGGACGTAAGTATTATAGGCGGCGCCTTTTCCTTTTTGTCGGTTTTGAATTGGTTGCCTGCTCCAATGTATTCATTTTTCTTTTCTTTTGCATTTTTATCATCATCATCATCATAGGCACTACAACCGGGATCCGGTCTTGGCCTTATTTAACAAATCTCTCTACCGGTCCCGATTTTGAGCCAATGTCATCCAGTTTGGCACTCCCAGGCTCTGGGCGTCCTGGTCTACGCCATCCCTCCATCGCAGACAAGGTCTGCCGAGCTGTCTCCTTCCATACATCATGCTCATTCGAGCTAGGTGTCCCGCCCACCGGAGTCTACCGAGCTTGATTTTTCTTACAATATTAGCTTCAAGGTAGATTGCGTACAACTCATGGTTGTAGCGTCTCCGGAATCGTCCTCCCTCACATGCGGGGCCAACAATTCTCCTTAAGACCCTCCTCTTTTATTAAGCCTTTTTAAGCACCCAGGTCTCGGATCCATACATGAGTACTGGTAAGACCATGGTCTTGTACAGTAGTAGCTTGGATGTTCTGAATAAATTTCGGGATTTAAAGAGCCATGATAGACCGTAGTAGGCTTTGTTGGATTTAATCAGCCGTTCGCGTATTTCTTCTTCCATATTGTTATCGACTGATGCTATTGACCCAAGGTAGTTAAAGGATTGCACTACTTCAAATTCGTGCTCCACTACCCTGATAGTTTGACCAACGTTAGGTCTTCTCCTCGCAGAAGTTGCCACCATGTACTTCGTTTTTCCCTCATTAATGTGCAGTCCCAGTTTTTGTGCCGCCTGCTCGATCTGGGTGAAGGGTTCCTGTACCGCCGATTCGGTTCTACCGATGATGTCGATGTCATCTGCGTAGGCAAGTATCCGGCTGGACTTGGTGACAATAGTCCCTCTAGTTGTAACGCCAGAGTCACGGATTGCTTTCTCCAACGCCAGGTTGAAGAGGAGGCAGGCCAGACCGTTCCCTTGTCGGAGTCCATTATAGATGTTTATTGGTTTGGACAGCAATCCCGCTACTTTTACTTGACTAGTTACGTTGGTCATGGTCAACCTACAAAGCCGTATCAATTTGTTTGGAATGCCGAATTCTCTCATGGCATTATATAGTTCTACCCTGGCTATGCTGTCGTAGGCGGCGTTAAAGTCTATAAATAGGTGATATAATGGAATCTTAAATTCCTGACATTTTTCCATCGCCTGCCTAAGGGTGAATATCTGATCAATTGCTGATTTGCCTGGGATGAAGCCGCACTGATATTGACCAATGATGGCTTTAGCGTATGGGGCTATCCCTAAGCCTACCCGAGCACATGGTGTTTTGCGTGACAGCTGTAATAAATGTCATACTTCTTTCTTTGAAAAACACCACTCCCCGTCCATATTATTTCTTGTAATGCTGTTATGTCAGCCTTATATTCGGACAGGGCATCGGCTAGCTGCTGTGCAGCTCGAGCTCTGTATAGTGAGCGTACGTGCCATAAAAAAATCCTTAAATCATTTAGCCATTTTCGTTTCCGTGGTCGTCGTCGTGTATCCGGTCCATATCCGAGGCTTGTTAAACTTGCCACAATAATTCATTTTTACGGGCATTTTTATAGCCATCTGTATTTGGCTTATGCCGCTTCGTCATAAGACTCGGCTGTCGCTCGAGTCGGCGCCGTGTCATTTCCAAATGTGCGTTTCTTTTCTTTGATGTGCCGATGATGATGCTCGAGTAGGTCCGCACTGCTCTATGTCACATTGATTGTTTTTTTTTGTTTTGTTTTTTTTTTTATTTTTTTTTTATGACCGTTCTTAATGACGGTTACACTGTGTGATAACACACAACATACACGCGCGTTTGCATACACACTGTGTGTATAATGAGCACATGTACATAAACTGAACACGTACACACTACACCGTTCAATATTTCGCAATATGCTATACAGCCGATATCAGTGACGGCCACACTGTTTGCTCAATTCAAATAAAGGGACGCGGGACAGGACGATCGGACTATCCGTACCACTTGAACGTTATATGTTGAATGTTGATCGCTATACATATTTGGGGTTAATATTCCTAAATATCTTCGATTCCTTATAGGCGCTGGCTGATCGTTTATCAGATTTTTGTCCTTCCGTGGCGGCGGAAAATGTTGGGGTGAAGTTACATTCCCGCCAACTATCCTCATATGTGGTGTGTGTCACACGAAATTGGCGGGAAATATTCGGCGTTGGTTCCCGTTCTACGTGTGAGTGAGACCCACGCAATGCTGTGACTTCCGTTCATATGTGAGGATGGTCGAGAGTGCTCTTGGCGGTCGCGCTTGGAGTGAAATTTCTCTATTGTAATGTAGCTGTGGGGAGAGGATGCGCACTGCTTTCGGACCGGAGCGGATATGTGTGGCGATTGTGTGGATGCGTTATGGCAGGGTGGCCCCTTGGGCTGTGGTCACCTTGTGGTGCGAGTTACTGAGGCCCGGGCAGTTGGTTGTCATGGGCCAGATGTGCCGTCTCCAGGTAGGCTGGTTTGAGTTGATCGATTGAAACGGTTCTCTCGTAGCCGTTGACGTCGATGATTACTGTTCTATATTCCGTGCGCCGGGTGACGCGGTGTGGGCCTGTGTAGGGCGCTTCGGGAGGTTTGCGGATGTTGTCGAGACGTCTGAAGACGTGGATGCATGTTTTTTTTGTTTGCTCATTTTTAAATCATTTTTTATTTCTTCATATTATTATAATTTACTTACTCACTAGACAAAAATGATTAAGATCTAGCTTATGTTATTGTAACGAGCTTAATTATTTTTAATAAATAAGAGCCGTTAAATCGATTTTGAATTAATGTAATACTTTATTAGTCCGTTAATAACAACCGTTACTTTTATCGTACACTTAACGATTTCTTGACTTATCGCTTCCGTACTTATCGCGTCTTTTACCGCTTACTTCTTACTTCTTACTTATCTTCCCGATCTGCGTGCGACGTATTTATACCGTTTTTCCTCATTCTGATTCGGTGTTTCGTTTCCGTCCGTTCCATAGCCTCGAATTTTCTATTGCTCATGGCCTTCAGTTTTCCAGTACTTTCTAGGATATTCAAGTACTTTGTTTCGGGCTTTCTAGAATATTCTAGTACTGATTGTCATATGCGTCACACTACCCTCCGCCTAGATTAGTTCGTCCCGAACTAAGTTCACTGGTCTCCTGGGTTAACAAAAGGTCGCCAGTCGATCACGATGTACCACTTTCATCTTGGCGTTCGGTCTTCGCCGAATCCTATAGACAACGTCGTTAATTCTTGTGAGAATCTTTTACGGTCCTTCCCAATGTTGCTGCAACTTCGGAGACCTTCCTTTTTGCCGACGAGGGTTATAAAGCCACACGTTATCGCCTGCATTAAATGCGGATGCGTTGGCTCGAACGTCGTAGCTTGTTTTCATCCTGTCACTTGATACCTTGATTTGCTTTCGAACCAAATGATGAATCTCATCGAGGCGATTTCTCCATTCGGCTACGTAGTCTTCAGTCTTATCTATGGGGTCTGGAGATATCCCGAATCGCAGATCGGCTGGTAATCGTATCTCTCGTCCAAATATAATTCTTGCTGGAGAATGGCCTGTCGTATCGTGATTAGCCGATCTATAACTCATGAGAAAGGTTTGTACATATTTGTCCCAATCTCGTTGGTGATCACTAACGACCTTCGATAAATGCTCTTTTATTGTTCGGTTGAACCTTTCGACCATTCCGTCTGACTGCGGATGTGTAAGGGTGTGGTCCTGGTTTTCCTTACGCCCAGTGCCACACAGATGCCTTGAAATATCTGTGATTCGAAGTTTCGGCCTTGATCGGAATGAAGCTCACAAGGAACTCCATATCTGCTGGTCCAATTATTGATAAGCTGCTCAATGGCGGTTGTTGCTTCTTGATTTGGAATTGGAAGGACTTCCACCCACTTGCTAAAGTAATCCATGATGACCAACATGTATTTGTTGTTGTCGTTTGTTTTTGGGAATGGTCCTGAGATATCAATCGCAATTCGCTGGAAAGGGGCACCCACGTTCCTTCCTACACCAAGACTCGACGTCATCTCTGATGTGAAGCCAATAGAATCGAGATTGTAATTTTGAAAGTGTCTTATTAACTCCCAGATGTCCACCGGAGACCCCGTCGTGCATTTCTGTTAGTACATCCTTCACCTTTGATGGTGGGACTAGAATCTGCATTCGGTGGGATTTTCCGTCCGCGGCTTCCCATTTACGCTTTAGAATTCCATCTTCCACCAGCAAGGAATTCCATTGTATCCCAATATGCTTTAAATACTTCACTCTTGTCGGAAATATTGTTCCAAGTTGGCCGCTCGTTCTTTTCTTTGTGTTCCAGGATTAGCGACATATCTTTATGCTGAAGTTGAGCTGCGCGTATATCATCACTCGTCCACTCATCTAGTACTTCTACTCGTACATTTCGGAGGTCGTACGTCTCTTGTTTTAAACGATCAACTTGTACTTCCGAATCCTGAAGGCGACGCGTTAGGGTCAAAATTTCAGCTTGCCTCTCTGATAGATCAGTTGATAAGCGATTGTTCTCCTCAATGACCTTTTCTCGGTTGGTCTTAAGAGCAATTATCTGTTGGTGCAAGGATTTACATTCGGTCGTGGTGCTGTCCAAGTCTGAATCATGCTGAAGGATTCTCTTGTGATTAGGGCATGAACAACAATTCTCAATTGATGTTTCATTCATCGACGTTTCATACAGTCAACAGAGATGTGGCCGACTTTGCCGCATGTCCAACATCTCATATCAGGTCTTGGGGTTGTCCGTTGTACATGCCCGATTCTTTGGCAGGACATTTCTCGGACTCTATATGTACTCTTGGTAACTAGCTTAGCAGATTCATATGTCAATGCGAACGCCAGTATTTCATTAGTCATCTTCTTTATTGTCAAAAGAACGGCATGTTGTAAGTCCCGATTTTGGAGTGCATTTATAAATGCATCCATTGCTACCACGTTCAGAAATTCCTTAGTCATATTTGAATAAGACAAGTTTGCCAATCGCTCAACTTGGCCACTATTTACAATGCTTAGATTCATCCTAATATTGAGTTCAACTCTCATATTTGGTCAGGCGCATCCAAACTGCACTACACGTGCTCGATAGGATGGAAAAATGAGCAGTGATACTTTTTGGGAACCAACTGTAAATCGTTCAATTTCTTTGTTGGAACACAGGCGCATCGTATCATGCCTGTCTTCTTTCTATAGGTATTATCAGGGTCGTTGGTCAAATGAACTAGCTGAATGTGTTCCGCCTCTTCAGACATTTTCCCAAGATACCCATCAGTCTGACAATGCGTATCAGTTCACGTTGCAAGCCAACTTGGGGCGCACAAACAAACATAGAGAATCATTCTTTAGCCGAACCACACGAATTCTCTACCTGATCATGTGCTTCCTCGTCGTTGTAATATCCAAGCATTTAAGACTAATGTACATCGATATCTCCTTTTCTTATCCACTTCCTCTCCTTCCGCTCGCACATTTAAGGGTAGTTCACAATCCCTTTTTGTACGCGCGTTTGTGTAAAAAAAAAAGTTAAAAATTGGGTAACCGAACACGGTTTAAGTTGCATTTAAATAGCACTTTAACCTTTAACCCCGGGCCTGTGTATGCTTATTACGAGGCAATTTTACTTCTATTTTCCACCGGACGCGTCTCTGGAGGTTATTTTATTCGCGTTTTGCAAGCATATGGTCATTACTTTTCAGCCCACTCTCGTTGGTGCCGATTGAACGGCCAGCATTGAATGTAAGGATTTGAGTCGACTAGGATGGTGGCGGGGTGGGGTGTTGTTGCAGAACTTTTCAGCTGTCCTGGAACTTCCGCTCCCTGACAATACTTCCCGTGAATGAATCCGCTCTTCTTGATATTTAAAATGATGTTAAAATGAATGTTAGTCGTGTGCGTTCTCTCTGTAAATGTACTTTATTCATTATATTGTAGCGCGCTTAGGGTTCGGTGGATAATTATTTTTAATAATTAAGAGCCGTTAAATCGATTTTGAATTAATGTAACACGTTATTAGTCCGTTAATAACAACCGTTACTTTTACCGTACACTTAACGATTTCTTGACTTATCGCTTCCGTACTTATCGCGTCTTTGACTGATTACTTTGTACTTATTTCCCCGATCTGCGTGCGACGCATTTACACCGTTTCCTCATTCTGATTCGGCGTTTCGTTTCCGTGCATTCCACACCCTCGAATTTTCTACTGCCCATCGTCTCCAGTTTTCCAGTACTTGCTAGAATATTCTAGTACTTTGTTTTGGACTTTATAGAATATTTTAATACTGATTGTCATATGCGTCACAACACGTTCAAAATGCAAATAGTATTGGATAACCAATGCTTAAAAGTTCGGTGCTAATCCGTTTACACAAAAGGCGACTATTCTGCAAACGTTGCTTTGATGTCTGTAGTGTGTCCCCTTCGGTCCGCTAGCGATGCTCTGCTACGCAGCTGGTGAATTAGTCCCGTTGCGCACTATAGGAAATTGTGCGCACGTGGATGCGCGGGCGTGTATTTAATTCTTTCGCACAACCAAGGATGCACTCTCTGCGACTAGGGGAATCTCATGAAACTACTAATAACAATCCAACACTACCGCTGGCTCCAATCAAACAACGACGAGCCGCACAGAACGACAAAGTCACGGTGCCCCAGAAAATACGAAACGCGGCAGGACCAACGCAACGACAAAGTAACTTGATACGCAGCAGGAGCTGTAGTCAAACCATTTAAATATACACACACTTGATGAGTTTGTTAGTTTAAAGTAACTTTTATTGTCAAATGTAGTCACGCTACTGTACACAGAATATAAGAAACAAAGTGCGGATAATTCTAAGAATAACGTTGAAAAACACAAAAGCAACTCCTGTGCTCGGCATGCAGATTACATTCGGGGTAGACGCCAACGATCAACTCGAGCCGAAAAAGACCTTAGTCATATTCAAATCGATATGACAGTTCGCTGGCGTGCCCTGGCGATGACGCACTGTCAGGTGGTTGCTGACAGGTGTGTCATGTGTGGTGATTGGGGAGTGTACTAGACGATAAACGTACTAGATTCTCCCCGCTGCATTTAATTGTGAATCCGCGACACTCGTAATAGTATTAATTTTACTTCAATCAGAATTAAAAGTATTGTGACGCATATGACAATCAGTACTAGAATATTCTATAAAGTCCAAAACAAAGTACTAGAATATTCTAGAAAGTACTGGAAAACTGGAGACGATGGGCAGTAGAAAATTCGAGGCTATGGAACGGACGGAAACGAAACGCCGAATCAGAATGAGGAAACGGTATAAATACGTCACACGTAGATCGGGGAGATAAGTAAGAAGTAAGCAGTCAAAGACGATAAGTACGGAAGCGATAAGTCAAGACATCGTTAAGTGTACGGTAAAAGTAACGGTTGTTATTAACGGACTAATAACGTGTTACATTAATTCAAAATCAATTTAACGGCTCTTATGAAAAATAATTAATCCAGCGAACCATAAGCTCGCTACAGTATCATTCCCCTAAGTCCTTATGGGTTTTATTATTTTTTTAACGTTGCATTTCTATTAATGTATATATACTATACTGGTATGTAACCATTACGTTTAAAATATATTGATATATTATTTCACAGGTTCATTTCATTCGCGAAGGCTACCAAGGAATGGTCGATGGAGGAGAAAATATCGTTGAAGCCAATTGGGCATCCGTCTCTAGCATTATCCATCGCGGTGGCACCGTTATTGGATCTGCTCGTTGTACTGATTTTCGTAAAAGGGAAGGTCGCCTTAAGGCCGCTAATAATCTGGTTCAAAAAGGAATCACTAATCTGGTTGTAATTGGTGGCGACGGCTCACTTACCGGAGCGAATCTTTTCCGTCAGGAATGGGCAGATTTACTGGATGAGCTCCTTAAAGAGGGAAAAATCACTACTGATCAAAGAAAAAAATACGCCTGCTTACATATTGTTGGAATGGTAAACGCATACACGTAATACTTTTCAATTTCTAATTGGCTTTAATTGTTATTATAAGGTCGGGTCAATTGATAATGACTTTTGTGGCACGGACATGACCATTGGAACTGATTCGGCCTTGCACCGCATTATAGAAGCTATCGATGCTATCGTTAGCACAGCTTATTCTCATCAGAGGACATTCATTATGGAGGTAATGGGACGTCATTGCGGGTAAGTTTCACTGGAAATATTTACAATCTTTCTTTTTTTTATTGTCGGCATAGTAGTCTGCCTTAAACTTAATTAGTAATATACCGTAGATCAATAAGTAACATGAAAAAACAATAAAAATATAAAACAAAATGTGATTATATTGAATAATGAGAGTATAAATGCAATCGCAGTTATTTACCAGTAGTCACAGGTGTCATTTCTGAAGCTGACTACGTTTTTTGTCCAGAGTCACCGCCCCCTTTTGATTGGCCCGCCAAGCTTTGCAATAAATTAATACAGGCAAGAGTTGTTCCTATTTGCAGAAAGCACTATCGCTATGTATCTTGTATCATATACTATATATTCAGAAAATTCTCATCCTTTTGCATCGATTTTGTTAATATAAATACATATTTCCTACCTCTTTCGTAAAGTATAAATCCGAGTATCTTATTGGCTAATTGATTGTTTTGATGTTCTGTAATTATTAATAGAAATGTTTACATATATAGTGAGTATTTATTTGTTTAGATTTTGTGTTTGTCTAGTGAACAGGATACGGTACACTTAAACAAGAACACATAACATCATTTTTTATAAAAATGCAGTTTTTAGATTGTACAAAACAAAAAACAAACAAAATCTCTTTCAGTTATTTGGCCCTAGTAGCTGGACTTTCGAGTGAGGCCGATTATATTTTTATTCCTGAAGCACCGCCTAAAACCGACTGGCCTAATGCTCTTTGTCAACAATTGAGTCAGGCAAGAGGAAATAAATATGAAACTTATACACATAATTCTTTTCAAAATTGCACCAATTGGCCATGTTCGTTGTTTTTAATATAGAGAGAACGAAAATTGTTTCAAAATTTGTATATAAACAAGCGTTTGTTATCTTTTTGTGTCGTAGGTATATAATATCGTACAGATAACAAATTGCAATTTTTATATAATATTTATTTATTTCTTTGTGTTATGTTCTCGATGTAAACGTTTGGCTGAGAATTTCAATGCTATTCATTGTAGTACTTAAATAGTTTCTAAAATCTTCTCTTATAATATTTTCTTCATCTTTTCAGTTGCACTATTATCGTTTTAGACGTTTATATTTCAATTTCATGAACAATACGGGAACTATATTTGAAATTGAAAAACAAAAATCGCTTGCACAGTTATAAACAGCTTAAGTATTCCTTAAATTGCTTCAAAATAATTAATGAATTTTCCCCATTCGTTGGGAAACCATAACACCTCATATAAAAGCAAGGTTGCTTATGTATTAAAAACTCTAAGTATATTATGAGTGTTGCTTAGTATCCTTATGTACTACATTTCACTTTGCCTGGGCTCCCTAAATTATTGTCGTGTCACCGTAGCATTAATAAAACCCAGATATGAGTTTGTCTTTGTAGTGTTAGCTGAACGTAGCAGTTCGAAAATGTCCTGAGCACAATTGTTTCGATAAGCTTGGATAAAAAGACTCAAGGGATAACACACCCCTTGCACATTTTTCAGAAAAACACATTTTTATTGGCATTAAACGTTTTAGAACGTGTGGCGAGATCTTTGTTACCTAACATGAGTTTTTTTCTTTAAATTTTGAGCCTCACTGCTCCGAAATGACTATATGAGTCAAATGAATCCCTGGCGGAAAGGTACGCCTAAATGCTTTTGTTTTTCATTTCTCACTAATGTAATAAACACACGGTTTCGTTAGAGAGTGTTTATTTTCAGTTAGAATTTCCAAACAAAAGTGCATAATATAGCATCAGTACATGGTGGATCAACTTACCCGAACGTATTTGTTTCTGAAAAAAAATCAATAAAAATTCGCTTTTTGCCATTTTAGCCAAAATCATTTAATTTGATTTAAGGAAATTTGTATACAAATCACTTTTTGAATATGATCTCACACCAGTGGTCGCCCCGAGCGCGAATGGCGTTATATGTTGTTTTTTTTTTTTTTTTTTTTGGCATTTTTGATCACATTGGCCAATGTTTCGGTGGGTATGTAGGCTATTTCGTGGTTGATGTTTGCTTTTAGTTCGTCTAGGGATCAGACACCAAATTCCTTGATCCATATGAGGTTAGTTTCTCCAAATGGACGACTTTCATCTTCCCTCGTCTCTGCGTGTAGGATGCGATACACAACATCATTCAGTCGCTTTATGACTTTGTATGGCCCTTCCAACGATGTTTGCAGTTTTGGAGACATACCCTTTTTCCGTTGCGGATTGTACAGCAACACCAAGTCATCTTCTTGAAATCCATCAGAATTCATAGCTCGGTCATATCGATCCTTCATTTTGTTGCTCATCAACTGTGTTCGCTGCCTCACATGTTGGTGTATGTCATCCGTTTCGGACTGAAGCCATTCATTTCCCAGTAGCTGCCTCCAGTTTTGGTAAGTTCGTTGTTTCTTCCAAATTTGAGATCTGAGGGGAGTCTCAATTCTGTCCAAAAATAACCCTCGTTGGTGAATGGCCGGTAGTGTCATGGACTGCTGATCGGTAAGCCAACAGAAATATTTGAATGTGCTTGTCCCAATTGCGCTGACATTTGTCTACTACTTTTCGCAAATGTCCTTCTAATGTGCGGTTAAACCTTTCTACCATGCCGTCCGATTGTGGATGTAAAGCCGTTGTTCGAGTCTTCTTGATACCCAACAGTGAGCACATTTCTCGAAATATAGCGGACTCAAAGTTCCTCCCTTGATCTGAATGTAACTCAATTGGTATACCAAATCGCGTGACCCAATTCTGCACAACGGCTTCGGCCACAGTTTTAGCCTCCTGATTTGGTATAGCGTATACTTCTTTTATAGACTTTAAGGCCGCCTACGACAGCATAGCCAGGGTAGAACTATCTAACGCCATGAGAGAATTCGGCATTCCAAACAAATTGATACGACTTTGTAGGTTGACCATGACCAACGTAACTAGTCAAGTAAAAATAGCGGGATTGCTGTCCAAACCAATAAACATCCTCCTCTGGCGTTGGAGAAAGCAATCCGTGACTCTGGCGTTACAACAAGAGGGACTATTGTCACCAAGTCCAGCCAGATACTTGCCTACGCAGATGACATCGACATCATCGGTAGAACCGAATCGGCGGTACAGGAATCCTTCACCCAGATCGAGCAGGCGGCACAAAAACTGGGACTGTGCATTAATGAGGGAAAAACTAAGTACATGGTGGCAACTTCTGCGAAGAGAAGACCTAACGTTGGTCAAGCTATCAGGGTAGTGGAGCACGAATTTGAAGTAGTGCAATCCTTTAACTACCTTGGATCAATAGTATCAACCTATAACAATATGGAAGAAGAAATACGCGAACGCCTGATTAAATCCAACAAAGTCTACTATGGTCTATCAAGGCTCTTTAAATCCCGAAATTTATCCAGAACATCCAAGCTACTACTGTACAAGACCATGGTCTTACCAGTACTCATGTATGGATCCGAGACCTGGGTGCTTAATAAAAGGCACTCTGAACTCTTGGCCGCGTTCGAGAGAAAGGTCTTGAAGAGAATTGTTGGCCCCGTATGTGAGGGAGGACGATTCCGGAGACGCTACAACCATGAGTTGTACGCAATCTACCTTGACGCTTATGTTGTAAGAAAAATCAAGCTCGGTAGACTCCGGTGGGCGGGACACCTAGCTCGAATGAGCGAAGAGGAGTCTGCCCGGAAAGTCCTTTGTGGCAGGATGTATGGAAGGAGACAGCGCGGTAGACCTTGTCTGCGATGGAGGGATGGCGTAGGCCAGGATGCCCAGAGCCTGGGAGTGCCAAACTGGATGACATCGGCTCGAAATCGGGACCGGTAGAGAGATTTGTTAAATAAGGCCAAGACCGGATCCCGGTTGTAGTGCCGATGATGATGATGATGATACTTCTGGCCACTTACTGAAATAGTCCATAATCACCAACACATATTTGTTCCCGGAGTCACTAGTGAGAAATGGACCAGCTACATCCATTGCAACGCGTTTAAATGATGCTCCTGTGTTGTACAGCTGCAATCTTCCTCTGCTTCTAACTTTCGGACCCTTAGCCGCCATGCACTGCGCGCAGTTTTTAATCCATTCCGCAAGTGATTCTTGACAATTCACCCAGTAAAACCATTAACTTTACCTAGACAAGAAGTCGTTCCGTAACAACCCATCTGCTGATAATCCCGGGAAGGAGTCTATCACCTGAAAGCTACAGGAGATTTGTTGAGGCAATTTGAATATCCCCTTACAATAGCCCGTAGACTTTCCCTTGCCAAAAAGCGCTTGGAGGGTAGTTGCTTTTTTTGTGTCCAATGTGGTTCCATATTGCAGTGCCTTCAGCTTAATAAGGCTGATCTCCGCACCTGTGTCCACTATTAAACGTGTAGTGCTTCTACAACTGATGTCTAATGGGAGTTCGACAATTGGAACTTTCGTTGGTTGGAGTTGAGGACAGGTTTCGTTAATTGGTGGCTTTAGTTCGGTCGGGTTGGGGGATTCCGACCCGACCTGTGGGAGTTTTCTGACTTCTCCCATTTTGCTTTTTGTCGACACACTGTCGGCCCTGTGGTTGTGTCGCCTGCAAAATGTGCACCATTGACCGTTCTTCTGTCGCCGATTTCCCCGTTTTGGAGTGTTTGACGCGTCCGTAGCGGTTGAGTTCGACTGGCTAGGGTTCGACTCGGGTCGATGGCGTTGTAATCGGTGCTGGCGTTTTTTCAGTTTTCGAGCCTCCGAATGTTCAGTACTGCTCGAACTAGTACTACTCTTGGCTCGTGTCTGTTCACCGCCTTTGTCGCGTGGCTGTTTATTGTCCTTCGAATTTTTTCTTGTTTGGGCTGTCTGCCATTCCGTATTGACCGTGCAGGTCGGTGGGGTGTGGTTGCGGAGTACAGACTTAACCACTTTGGGTGCATCTGTTGGCTTTTGGGATTTTACCCACATTGCTTTGCAATGACACTCGTCCCACGTGTGACCCTTTCGGCCACAAAACTCACAACAACATCGAATGCTGTACACTCTACGATTCGATGCTGTTCCTTGTTTCGACGTAGATGGTTGTTCTTGGCGCTGGTTTGAGGTATTCACGGGTGACTTCCGTTGGTTCTGCGACCTTGGTCGTGGAGGCTCGGGATTACCTGCCTTCATTTGTGAACTTTGTGTCCGACAGTCTTGGGCATCGTGCCCCTATCGATCATACTTCGTACACAACGGTGTGTTTCGGCGTCGAAGGCATTCATCGTACAAATGCCATTTCCTTTTGCAGAAGGTTCATGTCATACGTGCATTCCATGGGTGTGGTGCACGTTTATCCCTGCCTTGACTAGATGAGTCACTGTGGTCATCACCTCCGCCTCTCTGAAGGTGTCGTGGTACCTTATGGTTCTTGGTTTTAGACCCTGCTGATCTTCTGGAAGAATGTGGTGCTCCCTTTCTGATTCTTCTATCAGATGTCTTAGTTGGTCGTTCCTAATCCCTACCACCAGTACCGATTTAGCCAGTCTCTCGATTTGGATGGCGAACGCTACGCTATTGTTATTTCCGTACTTACGGATTGCTGCCTCATTACAGTCCGTTACTGCTTTAGTTATTCGGAGCGTGAAATCTACTACATCTTCTTCGCGGGATTGTCGGATATGAGAGAGTTTCGAGTGTAACTCCTCATATGACGCGTGTGGCAGTAGCGTATTCCGGAGTCGTTGTTCGAACTCCTTGAAAGTTGCTGGGAGGTTTTCCTTAAACATGCGGCGGGGTTTCCCACTTAATCGCATGGGTAGCCACCGCAGGCAAATTTTTTACTCCCCTTTGGACAAACAAACTAGGGTTCTGTCATAGCTTTCGAGGAAGTTATGCAGTTCCCTCGCTGCGTTAGATCTTTCTGCCCACTGAAGACTGCCACGTTGTTTTGGACTAGGTCCAACATTTTTTCGGCACCCAACATAGCGACGATGGGTTCTTCTGTTACGCGTTCCGCGGAATTTCTCTTTGAGTGGCTTCTAGTTTGCATCAAGAGTTAATAAGGTACGCGCGTTTCTTTATTTTTCGTATGGACCTACCCGGATTTATCTAACCGTGGTTCGCTATTAACTGGTAGCGAACAAAAACGCCATTACGGAACAACGAAGTTATTCACGCCCGAATTGTTTTCTCGACGTGTCCGGTTTTCTTCGTAGTTTTACGTCGAACGTCGAATCTCTTTTTTGTTTTCGCCGTTGACGTTTATTTTTTGTTCGGTGCCAACGCCGTTTTTTATTATTTTTCTGCCAAGTAGAGTTTGCACAAAGAAGTTTATGCAAATTAGCTACTTGACGATTTGTCTTCCCTTTACAGGTAGAGAGGGGAAATTTGCGAAAGGGAATTAGTGGGTGTTAGGCGAGGACATGGACGCGAGGTCCATAACAATAGTATCTCGGGCATTGAGTCGACCCTAGAGTTTTGTCTATCCTGAGAGTATATATATATATATATATATATATATATATATATACAAAAATTATAGATTCAAATGTAAATCTTCAGTTTATATATATATATGTATATATATATATATATATGGGTGTATATATATATATATATATATATATATATATATATATATATATATATATATATATATATGGGTGTATATATATATATATATATATATATATATATATATATATATATATATACAAAAATTATAGATTCAAATGTAAATCTTCAGTTTTCTTGGAATGAGTAATAAACTTTTATTTATGATTTATTCGGCTTAATTCAAGCTATTTACAAAACTATAATCCTTATAAACTAACTTAAAACTAAACAACCAAAGAAATTATTAATGCAAAAGTAAAATAATTTAAAAAAAAATGACTGACACTAACTCAGGAAAAACGCTTCAATGGCCTAATCGCTTTTTTTTACCAGAAATGGTAATTACTTTTCTGAAAACCCCAAATTTCGCATGTGAACAAGTATAAACTCTGGCCTTTTTACGATCCCAGGCTTAGTTGTAACGCATAGCATTGTATAACAAAATTTCTTAAAAAACAGGCCAGACATTCTGGAGTAATAATAACCAGAGTTTTGTTATATGCATCAGCATGTTTGATTGGAGAGTATTGCTATATGGCAAAAATCCCCCAAGTCTGAAATTTTAAACATATGCTCCATGACAACTCTCATACAAAAAAGTTAAAGTTATAGTGTTGTCCGATGCGCTCGCCTAACTTGGCCCACAATATACATGTACAAAAAGCATAATATTCTATTCGAATCAAATAAATCTCTGGTTCGACGGTACACCTATTGTCTTCCCGTTTGGTTTCTAACTTATGTAATATGCATTAAACGGCGTTACGGCGTTTGAAAGTTCAAGTTCAGTTGGAAGTAATTCCAATCAAAAATACGTTACGACAACGCCAGTACATATTTCAAAATGGCGATTTCCTTGACTCATCATGGTTTTAATAGGTAGTGTTGAATTTTATCAGTTTCGTTTGTAATCTCAGAGTGTTTATAAGTCCTTCGTCGTAGATCCTTGATTTTCTGATATTATTAGGTAATTTTGTGTTGAATGCGACAAAAATGATAATATTAATTGTTAATGACTGCCTCTTTACAAGTACTTAATCGTTGTTCATTAACTATTAAAATAATCTTTAATTAACTAGACATATTACTCTTTCATATGCTTCCGATTCGTTAACTCTTTCTTTAGTAAACTAAATTCGGTTAGCTACAGAGGTTTCAGAAGGGCACAATAAAAAAAACCCTTTAGCACCAAATAAAACTTATAAAAAAATCATGAATCATACATATTGTTTGCTTGGGTTAGTTTTATTTGCCCCTATCTGTTTTTTTTCTTCATTTTTTTTTACTGTAGTTATTTAGCCCTCTCATCTTCATTAGCAAGCGAAGCAGATTATATATTTATCCCAGAAGATCCAGCTGTTACTAATTGGCCGGAAAAATTATGCACAAAATTGTATCAGGTCAGATTAATATAAAAGCACTAGTTCTTATAAATAAACAATATTAATTTAAATTAATTAGATTAGAATAGATTTAAAACAAAGTTACACTAAACACAAACAGTATTTTTGTGTTGTTTGTAGAAAGAAGGAATCGTGTTTCTTAACAAAATTCTAACTGAAATTCGGAGGAGCATGCTAAAATGACCTATAAAACTATGTATATTTGGGGTTGTATATTGTCGCTGCTTGTTATGTAAATTGTATGAATTTGTTTGGTTTAGTCCTCTGTAAAATTGTATAAACAAAAGGTGACATTCATAACGTTGTAATCATTATTTGTGTTTCATTGTCATAACGTTGTAATCATTATTTGTATTTCACTGTGATATGTACTAGTAATATTATTGTTTCATAACTTCTAACCAAAAATGTTGCACATTTATTTTCATTAGTAAAACTTAGAAGCAGGTTTATGGGTTTCGAGTTATTTTCAGTTCATCAAAATTACACACATTGTTAAATTTGTCTCATTGCTGGTCGATCATCTTCATCTCTTAATAAATTTAGTGGTGGTTTTTCTGTTTCCATATTTATTTTTCATGTAAATTCCATAATTCTCTCTTATTTGCATTGTATTTATGTAATATTGATTCCGTATAAGCTTTTTATCA
The DNA here is from genome assembly GCA_963931805.1 of Microdon myrmicae. Classification (NCBI taxonomy): domain Eukaryota; kingdom Metazoa; phylum Arthropoda; class Insecta; order Diptera; family Syrphidae; genus Microdon; species Microdon myrmicae. The sequence continues at coordinate 26,686,725 of OZ007496.1, forward strand.
CGTCTATAAGCAAGAACCATAAATCATATTTTTAATGAAATTTAACATTTACAGCAAAGTGTTCGATTGTTGAGCGTTAAAGTAAGAAATGAGAATGTATTTATATTCTTTATATTCTCTTTAAAATGTCTGAATTAATAGGATCTTAATAAGCTTCAAACATGCTGAAATATTAGTCGAACTGTGATGAGATTATGGGAGGTATTGTTTTGTATTATAATATTTACTTTGCGGCGAAATCTCATAATTTGTCTTTATGCACACCTCCGTGACATATACGGGCAATGTTTACCGTTTACCGTTTAAATGTGCATTAAGGGGTTAATAACATTGAAATAGTGTAACACCACCACAATAGCTCATAAATATTATAACAATAAATATCATAACATTGAATTCTCCATAATATACAGTATGCATAGTTGATGGTATAGGAGCTTGTAGTATATGAGTATGAAGTATGGCAGTTAGCAGTATAGGTGTTTACATAATAAGAATTTACAACATGAGAATTTACAGCATACGAGTTTGCAGTATACGAGTTTACAATATAAGAATTTGCAGTATAAGATTTGGTGGTATACGACTTTACAATATACGAATTTGCAGTATACGAATTTGCATTATACGAGTTTGTAGTATAAACGTTTGCAGTGTAAGATTTTGTAGTATACGAGTTTACAATATACGAATTTTCAGTATACGAGCTTGCAATATACGGGTTTGTAGTATAAGAGTTTGCAGTATAAGAGTTTTCAGTATAAGCGTATAAAAATTTGTGGTAAAAGAGTTTGCGGTGTATAAGTTCGCCATATAAGAGCTTATAAGACACGAATTCATAGCATGGGAGTAAATGGCATAACACCATGGACGCATAACAATAAACCATTATGGCACTTGTGTTTTAACTTACACGGTCTTATAACATTATATATACAGCTGAACGCGACCCATGCAACACAATGGAACGCAACCTCATCGAATCGCACCCCTACAGAAGTCTCAAATTTCAAAGGAGGAGCGAAAGAAAACGAATAACGACACGGCTTCTCTGTAACTTTTATCTTTCGGTACTTAAGTTAGTCTTGGGAAAATAAACGATCAGTGTTCTTGCAAACGGCTTCTCTTTTTTTCCTTTCTTCCTGATTACTTGCGAACCACAACTGGTGAACGTACGCCGAAACATGTTTTTCCCAATTACTACTATTTATTGGCCTGTAGGGACCCGAAAGTTCATGACCTCATCGACTCGACTCCGCCATTGTTCCCTGTCCCGTGCGCTCTTCTTCCACGTTCGACTATCCGATCCGATCTCCTCGAGGTCCAACCTACCATTGTCCTCCCATCTCCGTCGTGGCCGCCCTGTCGGTCTCTTTCCTGTTCGCTTGCCGTCAAGAATTCTACGCACGGTCCTATCGTTGCCCATTCGCGCCACGGGTCCGGCCCATCTTAATCTTCGCGACTTGATTACTCTCACTATTGTAGGTTTGCGGTATAGCTCTTATAATTCGCGAATGTGGAGTTTTTTCCATTGTCCTGCCCCCTCGTCATATTTGCCGCCAAAGATACCCCCTAGAACTTTATTCTCGAATACGCGGAATTTGTTCTCTTCCCGTTTTGCGAGAGCCCATGTTTCGCTCCGTATAGAACAATCGGCATGATTATGGTTCTATAGACACGGAGCTTTATATTCCGTGATAGTGGTTTGGATTTCAGCAGTTTACTGACTGCATGCCAACTAGCGTTGCCGGAGTGTAGTCTTTTGTTAATTTCCTTCGACATTTCGTTACTGGTCATCAGTATTGTTCCCAGGTATTTAAATTCTTTGACATTTTCAAATATCTTGCCCCTGATGTTCATGTGTGTTCTCTGAGTTCCACTTGCTCTCGCCATAATCCTGTATTTTGTTTTGTCTTAATTTATTTCTACGCCCACCTCTTCTGTCGCTTGCATGATGATTTTACAGTTTTTACTTATAGTTTCTAGATTATCGCCCAAAACGACGATGTCATCCGCGTATGCGAGCACTTGTGTGACCTCGTTCAGGGATGATCCAGCCATGTTGTCGTCTTGTATCTTTCTGATGACATACTCGAGCACAAGGGTAAAAAGACACGGTGATAGACCATCTCCCTGTTTTAGTCCGTCCCGGATTTCAAATGGTTCTGAGAGGTGGTTTTCTATTCTAACTCGTCCTTTGTTTTCGTTCATGCAGATTTGAATGGGGACGGGATATTTTTTTCGGGATTCCCAGCTCAACTACAATATGGTAGAGTCTTTGCCTTGCAACTGAGTCGTCGGCTTTTTTGAAGTCAACGAACAATTGGTAAACCGTCTCTCCGTATTCCCACTTCTTTTCCAGAAGTTGCCTTATTGTGAACATTTGGTCGCTTGTTGACCAGTTCCTACGCAATCTGTATCGGTAGTCTCCCAATATGTCTTCTGCGTACGGTGTGATTCTCGCCAGTATGACATTTGTTAGTATTTTGTATGTGGCTGGGAGCAATGATATTCCTCTGTAATTTTCGCAGTCAGATCTGTCACCTTTTTTGAAAATGGGGACGACTATTGAGGTTTTCATTCTTCCGGAATGACTTCCTTATCCCATATTGTTTTAATCAGTTGGAGGATCCTTCGAGCGGTTGCCTCTCCTCCATGCGTCACAAGCTCTGCCGGTATGCGGTAAACTCCGGGAGCCTTGTCGTTTTTCAATCGGTTTATTGCGTCTACAACTTCATCGAAAGAGGGCTCTGGGATCTGAGGCTCGACTGAATGTACGTCTGGTGCGTTTATTTCTGTTTGTCGGGTGCACACATTGCGCAGGTTTTCAAAGTACTGCTTCCATCTTGTCACGATATTGTTTGTTTCTGTTACCAGACATCCGTTTGTGTCTCAGATTATTTTGGCCCTCCTTCGGTAGCCATTCCTAATTGAATTTATGCCGGCGTACATACCTCTGATATTATTTGCTCTGGCATTTTCTAGGACTTTTTCGATCCGAGTCTTCTCCCATTCGCGTTTTTTGCGTTTGAAAAGTCTCATTGTCCCTTTCCGAATTGTCGCGTATCTTTCTGTGTTGACTTTATCATATCTTTCTAAGTGGATCACTTTGAGGCGTTTACGTTCTTCGATCTTCGCCCTGCACTCATCGTCAAACCAAGGTTTGGACTTAATTGTTTTCTTAAATCCTAATATCTTTTGAGCTGTTTGTTTGATTGCCTCTCTGATCGAAGCCCATCTCGTGTCCACACTATTGGTTTCCTCTTCCTCGCTACTCCCATTCTCTAGAATGCTAAACCTATTCGTTAGTTCCTCTAGATATTCACCCCTTTTGCGCAGGTCTTTTAGTTTATCTGTGTCGAACTTGTTGCTCGTCTCCCGTGCTTGCCCATGTGGGTTTGCTGCAAGCCGACTCCTGATTTTGCCCATCACTAGAAGATGATCGGAGTCGCAATCTGCTCCTCTATATGATCTTACGTCAAGGATATTCGAGTGGTGTCTTTTGTCTATGAGGAAGTGGTCTATTTGGTTACGCGTTACGCCGTCGTGTGATATCCATGTGGCTTTATGGATTTGCTTGAGCTTGAACATCGTGCTTTTCATTACCAGATCTTTTGACGCTGCGAACGTGATAATTCGTATTCCATTATCATTTAAAATGTCGTGTATGCCTTCTTTACCTTTAGTTGTTAGAAGATGTCTTCCTTTCCAATTTTTGCGTTGAGGTCCCCGAGGACGATTTTAATATCGAATGATGAGATCCCATTCAATACCTCCTCTAGGGTCTCGTAGAATGTGTCCTTCGTTTCTTCGTCGGTAGATTCTGTTGGGGCGTGTACGTTTCTAAGTACATAATTGTACCATGGTCGCTGTATTTTTAGCACCGACATTAATAAATTTCACATCTTTTACATGGGGCGTTATCTTCTTGCTTATGATGAAGCCAGTTCCGAGGTTATGTGTATCGGTACCTCCACATGCCAGTGTAAACCCGTTGGTTTCGATTACTTGATGTGGGAGTCGAACTTCCTGAAGCGCGACGATGTCCATTTTATATTGTTTCGCATTTTCTACGACCGTCTGTATCGCGTCTGGTTTATATAACGTTCGAACATTCCACGTTCCGACGCGTATATCCCGTTTTTTCCGTTTTTCCCTACGTCTTCTTTTTGTCGAGTCGGTGTTTTCTTGATGATTTGTTCCCTTGTGGTAGTGTCGGCTCATCACACCTACGCCCACCGGCTTTTTCGTGGGATTGTTTTGTGTATATTGATTAGTCATTCTAATTCTAGTTCCACAAGTCTTGGGGTTTCAAATAGTCCGCAATATCAGAGCCCCCCGTTGATATGGTAAGGTCTGTTCACTGCTCTGATTCGACCCGGTGTCAGAGAGGCGCCGTTATAATACAGCCGGTATATCCCTGGCTGCAAACCATCCAATGGGCACGGTGACGCGTAACACCCTGGGTTAGGGGTGGTTGATCTCTGTGTGTTACTCCTCGCTAGCCCTACTGGAAGCATATGCTTCCGTCAGCATAGCCTGTGTGATTCATTGTAGTTTAAGCCCCCGCACCACGTCAAGGTTTCTACCAAGCGGGGGCATGTTTTTCCCAATAGGAAGTAAATGTCATAACAATGTTTAATACAAGGGTGAATATTATAAGAGTGAATAGTATAAAAATGAATAATATAAGAGTGAAAAATATATGAGTTAATGGTACAAATGTAAATGGTGTACAAGTTAATAGTACACGAATAAATGACACAAAGGTGAACAGTATAAGACTGAACGGTATAAGGGTGAATAGTATAAGAGTGAATAGTACAAGAATGTACGTTCTGTCAAGAGAGGAAATGAGTTTACTCTTTAAAAAAGCATGCTTAAAGAGGTTGTCAACATTCTTTTTGTCACTAAGTTGGCACAACTAACCTCTTGACAATCTCTTTAAGAAGGGGTTTTTAATGATCAATCGCCGGTACTTTTTGAGAAAATGTGCATTATAAGAGTGAATAGTATAAGACTCAATAGTATAAGAGGGAATAGTAAAGGTGTGAATAGTAAAATACTGAATCGTATAACCTTGGGTTGGTTTAACAGGAAATAAAGAGGGTTTTACGAGAGGGACAACAGTTTTGTACTTTAATACGAATGCACCCTTAAGCTTTTCAAGATCTGTCACTGTCAAACCACAGTCAAGGTTTTCAGTTTTATTAGTGACAACTCGTAAGAAAAAGTAGGGGTGCCTATTATTCTTCTCATCAATCAATCACAATATCGATCCGCAACGACTTTGTAAGGGTACCAAGCTTTCAATAAAGAAAATGATGAACAATATTATCGAAGATACAATTTTAAATGGAAAATTTAACGATAAGTTGTACTGTTAGTTTAGTGAGGGTAGAAACCTCATATATTTAGCTTAGTACAAGCCATAAATCTTAACAACTGTCTTAAAACTATATATAAGAATATAAACGATAGTTAAAAAGAAAAAAAGAGGGGGGAGGGGGTATGTTTGGCGGGTTGGTTACTGGGTTTATACATCAATTATCACTCATTCATTTATTTCGCTTAGTACAGGATGTAAGAGTGTAGACAGGGAGTGGGTGTGGTCAGGGGGGGAAAGAAAGGAGGTGACATTTGAGAGCAGTAGAGGTAAAGTTGAAATCGAAGGAGGTAGAGTAGGAGTTTGCTCGCCGCAGCTTTCGCGAAATGGGTTCATTAGAGCCGTAAGAAGTGATAGAAGAGATGAGGGTTTCGCAGGTTACGGGGGTTAGTGTGAAGTGCAATGATGGTGGGCAAGCTTGGGCAGTTGATTGTGTCTGAAAGGAGACGGTGGACGAAAAGGATATCGGCATGAGTTCTGCGCTCCTCAAGTGTGTTGAAGTTGATCAGATGGAGCCAGCTTGTGTATGGGGGGAGAATCCGAGGATTCACCCAATTCAGTCCGCGGAGAGCAAAACGCAGAAAACGACGTTGCACGCTTCGATTCTGCGTACATGGGACGAGTAGTGTGGAGACCAGACCTGACTGGCGTATTCAAAAAAGGGGCAGAGGAAGGCTATGTAGAGAGAACGGGAAACGTAAGGATTGGAGAATTCTTTAGACCAGCGTTTCACAAACCCAGGGACAGAGTTGGCCTTAAGAATAATATCATCAATATGCGGGATGAAGCTAAGCTCCCTGTCAAATAAGATCCCGAGGTCATGTATCGGGAGGGTACAGATGATATCTGCTGGTTTAGCAAGAAGTAGGAACGTGGGGGGGGGGGGGGGGGGGGGCGTTTGCGGGAGAAGGTGATGGAGTGACCTTTGACAACGTTGAGTTCAAGGCAGTTATTACGGCACCAAGTTGAGAAGCTGTCGAGGTCCGTTTGGAGAAGTGAGGAGTCGTTAGGAGAGATGATAGTTTTGTAGAGTTTGGCGTCGTCCGCAGAGAGGGAGATGGATGAGTATTTAATAATGGAGTCAACATCATTGATGGTAAGGATAAATAGGAGGGGACCTAGATGACTGCCTTGCGGAACCCCTGACGTGGGAAGAAGAGGATTGGACAGGGAGGATCTGAATTTGACACGGTGGGATCGATCTTTCAGATAAGAAGATAACCACGCATCCCAATGTTTCCGATAGATACGGATTTCTTTGCTGTTTATGATTGGACTTATATTTGCAATGATCCTAACAACTACAAACACATTTAGAAAATCTATGCTCCTCACATGAAGAACTGTCCGAGACCTGCTCACAATGTTCTGGTTTATTTGTGTACACACCAGATGGAAAAACAAAAAATGTGTGTATCCCAAACGGCATTACAACACAAACACTTGCGTTTGTGTAGATAGCATTGCAACGCAAGCCTAGTATCAACTAGTATATAATATAATCTTAGGAATTACCTACATAGTGCAAGTGCGACTGTAACGACTTTAGAGATGAAAATTTACACGCGAAACTGCTCGTAGGTGCATATCAGAAGATGGCGGTGATGGTATTCTGGCGTTTCTATACATACACACACAATATGCAATCAAACAGTGAAGAACACCGATATCGCATAAGAAAATGCATCAGCCGTATACCAAGCAATAACATAGCAATTCCACACCAGTTGAGTGTACTTGAATTTAGAAATCGAATTCGTACACCCGGCAGTGGCCTGATGTGTTGAGCATTGGTTCAATTTTTAGTGATTCTAACCGTCATAGCGTCAGTTGGAATCACACGTTCTTCACTATCATTGCAATACGCTATAGTTTGTTCTTGCCTACAATGACGGTAGTGTCGGGTTTATTAAACACTCCCCGTAAAAGACTTGATTGTACTCGGATTGTATAGCAAAAATCCGCTCTTAACAAAATATATTAAAGCCAAACTAAGAGACAGCGACAATTAATTTGTTGGCCCTTCTGCAACCACCAAACAAGCTAATATTTCACATATAGTTATTCGAAATCCACAAAGACACGGTTTTGGAATAGTAAAAGAGGCAGCATTAACTACTTCGTGGTAGCTTTTTACACGTTTAGTGCATAACTCTATAATATATATTGGGAAGAGGGCGAGGAAGATCATAAAACTCACTTGGTCTCGGGTGTAAAAGCTATAAACTGTGTATATATTTAGAGGTAATATATTGCATAAATAAATGTTTAACTAACATCCACAACATTATAAAGCTTTACACGAATTTATTGCTTGAAACAAAAATCATATTAAACACCAAAAGGTAAAATAAGATTCATTTTCAACCATCTATGGGCTTCTAGTTAAATAACTAACTTCTTTATTTTTATTGTTTATATATGTATTATATTGTTTGTACCATAAAATTTATTAGGGTCTCAACGGTCGAACTCTTTGCTTTTCATTTTCATATTTCTTGACATAATTTTATTAAATATTACTTACCAAGTCTTAATTGTTTTTGGGTTACATAAAACCAGGAGCGAAATGCTGGTCAACGCTTGAACATCATTATCGTAGCAGAAGGTGCCATTGATCGTGACGGCAAACCCATTACAGCCGACGATGTTAGAAAGGTTGTTGTAGAAAAATTGCAGCAAGATACTCGAGTAACTGTCTTAGGTCATGTTCAACGTGGAGGTAATCCGAGTGCCTTCGATCGTGTATTGGTGAGTAAATGCTAATTTCAAAGATTAGTGGGAATTAGAAGACTTAAAGAGACTCCATTTTTAGGATTACTTTTTTGTCCACTTCACTTATTAAATAACAAGTTTAAGATAAATTCTCTTACATTCTTCGAAAGTAGAAATATATTGCCTTTTTAATTTCAGTTCTTTGTGTAGTCTGCAAAAATTGTAACTGCACATTTCGGTAACTGAATACTTTCGTTTTTGAACATTTTAGCAACTAAAGGCTTATTTAGTGCAGGACTTAAATAGTTGCAACACTCAATAGCTGGAAATTCTCATAGTTAAATTTTTTATGAGGTGGGAACTTTAGTTCAACGCTTGAACATAATTAAATTAAATCTTTGATTACTTTTACACATTTTGGCTTTTACCCTTCGCTTATCGGTATGTATCTTTTGTTTTGTTATTCAGAGGTATAGACACTACATGTGCCCCTCATTTTATATTCTGAAGTGCAATAATTAGATGTCAATGGTATTAAGTATTTTCCGTGTTGCCAGCGGAATCGTGCGCCCCCGACTTGCTCCTAATTTTCTTAAAAAAACAACCATTAGCTAAAACTTCCCAAAAACTATTCTACGGAAGACGCATATTTAATGAAGAACAAAGTATACACCCAATGTATGAAAAAACACGAAGAAGACAGAACGGTAGTTCTAGAAGTTAAGCAACTGAAGATTTTCTATTCTATTGTAGCGAGCTTAGGTTTCGCTGGATTAATTATTTTTAATAAATAAGAGCCGTTAAATTGATTTTGAATTAATGTAACACTTTATTAGTCCGTTAATAACAACCGTTACTTTTACCGTACACTTAACGATTTCTTGACTTATCGCTTCCGTACTTATCGCGTCTTTTACTGCTTACTTTTTACTTCTTACTTATCTTCCCGATCTGCGTGCCACGTATTTATACCGTTTTTCCTCATTCTGATTTGGTGTTTCGTTTCCGTCCATTCCATAGCCTCGAATTTTCTATTGCTCATAGTCTCCAGTTTTCCAGTACTTTATAGAATACTCTAGTACTTTGTTTTGGACTTTCTAGAATATTCTAGTACTGATTGTCATATGTGTCACACTATATTCTATGCTATTTATTGGCCTGTAGGAACCCGGAAGTTCATGAACTCACCGACTTGACTCCGCCATCGTTCCCTGTCCTGTGCGCTCTCCTTCCACGTTCGACAATCCGATCCGATCTCCTCGAGGTCCAAACTAACATTGTCCTCCCATCTCTGTCGCCGCCGTCCTGTCGGTCTTTTTCCCGTTGGTTTACCGCCACGAATTCTATGCACGGTCCTATCGTTGCCCATTCGCGCCAAGTGTCTGGCCCCTGTTAATCTTCGCGATTTGATTACTCTCACTATTGAATGTTTGCGGTATAGCTCTCCCAATTCGTGGTTGTGGAGTTTCCTCCATTGTCCTGCCTCCTCGTCATATTTACCTCCAAAGATATCCCTTAAAACTTTATTCTCGAATACGCGGAATTTGTTTTCTTCCCGTTCTGTGAGAGCCCATGTTTCGCATCCGTATAGAACAATCGGCATGATTATGGTTCTATAGACACGGAGCTTAATATTACGTGATAGCAGTTTAGATTTCAGCAGTTTACTGACCGTGTGCCAACTAGCGTTGGTGGAATGCAGTCTTTTGATAATTTCCTTCGACATTTCGATACTGGCCGTCAGTATTGTTCCCAGATATTTAAATTCCTTAACTTTTTCAAATATCTTGCCTCTGACGTTTATATGTGTTACATGGGGTCCACCTGCTCTCGCCGTAATCATGTATTTTGTTTTGTCTTCATTTATTTCTAGGCCCACAACTGAAAATTTTAGTAGCACAAAACTTTAGTAGCAGAAGACTTTATTAATTGAAGGCTCTACTAGTGTTGTATACCACTATATAAAGCCCATTCCACAATTAACATAATTCATTCCACAATCTGTTGGGTTGTACTACATGAAATGTCCGATTTTACAGTAGACATTTAAAAGCCAATATTAATTTTCCGTAAATTTTTATTTAATCAAAATAGGATCCGTTGGCATCTATGACATTCTTCCAAAGTGATACAAGGTCAAATATTCCTTTTTCGTAGAAGTGCTGACTTTTTCAAGGAATGAAATCTTCAAAGGCTTTTGTGACCGCTGCTCGGTTCCGGAAGACCTTCTGCCGGCAAAATAAATCCAGATCGCGGAAAATATGGTAGTCCATTGGGGAAATGTCAGGAGAATACGGTGGATGCGGAAAAATTTCAAATCCCAACTGCAACAGTATTTGCACCGTTACTTGTGAGGTATGGGGTATAGCATTGTCATGCAAAAGGATCGGGCCGTGCCAATTGCCCAACGCAGGTTCCTTTTCGGCCAATTTGACGTGCAATATGTCGATTTCCTCACAATATTTGAAAGCGTTTATCGTTTGTCTTGGTTGAAGAAATAAAAAGTGGATTGATCCTTTCGATGTCCACCAAATTTTCACCATAACCTTTGTTGGTGAAGATCGGGCTTGGGGATGTGTTTTGGTTTTTCACCTACATCCAACCACTGCCCAGGTCTTTTACGGATATCATATAGAATCCACTTTTCATCACAGGTGTCTAACCGGTGCAAAAACGGTTCGGTTTGGTTTCTTAATCTAAGCGATGCGCAGATTTCCAGGCGCCGTCGTTTTTGAGACTCGTTCAGTTCATGGGGTACCCAATTATCGAGTTTCTTTACCTTTCCTACGAGAGAAAAGTGTCGACTTATTGTCATCGCGGATACTCCCATGCTTTGCGCGATCTCCCGCACCGATTTCGTTGGGTCCGTATCCACCGTCGCTCTTAAAACAATGTCGTCAAGTAGTGTTTCCGGCTTCCCACGTGGTTCATTTTCGAAGCTGAAATCGCCCGAACGGAACTTTCCAATCCAACGTCGTATATTGCGTTCGTTTACCGCTACATCCTCAAATGCGCCGTGAATATTTTTCATTGCCAAAGACGCATTATGTCCATTTTAAATTCATAAAGGAAGAGGGTTCGAATTTAAACTGGCGACAGCATGGTAAACAATTTCTAGAAACAAAAATAACTGTACTTGTAACGAACCCTAACATTTTCACACGCCAAGCACACGTACCACTTTCCTTTATAAAAAAAAGAAAATTTAACGTTCTGGCACAGATGTACACTCGAGAACTTCTTATATCCGACAGAGCGAAAATCGGACATTTTATGTGGTACAAACCCAATATTAACACAATTCATATCAGTCTAATAAACGTAATATCTCACACCATTTTTTTATTACACGATGCAATTCCTTGTCAATTGCGGGCCCAATGACGCATTGCCACTTCCCAAGCTACACGCTTTCAAATTGCAAGTACATATTTGCATCGTATCCAAAAACAAGCCTTACGCCTGGTATGAAACGTTTTCCATCCCAAGCTATATGCTATCAAATTGCAAGTACATTTTTGCATCTTATCCAAAAACAAGCATTACACCTGGCATAAGACACTGCCGGCACCTTCAAAGGCAATTATCGTACGCCAGGTGTCATAATACCAATTAACGGAGTCTCCGTCAAAATGTTGAGGCCTACGAAAGGCAGACATATGTATAACAACGAAACGCCACTGCGAATATCAATTAAGCGATACTAATTGCTTGAACAAGGGCCATTGTACTTTAAGTGGACCGATCAAGTGAGAATATCAATTAAGCGATACGAATTGCTTGAGCCAAGGCCGCTGCACTTTAAGGGGACCAATTAAGTGGCGATAGTAATTAAGCAATGCGAATGACACGTGTCTGGCAGTTGTACTCAATATAGGTTAAACCCGAATATGTGAAACTGCGGCAGGGTAATTGACTAGTGCTTGGGGTCAGAAGAATTAGCTTCATCGTTTGCGGTTGTCCCAATAGATTGGGCATACAGGGAGTGGTTGCCAAGGAAATTGCCCAGAGTTAATCGATCAGAGTAAAATGTTGCACCCTTGCGATGGATCTTTTATTCTGAATAAAATAAATAAGACTTAAGTAACCAAGTAAAGGGTTGCAGCCTTGCTACGGAACAGCGGGCCCTTTGCTTTAAGATAAATAATCATCATCATCGGCACTACAACCGGGATCCGATCTTGGCCTTATTTAGCAAGTTCGAAGCTTGTTAAATTTTCCACAATAATTTACTTTTACGGGCAAGGTTATTAGCCTTGCGCTGAAGATAAATAATAATAAGCTAAAATATTAACCTGATAAACGTTGTAATAAACCAAGGATTTCAGCAGTTTACTGACTGCGTGCCAGCTAGCGTTGTCGGAGTGCAGTCTTTTGTTAATTTCCTTCGACATTTCTTTACGGGCCGTTGTAGTATTCCAGAATACTACTGTCCTTATAACTATTAAGTTTAATACTGAGTCTCATTATTTATCTAACACATCCTTAAAACATTCTCCTTACATATCTAACATTCTCATTTTATACATATCATAAATAAACATCCACAATATTCTATATCAAGTCAGTTCCAGTACATTTCATAACATGCCCCTTTTTTTATTTGAAACATGGCTCTTTGATTTTCGTTCAAAGTTTATTCAAAATTTAAAAGTCACAGTAGAGTAAAGAATACTTTGATAAAATTTATTTTGTTCATATTATAATTTACAGTAAATTAGAACTCAAAGTTCTATAAGAAGAGGGAAAATTTTATTGTAAAGTCAGTTTGAGATTGAGTCTAGTTGAGTTTAGAAATAAAGAAATTGAGTTAGGAAGTTGAACGTGAAATGTAAAGTTAGTTTTTGAGAAATAAGTCAGTCGAGAAAGGAGTTGAGAAATGAAGAAGTTGTTATAGAAATAAAGAATTGTGAATAAAGAAATTATTAAATTCGCAAAGAGAAATAAAAGAAGAAGAATTTTAATTCGAAATATCGGACTATCGGACTGAAGTTTGATAATCTAAATAAAAGGTCCACGCTCTTCCCTCAACGGAGGAAGCACGGCGTCCCGGACCTATAACACCGTCAGTATTGTTCCCATATATTTAAATTCTTTAACTTTTTCAAATTTCTTGCCTCTGACGTTTATGTGTGTTCTCTGATTTCCGCCTATTTTCCCCGTAATCATATATTTTGTTGTATCTTCATTTATTTCTAGGCCCACCTCTTCTGCCGCTTGCATGATGATTTCACTCTTTTTACTTACAGTTTCTAGATTATCGAAAATGGCGATTTTATCCGTATATGCGAGTACTTGTGTGACCCCATTCAAGGATGATCCGGCCATGTTGTCGTCTTGTACCTTTCTGATTACATACTCGAGGACAAGGCTAAAGAGACATGGTGAGAGGCCATCGCCCTGTTTTAGTCCGTCGCGTATTTCAAATGATTCTGAGAGGTTTTCTATTCTAACTCGCCCTTTGTTTTCGTTCATGCAGATTTGAATGAGGGCGGCATATTTTTTTAGGGTTCCCAGCTCAACTATAATATGGCAAAGTCTTTGCCTTGGGACTGAGTCATAGGCTTTTTTGAAGTCAACGAACAGTTGGTGAACCGCCTCTCCGTATTCCCACTTCTTTTCCAGCAATTGCTTTACTGTGAACATTTGGTCGGTCGTTGCCGGGTTCCTACGGAATCCACACTGGTAGTATCCCAGTGTTTCTTCTGCGTACGGTGTGATTCTTGCCAGCAATGATATTCCTCTGTAGTTTTCGCAGTCAGATCTATCGCCTTTTTTGAAAATGGGGACGACTATTGATGTCTCCCATTCTTCCGGAGTGACTTCGTTATCCCATATTGTTTTAATCTGTTGGTGGATCTTTCGAGCAGTCGCCTCTCTTCCATGCTACATAAGATCTGCCAGTATTGCGTCTACGACTTCGTTGAAAGAGGGCTCTGAGATCTGAGGCTCGGCTGTATGTATGTCTGGTGCGTTTATTGTTTTAATCTGTTGGTGGATCTTTCGAGCAGTCGCCTCTCTTCCATGCTTCATAAGATCTGCCAGTATTGCGTCTACGACTTCGTTGTAAGAGGGCTCTGAGATCTGAGGCTCGGCTGTATATATGTCTGGTGCGTTTATTTGTGCTTGATGGGTGTGCACATTGAGCAGGTTTTCAAAGTACTGCTTCCATCTTGTCACGATATTGTTTGTTTCTGTGACCAGACAGCTGTTTGCGTCTCAAATTACTTTGGCTCTTTCGCGGTAGCCATTTTTAATTGTATTTATGCCGGCATACATACTACTGATGTTCTTTGCTTTGGCATTTTCTAGGATTTTTTTCGATCCGAGTCTTCTCCCATTCACGTTTTTTGCGTTTGAAAAGTCTCATTATCTCTTTCCGAATTGTCGCGTATCTTTCTGTGTTGACTTTATCATATATTTCTAAGTGGATCACTCTGAGGCGCTTACGTTCTTCGATCTTCGCCATGCACTCATCGTCAAACCAAGGCTTGGACTTAATTGTTTTCTTAAATCCTAATACCTTTTTGGCTGTTTGTTTGATTGTGTCTCTGATCGATGTCCATTTAGTGTCCACACTATTGGCTTCCTCTTCCTCACTGCTCCCATTCTCTAGGATGCTAAATCTATTCGCCAGTTCGTCTTGATATTCAGCCCTTTTGCGCAGGTCTTTTAGTTTATCTGTGTCGAACTTTTTGCTCGTCTCCCGTGATTGCCCATGTGGGTTTGCTGCGAGCGGACTCCTGATTTTGCCCATCACTAGAAGATGATTGGAGTCGCAATCTGCTCCTCTATATGATCTTACGTCAAGGATATTCAAGTGGTGTCTTTTGTCTATGAGGAAGTGGTCTATTTGGTTACGCGTTACGCCGTCGGGTGATATCCATGTGGCTTTATGGATTTGCTTGTGCTTGAACATCGTGCTTTTCACTACTAGATCTTTAGACGCTACGAACGAGATAATTCGAATTCCATTATCTGTTGAAACGTCGTGTAGGCTCTCTCTACCTATAGTTGGTTGGAAGATGTCTTCCTTTCCAATTTTCGCATTGAGGACCCCGAGGAGGATTTTAACATCGAATGATGAGATCCCATCGAATACTTCCGCTAGGGTCTCGTAAAATGTGTCCTTCGTTTCTTCGTCCGTAGATTCTGTTGGGGCGTGTACGTTTCCAAATACATAATTGTACCATTGTCGCTGTATTTTTAGCACCGACATTCGATCATTAATAAATTGCACATCTTTTACATGGGGCGTAATCTTCTTGCTTATGATGAATCCAGTCCCGAGGTTATGTGTATCGGCACCTCCACACGGCAGTGCAAACCCGTTGGTTTTGATTACTTGATGTGGGAGTCGGACTTCCTTGTATCGCGCCTGGTTTATATAACGTTCGAACATTCCACGTTCCGACGCGTATATCCCGCTTTTTCCGTTTTTCCCTACGTCTTTTTTTTGCCGAATCGGTGTTTTCTTGATGAGTTTTGATTTTTGATGATGATTTGTTCCCTTATGGTAGTGTCGGCTCATCACACCTACGCCTACTGGGGTTTTCGTGGGATTGGTTTTTGTATATCGATTATTCATTTTTGTACCCACGAGTCTTGGGGTACATTTTCTACGACCGTCTGTATCGCGTCTGGTTTATATAACGTTCGAACATTCCACGTTCCGACGCGTATATCCCGTTTTTTCCGTTTTTCCCTACGTCTTCTTTTTGTCGAGTCGGTGTTTTCTTGATGATTTGTTCCCTTATGGTAGTGTCGGCTCATCACACCTACGCCCACCGGCTTTTTCGTGGAATTGTTTTGTGTATATTGATTAGTCATTCTAATTCTAGTTCCACAAGTCTTGGGGTTTCAAATAGTCCGCAATATCAGAGCCCCCCGTTGATATGGTAAGATCTGCTTACTGCTCTGATTCGACCCGGTGTCAGAGAGGCGCCGTTATAATGCAGCCGGTATACCCCTGGCTTCAAACCATCCAATGGGCACGGTGACGCGTAACACCCTGGATTAGGGGTGGTAGATCTTTGTGTGTTACTCCTCGCTAGCCCTACTGGAAGAGTCAGCATAGCCTGAGTGATTCATTGTAGTTTAAGCCTCCGCACCACGTCAAGGTTTCTACCAAGCGGAGGCTAATGGCGCGATACGTAATCTTAACACTAGCTAATGTCTTTACTGCCTGTGGCTCCATAAGAACACTTTCTTATTGTTTAGTTTTCAACTTTAAATCAAACTTTCCTATAAAAACATTTATTTCATTTCATTTATTATTGTATTTAATATCCATAATATCAAACATTTCTAGGGATGCCGCATGGGTGCCGAAGCAGTTCTAGCACTTATGGAGGCAACGGAAGAAAGTGTACCATGTGTCGTTTCTTTAGATGGTAATCAAGCGGTACGTGTGCCACTTATGGAATGTGTAGAACGTACGAAGGCCGTTGCTAAGGCGATGGAGGACAAAAATTGGGAATTAGCAGTGAAACTTCGTGGTCGATCTTTTGAGAGGAACTTAGAAACCTACAAAATGTTGACTCGATTGAAGCCACCAAAGGAATCTTTCGATGAAACCGGCAAAGGCGTTGTAAGTTAAATTCTTTTATGATAAAAAAAAACAGATATTATTTAAATTGTGATTAATAGGAAGGCTATAGATTGGCCGTTATGCATATTGGGGCACCTGCATGTGGTATGAATGCTGCAGTTCGTTCATTTGTGCGTAATTGCATTTATCGTGGAGATACGGTGTTTGGAATACACGATGGGATAGAAGGACTAATTTCTGGAAATATTAAGGAAATGGGTTGGTAAGTAAAATCAACTTCTTTAATTACGCTATTTTGGTCATATTGTAATTACATTCAAACGGATGAACGAAAGGATAGACTCTTCATAAAACCCAAGACACATTGACTATTTGTTTAACATTGTAGTATTTTTTGTCCGGCTTTCTCGTCGTGCAAAAACTTTGCTGGCTAAATAGGTATTCTGAAGTTATAGCGTTTGCGACGATAGTCAGGAACGTGTGATTCGAACTGACGCTATGACGGTTAGAATCACTAAAACTTTAACCAATGCTCAACACATCAGGCCACTGCCGCGTGTACGAATTCGATTTTTAAACTCAAGTACACTCAACTGATGTGGAATTGTTATGTTATCGCTATGGTATACGGCTCTGATGCATTTTCTTATTCGATTTTCGTTCGGTGTTCTTCACTATTTTCTTGTGTATTTGTTAGAAATGCCACAAAGCCATTTCTTGCCATCTTGCATCCCTTCCGCGTGTCATCCGTTTCGTCGATTTCAACAATCGACAGCTCAATTCTTCAGCACTAATAACCTTCCAGCCCTCAGAATGGAACTACTTATTCGACTGAGGTTGGGAATTTTTTTATTTTCTTTATTTCTGTATATAATAAAGATTCAAGTAGAATCATATCTGGTATTGTGTCATGTATAATGTTAACTTCCTTATTGAGGAAGAATAATGAACGACTTTTTACACTATAAATATAACACACTACCACATATACTTTGATAAACACTGAATTTTCAATTTTGTATAAATTATATCATTATTTATAGTGTAACTACAATTATTATAATAAACGGAATTACTAATTCACACAAACGTCTGACTCGGATATGAAAGGCGTGTCACAGACAATCACTATTTCGATTTTAACGCCAGCGACACTTAACGTATCCTTAAATAGGAGATCGCTAACACTTCCAACCGTGAAATGTTGAATTCCGAACTGATTTCCGCAGTACGTTCTTTGTGTAGTCTGCAAAAATAGTAACTGTACATTTCAGCATTGAACATTTTAGCAATTAAACGCTTATTTAGTCCAGGACTTAGATAGTTGAAACACATAACAGCTGGAGACTTTTGTAGCTAAATATCTTATGAAGTGGGAACCTTAGCTCACGGTTGAACATATGTTAGTTACATTAAAGCTTTGACGAGTGGTTGTTTTTGAAATAGTTAATTACACGACCATCTATGCTGATGGTTTAATCCCGACTTTAGTTTAATTTAATGATACACTCGTTTCAATTAATAGTTAAATTCAGATTCTTAAAATGTGACATTCTTCGTCGGCGGAAGGAATTGCGGCTCTCCCTAGTTTTGATCGTGTAGATCGATGGGTACATTTTTTAATTCTGCTTATCGTTTGTCTTCGTGGTTTATTACAATCAGGACACACTGTCTACATATGTAATCTAAACATCCGTTAAGATGATTTAGATGATTAAGATTTTTTTTTTTTTTTTTTTTTTTTTTTTTTTTTTTTTTTTTTTTTTTTTAAGACTTCTCTCGGGAGAGGCGAATCTGCAGCGCCGAGTGGGCGCCCCGAGATGCCATCAAATAACTGTTGCAGTCCTTTTTGAACAGTTGCAGGTTGTAACGCTCCGGGAACACTCGCGTGGGAAGGGAGTTCCACAGCTTCCCCGCTCTGTAACGGAACGAGTTCTGATGCAGGGATGTTCGCGCCGCCGGGAGATGAACCACAAACGGGTGCGATCCGTCGAATTGTCTTGTGGAGCGGATATAAGCCGAATTGCGTGGAACAATACCAAGAATCTCCGAAGAACAGTATCCGTGATAATATCTGTAAAACAGACAAAGGTCGGCTACGCGCCTTCGATGTGATAGCGACTGTAGTCCCGAAGTCAGCGCCGAGTCCCCGATCAGGCGGATCGCTCGTCTCTGTATGTTCTCAAGTAGGTCGAGGGTATGTTTAGAAGCCGAGCTCCAAACATGAGAGCAATATTCGAGCGCGGGTCTAATTTGGGATTTATATAGGAGAAGAAGTTGAGCCGGAGTAAAATATTTCTTGGTTCTAAAAAGATAACTCTGTATTCCAGAGGCTGACCTGGCGATGTTCCACACGTGTTTATGCCACGTTACATTCCCACACACCGTAACGCCGAGAAATTTCAAGCTTTCCCCAGCCTCGAGAGCCCGGCCATTCATCATCAGCTGTGGAACCGATGACCCACTTTTCTTTGTGAATGTTGTATAATGTGTCTTCGCTGCATTGAAGTCGACGAGATTGACCCTTCCCCACTGCAGGACCCTATCTAGATCCTGATTCAAAGAGTCAATCTGTCTACATCTCACCTGATGCGACGCAGATGCACCAATCGGTCGAACACTCGAAAAGGAGGAAACAAGCGTACTATCATCCGCAAAACTGAACACTTTGTTATCCGTTGTCTCCAACAAATCATTTATGTGAAGCAAGAACAAGGTTGGAGCAAAAATAGTACCTTGGGGCACCCCCGAATTAACAGGATACAGATCCACACACTCGGCGTCCACAACAACCCGGATCGATCGATTCTCGAGGTAGCTCCTCGTCCAGTCGCAAAACTGTTGAGAAAGTCCATATGAACGAAGTTTGCTCAGGACCGCCTGCCACGGAATCCGTATTGACGGTCATTCAGAAGTCCATTGCACTCCAAATACTTAACTAACTCTGTATTGACGACTTTTTCCATTACCTTAGATAAAATAGACAGTAATGCTATCGGACGATAATTTTGTGGGAGACACTTTTTTCCCGTCTTTGGGATTGGCTGAACTCGAGGGATTTTAGAGCAGGCATGAAAGGTTTTCGGTGCATAAGATAAGCGGAAGATACTGCCAAGAACCGGCGATAGTTCTGGAGCACATTTCTTAAGGACTATTGCTGGTATTCCGTCCGGTCCGGTTGCCTTTCTACAATCCAGTTCACGTAGAATGCGTTGAATAGTGCGCGGACGAAATCTCACATCCCGCATCGAAGACCGTACCGGCGAGATCACAGGTGGCTCCAAAAGGCCGGTATCGAGGTTTGAATTCACGGAAAATAAATTAGCGAACACATTAGCTTTATCCTTTGAATTCGTGACTAACGTCCCACTGTCTGTCACCAAAGAGGAGGATGCGAAGTTATCGCTGATAGCTTTTGCCATTGACCAGAAGGAGTGCGAACCAGTTGGGCACCGAAGGAGCTTATTGATCACCCTGTCGTTGTGAGCCTTCTTCGCAGTATCAATCGCCTGGTTGTACGCGTTTCTAATTCTAACAAAATTCGCTCTGTTAACATCAGTGGGATTGGAGCGCCGTTGCTTAAAAGCTCTATTTTTTGCCGCTGTAATCAGCTTGCATTTTTTATCAAATCAAGGTTTATCAGATGAACTTCGTTTGATGGAATGTAGAATGTACATCTCCATCCCCAGAAGAATAATCTCTGATACCGACTCCGCGCAAGCGTTAACATCGGAGTTTCCGAAGCACACCTCCGACCATGGAGAGGATGCGAAGAAATCTCGCAAACCGTCCCAGTTAGCAGCCCCATACTTCCATACATGGGGAAGCTGCCTAGGCCGGTTATTCGCTTGATATGCAAGTGCTTGCGCGACAGATACCAAGCAGTGATCTGAGTTTCCCAATGGCGCAGAAACCTCTACGGTATAAATAGTCGGTTCGGATGTCAAAAATAGATTCAGGGTGTTCGCATAATCGCCTCGGGCATCCGACACTCGCGTTGGCTCCCCCACGAGTTGACTCAAGTTGTGGCTTATAGCAAACATCTCCGCCAGCCTCCCAGCCTCGTCGGTTCTGTTAGAATGTAAAAACCAGCCGGAATTGTGCACATTAAAATCGCCAAGGACAACAATTTCAGAAGCTGGGTGGTTGATCTGTATCCAGTCGACGGTATGTGAAAGATGCTCGAAAAATGTCGCCGGTCGATCGTCATTCGGGGTGCGGTAAAGACAACAAAGAAATTTAACAGAATTCCGCAGCACGACCCTCAAGCATACGATGTCCATATTATTGGGTTCCAACGCCTCCATCCCCTGGCAAGCCAGATTGCACCGCGCGAAGACGTAGATTCCGCCCTTAAAACGGAATGTCGAATGTAAGTCGTATCCTGAGCAACGAAGATATGTCGAATCGGTTGACGAATCGACCTGGGTCTCAGTTAGGGCAAGTATATCAGGTTTCGTTGTTTGCAAATATTGGTGGACGGCGTTTACATTCGTATTGGTGAAACCGATGCCCCTGATGTTACAAAATGCCGTCACCAGTCGAGCGTGGGTAGAGTCTCGAGAGCGAGCCCGGTTATGCGATGACGAACCTCTTAAAGTTCGGTTATTTATCATGATATCTGCATGATGTTCCCCCTGACATAGCCCAGCCAGATTGGACCGGGCGAAGACGCGGACACCGCCCTTTAAACAGAATCTCGAATGTAAGTCGTATCCTGAGCAACGAAGATATGTCGAATCAGTTGACGAATCTACCTAGGTCTCAGTTAGTCGCTCTTCGTTCCGTCGTTCGCACACGAATTTGATCGTAACAAAGTTACTGAGGAAGGAGTAGTGTGGCGTTTCTAACAGATACACACACTAAGTACATAAGTCAATAGTAAAGAACACCGAAGGAAGTTCGAATAAACAAAGCATCAGACCCATATACCAAGCAGTAACATAACTATTTCACATCAGTTGGGTGTACTTGAGTTTAGAAATCGAAGTCGTACACGCGGCAGTGGCCTGATGTGATGAGCATTGGTTCAATCTTTTAGTGATGTCATGCCGCCGGTTCGAATCACACGTTCTTCACTATCGTCGCGAACGCTATAATATTTGGCGGTTTTTAGTCGATGTGTTCCCCCGAACACTGGCTCCGAAATAAAAGTCACTTATAATTTTGCTTTCACCGACTTTAATTTAATTTAATTTTTCCTTTTTTTATTCAACACTCGCGCCGACACACTCTTGACCATTTTCCTTTTACTGTCGTGGGGGGTCTTCACGCGGTGAATGTTATCACTGGACTGCTAATTAAAATGTTCCCGAAGGAAAGAAAACTTACCCGGTTGTTCTTTCTAGTCTCTTAAATCCACATTCCCTTGCTATCCTCTCTTTTCCAGATAATTTCTCCTTTGCAGTAGATTGCACCCTATTTTGTTCTACGATTCCACTTTGGTCGTAGAGACATTTTGTGGATGTACCCACACACATAGATGCGACGAGATATGCCGAGGATCGTTAGGCTTTTCACACATCTGCGGTATCCCTTTGTGTAATTTAATCCGCATGTGGTTTATGGCATTGGTGATTTCCTCGGCCGACGTCGTTATCTTCGGCTGCGATATTTGTACAAGGTTTTTATCTCCTCGTAGGAACAGTGTTGATTTATTTATTGTTTCCTTTCTGTTCCCACAATAGTCCTTTCGATAAGGGAAAACCAAATTGCGCTTGGCTCAAGAGAAGATCATGAATATTGTTTATTTCTTGGCCGTATTTTTATCGCATGGAATTTTTTATGGCTGTTGGCGTCTGGCGCTGTCGCACCGGGCCACTTGTGTTTACCCAGCTAATGGGTTGCCAAACAACTTCGTTTTTGGTGTAGTGTCCTTCAATAACCATGGAGACATGAGGAATCGGTAGAGGAATTGGGCCCACGTGTCTGTGGATACGTGTGGTTAAGAACACCAGTATGTATGACTCTTTTAGCTGGGCGAAAGGTATTTAACCCGACAACGATTTGTGAGGCTCGCAGGGCCGCCATTCGATTGTTGTCCTTGGTTGTTGGTGTGCCTCTCTCCGTACCATATCGGGTATTGGTTCGAGGTAGCACGGCTTTAGTCTTTCGACACTGACGGTGTACGGTTTTCCGTCGATGTCGATGGAGAATCATCATCATCATCATAGGCACTATAACCGGCATCCGGTCTTGGGCTTATTTAGCAAATCCCGGGGCTTGTTAAATTTTCCATAATAATTTGTTTTTCCGGGCAAGGTTATTAGCCTTGCGCCAAGTCGACGGAGAATACTCGGTCGTTTATTCGTTCCAGCACCTTATACGGTCCTTCATATGGGGGCTCTAAAGGTTTCCTTACTTTGTCCAGCCTGATGAAAACGTGCAGCTGTCCATTCCTGGATGAACGAATATCCTTTTGGAGTCGTGTCAGGTGACCGGCATTGCCCCGACCTTGCGCAGGTTCTCCACGCTTGGTAACTAATTGTGTGCAGATTCCCGGTCTGCGAAGAATTCTCCTAGGAGGCGTAAATTGGTTCCGTAAGTTAAATCTGCTGCAGATGCTCCCAAGTCCTCTTTAATACTCGCTCATAGACCTAAGAGGATGGTGGGTAGGGCGTCAAACTATTGGCTGTCACCGTGACACATCAATGAGGCTTTGAGGGACCAGTGTCATCGCTCCATCATCCCATTGGATTGGGGGTGATAAGTGGTGGTGTGAATTTTGTGGCAGCCGAGTAGGTCGGTCAGCTGTTTGAAGATTGCTGCTTCGAATTGTGGTCCTCGGTCTGCTGTGAGGGTAGCTGGGACACCGAAAGGTGTGACCCAAGTTGTGTAGAATACTTTTGCTACACTTTCTGCGGTTACTGTTCGTAGTGGCGCTGCTTCTGGCCACCATGTAAAACGGTCTATCATCGTGAGGAGATATGTATATCCTCTCGACGGTATTAGCGGTCTTACTGTGTCAATGTGAACATGGGCAAAACGTACTTCGGGGAGTTTAAACTGTGCTGGCTGCAGTACATCGTATCGATCGACCTTGCAGTGTTGACATTGCGGGCAATTGCGTGTCCATTTGGTTACGTCTTTGGCTATGTGTGGCAGACGAATTTACGTCGGACGGCTGCACCGGTTGCGCGTCCGCCTGGATGGGCCGGATTGTGGAACGTATCGTAAATACTCCTTCGAAGTTTCCCTTGGATATAGGGGCGTGCTACCCCTGTCAAAACATCGCACCAGATTTCGTCTTGGGAGTCGTTGAAAAGGAGTTCACGCAAGTCTAGTGCTGTATCCGCTCAATTTGACGATCTTCTCGTTGTGCCTGTGTTAGGTCAGCATTGTTGATATCAGCACGAAGTTGAACTGCGTCGATTCGTGAAAAGGCGTCGGCAATTACATTCTGGGCTCCCGGACGTACTCGATCTGGGTGTTAAATTGTCCGATGAAGTCTAGGTGTCGTTCCTGTCGGGGGGACCCGTTTCCGCGTTCTTCTGGAAGGCGTATACCAGCGGTTTGTGATCTGTCTTGATCGTTAGTTAGCACCCTTCGATCATGTGTCGGAAGTACTTCACTGCGCTGTATATAGCTAATAACTTCCTGTCATAGACGCTGTAACGTCTCTGGGTTGGGTTCACTTTCTTTGAGAAGACACCCAGCTGTTCCCATTTTCCGTTGTACTCTTGCTCGAGTTTCTCGCTGTCCCGATCAGATACTCGTTGAGAGGGGCCTGGACATGGGCGGCGTTTCGAAGTGTTGGACGATAAAAGTTTAACATGCCCAGATAACGCCTGAGTTCTCAGTGAGTCCACCCTGTCTTGTAGTGGGCGAACGCCTTGTCCATTAATGCATTAGCCCACGGACTTGACTTGTGGCTCTCCGAGGTGGCACTTGTCTGGGTTAATCACCAGGCCGAAGTCTCGGAGGCGTTCGAACACCTGTCTCAAGTGGGAACGATGTTCCGTCAAGTTCTTTGATGCTATGCGTACATCATCGATGTGTGCATAGCAGAAGTCAAGTCCACGAAGGGCCGAGTCGATGTAGCGCTGAAATGTTTGTGCTGCATTTCTGAAACCGAAGGTTATTACCTTAAACTCGAATAGTCCAAAAGGTGTTGTTACTGCTGTCGTGGGGATGTCCCTGCGTGCTACCGCTATTTGGTGGTACGCCCTCGTGAGGTCGAGGGTTGAGAAAATTATGCATCCTTGCAGTTTGTAGGAAAAGTCGTGCAGGTGTGCTATGGGGTACCGATCTGGGGCAGTTACCACATTCAGTATTCTGTAGTCACCGCATGGGTGCCACTCGTCGTTGCTCTTTTTGACGAGATGGAGTGGGCTAGTCCATGGACTGTCCGATGGCTGACAAATTCCCAGTTCGAACATGTAGTCGAATTCTGCGCGGGCTTCGCGTAATTTCTCTGGAGTCAAACGGCGCGGGTGTTGACTCACTGGCGCGTCTCGGTGTGGTGAAAAACGCCGGCTTTGGTCCGTCGCGGATTGGTGAGCGGCACAGTTATGTCCGCGAACTCTTGCAACAGGTCACTGAATAAGCCATTTGCAATGGTGCACGATAACGTCAGCGCTTCTCCCGCCTTTGCGTTTACTGGCTTGGTGAGAGACGTTTTCGGATCCAACAGCCTAATTAATGGGACCAATTATAAAAAAATCAGAACTAAGAAACGGGCTGGATTCTTACATTGCTACATCTTTCATTTCCTTAGTGGTCATTTTCATTGTGTACATTTTCACATTATCCTTTTGTATGCCGCCATAGTATTCCTCGATCCTTTACTGATTACAATCCCTCTTCTTTTTTAAAGTACTGGGACTGATTGGGTCCTTGTGATTTTATTATTTTCTTCACTAAGTGACTGCCGACGACGTTCCGACGGAATTCTTTTCATTCTCTCGTTTCATCATCACGTTTAATTGCAAATAATTTTCCCAATACTCCGTTCTCAAACTCAATCTCCTCCTAATATTTTATTCGTATTCGTGTCACATCCATATAACCTAGAATGAATTTACGATGCAAATATATTTTATACTTTTTCTTAGGTCAGCTGTGACCGGTTGGGTCGGACAAGGCGGTGCCTTCTTGGGCACAAAACGTACTCTTCCAGAGGGAAAATTCAAAGAGATTGCTGCACGCCTTAAAGAATTCAAAATCCAGGGTTTGCTTGTTATTGGAGGTTTCGAAGCTTACCATGCATGCGGTCAAATTTCTGATCAGCGTCCTAATTTTCCGGAATTTTGTATTCCACTGGTTGTAATTCCTTCAACAATTTCGAACAATGTTCCTGGCACCGAGTTCTCGTTAGGATGTGATACGGGTCTCAACGAAATCACTGAAATTTGTGACCGTATTCGTCAATCAGCTCAAGGAACAAAGCGTCGTGTTTTCGTAATTGAGACGATGGGTGGATATTGTGGATACCTAGCAACTCTAGCTGGGTTAGCTGGCGGAGCTGATGCTGCTTATATATTCGAAGAGAAATTTTCGATTAAGGATTTACAACAAGATGTTTATCACATGGCCTCAAAAATGGCGGAAGGAGTCCAACGAGGCCTGATTCTGAGAAACGAAAAAGCATCGGATAATTACAACACTGACTTTATCCACCGTTTATACAGTGAGGAGGGTAAAGGATTATTCTCATGCAGAATGAATATATTGGGTAAGAATGCTGTTATAATATTAATTGCAGAAATAAGTTATTTTAATATATGCAAATCTATAAAGGACATATGCAACAAGGTGGTTCACCAACACCTTTTGATCGTAACATGGGCACAAAAATGGCTGCTAAGTGTGTAGATTGGTTTATACAACAGTTTAAAAACAATACTCAACCAGATGGTACAATTAAGTGCACAGGAAACGACTCAGCTTGCTTACTAGGAATCGTCCGACGTCAATACAGATTCACTCCATTATCGGAATTAATTTCTGAAACGAATTTCGAGTAAGATATTAAAATGATGCGATTAACAACTACTCATTTTCGATTCGATTTGTGATTTCAGGCAACGTATTCCCAAGAAACAATGGTGGTTAAAATTACGTCCACTTCTTAGAATACTCGCTAAGCATGACTCCACCTATGAAGAGGAGGGTATGTACATCACCGTTGAAGAAGAGTTGGCCTCCGACACAGCCGTAGTTTAAATGCTAGTATTCAAACGTGGATTACAAGCTTAGATTTTAATTTTAAATTACGCCGTTTTGTTATACTACGGGGGCAAATTCTGCGCTCGTGGTAAGATAAAAGTTGTAGGTTGTTTGCGATATTGAAATTGGTATTTTATGTTATTCAAATTATGAGCACAGGATCTGTATCGCAAAACTACATTGAACAAATATAATTGATCAGGCATAACAACTAACTCTGGTCTAAGTAAAAGTATTTAGGTAATCCTTATATTCAGTGCTTTAAGAAATATTCATTTTCATTTAAATTTTATTTATTTGTAAGAAGTTTGTGGTTGATGTCGTGTATTATTTTCATTTAGTGTTTTTTATTATCGTAAACTTATTGCAACTGCATCACCATTTAAAAGTTTGTCAACAGGGGATTAGACTTTTACATTTTGTAATTTATTGTTGCCTCTACAAGTGTTTACGGTTGAATAAGTATTTGATTTTGTTTATTTTTAGGATACAAAAATGTGTTTGAAATTTTATAAGCTGTTTTCAAATGTATAAAAAGTATCCTAAAAGCAATAAAACGTATCATAGATACAATCTATAAATTGTTCGAAAAAATTGTTACTAATATTTAAACTAGATATAAAAACCAGAAAACATGTAAAAGTAACACTGTTTGAAAATTTGAAATAAATTCGTCAATAAAATATAAACGATAACCTGATTTTCCCAATAAAATCTAAATCTGTGCACATTTGCTTTACTTCTCTTGAGGGGTTATATCTATTAATATTACCGAAAAACAACACTTTTTTTAAGAATTTTTTTCACCGCTATTTATTAAGCAATTAAAAAATCATTTGAAGGGCTTATTCTATACATAAGTAGGTATAAAAATTAATTTTTATTTTTATTTTAAGTACAAAATGGCGGTGTCGTCGCTAGTCAAATGCAAACTTTGTTTTCGACAGGTCAAACGGTGTGGAGCATAACGACCCTCCAACAGGACATAGTACTATTACTATTCATTGGCCTGTAGAAACCCGGAAGATCATGACCTCACCGACTCGACTCCGTCATCGTTCCATGTCCTGTGCACTCTCCTTCCACGCTTGACCAGCCGATCCGATCTCCTTAAGGTCAAACCTAACATTGTCTTTCCATCTCCGTCGCGGCCGTTCAGCCGGTCTCTTTCCCTTTGGTCTACCGTCAAGAATTCTACGCACGGTCTTATCGTTGCCCATTCGCGCCACATGTCCGGCCCATCTTAATCTTCGCGACTTGATTACTCTCACTATTGTAGGTTTGCGGTATAGCTCTTCCAATTCGTGAATGTGGAGTTTCTTCCATTCTCCTGCCTCCTCGTTATATTTACCTCCAAAGATACCCCTGAAAACTTTATTCTCGAATACGCGGAATTTGTTTTCTTCCCGTTTTCTGAGAGCCGGTGGGGAGAAGCATTGTGCACCGGCGTACGGCGCTGATTCTCCTCTTTCCTCCATCATAAATTAGTGTTCTCTGGACACCAAAAGAAAACTGTTCGAAAGAAGAAAGTTGTCCACAGAAGATGTACGACAATAAAATGCACTGTTTAATGATTTAATATAAAGATTCTTTTTTTATTCACCACCAATTTTAGGTATTTAATTTAGATTACAAAACAAAACGGATTTTAATTACACTGATGACGAAACGTATATAAGACAATACACTCTACTTGAAAGGCAGTATACTAGCGGCACAATAAATAATTACTTTTAATATAATGCATCTGACTCTATTTACACCAAAATCACAACTCCGGTATATACGCGTCTCCGCGGCGCTACGGAGAGCGGGGGGTGAACCCCCCCCCCCCCCCTAGTTAGTTTATCTAAGAAGCTACAGTTGGAATTTCAGGCCGATCGAATAAAAATTGCCGAAGTTATGTTGCACACCAACTTGAAAAACATGGTTTTGAGAAAAACACGTTTAAAGTTTCAAAACGTGTTTACAGGACCAAATTTATGAAATACGTGCTTATCAATTTTTTTACCTTTACTCTGCTGTCCCATGACCATACAGAATCTCTCCCATGTTCATATTTTTCTCTTGTGCTTCTTTTCTAAACGGTGTTGTTTGCTTATGAGTGTCTTCGATTTTGCGATACAGAGCGGTTAGCGGCTATAACTCGGTGCTCGTCGATTTCTACACAGAAATTATAGGTCTCATAGCCGATTTTTAATCCTAAAATGTTCATTACAGACAGTATTCCGTAAACACCATCGTTGTACGTTATCACTGCCAGATTAGTTGGTACATCTAGTATGATTACGCCACTTGATATTGATTTAGGCGCTATAGACAAACAAAGGAATTGAAATTTTCATTTGTATCTTGTGTGTAACCTCCAAGGCATCGGGAGAATAAATCGTTTCTGCAAGGGGGCGCTAAATTAATCATTAAATTTTGTTTTTGATTTACTTTTTTACTAAATAAAAAAAATGATTTTGAGTGATGGAAATCTTTATTTGGACCTTTACAATTTTTTCTAGTTCACAAATATCAAATATGATTGACAATTTTTTCTGTTAAGTGGAAAAGATGATATCCGTCAAGTGGCTGCCGGCAGTGTTGATACACATTTGTACGCATTTTATCACATTTTTCCAGACTTTCCGCAAGATTTCCGATGATAACTGTTCGCATTCCTGTCGAATATTCTCCTTAAGGGCTGCGATTGTCTGTGACTTGATGGCATAAACCCGCGACTTTAAGTAGCCCCAAAGAAAGAAGTCTGGCATGGTTAAATCGGGCGATCTTGCTGACCATGCCAAATCGCCAAAACGGGAGATTACGCGACCAAGGAACGCTTGCTTCACAATATCCATTGTGGCTCGTACTGTGTGTGCGGTTGCACCGCCTTGTTGAAACCACATTCACTAAGCCCCGCTCATCCAATCGCGGCAGTAAGAAGTCATTTATCATGGCCTGTAGCGTTCGCCCATAACAGTGACCGTATTGCCGATGGCGTCCTAAAAAAAAGACGGCCCAATCATTCGTCCCGCGCGAACGCCGCACCACACAGTGGCTTTAAGTGGATGTAATGGCTCTTCATGCATCACACGGGGACTTTCAGTGCCCCAGAAACGAAGATTTTGCGTATTGACGTAACCGCTTAAGGGGGTATTCTGGTCCAGCATTTTGAAATAATCGATATTTTTTTTAATATTTTCTTATAGTTTATACTTTTAAGAATATGCTGTCCAAAGGATATTAATTAATTAAAACTCCAATATTTGGCGGAGTTACAGCTGCTTTAGTTACTAGACCGGCCCTGTCGGAACGAATCGAACAATAGACAGTACATACTCGCCAACTATCTGCGCGCTCGAGATCCCTCCATACAAACCCTTTGTCTCGGAAAAATGACTTCGACATGAATTATAACGGTATTAGTTCGTAACACGGATGAAGCATTTGTTGTTATTTACTTTTACAAAATGGGTCCAAACGAAAACAATAAGGGGAAATTATACTTCGCAAAACTTTCTTCGAGGAAAAAAAAACCTTCGGCTGCGGGAATGAATTATAGCGAACCACCTCCCGAGTGTGCGTCCTCCGCGGTGTACCAAACTCGACTGTAGTGCATGTGTGCACCTTAGCGGCTGTGACTCGATTCTGAGTGTGCGGGCGCGGCGAGGGTGACTCTCGACTGTGTATGACCGGCCCCGGTGGCGGTTGAATCTCGACTGGGGGAGTGAACCGACTCTGGCGTGTGTGCACGCGGCGGTGGTTGTATATCGACTGATTAATTACTGGCGAGGAAAAGTTCGTCGCGTCGTGGCAGTGGAGTGATAGCTAAAATCAACTCACTGCCATTTACTAGGAACTTTGAAAAGGGTTGCTATGCCTCTATGGGGGATTTAGTTCCGGGGAATCATAGCCGTATAGGCTGAGTTGGATTCTTTGGTTGTGTGTACCGGGAAATTGGTTTCCGCGGCATAGCCAAGTATGGTCAAAGGTCTTGATCGTTGCGATGGTCGTTTCGTGGAAAGGCGACGCATCATGCTGTTGGCTTGCCAGTAAGAGGGAATTGGTGTGGATCTACATGGTTTAGATGGAATGGGAACCGAAATCGTTTTCGGGCGAACTAAATGTTGCTTGGGTGCAACCGAGGAGATAGTTTAAGCAAAAAGTGAACCGGAATGATTCTCGGGGGAAATTGGAATTGCTTGGTTGCAAGCAAGGGATATAATTTAGATGGGATATTAGCCGAAGCGGTTTTTGGGAAAATGTGTGCGGCTGGATGCAGCTGATGGAGATGGTGAGTATTTCGTTGTAAACTGGGCATGCGTTTATTACAGGATATGATTTTCGGGTGAAATTGGCTATAATTTAGATAGAGAATTAACCGAAGTAATTTTGGGAAAATGTATGCGGCTCTGTGTACTTGATGGAGATGGCGAGTGTTTCGTTGTAAGTTGGATATGCATTTATTACAGCTTGGGAAATGGGTTCTTGGTAGGTTGGGGGTGTATGCACTTGCAGGTTTGGGGAAGGATGCTGTTGCATATTGGGATGTGTTTTAGCATATTTGGAAACGGGTTACAGGTTGGGTTAGGGTGACGCGCTGTTAGCGGTCAAAATTGGTTGTCATTGTGGGTTGGTTCTCCATGTGGTATAGAGAACCCCTACACTACTATACCCTAAAAATTTTAAACGCGTTTCTCGCGAAACCATTTTTTTCAAGGATATCTCTAGTTATAATGAACCGATTGAGTTGAAATTCGCTACACACCTTCTTGATATAACGCTCTACCAAGCTTTAAAAAAAAAATTTTTTTTATTATTTTCCAGTAATTTATAACCCGAAAAACATAATGAGAAAAATCAAAATTTTTTCAAACAGTTGCCGTTTTGCGAAAAAAATTTTTTCCTTCTTTGAAGCTGGGACGATTACAACACCTTCACTGATTAAGAATTCATTTTTGTTTTTTTTTTTCAGATAATTAGAAGAGTCAAAATCATGTCAGTCAGGACGCACGCTTTTGTTTTAACCCCCCACTTCATCATCATCGGCACTACAGCCGAGAACCGGTCTTGGCCTTATTTAGCAAGTCCTGAGGCTTGTTAAATTTTTCCATAATGATTTGTTTTTTCCGGGCAAGGTCATTAGGCATTAACCCTCCACTTCACCACCTTGGAATTTTGGATATTTTCGACATTTTTTTTGTGTTATATATTTATTTATAATTCTGGCGCAAGACTAATGACCTTACCCGAAAAAAAAACAAATCATTATGGAAAATTTAACAAGCCTCAGGGCTTGCTAAATAAGGCCAAGACCGACTCCCGGTTGTAGTGCCAATGATGATGATTTATTTATAATTAATTATAGAAGTGTTATATATTTATTTATAATGTTATATATTTATATATAATAATAATATCACTTGAAGCCGTATACCCGCCTGTCACGTGGGAGACCGGGGTTCGATTCCCCATCGGGGAGCCTCTGGCGCAAGACTAATGACCTTGCCCGAAAAAAAAAAACAAATCATTATGGAAAATTTAACAAGCCTCAGGACTTGCTAAATAAGACCCAGACCAGTTCCCGGTTGTAGTGCCGATGATGATGATGGTATTTATATATAATTTGGGCAAAAATCCGATAATACAAATGTTTTTTGTTTTTTTTAAACACGATTCTAAAAAAAACATTCAAATTTCTCCCTCTACACCAGAATACCCCGTTAAGTGGAAATGCGCCTCGTCGCTCATGAAGGTTTTCCACACAAAATCGTCATCTTCGTTGTGGAGATTAAATCGACGCAATTATTCCACGCTCTTGCGGAGTATAGTGCTCCGTTGCTTGTCTGTTTGTATACTGCAACTGTCTAGTTCACAAATGTCAAATATGATTAACGTACGACGCCATTTGCAAAAATTATAACATCTTCTGATAGGGTGATTAATTATGCGCCACCCTGTAGAAAGATCTTCATCCACCCGCTTGATGGCATTAAACACTTTAATATTCATAGCTGGCTTGTAGATGTAGTCAGATAAAAGCTTTAATGCTTTTGCTTTTTGCCAGGAGCATCAAGAATCAATATCTGCGGGGCAATTTTCATGCTGATACTTGTTATCCGCACTACAGGTAGTATAAGTGGTAGGACAGAAGAGGGGGAGGATAAGCCGGGGGCTATGGTGTGAGAATGAGTGCAGGAGAGTGTAGGCGGTGAACGGGGTGGGGTCAGAAGGGGTAAGAGCGAAGACAACATTTGAATGCGGGAGAGGTGAGATTGAAGTCAAAATTATTGTGCATCACCATGTACGTTCTCCCTATTTTGATCAACGAATTCATAGAACTTTTTAAATCCACTACCTTATATATACCCCTCCATATGAAAGCTAACTTTCCTTGTTTCTGCGCTTTCCGTATTAAAATCTTGTCGCCCACATGGAACGCGAAAGGGCGTGTCTTACGGTGGTAGTGTTCTTTGGACTTCCTTTGAAAATCAATAGATTAAGTCTAGCTATTTCGTTGAAGTTAGTACTTCAATAGGTTATGGTAACAGTCATGGTTGCACAACGGTTCCAGAGGATGCGTTATACTAGTTGGTACCTCCGGGGTGAAACTAGAGAGACAATCCATAGGCGTGACTTTAGTACCTTCGTGTACGTTGGTGCTTACACGAATGTTGCCGTCCTAAGGTGTGGATCCCATGATTGGGAATATTAGATTCATTTATTGTGAATTTGATTTTAATTTGTGATTTTGGTTATAATTATGCCGTGGGGGCAAATGTTAGGCGATAAACGAATGTTTGATTCGTTTATTGCGAATTTTGGATCATGTTTGGGTTAATTCGGGTTTTGATAGGATTTCGGATGTAGGAATGGGGGGAAAAGGTGGTTGGGCTTTTTAGAGCACTACATCCATAATACTGAGGGTATATTCTACGACAGGATGACGGGCTCGTTCCGGAGCTCCATTCGATTGTGGGTGGTACGCTGAGGTCTGAAATTTCTTAATACAGAGCAGCTTGCACACGTTTTTAAACAAGCTGCTTTTGAAGTTGCTTCCCTGATCGGTGACCAGGTGCTTCGGAATACCATACCGAGCAATTATTTGATCAAAGAAAACCGTGGCTACCGTTTCTGCCTTCGCATCGGGTAAGGCGTAGCAATCTATATACTCAGACAAATTGTCTTGAAACGTAAGTATATAGTATATTGTTTATATTGTTTGCCTGTTGGAGTTCGATCAAGAGGACCTACTATATCTAAGTATAGTTTCTCAAAAGGCCGATCTGCAATGTCGGCTATCACCATGGGGTTTCGCATACTTTAATGTATTGCTTTGTGACGCGTCGTGTTCTTCCACCAAAAGGTCCTACGTATTTTATTATACGTTTTAATTAGTCCTTGGTGTCTGCCCAAAGGAGGAACATAGTACGAAGTAGGAACTGGATGTCAGGGTTTTGTTATTTCCATTCCTTTTTCCGTGCAGGCCGAAACGGGATCCTCGTGAAGAGAAAACTTGTCGTCTTTTGGATTTGCCTGAGTTATTTCGCTTGCCCTTAGCTTCTTAGCTTGGGCGCGTTACATTGTACCTATGTAGAGTGGGAGTTATAGCGTTTGTGACGATAGTGAAGAACGTGTGATTCGAACTGACGCTATGACTATGTTTCTAAACTCAAGTACACTCATCTGATGTGGCATTGTTATGTTATCGCTATGGTATACGGCACTGATTCATTTTTTTATTCGATTTTCTTTCGGTGTCCTTCACTAATTGTTTGTATAATGTGTGTGTATCTGTTAGAAACGCCACCCTACTCCCTCCTCAGTAACTTTGTTACGATCAACTTCGTGTGCGAACGTCGGAGCGAAGAACGAGCAAGCGAGAAGACGTCGGAGCAGGCGAGTGTGCCGGTGCTCTATGCGGAAGTCGTAATCGAGTAGTAAAATTCTGTTTACCTATGGGAGATTGTGTGTTTTGTGTATACAGATCACGTCGGGGTGTTGCGTTAAAAAGGATAGTGAAGACGTTGATTGTAGCTGGATGTATGGAAAGAGACGGCGCGGCAGACCTTGTCTGCGATGGAGTGATGGCGTAGACCAGGACGTCCAGAGCCTGGAAGTGCCAAACTGGATGACATCGGCTCGAAATCGAGACCCGTGGAGAGATTTGTTAAATAAGGCCAAGACCGGATCCCGGTTGTAGTGCCGATGATGATGATGGTGATGATGAAAACGGTGATTTGACCATACAGTGAAATGGGTGAGAAGCGAAGCATTGAAGCATCAAACTACTAGGCGCTACGAAAGCCACTTTCTTGGTTAATACCAGCTCAACAGCCAACGAGGCGGGTTTGCTCCTGTCTGATATCCTTATTTCAGGTCTAATGCATGTGCAATCCGCCTTGGGTGTTTTACACAAACACGAGATACTAGGTTGCGCTTATCAGTTCGTAAGACGTCTTTCGTGTGCGATCCAAAATAAACAAGCGGTTCTCTACACTTCCCTATGAGTGCATCCATTCGGTGCAGTGAAATAAAAATTTACACCCGAGTGAAGTAAAGAACACCGGAGAAAACGTTCCGTGAATTTGTATGCCATCTATTTTTTTTTCCTCAAACTTGAAAGATTTTTTTATCATCAGCGGGCTTTTGGTGAGAGTGAAAATTGTTACCATAAAACATTGATTATCTTTCGGAGATCGAGAAGAGCTAGCATCTCAGGGCGTTGATTCAGGTTCCCATTTTCTGAGAGATTCAAATAAAGAAAAAGGAATGACCTAAGTCTTGGTTGTTCTTGAATAAACAAGTAATATCAAGAATAAAATATTTACAGAGATTTATAAAAACCCTCTAAAATAATAATAAATAAATACCATATCTTATAAAACGCTTTCACATTTACCTGTCACAAAATAGATCGAGTCTCGCAGTAATGACAGTTTTAATGGCAGCCATTGACAGTTCCGCATAATCCATTTATAAACAGCATTTTCCTTAAGACTATTTAAGAATTAAATATGTCTGGCCAATATCCGGGCGGCTACAGTAATGCGAGTTCAGGACATCGAGTCGGCTTTGTTAATCAGATGGTCAATATGAATCCGATGGTACAGAATCAAATGGGAATGATGAACGCATACAATCAAGCCGGAATAATGCAGCAGTCTCAACAACAACAGAATCCACTGCAGAGTGCCGGGATGGGTGGAATGGTACCTCCAGGTATGAATGCTGGCGGAATGCAAAGTCCTTCACATCCTCAACAGCCCGGTAATCCACAAGCTTTAGTTCAACAACAAATGCAACAACAGCAGCAGATGCAACAGCAAATACCACAAACACAACAAGCTGGTCCGCCTCAACAATCAAATTCTCAACAAGGACCTCAATTAACTTTACAAACACCATCGACGCCTACCGCAGGATCTACAATGATGACTCAACCATCAGTTCCTGCACAGCCACCAGTGGCTAATATGCAACCACCAAAAGAAATAAATATTGTCGGTCTTTCTCGATTAGGCCAAGAAACTGTTCAGGACATAACGACACGGTTTCAAGAGATATTTGCCGCATTGAAGATAATTCAGCCGACCAGTACCAGAGAGAATGGAACTGAAAAAAAGGTATTGGAAAACTTTCGAACCATCCGCTTATTATTTAAACGTGTTCGCATTATATATGAAAAGTGTAACGATGGCTACCCTCAAGGTATGTTTTTGTTCATTATTAATAATCACTTTTTAATGTGGATTGTTGTAGGAATGGAGTACACTCATGTTGAAAGTCTAATTCCGTACAAGGATGAGCCTGATCATCGCTTCGAAGCAACACATTGCGACGAATATCGGAAAGCATTACAAGAAAACCGTGAGCTCATTGAAACAGTGATGTTGAAAAATAAACAACTCCGCGAGATCATCGACCGCACGCGAATCATTATATGGGAAATCAACACTATGCTGAGCATGAGGAAGTCCTAAGTAACAAAAACGAAGTTCAGCTATAGAACGGGAGGTTAAATAGTAATAAAATAGATATTTCTGGGTTTTTATTTTTAATGTAGAAAGTATGGAATCAAACGTCGTGATTATTTTTAAAATGTGACTGAAACATTGGAAGTGCAGCAAATATTTAGTATGTTATTTAGTTCTAAGTATATCAGAGTGATGGTGTCATTTTGTATAAGACCATGGGTAACAGTCTTGAGTCAAAGTTTTGGGGATCACCTTACTCGTGTTCGAGTGCTTTTGGCGGAAATATTTTCAACTCATAATTCTAATATAAAATTGTAATGAAATTCTTGATTTCTGACTGACTGCGTGTATGAGTACATTCAAGGGAAGCTTCATCAACATAACATAAACTGGTCTGGGGTAGTTGGTTCTATCGTGTAACTCTGCTTATATAGGGTTGTTATATAGGGATTTGACAACTTTGAATTTAATTTGTGAACGCACCCTTTCACTAACCATCGAACTGTCACTGTCAATTTATTCAGTAAACATTTTCATCATGGTTAAGTACACGAACGAACAACGTCTTAAAATTATAAAAATTTACTACCGAAATTTGGAGTCGGTGACCGCAACTTTAAGAGCGTTAACTCCAATTTTCGGTCGTAATTCTCACCCTAGTAGACAGGCAATAACAAATTTAGTGCAAAACTTTGAGTCTACATATTCGTTGTGTGATGTTGCCGTGCCAGTGATATAACGGGTTGGTCGAAGTGTCGAAAATATCGCTGCTGTTCAGGCGTCCGTAGAAAACGATCCAAATCAGTCAATTCCACGGCGTTATCAAGAATTGGGCATCGCCCAGACCACTTTATGGCGAATTTTACGTAAGGATCTTGTTTTACATCCATACAAGTTGAAGCTGACTCAAGAATTGAAGCCGATGGACCATTTGACCATTTAAAAAAATGTTGTCAAGTCCCTATTGGAAAACCCATAGTTGAGATATCTTTGTTTATTTTGTACTTAATGTTCATTTTTTTGGACTGTGCTATTAGCCGGTGTTTATTTTACTATTGTTACTCGAAGACGTTTATCTGTTCTACAGACCCGTATCTTGAGTAGATACTATTTTGTGTAGCACCACAATTCCTTTGTTGTCCAGGTCGACGCGATACCCTCAGAGGGTGTGGTTTTTCTCGCTATACTTCACCATAACTTACCGCAAAACACTTCGTGAGGTAGAAGTACTACCCAACATACCTTTCCCCGGACATTAATGTAGTAGTTGTTGTAAATCGCTATAGGTCCTTTGTGCGAACGAGCGAGCGAAAGGACGTCGGAGCAGGGGAGTGAGCATGTGCTCTGTGCAGAAGTAAGGATAGTAGTAGTAAAGTCTGTTTTACTATGGGAAAGTGTGTGCTGTGTGTACAGATCACGTCGGAATGTTGCGTTAAGCAAGGATACGGTGTTCTTCACTATTTGCTACAACAGGTGAGCGTTATGCACCGTGATATATGTCATGCACCGTATATATAAGATATATACATGACACACATGCATCGGAAACAACTGGAAAATGAGTATTGTAATGTCATACCTTAGCTTTGATCTGTGCCGTCAGGTATTTCTTTTCAATGACCGTGGAAATTGAATTATGATCCAATTGTCGGGTGTATAGTATGGAAAAATGTGTTTCGGTATCAATGGGTCTACTACACTTTAATATTGAATTTAAATTCTGCAATCCGGCTTTCTTTCTATTTCGTAACAGCAATTCTTGTTTCCACTTCAAATAGATATATTGGGTTGTGCCGCATGAAATGTCCGACTTTCTTTTAGTCGGAATTAAGAAGCTCTCGAGTGAACGTCTGGAATTTTAGGGAATTGTTTACCATGCTGTCGGCAGTTCAAATTCGAACCCACTTCCTTTATGAATTTAAAATAGAACATAATGCGTCATTGGCAATGAAAAATATTCATGACGCATTTGAGGACGTAGCGGTAAAAGAACGCACTATACGACGTTGGTTTGGAAAGTTCCGTTCGGGAGATTTCAGCCACAAAAATGAACCACGTGGAAACACGGAAACGTTAGTTAGCGACGATATTTTAAGAGCAACGGTGGATGCAGACCCAACAAAATCGGTGCGGCAGATTGCACAAAGCATGGGAGTATCGCCAATGACGATAAGTCGACACCTTTCTCTCATAGGAAAGGTAAAGAAACTCGATAAGTGGTGTTACGGACCTCGTGTTCATGCCTTCGCCCAACAACTAATTCCCACGACCTTAACCACCCTCTTTACCCGTAAATAAGAAAAATCGTCAAGTACCTAATTTGCATAAACTACTTTATGCAAATTCAACTTGGCAGAAAAAACAATAATAAACGGCGTTGGTGCCGAATAAAATTAATTAAAAAACGTCAACGGAAAAAAAGAGATAGACGATACGTCTTCATAAAACGCAAAACAGAGCCAGATTGAAAAATTTAAATAGCAAAAAGGTAAAAAAAGCATCAAAAGGGATTCTTCGTATAATTTAAAGCGGGAATAATAAAAGGAAAGAAGCTCTCTACAGCGCCCAACTAAGCCCAGTGAGGATAATTATAAAGAAGAAGAAGCAAATATTTAAAAAGCAAAAAGCTCTCTACATCGTTTAACTAAACTCAGTGAAGAAAACTAAACGGAAGATGAAGCAAATAATTAATTCAAGACTTCAGGGAGGCCAATACTCTTCGCCCCCTGCAAATAGGAAGTAGCGACCGGGAACGGTCCAACCAGTCAACATTAACCCAAGTAAGTCACCTTCCTTTCCATTATCCTTTGCTTAAATTATTATATATATTGTTATACAATAGCATAACAGTAGGTACCGCGTGTACTGAACGAGTATCAAAAACTACGGCGCCTGGAAATCTGCGCATCGCTTAGATTAAGAAACCAAATCAAACCGTTTTTGCATCGGATAGACACCTGTGATGAAAAGTGGATTCTATATGATAACCGTAAAAGACCTGGGCAGTGGTTGGATGCAGATGAAAATCCAAAACACACCCAAGCCCGATCTTCACCCAAAAAGGTTATAGTGGAAATTTGGTGGACATCGTAAGGACCAATCCACTTTTCATTTCTTTAACCAGGGGAAACGATAAACGCTATCAAATATTGTGAGAGAATCGACATATAGCATGTCATATTGGCTGAAAAGGAATCTGCGTTGGTCAATTCGCACGGCTCGATCCTTTTTCATGACAATGCTGGAGTCCATACCTCACAAGTAATGGTGTAAAAATTGTTGCAGTTGGGATTTAAAATTGTTCCGTATCCACGGTACTTTCTTGACATTTCCCCAACGGGCTACCATCTTTTCCATAATCTGGATTCATTTTGCCGACAGAAGGTCTTCCGAAATCGAGCAGGTGTCATAAAAGCAATTGAAGATGTCTTTGCCTCAAAAAGTCAGCACTTCTACGAAAAAGGAATATTTGCATTGTATCACGTTGGAAGAATGTCAGATGCCAACGGATCCTATTTTGATTGAATAAAAATTTACGGAAAAATAATATTGGCTTTTAAATTTTTACTATATAATCGGACATTTCATGTGGTACAAACTAATACATGAAGGAAGAATTGCTTGGCAAAATGGTGACTATAATACCGAGAGAAAAAAGGCTAATAATACAAGCTTGAAACATAGATAGACCTTTAAACTCATTCCATTGTCTGGATACGGAAATTGTAACTACCACCTTATGCAGTTCTTGTCGGGACGAATATTGAAAATACCAAAACTGATTTGGACACGAGTGTTCCCTGCGCTGCCCACAATGCAAAAAATATGATAAAACTGCGGAACATGCGATGTTATGTCCATTTAACTCGGGTCCATAGACTACATTGTGCAGTCAGAGAAGTGTTGGACTAGACATTGATGCGCGACATAAATGAAGTGAGGGGCAGAACCCTCATTTTATTTCGCAATATGTAGAATCTCTGCTCTAGTAGACCGAGAGCAGAATGAGCTACACATAAACAAAAAGTAGAGCCAAAAATCGCAGAGAGCAGTAGAAGATCAGAGTAACGTACTACTCACTCCTGCAAAGAAAACGCAAAGTCCTTCCCAAGGACGAGTGGTAAAGAGCGCAATGGTGCTTTAGAAAATTTAAAATCGGACATTTCATGCAGTACAAGCCAATAATAATTGTTAAGTTGACCAATCTAGCAACCATAATTTTTATTAAAGATCAATTCTGAACAATTTACCCGAATTTTTCCTTAATTTCGCTTGATTTAAATAAGTTCTGATAACAAATTGCTTCTCACCGCTGGCATCCACACCAGCCATTAATTTTTATAACGATACTACATACACACTACAATTGCATTGCAACTTGTCCATTTTTCAATTCACCTTTAGATTCTAAAAAATAATGTTATCAAATTTTCACGAAAATACCCAGTAACAATATTTCTGAAATAACCGTTATACAGTGCATACATTTATAAACAAAAAAGTACTTCTATATTTTTTGTCTGAACATACCCGCAAGTCATTAGCACTTCAATGCAACTTGCCAACACTCCCACTCGTCGTTTCCCGAAATGTCATTAGACACTCAACAGCTGAATGCAGTGTTGATGCTTGGAGTCAACTTGTAATTAGTTTAATTTTAAGTTTGTGGTTTAAGTATTTTCTAGTGGTAATTTTGTGCATTGAAATATGGAGGAACGCGAAAGTGCACTTCAAGAGGTATTTATCATTGATTTATACATATCTTCGTGGCAATTAAACAACTACTTTTTTCTAATAGATCCTAGAAACCAACGAAGCTGAAGTGGCACGTTGGGAAGCTTACATACAGGAAAACCTGACTGCTGAACAAAATTTAAAAATGTTCAGTCAAGATCTGAATCCAAATGTTATGGTGCCGGTAGGGAAGTATGCTTTCCTTCCAGGCTGCCTGATACATACCAATGAGGTGTTGGTGGCTCATTTTCAAAATTACTTCTCCAAATGCTCGGCTGCGAAAGCAGAAGAAATATGTAGAGAACGGATAGAAAAAGCCAGGAATCACCTTGAAAAACTTGCAACCGAAAATGACTTGTTTAAGTAAGTAGTGTGATTTATTTATGTAAAAATATTACCCCAAAATGGTCTGAAGAATTCTGTAGATTTAAATTTGTATCGTAATGAGGAATTTAAAGGATAATTGTTTCAATATCCAAAGATTTTTGACATGTGGGTTATTGTTTAGCTTTTCTATTCGCCGGAAATAGTGTGAAAAGTCTATGGGTCAATTTTTTCATTTACATTGTGGTTTCTCTTGTAGTCTTTTGCGACGAAGTGAAGAACGGATTCGAATCCACGCTACAGAAACATTTAAAACAAAACATTAACACATCTGCCCACGATCGTTTGTACATAAGAATGTTTTAACTGGCTTCTTAAGTGTAGGATTGCCACGCTAATGCTTCTGTTGATTTTTTTTGTGGTGTATTCTTTGGTTTGGTAGCGTGCTTGTGCGTGTCTGTTGGAATCAGAACACATCTTCCACTCTATTCTAAGTGTATTATAAGTTTTTTGTCAGGGGATGGATCTTTTCATTCTATTTAGTGAACATTTAGATGAAAATAGAATCGTTCTTTGAAACCCAAACTTTTAACTGCAAAGTTATACGCCTTGGACACTAAGGAGATCTTTGAATACATTTTGTTATCCTATCGAGATTCGTGTTTTTTCCGCTTCGCCTTTGATTGATGAAAATATCACGTGATATCCGTTTCAAACGAAGGTTTATCTGGGTTTTTCCACAACTCTTTTTTTTAATCATTTTAATATCTCTAAACACAATGAACTGTTGTGTTCTGTGATTGCTTGGCTTCGCTGCCACTACTACGAGGGTTGCCTCTTATGTTTCGGGATTTGGCAACCCTAGTGTTGCAATCCGGCAATTGACAGCTCTGTCGTAAAGTTGGACATTTTTGAGGTTATACGCACTCAGAACGTTTTGACATACGAGCGCTATTTGTGTTGTTTACAGTAACTTAAAGATTCATCTCGGCCCAAAAATGGAATTAAATCATCAACATTTTCGTGCGATTATTTTTTACAACTTTCGGCGTGGATTAACTCAGCAACAGTGCATGGATGAACTTAATTCAATTTTTGGCGATGAAGCTCCACCAAGGACCAGTGTTTATCGATGGTATGGTGAATTCAATCGTGGTCGTAGTTCACTCCAAGATGAATTTCGTGAAGGTCGTCCAAAATCAGTTGTTGTTCCGAAAACCATTGATGCTGTGCGCGAACTAATATTGGAAGATCGTCATGTGACCTATCGTGAGATTGAGACAACCTTAGGCGTTAGTGGGACCAGCATACATTCAATATTGCATAAACATTTGACTGTCAAAAAAATTTGTTCGCGTTGGATCCCACACAATTTGTCAATCGCCCAAAAAAAGGCTCGTGTCAATTGGTCGAAAGAAATGCTCAAAAAATAC
The DNA here is from genome assembly GCA_963931805.1 of Microdon myrmicae. Taxonomy (NCBI): domain Eukaryota; kingdom Metazoa; phylum Arthropoda; class Insecta; order Diptera; family Syrphidae; genus Microdon; species Microdon myrmicae. Next base: position 26,730,000 of record OZ007496.1, read on the forward strand.
GGAAAAACTGGACATGTCGCAACCGTACCGCTAGAACAACGCAGAACAGTCAATTCTGAGTGGTACACAACCATTTGTTTGCCAGTTGTCTTCCAAGAAATCAGGAAAACCAACCGCCGAAGACGGATCACTTCACCACGACAATGCGAGCTCTCACACATCGGCTGCGACAACTGCATATTTGAGCACCCAAAACATCGATTTGATGGGTCATCCGCCGTATAGTCGTGACTTAGCACCGAATGACTTCTTTTTATTTCCGTACGTAAAAAAAAAACAGAGGTCAACGTTTTTCGACACCTGAAGAAGCGGTTGCTGCATTCAGAATGCATGTGTTGGAGATACCTCAATCAGAGTGGCAAAAGTGCTTCGACAATTGGTTCAAATGCATGCAAAAGTGTATAGATCTTCATGGGGAATATTTTGAAAAACAAAAAAGTGATTTTCGATGATCAATATTTGTTTTTGTTCTCTAATCCCGAAATATAAAAGGCAAACCTCGTACAGCAACTCAATAGGTGATGAGCATTTATGGGCATGGGCTGTAGGGATCTCAAGGGGTATCCTTGGGATTCGTGAATGCTTGGACGGAAGATAATCTAGAAAAGTAAAAGCATTAACGGAGTAGCTGTGGAGAGGGTCACCGAAAGTCATCACCGAATGTTCTCCACTGGCAGGACTGTAATATGGTGTTCGGGTAGCTGACGAAGTTGAAGTCGGTGATGGGATTGATGGTGAGCTCGCATCACACGTGGTCGGTTGATGACCTAGTTATCGTCAACTCCGTTGGTGTTATGTTGAAACTGTACGGTTGACACTTCATTACGCGAGAAGCTGTTACCAATAAAAAACCACACTTCATCCAAGTGCAGGGCTTCACCCTGCAACTGAGATCCCTGGTGCTCGCTGCATACAAACACACATTTGCCTGGCTCGAGTCTATCCACGGTAGCATCTGATACGATGATCCGTCGCTGATGAACTCCATGTTTCTATAGCTGGTAAGGTGTGCGCCATATCTACAGTGTGATCACTCATATCCGGGGGTTGGGTTCATGGTGCTAAACGTAACCTTTCCGCAGAACACTGGATTGACAGATTTGTTAACTTGCCTCCTGGCTTTCACTAATGTGTCTGAGTTCCAAGATCGAGGAGAAGAAGTAACCCCATCGAAAGGAAATATTGTGTATACTGCACCGCCATCACACATGCCTGGCGTTGAATATGCTAGTGGCACGCACACTGTGGTTCTTAGGTAAGTCAGTTGGTTCTTGCAACTCATTATAATTCTACCACAGTACAATCGGGTATTATATTTTCACGGCACTTTCTTTCACAAGATCAAGGTCGGGATTTAATTAAACAACTGAGAAAACTATACTACTGGTGGTTGAAACAATTTGTTTAACGGACGGTAATCGCCGAAGCACCAGAATTGCGCACCAAGTTAAGGAAGTAACAACGTTGTACCTTTATAACACAATCTTCGCAATTTAATACAAGCACTTTCTTTCGCGTCCTTGTAAGATATTTCCTAGTTGGCGGCCAGTTCACCATCGAATTAATTGTGTCTATAACATTGACTTCGTATTGAGGAATGGAATTACTGGGCAACCAGAGCCGAATCGAACTGATCATGTTATGCTGTCTGCATCTGTTCCACTCTCCTATCAGAGCAAACTCAGTATCTTGCCAATCGTTTCTACCCTGTCGCATAGGTTTCTCACTTGAGCTGACGTTAAGGACACGGGACCAAGATCATAGCATCTGACTTGATTCGAATTGATGGGATCATGAGACCAGTTGATAAGGGTCGCATTCGGCTGTCAATATTGTGCTGTAACCTTCAGAATCGGACCGTAGTCTTTTATGAGATTGTATATGGTCGATGAGAACGAGGGTTATGTGGAACAGCTCCAACGATTGGGAACATTCGTGTTGTTTGTGAATTGTACAACTGTTGTACGCTTGTTGGATCGCGTAATCAATGGAGGAGATGAACGGCGATTCGTTTGGATTCTTTCTATTAGCAATAGGGTTGACAGCTGTGGTTACGTATGACTCTGGTGACGGAGAGTATGCTTGACTTGGAATGGATTTTCCAGATATATACACATTTTTTGTTTTTTAATATATACGAGGGTGAATAAAATATAAACGGTAATTTCTTTTTATACATTTATTGAATAATGTTACACACTAACTATACTCTCAACATTTTGCAATATAGTCTCCTGTGTGATCTACACACTTTTGCCACCGATTTGGAAGCTTTAATATACCTTGTTCGTAGAAAGATTTAGGGCGAGTTGTTAGCCAATTGCGCACGTGCTCCTCGACTTCATTACGCTTGAATTTTTTTCCTCAAAGTGATTCCTTCAAGGGTGCGAACAAACAATAGTTACAGAAAGACAAGTCTGGGCTATAAAGAGGGTGTTCGGGGGTTTCCCAGTCCATTTATCCTAATGTATCCCTTGTCAAGGACGCGGTGTGAGGTCTGGATTTTTCATGAAGAAGGATGACACATCTAATGAGTATAGCTCGTCTTTTGTTTCGATATGCGATCACTTTCAATAAGCTCTCGAGCGGCGCGGATGTAGTCATCTGTACGACTTGCCCTTGGGAGTCGATCATGACTTTCTTTTTCGATACGTTCTCGCCCACTTTTAAATTCTCTGGCCCATCGATGGATCGTATAAACACGATCTGAGACGGTGTATCATCATCAAACTGTGTCTTTAATCGATAAAACATTTGCGAAGGTTTAACGTCTTTATAGCGTTTTGCGACGATAGTAAAGAGCGCGTGATTCGAACCAACCCTACCATGGTTAGAATCATTAAAGATAGATCCAAAGCTGAACGCATCAGGCCACTGCCGTGTGTACGAATTCGATTTCTAAACTGAAGTTCGTTCCGACCGATGCGGAAATGCTATATTATTGCTATGATATACGGCTTTAATGGATGTGCTTTTGGTGGTGTTATTCTTCACTATTGGTCGTGTGTATCTGCTAGAAACGCCACATCTTCATTTGTTAAATTTTTTAGAATAATCCGTTGTACAACAGATGTATGTACTTCTTCCTCGCCCATGGCTGTACTGACTACAAAGTCGAGCGCGATCGCTAGCCAAGCCGGATCCCCTTCTCAATATAAACCAAACAAAAGCCACACACACGATTATCTAGCTCTTGTTGCTAAGCACAAAAAGGAAATTTACCGTTTATATTTTATCAGCTGTAGAATCGATTCGTTAATTTGGCACCTTATGTGATAGGGGGCTTAACTTCATCCCACATATTGATGACATTATTATCAAGGCCAACTTGATATGAGGAAGATCACTACCACGTGAGCAAAAATTAATTTAAACCAGAGCATTGAATCCGGCTCGAAGAACAAATGTTTGTCCTGTGTTGTGGCGTTCTGTTTGTGGACTGTATAGTTGTTTGAAACGCCTTCCCGAAGGATTCAATTAAAATCTGAGTTATTATTTGCTGTATTCAATTACTTTATTATTTCAGTGTTGCCTTAATATGTGTTTCATTTAAATAGCGCTGTTTAGCAGTTTATAGCATTTACCTCCCTTTGGCGTCTTTTGAACATATGGCGAATTTTAATATTTTTCACCTTGTTTTTACGCCTATCTCCTGCTTCACTTCAATCCTTTAATCTGCTTTGAGCATTTTTGGATGGGTCAAATCAGCTCTTTTCCGCAGAAAAATATTATGTTGTATGTAAAAATAAAAATATTACACTTTCTGCAAATTACTATATAAAACCGATGGGCAACAATCTGATTAATTTCAGGAAACAAATACTAAGTTAAGTCTATTATAAATTACATCACAAGTTGATTAATATTAATTTGTATTATAAAATGAAAATTTCGTATTTACTATAAATATGAGAATTTATGCATTACTGCTATTTACTATTACTATTTATTGGCCTGTAGGAACCCGGAAGTTTATGGGTTAACCGACTCGGCTGCGCCATCGTTCCCTGTCCTGTGCACTCTCCTTCCACACTTGATCGCCGATCCGATCTCCTCAAGGTCAAACCTAACATTGTCCTCCCATCTTCGTCGGCGCCGTCCTGTCAGTCTCTTTCCCGTTATTCTACCGTCAAGAATTCTACGCACGGTCCTATCGTTGCCTATTCGCGCCACATGCCCAGCCCATCTTAATCTTCGCGACGTGATTACTCTCACTATTGTAGGTTTGCGGTATGGCTCTTCGAATTCGTGGTTGTGGAGTTTTATCCATTGTCCTGACTCCTTGTCATATTTACCGCCAGAGATACCCTTAAAACTTTATTCTCGAATACGCGGAATTTGTTTACTTCCCAATCGGCATGATTATGGTTCTATAGACCTGGAGCTTTATATTACGTGATAGCAGTTTTGATTGCAGCAGTTTACTGACTGCGTGCCAACTAGCGTTGCCAGAGTGTAGTCTTTTGTTAATTTCCTTCGGCACTTCGTAACTGGCCGTCGGTATTGTTCCCAGATATTTAAATTCTTTAACTTTTTCAAATATCTTGTCTCTGACGTTTATATGTGTTCCCCGAGGTCCACCTGCTCTCACCGTAATCATATATTTTGTTTTGTCTTCATTTATTTCTAGGCCCACCTCTTCTGCCGCTTGCATGATGATTTCATTGTTTTTACTTACAGTTTCTAGATTATCGTCCAAAACGGCGATGTCATCCGCATATGCGAGCACTTATGTGACCCCGTTCAGGGATGATCCACCATGTTGTCGGCTTGTACCTTCCTGATGACATACTCGAGCACAAGGTTAAAAAGACATGGTGAGACGCCATCCCCCTGTTTTAGTCCCTCCCAGATTTCAAATGGTTCTGAGTGGTGGTTTTCTATTCTAACTCGCTCTTTTGTTTTCGTTCATGTAGATTTGAATGAGGGCGGCATATTTTTTCGGGATTACCAGCTCAACTACAATATGGTAAAGTCTGCTTTGCGACTGAGTCATCGGTTTTTTTTGAAGTCAACGAACAGTTGGTGAACTGTCTCTCCGTATTCCCACTTCCTTTCCAGCAGTTGCCTTACTGTGAACATTTGGTCGCTCGTTGACCGGTTCCTACGGAATCCGAACTGGTGTCTTTCAGTATTTCTTCTGCGTACGGTGTGAGTCTCACCAGTATGACATTTGTTAGGGGGATGGGAGTGAACATACAGGGCAAAGTCTTTGATTGCTTTCAACCCGGCGAAGGCCAGGACATTCCTTGTCCCTGTTCAAACCAAATTGACATGCAGTCTCCACGTGACACCGCCGGATAGCTACTTTGGCACCCGCCAAGTAGTGAACCAATGCATGCAGCGACATCTTGAGAATGGTTGGCGCAAGGTTAAAAACCTTGCCCGGAAAAACAAATTATTATGGAAAATTCAACCAGCCTCAGACTTGTTAAATAAGGGCAAGATCTGATCCCGGTTGTAGTGCCGATGATGATGACATTTGTTAGTATTTTGTATGTGGATGGGATCAATGATATTCCTCTGTAGTTTTCGCAGTGAGATCTGTCGCCTTTTTTAAAAATGGGGACGACTATTGAGTTTTTCCATTCTAACCAAGTGACTTCCTTATCTCATATTGTTTTGATGAATTGGTGGATCTTTTGAGCGGTTGCCTCTCCTCCATGCTTCACAAGCTCTGCCGGCATGCTGTCGACTCCGGGAGCCTTGTTGTTTTTCAATCGATTTATTGCGTCTACAACTTCGTTGAAAGAAAGCTCTGGGATCTGAGGCTCAGCTCTATGTATGTCTGGTGCGTTTATTTGTGCTTGATAGGTGCGCACATTGAGCAGGTTTTCAATGTATTGCTTCCATCTTCTCACGATATTGTTTGTTTCTGTAACCAGACAGCCGTTTGTGTCTCGAATTATTTTGGCTCTTCCTCGGTAGCTATTTCTACTTGAGTTTATGCTGGCATACATACCTCTGATGTTCTTTGCTCTGGCGTTTTCTAGGATTTTTTCGATCCAAGTCTTCTCCTATTCGCGTTTGTTTTTCGATTGAAAAGTTTCATTGTCTCTTTCCGAATTGTCGCGTATCTTTCTCCGTTGATTTCCTCATATCTTTCTAAGTGGATCACTCTGAGGCGTTTACGTTCTTCGATCTTCGCCCTGCACTCATCGTCAAACCAAGGTTTAGACTTAATTGTTTTCTTAGATCCTAATACCTTTTGGGCTGTTTGTTGGATTGTGTCTCTGATCGATGTCCATTTAGTATCCACACTATTGGCTTCCTCTTCCTCACTGCTCCCATTCTCTAGGATGCTAAATCTATTCGTTAGTTTGTCTTGATATTCGGCCCTTTTGCGCAGGTGTTTTAGTTTATCAATATCGGCCTTTTTGCAGGGCTCCGTGACTGCCCATGTGGGTTTGCTGCGAGCCGACTCCCGATTTTCCCCATCACTAGAAGATGATCAGAGTCGCAATCTGCTCCTCTATATGATCTTACGTCAAGGATATTCGAGTGGTGTCTTTTGTCTATGAGGAAGTGGTCTATTTGATTACGCGTTACGCCGTCATGTGATATCCATGTGACTTTATGAATTTGGTTGTGCTTGTGACATCGTGCTTTTCACTACCAGATCTTTTTACCCTGTGAACGTAATAATTCGAATTCCATTACCATTTGAAACCTCGTGTAGGCTTTCTTTACCTATAGTTGGTTGGAAGATATCTTCCTTTCCAATTTTCGTATTGAGGTCCCCGAAGAGGATTTTAACATCGAATGATGAGATTGCATCAAATATTTCCTCGAGGGTGTCGCAGAACGTGCCCTTCGTTTCTTCGTCCGTAGATTCTGTTGGGGCGTGTACGTTTATAAATACATAATTGTCCCATGGGCCATATATTTTTAGCACCGAGATTCGGTCATTAATAAAATGTACATCTTTTACATGGGGCGTAATCTTCTTGCTTATGATGAAGCCGGTTCCGGGGTTATGTGTATCGGTACCTCCACACGTCAGTGTAAACCCGTTGGTTTCGATTTCTTGGTGTGGGAGTCGGACTTCCTGAAGCGCGACGATGTCTATTTTATATTGTTTCGCATTTTCTACGACCGTCTGTATCGCGCCTGGTTTATATAACGTTCGAACATATCGAGTATATTGATTATTCATTTTTGTTCCCACCAGTCTTGGGGTTTCAAATAGTCCGCCACATCAGAGCCTCGTTTTGATATGGTAAGGTCTGCTTACTGCTCTGATTCGACCCGGTGTCAGAGAGGCGGCGTTATAATACAGCCGCTATACCCCTGGCTGCAAACCATCCAATGGGCACGGTGATGCGTAACACCCTGGATTAGGGGTGGTACATCTTTGTGTGTTACTCCTCGCTAGCCTGTTTGACATGGGTTTGTCCTACTGGAAGCGTATGCTTCCGTCAGCATAGCCTGAGTGATTCATTGTAGTTTAAGCCCTCTCTCTTATAATGTTCTAATTAAACTTTCATCCCAAAAATATCAATGCTTATCTGAAGTATACAGTAAAGCGATAGGTCGACAAAGTGTAAGTTTATTCAAACAGTTGAGAGTGAGCATTAGGAGAATAGCTGTAACAATATATTGTGAAGCTTTCCCTTCCAAAAATTTAGCCCAGTAATAGCAAATGTTTTCCATCTTCTTTTTAGAAACAAACTGGAAAAACCATATTTAGATGGTGTTGTACCCACCGGCAAAGAGCGCGAAATTATAGAAGAATACGATGAGGAAAAAGAAAAAGTTTGGAAGGAAGAACATCGTCAGCGTGTAAAACTCGCTAAACTCAAAGAAAAACAAGAACGTGAAAAAATTAGTGAAACAAATAGTTCCAGTGATATTCTAGACTCACTCGATGAGGAAGAATTATTAAGAGAGTTAAATGAAGATCTCACCAGACAGGATACCGAAGTACAAAAGAATGCCGATGATCTTGTAAAAAAGATAATGACTGGAGAAATGAAATTGCCTCCACCTAAACCAAGAATAGCTCACACCACCCGAAAAGCACCTGTAAAAAGAGATCACGTTGTGGATTTGAACAGCAATCACATTCATAATACATCATCATCCACAACATCTCGTGAAAGTCCAACTAGATTTGTGCCAGATAACAAAAGTCTACTATCCGAAAACTATGACATCCTTACAAATAATCATGAAGTAGTTTCAGATGACGAGGAGTCAATTGCATCCACAGTGTCCGACACGCCAGAAGAGGTAGTACAACTCGAAAAAGAGGCAAATTATCTAACTCCTGCTGAACAAATCGGTTTCTATCAGTACCAGTTGAAAATTATTGACAAGAAAATCGCTACGAAATCTTTTACTAATAGCGAAGAACTTGAAGCAAAATTACGGCTCTTCAAAGTGCGGGATCACTTAGAGGAACTCATCGACATTCTGCAAGATCCTGGTACATCAGACAACGAAGCACCTTCCGGCTCAGAATCTGAACCGACCGCAGCAAACTCCCAGCAACAAAAACCCAAACGAAGAATATCGTTTGCTTTAGAAGATCAGTTCCTAGAGTTTAGAAAAGAGGAATCAGTAGCTGAAATGATATCTACTCATTCTCCCGAGGAAGCACCAAAGCGTGAAATTATAACTATAGATGACAAAATTCTAAACAATGGAGTAACGGAAATAACTCCAGAAGATAATAGCCAAAAAGATGCCCACCGGAAAAACAAAATTTTAGAAAAAGTAGATCAGAGCATTAAAGCACATAATACAACTGACGGTTATCTTATTGATAAAATCATCAATGAGGATAAAGTATTCACGTTAAATATTAAATTCAAACACTCAGATGCTGTGAGAAGTGATTGTTTGGACAGTAAAGAAGATGTTCCAGGGACACCGGCGGATTTTTATAAAATGTACCTTGCAGATGCTTCCCCAACAACTGAAGATAGTAGTATAATCAAGGACCGGTCTGGTAAGGAAAACGGATACGTTGATCCTAGATTAGAGGTAAGTAAACCCAAATGATATATTTGCTGTTCGACAATCTCTTAAATATCCATGACATTCGTAGTTCTTGGCTCCACCGACGCAGCAAGCTGAAACATCTGTAGAATCCAAATCGATATTGAAAAACAAATCGGCGGTTGAACAAGAAACACGTGTCACCGAGAAGGAAGATAAATCCAAGACGAAGAAAAAGAAAAGGCCAGAAGACGACGGTGACGACTTCTGCAGCGTATACAATAAGGTGAATATACTTTTATTGGCTTGGTTATTTATGTTTCTCTCTTCCGTTTACATTCGGTGTAATGAGTATTCGGAATTTATCGGATACCCCAATTTCGAAAGTTTATACTGTGGCGTTTCTAACAGACACACACAGTACACAAGAAAATAGTGAAGAACACCGAACGAAAATCGAATAAGAAAATGCATCAGAGCCGTATACCATAGCGATAACATAGCAATTCACATCAGTTGAATGTGCTTGTGTTTACAAATCGAATTCGTACAATCGGCCAGTAGCCTGATGTGTTACGCATTGGTTCAATTTTTGGTGATTCTAACTGTCATAGCGTCAGTTCGAATCACACATTCTTCACTGTTTGTATCAGGCCACCTTTGACCTGATGTTTTCTTGCTGTTGAAGCACCTAACTTCTAAAGCCCTACTGGACACTAGGGGGCAACACCCTTAATGTTAATGTTCGGGCGCAACGCCATTAAACATCTAAAAAAGGGGATCCTAAGTATTCGGGCGCAACGCCACTAAATATCCCAAAGGATATCAACAAAAAAGAGGGAACCTGGAAAGTAAGAACTAGTTTAATTGAGAATACGCCGGGGTGGTCGGTTGCATTCTAATTTTATTTTTCGCTTAGAATTCTATTTATACAAAAATATTTACACAGGATTATTACAGGATTCCTGTTTACTATTACTACATTAACTCGATTTCAGGATTCCTGTTTACTATTCATACATCGACTACATGATCCCTGTTTACAACATAGCATTAATAAAACCAAGCCGAAGGACAATCGGCATTTTCAAGATACACAAATTACTGGAATGCACAGAAACAAAAGGACAGAGGAACGCAAGTTCCTGTACAAAGAAAACAGAAATATTAATGTTTATGGTGGTCCCTTTAGAGTTGGCGGCAATTCAATTATCACCTTCTGCTGTTGAGAATGTTTGCTGTTGTCAATGGGAATTTGCTGGTTGCGGGCAAATGTAGATTCTGTTGGTGATGATGGTGGCATGATGATGAAACTGTTTTATTTCCCAGTCACAAATTGTGGCTAGGATGTGGCATTCAAATGCATGGAATCGGCGGCATCTGGCTCAGCGTGCTATCATAATCATATAGATGGCTGGGCCGTGGCATGGAAATGAATGAACAGGACGGCGGCTCCGCACAAATGGCGCCGCATGTTCTCATAAACTTCTCCCCCCGTTGGATAACAATTGCTGAAGCATGACTGGTGGGCCGAAGATCCTGATCGCTGACCATTCGACGTGGTTTGTAGGGGGAATCCTCTTGATTGGGAGATTCATCTGCTGTAGGTGCTGGGAGAGAGGAGTCACTGGATATTTCGTATTCGGTTGGCAGTGGTGCTAGGCGGTGTATGGGTCTCCGAACCACTCCGGAGGATGTTTGCACGTCCACCACTCGAATCAGGTAGTCATCCCCTGGGTGTGTGCCGATTACTCAGCAGAGCTTCCATCGCAAGGATGGGGTGTTGTCTTCTTGGATGATGACCATTGTCCCTGGGTTAATGTTATGGGCTCGCTGCTTCCACTTACTTCGGTCTTGTAACTGGTGTAAGTATTCCACGTGTCATCGTCTTCAGAATTGATGTTTCAGCTGTGTGACCAATTTCCAGCGTGTGGGTAATTTCACCTCTAGCGGGACAGCGTGAGCATCCACATGGGCGGTCAGCGGCTCTCCAATGAGAAAATGTCCCGGGGTGAATGCCGATAAATCGCTTGGGTCATCGGACACTGGTGTAAGAGGCCTGGAATTCAAAATGGCTTTTACTTCCGTGATGACGGTTTGCAATTCCTCGTATGTGAGGGACGCTGCATGCAATGATGATCGCAGCAAGTGTTTTGCTGATTTGACCGCCGCCTCCCACAGTCCTCCAAAAATGTAGGGCTCGGGCCGGTATCAGATGAAATTGTGTTCCTTTGTTACTGAGAGATGAGGCCACCTTGTTGAGAGCTCCTTGTGATGCTAACATTTCTCCGACCTCTCCAGGTTGGTTTCGCGCTCCTACAAAATTTGTAGCGTTGCCACAATATAAGTGGGAGCAATTCCCACGTCTGGATGAGAAGCGCTTGGGAGCGCCGATGAACCCCTCTGCTGAAAGGTCCGTTACCAGTTCCAGGTGGACTGCTTTTGTTGCAAAGCAGCAGAACAGAGCGATGTAGCTTTTTTGGGGTCGCTTACCCCTGATGAGAAAGTGGGTCTGGAAAGGTCCACAAAAATCGACTCCCGCATTTGAGAATGGTCAAGCGGGTTGTACCCGGGTGGCGGGTAAGTTCCCCATGATCGGCGTCAGTAATTTTGGGCGTGCTCTGGAGCAAAACACACAGTGCTGAACGATGGTCCGTATTAGGTTCTTTCCCTTTGTTGGCCAATAATTTTGCCGCGTCACCGCTAGTAAGCCTTGCGGGCCGATATGCCGACGTTCCGCATGCAATTCTCGTATGATGATTGTTGTGAGTGCGTGCGTATGCAGTAGAATAACGGGGTGCTTGCAAACATAGGATATGGTAGATGATCCAAGTCGCCCGCCTACTCTCAGCAAACCCTCAGAGTCAAGGAATGGATTCATGGCAATGAGTGGACTCGATCGGGATGGCTCTCCGTGCTGGTGGATGTGCTTTATCTCCTCTTCCAACTCCTTTCTCGGTATAACGCGCAGGATCTTAACTGGAGCGTTGGCGAGTTCCGTCGGTTGTAGTGATCCGAAAACACGACTTCGTCGGTGGGTCGGGGTCCCAAAACGCAATATGTATGCCACGATACGTTGAAGTCGTTGGAACGAGTTCTTATGGTTGATGCGGTCGATCGTCTGGTCTTCTGCTTCAATTGACAAAGCGACAGTGGCCGTAGGTTTGCACTCCACTTCTCAGTCCTTGTTCCTGATATATGCGGGTGGCCAATGTTTCTTGTCTCCATGTAGGAAGAATAGGTCGTGAAACCAGATAACACATGCAACTAATTTATCTGGATCCACCCCTCTTGATAACAGATCGGCTGGGTTGTCCTTTGACCTTACATGTCGCCACTGTGCAGGTACACTATGTTGATGTATGGTAGCTATCCTATTGGCTACAAATGTTTGGAATTCGGCCGCTGTTGAATGGATCCATGCTAACGCGATTTCTGAGTCCGTCCATAGATGGGCCGGGATGTTGTCTTGTCGTAAGTGCCGTTGTACCTTTCCACACAAAGTGGCCGCCAACTCTGCCGCACAGAGTTCCAGGCGAGGAATGGTCACTCGCCTAGGTGGAAGTGGGGCCAACCTAGTTTTTGAGCACAATAGATGAACGTGAATTAGTCCATTCGATCCCGTTGATCGTAAGTATACGAAAGCTCCGTACGCCTTCTCGCTAGCGTCTGCAAACACATGTAGTTGAGGATCTTTGGTGATTGCTCCACCGCATATATGTCGTCGGACCTTTAGACTCTCGATCGTCTTAAGGTTTTCGCGGAATTGAAGCCACTTGGTTTGGAATTCCATTGGGAGTGCTGTATCCCAATCTTGTTGTAGTCCCCATAACTCTTGGAGGAATCTTTTGGCAATGACTGTTATTGGCGCAATCAGTCCTAGTGGGTCGAATATCCGAGCAATGTCGGAGACTATGGTGCGTTTTGATGAACGTCCTCTAGGTCGGACTCCAAATTCGTCTATCTTTGGCAGCCATATTAACCCTAGGGTTTTGACGGTGGTATCTTCACTGTTGCTGAAGTCCAGTTCGATTTCCTGGTCTGTGGTTGGAATATGTACCAGGAGTTTTGGATGATTCGCACACCACTTTCGTAACTTGAAGCCTCCTTGGCCCAATAGCGTCGTCAATTCTTTTTGCATTACACCTGTTGTGATCAAGCTGTTGGCGCCAGTCATTACGTCGTCCACGTAGAAATTGTATTTGATAGTTTCTGATGCATATGGGAACTGTGGTGAGGCTTCCTCCCCTAATTGACGTAGGCACTTGATTGCTAAGTATGGGGCTGAGGTCGTACCATAAGTTACCGTATTGAGCTGGTAACACCTCAATGATTGCTCGCGATTAGCCCGCCACCAAATTAGCTGGTATTGCTTATCAGCGGGCCGAATGCTGATCTGCCGGTACATTTTCTCAATGTCTGCTGTAAAGACATACCGTGGGAAACTGAATCGGAGCAGTACCGCAAACAAGTCCTCCTGTAAAGCTGGTCCGGGATGCAGAATGTCGTTCAACGAAGTATTGGTAGATGTCTTCGCTGATGCATCAAACACCACTCGTAAACGTGTAGTGGTGCTGTCAGGCTTCAAAACATGGTGATGGGGGATGTAATAATGTGGCGACGGAACCTTCATCGCATCTACTGGTTCCATGTGTCCCAACTCGAAATACCCCTTCATAAAGGACCCATATTGGTGAAGCGGCCCACGGAGTCTCCCACCAGCAACCTGTGGTTCTCGAACCGATTTTGCAGCATTTGCCATGGCGCATCGTACTGGTCGTTTAATGTAGTAAAATGTCGGACCAATCTTTCGGCTTCTCCGGCTAAATTCGTTTTTAGATACCACATTTTTTGGCAGTTGCTTAGTGGCTGCTTATGCACCATTTCCCCGAACAGATCGGCAAACTGTCTCCATGTTGAATAATCCCCATCGAATTTTGGAATGGTGATTTTTGGCAATTGGTCGCTTGGTACCGAGGGGACCTGTCTCTGTTGACTCGTCTCCTGTTGGGAACTACGTAGACTGACCAATGAGAATTCGACTTGTTCTTCCAGCTCTTGGTGGTTGATGCTGTCGCAGCCTATTGTCTCGGGGCCGTCGACCAGCTCTCCAATGCGTAGATGTAGCTCTTCCAGATCTGCCCAGAGTCTTTGGATGGTTGAAAATTGGAGTTCCTGATGGAAGCTCATTTGTGTTGTCCCTCTCATTGCTCGCGCTCTATCAAGCGTCCGAATGAGAGTCTCCTTCTTTAGCTTGTATCGTCTGATGCATTTAATGGCTTCTGGGGCCCCGTTGTCGTCAATATGTGATATGTCTGCTCGTGGACTGCTCACCGAGTCGTCTGCACTTTCGGATTGCTGTTTTATTGGCGCTGTCGCCACTAGTTGCTGGTACATCAATTGTACCTGCTCGAAAGTGTTAAGGCGGATGTAATCGTTATCCACCGTAAGATTCTCGATAATCTTTTGATGATTATCGTTGAATTGAGTCCATGCCGTCCTGGCTTTACTCATCAATGTATCTGTCTATTTTTTGCCACTGGCTGCCTTGAGCTTGGTCAGCTGTCGTTGTAAGGCCGTTTGCCTGGCTAGGACCTTCTCTACGTCTCGACCGCCCATGATACTTTCAGTTCGAAGTACGTGGTACGGTTAAAAATGGGTGTGTTTCGCAAACACGCCCACGGATGTCGTCTACCTCGGTGGTAGCTGCCTTGGCGATTGTTGATAGCCTAGGGATGCGCTGTTCGTGACTAGTATTCACTCCTTACCTCGGGTGGGGGGCAGCAACCAATGTGAAACTATCACGTCGGGGTCGCCAATGTTTGTATCAGGCCTCTTTTGACTTGATTTTTCTTGCTGTTGAAACACCTAACTTCTAAAGCCCTACTGTACACTAGGGTGCAACACTCTTAGTGTGATAATTTTGGGTCGATGTTCGGGCGCAACGCTACTAAATATCCCAAAGGATATCAACGAAAAAGAGGGAACCTGGAAAGTAAGAACAAGTTTAATTGAGAATACGCCGGGGTGGTCGGTTGCATTCTAACTTTATTTTTCGCTTAGAAATCTATTTAAACAAAAATATTTACACTAATTGTCTTACATCTAAAATCTTGGATACAGGATTACAGGATTCCTGTTTACTATTATATACATCGACTACAGGATTCCTGTTTACAACATAGCATTAATAAAACCAAGCCGAAGGACAATCGGCATTTGCAAGATACACACAAATTATTAGAATGCACAGAAACAAAAGAACAGAGGAACGCAAGTTCCTGTACAAAGAAAACAGAAATATTAATGTTTATGGTGGTCCCTTTAGAGTTGGCGGCAATTCAATTATCACCTTCTGCTGTTGAGAATGTTTGCTGTTGTCAATTGGAATTTGGTGGTTGCGGCCAAATGTAGATTCTGTTGGTGATGATGGTGGCATGATGATGAAATCTGTTTTATTTCCCAGTCATAAATTGTGGCTAGGATGTGGCATTCAAATGCATGGAATCGGCGGCATCTGGCTCAGCGTGCTATCATAATCATATAGATGGCTGGGCCGTGGCATGGAAATGAAATGAATGAACAGGACGGCGGCTCCGCACAAATGGCGCCGCATATTCTCACAAACAGATATTAATATAGGGTCCGGGTGTGGCACGTTTCTTTTCAATGTGGATTGGTTTTTCCGGTTTCTTTTTTGGAGCCTTTTCACTCTTGGATTTCGCATCTGTTCTATTTTCTTTTTGGGCAATTGTGGATCGTAAGTCGCCAGCAATTTGCTCCGGAATTTTGCTTCTTCCTATGGGCGTGTTTTGTTAAGTTGGATTTCCAAGTTTTTATTGCTTGATCGGAAGGCTTCATTAGTGGATTTTGCATTGTGTGTGTGTGTGTGTGTGTTTCTGTATGTTTCAACGGTAAACGCCAAGAAATGGCTTCACGAATCCTCTATTATGGAGGGAAATGTTATTGAAAAGGGTGCTTTCTTCAGTTCCATGCTGACAAAGATATTACAGTGATCGGACTTCAGGCTGAAGAAGAGGAAAGTCTAGTAGCCAAGACTCCGGCACAAGTAGGTTCTGAATGTTGTCGGGATACTTGTGTGCTAACTGTAACAAGTTCTCATCGTACTAGTAGTAAGTACTATTTCCAGTCTAATATTTTGTGAATGCCGGAGACGTAGATTGAGAGACTTTCTGGCTACTGCTTTTATGCACATTTCGACGCAGTACTGATATAGTTCAGCCAGGTGATGGTTGAGACGTTTTGTTATGAGTTCCGGGCCATGTGTATGACGTGTACACAAGAACATCGTCCGCTTAGGACATTTACTTGACTGTCCTTGACAGTTTAGAGACGAGACATTCGATTTCCATCGTGTCACGCCTTCTCCAGGTCTAGGCTCGCTCTACTGGTGGATTCTTTATTAAAGAGACGTATGCTGTCGTGGTTTTGAAATATATTAAAAACACGAGATTACATTTCATTCACTCGAACGTAAAAAGTGCTGCCTTGACTGTACAGGAAAGTAAAAATTAAATAACTAAAGTATGTTTACCGCCATTTACAACATTCAGTTTGCGATGCATTAATTCGTATCTTTCTCATCTTCCTAGTAATGGAAATTTTTACGAATACCAAATGAAAGTGAAAATGATTTTTTTTTATTTGCAGGTCATGAGTGACGTTTGGGAAAATCCTGCAACTGAACCCGATCCCTTGCCACAGGAAGATTTCGTTGATATGCATGCTCCCAAAAAAAGGATAAGCAGATTTAAGGCGTCGAAGGGGGAAAAGAAATAAATTTCGAATCACATTACCGAATTTTTCAAAGATATTTTATTTATTTATTTTAAAGGAGTTTTAGTTTGTGTTCTGGTAGAATTGACAATTGCTAAGTATGATAACAGTATGATTGATTTGTAGATTCAAATAGACCTTTAACCGCTAACTCAGCTGTGGGAATAAACGGTTGTTTAACATGTTGATGCCGGCGTGTAGCAGTGTTATACGGAATCCCTACCATCCCCTAATACTTACCCTTTTGGGACCACCCACCACTGTTAACAGGATTCACCTTCGTGTGAACCCCTATATGTTGATTAATTGTAATCAACATATTCAATGCAATGAGTACCTGCAAAGGGGCATTAAATAGTAAATGCATACACAGGCGAATCATGGAATCCAGATACCACACCTGGAAAAAAAACGATGACGACACAAAGGAAATAATGTGCTACTCAAAACAGATAACAATTCTGTGGCGGTTCTACGAACCACACAACCCACTATAGGTTGAGATATCGTCGTTCAATCAAGGAATATACTCACCTATATCCATTACTCGTCCCCACAGACACGTTCCTCCAAAGTCCTTCCATCCGCCTGAAACAAAGGTAACACACCAAATACCCAACATTGAATTCAATAGTAAAAACCAATCGAACTTAACGTTCGAAATTTCCTAATATTGAATTTAATGCATCCATTAAACGCATTTTTCTGAAAACAAACAGAATAACGCATATCTCCTCATGTAGCTAATAGCAATTAGCACCCTAAATTCCTCGCAAGATCTCAAAACTAAGAAGCGCACGTGCGCAAACAAAGGCGTAGCGATTCGCCCGCCGCACAGAATTCTTGCAATCATAAACATCTTAACGCCTATTTCACGCCAGATGTTTATGACTTGGAAATGCGATCTAGAAACCGATACCAAATCCCTCGGTTCCTTTGTTACCCACCTGAAGCACACAAAAACTCTTGTTGTCGTGAGCAAGATGTGTAATGCAAACAAATCCCATGAAACGACCGAGAAAGAAGTGGCGGTACGCTTGATCCTTCCAATGAAGATCCCGATAAGAGGATGGAAATATGAATACAGATGAAAAGTTCTCTTACAGATAAGAGAACGAGAATAATGATCATGTTGGAAATTGTTTTCACAGATAAGATGATGGGAACGAAAATGGAGATCAAAATTCTCTTTTACGGATAAGGGAATAGAAAATTCGAAATGGAGATGAAAACTTCCAATAGTCGAGTCAGAGAACCCTAGTCGAGGAGATCGACAAGAAGCGGTGAAAGAGTTAACAAGTACACGCGTTGCGAGAAGTCGTTAGTTTTAGTGTCGATCGAGTGTCCGCTTTATAATACAGTGTGCAATTTTTAAACGAGAACAGTTCAACGGAACATTAATTCGAAATTTATTTTTGTTAATACGTGCAGTGGTCTAATAAACGAAAGAGGACGACAATAGATAAAACAATTTTCTTTTAGCAGTGTAATTGATAATAACAAAGAGGAAAACAATAAATAAAAGTTTAAAGCAAGTGCTCCGTGTGTTATTTGTGGCATCGTCTCTTCGCGCCGTAGTGTTTACCTGTGAACCGTGTTCGGCGAAACGCTCTAACGTAAGTCATCATTGACATTCGAACAAGACAAACATCCGCCAAAATTCCATGTTAACGAAGCAATAACATATACAAAATATCTTTGCCATCGTTGACCATAAATGAACGCTTGTGTAAATACAAGGTTCTAAGAATTGTATCACAGGCATCCACACAATCAGGTCTCGCAGATCGTAAACATTTTCAATGTTAGACAAACAAGAAAATCTACTGCGAGGCATACATCTGTTGTGTGGGAAAAACTTTCTATTGTGCGTGAAAACAATGGATGCATCCTTCGGTCTGCACGATCAAAGGAGAGATAAAAAAGTGTGTGCGCAACCGTTGTCATGATCGGACATATTATAATAGATAAAAGAGTTTGATTTCGAACCTCGTCCTAGACGAACGTAATTAAAAACACTTCATGCTGAAAATTAAAATAAGAGTCCTGGATTATCCGTCATCGAAGACTGAAGAAAAAGACGGATATGTCGTGTCGCGCGTTGCTGTATGTGCAGGAAATAAATAATAAGTGCGTGTGTGAAACTTTAAATATAAGGTTCAAATAAAAAAAAGGAAGTGAAGGTGAGTGTGCGTGGTGTTTATGTGTTACGTATTGTGTATTATATAATATATTCTAATAATCAATGTGTAACAATTAATGTTCACCACGTACACTCACCACACTGATAATAAAACACACTCTCTCTCAAAAAACCTACTTTGTAAAAATTAAAATAAAAAAGTAGGCGACGAAAACAAAAACAAATAAGAAAAGCTTTTTAACAAAAGTTTTTCAGTCATACAACAGAATTAAGTCGCTACATGTGAATAAAAACCGCCGCGCAGATAAAAAACAGAATTGAGTCCCTTTAGATCAATAAAAACCGCCGCGCAATAAATATAGTGATAAAAAGAACAACCGCAGTGATAACAACTGGGGTTTCAAAACACAACAAACCCCAGCAACCGCGATAGCAGTTGAACGTCAACCAACCATCGGTTGGAATTACTCTACCATTAAGAAAGAGTTCTTAGCCATTGTGTGGACGGCTAGGAATTTCTGTTGTTATTTGCAAGGGCGAAAGTTCACCGTATATACGGACCACAAGCCACTAAATGGAGTATTTAACGTGAAAGATCCCACGTCACGTTTAGTAAGGGCCCATCACAAGTTATCGGAGTTTGATTATCAAATCGAATACAAACCCGATAAATATAACACCAATGCGGATGCCTTGAGCCGTATCCCGCAAAATTGTGATGAGATTCCCATATTACAAAGGTGCAATGTAGTAACACGCGTCCAAGCTAAGAGCTAAGGAAAAGCGATAGAGCCCAGGGAAGTACAAAGGACGATAAGTCTTCTCTTAACGAGGATCCCATTTCTTCATACACGGAAAAAGGAATGGAGATAGCAAACCCTGCGGAAATCCAGTTCCTACTTCGGGAGTACCATGATCCTCATTTGGATAGACAACAAGGAGTGAATAATAAAGTATAATAAGATACGTCGGAACTTTTGGTGGAAGAACATGAAGGGCGACATAAAGCAATACATTAAAATATGCAAAAGTATATAGATTGCTACGCATTGCCCGATGCGGAGGCAGAAACGGTGGCCACAGGTTTCTTTGACCAAATAGTCGCTCGGTGGGGTGTTCCAATGTAACTGGTCACCGATCAGGGAAGCAACTTCCTAAGTATTTTGTTTAAAAGCGTGTGCCAGATGCTCTGTATTAAGAAACTTCAGACCTCAGCGTACCATCCACAACCGAATCGATTCCTGGAAGGAGCTGCGCAGTATTGTGGATGGAAATTCGCAGTCATTGGATCAATACCTGAGGAGGGCAACATTCGTGTACAACACCAAAGTACACGAAGGTACTAAACTTTTAATACGGAACGCGCAGACACAAGGAAAATTTGCTCCCATATGGAGGGGCCCCTATAAAGTAGTGGAAATAACAAGTTCTGTGAATTCGTTGAAAAAAGTAGGGAGAAGGAACGTGGTGGTACACAACAATAGGTTGAAGCCCTACTACGAATAAAAGGAGACGGGAATAAAAGAATCAAAAGAAAATATATTTTACCACAACACGGATAGTGCTAAGGCCCTTTGTTTTATATTTGGTTGAGTTTCATTCCTCCTCAAATAATGAAGGTCCTACAACTCAGTGATAAAACATGATAAAGGAATGCGTTGGATAGTGCGCGGTCGGAACTTCACACCCCGCATCGAGGACCGTACCGGTGCGATCACAGGTGGCTCCAAAAGACCGGGATCGAGGTTTGAATTCGCGGAAAATAAATTCGCGAACACATTTGCTTTCTCTTTTGAATTTGTGACTAATGTCCCGTTGTCCGTCACTAACGGGGGGAAAGAGGAGGAGACGAAGTTACTGCTGACAGCCTTTGCCATTGACCAGGCGGGATACGAACCAGTCGGGCACTCAAGGAGTTTATTGGTCACTCTGTCGTTGTAAGCCTTCCTCGCGGTATAAGTATATATCGCCTGGTTGCACGCGTTGCTGATTCTAACACAATTCGTTCTGTTAACCTCGGTGGGATTGGAGCGCCATTACTTAAAAGCTTAATTTCTGCCACTACATATTTTTATCAAACCAAGGCTTATCAGATGAATTTTGTTTGATGGAATGAAGAATGTAGATCGCCACCCCGAGAAGAATAATCTCCGTGACCGACTCCCACATACGTTAACAGCGGAATCTTCACAGGACATCTCTGACCACGGAAAGGACGCGAAGAAATTTCGCAACTCGGTCCAGTTAGCAGCCTCATACCTGCACACATGGCGAAGCTGCTTGGGTCGGTTATTCGCTTGGAATGCAAGTAATTGCGCGACCGATACCAAGCAGTGATCTGAGTTTCCCAGTGGCGCAGCAATCTCCACGGTATAAATGCTCGGCTCAAAAACAGATTCAGAGTGTTCGCTTAATCACCTCTGGTATCCGGCACTCGCATAGGTTTCTCCACAAGTTAAGTCAGAATGCGGCTAACAGCGAGCATTTCCGCCAGCCCCCCAGCCTCGTCGGTTCTGTCCCAATCAACCGGAATTGTGTACACTAAAATCGCCAAGGACGGCAATTTCAGAACCCGGGAGATTGATCTGTATCCGGTCGACGCTACGTGAAAGATGTTCGAAAAATGTCACCGGTCGATCGTCATTCGGGAAGTAAAAAAGATAACAAAGAAATGTAACAGAATTCCCCAGCACGAACCTCAACCACATGATGTCCTTGTTTTTGGGTTCCAACGTTTTCATCCTCTGGCAAGCCAGATCGGACCGCGTGATGACGCAGACTCCACCCTTAAAACGGAATCTCGAAGTCTCGATGTAAGTCGTATTCGGAGCAACGAGGATATGTCGAATCAGTTGACGAATTGACCTAGGTCTCAGTTAGGGCAAGGATATCAGGCTTCGCTGTTTGCAAATATTGGCGGACGGCGTTTATATTCATTGGATGCCGCTGATGTTACAAAATGACTAGCAGATACACACACAATATACAAGCAAATAGTGAAGAACACCGAAAGAAAATCGAATAAGAAAATGCATCAGCCGTATATCATGCAAAATAATCACAATTCCGCATCAGTTGAATGTACTTGAGTTTAGAATACGTACACATGGCAATGGCCTAATGTGTTGAGCATTGGTTCAATTTTTAGTGATTCTAACCGTCATAGCGTCAGTTCGAATCACACGTTCTTCACTATCGTCGCAATATGCTATAACAGTATCTTTCGAACGTCGAGAACGAACTCAATTACGCAACGACGAATTTCTTAAAGTTTGGTTATTTATCAGTGTTGCGGATTGGCAATTAAATGTGCTGGAATGTACTGGAGAAATCTAGTACATTCGCATGTATACCAGTTGCGCAGCAGCTGGCACCAACTGGCCATCATTGTCACCACGATGATGTCATGGCGTCACTTTTTGAATTGGCAGTTATGCCATTTCGTCAGTCTGCAATCAACCTTCAACGGCATCGGAGCAAGCATCGTCATCACGAGTGAAACGGACAAGAAGTTAATCATTGTCATTGTTAACACAACTTAGAATATACATTAAATTAAATCAATCCTGCCTTTCATTGGATTCCTCTCGTCCAGGGTAACGTCATACAAGGCTTACCACTCAACATTTTCTGAAGGGGACAGCGGACAACTACGAACACTACTACAAAACATTTCTGGTCCTTCGAAACGGATCCAGTGGCTAATTGGATTTTCATCATCGCCGCCCAGTTCGCGGCACATCGACAACTGCCAGCTACCTCGACACAAATCAAGGATCTGAAGGTATTACTAAACGTTATTCACAATCAAGCAAGCAGCAGCATTTGCCGAAGCATCAATTTAATTTCAATCCAATCGTCTGTGAAACAAACACAAGATGTCTGACTGGGACACAGTTACGGTTCTACGTAAACGGGCTCCGAAATCACCTGCCCTCAAAATGAAAAGTGCTAATAATCAGGCACGTCGTCAGGACGTTCAAGCGGATACTCAACAGAAATTTGGTGTCGGTACTAAAAAGCATCAGATCAACACTAACAACACTGCTAAATTGGACAGGGAAACTGAAGAAATTAAACATGAAAAAATACCTTTAGAAGTCGGCAAGATCATTCAACAGGAACGTCAAGGGAAAGGATTGAGCCAAAAGGACTTGGCAACAAAAATATGTGAAAGGAAACCACAGGCAAAGGTAGAAGCCGATCTATCGAAGCTGCGCCCAGTGCAGCAGCAAAGGCTGGCAATATCCGGACAAAATGCTGGTGAATCCCCGAAGGGAACGGAGAGTGCTCAAAGGAAACGAGGAAAGGAACAGGACCCTAAGCCTAACCACAGTGAGAGTGACAAGCAGGAAGAAAGTGATACATCGAGTGAAGCTGGTGACGGGGAAAGTGATTCGACGTCGAAACCTGGTAACGATGCTCCTCGGACTGGTGCACCGGCCATCTCCCCGCCAGCAAGTCGTTCGCCGCCAATGATGTTCCGGCCACCTCTACGGCGCCCGGAAACTCCGTCGGGACTTGACATGCGAATGCCGTCCGGCCCAACCACGGTTCGTCCCTGCCTTGGCGGCTTGCCTCGGCAATTAGGAGTTAATATGCCGCTCGGTCCTCCACCCGGATTGCCATCACGGATGATGCACCCGGAAAATTCCCCCCGTAGGGACAACGGTTCCCCGACGACATTCCTCTGTCGGCGGAACAACAAAGATCTCGACCCACGACATTCCTCGCTCGGAAGAGATCATACGTTTTCTCGCTACACTATGCGCAACGGAGCCGACAATCACCACGGCAGGGGTGGCGGCGGCGACGGCGACAACTTTGACAACGGTTCCGCGATGACATTCCTCAATCGGCGGAACACCAAAGATCTCGACCGACGACATTCCTCGGTCGGCAGAGATCATACATCTGTTCATCACCAACCCGAGTCGAGTACAAATGTAAGGACATGCACAAAAGAAGATGACAGTTCCAAGGATCCCTTAAGTCGTGGATCGGAGGACAGCGGCCGCCAGATGATCATTGCAAATCAAACGCTAGGTGATTTGTTGGAGAAAAATTTAATGGAAACCGCTGTTGATGCAAAACGAAAGCAGGATGACGAACTTTCTGCAACGATAGTTCAAACCAACGTGTCTTTGACAGCTGCTCCAATACAACAACCGACCACGATTAAGGAACTCATCGCCGCTCAGTTCGCGGCACAGGCCACCATCTCCGGTACTTTCCTCAACATACAGGAAAAGGGACAACCAAGTCCGACAGCAATCGAGGCAACCAAATGCGCACTCCGCGCCGAATGGGAAGCCTTCTCCAAGCGGCACTACGACATCTTCTACCTGGCGGCACCTGAGGATCAGCAACACGCGTACTTCGCGGATGATTGTTTCGGCGAAACCGAAGAGATATACCTCGAGGAAGAGACGAAGCTCCTTGAGGCCCAGTACGCGCTCAAAGCAGCCTCCTCAACCATGGTCAACAGCACCAATCGCCTCCACCCTACCGAGCTACCCGCAGTGCAGCTGCCAATGGCCGACATCAAGCCATCAGAAACGGAACTGCACCCCAGAACAGTGGATAAGAGTGAGCAGGCCGCCGACCAGAGTGCCGCCTGCCCAAAGCCCAACCTACCCAAGGTCCCGATGATCGACCCAGTGCCGAAGCCGCCACAGAAGACGATGCCGCGCACGCATTGTGGGGCACACCATGACATAGCCGTTCCTCGTGGGTTGCGAACTTACAACTCCGACCCAGAGGAACTGGCTACCATCACACGGACTCCAGAGCAAGCAGTGGGCACGGCGTACATAGGATCCGTGTCAGATCCAACGCCAATGCCTTCCACGAATTCGACTGTTCCAGCAACAGTAGTCGGCCCGATGACTAACCAGCCCAGTGTCCCGATGCACAAAACACCGCCGACACCCGTAAAGCAACAGGGCGCTTGCACATTCTGCAGGGCCTCACACGCCATTTGCGCTTGCGAGGGCTTCCGATCACTCACACCTGGCCGTCGAAAGTCCTTCGCACACAAAAGAAACCTCTGCACCAACTGCTTGGGTCGCCACCGCCTGCGCGACTGCCACTCCAACAAGACGTGCCGTCGATGCCAGCGGAGACATCACAGCCTGCTGCATGTCCGGTCTACCGCCATCGAAGGGACAACATCACCGCCGCAACGAGCCAAAGGATCCGCCCCCCGGATCGACCGCCAGGAAGGGGTCTGCGCACATACAATCAGCACCCCTTCACAGCATTCCGCGTTGCTGCCAACAGCCAGAGTCATCGTGACGTCGGAGACCGAACAAAGGATTGAAGTCCGTGCTCTGCTGGACCCCTGCTCCAATGGCACCTTCATTTCAATATCACTCGCCCGAAGGTTGCACCTCCGATGCCAAGCATCACCCGTCCCCACCTACGGTGTTGGGGGCACTCGTGGCCTTGCCACCAGGACTCAGGCCGCCATCAGAATCACTTCTCGCCTCCACGGCTCAAGACAATGGACACTGAGGCCCTTCATCCTGTTCGGGCTCTCAGTGTATACACCACCACCAGGATCAACGACAAGGGATCTGTCGTTCGTGGCGGATCTGGAACTTGCAGATCCCAAAATCGCCCCCCCCCCGAGAAGGTGGACATCATCCTTGGGGCAGACATATACCCCAACATCATCGTCGAAGGTCTCAGGAAGGACCAACGTTCCGGCCTCGTCGCGCAGGCCACTGAACTGGGATGGGTGCTAACAGGCGCAGCACCCACCACATCATCCAGCGCAAAGGCGACAAGGCCTGTCACCAGCCATCATATGGCCATTCCTCGTGGGTTACGAATTTACAACTCCGACCCAGAGGAACTGGTCGTCCTTCCGACTGAGGGCCGCGGCTTCCATCAGAGAACCCAAAGGACGTCTCGCCGGCATCGGCCGCGGTGGCCACATACGAAGCCCATTCAACTACCAGCCACCGATCACTTGCGCGACCCAACTACAAGACATACCCCCCGCCCTCTGAACCATTGCAGGGGCAAGGGGCAATCGAGGAACCAGGAGCCTACCCACTCGAACACTTCAAGGCATCCCACCACACCCAGGACACCACGTGGTCAAGCTCCTGCCCAGCTCCAAAGCTACCCAGGCCAACCGCTACCACCTGTAGCCACCACAACAGGACCAGGAGCGCGCAATGCCTCGCTTGGCGGGCGGCGCTACCCAGCAACCAGCGGTCTCTCGAACTCCAGCAAGAAAGCACGCCCCTCTGTGCATCCACAGAGGCTGCATTCCGACGACCCCGGGAGGCACTTGGCCCGTGACTGCCACTACGAAAGGACACGTGGACAGTGCCAGGGTAGACACCGCACCCGACTCCACGTTGCAGCACACACCCCCAACGGTCACAACCTGCCGGCCACTCACTCCAGACGGGCGCCAACGTGCGCAGTACATGGCACCACCACCGGTCTCGACATAGCTAGACCCATCACCAGTCATCACGTGGTCATTGATCGTGGGTTGCGATCTTACAACTCCAACCCGGATCAACTGGCCGTTCCCGCGACCACAAGAGGCAACGGACATCAGCGATGGGAAAGAGGTTCCTGTCGCCATCGCTCATACGGGCCATCCCAGACCCTCAAGCCTCCAGCGCTCCTCAGGACGGGCGGCCCCCTCTCAACCGGAACGAAATGATTCGCCAATGATTGGCGAAGGCGGGCGGAATGTTGCGGATTGGGAATTAAATGTGCTGGAATGTACTGGAGAAATCTAGTACATTCGCATGTATACCAGTTGCGCAGCAGCTGGCACCAACTGGCCATCATTGTCACCACGATGATGTCATGGCGTCACTTTTTGAATTGGCAGTTATGCCATTTCGTCAGTCTGCAATCAACCTTCAACGGCATCGGAGCAAGCATCGTCATCACGAGTGAAACGGACAAGAAGTTAATCATTGTCATTGTTAACACAACTTAGAATATACATTAAATTAAATCAATCCCGCCTTTCATTGGATTCCTCTCGTCAAGGGTAACGTCATACAAGGCTTACCACTCAACATTTTCTGAAGGGGACAGCGGACAACTACGAACACTACTACAAAACAATCAGAATATTTGCATGATGTTCCCCCTGACATAGTCCCACGGAGATCCGAATTGTAAACCAGTTTCCCCCCGAAATTCTTTATGGGAGAAGGTGTGGGGGGTTCTTTTAAGCTTACCCAAAGAACCCCCCATAATTGCAACCCAACTCCCATTGTTTTTCTCCAATGCAATTGCATTGGCACCTGAAAACATTTCCTTTTCCAATGCCATTTAATGCATACAACGCATTATCTAAAATTCCTAAAAAGAATTCTTTAATGTGCATATGCATCATCAATCCCAAACATTCGGCACCCTTTGCCACGATTAAAATGCTATGTCGGACAGCTTGTTTTTACAACTGCAACAAACCGACCAGCGATTCGTTTGTTCAATTGACAAACAATTACCGCATCTCCAGCATTTCCTAAATACAAACAATCACCAATTTTGTGCTTTGCCACAACGATTTACCCTGCATATACAAATGCAGACAAGGGATCCGTTTCTCCCACCGACCCAAGATACAATATACAGTTTTCATTGTATAAAGTATCCCAATCCATTAGCACCTTTTTCTAATGGCTATGCGTCTATTTACCCAAGGGCACCACTCATCCAAGACTTTTATGATGCCCTTGTCCCATCTTTCCTTTTAGCGCCATTTCCTCGTTGCATCGCCGTCTATTTATTTAGCCGCAATGCACATCATAAGCAATGATCTTCACGATCCCTTTGTCCGTACTGTCTCTTTGCTCTGTTTTTCCATGGCCTTGTTTCATGAGAAAACCAATGTGATCTTCACGATGACACATACACCGTGATCTTCATTACGAGATCTTGTGTTCTATTCCACAAAGAGAGACTTTACGTTTCTCTTGTGGTAAGTAAACATATCCTCGGCCGAGAGGATATTCACCACACCATTAATTGAGGATTGAATTCAAGTCAGAGTTCTATCCTCGAAGAGTCTTTTACCATCACCCGACCGAGACGGTCGGGTCTCCAACTTCGCCCCCATAGCGCTGCGGGACGCGAAATTCTACCGCGGGATGAGTAATAAACGTTTGCTCACCTAATCGTAAATCGTGAACGTTGGAAAGATTCCAAGTGACTTTAATTCCTGTTTTTCAATTAAGTATTCAATAAAGTAACCTTTTAGTTAATAACGATATGAGAACGCTTAGGTTAAGATATGTGAAAGATTACAAGTGACTTTAATCCAGGTTTTTTTTTAATTAATTAATCAATAAAGTAACTTTTTAATTAATAAACAGCAATAACAGTGTGTTTCGATTAATTGCTCCTGTGTGTGATGTTTTCTCTTGGCGAACATTTTGCCGCAGTGTTCGGCGCGCGACCGTCGGATACTTGTTGACTATTTACAGCGGTATTATGATGGCGGAAGAAGGGAACCCGGTGCAGTACGCCTGCACACCATACTTCTTCCCCACAAAAGTACCATCGTGACTTACTAAGATATAGAATAGAATAGTTATTGAATAAAATACAATTTTTTAAGAATTAATTTTGTTTTAAGGGTATTTTTATTTTTATAAATGAACTAAAACAACCGATATTATAATTATCATCATCATCGGCACTACAACCGGGAACCGGTCTTGGCCTTATTTAGCAAGTCCTGAGGCTTGTTAAATTTTCCATAACGATTTGTTTTTTCCCGGCAAGGTCATTAGTCTTGCGCCATATTATAATTATACAGATAAATAAAAATCGGATAATTAAATCCATAAATAATTAAATACACGGATAATGAATTAAGTACAGGGATATCCGTGTATCTAACTCTACGTGTAATAAAAATACACGTGTAATTAAATGGACTCAAATCCGGATCCATTAATTACCCACATATTTAGTTATCCGTGCAATAGAGAGCTCTACTTAACAACTTTCCTATCCATGTGATACGCTCTCGTGATGTCATACCCTCTCGTGAGTCATATATTGCTCATTGGACAGGGAAGATGTTAAGCTTTAAAAATATCTCGTAAATTAATTACTTTTTTGGAAAAAAGTTTTCGAGAAAATAGTTGAAAATTTTAACATTCGACTAAAAGCCTATATAATTATATACTTAAAAAAAAAAAGTTAGATGTTTATCCTACACCTACACATATAATGTAATCGAAAAGTATCCTTGTTTTTTATTTCGAGTAAATAGAAATAAATATGACTAATGTAGAACATTTCAATGTCACACAAAAGACTTCTAATTCCATTATTATCAATGGAAATTTGTAATAACATAATGTCAACATTTAAAAACGATGCCATTATATTATCATCTTCAGAAAAACTTATTAAAATTGACTCATTTTCAAGCATCCATCGGGTTTTCTTTCCTTAAACTAGAATACAGTGGTGTTTCTTACAATAAGGATGCCAGTTCTAACATCTCCAGAATACCAGTGTGCATTATCTATTTTTTACACTTACGCGCGAGTTATGGTTTTAGGGTTTACTCCTCTGCACTAGGGTTCTCACCGCAATGAAAGAAAACAAATTTGTACCACTTATCTTTTCTTTTACTTTCTTTATTAACTTCTTTCTTTTTCTGTCTTCGTTCTTTACACTTTATTTTATTCTGTACGATAATACATCACGTAATCTATAGTTCATATCGAGTTCGTCTTAACAGTTTCAATTTGTATTATTCGGCACTTTTATACAATATTTATTACCACTGTTTCCATTGACTGTTTTTTTTTTCTTTTTGTTGTCTTTACAATTACTACTATTATTTAATGATTTCGATTTACTTGTTTTGTTTTTCCAAAGCACTTCCTATCGTTTTGGTGTTTACCACATTTCTTCCCAGCTTCAATCACGACTTTTCAACCAGCTTTTTCTTTTTTCACATCCACTTCCCTGTTCACTTAATTTTGATCACAATCTCCCTTGATTTCAAACGACTCCCTCGAACTCAACTACACTTCCTCACTCGTATTTCAACCGCTCCCAAAAACAACCTTTACGTTCGCTATCTTTATTCTTTCTCCTTGCTATTTTTCTTTTACCCCTGCTTGTTACTTTGAGATCAACACCTCCCGATGACGACAATGCAATTTCGCTCCCCATCGACCTACTTCCTGATTAGTAATTTCAATTTGCAATTGCGTTGAAATGCGACGTCAGCCGATATACCTTCATCGGTTTGCGTCACAGTTCAACTTCCGCGATTGCAAAGTGACCCAATAAATTTTGATGTGCAATTACACAATTTCCAATGCAACGGTTGTGGCGAAATGTGGGGCAATTAATTGCATTATCTCTCTGGGGGTTATACGGGTTCAAAATCGGTTGGCGTTTTTTTGGTTTAAGTGTATCAATGACATTATGTACAACATCTTTATCTAGGTCGTCATTGATACACGTAACACGCGCATAAAAGGAGATTTAATGTCAGAGCACAGTGCACGGGCAATAAAAAAGCACAGTGGGAGCGGCCAAGCTCAGTGGGAGGGGGTAATAAAAAGGCTAATTGGCCCACCTTCCATCGAACACAAATACTGCTTACTTTTAAACAAAATTACATGCACAGCAAACTAACTGACATCAATAACAAAACAAAATTTTAGCCCCAAAAATAAACACCTATCAACTCATCTTTTCGCTTCCAAAATTACTAGATTTCCTAACTGCTTTTAGCGCAGTGTATCCACTGCCTCTTATACAGAACTCAGTCGTTATTGATCTTAGGCACCCTAGAACTTAGTAAACTTTCAAAAAGCATAAGAAGGAGTCTCTTTAATGTGCCTACACAGGGTTTTCAACATTCTCTTTAACAGACAACACTTTGACTAATCAAAAAAGGAGTAATCAGAGCCGTATCATCGTCATCATCGGCACTACAGTCGGGCTCCGGTCTTGGCCTTACTTAGCAAGTCTCTTCACTGGTACCCGGTCCATAGCCGAGACTTGTTAAATTATCTATAATAATTCGTTTTTCCGGGCAAGGTTATTAGCCTTGCACCAATCTTTCTCAGGATGTCGCTGCATGCATTGGTTCACTACTTGGCGGGTGCCAAAGTAGCTATCCGTGGGTGTCACGTGGAGACTGCATGTCAACTTGGATTGAACAGGGACAAGGATCGTTCTGGCCTTCGCCGGGTTGAAAGCAGAGACTTTGCCCTGTATGTTCGCTCCCACCTCCCAATCAGAGCCGTATACCAAACCATTAAAGTAGCAAAGTACATCTTAGTAAACGAGTTGAAACGCTCTTGTATAAACGCAGCTGTGGTCTAATACAGTAGTGTATAGGTTATAACCTTTTCACAGTGTAGATTTGTGGCGGTTCTACGAACCCCACAAACCACTATAGCTCGAGATGTTGTCGTGCTACCAAGGAACATACTCACCTATATCCAAACTACACGTGCCCACAGACACGGGTCCTCAAAAGTCCTCCTTTCCATCGGAAATAAAAGGTAGAATTCATCCTGGAGTCAACAACCCCACGTATCCACAGATACATGGGCCACAAGTCCGACCAATTTTCCTACGCCTGCACGGCGATTGAAGGACATGACCCAGCATAGAAATTGTGTATCGATCCGTCAACAGGATATACACAAACGGTTGGCACAGCTGCGCCAGATGTCGACAAACATCACATCTCCGGCGATAAGCAAATTGCCGAAAAACCGATCCATCGACAAAACCTTTGTCCCTGCCGCAATGTACTACGCCTAAACAAAGGCCATTGCGGAGCAACAGCAATAAACGTAAATGCCGTTCCCATCGGGCAAAGTAAACATTATCCCACGATCGCCTAATGTAAATCACACATTCGATTGTGTGCATAACCGATGCATCAGAGGTGTGAAATTCTGATCACAGAATGATCCACAGCAACCAGGCAATAACCTCCGCGTCTGTACGTGTGAGCACGATCGTCCCTGGTGGAGAGATTCTCGATTGAGATAAAGTCACCACCAGCGAAAGGGAAAAGAAAACTATGGGGTGAATGGAATCATCCCCAGGGAAGTTACGACAGTCCAGTTGGAGAACCCGACGAGGAGGAATCCGCGTAGCGAATTAACTTGAGTCGAACCAGAGATTCCGAACGAAGGAGGAGGTATGCAGGAAGTGTTAACCGAGAAGGTCGCGCCGTGTGTGTTTCCAAAACGTTAGCGCCGTAACTTGTGTTTTGTTTGATGTGAATTAGTAAGGACTCGTGGTGTTAAATCCTAAAAGAAAAAGACAAGTATTATTCAAGACTGTGAGCCGTGTGTCTTCAAGTGTCTATTGAATTGTTGTGTTACATACACCTATCACGGTAACATTATATAGTGAGAAACACCAAAACGATTGTGTTATACTATAATAAATCATTGTATTGCGAAACCTCGAAACGATTTGTGTTACATGATAATAAAACATTATATTGTGAAACATCGAAACGAATTGTGTATATTATAATAAAGAAAATTAAAACGAAAAAATATCCGTGTTTCGATTTCTTTGGAAGAGTGTTCGGCGGAACACCTCCACTGTTATAGACAGACCGACATAGACCGAAAAATCCACCAAAGATTCGAATGAAGTTCTTCACTACTTCCCAAAACGCCATTAATTCATCTAAAGAAAATGTAAAACTAATATACGCAGCATTGAAAATGTTAAAGACAGATAAACTAATTTTTTTTCTTAATTCTATTCTGTATTGAAATTGCATTATATTTTTGAAATTATTCGCATTGTAACAATAATAAATAATAAAAGCCTTGACTGGTATTGGCTATTGTGTGCGATGCTAATTCGCACCCCAAAACCATATCTTCCGCAAATACATAACAAGGTTCTGGATATCGTTTTTCTCACTCTGCTGGTAACTGATTATCGCCGGCAATCTGAACCTCATTTAAGTAAATCTGATTTAAGAACATCGTATGCAGATACCACTGATCCTAGTGTATTCGTGTCGCAGCAAATTGGTGGGGTTCATTAGAGAGTTGGGAATTAAATCCACCTTCCCCCTTACCTTCAATTTTCGAAATTGGAATTTCTTTGGATAGCAATGTGATTCAGAGCGCAACTTGACATGAGAAATTACATTCTGTACAGTAGTCTTATTTATTTAGACGAATTTTCATTGTAAACACGAAAACATCAGCTAATTTTTTTGTTTAAAATAAAATATAAAACAAACAATTTATAAATATTAATTCAAAGCACGCAAACGTGCTCCACAGGAGCAACTTCAATACTAGCCAAATGTGTTTCTACGAACGCATGTTATTGCGTTCGACAAAATACCCATTGGAAGATAAATTTATGAACTATTAGTATTGAAATTAATCTAAGAAGACACCTTTACCATTTGAATGCATAGTCAAGTCTTTATGATTCTAGAACAAGCAAAGAGTAAAACGTAACGTAACGATAAGTAAATCGCAGCTATTTAACAACGGCAGCCGGGTGTATACTCGGTAAATCCAGAACTAGACCGGAGGTCGTCTCAATTGTATTATATTTTGTTGTATATCCCTTGCGTACACAGAATACGCAATTAACTTTAGTCTTCAAGTCCAAGAAACTCCCTCTCTAGAGCAGCTCCCATCATGTTCCAGTCGCCATCATCTTCCACATCTCGTGTTTCAGAATTGTCATCAGATCCAGAGCCCATTTCTAAATCGGATGGTAAATGCTCACCTAAAAAAAAACAAAAACCAAAAAAAAGAAGACATTTTTAAATTTCGAATCATGACCGCACTTCGGTGGCAATTATTGAAAGGCTTGAAAAAAGCAATTTTGTCTTCGTTCGTTTCATCAACAATCAACGAACTATTTCATGACGGTTTTGAAGTTAGTACGTTCGTTTTAATAAAATTGTTAGAAATATTTACTAGTACTTTTGATTCACACACACGCATGCACACACACACACATGGGAGGAACAACAGCGGAACAGCGGCCATCTGGACAACTGGAAATTCCCCCATGGAATACAGAAGTGTCCAGCGGCTGGAAGGAATTGCCTATGCTAAGATCAGAGGACTTCATTTCTACTGTTGTTACGCTCCGCCAAGGTGGGAAATAGAATATTTCAAATCCTTTTTGGACAGAATAACACAAGAAGCTAGAGATAAGAGCCCTCTTATAGTTGCTGGAGATTTCAACGCTTGGACACTAGAATGGGGAAGCACAAGGACCAACAGTAGAGGCCAGGCACTACTTGAAGCCTTCGCAGTCCTAGATGTGGTGTTACTTAATGATGGTATCGATGACACCTTCATAAACGAGAGAGGCCGGTCCAAAATCGACATCACATTTGCCAGCTCCATGTTGGCAAGAAGTATGGAGTGGCGAGTTTTGGACACCTACACCCATAGTGACCAAGCCGTGATGTACGAAATATTACCGCACAGGGGATTCATCACTGGCAATTTGGCGAAGAAAGCCCAAAAGAATGGGTGGAAAGAGAAGGACATCGATGCGGAACTGCTCGATTATATACTGGAAGACCAAATCGCACAGTTTGACGCAGAGGCCGGTGCGAACAGGCTGGCTGGAAAAGTCGTGAAGTGGCTAACTACCGCATGTGATGCTTCTATGCCACGAAAAAGACAACCAGCAGGGGCTATAAAACCAGTATATTGGTGGAACTCAGAAATCGCCCATGTGCGATCGGAGTGCAACAGGTTAAGACGCTTGCAACAAAGAGCAAGGAACCGTAACACCTACCCACAGTTGGATGCGGAATTCATCAACAAACGGAAAGAGTTGAGGAATGTGATCTGCAAAAGTAAATATGACGCGTTCTGCTCCCTAAGGGATGAATTAAATAACAACCCATGGGGCAGCGCTAACAGGATAGTCATGAAAAGACTACAGAGTAACAGTAGCCTTGCATTTGGAAAAAAAAGGAAAAGTGACATGGCCAGAAACGTCGCTGTCCTGTTCCCGCAGTGTGATGAGGTATTGAGAGTGCAAGAGCAGTGGAGGATCACTGAAGGAGAGATACCTCCCGTGACCACCGAAGAGGTACTCTTGGCTGCAAGGGTTATCAAAAAAAAAAAAAAAAAGACCCCGGGACTGAATAGTATCCCTAACGCTGTAGTGAAGACTGCTCTAACAAAAAAGCCGGAAGACTTCAGCAGTCTCTTCACAACCTGCTTTTAAACAGCACAATTTCCTAAACGATGAAAAAAACAGCGGCTTGTGCTTATACCAAAAGGTGTCAAGAATCCAGAAGAGCCGTCGTCCTATCGCCCGTTGTGCATACTGGGCACAACAGGAAAACTGCTTGAGCGAATAATTGCCACTCGCCTGGAAGAATTCACTGAGGGAACATCGGGGCTCTCTGAATCGCAGTATGCGTTCCGGAAAGGTAGATCAACCGGAAAAGCACTATCTGTGGTGTGCGACATCGCTCGCAATGCAATAGCTGGAGCACGATGGCTAGGTGGTACCAAAAAATATTGCGCGGTGGCGACGCTTGATATTAAAAATGCTTTTAACTCGGTGAATTGGAATCGGATTCTAAAAGCGTTGGGCGATCTACAAGGCTCCCCCTACTTGGTGCGTATATTAGCAAACTATCTCTCGGATAGAAGACTGCTCTATGACACAGATGAGGGACAGCAGGAATATAAAATAACGGGTGTACCTCAGGAATCTGTATTAGGTCCGCTGTTATGGAATATCATGTGAGATGGTGTGCTCAGAGTCAATGTACCAGAAGGGGTTAGAATCATTGGGTACGCAGATGATTTGGCAATAGTAGCCGTCGCTAAACATCTAGATGACCTGGAGAATATTTGCTCCCAAGCAATCCATATCATTAAACGCTGGCTAGATATGGCCGGACTGAAACTTGCTGGACATAAGACGGAGGCAGTTTTAATAAGCAGCCGCAAGAAAGTTGAACACCTTGATTTGGAAATAGAAGGACAAATAATCAGATCCAGTCCCTATATTAAATTATACTCGACAACAGGTTGAGCTTCAAGGAACACCTGAGGAAAACGAGTGAAAAAACGGCAAGAGTATGCAAAGTTTTGGTGAGACTGCTACCCAATGTTGGAGGACCCCGGCCCAACATAAGGAAACTCATAACCAGTGTCAACACCTCCATTATAATGTATGCAGCTCACATATGGGCAGGAGCTGCACAGTATAAGTCGTACATGAGAGGAGTGAACTCCGCACATAGGCTGGCATCACTAAGAGTATGTTGTGCATTTCGAACGGTATCCGAAGATGCTATAAATATTTTGGTCGGGAGGACACTACCTGACATTGCAGCTAAAGAACACACTGCATTGCATGAGGTCGCCCAAGACAATCGTCGGAGAATGCGGTCACCATTAGAGCTCTCAAGCCTAAGAGAATGGCAACGAAAGTGGGATGCTTCCACCAAACGAAGATGGACCCACACCATGATACTTCATATAGAAACATGGATGAAAAGAAAACATGGCGAGCTGAATTACCTCATGACTCAGCTAATATCAGCACATGGATGCTTTCGGCAATACTTGCACAAGTATAAGCATGTGAATCACCCATACTGCTTGTATTGCGAAGGCAACATAGAAAATGCGGAACACGTACTCACAGAGTGCGTGAGATTCGAGACCGCACGAACGATTTTGGAGAGACATATGAGACGGACAGTTACTCCGGAGTAGTAATAGAATACATGCTTAGTTCAAAACAGGCATGGTCCGTAACAAATGGTATTCTCTATGAAATGATGCAGCAGTTGCGACGCGACGAGCGGACTAACAGGTAAACTCCATCCCGCCCCGCGATGGAATATCTAAAAGAAAGTTCTGCGGGGATCAACGGGAATATGAGCCTGGCAAGAGGTGGTTTAGTCGGTAAAAATCCAGCATGCCCCTGGATCGGTCCAGAGGTATCTTTTGAAGATTTCCACCTTCCTGCCGAAACAAAAAAAAAAAAAAAAAAAAAAAAAAAACACTACGCCTTATCAGATGCGGACGGAAAAACGGTGGTCACGGTTTTCTTTGGCCAAATAGTTGCGCGGTATGGTGTTCCGAAGCAACTGGTCACCGATCAGAAAAGCAGCTTCCTAAGTAGCTTGTTTAAAAGGGTGTGCATGCTGCTCCGTATCAAGAAACTTCAGACCTCAGCATACTAACCACAATCGAATACGTAGTATTGTGTACTCTCAACCATGGGATAAATACATGAGGACGGCAATATTCGTGTACAACACCAGTGTACACGAAGGTACCAAGCTTACGCCCATGGATTGTCTCTTTGGTTTCACCCCGGCGGTAGCAACCACTATAAAACAACCTCCGGAACCGGTGTACAACCATGAGAGCTACCATAAGCTATTGAAATACAAACTCCAGCATACGTACGAGATAGCAAAGCGTATCTTACTGACTTCCAAGAGCAAGTACAAATAGTACTACGATCGTACACCTCGTTTAAGAGTTTATTCCTCTTCAAAGAATGCAACTCCATTTTTATGAGCAAGAGAAAATGAAACTCTCCAAAATACCCCGATGAAACGAAATTAATACTGATGATAATATAATAAAACAATAACAAAAAAATAATAAACAGCGCTACGGTAGGCGTTGTCCACAAAAAAAACTGTAAAAAGGAGGCTTGGAAAATAAAAACTAAAAAGGAAAAAATAAAAAAGTAAAAGATTGATCCAACGTAAAACTCTCCAACTAGAAGTGCGAATGAGAATTTAAGACTATTGATGTGACCAATGAGCATTCAAACGCATCCCAAGACAAATTAACATCTGCAGCTGAGGATATATTAAAGAACGACAAACATTTTCCAATATTTTTAACTGGGTGTTCAAGAACCAACCTTCCTAGCAACTGGAACAGCAGCGTCCATCAATAATCACCAGAATAAATCGACATATGCAGTTCACTCAGGAGAGAGCCCTGAGCGTCCCAAAACTCCCGTCGGTATATTTAGATATAGTAGTAAATCGAACTCCAACAGGCAATCAATATATAGACAGGTTTCAAAACGAGTTAGGTATTACACTCACACACTGATAAATAATAATAATAGCAACAAGTAAAAAACAAAAAACTACTTGGTAATAATTAAAATAAAAAGTTGGCGGCGAATAAAGAAACAAAATGAGAAAAACTTTTTTTTTTTTTTTTTTTTTTTAAATAACATCCTTTATTGGATATGAATAGTACAATCTTAACAATTTAATTTAATACTAGGTTTAAATTGTACTTAATTTAGTTTAATTAAGTAGAGCGTGTAAGGGTTTACTGGACCCGTGTTCAGCTCCCAACTCGATTTTAGTATGTTAGATTTTAACATATTAATTCATGAGGTTTCGTCCGTTTTAGCCGTCTCAATTCGTGCGTAATATCCAAGAGCTGAATGGCTTCTACGTTGGTATGATTAAGTAGGCGTCTTTCGTGTTTGACAGCATATTCTTGGATAACTTCATAAATCCATTTCATCTCTAGGTCATCATGAATTTCCTGATTTGTCACAAAACGGTAGGCATTCGTGAAAATGCGAAGGAATTTATTCTGGCTGCGTTGAATTATATCTCTATTGGATTGCTTTGTACAGCCCCATAACTGGATTCCATATATCCAGGTCGGCTTGATGATAGATTGATAGATCAATCTTTTACAATAGAGATTGAGTTGAGAGTGATTCCCGATTAACCAATACATCTGTCTACGTTTCAGCTTTATTTGCTCAGCTTTTTGTTTCACATGATGTCTCCAGTTTAGTCTGCTATATAGATGTATACCGAGATATTTCGCTGAATCTGCTTTGGGAACTGGAATTCCGTTGAGATATGTAGAAATATTGTTATCTGATCGTCGCAATGTAAATATTACGTGAATAGATTTCATCTCGTTGAGTTTAATTTTCCAATCAGTGGTCCATTGGCTAATTTCGTTGAGTGCCTGTTGCAATTCTTGTGTAGCTTTTTTTTTTATTTTCATCAGCTGATATTATAACTGTATCATCTGCAAAGGTGCCTATGAATGTGTTCTTGGTTGTTGGGATGTCTGCTGTGTATAGTAAGTAGAGGAAAGGTCCCAGAACACTTCCTTGTGGTACGCCTGCTTCTATTGGATAGAAACTAGAGTGAGCTCCTTCGTGTGTTTCTTTGAAGGTTCTATATCAGACAAGTATGATTCGAGTAGATGGCAATAGTTTGCTGGAAACAGTTTACTCATTTTATATATAAGACCTTCATGCCATACTCTGTCGAATGCTTGGGAGACATCAAGAAAGACAGCTGGGCAATATTTCTTTTCTTCGAAAGCCTTTTCTATTGCTGTGGTCACGCGGTGAACCTGTTCAATAGTTGAGTGTTTATTCCTAAAGCCAAATTGAAAGTCTGGAATATTGATGAGAGGCATGAGTCGCTTGAGGAGTATTTTCTCAAACAGTTTTGAAATGGATGGCAATAGCGATGTGGGTCTATAGGACGTTACTTTTTCTGCTGGTTTCTCTGGTTTCTTGAGCATTATTATCTGGGCTGTTTTGAATGAATTTGGAATGTATTTTAGTCGAAAGCAAGCATTAAACAGATATGTTAGCATAATGACAGCTTTTCGAGGTAATTCCTTGTACACGCCAGGTGATATTGCATCGATGCCTGGTGCTTTTTTGTGGTTCAAACTTTTGTCGGTTTCTTGGGCAATCTCCATTGGGGTCACTGGTTTGATTGTTTGCTCAGTTTTAAACTTGGGTGAAGGATCAGTACTACTGTGGATGTTGTGTGGTTTGAACACTGAAGCCAGGTGTTGTGCAAATATTTCAACTTTATCTTCAGGTCTGCGTACCCATAGTCCCTGCGTATCTTTTATAGGTGGCACTTGGATAAGGGGACGTTTAAATTTACGTGTTGCCTTCCAGAGAGAGTAATCCGTATCCGCTGACGGACTTAGTTCACTTAGAACTCATCTATACAACTCTGTTTATGATCTTTAATTAATTTGTTAACTAGATTGCTTACCTTATTGAATATTTTTTTATCGTTAAGGTGTCTGGATCTGTGCCAGGTTCGTCTCGCTTTGCGCCTGTCTTTGATTAGATCTCTAATCTCAATAGTGTATGTGGTTGCTGGTTCTGGTTCATCACTTGGCACCGGAGTTGCTGTTGCGGCTGCGCTTTTCAATTTTTCGATAAATTGTTGTACTTGTTGTTCCAATTCTTCACAATCTTGAAGTTTAACGTTTAATTCAATCTGATTGTCAAGCTCTGTTCGGAATTTTTCCCAATCTGTATATTTGTTTGTAAGATTTAGTTTTCTGTTCTTTCTGGGAACAGCTGCATTCAGTTTTAGTAGTACTGGAGTGTGGTCAGGCGTTAAATCAACTAAACTATCAGTTTCAATATAATTCGATGACACTCCTTTCGAAATAAAGACATCGATCAGGTCAGGAGTTTTGTTGCTATCAGTAGGCCAGTATGTTGGCGAACAAGACGAATGAAATTCGCACTTTGTTTCTTTGATGGCTGTAAGCAATTCTTTTCCCTTGCCTGGAGTAATCAACCTTGACCCCCAAGCAGTGTGCTTGACATTGAAATCTCCACCAATTATAAACCTTGGTCCGAGCTTCTTGAAGATATCCGTGAATTGCTGTTTTGAGATTGTGTGTCTAGGTGGGCAATATACAGCACCTACATTTAAAGCAGCTCCATTAAGGTTGATAGTAACAATGGAGGCTTGAATAAACGTTTCTTTTATTTCTTCTTGTTGGAAGTGATGTTTATTTTGTTTTATTATCAGAGCTGTACCTCCACGGGCACGGTCGCTGGGGTGCGTAGTCCAACAGGGCATATAACCCCTGATTTTTATGAAGCTCATATGAGAAAAGTGTGTTTCTGATATCAACGCAATATCTATGTTGTGCTCTCTTATAAATATTTCTAATTCTTGAGCCCTTTGGTTGAGCCCATTTGCGTTCCAAGTGATTATTCGTAGGAGCCGATTACTCATTGTCTTTATTTCTTGGATTTCTTGGTCGGTAGTTTTTGAAAATTTTGAAGTTTACCTACCCTTTCTGCTAGCTGGTTGATGCTTTTTTTGATGTCGTCCTGGAATACACTGAACATCTTCATCATATCCATGATGGTAGACTCGTTATTGACAGGTTGTTGTCTGCTTTTATTATCTGTTTTCTCATTTGGTTTGTTGTTCATTTGTGTGTTGTTAGTACCGGTTGTGGTTGGTCCCGCTCGCTCTGTATTTTTGGATTGCAGTCTTTGAGTGACTGTAGTTTTCTTTGGATGCTGTGCTTTTAGTTTTTTTTTGATACACTGAGCATCCCTTGTAACTAGCTGGATGGCCATTCTCCTGGCAAAGCGCACATGTTGCTATGCTGTTGCGTTGTTTCGTGCACTGGGTTGTGTGGTGAGGCCCAGCACACTTAACACATCTTGAATTATAGTTGCAGACATTTTTGGTATGATTATGTTGGCAATTATTACATTGAGGTATCAATCTGCCCTTTTTGGGTGGTTCAATCGATACTTTGCACCATAATAATTCTTGGATTTCATAAACTGATTTATTATTCTCTTTTTGAACTATATCGACATAAAACAAACGAAAGGCTTTAAAGATTTTTTCTCCATTATTTGACGTGGTGCTTTTCCTGATGTTTGTTACCTTTACCACTTTATGGTTTAGTGAGCATAATTCGTTTGCAATCATATCTATGGACATTGAAGCTGGAAGTCCTCTGATTACGAATCTAAATAGTCTCTCACTTTTTAGTTGGTAGGTATGATACTCTAAATCTTGGGTTCTTACATCCGCCTTAAGGGATTGTAATTTCTCTTTAACTGCTCTGTATGCATTTTCTGTTTCGCATGTTATTTTTATATCATTATTAGATAATGCTTTAAATTGAATTTTGTCTTTCACTACAGACAAAATGGCATTTCTAAATGCATTAAAATCCCTTATATTCCTCACATTGATTGGTGGTGGCAGGGGAATTTTCCTTTCTTTTGTAACCGCATTTGTTGATTCACGAACTGACGTCATATTGTTTACAGTTGGTATTGTAATTTGTTTATGACTGTTGTCAGTTTTTCTTTTCTTATAAACTGTAGAGGTTTCCCTTTCCAGCTCTTCTTCGTCTGTAAGGTATTCTATTGGCAAAGGGATAGTGCACATACCTACGATTGCATTTGGTTTTCCATTGTGTTGATTTTGTGGAGCATTTGATTTATCATCACTTGTTGTTGTTGACACATAACTGCTTGTTGTTGGTATGCTGCTGCTAGCTGTTCATACGTCATAATGTTGCCGTTATTCGTATTACTTAGCTGGATATTTTGTTGGTTGAATGATGTAGTATCCATTATTAATATTATGTATTATTTTACACCTTTTTTTGTTTTGTTTTTCCCACGTTTTTTGTCGTTGTTTTTTGCACTTTTTTTGTGATTTACACTATTCACTTAGCACTATTGAAAAAGAACCCGCGTACGCGTTTATTTACTTTCAGTTTTGTTTTGTTTTGTTTTTTTTTTTGTGTGTGTATTCAATGTTTGGCGAGGAACGCGATTTAAAACGTCTTTGCCGTTCGAACGTCAAGTGAACACTGAGAAAAACTTTGACCGAAGGTTTTCAGTAAGTGAAAAGGTTCGCCGGGAAAAGAATAAAACTCGCCGAACGTGAATAAATATAAAAACCCGAACGTGAATAATTATAAAAGCAAAAGTGAAGAAATAGGGGGTTCAAGAATTCAACACCCCCTGCACCAAGGATAGCGCCAAACGCCAACCAACCAGCGGTTCTGCAGTTCTCAGGTAAGTCCTTTCCAAAATATTCATTTGTTCATAATAAATATAGCAAGACCCCATTCAACTACACTTCCAGAGTTTCTCCATATCATCTCAGCCGTCACCTGGATGAACCGCATCAGTACT
The DNA here is from genome assembly GCA_963931805.1 of Microdon myrmicae. NCBI lineage: Eukaryota > Metazoa > Arthropoda > Insecta > Diptera > Syrphidae > Microdon > Microdon myrmicae. The sequence continues at coordinate 26,772,877 of OZ007496.1, forward strand.
ATAGTCGATAGAAAATCCGATTTAACCATTTAAAAGCAGCAGTAACGTTAAAATTGAAAGACAAATGAAAGAATATTCAGCTGAATCACAATGTTTACGACAACGTTATTAAATATAGATGGCACTGCTCATATCACTTGTCCCAGTATGAACAACGATGTTGTCATTAATGATTCCAATAAAACATCATCAGACCTTCGAAAATAATTGTAAACTCACTATTGAAGTTGACGACCCGTAAGCTCACTAACTTGGCAGCTACTATTAGTGCGGTGAATAACAGCTACTATTAGAACGGTGTTGCACTGAGCATTCAAACATTTAGAACAGTAATAACCCATTTGGACGGGAGTCTTGCGTAGTACTATAGATCCTAGTCTTCTTCAATCTCTTCGAATCCGCACACCATAATATCTTTTTCAGTATTAAATTGAAGAATGCAATCTTTCGAAGAATAAACCCCACAATAATAGAATAGTCTTGAACCATTTTCTTAGGGTCTATCGTTAACTTTCTACCCACGCACCCGCCCACCAGGATAATTAACTAAATAAGTATTAAAAATAAACATACCTCTACGAAACTTGGTGCTGGGCATTTCATCGTCTTCCTCTTCCACCGAACTATTCTCTTCATTTTCTGTTGCGTCCTTTTTCTCAAATGTTATCTCTTCATCAGGTGAGAAAAACTTCCGTTGTCGTTCTTCCTCTTTCTCTTGTCGTTTTCTCTTCCTTAGTACTTTATCTTCCGGAGGATTTTCTGCAAAATTCAAGTATTTTATAAAAACAAATAAACACCGATCATCAACATTTATAATTACCAAAGTTTCTGTGTTCATCTTCCGAAGAAGAATCCGATTCAAAGAACTGATCAAATTCTTTGTTCATATCTGCCAGGTCGGCATTCGAAAAACTAAGCAAAGGATTGATGGTATCAATGAACTTTTCCGGTTCTAATTCTTGCATTGAAGACGATGATGAAATCTCGGATTTTTCACTGTAATTCACAACATGTTCCGGACTATGACAATGTGCTGGTGGTTGTCGTTGCTGATTATTATTTTTTTTATCCAAAGGAAACATTCTCTCATCGACATTCTCCCATCGCTCTGCACATGACCACAACCAATTAGCATTAACAATTTTAATTTTTGGATTTTTCCTCGCGGCATTGACTTTGAATGTACCCGACGTGACGGCCACCAAGTGCGTTGTATGTTCATTGATATTTTGACTCACTTCAGCGCCCAGACTTTTCGCTATAAAATACGCTCGACTTTGTTCCAGTTTCATATTTGTCGGTACTAGACCCGAAAACACAAGATTCTTTTTTCGTAAAACCTCCGAACGAATTTTTGGAACGATGATCTTCAAATCGGGAATCTCATTGATTTTGTTATATATTTCATAAAACCGCGAATGGATGTTTATCAGTATAGATTCCAAGTAAAGTAAATAATCGTCAGGATCTTCGATGTCGATAAGTTTTCCTGGATTTTCGGAAGTGATTTTTGACTTTGGAGGATCATCTTTCGATGTTTCATTACCTATACTATTTTTAGTTGATGGTTCGTTTTCTTTACTAAGTTTAATTTGTAGTTCATTTGCTTTACTAGTTTTAGTTGGTAACTCATTTTCTTTACGAATCGTGGCCGATGATTCATTTTCATTGTTTATTTTAGCCGGTGACTCATTTTCTTTAAGAGTTTTAGTCTGTGGTTCATCTTCCTTACGAATCTTAGCTGGTGGTTCTATTACACTGTCGTCCTCTTTTTTATCTGAATCCGAATTTTGTGTATTTCCATCTGGAATCGACGCAGTAGTAGTGGGATCTTTTGTTGCCTCTTTATCCTCTGATTTTTTTTTGGATTCTTCTTTTGCAGCAGCTTTTGTTTCGTTGATTGCATATCCTTCTTTGTTGCCATCTAGTTTTTTAAAAAATATCTCTTCAGAGCCTGATAATTTTTGCAGGTCTACGTAAATGAAAACCCCGAAGATGAACTTGTATGTTTTAAAAACAAAATTTAAATTACAAATGTACCTTTAAAATCGATTCCTTCACCATCTAATTCGTGTTTTGATACCTCTGGGGGTGCATTGATATCGCCAGTGTGTTGGAAGAAATGGTAAGGTTTCACTTGTATTAAATTAGAAGCCATATTCCAAACATCCTCCCTATCATCAATTATACATACCATCGAATCGCCGCAGGGAAACAGAGCTCTAAAAGTAGATTAAGTTATTGTTCCTGAGCGTATATTAATGCGATAAATACTTGCTTTAAATTGTCTGTTTTACTGGTTGCATTAAAACATTCATCGCGGGAAAGTATTCTATGGGAGAAAAATTTTCCGTCTGGGTCAAGCAACTGAGCGATCGTATGAGCATAGTTTCGTGCCCCAAAGGTACAAATGTGCAACTCATAATATTGGGACATTTGCTCGAGGAAATTTCGAGTCCCGGGTCGCAATCTGGTATGATACCAACGGGAATGAGGTCCATATAGTTGAAAATGATATATCCCTTTGATATTGTTTGGTACGTTGTCGTTGGTCGTATGAATGATAGTTTGATCAAGATCGACCAGTAGTACAAGCTTCTTATCTTGCAACAATCTTTTGGTATCAGCTCGTCCGAGTTTCTGAGCAAGTTTCTCGCTAACTTTCAAATCTGGTATCGAGTGCACCATTGGCACAGATGCCTCTGGTGTATTACCCTAGAAATAATAAAACTTCAGATATTACCATTTCAAGTACTGTAGAATCGAAAGTATGGTTACGCACCTTCTCATCTTGGCGCAAATCTGCACCACAATCTGCACACATATCTTTTACCACTGTCGTATGAATACATGTTGAAAGTGATACTAAAGCACAACTATAGGAATATTATCAACATTAAGACAGATTATTCATTAATGAAATGTTAAATAAAACTATTAATAATATGAAGTGCAATAATAATATCATGTTGCCTTAGTTTTGTTTACTATTTGACAATTTGCATTCTTATAAGCTTACCCTTTTTCAACGGTGGCGCCCTCTTTGAACAACCGCTTCTTTACAACACCAGCATTACATGCTCGCAGCTTTTTAATCTCCTTATCATCAGTATCACAGATTTGATACATTAAAATCACTTGTGCGCACCCCACGGGAAAACCTTCTCGAACTCTCCATTTAATTATCTTTATTTTACAATTATCCGGCGCACAAATAACCGTATTTTGATCCGCCATTGTTTAATCGCACTTTATCTCGTGAACTAAATCTTGTATTCCACAAGCATTACTAAGCAACACAGAACTTGGCTAAAGTATCAGACGTGTTCAGAAAGTGCCGATGTCACATATATTTCTATATAATCTTTTATTTTCTTTTATGTGATGCAGTTAAAACACTTTGAATTATTGAATTTTATAGCTCCCAATTAGAATTTAAACACTTAGAAAATGTATACTTATTGTATTATCATCCTTGAAACTAATGCTACAACGAAATAAAACAAAAATAAAGGAGGGGAAAAATTTCTCCTACTACTTAATGACAGCGCCATTCCAACAATTAATTGTCCTCCTACGAGAGCATTTGGGTGAAATGTCACACAAAGCTAAACTGCGGGATGTGTTCAATTCGATCAATTTTATTAATCAAGTACAATAAAGTGCAAAGATTTGGGTTGTATTTATTTGTTAATATGTATTTAAATTTACCGCTTACATAAGCGACAACATTGAATTGAATTCTCGATTAAAATGTATTATAAATTAAAGTTCCTAGTTACTTGTGGCATAAAATTACATTGATTAGCATTAAATACAGCATTGAAAAAAATAATAGAACCAAGCTTGTTCTTCGACATTAATCGTTAAAAAAAAAATGTATTTGGGGAAAAATAAGAATTAAAAATATATTAATAGATTTGGTGCAGTGTAATACACAAAACAAAATACTAAATTTTTAATAAAAAAAACGAGAAATAGTGAAAAAAAATATTGAATGCGGTTTTCCATTCCATTCCGGATTTGCCTAGAAAAAATAATAGAAACAAATTAGTTTTTTGTTTGTGTTTTGTGAAGAATTAATTTACAGTAAAAGTGTTTCATATCCTTTTAATACTTCGTTGTTGCACCTTTGTTTTTAATGACTGCTTCGCATCTTCGTCCCATGGAATTGACTAGTTTGGTACAAGTCACGGGTGGTATAGAGCTCCATTCATTTTTTATTTTGGACCAAAGTTCTTCCTTATTTTTGGCTTTCCAGTCTCCGATCTTGCGCTTAAAAATGCCCCATGGGTGTTCTATTGGGTTAAGATCAGGGGACTGCGATGGCCACTCCTTAACATCGACTTTGTTTTGAAGAAACCAATCTTTAACCAATTTTGAGGTGTGCTTGGGGTCATTATCCTGCATAAACTCCCATTTAATAGGCATGTCCTCTTCAGAAAATGGTAGCATGACGGTGTTTAAGATTTCTACATAATCTTTAGCACACATTTTGTCCTTTATAAGAAAAATTGGACCAACACCAGATGCTGAAAAGCACCCCCAAATCATTAAATTACCTCCACCATGTTTCATTGTCTTTTTCATATACTTTGGATCGAATTCTGAGTTCATTGGTCGTCTGACGTACATTTTTCCATCGGAACCAAACAAATTAATCTTGGTTTTATCCGACCATAAGATGTTATTCCAATTCGCACGGTGGAGGTGTTTTTTGGCAAAAACGAGTCTCTGCTTTATATTTTTCTTGCTCAAGTATGGAACTTTTCTGGGGCTTCTTCCAGGAAGGCCCGCTTCTATTAGTCTGTTTCTAATTGTACGACTCATACAAGGTGCGTTTAGGTCATTTTTTAATTCCGTTGAAGAATTAATTTACAGTAAAAGTGTTTCATATCCTTTTAATACTTCGTTGTTGCACCTTTGTTTTTAATGACTGCTTCGCATCTTCGTCCCATGGAATTGACTTGTTAGGTACAAGTCGCGGGTGGTATAGAGCTCCATTCATTTTTTATTTTGGACCAAAGTTCTTCCTTATTTTTGGCTTTCCAGTCTCCGATCTTGCGCTTAAAAATGCCCCATAGGTATTCTATTGGGTTAAGATCAGTGGACTGCGATGGCCACTCCATAGCATCGACGTTGTTTTGAAGAAACCATTCTTTAGCCAATTTTGAGGTGTGCTTGGGGTCATTATCCTGCATAAACTCCCATTTAATAGGCATGTCCTCTTCAGAAAATGGTAGCATAACGATGTTTAATATTTCTACATAATCTTTAGCACACATTTTGTCCTTTATAAGAAAAATCGGACCAACACCAGCTGACAATCAACCCATTTTTTTGTCAAGTATGGAACTTTTCTGGGACTTCTTCCAGGAAGTCCCGCTTCTATTAGTTTGTTTCTAATTGTACGACTCGTACAAGGTTCGTTTAAGTCATTTTTTAATTCCGTTGAAGAAAAAACGGCTTGTTCTTGGATAGTCGGATTAGCAGTTTTCCGAATCGTGAAGTTGTTTTTCTTTTTCTGACTCTGGTTTCCATTTTAGGACCTGAATGAAGAGCTGTGAATATTTTTTTCTTAGAGCACTTCATTAGCTTAGCTATTTCATCCATTGTTTTCCCCCCATTTCTTAATTTTTTTATCAATTCACGATCGGAACTAGTGCAATGTACTCCACGACCCATTTTCACAAAATTTTATTTTTATTATTTTTTATTTTTATTATTTTTATTATTATTTATTTTTCTAACAAACGGTCAGTCAGTCGACCATCAACTTCCATCAGGGGCACACCGCATTCAGCCAATCACCAACGCTTACACAACTGCCGACAATAAGAGAGTGAGACTAAATATTACCAAGTGATGTTTAAACTATTAAAAGGTAAATTCTTCGAGTCGTTTTGTTCTTTCATTTGCCTTGTTCGTACAAAGCACAACCTAATTGAAATGCGCGATTACTGGCGTAATTGAATTGGATCACATTAAGGACATTCGCGAGACTCACCATTATCACCTCTCGGTGGACGCAACCTTCATCCTAACGGTTGCACCCATCACAGGAATCCATGACCTGTTGTATTGATTTATATAGGAAACATATCACAAAACGTCAGTAAATGACTTTGGGTATATTTATTATTATTAAATCAGTCTCATTCACCAGCTAGTCTTCAAAGTGTACGGATCGTTCTTTCTTTCGTTCGTTTTGCATTCTAATTGTCTTCCCACATTACTCGACCAAGTAGGTATACCAAATACCTGAACAATACAATACTTATTTTTCGTGCTGTGTTTTGTTACCAACAGTTAGCCAGTTAACAATAATAACGCAACAATGGCTTGTTAGCCAAATATGAGTAAGAAGCAGTTTTAGAAACTCTCCGAAGACTGTTTTCTATTTTTGGTTTTGGGTCGGAAGGGGGAAATCTTTAAGTGATACCTCTGGACCAATCCAGAGGCATGCCGAGTTTTTGTCGACTAAAACTACCTTCCGCCAGGCACATATTCTCGTTGATCGCCGCGGAACGTTTTTTTAGATATTCCATCGCTGGGCAGGACGGCGTTTATCTGCTATTCCGCTCGTCGCGTCGCAACTACTGCATCATATCACATAGAATATCATTTGCTGCGGCCCATGCTTGTTTGGAACTTTGCATGTATTCTAGTACTCCTCCCGGGGTAACTGTATGGCTCATTTGTTTTTCCAAATTCGTCCGTGCGGTCTCGAATCTCACGCACACTGTGAGTACGTGTTCGACATTTTCTATTTTGCCCTCGCAGTACAAGCAGAATGAATGATTGACATGCTTATTGTTTCGGATTCATTATTATATGCTCGGGGAGAATCTATTACATCGTCTAGTACTCTCCCCGACACATATTCACCACACATCCCAGCAACACGATGACAGTGGAGAAACTGTCATCTCATGCATTGTATGCGGTGTTTTGGTGCTCAACGATAATTACCGAATCTATACTGTTTTGGTGCGCAATCGACGGTTTTGTAATAACCCTAATTGTACTTTCACACGCCACCATGTGGCTTTTTGTTTCAACAAACGAAGTTGTCTAAATTTGTAAGAACTGTTAGTGTTCAATAAATGAAGAACTTTCCATATTCGAGCGTTGTCTGGTGTACACTGAATTCTTTTCGTTCGTGAACTTATAACCTGGTGAATTAAACAATTGTTTAAACATAGACACTGACTTGGCTGACAACAACATTATTCGTCAAACACATCCGTTCCGCGCGGATGTCTCGATTCGCTGCTGAAGCCCAACGCAAACCTTCACACACGTAGGAACAACAATTTCAGCAGGAGTTAACAAAAGGTATTGCTGTTCCTTTTTCTAAATACACTTTTGGTTTCAGGCAACGTGCGCACCGTCGCAATTCCCCGAACGACTTTCCTCGTACGGCGGAACAACATCAACATATAGGATATCGGCTGACGACATTCCTCGTCAGGATCGAGACAAAACACTTATACTTGTGCAAGTAATGCCGATAGCATCCACTTTCTGATATCAGCTGAGCCAAATGGTTGTGCAGCTCGCCATGTTTTCTTTTTACCTAGGTTTCTACATCAGATATCATGGTGTTGGTCCAGCCATCTCTCCGAAGACCGAAAAACGTAAATGAAATAAAAAGAACCCCTCCGATTTTTGAGGAAATTTTCCAAATTTATCGACGACATCAGTAAGAACCCGAAATTCCTAATTATCACGGCCAAACAAAGTGATCAACCTCTTTCGTCGCTTAATCCAGTCGTAATCAAGAAAGTGATAGCTGATATTAACCGCGAATACGAACTGTTACTGAAAGGAAAGAAAAAAAACAACCTTTGAACGACGCCCTTTCCAGCGACGTCGCAACTTCCCGTAGTGGACTTGTTTTCTGTCCGAATGTCACTCGAAAGAAAAGCAAATTTAAATTTAATTGGTACCTTGTTACAAGGAATTTTATTTGTTGAAATTCAAAACCGCACTTAATTACAAAAATCACCCTTTAAGGCTTCTTTAAAACAGCACCTCTCAATCTTTTACATTGACTGACTCCTTGGTACATAAACTGGAATAATTCACACCAACTGTACCGTCCTTTAGAATCACAAAAAACCGCAACGATCTCTCAGCTCCCAGCTCAAAAACGTTACCAACAGCACATTGGTTGATTAACAGCAATCACCAGCACCGCAACAGCAACTTTGATATCTTTTGATTAAAATTACCGGTTCATCATTCAAAACAACAGGTTTCCCCGCCTTGTCTTATTGAACCGTAGTTGAGGTCAATAACCAGAGTCTGTGTCTTTCGATAGCGCTGAAGAGCAGATGTTGGTGTTTTTCTTGGAGTTGCAGATGACGATGATCGTTGGTGTAGTTTAACATTATCAGGTTGCTGGATTCGATTTTGTTGGTATTGATGTTGATGTTGATGAATATTGGAATTATATCAGTTTTGGTATCCCATTCATTTCCGTTGTTGTTGAGTTGGTTAGATATTGGATCCAACCATACCACATTTAAATTAATGGTTGTTTGCTCATGTTGCTGTATTGCAACATCTTCCCGGGCCGCCGACAATGGACCCAGCAGTCCGTTTTCTTTGGTGTCACCAACGTGTGCATGTCAGCGCCGTGGGAAGTCGTGGTGAGCACGGGTACCTGTGGTTGAGAACAGAGGCTTCAATGCTTGTTCTGCTCCCGACCCGATACGGTGCAACGGTAGGGTGGCAATAATTAATTATATTATACTATATATTTGGTTAGATTAATTGTAATTGAATTATGTAATATAATTGGTTATGTTACGGTGATTATACTTCACGTAACTCGTATGTCAGTTATCAGTGTGTGTGGGTGTGTGTTGGTGTGAGTGCGACAGATAGAGGACCCAATTGGCCATTGGGAGCTAATGTTGTAGCTATTGTTAATTAGATGTGATGACTGTTAAATCATTAACAGAATCGGTGTATGTTGTAATTTTAGGTAATGCCGTCGTTGTTGTTATTGAGGGCATCACTTTGATAAATTGTTGATACAGCTACAGGAGGAGGAATTGGTTTCTCTCCTTTTTACGCTTTTTTAGGACTCCGCCATCTAACCTCATGTATGGGGTTCTCATGCGTCTTTGTTTGTGATGGTGGAATACCTTCGCTAGATTGTTATGGCTGGTGTATTGTGAGCTTGCCGTCACATTCTCCAGATTTACTGGCGTAGAAATTCTAGTCGGTTCAGGAATTTCTGACTGAACCATTTGCGGTAGAAGAAAGACAGTTGATAAAGCCATGCCAGACAATTGGATGTTCTGGGCTGGCATAACAGGTGCAGTTGTCGACATTTGTAACTCTCCGACATGTTGTGGAGGAGGTGCCTGAAAGGCGATATTTGCCGCATCAGCCGCGGCAACGGTTTGGTGAACATGTGTGATATTCAACTGGCTGAGGTCAATATTCCGGTTGATTTGATTAAATCCTGACGCGCTCCGTTGAAACAGCGTTTGCAATTGTGCAACGGTCGGATCATTGAGACCATTTGACCTTTGTATTTGATCGATGTGGTTGTCGCTGAGTTGATGACTTCGCTTGTTACTATTATGGCCACCATAGGGATAGCCTTGTTGGCCTTGAGGACCAAAAGAAGACGATGTGCTTCTTGAATTTCCAAAATTATCTAAATTTCCCACACTATCAGAAAGGATTGTATTGTTCCCTTGATAGCAGTTCGTGGAAATTGATTTTCTAGTATTGTTGGATCCTTTGAAATTTGACCTGTAGTTGCCATCACCTGACTTGTATTTCCGCCGGTGACGTCGTCGAGCGTGATTCCTATCAGATGATCCTGCACTATGGTCAGAAGGTGCAGTCAGTGTCTGTGGAGCACCATCATCTTCATGATGCCTTTCATCATAAGGTGCATGCTGCTGCTGCGATTGTTGTTGCGGGTGCTGTGACCGCATATAATGCCAATCAGGGTGTGCATTGTTGTTCAGATCCTGCTGACCCAAAGCGGGCACTTGAATGGGCCGGAGAGGTTGCGTAGTCAGGCTGCTAGCAGGAGGAATACTCTGCTGAGCACCAGGATGAACTGGATAACGCCCTTCTGGATGAGGTAATTTCCCGAAGGGAGAAAGCATCTTTCTTTGTTTCACTACCTCTACTTCCCCTAATCTTGATAATTGAGCGTTCAGGTTAGTCGTTTTCATCCTTATGTGAAAGGATGTTACCGACGACTGATTGTTAGAGATGCCTCCGGAGAGCACCCATCCTAATTCGGTGCGCTGTGCCATAGGGGCGCCGGGCGCTCCTTTGATCACTCCATCCAGAAGGAGCGCCGAATAAACGTCGCCCCCAATAAGGATGTCGATTTTGCCTGGCCTATAATAAGTAGGATCAGCCAGCTCGATACCCTTTAGATGGTCCCAGCTCCTGCATTGTAGCTTGCGCCTGGGACGTACCGCGGTGACTTTGGGCAAAACAAAGGCTTGAATCGATAATGCGAAGGTTTCGTTGACTTTGGATTGGATGATGAGTGATACCCTTTTCGATGATGCCCTCATCCTTTTGTCTCCGATGCCATAGATGGACATGTTGCCACTCTCTTCTTTGAGCCTCAATGTCCGTGATGCTGACTCAGTAATGAAGGATGCTTCCGATCCAGGGTCCAGGAGAGCTCGCAGCACCAAAGGCTGTCCCGTGGTCGGATAGACTTTCACGAGAGCTGTAGCCAACAGAATAGTTTGAACATTGTTGTTTTCGACGACGCAGGCGTTGAATGTTGACGTTCTTCTGGTGGAGCCCGCCGAATCCTCCGTTGATTGTGCCTGATGAATTTGGGCAGCAGATGTGCCAGCTGGAGTCGTCACCGAAGCTGAGTCATTTTTTGGTATGGACGGGCGTATATCGTCTGGGTGCAGCAACGAATGGTGTTTTTGTTTACAATGTATACAAGTAAACTTGCTCGTGCACTCTTGAATCCTGTGCGTATTCGACAGGCAGTTGACACACCAGAGGCGCTTGTATACTAGCTCTCGTCTCTTGTAAGGACTTAGAGCCTGGAAATTGTAACACTTGCGGTGCGAGTGTGTACCCGAGCACATTAAACACCTGTCGACGGTTGTATTGTGGGCACGAACTGTAGCAGGTGTTCCCCTGGTCTTCCCGCGAGGAACACTGGACGTCGTTTGTTCCATGATATCCAAGGCTCTTGCCCTCGTAAGCAAGAAATCCTCCAGCACATCATACGCTGGATAGTCGACATACGATGCAATATGCGATTCCCATAAACCGCGCGTATTGGGGGGAAGTTTCTGAACCGTGTGGTAGATCAGAACATCTTCCCATGATGTAACTGAGACTCCAAGGTTTTGAAGAGATTGCTTGGCCTCGTTGGTGGTGTCTACCAGTGCCTTGATTCCGTCAGCCGACTCATACGTGAGTGCAGACTGATTGAAAAGTAGGCTGAACTGGTTATCCTTGAGCAACCGCAGGTTTTGGTATCTTTTGACCAGGGTTGCCCATGCTGATTCGAAGTTGCCGTCCACTATTGCCGTATTTCGAAGCAAACGTTCCGCATCTCCACTCAAGTTCGCCTTGAGGTAGTGCAGCCGGTGCACATCAGAGATGGTGGTGTTCCTGATGATTAGGCTCTCAAATAAACTTTTAAACTCCGGCCAAGTTTGATAGGAGCCGGAGAAGGTTGGTATCTTGATGGGGGGAAGCTTTAATTCTGCCGTTGGCGACTTTGTTCCTCCCATGGAGCCGTTGAGCGAGTTGTGCAATAGTGATTGGGACTCTATGTGGGGTAACTGTGCCTTCAGCTCAGAGGAATAGCTGTAGTACAATTCCTTGAGCCGATAGAAAGTCAACTCCTCCATATATTTCGCCTTGGCTTCATCACTTGGTGCGGCGATTATCTTCTGATGAAGCCCCCTTGCGTCTTCAAACGCTTGCTCCAGGTTCCTTAACCGCGCCTCATTCATGTGCATAGACTTGGATGAATGATCCAAGGCCAAGTATGCTTTATGATCGGCGGTTAATTCGCTTGCAATATTCTGCAAACAGTCGATCAGGTTTGCCGTTCTTTGCTTGCTCATTATGTTCTGTGGAAATGTAGCCCGGATGAAATGCGTAAAAGGTTGTCGTGAATTGTTCTGTTGACGACTCAACTTCCAAAATGAACCACGTGTGTCGTAAAGTATCTGCAACGCCGTTGACAAATTGAATAGAGGAAAGTCAGCAGCCAAAAATGCTGAGATCGCTGGAACGATTTCTACAAATCTACCTGAAATTTATTTTGTAGATTGTAGACCAATAAACAGCCTTGGATTGACAAATGAACAACTCCGAATTTTGAAAAGTGGACTGTATTTGATAAATTGATTATTGTATGGTAGAATTCTTATCCTTTCGAACGAAATTGTTTAGCTTGTCGTTATAATTATAGAATTTAGAAAATGAAACATAGAAACTATTTCGTGCTATTATTTATTTCGCTGATTACCAAAAACAATTAATTAACTGAAGAAGAGAAATAAAAGTTTTGTTCTGCATCTCAATTGTACGCTTTCTTCTGCTTCTTTAATGTTATAGCTTAATCAGCTATATTGGTTGTCCACTGTTCCCAGTACCTCACCCTGGATTGTTCGTTGTTTGCGAAGTCCTTGGTAATGCAAATTTGTTTTTAGCGCTTCGTACCTCCGAAGCCAGACTCAGCTCCGGATTAAAGGGGAAAGATGTCTTGCCCAGTACGATCGTGAATAGGTTATTGTATAAATTTATTTTATTTTATTAAAAAAGAATGTTTTGTCCTATGTATACTATTATTTAACACAGCCAAATACACTCCGAAGTTAAAAATCAAAATTAATAAATGATGAAATAGAAATTAATAAAGATGATGTCTGCTTTGCATCCACCGATAACACTGATATATCGCAAATTACGACCGCCGCTGTAGTCACTTTTAAACACACCACACCACTTTCTTATGTTACGATCCAATTCGGATCAAAATTAATCAATACAAATTATAAATTGCCACCTACCTGGTCACAAATCTGCCAACAGGATCACGCCAACAAGATCGTCTTTGAAACAGACTGATGCTCCTGATGAATGATGAACTCCGACTTGAATCTTCTGCAGAACAGGTTTGGTCTACCGATGGCCAATGTACTTGAAGGTTGGTTCCTTCTCTGGTGGTTGTGATTTCGATGAGCTTCTTCTGGTTGCGGATGCTACCATCCGGCTCGAAGGACCATGTTTTCTGTCCGAATGTCACTCGAAAGAAAAGCAAATTTAAATTTAATTGGTACCTTGTTACAAGGAATTTTATTTGTTGAAATTCAAAACCGCACTTAATTACAAAAATCACCCTTTAAGGCTTCTTTAAAACAGCACCTCTCAATCTTTTACATTGACTGACTCCTTGGTACATAAACTGGAATAATTCACACCAACTGTACCGTCCTTTAGAATCACAAAAAACCGCAACGATCTCTCAGCTCCCAGCTCAAAAACGTTACCAACAGCACATTGGTTGATTAACAGCAATCACCAGCACCGCAACAGCAACTTTGATATCTTTTGATTAAAATTACCGGTTCATCATTCAAAACAACAGGTTTCCCCGCCTTGTCTTATTGAACCGTAGTTGAGGTCAATAACCAGAGTCTGTCTCTTTCGATAGCGCTGAAGAGCAGATGTTGGTGTTTTTCTTGGAGTTGCAGATGACGATGATCGTTGGTGTAGTTTAACATTATCAGGTTGCTGTATTCGATTTTGTTGGTATTGATGTTGATGTTGATGAATATTGGAATTATATCAGTTTTGGTATCCCATTCATTTCCGTTGTTGTTGAGTTGGTTAGATATTGGATCCAACCATACCACATTTAAATTAATGGTTGTTTGCTCATGTTGCTGTATTGCAACAGGACTGTATATCCGGCATTGGCCGGCTAACGAACTATTTTCGTTAGCGAAGTGTACTCCCAGAGTCGGACTCTGCTCTGAATGAAAGGGAGCTGTAGTCTTGCCCAGTACAATTTACTGCGACCTGCGAAGCCAAAAAAAGGGCGAAACCAACACGACCAAACGAATCGCGAGGATGCGATTGCCCCCAACGATTAAGATTGACACAAAAGCGAAACAAAACAAGCAAAACACGCCGGTCCAATTAGTTTATTCTAATTGTTTATTTATTCTATTAATTGTTTTCTTATTATGAAATCTTCGCGCGTTGATTTCTTATCCTTTACCATTAGTTCTCTTTAAAATGGTCTCGTTAAGACCATTTGTTGAGGAGTTCCTGGAACGACTCCTGATGTTCTAAAAAAAAAAAAAATTGGTGGCGAGAGACCGAGTTTGGGGAGACAAGGACAGATGTGTCCTTCATCTTGTCTCTGGCTTCTGGTCATCTTGCGATAACCAGAATCATCCACATCCATGAGGATGTTGGGCTCGGTCTCAAGATATCTGAAAAAGAAAAAGGGGGAAGTATCTAAGGATAGTGTGGACAGGGTTAGTTCAGGTGTTCACTAACTACTTGGACGGATGGATTATGGGAAAGAAATCGTACAAGACCGGTAGGTCTTGAGTGCGGTAGTAAACGCAGATCACATCTTAGGCGTCTGGTGATCTGCGCTTCACATGGTGTTCTGTCGATGCGCTCGCCTTATATAGCCCGCACTTGTCCCCACTTTCGCTCGATTCCTGGGAGTCCTTCTCTTTCACTCGTTTTCTACTGAGTGTTGTTCTTTTCTTGAGTTTGTTTCTTGAGTGCCTTTTTCCTCTCGATTGGTTTTCCGCAATCGGCGTGCAGCTGATCGTTGTGCTTTCCAGGAACTTGTTTGCTGGTACTCGCCTTGTCTTTCCTGGGAAATCGCATCGCCAACACGAACAAATCACAATTTTACGCGGCGGCAAATTATTAGTGAAAGTTAACTCACAAAAAATCGCGGACCAGTTCCTAAACACAACTAATTTAGGCAATGTGTGCCCCGTTATTAGATTAATTGAATAAAAATGCATGGGTATAGTTTACGCTCCCTTGATAAATGTGTCTGAATCGGAAATAATCTCAGAAATGCAAACGCAAAATGTAACGCAAGTATACAAATTTACAAAAACGGATAAAAATAAAATCCAGCGACCATCGGGCCTAATGATATTTAGTTTCGATCTCTTAACAACGCCAAAATCTGTAGATATACGTTTCTACAAAGCAGAGGTCCCCGAGTACATTCCCAACCCTATGAGGTGTCGCAACTGGCAACGACTCGGCCATACTACAATAAGCTGCACCAACACCACAATGTGTGAGAAATACAACCTATACATTGCAGTCGCACTATGTGCACTAACTGCTCGCTCCCTTATTCTGAGGACCCACAAAGGAGCAAAACAAAACAAACATAACGTGAACTTCAACACTCAAAATAGCCGATCCAACTGGCCCCTCCTCATCTATTATAGTAAAAATGCATCGCCTCACCAGCCAGCAAAACCAATAAAACATAATTCCACCAAATCAGACTCATCAACAACACCACCAACTCAACAAACACCATCAACTCATCTAACACCGTCAACTTAACTACCTCTAACGGACCCCTCACAACTACAAACAACCTAGTACCAAGGAATATCTCTTTATAGATGGTCTCACCGACTCAAGCTTCCGTCAAATAAGTAATGTCCCATATCATATGGAAAGGCAACTTGACTTTGTTTACAACAGACTCCTATAATTGTTCACTTGCCCTTAGTTCTCAAGCCTCCTCAACTATCGACAGTTACCAGCCCCCGTTTCCCGTATCCCTTTATCGTAACTGCTTGGCTCAACCGTCACCACCCCACGTCAACTCTTGCTACAACTTGCCCAAAGCTAACTTTTGCCTATCAAATGAGCATCTTAGCAGAATCGCATTTCGCTTTAATCAGCTAGCGGTAGAAGAAACTACTGCCACTCTCTATAAGGAAATCTACAATGCCATTTCCCTATATGTCACTTATTTCCGGTATAGGCTTTCGGTTTCATCACCTCCATGATACAACCGCAAACTTTGCACTCTTCAGAACAAGAAATCCACGTTCCTCTCTGGGCTACTCCAACTATCTCGGTTCCTTTTATAAATTCACCGAGCTTTACAACTCGCTCTACTATATATTAATTTAATTTAAGCTTGAATTAAGCCAAATAAATGAGGGTTCTGTCCTCACTAAACGTTAAACGTTTACCATGTATGTTCGCTCCCACCCCCCCATACCTAACATACTATTGTTAATATAATAGATAACAACATACAGAGTTTCACCACTTGCAAAACACACTGTCATCGGCATCCGATTGCGTTAATGTCAAAATATTAATAACACAATTCTGTCAACCATATCAACACATTTTTAATAAATAAACTAAATCTTGGAGGATGTCGTCAGAAGAAGAAAGTATCAGTAAGGAATCTAGTAATAATTCCAGCTTGAAACGGCCAGCTGAAGACAATTGTGGAAGTGACGATGAAATTATTGGACCACTGCCTTCAGAGTGCGTTAAACCCAAAAAGAAGAAAGGTAAGACTACTCAATTTCATACAGGCCAAAAAAATGATACAAATCTATTTACAGTCCTTCCATACGAACAGATTTACTTAGTTAATCTGCCTAATGCCGAGAGTTATGAGAAAAGTTATATGCACCGGGATGTTATTACACATCTGGTTTCAACAAAGACGGACTTCGTTATAACCGGGAGCATTGATGGTCACGTCAAATTCTGGAAAAAGATGGAAGAAGGAATTGAATTTGTTAAACATTTTCGAAGTCATCTAAGTAAGCAACAAAACTTGATAATTGATATATGATAACAGAGGTTTATTTCATCCGTAGTGCCAATTGTATCCTTAGCTGGGAACGCGAATGGGACCCTTTTGGCCTCGTCGTCAGCTGACAAATGTGTGAAGGTTTTCGATGTTGTTAACTTTGATATGATAAGCATAATTAAATTGGGATTCATTCCGCTCTGTGCCGAGTGGATACATTCACCTGGGGATGCTATTAGTAGCTTGGCTGTGTAAGTAAAGTAATGAGTTTACTTTCTAATTGTGTATGTACTTACCAGATGGGTGTTATTTTGTCCTATTAGATCCGACAAGGACTCGAACAGAATACATATTTATGATGCTCATGGAAACGGCGAAGCATTGCATGTTTTGGACAAACTACATTCGGCCCCAGTTAATGTTATTTGTTACAATGTCGTGCATGAAACTGTGATATCAATTGATAAAAATGGAATCTTAGAATATTGGATGAACTTGAAGTATGACTACAAATTCCCATCAAAAATCGTTTCATTCGATTCGAAGCTAGATACAGGTAACAGTGTTTTAATTATTATTTCTTATAATTTGTAACGAATTGTGGAGATTATTTAAGTTAGCGAATGAAACGAATAAGCATGTGTTTTGAAATGATTCAGTTGCTTGATAAAAACCAGAACATTTCGTGTGCTATAAACTGTAGAGTGATGTTGTTGCTTTTATTTTTAAGAGCAGTAAATGAATGAATAGAAGGTAGAACCCTCAGTTTATTTCGCTTAGTCCAAGTCTTATAAACATATAAACTTATAAATAGGCTTGCGAACTACCTTAAAAACTATGGCATGCGGGTAGGCGGTGGTGGACTAAACCAAGATGGATGGAATAATAGTCTAAGTGGTAGGACAGGGAAGTCCGAAGATAAACCGGATGCGGGGGGGGGGGGGGGGGGGGGGGGGGGGGTGAGACTGAAGTCAAAGAACGCGGGGTGAGAGTTTGCCCAGCCCTGCATTCGCTAAATGGGTTCATTAGAGTCGTAAGATGTGTGATGGGCGGGCACATAGAAGAGACGAGGGTTTCGCAGAGCAAGCTTGGGTAGTTGATTGAACCTGAGAGTAGCCGGTGGATGAAAAGGATGTCGGCATGAATTCTGTGCTCTTCAAGTGTGTTAAGGTTAATTAGGTGAAGACGGCTTGTGAATGGGGGTAGAATCAGAGGATTTTCCCAATTCAATCCTCGGAGGGCAAAACGCAAAAAACGACGTTACACGCTTTTAGAGACCAAACCTGACTACCATATTCAAGAAGGGGACGGACAAAGGCTATATAGAGCGATCTGGAAACGTAGGGATTACAGCAGATCGACCAGCGTTTCACAAAACCAAGGACAGAGTTGGCCTTGCGAATAATGTCATCAATATGTGGGATGAAGTTAAGCTCCCTATCACATAAGATGCCAAGGTCACGAATCGTTTGTACAGGTGTTATCTGTTGGTTGAGTAAGACATAGGAGCGTAGTGGGGAGGGGGATCGTTTACGGGAGAAAGTGATTGAGTGACATTTGGCAATATTTAGTTCGGGGCAGTTATTTTGGCACCAAGTTGAAAAGTCATCGAGATCCATTTGGAGAAGTGAGGAGTCGACAGAAGAGCGGATTGTCTTGAAGAGTTTAGTGTCGTCCGTGTATAGAGAGATGGAGGAGTGCTTGATACTGGAGTCTATATCATTAACAGTAAAAATGAATAGGAGAGGTCCAATATGACTGCCCTGGGGAACCCTTGACGTGGGAAGAAAAGGATTGGAGAGGGTGGATCTAAATCTGACACGGTAGGTTCGATCATTGAGATAGGAAAAAATCCACATAATCAGTAGGGGTTCGAAACCAAGGGTGGATAGCTTAAAGAGGATGAGGTTGTGTGGAATTTGATCAAAGGCCTTGCTGAAATCGGTTGTGATTACATCGCCTTCGTTGCCGTTCTCTAAGGCACGGAGAGCGTGGGATGAGAATTCAACTAGATTGGTGGTGGTCGACCTACCCGTAAGGAAACCGTGCTGGTTGGGTGAGGTGATGGATTTGCAGCGAAATCATAACGCGTTGTAAAGAATGCCTTCGAACAGTTTTGGAATATGTGACAGTTTGGCGATGGGACGGCAGTTACTAATATCTTTTTTTGGCCCCTTCTTATGTATGGGGGTGACAAAAGAGGATTTCCAAATATTTGGGAAGAAACTTTGTGTAAGAGATAGATTGAATATCTTTGATAGCGGGAGAGAAAGAGAAGAGGAACATTTTTTTAAAGGACAGCAGGAAGTCCATCAGGTCCAGGGCTA
The DNA here is from genome assembly GCA_963931805.1 of Microdon myrmicae. NCBI lineage: Eukaryota > Metazoa > Arthropoda > Insecta > Diptera > Syrphidae > Microdon > Microdon myrmicae. The sequence goes on from OZ007496.1 coordinate 26,792,032, forward strand.
AACTCGTCTTTAAGCACGTTTAATTTTTCTTCAACTAGGTGATGAATAATTTGAGAGATGAAGCGGCCAATGAAGAATTCGGGCACGTCTTTGAAGTAAGAGCGGTTAGGCTCGAAAGAGTTCTCCGTGAAGGATTTTAAAAAAAAAGAAGCGAAAAGGTTGGCAGTAGTTTGTAGGTCGGTTGAAGTAATCGTAAAACCCCCATAGGAAAGGGAGCTGGGATAGGCGTCAGACTTACGTTTATAGTTAATAAAGTGGAAAAAAGATTTGGGGTCATTAATCAGGTTGTTTTGTGTTTTTGTGAGGTAATTGTAGTAGAAGCAGTTGTAAAGCTCGGTGAATTTATAAAAGGAACGGAGAAAGTTGGAGTAGTCCAGGGAAGAGCGTGTTTTTAGGAAAATGTTCCACAAATTATACCTCTTGTTCCGAAGAGTACGGAGTTTGCGGCTGTACCATGGAGGCGATAATACCGATGTCCTATGTCGAGAATAAGGGACATATAGCGAAATGGCATTGTATCGGGTTTTCCAATAGGGACTTGACAACTTTGAATTTAATTCGTGAACGCACCCTTTCACTAATCATCGAACTGTCACTGTCAATTTATTCAGTAAACTCAACATTTTCATCATGGTTAAGTACACGAACGAACAACGTCTACAAATTATAAAAATTTAATACCGAAAAAAAGTTGTCAATTCTCTATTGGAAAACCCGATAAATTGTGTACCTAACCCGACTTTGTTTTATGTTAGGACTTGACAACTTTGAATTTAATTTGTGAACGCACCCTTTCATTAATCATCAAACTGTCACTGTCAATTTATTCAGTAAACTCAACACTTTCATCGTGGTTAGGTACACGAACGAACAACGTCTGCAAATTATAAAAATTTACTAATTCACTTTAAAAAAAGTTGTCAGGCCCCTATTGGAAAACCCGATATATTTCCTTATAGAGAACGGCAGTTGGTTTTTCTACCTCTAAGTGATCAAAGCAAAATGCGATTCTGCTAAGATGCTCATTTAATAGGCGAAAGTTAGCTTCAATTGGATTGAATCAATTGAAGTTAGAATTAATTGAAGGCAGCAACACGCAGTGTTGTAATGTGCACTCCACCGAGCTCCCTCATGACCGAGGGAAGGGTATTGTATACGGAGTATTTGGAGGGATACATTTAAAAAAAACGCACTTGTAAAAGTTATTTATATATACATATACCTTCGTTTATTAGTTCACTATCGCCACAAACGTGATAGTACTACGATTAGACCGCAGGACGGTTTGAAATTTGGGGTAATTTATACCCCAAAAATAAATTTCATCAAATATGTGATCGACATTCTTCAAAGGACCCTCGGTCGGTCTAAGCAAGTGCACAAGATTTTGAAATGGAGCCACAAAGTTAACACCAAAGTTAAGTTTATTTGCTATAAGCCGCTAATCCGATCTGGAATATCGTACGCCTTTCCCATGTTGTCCTGCATATCTTCGGCCCAAAAGGAAAGACTTCGAGTTTTCGAAAGGAAACTGCTCAGAAGATGCATCAACGCGCCTGACGGTCCCCATTACCCAACTCTCATCTATATGAAGATCTCTCCATTACCCTTATCGACGAGTATTTGCTAGAATTAGCATACAAGTACCTCGAAACCATCCAGAACAGCGAGAACTTACTTGTACGGGAGTTTTGCGTTATTGACCCTTCTCTCCTTCGATCGCTTCGAATCCGACCCCCACAATTTTTTTTTCAGTACAAAACTGAACAAAGTGCCCTTTCCAACAACATTTTCCTCTATAATAGAGGATTCCTGGACCCATCCCATAGGGTCTACTACTGACGCTACACACACGCACGCACAGTACAAGGGAGCGCAAACATACATATACACCGAGCAAAACGCAAATTATCAGACGCCAAAGACGGGCCAGTGATACGAAAAGTGCCACATATCTTTTTAACGTTTTTGCAAACATTCGGGTCCAACTGAATACCCTTTAGTTTGGCTACTAATTGTCGGGTACGATTGTTTTGGTTTCTCTGTTTTATCACTGTACCAATATTGTGAATGATAGACCACAGTAATGGTTCCCTTTGCGTAAAGCAGTGACGATATCTTATTCTGTAGAGGTTTTTACGCTCCTGGATGAGATGAAAAGTGATGTCGCTATGGGGAATCTGATAGCGCTATTTATCTCAACCGTCGTTAGGTTTCTGTCAGTGTTAAGAGAGGGTTGGTGGAGTTTTCCATTCAATGTGACATTGAAGTTGTCCCAATTTGTACGCCCTTAATCCGGTATGCACCTGATATGAGCCCGGGATGTTCGATAGCTGCGTATGAACGTGGTCACAGCGTTGTGGTCAAATACACCCGCTGATACTTGAGGGGAGAGATTTGGGGACGTAAGTCTTTGGACTTGAAAAATATGTCCAGAATTGAGTTGCCTCGCGTACCAAGCGTAGGTGCGACTATTTCGAAGTTAAGTGCGTGAGAGTTTTCGGTTTATAGTTTTAGTGAACATTTTAGCTTACCGTCATAAAACGAATACCTTCGCATGTAATCATGTATACAGTTCGATCCCTTTAGCAGCACCAGCGATACGCATTTCCCATTGTGTAAATAGAAAAACCATTAGCACTTCTTCCTAATGGCGATACATTTACTCACGCATCCGCACCACGCATCCATGTCTGTATGATGCCCTTATTTGCTTTTACCATATTTCTCCGTTGAACTGCCGTCTATGATAGCTGCAATGCACAGCATCGACACGGATCATAAATCTCCTTTGTCTTTGCCGCTAAATAACATCGATCTGTACGGTCACTGTATGCGTGTATTGCACTGAAAGAGTGCATTTCCTTGGCGGCCGCACCCTTAAGAGAAAAGTTTTTCTCTCTCTTCTTTTGTTCATAACCGTAACCTAGGATGGAATTCATGTCAGAGTACTATCCTCGGTGAGCCGTTTTCCACCCACTGACCGCCACGGTCACGCGATCTCCCGCTCACCGGTGCGCACGGTGACGCGACTATAGTCGAGTCGTAGAGTTAAATCTCCGAGTGAAAAATTAATAATTGTTATGTTTCTGTATAAACGGTAGTTATTTTCGTGAAGAAAGCTAAGACTCAACCTTCTTAGTTCACATTTGATGTTTGTAAGTACTTTCGTAAAGTGGTGAACGTATGAGAACTAGCAGACGTGTCGGCAATCGTGTTAAAGTTAACGAAGGATTTATATATACAAATTATTGACAACTAACAATAACCTGTGCGTTCTTATTTCTGGCGACTACTACCTGAGTGATTTATTCGTTTGTTTTCCTGGTGAACCGATGTCTTTTGGAGAGCAATTTTCGACGGAACAGTTTTTTGGAAATCATAGTGACAGACGATGGGGATGGAAGTGAACCGAGTGTCCGTGTTTGGCACAATACTTCCTCCCCACAATACTATCGTGGTATCCCACGGGGCGGCAGAGCGTTGGAATCCAATCAATCTCTCGGCCTTTAGTTGCCTTTTCCGACAAAGTGGCCTAACCAAATAAACCCTACTTTCAGAACTTAAATCAGTTTTATTGAATTACGAACCCTAGTGGAATTTTCTGTTGTTTAAGAATGTTATGTGTTAAGAAATTGTACAGTATTATATACGAATTTTAATACTTCACATAATTTTATTACTTTTAATTCCATACTTAACATATGTAAATTATTTCAACATACAACCAACATTTTTTCAGGACTACATGAATTCGCTATAAATAAGACTTTAGTCACAGGCCTAGCAGTTTCGAAGGATGGATCTAGATTTGCTACAATATCCACAGATAGGAAAGTAAGTAAACGTATTGTAAAAAAATTCTAAAATACATCTTGATTTATAACAACATTAGGTTAGAGTGTTTAAATTCATTACTGGGAAACTTATAAGAGTATTTGATGAAGCTTTAGTGCGGTTTCAAGAATACCAAAAGACGTCCAATGCTCTGCCCCATATGGAGTTCGGTAGAAGGTGATTATCTTCAAATAGTGTTACCGCCAACATTTGCTAATAACAGAACTTAAATTTCAGAATGGCAATAGAACGCGACCTTGAGAAATCTGATTATTTTAACTACAGCAACATTATTTTTGACTATAGTGGCCACTTTATTATGTATCCAACGATGTTAGGTATAAAACTGGTTAATATTGAGACGAACCGCTGCGTTACCATAATGGGCAAAACAGATAATATACGTCCGGTCAATATTGCATTGTTTCAGGTAATTAGACAAAAACATTGCATGAAAAATTGATAAATCCAGATCGAGGACTTTGATGGTTAATGTAACTAGTGGATTTCGATAATTCATGAAAAGCTGTATCATACCCAAATGTATTCAAGATAGTTGCCTGAAATATGGAAAACTCAAAATACCAGGCAAAAATCTCTTGCATCATAGCATACTCTCTCATTACATGACCCCAACATATATGTATCATATACATGAATTCCTTTTAGGGAAAATCGCGGAAATCAAAAGCAGCCATTACTATAGAACAAGAAGCTAGTGATAATCCAACTTTACAAGCCATGACTAATGATCCCACGCTATTTTGTACCGCATATAAGTGAGTTTGATGTTTCTTCTACTTCAACGATCACACTTACTGTTAAGTTATTTCTTTTTGCAGAAAGCCTCGATTCTACCTTTATAGCAGAAGACTCCCATCCGATTTGCAGGATGTGGATCGAGATGTTTTTAATGAAAAACCTTCAAAGGAAGACATTATTGCTGTACCTGAGGGACAAGGTAACAATATTGATACCTTATGACTTTTTTCGTTACCAAAATTTATAATGATCTATTTCCAATTTCATGCTTACCAGAAGATGGTTGTAGTTTAAAATATGAGACAAATAGTTTGAACAGTTTTTATAAGTGTATTTGTATTATATTTTAGGTACTCAGCGGGTATATGAAATTGCCATTCTACATACCACAATGGGTGATATTCATATAAAACTCTTTGATAAAGATTGTCCAAAAACTGTTGAGAATTTTTGCGTACATAGCAGGAATGGGTAAACTATTATAATGTTATAAACATTCTTGCTCTTAGTACAACAACATTACATTTACTCCAGGTATTACAACGGACATATTTTCCATCGAGTGATTAAAGGATTCATGATTCAAACTGGGGATCCTACTGGCACAGGCACTGGCGGTCAATCAATATGGGGACATGATTTCAAAGATGAGTTCTCACAAAATTTAAAGCATGATCGACCTTACACTGTGAGTATGGCGAATGCTGGACCAAATACAAATGGAAGTCAATTTTTCATAACGGTGTTGCCCACGGTAAGATGAATGTAAAAAGTTTTTCCCAAATGTCTTTAACATGAAAAAGCGAGAAATGAGTAGGTCTTATATATTTTTTAAAGGCTTTCTTTTTTATATTTTGTAACGAAGGAAAGAAGCATGTAACCACATGTGAAGTTAATACAGGTTAGATGTGTCCTTGTGGATAGATAAATTGGTGCCGAACCCCTTTAACTCAACACTGAAATGTATAGTATGAATGGCACCAATGAAATATGGTTTTAGTGTTATTTTATTACAACTTGATATAAGTGAAGTAAATGCTATCAATCTAAATGGTTATGTTATATAAAGTGGACCACCATTTCTCGTTTGCTTTATGGACTAAGGCATTTGGGAACAATATCGAATGCTTGAATTAGTTCTTGTCGTGTACTGTTATTTAGATTTTTAGATATGATTGATATCGGATATGAATGTTAGATTCATTGGAAACTGACATTAATTATTTATAATTAATTTCACTGTCTGGGTAGTTTCCACCACACTCACTACTCACCTCCACCAAAGTGTTTACACCCATCTCCTACCCTCGATGATTACTTAGAGCACCCCTCGAAATTGCCTAGAACAATAGAAACCCTCTTCTATAGCAATGTGATCTTTTGTTTAAACAAATTAACCAATACGAAGGAAATCAGGATAAGCAAACCCAATTATTTGGGAGGGGCAGATCGAAGAGGGGGGGGGGGGGGGGGGGGGGCGCGAACATACAAGGCAAAGTTACTGATTGGTTTCAACCTGGCGAAGGCCAGGACGATCCTTGTCCCTGTTCAATCGAAGTTGACATACAGTCTCCGCATGACACCCCTGGATAACTACTTTGGCACCCGCCAGGTAGTGACCCAATGCATGCAGCGACATCCTGAGAAAGATTGGCGCAAGTCTAATAACCATTCCGGTAAAAATGAATTATTATGGCAGATTTAACAAGCCTCGAATATGGACCAGTTACACGACGACAAACCACGGAAACGAAAATGGCTAAAAGATTTAAGAATTTTTTCATGGAACGTCCGCTCACTATACAGAGCTCGAGCTGCACAGCAGCTAGCCGATGCCCTGTCCGAATATAAGGCTGACATAACAGCATATCAAGAAATAAGATGGACGGGGTGTAGTTTTATTCAAAGAAACGAGCATGACATTTATTACAGCTGTCATGCAAAACACCATGTGCTCGGGATAGGCTTTCTAGCCAGACAAAAATTGAAGCCTGCTATCATCGGCTTTAATGCAATAAACGAAAGGCTATGACACTCTTCGCGTGCGAGGCAAGTTTAAGAACATAAGCCTCATAAACGTTCACGGACCTACAGAGGAGTCCCCTGACGACGAAAAAGAAGAATACTACGAGAACGTCGAACGGGCCCTCAATGCCTGCCCAAGATACGATGTGAAAATCGTTCTTGGTGATTTGAATGCAAAAATAGGTCGGGGCCGGTTTTCAGGCACTACACAGGTTCCCATAGTTTGTATGAGAACTACGAGTTATCGAACTCGCAGCATCGAAAAACTTGGTCGTTGCAAGTACCAGGTTTCCGCGTAAAGATATCCACAAAGCCACTTGGGTATCACCTGATGGAGCCACTCGCAACCAAATTGACCACGTGTTGATAGATCGCCGCCACTCCCCGAGCCTGATGACGGTACGAATGTACCGAGGTGCCAACGTCGACTTGGATCACTATCTTGGTGGCACCGTTTTTCGAGCGTGGATTGCCTTACGTAGACGTATTGCATCCGCGGCTCAGGTTCGAATCAACACGATTGCCTTATCCAATGAGAATACCAGTAACACCTTTGGTCATGCGTTAAGACTCGCCCTCGAAGAGCTCGACGGAGGGAGACTGAGTCCTGGGCCCAGAATGCCGCGAGTAGAAGAGAAATGGACACGCCATGCTGTCATTAGTCCTGCCAACTCCATCTTAGGCAGTAGTCGTAGAGATCGGAGCGACTGGTTTGATGATGAGTGCAAACTAGCGACTAAACGTAAGAGTGCTGCATACCTGGCAATGCAGCAGTCTCATAGGACGCGGGTATGCGAGGAGAAATACAAAGAGCTCAGAAGATCTGAAAAAAAGCGTCACAGACAAAAGAAAAGTGTCTGGGAAAAAAACCTTGTCTGTGAAACAGAGAAAAGTAGAAAGCGAGGTCCGCACCAGGCGCGGAAGTCCTACCAAATAATCCGCAGCATGACGCGGTACACACCACGCTGGACTTACTGCAAAGATAAAGAGGGTAACTTGATCACCGGTCCTGAAGGCATTCTGGAGCGATGGGAAGTGCACTTTAATGAATTGCTAAATGTTCAGCTCACAGAAGAATTGGATGCTCCACCAATGCAAAATCAAGACTAAATCTTGCCGTCACCAAGCATTGGGGAAACATTAAAAGCCATAAGACAGCTCAAATCAAATAAAGCCCCCGGAGCTGAAGGCATACCAGCTGAGTTGATCAAACAAGGATGGGGCAACGTTACATCACTCAATTCATGAGATCGTGGTGCACGTGTGGGAGCAAGAGGAGATGCCGGAAGAATAGTGCCGATGATGATGATGATTGTGTAAATGAACAAGAATGTTCTCCTCTTTCTGAGTTGTACGCACGTGCTTTCTTTGTCACAATTTGAGATGTCTCCGTGGACTTGTGGTGTGCCTGCAGGCTTTTTAACACCATCTATTACTGGAATATTGAAATCGTGAAGAACATCAACAATCGTATGGCACTGCAACCACAGAGGTTGGCCGGAATAGATCGATCTAACAAATCCTACATAACATTACCCCTTTCTCCCAATAAGTTCCTATTTAGTTTTCTCGCCGATAGATATTTCTCATGGAATTTTTGTAGGCATGTCCTCGAGATCAAGATCGAATAAATGTTAATCGCGTTTGGAACATTGCAAGAATTAATTCAAGCTACTTTAACATATTGTAAAATTATTTTAATATATATTTATATTTCAGCCTTGGTTAGATAATAAGCATACTGTATTCGGACGTGTATTTCGTGGCATGGAGATAGTACAAAACATATGTAATTCGAAGACGAATCCAAAGACCGATAAACCTTATGATGATATAAAAATAATTTCAGTGTACCTAAGTAATTAATTAATATGTAAAAGTATAGCGATGATGTTAATTAAATAAATACATTTCGACTAACCCTTGAGAATGAGATAAAGTATAAACGAAATCATGACTTTATAATTTTGTAACGTATATGAATGCTGCGCCAATTGTACCGTATTGTAATGCTTGTTACTGTAGTAATAATATGAATGTCAGTCATAGCGATATTATGCTGTACAAAATTAGTGGCTGCGCCAGTTGCAACAATATGATGTGTTGCAACAAAAATAAGTTGATACAAAAAGAGTTGTTATCACAAATAAGCTGTCGAAATCAGATTGTAGGGGGCGAAGTCATGGCGCCGGCAGGGGCGCAAGGTTCCACTCCGTCCCTACAATCTGTCAACTACACTCACCGATAATTGCTCCACCGAACACAAAGGACGATCACCAAGAAAAGGTGGGTACAATGAAACACTGTTGTTTGTGGCTGGTGATCACCGCTTTTATTTAATTTCTTTCTTTTTCGGAACTACTATAGACGTAGGGAATTTAACAATTATTTCCTTATAAAATGACAAGCCACTCTAAAGCGCAACTGAGCATTATTATAATTAATTATCACTGACCCGAATACATTTTCTTTGTCGTTAGTTAAACTAAAACACACTGACTAAAAGTGTCTCGACGGCGTAAGAGAAATAAACACGACTCCGGGGCGTGTGCACTCCGATTGCAGGGGGCATCTGCTGTAATGTGCTATCAATCCGCAAGTAGTTCAGTCAGTCGTTATATATTGTAAGCTAAATTCCCTTTGGGTCACACATTCTCTGCTGTTGACTGCATCTGAAACAGTCTAAATCGATCCTTAGCATTGCCATTCCCTAAATTGTTGGCTTGTATTTCGCCTTCCCATTCAATTGATCCTCTTCATATGCCCCCGAATATGACTGGCGACTCGTAAGCGGCGCCACGGAATCACATAAACAAAATGCAACGAGCGAATATGCAATTATTCTTTTCATCAAACAACAAAAATCTACATTTCATGCCTTTCACCTCGTACTGTCTCACGTTCTTCGTTCTGCTAGCCTTCCCGTTGTGTCAACCAGCTACACCCAACGGTGATCGACCAACCGTTTAATTCTCTGTGAACAGAATGTTAGAAAATCACCTTTTACCTGGGCACCGCGGCAGCGATCAACCAGCCTGCGGGTCCAGATCCGTGGTTGGTTTCCTCCCTTGATCGGGCTCTTGTGGTCAATTCAAACAAGGCTTGGCGACTCTCCATTCATTTAACGTGCCGGATCAAAGGAATCAAATAAAATTTTCTTTCACACAACAAAGGAATTATACATTTATTTCAAAATAACTTCACGATAGTTTTAATTTAACATTTGGATTTTCTTTACACACATTAAGACTGTGGGGGGCGACATCGTTGTGCCAGCGTACGGCACTGGGTTCTACTCCGTCCCCACAACTTTCACTAAATGACCGCGCTCCTCTCGGGTAGAATTTTGACTCGTGTGACGATTGACAATTAAACTGGTTCAACTCCGCGAAGGGACACACTCGGGACACACACAGGGGATAATGAACGGCTCATCCGATCCGTTCGACGATTAGAATAAGACTCAATATTCAATCGTTTAGGGTGAAGATCGTTGGTAGTACACATGTAAAGGGGTGGTTAAATTTTAAGGGCCGATGTTGATTTTGAATAAAACGCAAATTATTTAGGAAATTATTGTCATTTCTTTTTATTATGATAATATTGGTATGGTTCAATTATGTATGGAACAAAATATCGGCCAAATGGCCGCCGCGACCTCGGCGGCACACCTCCACGCGATGGTCCAAATTTTCGATGACGCTGAGGCATAATTGAGGTTCTATGCCGTTAATGTGCCGAATTATCTCATCCTTCAGCTCTTGAATTGTTGCTGGCTTATCGACGTACACCTTTTCTTTCAAATAACCCCAAAGAAAGAAGTTCAACGGTGTCAAATCACATGATCTTGGCGACCAATTGACATCGTCACCACGTGAGATAACACGGCCATTGAATTTGTCGCGCAAAAGAGCCATTGTTTCGTTAGCTGTGTGGCAAGTGGCATCGTCCTGTTGAAACCACATATCGTCCGCATCCATATCTTCCAATTCGGGCTATAAAAAGTTCGTTATCATCTCACGATAGCGAACACCATTCACAGTAACTGCCTGATCGGCCTCATTTTGGAAAAAATACGGCCCGATGATGCCGCCAGCCCATAAACCGCACCAAACAGTCACTCTTTGTGGGTGCATTAGTTTTTCGACAATCACTCTTGGATTATCATTCGCCCAAATGCGGCAATTCTGCTTATTGACGAATCCACTGAGGTGAAAATGTGCCTCATCACTGAAGATGATTTTCTTCGAAAATTGATCAAAATTTTCATAATAAGCCTGAATAACTTTAACGCGTTGCTCGATTGTGTATGTTTCCATGGTTCAAATTGAGTTAGTCTGAAATTGAGAAATGTCAAATGAAATGCAGAAAAAAACTTGACGTTTAGGTGTGGTTCACATTCAACATCGGCCACCCTTTATATGTGTACATGGGTTCTTTCATGGACACACCATATCAACGAATCTGAAACACCAAGAAGGGGCATAATGTGCATCCATGAGAAGTGAATTCGGGTAAGCAAACAAGCCGAATCTCATTGGATGCTAATTGGGTTTGTGTTTGCTTATACTGCTGCTGATGAGAAGCAGATCCCGAAATATGAAAAGACAAAGGAAACGTTTGGGTCTTTGTCTGAGATGTGCATTGCTGCTAAATAAATAGGCGACAATGCAATATGGAAATGTGCTAATGGGTTTCAGCTATATTACCGTCAATTGGTGTTTATTGCATCGCCGCCAAGGGTAAGTATACCATACCTATTTGCATTTGGTTATGCCGTAGGATTCCATGTGTATGTATGGTGATTTATGATACCCTTGGTGAGAACGGGAAATAGGCGACGCAATGTGTATGGTCCCTGTTATGATGCTTACATTATATGTAAACCAAATCATCTTGTTTTCAGGAATTCGTCTAGAGGGATTTGCTTGGCACTGATGGTGCCGAATTGATTGAGATTCCTGATAAGGTAAGAAAGAAATCTTACAGAGAATTGGTATGCGAAGGGAATGCATGAAAGGTAAGTTTTCTTTACAGGGACTTAAAGATCATAGATTTGATCTCTTTAATGCGTGAAGCATTTACAGGTGCTAATGCTGTTGCATTAGCGAAGTTATGAGATTATGGTGAATGTTATGGAGGTTTTACGGTAAGTAGACCGTGGGGTTTGGCGGAACCGCTACAAGACTTCATTACTTTATAAATTTTTCTTTCTTTATTTTTAATTTCTCTAACGATCGCCTCTACGTCTTCCCGCCTGTGTTTCAGAATCAATTTTTTAACTCGACTACTTCTCTCCCCCTCTCTCCATCCACTCCGCCACTACTCCGAAGAGAAACTCGCCGCAGCTGCTTCCACGGAGTTCACCACTCAACGGAAGCAGGATCGAGCATTCGCTTTTAACGAATGTCAGTTCAAAATGTGGATCGCGGTCTCAAACTCTTAACTTTATTTTGAACTAAATTAATTTATTGTTACTTTCTCTAGGGCGGAGCAACCCAAACAAGATTCAATCGCGTAACAATTTGATCCATAGACTTTTATTTAGGGGGGAATCTTAAATTTTCAAAAATAAAAGTATTGAAAGACACGGTGTCGATATTGAAAATAGGAACATAGGTTGAAATGTATTTAACGTAGTAGACTGTTTCTCGCTTTTTATGCAAATATTGATGAAATTATAAGTCGCGGTGCGCCTGAACTAAATTAAAGCTTCGTTTAACGCGCATGTCTTTACAGATTTAAAGTCTAAAATTGTCCAGCTTCATTTTAAACGAAATGTCTTTACTTTGAAACAAATATCTTTAAAGATTGCAAGTTTACAATTTTCCAGTTTTATTTTAAAACAAAAATGAAAAAAAAATCGTCAGATAGCTTTTTGAAAAAAATCACTTTTACTCCTTTCCGGAGAAATCCCTTATTGGTATATTTTGGAAAATCGATTAAAAGCCGTTTTTTCAGATGGTTGCTCCCAGTTTTGTGCATTTTGTTCATTGCCATTCATTTTTCCAATATCCTAATGCTTGACAGGGTTTCTCCAGGACTTCACAAGGTTTTATTCGGGACTGCCTTACAGCTATTAATTGTCAGGATTTTTGGTAAAATATCATATTAAGTAGAATATTTTACAACGACATTAATTTTTATTACTCAATAATTCATTTGTTCAACCACATTTCATCATCATCATCGGCGCTACAACCGGGATACGGTCTTGGCCTTATTTAACAAATCTCTCCACCGGTGCCGATTTCGAGCCAATGTCATCTGATTTGACACTCTCAAGCTCAGGGCGTCCTGGTCTACGCCATCCCTCCATCGCAGACACGGTCTGTCGCGCTGTCTCCTTCCATACATCCTGCCACAAAGGACTTTCCGGGCAGGCTCCTCTTCGCTCATTTGGGCTGGGTGTCCCGCCCACCGGAGTCTACCGAGATTGATTTTTCTTACAACATTAGCTTCAAGGTAGATTGCGTACAACTCATGGTTGTAGCGTCTCCGGAATCGTCCTCCCTCAAATACGGCGCCAAAAGTTCTCCTTAAGACCATCCTCACGAACGCGGCCAAGAGTTCAGAGTGCCTTTTATTCGGCACCCAGGTCTCGGACCCATACAGGAGTACTGGTAAGACCATGGTCTTGTACAGTAGCAGCTTGGATGTTCTGGCTAAATTTCGGGATTTAAAGAGTCTTGATAGACCATAGTAGACTTTGTTGGATTTGATCAGCCGTTCGCGTATTTCCTATTCCATATTGTTATCGGCTGATACTATTGACCCAAGGTAGTTAAAGGATAGCACTACTTCAAATTCGTGCTCCACTATCCTGATAGTTTGACCAACGTTAGGTCTTCTCTTCGCAGAAGTTGCCACCATGTACATAGGTTTCCCCTCATTAATGTACAGTCCCAGTTTTTGTGCCGCCTGCTCGATATGGGTGGAGGAGTCCTGTACAACTGATTCGGTTCTACCGATGATGTCGATGTCATCTGCGTCGGCAAGTATCTGGCTGGGCTTGGTGATAATAGTCCCTCTAGTTGTGACGCCAGAGTCACGGATTGCTTTCTCCAACGCCAGGTTGAAGAGGAGGCAGGCCAGACCGTCCCATTGTCGGAGTCCATTGAAGATGTTTATTGGTTTGGACAGCAATCCCGCTATTTTTACTTGACTAGTTACGTTGGTCATAGCTAACCTACAACGTCGTATTAATTTGTTTGGAATGCCGAACTCTCTCATGGCATTATATAGTTCTACCCTGGCAATGTTGTCGTAGGCGACCTTGAAGTCTATAAATAGATGATATAATGACATATTAAATTCCAGACATTTGTACATCGCCTGTCTAGGGGTTAATATCTGATCAATCGCTGATTTGCTTGGGATGAAGCCACACTGATATTGACCAATGGTGGCTTTAGCGTATGGGGCTATCCGATCTTGTAGGATAGAGGAGAGTATCTTATATGCGGTACACAGAAATGCTATACCCCTGTAGTTGCTGCACAGTGTGATATCTCGCTTCTTGTGTATGGGGCAAATTATACCACGACGTCAATCTTCCGGCATCTCCTCTTGCTACCATACGTGCACCACGACCTCATAAATTGCGTGATGTAACGTTGCCCCTCCTTGTTTGATCAACTTAGCTGGTATGTCATCCGCTTTATTTGATTTGAGCTGTCATGGCTTTTAATGTTTCCTCAATGCTTGGTGGCGGCAAGATATAGTCTTGATTTTGCATTGGTGGAGCATCCAATTCTTCTGTGAGCTGACCATTTAGCAATTCAATAAAGTGCACTTCCCATCGCTCCAGAATACCTTCAGGATCGGTGATTAAGTTACCCTGTTTATCTTTGCAGTAAGTGCAGCGTGGTGTGTACCGCGTCATGCTACGGATTATTCCTAGTCTCGTAGATGACTCGTAGTCCATTGCCATTAGTGTTCTCATGCAAACTATGGGAAACTGTGTAGTGCCTGACAACCGGCCCCCGACCAATTTTCATATTCAAATCACCAAGAACGATTTTGACATCGTATTTTGGGCAGGCATTCAGGGCCCATTCGAAGTTCTACGTTGTGAAACGATATATAGTATGTAACGAGAAAAGGAAATTACGAGTGGTTGGATAAATTCGTGACAAGTATGCTCATCCAATTTACAGAAGTTGGTTGATGAAGTCTCAGGGAGTGAGTAGTGTTTATTGCGCCCATGTGTACTCGCAATTTATGGTTGCGGGGTGATCAATGATGTGGTGCATTCCTCTAAAGTTCACAATGTAGTTTTCTATGTGTTACGGATTCGTTATGAGCTATTGTCCTGTGTCGTCCCAGACACCTGCGGCAGGACATATTTAGATAATTCCAGCATCATGTGATTTAGTGTATTATTTAAATCGAGCGATAGCACATTGATCGTGGACGAGACCAGTGCTCGGGTAATTGTTTCATATTTTATCCCGACCAGGACTTGAACGGGTGTGATCTGTACTCTCTTGAACAATTCGGTTCGATTCCATGCAGTAGTAGTGTTTTCTTTGCATGCTGTGTGAACTTCTACGGATTTGTTGGTTATAATTTAATGATATGGCAGACAATTTAGCTCGTTAAAAATGATCATAACAACGACGAGATACTAGGTTTGAATAGTGCGGATTACATGCATCAGAGAATATCTTCGGAGGGCGTCATAATTTCTACAAATTACTAGCTTCATATTTCTAACAATCGCACGACAATTGTATAAAGCTGCCCTCCCGCCATTCAGTAGAATAAATATTACCCCTCTCGCAACGCCCAAGAGTATCTGTAGTGTGTTCATTTCCACCAGTAATCATCCCCCAGTTTGACCTTAAAATAACGGAACCTGTTGTGCTACGCTTAACAAGCATCAACATACCGATTTCGACCAGAAAGGCCAACGCTTCCGAAGACACCATGAACACGAGACCGACTGAAAGTCCTCCAAAGCACAAGGGCTGTACCTCATTGGTCCGGAAATGTCACCCCTTTCGGGTATATCACCACATTCAC
The DNA here is from genome assembly GCA_963931805.1 of Microdon myrmicae. Lineage (NCBI taxonomy): Eukaryota > Metazoa > Arthropoda > Insecta > Diptera > Syrphidae > Microdon > Microdon myrmicae. The sequence goes on from OZ007496.1 coordinate 26,807,683, forward strand.
AACAGTCCGGGGCTATTACACTTAAGCCAACATCGAAGAGTGATTTCAAATCTCACTGGACTAAGGTACGCGATGTAACAGGCTAGTTCCATATCGTAGTTCCAGATACAAGACAGAACTTACTGTTCATATTCATTTAATCTATTTCATCAGTTATGAAAAATGTGTTTTCTGTATATTCGTTAGTTAAAATCAATTGACTGGTTCCATATCATGGTTCCCGATATGGAACTTGCTGTTTGTTCACGATCCATTAGTTTTCAAACATGTGTGTTCTGAGTAGTCGTTCGTGAAAATTGACTAGTTCCATATCGTGGTTCCAGATACCATGTGTTCATATTACATTCACCGATTGTCAAATCATTGCTCGTTTTTAGTGTTTGTTTGCTGGCTTTAGCGTGTGGTCGTGTTGGAATATATCGATTGGATCCAGTTAGTGATTCCATATAAACAGTGAAACCGGGTGTTTATCGACGAAGTTCATAGGATCATCACCGAAGTGCTCCGATTGGGAGTTGGAACCTTGCGCGGGCTCATACAACCTACATAGCTCCTCAATCAGGTATGTTCTTTCCCGTTCCTTTTTTTTACAGTGGATCTGACTTCAGAAGAGTTAAACAATTAAGGCTTTTACAAAGTGCTGCTGTGTGAGTCAATCAGTCGTTCGTTTCTTTGTTCCATGTCAACCACGATGCGTTGTTGCGATTCTCGTTAGCCATGATAACTTCGTGCGTTTGCGATACCACGATATCGCAATATAGTCGTGTGTTTTTGTTCGATATCACAATCCTGTTACCACACTGCTCATTCATCATTTGTAACTACCTCTATCGCGGGTCATTCCAATATTTCACAATCTTTCCTTCCTACCCGACTTAGTTCTTTGTAGTAGGGTGACAATGTAGTTTCTCCTCCTGCATCAACCTCCTCGTTTTCAGGCACTGTTCTCGCATCAAACCCAGCGGTCGTGTATGTAACACTATAAAACTCATATTGACTATCATTAAGATTGTAGCGACTCTACGAACTCACAATAAATATTGACTATTCAGTAGGAATTAGTTTTTCATAAGTGAACGGATTCGAAGTTAGCACCAACAACGGTCGTTTGTCGTCGAAGATCGGTTCTCCGGCTAATATTAATAGTTGGCTTCGGTCACTCACCATTGGCAGACGTTTCGTGCCCAGACTTCGACTTCCCTTACATCGAGTTATGAATCGCATCCCAGTGGAAGCATTGACATGGAATGGAAATATTTAAATGACACAAGTGATGCGTCTGTGATATTTCTGAGTCACCTTCCAAATTTATGAACGGATTCCGAGTTAACACCAACAACGGTCGTTTTGTAGCGATTCTAACAGATACACACAATTCACAAGCAAAAATAGTGAAGAACACCGAACGAAAAAAAAATCGAATAAGAAAAATACATCAGAACCGTATACCAAGCGATAAAATAAAAATAACTCATACCAGTGGAATATAGTCGAGTTTGGAAATCAAATTCTAAACACGGTTAGTAGCCTGGTGTGTAACGCTTAGGTCAAATTTTTTTCGTGATTCGAGCTGTCATAGCGTCAGTTCGAATCACACGATCTTCTTCACTATTATTTAAAACGCTATAATTGGTGACCCCGACGTGATCTGAACACGCAGCATCCACTTCCCATAGTAAAGCAGAACTTCACACACGGTCACGACTTCCGCATAGAGCCCAGCCTCCGACGTTTTCTCGCTTCTCTCTCGTTCGTCCGTCGTCCGCATACGAATCTGATCGTAACGAAGTTACTGCGGCGGGAGTGTGTAGCGATTCTAACAGATACACACAATTCACAAGCAAAAATAGTGAAGAACACCGAACGAAAAAAAAATCGAATAAGAAAAATACATCAGAACCGTATACCAAGCGATAAAATAAAAATAACTCATACCAGTGGAATATAGTCGAGTTTGGAAATCAAATTCTAAACACGGTTAGTAGCCTGGTGTGTAACGCTTAGGTCAAATTTTTTTCGTGATTCGAGCTGTCATAGCGTCAGTTCGAATCACACGATCTTCTTCACTATTATTTAAAACGCTATAGTTTGTCGTCGAAGATCGGTTCTGCGGCTAATATTAATAGTTGGCTATGTCCACTCACCATTGGCAGGCAGACGTTTCGTGCCCAGACTTCGACTTCCCTTACATCGAGTTATGAATCGCATCCCAGTGGAAGCATTGACATGGAATCGAAATATTTAAATGACCGAATTGAAATGGTTGCGTCTATGTTTTCGGTGTCTGATAGTGAAACATTTGTAAATAGATTAAAGCCAGATATTGAATATCAATTGAAATCAGTTGATAACTTTTTTTTTTTGGGTGGAGTTATCGGAACTTTTAAAACATAGTTTGTTTGATTCCAGTTATTTTGAAAATGAACTGTTCATCAGTAACCCCACAATTTTTGAAAGAATAGATGTTAGTGTTGGAAGAGGAAGATAGTTGGTCGTTCCTTTTTAGAATTGGTTTGGTATCTGGGAGCCGAGCAGGTAAACAGGATTGATAGAAATACTTTTACAACAAGGTTTGTCTTCTCTTTTATGTTGATGACTGAAGTGAAGGAATGGATGAGGAAATGATTTTTAATGTTCTTCAAAAATACCCTAAAAATTGTAGAAGTCAAGTATTCTTTGTCTGATCTTCCGGTCGTGCATGCTGAATATGCGCTTTGCAGTCATTTCTAGCCCTCTCGAGTTTTCGCTATTTATCTGTGCAGCTATATCAGATCAAGAAGTTATCAATCGAGCTGGATAGAGCATCGGATTTGTTGAAGGATACACTTTTATCCAAGTTGTACGGGAGACAAATAAGGAATATGATCAAACGAGATATTTTAATTCTGGACTGGTAAAATGCCACGAAATTGCACTGGTTGACACGTATTGCATAAGCTGGCGCAATAAAACCAATACTACCTCGCAATAGGATGCAAGTTGAGATCCACAATGGATTAGCGAATGCGACTGCTATACGTGTTAAAACAGATAACACAAAATGATTAATATATTATTATTATTTTTAGCGTTTTGCCCTCGAACACGCTTGATATCCGTTTATTTACTTGGGATTCTGCAGAAAACTGGTCCCACGAAACGATACCCATCATGGATTGCCCTACTGAAATCCAATGATAATGATTCCGATGCAGTAGCAGAAGTGCTGCCTCTTAAGTGGTTCTTCATAAAATTAAAGTCTGACTATGGGTCTATTTGCAAACTAATAATGTCAACCCTTGAAACACTAGCTGGAATCAATTATCGGGTACATACAATAAATAACATTTTATTTTTATTTATCTATTATATATATTCTCGAATTATATCTCCAATGACTCTAAACCAAATGATGTCTTAATGCTTTGAACGTGGTGTTCCTTTTCTTTGTCTTTGTTGATATGATGAAGAAGTTCCGCCAATTCTGAAAATAGTACAATTAAAATGTTAGCAGTTACAATAATATTTAACGTATAAATATTGTACCTTTTTTATCTTCTGTGTCCAAGAAAAGACATAGTATTGACAGATTTTTGTGCTTAGCGATTTCCAAAAGTGGACTACAAATGTCATCTCCATTGGGAATGTAAAAGGTCTTGAAAACCTTTATGAATTCGGCCAGCTGTTGTGTATCAAATCCAGCTCCAATAATTTTAAGTAACTGACTCGTTGGTATTGACTGAATAGGAAGAAAATATTAAAATGAAGTCATGCTTGTAAGGATCAGTAGAATGAGGTATTAAAAACGTAGATTGGATATAACAACTGCTGACATTAATAGATTTTGGATTTGATCTTATCACCATCATTTTACATCTATGGCATGGCATTGTTGGACTAGGGTTGTCTATGGTTGTTGGGTGAGCTTTGGTGGTGAAGTATGTTTCTCCTTGCTCCTTTCTATCCTAGTTATTCTAATCTATCTATCTCTTCACAACCACGTTTATGTATCTTTTGATATTACAAGTATTATAATAATTCCTTTCAAGTGCGCAGATTATAAAAAGGGTGATTCCAAATATGATATATCAATGAAAAAGCTATTAGGTTGTTCCACATGAAATGTCTGATTTTCGACCAATCGGAAATAAGAAATTTTCGAGTGAACATTTGCGCCAGAACGTTAAATTTTTTTTATAAGGTAATGTGGTAAGTGTGCTTGACGTGTGAGAATTTTAGGGATCGTTACAAGTACAGTTTTTTTTTCTAGGAATTGCTTATCATGCTGTCGGCAGTTTGTGGCGTTTCTAACAGATACACACACAATACACAAGCAAATAGTGAAGAATACCGAACGAAAATCGAATAAGAAAATGCATCAGAGCCGTATACCATAGCGATCACATAACAATTCCACATCAGTTGAGTGTACTTGCGTTTAGAAATCGAATTCGTACACGCGGCAGTGGCCTGATCTGTTGAGCATTGGTTCCATTTTTTTAGTGATTCTAACCGTCATAACGTCAGTTCGAATCACACGTTCTTCATTACCATAGCAAACGCTGGTGGAGTTTACGTTGGTTATTGCTTGTAGAGTTGAAAAGCTATCAGTACAGATAATTGTTGGGATTTTCTGGACCAGCTTTGTTGCCTTCAGAATTGCCGTCGCTTCCGTTGATAGGATGGAACAAAAGGTGGGAAGTGATCCCATTCTGATTATTTTTTTTTTGCGATTGTTGACTATAGCAAATGACACATTTGATTCGTTTTTGGAACCGCCTGTGAACAACAGGTTCCAGTTTTGATGTTTGTCGATGGTATCCTTGAAGTTTTTGATAGATCATCTGATTTGTTGAGTGTTTTGGATAGTGGGACAGGTCATCTAAGATTGTATTTCTCGGAATTAACTATAGAGGGTACTGTGTGCGGTGGGGTTTTGAAATATTTACAGGGATGTGTAAGTCCTTGGCTATATTGACGGTCCTTTCCAGCCCTGAGCGGTATCTCGACCATCGTTTTTTAAAATAAATTTTGCGGACGTCCTGCACTATAGCTATAGACATTGTGAATTTGTAAGCGAGTGCAGCTGATATGTGTTTTAGTCTGTTTTCTATATATGGGAGACCGCATTCAACGAGGATGTTTTTGATTGGTGTAGTACGGAATGCTCTGGTACTTGCTCGAGCTGCAGCGTGATAGGGAGATTTTATTGTTTGCAGGGTCGTTTTTATGTATACCATAAGTCCGTAGTCGATTTTAGATAGGATGATGGCTTTAGTTATGTTAATAAGGGTGTTGGTATGTGCAGATCCATTCTTATATGCTAAGTATTTTACAATATTTAATCTTGCAGCTAGGCACATATACATACATATTTAGTAGCAGCCGAGAATAATATGGAAGAAGAAATACGCGAACGGCTAATCGAATCCAACAAAGCCGACTACGGTCTATCAAGGCTCTTTAAATCCCGATATTTATCCAGAACATCCAAGCTACTACTGTACAAGACCATGGTCTTACCAGCACTCATGTATGGATCCGAGACCTGGGTGCTGAATAAAAGGCACTCTGAACTCTTGCCGCGTTCGAGAGGAAGATCTTAAGGAGAATTGTTGGATCCGTATGTGAAGGAGGACGATTCCCGGGACGCTACAATCATGAGTTGTACGGGATTTACCTTGAAGCTAATATTGTAAGAAAAATCAAGCTCTGTAGTACCGGTGGGCGGGACATCTAGCTCGAATGAGCGAAGAGGAGCCTGTCCGGAAACCCCTTCGTGGTAGGATGTATGAAAGGCGATAGCCCGGCAGACCTTGTCTGCGATGGATGTTTTTTTTTTTTTTGCACCAACGCGCGCACAAAAGGGGATTTTGAAGTACCCTTAAATGTCAGAGCACAGTGGGAGCGGATGGAGAGGAAGTGGATAAGGAAAGGAGTTGTCGAGTATATTGGTCTTGAATGTCTGGACATCACAACGGCCAGGAAACACATAATCAGGCAGAATATTCCACATTCGTGTGGTTCGGCTAAAGAATGACTCTACTTTCAACGTGAACTGATGCGCATTCACAGATTGACAGGTATCGCGGGAAAATGTCTGAAGAGGCGGAACACATTCAGCAAGTTCAGTTGAGGCACTGACCGTGGTAATACCTATAGAAAAGAGATAGGCATGATACGTTGCGCCTGTGTTCTAAGGACGGAATTGATCGACTTACGGCTGGGTCCCCAATAAGTTGCACTGCTCGTTTTTGCATCCTGTCGAGCACGTGTAGTGCAGTTTTGGATGCGCCTGACCAAATATGGGAGTTGAACTCCATTTTTGGACGAATATACGCTTTGTAAATAGTGGCCAGGTTGGATGGAGTGAAGTATCTTTTGCATCTCTTAAGGAACCCCATACATTTGGCTGCACTTTTCGCAGTTTCAAATATGTGGTCATTCCAGTTAAGGGTCGAATTAATTCGAGTGCCGAGGATTGATAATTCCTTGGCTTCGTCGATGCAAATGCCGTTCATAGACAGTATATTTACTTTGAGGCTCACCTTTAATGACAAGAGGCAGCTCTGGGTTTTTAGGGCATTGAATTCTACTCGGTTAGATAATCCCCATTGATATATCTTGTTGAGGTCTGAATTCAATGTTTCAAGCATAAGTTGCTGGTTGGTAGTGATGTTCGAAGAGTTTGGACGGGAGTGTTCGTATGAGTATGAGAAACTCAACGTGCTATCATCAGCAAACGAGTGAATTGGGTTGTGAGTAATTGACAAGAGATCTTTTATAAAGATGAGGAAGAGAGTGGGCGAGAGTACCGAACCCTGGGGAACACCTGCATTAGTTTGATGGGAGACAGATTTGACACCATCAAGAACCACTTGGATTGAACGGCCAGAGAGATAGTCTCTTATCCCTTGGATCATGGAATTGTCCACTCCATATGAATGCAATTTTGACAAAAGGGTTGGATGCCAAACTCTGTCGAAGGCTTTTGAAATATCCAATGCGACTACCTTGCTTTCACCGAGGTAGTGGATGGAATGGCTCCACTTTTCGGTAAGGTACGCCATCAGATCTCCTGTAGCCCTGTTGCTACGAAAGCCATATTGGCGGTCATTGAGGAGGTCATTTGATTTCAGATATTTCGAAAGTTGAAGGTTGATAAAAGATTCCATTACCTTGGAGAGAATATAAGTTAGTGCTATGGGTCGATAAGAAGAGAGGGATGATTTGTCACCTTTTTAGGAATTGGCTGAATGTTCGCTGACTTCCATCTATTTGGGAAACGGCCAGTAGAATAAGATAAATGGAACAGTTTCGCAGTGATTTAGCGACTGAAGAGAAACATCTCTTCAACAGGATTGGGGGAATGCCGTCTGGACCAGCGGATTTGTGTGCGTTTAGCTCTTTGAGTATGCAGGCAACAGTAGGCGTTCGGAAGCGAATCTGGCTCATGGTGTGCTGCATATGCTCAAATTGAGGTGGAACTGATGTTGTACCAGGCAGCGTTGAGTTGGCTGCAAAACGCACAGCAAGTAGATTAGCCTTCTCTATTGTAGTGGTGACTGGTTTGTCATCGACTATAAGCGATGGAATGGATGAAGAGACTGAGTTTTGAATGTTTTTCACGAATGCCCAGAAGTTTCTACTACCTGTGGGAGAGTGTAGTATTTTTTGTCTCACTCTCTGGTCATGCAAGAACTTGGCGCATTGAATATACGCATTGCAGTCATTCCTAGCTCTCTTAAATCTTTTCCGGTTTTCCTCAGTATTGTTTGATTTATACAACCGGAAGCTCAACTCTTTGGCCTTAATGGCTTCTCTGCACCCGGAATCGAACCGCATATTTCTCTTGGGTTTGATACTCTTTACTGTGTGTGGAATAAAGGTCCGCATGCCAAGTAGAATCGTGTCTGTCCATGTGTCCGTTATAGAGTCAACATCGTTATTGAGGAAAAATAACGACCAATTTAACCTCCCAAAAAGTCGTTCAGACCTTCCCAGTTGGCTTTCTCGTAGAGCCGTACTGTTCTTTTGGGAGCTTTCTCATTAACGTTACTGTTGGTTACAGGAAATTTAGCTGACACGACACAGTGGTCTGAAGTGCCCAAGGACGAAGAAACTTCAATTGTGTATTTGCTTGGGTGGGAGGTGAGGAACAGGTCCAGTGTATTGGCGAAATGACCATATATATCTGGTACCCGTGTTGACTCATTGACAAGTTGAGTTAAGCTATTTGAATCAGCAAAAAGCTGGACATAATGACCTTCAGGTGTTGTGTGTCCGGAGTGACGAAGCCACTGTGAGTTATGCACATTAAAATCACCCGCAATAACGATTTCAGTATGCGGATTTAGGGTCAAGATCCCGCCGATAGAATCAGACAGAGTATCAAATTCCTTAAAGGATGCGTTTCTATCCAAGTTTGGGCTTCTGTAAAGAAAGCAGTAATGTATGATATGCTTACGAACGTGTAGTTTTAGCCAAGAGAAATTAAATTCTGCGTTGGAACAGAGCCCATATTGTGGCAGAAGCTGATAAGCAATATCAATTCGTATGTATGTGGCTATACCACGTATGTATGTGGCTATACCACGATGTGGCACTAAGTTATATCCAGGTAGATTAAAATCGGAAATATTTGTATTAGTAGTTACCTGGGTTTCGCTAAGTGCAGGGGTAGTTGGTTTCTGGTTAGAAACATGGGCAGACACAGAAGAGAAATTGCATCTCAAGCCGCGAATGCTACACAAATCAACGCGAAATTTCCGCTCCATTGAAATGGCACTCTACACAGAACACCAATACCGCCTCGGGAAAGGATGCAAGTCGGGACTAGCAATAGATAAGCGAAAGCAACCACTGCAGGTGTTATGCTCTTGTAGTAGGTGCCCCACTAGATCCGTGCCGAAATCCAGGCCACATCCCTTCCATGATGAACACTATGCCCCTCGGCCACAAAAAACCCTCCAAAGATTATTAATCAATCGAGAGTATCGATGCCTGAGGGACGCAGACAGAGGTCCGAAAAAAAGGAAAACAGACACAAGGGATGGAAAGGGTAGAGTTTTCCCGCACTGCACATCACTCGCGTGTATATTCTCGCACTTTTCACAGCACTAAGACGCGTGTGCGGAGATCCGTTTGTGTGCATAGGATCGCACAGAAAACTTTGCACTGCACTCGGACGCGTGTGTGAAGATCCGTTTGTTTGTTTAGGATCTCACAGTAAGACTTCGCGCCCGAACCGATAGTGCAATTGGGTATCTTATGTGTATCTAAGAATCCCAAAACGGATTACACAATTGATCCGATGGTACGGATCACGAGGCAGAAGCGCACGTGCTGTCTCGTTGGCGGTTTTCACGAGACTTGCTGAATAAGGCTAAGACCGGTTCCCGGTTGTAGTGCCGATGATGATGATGATAATGATGAAAACAAAAATTATCAAACAGGTGAAAACATCCAAAAGCCCTCATGTATTATAGACAATAGCAAATCTATGGGTATAGTTGATACAAGTGACACGTTTTATCCACAAGAAAAACACTGAAATGGTACACGAAATTCTTTTTTCACTTACTAGTCATTTCAATACGGAATGGATACTGTCTATATAAATTTAATACAAACATAACTACAACATTGTCCGCATATCATTTAGCGTTAGCAACAAAACTTCTACAACAGTACTCCGAATCGAGGCAATGCAATAACCCTTGTATTGCATCAGAAAATATAATGCATTTTAGAGAAAGACATTTTGCTGCATCTTACAATAGTGAGAAAACAAAACGAAAACATCCATTAAGATGTACTATATGTTGAAAAAAAAATGAAAGGAATAGTACTATTGTAAACAATGTAATGTTGGCCTATGTGTGGCCCCACGCATTGAAATTTATTATAAAGAAGAATAAAAATGATTGTAATATCCAAAACTTTGTCTTACTGCTTTATGATATGAATAAAAGTTATATAAAACTATAATTTAGATCTGGGTTTTTTAATTTTTCACTTATCAAAATAAAATTGCAACCTTAAAAAGAATGTAGCGTAATAAAACATATGATACCTATTCTGAGATACATTACATGTAAAACAAGCTTCATCAGACAAGAACGGTTTTGTTATCAATGCATGTATAAAACATCATGCAATGTATGAGTACCGGCTGTGGGAGAGGTTTTGCGACCCATGAGCGCCGTACCGAAGTGGTTAAAAAACGCCACAAAACGTTTGCATGGAATATGTTCGTCTCCTGGTGCTGTTGCTAATCCTAGGGATAAAAAAAGACTTGGTCTGAGCCACTCGATGCAAATAAAGTACAGCTCAGTATTGAAACTTCTTCGACATCATCTTGACATCGTTCTGCGCAGTGGTATATACCGCACAGCATAATTCGTGTTAGTTTGATATGAACATGATTAAATACTATTATATCAGCATTTTAAAAACATATGTTACCTATTCTGATTTGCATTACAAGTAAAACGAGCCGCATCGCCCAAGAGCAAAACGGATTCATTATCAATGCGCACAGAAGATATCGTTCTATCTATGAGTGGCGGCTGTGGAAAAGATTTCGCATAGAAGTTGACAGCTGTCCTCATCATCAACATGATCATCGGCACTACAACCGGGTACCGGTCTTGGCCTTATTTCGCAAATCCTGAGGCTTGTTAATTTTGCCATGATAATTTGTGTGTCCTATCCCGCAGAAATTCAGGCCACAATTTCTCTGCAACGGACATCAAGTTACTCTCACACTAAGATCTTACGAATGATAAAAAATCATTCGAGAATTAACGTCTGAGAGCCGCAACAGAGAAAGGAAAAAAGAATATGGCGTGAAAATAGATGGAAAGTTTTGCTGCATTGCAGTATCTTCGCATGTAAGTTACATGTTTACTTTAGATTCCACGCAACCGATAAATGCAACTCGGCATCTTGTTAGTGAAACATCCACGACTGATAACACTACCGAAATCCGAGAAAGGAGTATACGTTCTGTTTCATTGATAGGTGACCTGATAGATTTTATTAGACAGAGAACAAAATGACTAAAGTAGCATCGCAAAATTCTAGAAACAGATAAGGTTTTTTTATTCAAAACGCCCACTCACAAGGGGATTTTGAGCCTTGGATGTTAATTCACAGCGCGAGTAGAACGAAAAAGGAAGGATAAGAAGAGAAGTACTCATAGTTGGATGCCTGCATATCGGTAGTGTCTCAAAATGTAAGAATGGAGAATAGAACAGCAGAAAAAGTGGCTGAGTGGAAACGATTACGGCTCGTTGATGCACTTAAAATTATAATAGTCTATTTCGAACCAATTCTTTTTTATATTAAAGCCCTTCAGAGGAACATGATAACCAACGAGAACTATCAGCGGTTGCCCTCTAGAAATGGTCTATACGTTAAAATGATCTTACCTTAAGATATTGGTATCTTTTTTCTTCCGGCAGATCACCCCAATTACGATAGAACTCACTCGTAGAGGTTGGTGGTGGAGGGACATTTTTCTATAACGAAAGAAAATGAAACACGATTCATAAAAAAAACATGATTCACGAGAATTCATTTATCTACTTCTCTTAATAAGGCAGTTGTTGATCTCAACACTCTAGTTGATGGTTCTATTTTGGACTTTTTCGGTGGCTCGGGCACTAGTTGACTCGTGGAACTACTCTCATTGTTTTGTTGCTTGACTTCTTTGATTGGCGGAGTTTTTTCAATGACAATTGGTTTCTTTATTTCCTCATAGGATCCACACTCCCCATTAAAAAGTTTATCTATGACATCATCCGAAATTTGAATATTTGAATTTTCGAAATTTTTACCATCCTTGGGACCAATAACATCGATAATTGGAATTTTTTTAAGGGATTTCTAATAGTCAAAGATGAAAAAATATTACTTCATATGAATGGAGGCAAATTTTCTGCTTATATTATTCATACCTTCGATCTCACGTGTGATGGTTTATTAACTGGTAATACATCAATCATATTACTTCGCAGAGGACTAAAATTCGGACCATTCGGCTGTGAGTTCTGAGGTAAGCCTGGCATGAACCCTTTTGGGACAGCACCTTAAGATTTGTGAATCATTTATTGATTTTGCAACACGAACATTTTACATTCCAATATTACCTGTGTTTTTTAATTTTTTGTTGATTCTTGCAAGACTCGCTTTAGCATCACTGTTGTTTGATTCAATCATCAGAACGAGAGTGCAATCTTTAAAAGCTTGCGAATAACATCCCAAACATTCATTGGCCTGCATTCGTCGGTAATATGCTTTCACTGTACGATTATCTATATCGATAGCACGGTTACAGTCCTCAATGCATTCCTCATACCTAAACAATTAAATTGACATGAAAGGATCTGTTTGCATTTACTTATAAAGCAGGTTGGTACTTTTCCATTTTTAGATAACAAAGAGCCCTATTTGTATAAAATTTAGGATCTGTACTGAAATGTTCAATTGCTGCGGTATATTCCTTAATAGCTAATTCATGTTGCCCTAATTTTACATGTTTGTTGCCACGCTCTTTATGTATTTCAGCTTGAGCGCAATCTTTTCTTTGTTTTTCGTCTGCTGATAGGGCAGTCTTTTCTGTAAAGAGGTGACATTATTGTAATCATTTACTTGATGAAACAGCTTATAAACTTACCCATGTTATTTGTTGCTTCAGCTGTTGAATCTTTAGTAATTACTGGGTGACTTCTAATCGGCGGCGAGTTTACATCCTTTGAAAATGGGTTTTATAAAGTTTTATTCATTATTAAGTAATTTAAACTACATATCAATAATTCTAGTAAATAGAGTCCGGCTGGTGGGACTATATACATTATATAAAGTTGTTCCAGGTATTAAGTTGAACCTGAGAGAACACAAACCTACTACAATTTCGAATCGTATTACCTTGATCCCGGGGAAAAACAGTATCTTAAGATCATAAAATAATAATAGGAACTAAAATCCAACTGCAAACGTTTATAAATTATACAATAAATAATAATTAAAACATTTCAATAGATAACAGACCTTACAATATTCAAATTAATAGTCAAGGACACTCAGTGATTTGCATTAATAGCATAAATAGCTTATAAGGTAATAATTCGAATAATGATAGTTAATAGATTCAAGTGTATGCAGTTTATGATAGTTTGGTTTACCACAAAATTTTACATTAATTAAATGAACTTTTACAATTGCTTATAAAATGTCCATAAAATCACTTAAACCAGCACAATAATGAAATAAAAAAGTAATTAAATTAAAATAGTAAAGAGCTTAGAAATGACTGGATACTTAGGTTTATTTCGTATTCAATTAGCAAGTGATAACTTTTATCTTTCCCGTAACAACATTATGGACAAAAAAAAATTAAGATTAAAAATTTAACAGAATAACACAAATATCAAAAGGAAATTTCAAATGCTTGTCTTGTAAATTTTACAATTGTAACGCAGACGACATTAATGAAGTGAACTTGGAAATAATTAGAAAACGTTTATAAATCACGAAGGCAGCCTCTTCTTTACCTATGTAGTGAAATCAAATAGTTTTATAAACAATAAATAGTATAAAACAAATTCCTCACATAAGGGTTAAAAATTATCGCAGTCCAAAATAAAACGTCGGACCATTTGGGACGAAGAAGCTCCTGTTCTGGACACCTCTTGTAGAACATTTCTCCCAGATCGCTTATTTCTTCCGTAATTTTCCATACCGACTTGTAGAAAATTCTTCACGACACCATGAGAGCGATTTATTTCATTGGCAAGTTTTCTTTGCGTCATTCCATTCATACCAAGCTATGCATTACAACTAAGCCTGAGATCGAATAAAAGACCTAAATTTATTCTTTTTCACAGGTGAAATTTGGGTTTTTTCACAAAATGAATTACCATTCCTGGTAAAAAATCAATTAAACCTGTCGCAGCGTGGTTAGTGTAGCAGCATGCTTGGTTTTACCACATTTCTTGTCTGTGAATTTTCATTTCATCTGTTTTACCATCCTGTTTTTTTTTTTTACTTATAGCGCCGAGTGGGCGCCCCGAGATGACATTAAATAACTGTTGCAGTTCCTTTTAAACAGTTGCAGGTTGTAACGCTCCGGGAACACAGCTTAACCGCTCTGTAATGGAACGAGTTCTGTTGCAGGGATGTTCGCGCGGTCGGGAGATGAACCACAAACGGCTGCGATCCGTAGGATTGTCTTGTGGAGCGCATATAAGCCGAATTGTGTGGAACAATACCAAGAATCTCCGAAGAACAGTACCCGTGATAATATCTGTAAAACAGACAGAGGTCGGCTACGCGCCTTTGATGTGATAGCGACTGTAGTCCCGACGTCAACGCCGAGTCCCCGATCAGGCGGATCGCTCGTCTCTGTATGCTCTCAAGTAGGTCGAGGGTATGTTTAAGAGCCGATCTCCAAACATGAGAGCAATATTAGAGCGCGGGTCTAATTTGGGATTTATATAGGAGAGGAAGTTGGCCCGGAGTCAAATATTTCTTGGCTCTAAAAAGATAACTCAGTTTTCCTGAGGCTGACCTGGCGATACTCGACACGTGTTTATGCCACGATACATTCCCACAGACCGCGACGCCGACCAATTTCAAACTTTCCCCAGCCTCGAGGGGCCGGCCATTCATCATCAGCTGTGGAACCGACGATCCACTTTTCTTTGTGAATGTTGTATGTTGTGTCTTCGCGGCATTGAAGTCGACGAGATTGGCCCTTCCCCACTGCAGGACCCTATCTAGATTCTGATTCAGAGAGTCAATCTGTCTACATCTCAGCTGATGCGACACAGATGCACCAATCGGCCGAACACTCGAAAAGGAAGAAACAAGCTTACTATCATCCGCAAAACTGAACACTTTGTTATCCGTTGTCTCCAACAAATCATTTATGTGAAGCAAGAACAAGGTTGGAGCCAAAATAGAACCTTGGGACACCCCCGAATTAACAGGATACAGATCCAAACACTCGCCGTCCACAACAGCCCGGATCGATCGATTCTCGAGGAAGCTCCTCGTCCAGTCGCAAAGCTGTTGAGAAAGTCAATATGAACGAAGTTTGCTCAGCAATGGCCCGTGCCAGACGCGGTCAAATGCCTTGGAGATCTCCAATGCGACCGCGCTTGACTCACCATGTCGTCCAATCGCAGATGTCCATATATCGGTTATAAGTGTCAAAAGGTCTCCCATAGATCGCCTGCCACGGTATCCGTATTGACGATCATTCAGAAGTCCGTTGCACTCCAAATACTTAACTAACTCTGTATTGATGACTGTTTCCATTACCTTAGATAAAATAGACAGCAATGCTATCGGACGGTAATTTTGTGGTAGAGACTTTTTTCCGATCGTCTTTGGGATTGGCTGAACTCGAGCGACTTTCCAGCAGGCAGAAAAGGTCCTCCGTGCATAAGATAAGTGGAAGAGTCTGCCAAGAACTGGTGATAGTTCTGGAGCACAGTTCTTAAGGACTATTGCTGGTATTCCGTCCGGGTCGGTTGCCTTCCTACAATCCAGTTCACGTAAAATGCTTCGAATAGTGCGCGGACGAAATCTCACATCCCGCATCGAAGACCGTACCGGCGAGATCACAGGTGGCTCCAAAAGACCGGGATCGAGGTTTGAATTTGCGGAAAATAAATTCGCGAACACATTAGCTTTATCCTTTGAATTCGTGACTAACGTCCCGCTGTCTGTCACCAACGGCAGGAAAGAGGAGGCTGCGAAGTTACCGCTGACAGCTTTTGCCATTGACCAGAAGGAGCGCCAACCAGTTGGGCACCGAAGGAGCTTATTGATCACCCTGTCGTTGTGAGCCTTCTTCGCAGTATCAATCGCCTGGTTGCACGCGTTTCTGATTCTAACAAAATTCGTTCTGTTAACATCGGCGGGATTGGAACGCCATTGCATAAAAGCTCTATTTTTTGCCGCTGTAATCAGCTCGCATTTTTTATCAAACCAAGGTTTATCAGACGAACTTCATTTGATGGAATGTAGAATATACATCTGCATCCCCAGAAAAATAATCTTTGATACCGACTCCGCGCAAGCGTTAACATCGGAGTTTCCGAAGCACACCTCGGACCATGGAAAGGATGCGAAGAAATCTCGCAAATTGTCCCAGTTAGCAGCCCCATACTTCCATATATGGCGAATCTGCCTCGGTCGGTTATTCGCTTGATATGGAAGTGCTTGCGCGACAGATACCAAGCAGTGATCTGAGTTTCCCAATGGCGCAGAAAACTCTACGGTATAAATACTCGGTTCGGATATGAAAAACAGATCCAGGGTGTTCGCATAATCGCTTCGGGCATCCGGCACTCGCGTTGGCTCCCCCACGAGTTGAGTCAAGTTGTGGCTTACAGCAAACATTTCCGTCAGGCCCCCAGCCTCGTCGGTTTTGTTAGAATGTAACAACCAGCCGGAATTGTGCACATTAAAATCGCCAAGGACAACCATTTTAGAAGCTGGGTGGTTGATCTGTATCCAGTCGATGGTATGTGAAAGATGTTCGAAAAATGTCGCTGTCGATGGTCATTCGGGGAGCGGTAAAGACAACAAAGAAATTCAAAGGAATTCCTCAGCACGACCCTCAACCATATAATGACCATATTACTGGGTTCCAACGCCTCCATCCTATGGCAAGCCAGACTGGACCGCGCGAAGACGCAGTCTCCGCCCTTAAAAAGGAATCTCGAATGTAAGTCGTATCCTGAGCAACGAAGATATGTCGAATCAGTTGACGAATCGACCTGGGTCTCAGTTAGGGCAAGATATCAGGTTTCGTTGTTTGCAAATATTGGTGTACGGCGTTTACATTCGTATTGATGAAACCGATGCCCCTGATGTTACAAAATGCCGCCACCGGTCGAGCGTGGGCAGAGCCCCGAGAGCGAGCCCGGTTATGCGATGACGAACCTCTTAAAGTTCCATTATTTATCATGATATCTGCATGGTATTCGCCCTGTCATAGTCCCCCCCGGAGATCCGAATGGGAGACTAGTTTACCTCCTGAATTATTTATGTTATAATTCGTATTCCGTATAGTTCTTCTAGTCGTTTATTCATTATCGCATTTATGTTTGTATTCTATTACATCTTTTTAACATCCTGTACAACCATCATTTTTGTATTAATATGTAAAAGAGCTCTTTCCTCTTAAAAAGCTATAAAAGCAATTGCTTTCTGTTTTGTAACGCTCTTTTTTCATCTTCTTTACATTCGTGCAGTTCGCTCAATTGTAATCGTGTCGTGTGTATCACAAGGACGATTTCTGTTTATATCGTTAAACAAACAGTTTTTTGTCGTAATCGTTCGCATGTGCATAATTAATATTTCGTTTCGGTTACATCAGAGCAAAAAAAAAAATATATATATATATATATATATATATATATATATATATATATATATATATATATATATAATCATTTCGTGTATCGTTTTATTTGTCTCGTCCGGTTTCGCTCAGAATTGAGCCGGCACGGTAAATGCATCGTGCAGCAAAGCCATTAAATTAACTCTAAAAATTATTGCTGAGAATATTAATTCACTAATCCGCATGGAAAGAAGGGATAATCTGAGGAATCTGCTGGAAGCTGAACGCCCAGGTGTGCTTTTGTCCAGCGAAACTAAGCTAAACCAAAGGCACGAATTGGGCTACCCAAATTATAAAGTAATTAGACGAGATCGTCCAAATTCCACGCAGAGTGGCGGGGTCGCTGCCTTAGTTAAAAATGGTCTACAACACAAAGTCGTTTACAGCAGAGATGTATACAAGTTCCAGGTGCTAGAAGCCTGCATTATAGATATTCCTTTGAAAAGTCAAAGGCATCTATATGTGGTCTCTGCTTATACTCCCGAAGCTCCACAGTGTTTACAGTTTATCAGTGAACTTGATACCCTTTTTCGAAGTCCCAAGTTAGACTCGGAAAATAATTATTTCTTTGTGGCGGGAGATCTCAATTCCAAGCACAGTGCTTGGGGTAACCTTATCACAAACACAAGAGGCAATGCGTTGTTCGACTGGTGGCAAACAAACGCTATCGAACATAAGCTAGAATTGTACGCTACAAGTACGCCGTCATATCCAAGAGAAAATTCCTTCTTGGATTTACTAATGCTGGACGAGCGAATACAATTATTGGATACGGATCTAACTGCTCGAAATTGTCTTCGTACAATCGAGTACGATAGCGATCATTAAAAGGTGTTTTAAAACCTGCCCCTTCAGTGCCGAGGTCATAGAATAGTGCTTTACCTTCCACGACCAAGGCAAACATCAACACATTTGATGACCACGATGGTTCCGTCAGTGTTTTTTTTTTGTACAACCGAAAATACTTCTTCGCCTTTCTCTACGTCGAATACACACAGATTTGGTGATCCTTACGGTTTATCTTTTATAATTGTATAAGTTTCCCAGGCCATGAGACATGACGAGAATTTTAAATAAAATGCCTTAGGCTTTGACAATGTACACTTTAATTGCCAGTCGGATGTGTTAATAACTTTAATGTCATTACCATTTCCATAAGCGAGATACCGACTATATAGACTGAATGTGATTGACCGACAATTTTTCGTCACCTCTCGTGGAAGATAGTCTTTAAGCTCGAATGGGACTTTTAGATCGGTCGAGGCCCAAAGTTCAATTCCAACGCTAGAGCGAATTGCAAGGGCAGAAGAAACACCATCCACAGCCATTGACAAGATTCTAACCGAATCTGTACCTGTCTCTTGTAGTGGTGATAAGTCACCATTAGAACGATCAACTAGGAAATTGTCCTTTACAACAATCTTTTGGGTTGTACCACATGAAATGTCCGATTTTATAGTAAAAATTTAAAAGCCATTATTATTTTTCCGTACATTTTTATTCAATCAATATGTTTGATAAAGATGTGATATTCCTGTTTTTCCAACTACGACTCCGGCTAGGACACACCAACACATCCTTACAAAAACCAGACCCCCACAATGCAGCAACTGCAACAACCAAGCCCCACTTACTCCACATCACATCATATTCGATTGCCCAAAAGTACAAACCATCGCAAACCAACTATTTGGAAACGACCCCTTCATCAACATTCCGGCAAAACCATCAGAACCAGAATATCAACTACACATGCCAATTACTAACACCTACTAACCTTCACAAAAAAATTTAAAGTAATTCGATATTAGCCGAAATCCCTGGCAGCTAGCGCTATGTAGAATTAAGTTACTGTGTAATTAATTACATCGTAATAAATAATAATAATAATAATAATAATAATAATTCTCGGCAGAGCGTTGGTCTTTGGGCTGCTTTGGTCGGGTTTCGTAGCTTTCCAGCTACTCTGACTGCCTATTGAACTCAGGCGTATGGTAATGGACACACGTTTCTTCCAAAGCGTCGGAAAATGTCCACTCGATTACGCTGCAACAACGCCAAGCCGGCCGTTGAATCATCAATGCGCTACGTTTTTTGGTCGACGGGCAGCAAACGCGGCACCCATCTTACCGATAGCTCCTTCATCTCCAAAAGCTCGGGTACAATGTATCCCGCCTTTTTTTGAGATGCTCATGCCTCAGATAACTCCCGCAACTTCACTTTACGATCACTCACAACGATTCCATGCACCTGCTTTACGATTTCCGCATTCGTCTCCTCTTTTGGCCTTCCACAGCGAGGTGCGTCTTCGGTGCCTGTACGACCCATTTTAAATTCACTAAACCGCCGGTATACTGTTGTTTTCGACCGAACGAATGTGGGATAACATTTCTACAACCATTGCAATGATTGTTCAGAAGTTCTTCCCACCAAGAAACTATGTTGGATAAAGATGCGTAATTCCTGTTTTTCCTTTTTTTTTTACGAAGACGAAAGTAGCGTCGCTCAAACAACTGTAGCTTGTAAATGAATGGACGAAATGTCACGAAACTTCATACATAAACTAGTCATAGACCCGCCTCTCGAAATGGGTCATGTTCGTTTTCTGGTGGCGACACCTATTGTAACATCCCGGGACTTTCCAGTCCATTTAGTAGTTCTAAAAAAATAATTCAGCACCCCGGAGGCAAACTTGGGGATATTCGGTGCATGCTCACACCACGTTACATTGCAACTGATCGTAAAGCTAAGCAAATACGTGCTTGCATTCGATTTAATGACCTAGCTGTTCATTATAAGCTGGCAACGATGATCTTCTATTTATTGGGTTGCACCACATAAAATGTCCGATTTTATAGTAAAAATTTAAAAGCCAATATTACTTTTCCGTACATTTTTATTCAATCAAAAGAAGATCCGTTGGCATCTATGACATTCTTCCAACGTGATATAAAGGTCAAATATTCCTTTTTCGTAGAAGTGCTGACTTTTTTGAGGCAATGAAATCTTCAAAGGCTTTTATGGCCTCTGCTCGGTTCCGGAAGAGCTTTTGCCGAGCAAGATGAATCCAGAGTGTGGAAAAGTTGGTAGTCCGTTGGGGAAATGTCAGGAGAGTACGGTGGATGCGTAAGAATTTCAAATCCCAACTGCAACAGTTTTTGCACCGTTACTTGCGAGGTATGGAGTCTAGTATTGTCATGCAAAAGGATCGGGCCGTGCCTATTGACCAACACAGGTTGTTTTTCAGCCAATTTGGCATGCAATATGTCGATCACAATATTTGATTTATCGTTTCTCCTGATTGAAGAAATGAGAAGCGGATTGAACCTTTCGTTGTCCACTAAATCGTCACCATAACCTTTTTTGAGTGAAGATCGGGCTTGGGGATGTGTTTGGGTTTTTCCCCTGCATCCAACCACTGCCCAGGTCTTTTACGGTTATCATACAGAATCCACTTTTCATCACAGGTGACTGCCCGGTGCAAAAACGGCTGTTTGGTTTCTTAATCTAAGCGATGCGCTGATTCCCAGGCGCCGTCGTTTTTGGGACTCGTGCAGTTCATGAAGTACCCACTTATCGGGTTTCTTTACCTTTCCTATGAGATAAAGGTGTCGACTTATTGTCATTGGGGATAGTCCCATGGTTTGTGCAATATCCCTCACCGATTTCGTTGGGCCCGCATTCACCGTTGCTCTTAAAACATCGTTGTCAAGTAACGTTTCCGGCTTCCCATGTGGTTCATTTTCGAGGCTGAAATCTCCCAAACGGAACAATCAAAACCAACGTCGTATAGTGCATTCGATTACCGCTACATCCTCAAACGTGTCATTAATGATTTTCATTGCCAATGACGCATTATGTCCCATTTTAAATTCATAAAGGAAGAGGGTTCGAATTTGAACTGCCGAGAGCATGGTAAACAATTTCTAGAAAATATAACTCTATTTGTAACGAACCCTAATATTCTCACACGTCAAGCACACGTATCACTTTACTTTATAAAAAAAGTAAATTTAACTTTCTGGCACAGACGTTCACTCGAGAACGTCTTATTTCAGACTGAGCGAAGATCGGACATTTCATGTGATACAACCCAATATAAATAGTAATGTCGATTTTCCACCTTCAAGTTTTCGACCTGTAGAAGCACTGCATAGTCAGTCAACAGTTCTTCCAAAGAACGCCCCTGCGTCAAAAGCAGTGATCTTTTGGCGGATTTTGTCTTTGGTCGTGTGTTCCGCCGAACACTGTCCACAAAAGAGAAAAATAAACAAACCGGAACACGGAGACACAGCCACAACTAAAAAAACATTGCGAAATGGTTTTGTTTTAATTTTTCTTTTATTTTAATTTTGGTTTGTACAGTGTTACAATTACTTGTTTGTACATTTATTTTTATTAATTGTATGTTGCAGAAACGGAAACAACAAACTTTTCACCACACCTCGAACCGTCTTAATTTGAAAATGTTCTTAATTTCTTCCTGGCGAACTTGTATAGCCTTACACTTAATGTTTTCAACACTATTACCAACAAGGTGAATTAGAATCGCACACGTTACGAGTACCACGAAAGGGTCGCGAGGAGGATAATCGTCTCAGTCTCCGAATCTACTGTTCTCACTTCATTTAATTATTTTTGCGAACAATGTGATTAACCAATACACTTTTCCGAATGTCCTAGTGAGGACCAGTGAGGATCACGGGCCTGCGCGCGTTGAATTGCTGGGCGTTGAACGTCGGATATATACGTCTCTATCTAATTTTAATACGTTGCGCGGATCGACCTCTGGGATTCTCTAATTATTCTGTATCATTTTTTCTCTGGGGATGTCCCTATTCACCCCATAGTTCGGTTTTTCCTTTTGTTTTTCTTCTCCTGGTGATTCTCTCTCAATCGAGAATCTCTCCATCAGGGAAGATTGCACTCACACATACAGACGCGGGAGTTGCCGTCTGTGGGTTCACCAGAATTATCACACTTCTGCTGCGTTGCTTATGCAAACATCCGAGTGTGTGGTTTACTTTAGGCGATCCTGGGATCGTGGTAATCATCGTGTTTACTTTGCCCTGTGGGAACAGCGTTTTCGTTTATTGCTGTTTCTCCGTAATGGCCTTTGTTTAGTGAAGTTATAGCGTTTGAAATAATAGTGCAGAAGATCGTGTGATTCGAACTGACGCTATGGCAGTTTGAATCACGAAACTAATTGTACCTAAGCGTTACCCATCAGGCTACTGACCGTGTTTAGAATTTGATTTTTAAACTCGACTATACTCCACTGATGTGAATTATTTTTGTTATCGCTATGGTATGCGGCTCTGATGTATTTTCTTGTTCGATCTTTCGTTCGGTGCTCTTCACTATTTTGCTTGTGTATTGTGTGTGTATCTGTTAGAGTCGCCACAAAGTGCATTGCATCGGGGACAATGATTTTGCCGACGGATTGTTTTCTGGCAATTGGCTTATCGCCGGGCATTTTACGTTTGTCGACATCTGGCACAGCTGTGCCAACCCCTTGTGTTTATCCAGCTAATGGATCGGTACACAATCTCTATAATGGGTCGTGTCCTTCGATCGCCGCACAGGCGTACGGAAATTGTTCGGGACTTGGGGCCCACGTATCTGTGGATACGTGGGGATGTTGACACCAGTATGTATGCCACCTTTGGTCATGTTACGACCACAACCACCCATCCTATAAAAATTACCCTTTTGGAGCTAGTCTCCACCACTAACGGCGATACACGCCAAAAACATCCACTTAAAGGATGTGACATAATGCTAAATTAAAGCATTACCCCATACACCTCGTCCCGCATAAATTGATAGCAAGCAAATCGAACTAAACGTTCAATTTGCACTAATCAATGAAACTCCAAGCAAATTGAACTAAACGTTCAATTTGCTCATATAAAAAAAACTCCTAAAAGGCAAATGTGCGGTCCAGATGCCGTCTTTCAAACAAAACCACTGAGTATCATAAAAAATTGCGCGCCAGCAATTTTACGAGACCTCAGAAAAATGGTTATCTAAAACAATTAAAACAACCAACGCCAGTTTTCGTTTTAACAAAATTAAGTTAAAACAAACAAAAGGAAAATATTCGCCTTTGTATCGATTCCCCACGGAAAAGATCCTTGCCCATTCGGAAAAAATAAACAACATAGAGAATCAGAAATGCTCATTAGCACAATTCTCTATTTGTATTCCCTATCGTATTCTTACAAAAGGGATCCTTGCCGAGTCGGCTAGAACAAACAACAGGCATCATAAAACGAATTACACATTCGTTTAGCGCATATCAACATAGAGGATTATAAATGTGCATTCGCACGATCCTCTGTTGATTTTTCCCTTCGTGTTTCCGCGTTTGATCCCAAGCCGGGAAAGATAAAGAAAGAAATGCCATATACTTCGATCTTCAGGATGAAGAAAAAAAAGGTCTTCGTTTGAGAGTTTGGGTTTTGAATCTCGACGGAGACGGCGAGACTTTGGTGAGTTGTGTTTGGAATTACGACCTGGACGGTGCGTTCAAGAGTTGTTGGTGAAGAGTTGGCAACAAGCAAGTAACGTGCTGAGGTTGAACAATCGTGTGTCGGGTCATTTTAATATATCGACTGAATTTCTGGTTGCTATCAGTTGAGTGTCTTAACTAAGAGTATTGCATCGTGTTTAACCAACTTCAGGTGCGTTCCGGTGTGTGCTTATTATTTCTATATATAAAATAATAATTTGTGCAAACAGCGGTGAACTAAAATAACTTTGAACAATACGTGTTTAATAAGAGTAAAACTAGATAAAATAACTTTGAAAATAGATCTAGTAAGAATACGTTTTAATAAGTGCGAACAAAATAAAGTAAATTAGAATAAAGCAATAAAGAACAAAAAGTGTTTTATTTAAAGAGGGATTCCAACGTGTGTGTGATGTTTAAAGTGAATGACAAACAGATCCTTTACAAAAACAAAATACAAGAGTATTCTTTTGTAAGAATACGATAGGGAATACAAATAGAGAATTGTGCTAATGAGCATTTCTGATTCTCTATGTTGTGTATTTTAGCCGAATGGGCAAGGATCTTTTCCGTGGGGAATCGATACAAAGGCGAATATTTTCCTTTTGTTTGTTTTAACTTAATTTTGTTAAAACGAAAACTGGCGTTGGTTGTTTTAATTGTTTTAGATAACCATTTTTCTGAGGTCTCGTAAAATTGCTGGCGCGCAATTTTTTATGATATTCAGTGGTTTTGTTTGAAAGACGGTATCTGGTCCGCACATTTGCATTTTAGGAGTTTTTTTTATGTGAGCAAATTGAACATTTAGTTCAATTTGCTTGGAGTTTCATTGATTAGTGCAAATTGAACGTTTAGTTCGATTTGCTTGCTATCAATTTATGCGGGACGAGGCGTATGGGGTAATGCTTTAATTTAGCATTATGTCACATCCTTTAAGTGGATGTTTTTCGCGTGTATCGCCGTTAGTGGTGGAGACTAGCTCCAAAAGGGTAATTTTCATGGGATGGGTGGTTGTGGTCGTAACAGTCAGGTGAAAAGGTGGTTGGTTATAGGTGAGTATGTTCCTTGGTGGAACGATGATATCTCAGCCTATGGTGATTTGTGCGGTTCGTGGTACCGCCACAATCTCATCGTTGCCAAGTGGTAACAGTAGAGAGCCGTCTACAAGAACAACGTCTAATGTAAGGGTAATGATAAATAGTAAAAATTCCACGGTGGCTAATGCACGGCGCCGACTTCAACCACAACCCAGGTGCCATGTTAGGCTTTGAACCAGAACTACTTGTCAGTCCAGCCAAACTAGACCAATGACATTGGTTTTGATTTGAGTTCACACTCCTGTACCTAAAACTGTTCATAACTTTACACACATATGGATATTTTTGTTTCGTTTCCGTTTGAATTTCATTTCGTTGTACTGCGAATTCGTTACCAGGGATCTTGTGTTTACGTTATCGCTGAAATGAAGATAAAGAGTTATGCGCAGATCATTCTGTTGTCTCTCCTCACTCCAATCGATGGATCACGATCCCATAGCCTTCTTCGCTGTTGTCCGGGTTGGATCCCTGACCATCTGCTGATTGGTGGCTCTGTCTCGGAATACTGCGTAGTTCCCTCCGGTTGGGCGTTCAGACTTGTGTTGCGGCAGAGGGTTGCAAAAGGGATCTTTGTGTGTGCGCTTAATGTTGAATGCGACATGGGTGAGACTGGCGCCCTGGGTGAGCGCGCGTCAGGAGTTAGTTACGTCTTGTGCTTCGGAAGTGTAGCGTGTGTTTGATTCGTATTTTGCTCTGGTTCTTAGATTTTAGTCAAAGTCCTATAGAGAAGTCCGCGTCGGTCGGCTCGGTAGCTTCGCTTTCTCCCAATTGACCGATATAAATAACATTCGTGGTAGTGCAAATTAAATAAGTGCGGCCAATGTTAAGTGTGATTCCAAAAGTATCTTCGAATGAGACAAATACACAATCCACTGCGATAGGAATCAAGTTACCCTGATTTGCGTGATCAATCTATCTAACATCACCCGCGATTTGAAGTAAGGCGGTTGTGGTAAGAGGTATTCCGGATCGTCTGATTTGGGCAATGAAGTGAAGCACTACGCCACATATCGTTGTGGTTTTGTGGATTATTCATAATCCTGTCATGTTCTGGGATTGAGTGAAGTGGAAACTTGTGCTTCGGTCGACAACCGATATTTGAAGTCCTTACAAACGTGTTGCAATTTTTTTGGTGCTCCGCCGTGGCGTTACGATGCTCAATTTCTCCAATTCACATCCGTGTCTCGGAATTACTCAATTCGCGATTAAACGACAATCGTTAGTGCCAAGATATCTCCCGGGATCATTCGAGCTACGAGCTGCTGAGAATATGTGTCCGATCATTGAGGGGTGTTATCGTGTTTGCGACGATAGTAAAGCACGTGTGATTCGAACTGACGCTATGACGGTTGGAATCACTAAAAATGTAACCAATGCTCAACACATCAGCCTACTGCCGTGAATACGAATTCGATTTCTAAACTCAAGTACACTCAACTGGTGTGGAATTGTTATGTTATTGCTTGGTATACGACTGATGCATTTTTTTATTCGATTTTTTTCGGTGTTCTTCACTATTTGCTTGTGTATTGTGCGTGTATCTGTTAGAAACACCACACTACTTCCTCCTCAATAACTTTGTTACGATTAACTTCGTGTGCGAACGACAGAGCGAGGAACGAGCGAGCGAGATGGCGTCGGAGCAGGCGAGTGTGCCGGTGCTCCACGCGGTAGTCATAATCGAGTAGTAAAGTTGTAAAGTTCTGTTGCTTTTTGCTTATTCGAATTTCCTTTGGGCGTTATATTTGCTTGGGTATTGTGTGTATATCTCTTAGAATCGCCACAGTGTCGTATCCCCCTTGAACTGGCGGAGGATGCTGAGTGTGTTATGCTAGAGTTAAACGGGCAACTAATCACCGCATGACGGGTAATGACGATCGAATAGTGATAGCGAGAAATATATTAATTATCCTTTTCTATTTCATGTTATGAATGAGCCACACGTGTTTCCATCTTGAGAGTTCCTGGTACTGCTCAACTACGATTTAATCGACGCGATGCAGAGTTAGTTCGAAGAGTTCGTGAGCCACTACGTAGAGTTCTGGAAAGTCGGTGGCAAGAAGACTACAATGCCGAGTGTGGTTTCCGTGGTCCATACGTCGATGTTATTTAACCCCATCCCTTGATACGGATTTGGTATGGGAGTTGCCTCGCAGATTTCGATAATCATCATCATCGTCATCGGCACTACAACCGGGAACCGGTCTTGGCCTTATTTAGCAAGTCCTGAGGCTTGTTAAATTTTCCATGATAATTTGTTTTTCCGGGAAAGGTCATTAGTCTTGCGCCAGAGGCTCATCATCATCATCATCATCATCATCGGCACTACAACCTAGAACCGGTCTTGGCCTTATTTAGCAAGTCCTGAGGCTTGTTAAATTTTCCATAATGATTTGTTTTTTTCCGGGCAAGGTCATTAGTCTTGCGCCAGAGGCTCCCCGACGAGGAATCGAACCCCGGTCTCCCGCGTGACAGGCAGGGATACTAACCACTATACTATCGAGGAGTTGTAAAAATACTAGATGTAAATTCGAATAACACAAGGAATGAAGAAATATTTTTTCGAAGCACACCTCCGACCATGGAAAGGATTTCGATAATAACAAGTCGAAAAGAATCTTTACGAAGATTGCATGTTTGAAGAAGAAAACCCGAATGAGCGGTCAGGAAGGAGTACAGTGGAGCTGAAACTACCCTCCCCATCCACCACAGCAAAGTACAGTCCAGCTTGCGAAATCGGTGATATGACGAATAGTGGGTGCTCGACGAAATAATAGGAGTCATCAGCCGTTTAATGTCGACCGTAGAATACCTTGTAGCAATGACACACCACTCATCCATTGGAAGTTGACGTAGTAGGGCAAAACTGCATCGGTCGGTTTCCCATGATTGGATAGTCCTCGACGGCTCATTCGCCTTCACTCTACGTGAGACGCCCACGTTATTTAACAAAGTCATTATAGAATTAATAATGGTGGTAAAAGGTAATTTACTTTCTCTTTTTGCTGAGAAGTTAAACTTACAATTTTAGAAAAACTCAAAATTTTTTAAAAGACAAAATTACTTTATTACCTTTCGCGAATACTATTCTATCCTTTTAATATCACTTTACGTTACTTTTTGATAATCTTTTAGTTGCACACTCAATACTCTACCACACAACATAACACTCGGTCCGAAATACTATAAATCAACGACTACACTTTGCTTCCATAGAATTTTATGTAATTATGTTAAATTAAAATAACCTTGGTTAACACGACACAGTTTGCGTAATTTAAAATTTACCAAAATATATCACATCCAATAATTTAATACATAAGAAAAGTAAAGGAAAATCTGCGCCAGGACAACTGCATATAAATAACAAATAGATTACACCTATGCTAGTTGAATGCTTAACACATCAAAAAACTAAAAGCCGCACGGGTGGAAGGGTCTTCTATCAGCTTTGCCAGGACTATTGCAAGCCAACAAATATATCACACCTCAGATAGCGGAACACATTACAGCAAAAAATCAAGGCACACACCGGAAAGTCTCAAACACCTGCTCCGGATTAACATCAATCCAATACCTGAGCGGAAAAATCCGAAATTCTCGGAAACCCAGCTTACAGCATTTCGACAGGATGCTTGGTTTCCAAAACAAAGCATTTGTCATTGTGCAACGTTGCCTTAAAACATATACACAGTTAATATTATAGGCAATTTTTACTTCCAAGGAAATTGGGCAAAGGTTTTTTTTACTAATACGTAATAGTTGCTTTTTTGCATGCCTACCATTCTAATGTTTTTATACACAAAGGCACGAGGACAACAAGCGTGCAACAAGCTAATGGAATTCTGAGGGTAGGAAAACATTGAAGGACGGTTCGAGAAAGTCCTTAGTCACAACATAACACAATTTACCTCTTTACAGCTTTCGGTATTATTTAAATAAAAATCCCAAATATAATCTAAAAATAAATTTATCGCACTTACATTCGATTCAATCTCATTTTTGAGATTTTGTTCTTTTTCTTTCATTTCCTTCTGCCAATTATACAAGTCGCCTAATGTATTTTTTACATCTTCTGCGTGGTGGCGGATTTCATATTGTCGGCGAACAATATCTTGGTTCTGTAATGCTTCCATTTATGTGACGATTTTACGTTATTAAATGTCGTTTTAATGCCCTTTTGAACTCATTAAGTATAATAGTAAAATAATAAATTGATATAGCTTCACACGGGGCGAAAAGTAAAACTAAATCGAATCTTCGTTGTCATATCAACAATCATCGGATGTTTGGTATTGTAGCGCCATCTAACGTAATACAAAATACAACCAAACGTTGTAGCCAACTGAAAATAATGAAATTTCAAATGTAAATAATAGGAATCAAAAGATTACTCCGTTAATTAAATAGTAGAATTCAAAACTGATTTGATAAAACTTTTTTTTAAAACATAAATCCGCTGAATCAAAAAGGGTTGTTAGTGTTGGTTGTGCCGAGCGCTGTGATTGATTATCGTTACAATTTATAAATTTTTTTTTTTTATACAAACTCGCGCACAAAGGTGGATTTTCGAGTACCCTTAACTGTCAGAGTACAGTGCGAATGGATGAAGAGGAAGTGGATAATAAGGAAAGGAGGTATCGATGTACATTGGTGTTAAATGCCTGAACATTACAACGACCAGGAAGCACATGATCAGGTAGAGTATTCCACATTCGTGTGGTTCGGTTAAAGAATGACTCTATATTTATTTGTGTGGCTGAAGTTCACTTTCAACGTGAATTGATGCGCATTCTCAGATTGACGGGTATCGCGGGAAAATGTCTGAGGAGGCGGAATACATTGAGCAAGTTCAGTTGAGCAACCACCGTGATAATACCTATAGGAAAGAGATAGGGACGATACTGTGACGCATATGACAATCAGTACTAGAATATTCTAGAAAGTCCAAAACAAAGTATCAGAGTATTCTAAAAAGTACTGGAAAACTGGAGACTATGAACAGTAAAAAATTCGAGGCTATGGAACGGACGGAAACGAAACACCGAAACAGAGTGAGGAAACGCACGCAGATCGGGAAGTAAGAAGTAAGCAGTGAAGCAAGCGATAAGTACGGAAGCGAAAAGTCAAGAAATCGTTAAGTGTACGGTGAAAATAACGGTTGTTATTAATGGACTAATAAAGTGTTCCAGTAATTCAAAAATCGATTTAACGCTCTTGTTTATTAAAATAATTAATCCAGCGAACCCTAAGCTCACTACAATTGGTGTCAGAAGTGGGATTAATTATTGGTGAAGTAAATAAGTCTGTGAAAGTGTGTTGTGACGATGTCAGATCGACATTTGGGGGATCTTCGCGTTCCTGAATTGAAGAAAGAACTTGAGGACGGGAATCTGGATAGCAGAGATCAGAAGCAAATTCTTCGACAGCGTCTACAAGCAGCAATGGAGGAAGAGGGTATTGATATCGACACATATGTTTTTACGATTGGGCCAGACTGTCCGGATGGAGAAGAAACAGCGAGTCAAGATGGTGCCAATGTAACGGAGAAGAGTTCACCACAGTTGGACATTTCGGAGATGCTCAGGATGATGATGACAAAATTGGACGCCCAAGCTACAGATATTAACTCAAAATTGGACGCGCAAGCTGCAGATGTTAATGCACAGTTGAATGCCCAAACGCAGTGGATGAAATGTCATTTTCAACACTTTAAGGAAGAAATTCAGTCAAAAATTCGGAACGAATAGAAAATCTGGACCTAAAAATCACTGATGAAACAACGCGAATCGAAAAGAGACTTGAGTGTGTTGAGAGAAATAAGACATCTGTTGAGGTGCTATGTTTCTGAATTTAAATCTATGGCTTACCTCCTTAGTGTGGTGTGCCCTCGCAACTTCCTTCGGTAGGCGTGGGGGTTTCCGGATGGGAGACTCGGTGTGCGTGAGTTCCTTGGGTGTTTTCCTCTAGTGTGGTGGTGTACTGGGCGGAGTTTACTTTTTGGGGCGTCGGTTGTTACTCCGGGGCAGAGCGCGCTGTTCTTCCCTTAATGTACTATAGACATCCCGCCATGGGGGTTCCCGGAGTTAGTGGCCGCAATGGTAGGTCATTATTTCTTTACGATAGGGGTTCCCGTGTTAGTGGCCGCAACAACCTGTCATGGACTCTTTGCAATTGTGTTCCCGTGTTAGTGGCCGCAACAACCTGTCATGGACTCTTTGCAATAGGGTTCCCGTGTTAGTGGCCGCGACAACCTGTCATGGACTCTTTGCAATAGGGTTCCTGTGTTAGTGGCCGCGACAACCTGTCATGGACTCTTTGCAATAGGGTTCCCGTGTTAGTGGCCGCGACAACCTGTCATGGACTCTTTGCAATAGGGTTCCCGTGTTAGTGGCCGCGACAACCTGTCATGGACTCTTTGCAATAGGGTTCCCGTGTTAGTGGCCCCAACAACCTGTCATGGAGTCTTTGCAATAGGGTTCCCGTGTTAGCGGCCGCGACAACCTGTTATGGACTCTTTGCAGTAGGGTATCCCATGAAAATAAAACGTCGTTCTATGGCTTCGGACTTATTTTGTGTTTTTATTTCGGTTAAGCTTCTTATCGGCGTGGCTTCGGCCTTCTGGGATTCTACTGATCGTGAAATTGAAAATTACTGCCCTTTTATTCTGCTTGTCGTTGAGATTTGTCAAAAATTTTATTGTTGAAAATTCCAAGAAGCACACACAAGGTTCTGTGTGCTTCAGTTGGAATAGGGCTCTGGGAAGTGACTAGGAATTTATTTGAATAAATTCCTGGAAGGTAAATCATGAAATGCATTTTGAGTTAAGCATTTCATGATGTCAGGATTTTTGGGAATTGGATCAATGCACGACAAATGGACTTTGGTTTAAATTATCGTGCATATGATTCAATTGGATTAGGGTGTAAGTTAATGTGAAATTGAATGAATGTGTGACAAATTAATTTTTGGTTTAATTTAGCGCTCATATGATTCAATATGGAATTTGGATTTGGATTATAGGAAGTATTGGGGATTTGGATGGGATTATTGGTAGTATTGGGGATTTGGATGGGAGTAGAGATTTAGGATCGCTACACATCGCCTAGCAATCAACATGACTACAAAGGTACAAGGATGCAACCACCAACCTTCGATGGAACGGGACCCTTCCCCGTATTTATACATCAGTTTGACGCCGCGGCCAATTATAATAAGTGGTCGGATGAGCAAAAGTCAACATCACTAATCTTGTCACAATTGCTACAAACCATGCCAGCAGAGAAGCAAACAGATTTCCAAGCGGCAAGAGACGGCCTTGAAGCTAGATATGGAGACAACCACATGCAGCAGGTCTACCGTATGCAACTGCGGAGCAGAACGCAGAAACCTGGAGAAAATCTTCAACAGTTGCAGGCAGACATTGAGCGATTGGCAAACTTGTCTTATTCAAATATGACTAAGGAATTTCTTAACGAGGTAGCAATGGATGCATTTATAAATGCACTCCAAGATCGGGACTTGCAACAAGCCGTTCGTTTGGCAGGGAAGAAGACGA
Source organism: Microdon myrmicae (assembly GCA_963931805.1). Taxonomy (NCBI): domain Eukaryota; kingdom Metazoa; phylum Arthropoda; class Insecta; order Diptera; family Syrphidae; genus Microdon; species Microdon myrmicae. The sequence goes on from OZ007496.1 coordinate 26,840,253, forward strand.
CTAATGAAATACTGGCGTTCGCATTGGCATATGAATCTCGTAACTGGCTACCAGGAGTACACATAGAGTCCGAGAAATGTCCGTCCTGCCAAAAAATCGGGCATGTACAAAGGAGAATCTCGAGACCTGATATGAAGTGTTGGACATGCGGCGTAGTCGGCCACATCTCTGTTGACTGTAGGAAACGTCGACGAATGAATGAAACATCAAGTGAGAATTGTTATTCATGCGCTAATCACAAGAGAAGCCTTCAGCGTGATTCAGACTTTGACAGCACCACGACCGAATGTAAATCCTTGCATCAACAGATAATTGTTCTTAAGACCAGCCGACAAAAGGTAATTGAGGAGAACAATCGTTTATCAACTGATCTAGCAGAGAGGCAAGCTGAAATTTTGACCCTAAAGCGTCGCCTTCAGGATTCGGAAGTAGAAATTGAACATTTAAAACAAGAGGCGTACGAGCTCCGAAAGGTACAAGCAGAAGTACTAGATGGCTGGACGGGTGATGCTATACGCGTAGCTCAACATCAGGATGAAGATGTGTCGCGAATCCCGGAACACAAAGAAAAGAAGGAGCGGTCAACTTGGAACAATATTTCCGACAAGAGTGAAACATTTAAAGCATATTGGGCACAATGGAATTCCTTGCTGGTGGAAGATGGAATTCTAAAGCGTTGTGATGGGAATGGCAGCAAAACGGGAGCATAAGAAAACCAAAACTGAACTCGAGGTGGATCGTTATTTCTTTATTGTTTAAGTCGGATGCGACTTGGTTAACAATTTAGTAACAACGCACAACAATTCAATTGCTCTACATGAGATTGAGTTAATTTATTTCACAATTTATGGTGGATCAGCAACAATGACACGGAAGTTGTGCGCGCGATAATAGCTGGTAGCAGACTGACTTTTGGACTTTTGCCAAGCGGGGCATTGCGCGCTCCTGGTCCTGTTGTGGTGGCTACACGTGGTAGCGGTTGGCCTGGGTAGTTTTGGACTTGGGCAGGAGCTTGACCGCATGGTGTTCTGGGTGTGGTGGGATGCCTTGGAGTGTTCGAGCGGCGACCCGACTGGTCACCGATGTTGCGTTTTAGGGGTGGGCAGGTGCGTTGGTGAATTTCCTGAGTGGTTGGCTTGGAGCTTCCTTAGGATTTGGTCTGCCTTGAGACCTTCGAGTGGGTAAGCTTCCGGTTCCTCGATTGCCTCCTGCCCCTGCAGTGGTTCAGCGGGCGGGGGTATGTCTGGTAGTTGGGTCGCGCAAGTGGTCGGTGGCTGGTAGTTGCATGGGCCTTGTAGGTGGCCCCTGGGACTGATGCCGGCGAGACTTCCGCTGCGTTCTCTGATGGGAGCTGCGATCGTCAGTCGGAAGGTCGAGCAGTTCCTTTGGGACGGAGTTGTAAATTCGCAACCCACGAGGAATGGCCATATGATGGCTGGTGACAGGCCTTGTCACCTTTGCGCTGGATGCCGCGGTGGGTACTGCGCCTGTTAGCACCCATCCCAGTTCAGTGACCTGCGCGACGAGGCCGGAACGTTGGTCCTTCCTTAGACCTTCGAGGATGATTTTGGGGTACATGTCTGCCTCAAGGATGATGTCCACCTTGTCGGCGGAGGCGATGTTTGGATCGGCAAGCTCCAGATCCCCCATGAACGAGAGATCCCTCGTCGCCGATTGTGATGGTGGTGCATACACTGATGGCCCTGACAGGATGAAGGGCCTAAGTGTCCATTGTCTCGAGCCGTGGAGGCGAGGAGTGATGCTGATGGCGGTTTGAGTCCTGGTGGCAGGGCCACGACTGCCCCCAAAACGATGGATTAGTCTCACAGGTGGCTGAATCTTGAGTAGTCCCCGTGAACATTATTGCACTGGGGTACAATTTTCAATAGTTTCCTTTGTTGCAATTACGGCATAGAACGCACGACTACGTGAAACGTTTTCGATTTATTGATGAATCTGCTCTTCGTCTGCGTTGCTGAACCCTTATCGGTTTTGATTTCACTGCACACTACACTTTGTTAGACCAGTCGATTGGTTGAAATAGTTTCTTGGGAAACTAAGCTTCTGCAGTATTCGATTGTTATGCCACGAACTGGGCGGCGATGAGAGGATCCAAACGGTGCTGAATCCAGTTTGTTGTGCCGCGAACTAAGCGGCGATGAGAAGATCCAATAAGCACTGGATCCGGCTCGAAGGACCAGAAAAATGTGACGGGAATGTTTGAAGTTGTCCACTGTTCCCGTGTAGAGAGGAAGCCGATGAAACTGGCAGCAAAACGGGAGCACAAGAAAACCAAAACTGAACTCGAGGTGGATCGTTATTTCTTTATTGTTTAAGTCGAATGCGACTTGGTTTACAATTTAGTAACAACGCACAATTCAATTGCTCTACATGAGATCGAGTTAATTTATTTCATAATTTATGGTGGATCAGCAACAATGACACGGAAGTTGTGCGCGCGATAATAGCTGGTAGCAGACTGACTTTTGGTAAATGACGCCGAATAACCGCCAATTCAAAAAGGGGGCGTTGCTGACCTCATTGTTGGTGACAATCGGCCAGCTGATCCGCGACAGCTGCCGCGCAACTGGTATACACTGAGAATGTACTAGATTTCTCCAGTACATTCAACTGCCAATCCGCAACAGCGTAAATGGGAAGCCGCGGACGGAAAATCCTATCGAATGCAGATTCTAGTCCCACCATCAAAAGTGAAGGATGTACTAACAGAAATGCACGACTGGGCCTCCGGTGGGCATCTAGGAGTTAATAAGACACTTTCAAAATTACGATCTCGATTCTACTGCCTTCACATGAGAGATGACGCCGAGTCTTGGTGTAGGAAGTGCACAACTTGCATTGCGACCAAAGGACCAACAGCAAAACCAAGGAGCGTTATGAAGCAGTACAGCGTGGGTACCCCCTTCGAGCAAATTGCGATTGATATCTCAGGACCATTTCCAAAAACAAACGACAACAACAAATACATGTTGGTCATCATGAATTACTTCAGCAAGTGGGTGGAAGTCCTTCCAATTACAAACCAAGAAGCAACAACCGTCATTGAGCAGCTTATCAATAATTGGATCAGCAGATATGGAGTCCCCTGTAAGCTTCATTCCGACCAGGGCCGAACCTTCGAATCACAGATATTTCAAGGTATCTGTGCGACACTGGGCGTAAGGAAAACCAGGACCACACCCTTACATCCGCAGTCAGACGGAATGGTTGAAAGGTTCAACCGAACAATAAAAGAGCATTTATCGAAGGTCGTTAGCGATCACCAACGAGATTGGGACAAATATGTTCAAACCTTTATCATGAGTTATAGATCGGCTAATCACGATACGACAGGCCATTCTCCAGTAAGAATTATATTTGGACGAGAGGTACCATTACCAGCCGATCTGCGATTCGGAATACCTCCATATGCCATAGATAAGACCGAAAACTACGTAGCCGAATGGAGAAATCGCCTCGATGAGATTCATCATTTGGTTCGAAAGCAAATCAAGGTATCCAGTGACAGGATGAAAACAAGGTACGACGTTCGAGCCAACGCATGCGGATTTAATGCAGGCGATCACGTGTGGCTTTATAACCCTCATCGGCTAAAAGGAAGACTCCGAAGTTGCAGCAACATTGGGAAGGACCGTATAAGATTCTCACAATAATTAACGACGTTGTCTATAGGATTCAGCGATGACCGAACGCCAAGATGAAAGTGGTACATCGTGACCGACTGGCGACTTTTGTTAACCCACGAGACCTGTGAACTTAGTTCGGGACGAACTAATCTAGGCGGAGGGTAGTGTTACGCATATTACAATCAGTACTAGAATATTCTAGAAAGTGCTGGGAAAACTGGAGACTATGGGCAGTAGAAAATTCGAGGCTATGGAGCGGGTGGAAACGAAACACCGAATCAGAATGAGGAAACGGTATAAATACGTCACACGCAGATCAAGAAGTAAGAAGTAAGTAGTAAGAAGTAAGCAGTAAAAGACGCGATAAGTACGGAAGCGATAAGTCAAGAAATCGTTATGTGTACAGTAAAAATGACGGTTGTTATTACCGGACTAATAAAGTGTTACATTAATTCAAAATCAATTTAACGGCTCTTATTTATTAAAAATAATTAATCCAGCGAACCCTAAGCTCGCTACAATATACATATTGTTACGTTTTTACTTCGCACACGACCGTTAAACTATGTCCAGTTTAAACTATCCGTTCTTTTTACGCGAGTTTGACCACTGGATCGTAAGAGTGCTTCGATGTTCAAGGACAACCTCTTTTTGCTCCGTTAAATTCCTCAATCCCTCGTCTCCTGTAGCTCTCGTTTTTCCTTGGTTGTTGCACGTGTCTCTCGTGGTTCCGTCTGCTTCTGACGTTTTTGCCAGTTTCGTGTATTCTCCAGTATTCCTCTAGATGGCTCCAGAATCGGTGTGTTGATGTCGTATTAGTTGGCTTAAGGCTCGGTGCGACGCCATGAGGTCACGCTAACGGTTGACAAATGTGTCGGTTTTGAATTTGTGACTATATATATATATATATACATATATAGTGCGGTGGCGCAAAATTAATCACCCTATCGGAAGATGTTATAATATTTGCAAATGGCGTCGTACGTCAATCATGTTTGAGATTTGTGAACTAGACATCATATTTGACATTTGAGAACTAGAAAAAATTGTAAAAGTCCAAATAAAGATTTCCATCACGCAAAATCATTTTTTTTATTTATTAAAAAAGTAATTCAAAAACAAAATTGGATGATTAATTTTCCGCCACCCACTATTTAGTGTAGTTGAGAGATAATGTAACTCTTTTCGTTCTGCAATTATTTGGTTTGTCTTTTTAAATGTTAATCCCATTGTATTATATTATTTAACGATTTACCTTTCTCTTTTTGAGACTAAACGGTGAGTGAATTTATTTATCATTTCTTTCATTTCAGACCTTTTTATTAATTCGCCACTAATTGCTGTTCAACACTCAGTACATTATTTTTCTCGATTACTTGTAAAAAATTGTCTTTAATACTGACTGTTCAAACTTTTTGAGCGCCATATTATTTATTATTGGTTAGCAATATGCAGAAATATTGTGGAATTTTCATTAAATAAAGGGATCTATACAAGTACGTTCATCCGATGACGAATGTTAATGCAGGATAATGTGCCTACTACAGGAAATGCCGCGTGTTTTTCTGTGCTCTTTAAATACCATTATTTTTGAATTATTATTTTAATATCGGGATTGGGGTATAACATAACATGTCTATTACGGATATATTGTGAGTTCAATTTCAACAGATTGTGTAACTACATATTTCAAAGAGAACTTTTAATTTTCAAATAATGTGCCGTTCAACACAATTTTTGGGCTGCTTATAATGAGTAACATTCGTTTTGTAGTTTAAACCCGATATTTTCCAGTTTATTTAGGCAGTGCATATTTCTCAGTGTAGTTGACAGTCATATACTGACTGCCTTTATCTAACAATTTTCATGTAAACATATGGGTCTGCCAGTGTCATATTGCTGTCAAAACATTTTTATGTAATTTTACTCATTATCTCTAATCAAGTAAAACCTAACTATATTGATGGCGGCACGGGCGTTAATTTTGCTTGGTCAATGTGTGCCATGTGTAAAGGCTACCGCCTCGAAAATTCGCATACGGCGAATGGATTTTGACGCTAATCTTAACATGGTAAATAATTTATATGTTTTCCCTATGATGTGAGTTGTTATGAACATCATTCAACTTTCAGTATTTCAAAAAAGACGAATTTGTTTTTGCTCATGATCCTCAAAAGATATGTAAAACTGGAGATATCGTACTCATAAAAGAATTACCAGAAAAACTGACTCGACTTATAACACACAAAGTAGAACAGATTGTATATCCATTGGGTGATATAACAGATCCAATAAGCGGCAAAAAAGTTGTGGTTGGAAAATATCGCGACGAAATTGAGGATGCTACCCAAATGTTTGGAAAATCAAAGAAAGCCTTTAACTACGATGAAGCTTTGCCCAGGGGCAGACTCGAAGGTACTAGAGATTTTACACATGGCGAAACGTATATTAAATACCATGAAGATGGGAAGGATCAACCATTCGCTGTGTAAAATGAACTGCTAAATAAAGGATACGTTTGTGCATTTTTTACATCAATTAAAATTTACGCTAATCGAATGATTTGTACCTTTATTCGGATAATTGTAATTGTACGACACATTACCCATACATAATATTGGCTGAACGAACGAGGCGAAACGACTGCACCTTTAACAATTCAATATCGGATATTATTGGAATTTATAATAACGTTTTACTGATCAGTCAGAGTTGTTTGAGTGCTTGCTCATACGTTGTATCCACTTCTAGTTTAAAAGCATTCTCGGATTTCTGGTTTGGTTTTATGTCCACAACATCATTCATTTGATCAGTTTCTGGCTCCACAAATGTCCGTGAGAAATTTAGTACTTTATTCGTTTTCCCACAGAATTTGTATAATCTCTTAGGGGGTTTATCATAAAGGGGATCTAACTCAGGTGCGTCCTCATCTTCCTCGAAGAATACGTGTGTTCCCATAGAGTAGTCATACGTTCCTGCAAAAACAAAACAAAAATTAATAATAAATTATATCAGAATTGAAAGTAAAATTGAAGGACAGTCTTAGGCACAATAAGAACGGATGCCCTATCAATTTTTCCACCCGCACAATCTTAACCATAAGTCTAAATTCATAATCGTTCACAATATTGTCATTACCAAAAAAATTAGATGCCTTTCGTACCTTTAAATTTCCACAGAAAATAGAAAGAATATAAATCTTGTATCTTCTCGGGTAGCGTGAAAGTTGACAACGAATCGTAAGGGATGTATGAACGATTGTATCTGTTTGTATTTGACTTTCCATCGCCCATTATAAACAGCTTGTAGGAGTTTTTTCCAGTTGAATTAACATGTGGCCACTAGTGTGGGTTCTAGTGTGTTTTTCCTGTACTAATTCGATTGTCCAGTAGTCCAGTCCATTATTATTATTATTATTTTTATTAACAAAATAATTACATACAAAATTACATTGCTAATCTTAATTAAAGAGCACAAGCTACGGGGGCTATCGGCTCAAATATTAATTGAATATTTAGTTAAAATAATAATGTGTTTATATATATATATATATATATATATATATATATATATATATATATATATATATATATATATATATATATATATATATATATATATATATATATATATATATATATATATATATATATATATATATATATATATATATATATATATATCTTCTATATGAATATATGTAATTTATATAGGAATATTATATAGTTTTACAAATTCGTTGATTCATAATATATTTTCTGTATTTGGGGCTTTTTAAATTGATGAAGCAGAGTTGTTTTTATAACCGAACTGGGCAGTGAACATTGTCCTAAGCCCAAAATATGTTTTATGTCGATGACTGCGTTGCATGTTGTGCAAATCGGAGGAGCTTCTTTGCGTAGTAGATGCTGATGAGTGACGGTTGTGTGGCCTAAGCGGAGTCTTGTAAAATTTGTGTTTGTGGCTTTTGTTGTCGTTGTGGAATATATTGGCTTGTCGCGTTCTGGATTAATAGTGGCGTAGTGGTGTACATATGATTTCCATGTCTTGTTCCATTTTTTTGAATAACGTTGGAAAGGTCTTTTTTGGTGAACGTATCAAAGAAATGGAGTGGCGTTTTGTGAGCCATAGCAGCAGCTTTGTCCGCATGTTCGTTTCCTTGTATTCCTGTGTGACCGGGGGTCCACATTAGTTTGAGTTTCTTAGGTGAACGAATGAGGATGTCTCTAATTTTGTTTATAACATGGACATTATATTTATCATTACGGATAGCATTAATAACTGATATACTATCAGTTGAAATAATGTATTTACCGCAAGTTTTTGATGCAATTTTAGCTGCTTCCAGAATAGCATGTGCTTCTGCAGTGAAGATTGATGCTTGTTCACACAGTAGACCCGTGCTAATAATTGACCCATCTTCATGAACAACTGCAAATGAAACGCTTTCAGATATTTTGGAGCCGCCGGCGAAAAGTACCGTCCATCCTTTTGTTCTGAATTCGGTCGAGATATCGTTGAAGAGAGCACGGAAGAATTTGCTGTCGGTATTGCTTTTTCGGTTCGAATTTAGGTCGAGAATGAAAGACGACTCTTTGATTGTCCAAGGTTGGTGTAAGGCCAGATATTTGGTAAAATGCTTCAATGGAAGATTCATTTCAATTGCAACTGCAACGATGTTAGAGATTGCGGATGGTATTCTCTTTGGCGTAGGTCGGCGTATTGCGGACTTGAAGTATTTTTCAGCAATGGATCCAGATGAAAATGACAATTTAGTATAACATTTTCCTCTTGTTGTTACAATTTGCTCTTCGATTGTTGGAAGACCTGCTTCTGCCAGTATGTTTTTGATTGGAGTGGTGGGAAAGGCGTTAATACTCCTCCTGGCCGCATGATGGTAGGCTGGTTTGATGATTTTTAACGTTAACTTAGGACAACTGCCGTATATAGATAAACTGTAATCAATTTTATTAAGTAAAAGAGCCCGGACTACGTTACATAATGTGTTTATATGTGCACTACTTTCCTTACATGCTAGATAACTAATAATATTGGTTCTGTCAGGTAGGCTCTTTTTTAATTCCGTGATGTGATTATTCCATTTGTTGCGGATTCGCAACTATATGCTCGGGGAGAATCTAGTACGTTCATCGTCTAGTACACTGCCCGACAAACATATTCACCACACCTGCCAGCAACTCGATGACAGTGCACGATCAGCTGTCATTCAATGATCAATGTTATTGGATGTAATTGGGTTTTTTAATGTACAAAACCATGTGCCTTTTTCTGTAAAACTCTGCTTTAAATAGTTGGTGAATAACGTTGTGTTCAGCGATAAGTCCATCGAAAATTTATCAGTTTTCATTTGAGTTTATGATTTATCTAAGTTTTCGCAAGTTAATTAGTTCATGTATACAAATATGTCTACTAACTATGCCCCAAAGTCTGGATTCGCTGCTGAAGCCCAACGCAAATCAAAGTGATCATCACTGCATACGGAAGGACAAGCAAGTGCATCAAATACATCCATTCATCGCGGGACCTTCAAACCGGAAGATTGACTAAAAAGGTATTGGTGTTCCTTTCGACCCTAAACTATTTGGTTTCAGGCAACGTTGGTTCGGACGCCACTGCGTCAATCCATCAGCAACGTGCTCCATCCATATTCCCCGACGACATTCCTCGCTCGGCAACGAGATAGCGCACACATTTATATTTTCTATCAAAAATAAGTCCTAGAATACTTAACTTATCAACCGAATTAATGGTAATATTACCTATATTTAGTGTTAGTGTTTGAGAGCAAGATAATTTACGACATATGTGCAATTTTACATTTTTCAAGCGAAAGTCTAGCACCAGATGTGTTCGACCACACAAATATTTCATTAATCAATCGAGTGAATATTTCTTTAGTTGTTTCAAGGTCATTGTATTTGCTCAGGACACAAAGGTCGTCAGCATAAATGGTTATCTTGTGCTTGATATGGTTAGGGATGTATTCCTTAACCTTTTCTTTATAAAAACCGATTTCCACAGTAGTTGGTGGTTGGTAAAGATCAAAGGTGAACAGCATAAGTCCAGTAGGAGTTGTTTTGTTATCAATTTTCTTTGTAAATTTGTACACTTCCGTGACACCTTGCGTGGTCATTTCAGAAACAAATTCAGTTTCCGAAATATTAATTAGAAGTGGCGCGTACACAATGCCTTTATACGAGTTCAGACGATCATGATATTTCACTGTCACTGGGCATTGATTTGCTAGGTTAGAAACCGCTACGAATTTATCCGCTATTCTTTTGTTCTTTGCGAGAATAAGAATATTTCCATCGCGAAGCTGAGTAATGCTATCATATTCATTGCTAATAGAATCTATAGCTTTCTTCAACACAAAAGCACTCACTCACACTCGTTTTATCTTTAGAAGAGATCAAAATAAATTTGGGATTTTTAGAGTTTAACCGAATAGGGAGTTCAGGGTATTCTTCTTGATTAATTATTTGTTTTGATCGTTTAGTGGGGGGAGAGTTGATGGTGGAGAGTAAAGGGGTGTATCCGGAGATAACCCGTTAAATCTGTTCCCATACATCTTAGCCCGTTGAGATGGGGCTATGCAGGCGATGGAAAGAGAATATGTAAGTTAAGGAAAGGTACTGTTGCGCGAGAAGAAAGAAAGAAAGAGATTGAAGGAATTGAGAAAAGAAAAGAAAACTGAAAAGCAAATTAACCGGTTTACAGAGAGAGGTGATTATGCACTTGAGTGTAAAAGAAAATCGCGATGTCAACGCAACGAAAGCTACTGAGTCCAGTCCAAATACATAAAACTTGTGGAGAATAAATACAGTGAGAAGGCATCAGTTTTTAGTGTCCGATGGGACCGAAAGAAAAATTCGAGCTCTATATAGAATAGGGCAAATTATTGTAATAACTTTAAAAAGCTTTAATCCACATTGAACTGAAAGGAGTTTTAGCGGACGGACAATGAAATTGACAAATTCCTTTTCATTGCAATCCCACAGGTAGCTCCTCAATTAATTATAGGACGCCTTTCGTATTTATATGCCCATAGAAAGAGATTTTTTGATACCTTTAAATGTTAATGCACGAGGACGGGAGAAAAAGATAGGTAAAGGAAGTGACCATACATATTGATCTTGAATACCGGTTGATTGTGACTGAAGAATAATAGAAAGAGATTTTTTGATACCTTTAAATGTTAATGCACGAGGACGGGAGAAAAAGATAGGTAAAGGAAGTGACCATACATATTGATCTTGAATGCCGGTTGATTGTGACTGAAGAATAATTCTCTCTATTTGCAACGAAAATGACAGAGAAATTGGAAAAATGCTCAAAGAAAATGGGAAAACCAACACCCACACACGAAATAATAAAAAGATGCTCATTGGTATCATTGAAGGCTCTACAAAAAGCATGTAAAGCCCACCAATATAGCGTCCATATGATATCATAACTGCCAAAACTGGATAGTAAACTTGCGGATATGCCGAAGTTCACGAGTGCCAGCCCTGAACTAAGTGAACTCGCAAATTGTGCGAGTAAAATTCGAAAGACAACTGCTGCAAGTGAAACGCTGGCACTGAGACACTAAAAGCGAAACTACAAGAAGTGCTACGGAAGGACGCCAGTGTGAAAGCAGAGACTCAAGAAATAATGACCGAGTGCGGAGACCTGATTGAGGTCGAGGAAATTCTGACAGTGATCACCACAGAGTTTCTTGCACTAAAAAATTTTATCAAAGAAAGTGATAAAAAGGTTAAGGAATAAATCCGTTTGCACACAGGTAGCTATCATCGGCTTACCAAGAGAAAAAGCTAAGATTTTGGTAGGTTCAGGTTTCCTGCGATTGGGATGGATAGGATACAAGCTACGAGAACGTATCCCACCCATACGATGCTTCAGATGTTGCCAAAATGGACATGTGGCAAAATTCTGCAATCGCGAAGTAGGTCGCTCGGACGTCTGTCTGAAATACGGAGGAAAAAATCATAAAGCGAAGGGCTATCAAGCACAACCCAAATACATGTTCTACGAGTCAGAATGCAAAAGTTGTTACTGCTCCGCGGACGGCACCTTCTCCGGTGACGTCTCAGCTTCTTTTCTATCTGCGTGGGCTGTATTCCGGCGCCAGCCGGTCAAAAGATTTATTTGGCTAACGTACCGTACTTCCAGAACCGGGCTCTGCTCTCCACAAAGGGCGTTGTTGTCTTTCCCAGTACGATCGTTGTATTCTCCAAATAAAACACTGCTCCTATAGTCACTTGTTCCCTCTTTATTACTTGTTATGCACTAATTTTTATTGTGACCTGTGGCGTTTCTATCAGATACAATACACAAGCAAATAGTGAAGAACACCGAACGAAAATCGCATAAGAAAATGCATCAGAGCCGTATACCATAGCGATAACATAACAATTCCACATCAGTTGAGTGTACTTGAGTTTAGAAATCGAATTCGTACAAGCGGCAGTGGCCTGATGTGTTAAGCATTGGTCCAATTTTTAGTGGTTCTAACTGTTATAGCGTCAGTTCGAATCACATGTTCTTCACTATCGTCACAAACGCCATAGGCTTATGGAGCGCACTACAATTAATCATGTGCGCCAAAACTGTCACTTATCTCTTTACAACTCAGAGTTCCCGTGGCAACGCCTCCTGCTCTGCCGATGTGCCGGCCTTATATAAGGCCACAGCCGTCCTCTCGTTCGCTGCTTACCTTAGTGGCTTCCTGGAATCGGTGCGCCGCTGATCGTTGTTTCCCAGAAACTTGTGTGCTGGCGCTTGCCTTGCCTTTCCTGGGAATTCGTGTTTACGCGATGCATCGCCAACAAATGTGGTAACGCAGATCCAACGGGCAGTTACAAATTCCTTTCCCAAATGGTTAAGGAGTATGGCACAGGCGTGATACTGATTAACGAGCAGTACGGGGTGACTCACAGCGGCGGAAATACATGGGAGGAATATAGCAGCAACCGGGACAACAGGAAATTTCCTATGGAAAGCAGAATTGTCTAGCTGCAGAGATTTGCCTAAAGTAAAATTTAGGGAATTTAGTTCTACCGTTGTTGTCTACCACAGTGAGGAAAAATAGGATTCAAAAAAGCTTGCAGGGCGGGCTAACAGAAGATGCCAGAGGAAAGGCCTTAATAAATGCTGGAGTATAGCGCGGAAGCTCTAGGACCAAGAATAGAGATCAGGCACTACTGGAGTCCTGTACAGTCTGAGATGTAGTACTACTTACTACTGGCACCATGTTGGCAAGATTCATGGAGTGGTGAGTTCTGAGCACCTATTCCCATAGTAATCACCAAGCCGTGACCTACCAAATGTTATCCCATGGGGGATTCTTCACAGGCAGATTGGTGGAAAGTAAAATACTTTAATGCGAAACTGCTCCGTTATATGTTGGAAAACTCAATCGAACAATACGACGCAGTTCGAGTTCATCTTCACAATTAAAAGTGTTCAGTTTAGTTATGGTCGATCGTGGTGTTAAATAAATCACAAGGATCTCATGAAGACGATCCAAGCGTTAACTTAACTTCCGTGTTTTATTTTGTACGATGAATTGTTGTTTTTTATTGATTTTCATCTGGATTTTTTGCGTTGATTTCGTGTACGTGATTTTGGAACGCCGGCTAACATTGGTGCTTGTAGTTTGCTGTTCTCGTCGAGGATGAGCTCGACGCAGAGCATAGTGTTACGTTTGCTGTTCTCATCGAGGAGTTTTTGGCTATTCCCAGTTGGCGACCTAGATCCAACTAATGGAGTTGGATTCAATGGTCTCAGCTGGCGAAAGAGGATTTCACACAATGTCGCTCCATGCATTGGTTGACTACTTGGCGGGTGCCAAAATAGCTATCCAGGGGTGTCACGTGGAGACTGCATGTCAACTTGGATTGAACAGGGACAAGGATCGTCCTGGCCTTCGCCGGGTTGAAAGCAACAATACTGTTTTTTTTTTGTTGCTGGCAAGTCAATAGTTAGTACTCACTGTATATATTTAGAATTTATCGTTTATTTGTGAACTATGGTTCACAAGTCATTCAAATTATTACTGAGATTCTGATTCAACATTCACACGACTCCTTATTGTTTAACAATTACTTTGTTTTGCGCCTCTTACTGTATTCTAAAGCAAAGGAACTACCAAGAGTTTGATTTATCCAACTTGAGCCAGTTTCATCAGCTACTCTGAAGGTTTGTATCCAAATGTTTTAGAAGGCTTAAATGAGTTGCTCCAGATTTGGCTATAGGGATATGACAAGTACTTTCATTTGAATGCCAGTATTAGGAGACTTAAATATTGGAAAGTTTTGAACATATCTTTAAGAATAAAAAAGGAAATGCATTTTATATATTTAAGAATATAGTTTACCTTTAAATATAAATCCATTAACTTCAGCGATTGGATTATCTGTTTCGGCGCCGATCATTTTGAATTGAATATTATCTTGCTCCATATCATTTAATACTAAATGACTCTTAAAGTCCGCGAAAACAAGAAATTCCTCTTCTTCATATTCTGAATCACTTTCTTTCATAATTGGATCAAAATTGCTTGTATTTCAATAATTTTAAATTAGTTATTTAAAAACACCAATCTCGAAAACGCAATAGTTTATTTACGGTTTGGTTGACATTTAATGTGTCATCGTGACAGTTATTTCGGTTTCTCGTTGCTTTCGTAGGTCTTTATTCTGGATGAACCCATCGACAAATTCATTTCTTTATATAAATATAATTTGATATTATAATTATGTTTATAGATCCTTAAATTCTCGTGCATTTACAGGCGTCAAATAAAAACACCTTACCGGTATAGCAAAGCAAATCCAAGAGCTTGGCTGACGGGAAATTTATTGAAAAACTGGATTTCAAATTATTTTGTGCCAAACGGTGAATTTATTTAAAGCGGAAAAATTTGAACTTCACGGCGGTATTACTATTAGTTAAGGGGAGGTTGTCATCAAGAAGTTAAAAAGTTTTTTATTTTTTGATAGCTTATAGTGTGTAGAGTAAGTCCCCAAAACCATTTTGACGAAAATAATTTTATAACAAGGTCAAGTGAGGTCGTTTATTTTTCACTTCGGCGCGTCTTGTTCGGTTGGATCTCAAATGTATACTAAAAGAGCAATCGACCTGAAAATGTATATACAAGCTAATGAGACAAAGAACCTGACATAGTAATTAGACTTGCAGGTACCATCTGTAGGTCAGGCTGGAAATTTTTCACCTAACCCTCGTATAGCATATTATAAAGTTTTAAAAGCCCGTTTTTCTCGAAACCAAGTTTTTCACATTGGTCTCCACGATATCTCAACAACTATTCGATGGATCGGTTTTTTTTTATTTTAAAGTAAAATAAATTATTGGAGTCTGAACTAAAAGGAGATGATTTTTTCATACATTTTTTTTCTATTCAACGTTAAAGAGGAAAAACATATGCGAGAATCGATACCTAAAGTTCGTACGTCCGCCATTTTGTCTGTTTTCAATTTTATTTTCTTGAAAATAAGTTCAGACTCCGACAAATATTCTATATTTTCAGAAAATCTTTTGTTGTATGATTACAGACGATTGCAAACAGCACTACCATGGAGACTCCTTTACGGATTTCCTCAGTATTGTTTGATTTATAGAACCGGAAGCTCAACTCTTTAGCCACAATGGCTTCTCTGCACTCAGCATCGAACCACATTTTTCTCTTGGGTTTGATAATATTTACTATGGTGGAACAGGTCTAGTATGTTGGACCCATGTTGGCATGATGTGTTTCCAACGCACCAGTGACGAATCCACTGAGAATTATCCGCATTGAAATCACCGACAATAACGATTTCAGTATGCGGATACTGGGTCGATATAATCAGATAGAACATAAAATTCGTTAAAGAATACGTTTTTATCGAAGTTCGGGTGTTGTGGATTCGCAATTATACACGGTAAAGACTTCTAGTACGTTCGCATTGGCCAGCTGTTTCTTGGCGACCGTCATCCACCAGCTGCACAACACGTCGATGACAGAGAAGGAACGCGTCAAAATTTCAAATTCTCCAACGGTCATTCCTGCTTGAGTCACCCTATCGCTTGGCGTAATCTTTAGTTGGGCCACAGCTTGACCAGGCCACCACTTGGAAGTCAACTCTTCTACTTGGGCCACCGCTTGACCAGGCCAC
Organism: Microdon myrmicae; assembly: GCA_963931805.1. NCBI lineage: Eukaryota > Metazoa > Arthropoda > Insecta > Diptera > Syrphidae > Microdon > Microdon myrmicae. The sequence goes on from OZ007496.1 coordinate 26,856,103, forward strand.
CGCTTGGCGCCATCTCTATTTGGGCTATCACACTCCGGTCATCTACCACCGCTTGGTTATCTATTCCCGACTCAACACCGCTTAGCCATCTACTCTGCATCAGCCGTGGACGCTGCTCCAGCTGCGTATCACCTCGGGTGTCGCTTCCCGGCTTGCATCCCATCTTGGACGCTGCTCCATTAGCTTGTACCACCTGGAGTGTCACTTCTTGGCTTGTATCACCCCTGGACGCTGCTCATCAGCTGTGTGTCCCCTTAGACGCCACTTCTCCGTTTGCATCCCACCTTGGATGTTGCTCCATTAGCTTGTACCATCTGGGCGTCACGTCTCGGTCTGTATTACCCCTGGACCCTGTTCATCAGCTGTGAATCCTCTCGGACGTCGCTTTTCGGCTTGCATCTCACCTTGAACGTTGCTCCATTAGCTTGTACCATCTAGGCGTTACTTCTGGGCTTGTATCACCCCTGAACGCTGCTCCATCTATCCCTGTCATCTTGGACGTTGCTCAGGGGCGCGCAGCCACCACCCCATCGGATAGTGACTTGGGGATGCAGACCCACCCCACCGGAACCCCGAACATCGGGCTTCTGTAGGGAAAATAGTAATGTACGAGGACAGTCCCAGAACTAATCGACCTGATAGAGGAAACACAAGACAACTTTTTTTCCCAACGTAGTCCCTGAACAAGAATTGTTGTTCATGCGCTAATCAAAAGAGAAGCGTTCAGCGTGATTCAGACTTGTACAGCACCACGGCCGAATGTAAATCCTTGCATCAACAGATAATTGCTCTTAAGACCAGCCGAGAAAAGGTCATTGAGGAGAACAATCGCTTATCAACTGATCTAGCAGAGAGACAAGCTGAAAATTTGACCCTAAAGCGTCGCCTTCAGGATTCGGAAGTAGAAATTGATCGTACGACCTCCGAAATGTACTAGTAGGAGTACTAGATGGGTGGACGAGTTGATGATGAATTCAGGATGAAGATATGTCGCTAATCCTGGAACACAAAGAAAAGAACGAGCGGCCAATTTGGAACAATATTTCCAACAAGAGTGAAACATTCAAAGCATATTGGGCACAATGGAATTCGTTGCTGTTGGAAGATGGAATTCTAAAGCGTAAATGGGAAGCCGTGGACGGAAATACCCATCGAATGCAGATTCTAGTCCCACCATCAAAAGTGAAGGATGTACTAACAGAAATGCACGACGGGCCTCCGGTGGATATCTGGCAGTTAATAAGACACTTTCAAAATTACGATCTCGTTTCTACTGGCTTCACATGAGAGATGACGTCGAGTCTTGGTGTAGGAAGTGCACAACTTGCACCATTCCCAAAAACCAACGACAACAACAAATACATTTTGGCCATCATGGATTACTTCAGCAAGTGGGTGGAAGTCCTTTCAATTACAAACCAAGAAGCAACAACCGTCATTGAGCAGTTTATCAATAATTAGATCAGCAGATATGGGTTTCCCTGTGAGCTTCATTCCGATCAAGGCCGAAACTTCGAATCACAGATATTTCAAGGCATGTGTGTGGCACTGGGCGTAAGGAAAACCAGGAACACACCCGTACATCCGCAGTCAGACGGAATGGTCGAAAGGTTCAACCGAACAATAAAAGAGCATTTATCGAAGGTCGTTAGTGATCACCAACGAGATTGGGACAAATATGTACAAACCTTTCTCATGAGTTATAGATCGGCTAATCACGATACGACAGGTCATTCTACAGCAAAAATTATATTTGGACGAGAGATGCGATTATCGGCCGATCTGCGATTCGGAATACCTCCAGACGCCATAGATAAGACTGAAGACTACGTAGCCGAATGGAGAAATCGCCTCGATGAGATTCATCATTTGGTTCGAAAGCAAATCAAGGTATCAAGTGACAGGATGAAACAAGGTACGGCGTTCGAGCCAACGCATCCGGATTTAATGCAGGCGATAATGTGTGGATTTATAACCCTCATCGGCAAAAAGGAAGGTCTCCGAAGTTGCAGCAACATTGGGAAGGACCGTATAAGATTCTCACAAGAATTAACGACGGATTCAGCGATGACCGAACGCCAAGATGAAAGTGGTACATCGAGACCGACTGTAAAATAACGGTTGTTATTAACGAACTAATAAAGTGTTAGATTAATTCAAAATCGATTTAACGGCTCTTATATATTTTAAATAATTAATAAAGTGTTAGATTAATTCAAAATCGATTTAACGGCTCTTATTTATTTTAAATAATTAATCCAGAGAACCCTAAGATCGCTAGAATATAAACAAAGGCTATTACGTTACAGGCCTTAGAAACTCTCCGACCTCTACGTAACTCGACCTCTTTACTTTACCTTCATCCGTCTCCTTATCACAAGACCCATGTCCGTAGAATCGAAAGTATTCAATGTCGCTTTGTTCGGTTCGCTTTCTGGGGGCTAGGATAGGAAAACCCCCTAATCCTACTCCCGTACATTAACCGCTTTTAATCACCTTCAGAATCCTTGGGGGGCGCAGGGTCCTGGCTGACATGGTGTTCGTTCATCGGGTCCTCTCCGGCTCGGTCGATTGCGCGTGTTTCGGATTCATGATTATATGCTCGGGGAGAATTTATTACATCGTCTAGTACTCTCCCCGACACATATTCACCACACATGCCAGCAACACGATGACAGTGGAGAAACTGTCAAGTCAATGCATTGTTTACTGTTGTTGGTCCTCAACTATAATTACTGTCACTTACTGTGTTTGGGTGCGGATCAATTGATCGATGTAATTTTATAAATAATTGAATTGAATTTGCACGCCACCATGTGGCTGTTGAATTAATACTAACTTATTGGTGTTAATAAAGAAAACGGTCTCCATCGAACTTTATCTATAGTCGTCTTTATCTGGATTCGCTAACCTCGTGCTCATCGCCATACGGAAAACTCAAGTTGATTCACTTACAGAAGATCGGCAAAAAGGTATTGCTGTGCCTTTCTAAATACACATTTGGTTTCAGGCATCGTTGGGTAGGATGCCATTGCGTCAATCCTCTTTTAATATCAAGGTGCTCACCGTCGCAAATCCCCGAACGACATTCCTCGTTCGGCGGAACAACATCTGCAACGATCTCGGCCGACGACATTCCTCGTGCGGCATCGAGATTCACCGAACACACGTATCTGCTTAATTAAACTCTGAATATAAACCCTCGAAATATGCATAATTCGCTCGTTATATACATTCCCCCTCACCAGACCTCTTATGGTTTCAATGAACCCCTTTCACGGATGTTGAGAAATGTCAACTCTAACCCCACCTAGTTCGACTTCGACCTCTCTGCTCATACTGTCAAGCACCGCCTCCTGAACCGTTCTCACCCCTAATCTTAAGCGGAGCCATCTACACTTTCCTCTCTAATCTGCCCCCACTACCCGCCCCTGCCTCCGCCTTCATAATATGTCCTGTTTACCTTAGGTTAAGCTTAATTAAGTTAGTTCTTACGTCCTTTAGTTTGTAAAGTTATATATTGTAGCGAGCTTAGGGTTCGCTGGATTCATTATTTTAATAAATAATAGCCGTTAAATCGAATCTCTTTGCAAACACTTTCTTAGTCTGTTAATAACAACCGTTCCTTGATATTTTGCTTTTTTACTTATCGCTTCCGTACTTATCGCTTTCTTAGTGCTTACTTCTTTCTTTTTGATCTGCGTGCGACGTATTTATACCGTTTTGCCTTATTCTGATTCGGTGTTTCGTTTCCGCCCGTTCCATAGCCTCGAATTTTCTACTGCACATCGTCTCCAGTTTTCCAGTACTTTCTAGAATATTCTAGTACTTTGTTTTGGACTTTCTAGAATATTCTAGTATCGATTGACATATGCGTCACAATATACTTTAGCTTAACTTATATTGTTTCCATTAAGCCCCACTAAACTAAACTATTTAATTTTATTTTATACGTTGATGTAATACCTATTTAGTCTCTACTGTTTATTAATAAATAATAAAACTTTGCTATTATATATATATTATGTTTCCATGCACATTGAACGGTATAAGACTTGAAAAGTATATTTCAATAAAATAACTTTATACGTTGAACACAGCCGGACATGCTAATTACTCGATGAGATTGCTATTTCATTTTACTTGTGTTCTCTTCTGCCATTCCGTTCTACTTTGTGCACTTTAAACCGCGAAAGCCGAATATCATTTACGTGATCGTAATATACTTGAAATCTAGAAATTAGGAACGTTTGCGTTTGCCTTTATTTACTTTCAATATACTTCATTGTTCGAGCTAACTACGAAAGATATTAACTACTAAAAAAAACATTATTATTGTCCACGTTTTTCTCCAAGTGTCGTGTTGTATTTCACGAACTTTCATTCGTCCATTTTGAGTGAATTGATTTCTTCTTCTTTACCTGTATACTTTGTGCTTTCTGCGCGTTCACTTTCTTCAGTAGTCATTTTCCTTTTTGTTCATTGATTTTCTTTCTGCACATTTTGCCACAATCCGAAGTTACGCGTCGTCGCATAGAACATAAATTTGAATATATTGATATATAGAAGGGAACGCTTTGCGGTTGTATAGAAGGCAAATACGAAAGAAATGGCAGACGAAGACGTAGCACTGAACGAAGATCAACTTCTGGACAACTTGGAGGATGCTAATGGAGAATCGGAAATTTTGAACGAGGTAAATAATTATTGGGCGTGGACATATTGCGAGAACTGCGAAAACGCAAATAGATACGAATCTAAATATTGTGAATATTTTTTTTTATTTTCTGTTTTTCTCTTAAACGTATTCAAATTGAATTTTTACTTTAAAGGAGGACTCTAGTATGCAAATAGATCCTGAGCTTGAAGCAATTAAGGCGCGTGTTAAGGAAATGGAAGAAGAAGCTGAAAAAATAAAACAAATGCAAACTGAGGTCGATAAGCAGATGGCTGGTTCAAACAGTGGTATCGCGACAGTACCTTTGTCTATGGAGGAAAAGCAAGAAATTGATACGAGATCAGTGTACGTGGGTAATGTCGATTATGGAGCTTCTGCTGAAGAATTGGAATCACATTTCCATGGGTGTGGCACAATAAATCGTGTGACAATATTATGCAATAAGAACGACGGTCACCCAAAGGGTTTTGCCTACATCGAATTTGGATCAAAGGATTTCGTAGAAACTGCATTGGCAATGAACGAAACATTGTTCCGTGGTCGACAAATTAAGGTAATTATCTTCCTTTCATCCGTGATTTTATTTTAGCCTCTAAGCCAAACATTTTTGTGCGTATTTTAAGGGTAGTCTTTAAAAAAAGTAACCGGGGTCTCTTTCCATCGCATGCAATGACAAGTTCATTAAGTGACTTATTCACAAAATGGTCGATAGGGGTAGTGCCGCTTTGGGGTTTGGCGTGTTATTTATTGATTGACGTTTCACGCTGTTAAATCTGCGCGAATTTCCTTTTTCGTTATTTATATTATTGTATAAGAGAATCATATGTTCTATATATTTATCACTTGAGCGTATTTTTTTCTGGCGAACATAGTTTTGTCACGAAACGTGAAGTTTTTGCTGGAATTTTGATTTGAAAACCGATATGTTAATGTATGGGATATTAGATGATAGTACAGTTTCACGCCAATTGAGTCACATGTCAAATGTCAAGTCCCTCTGTACCAGTGTATTGACTTAGTTCAATTCATATTTAGGGCAGCGACTCTGATTTTTCAATCCACTGAAATTAGTGGCAGAGTTTTTAAATGTTAATTATGCAAGACGGAATTCTGTGTTAAAAATAAAGCAATCAAACAATATCTATGCGTTAAAAATGTGTTATTAATATACTCTCCCAAATCCCTTTTGAGATATTCGTTAAAAAAAAAAAGAAAAATCTAAGTAAATTTGTAACTGCACCTGCGCTCAGTGGATTTAGTTTTTATTCAAGTACCGCCGAAAACACTGAGTACAATTTGTACATCATACATTATGAGCGGCTTTTCCCCGAAAACACGGTTCTTAAATTTGTATGGCACACGTCTTACCTAATTTTGTATGAAAAAGCATTTGATGTATTATTAAAAAAAAAAGAGTAAATTTTAAGAATTCATATTCTACGACTTATTCCTTATACACGGGTGGATGCCTAAAAAAACAATCATTTTGTCATTTTCATCAAAATATTCTTTTTTTCTTCATTTCATTTTATATATATTTTTTATGTTGTCCCTTCTCCTATATTTAACTTACTTGCTAGACAAAAAGTGCTAAATTATGGCTTATTTATATTATATCCTAACCTACTGGTCCCCTGCAGACACTAAGCAAAATTTGAGGTCTCTACAGTTATGATTTGTTGCCTTTAGGCTTTATTTCTTTTCGACTTGTTGGTATCCTTATTAATTATTTGTAAAAACAAAGAAAATTTAACAAACAACTTTGAATTTTTTCTTTTACATCTAATTAAAGTTACTTCACTAACTTGAAGTCGAAGTCTAATCGCCGACAAGTCAACACGTACTCTCTCTTCTGCCTTGTGATCCGTACCATCCGACCAATTGTGCAATCCGTTAGACTATCTTAAGTAAACACAAGATACTCGATTGCTATCAGTTCGCGCGTGAAGTCCTCTGTGGGATTCGCAGTAAATAAACGGATCTCCACACACGCGTCCCTATGCAGTGGTGTTATTTGTGGAATCCAAAATCAAAAAACAGTCTCCGAGTGTGCGGAACGTGTGAAAATATACACGCGAGTGAAGTGCAGTGTGGGGAAAGCCCTCAACCTTTCCGTGTGTGTTTTTCCTCTTTTCACACCTCTTGCGTCCCACACGCATCGGCACTCTCGATTGATTTATAATGTTTGGAGGGTTTTTGGTGTTTTGAGTGGCCTAATATTCGTCATGGAAAGGATGTGATTCGGAAATCGGCACGGATATAGTGGAAACCTACTTCAAGGGCATAACACGTGTAGTGGTTGCTTTCGCTCAACAATCGCGGGTCCGTCTTGCATCCTTTCTGAGGCGGTATTGGTTTTCTGGCGCCAGGCAAATAACTATGCCCGTGAAAATAAATTATTCAGGAACATTTAACAAGCCTCGAGATGGGAATGCATCTTTTAACGAATTAGATGCGCTATCTGATTCTATCGATAAGATCTTGGCCCTATATCCGCACACTGAAATCGTTATTGCGGGTGATTTTAATGTGCATAACTCTCAGTGGCTTCGTCACTCTGAACACACAAAACCTGAAGGTCAATATGTCCAGCTTTTTGCTGATTCAAACAGTTTAACTCAATTCGTCAATGACCCAACACTGGTACCAGATATAGATGCTCATTCTGCCAACACACTGGAACTGTTTCTCACTTCCCACCCGAACAAATACACAATTGAAGTTTCTTCGCCTTGGGCACTTCAGACCAATGTGTCGTGTCAGATAACTTTGCTCTAACCAACAGCAACGTTAACGAGAAAGCTCCCAGATGAACAGTATGGTTGTACGAGAAACCCAACTGGGAAGGTCTGAACGACTTTTTTGGGAGGTTAAATTGGTCGTTATTTTTCGTTCTCCCATTGCCGGTTAGGCAGCTACACAGCTTAGCGGTTTGTTGCTGAGCCACGATTTACCGGTTCCAGGTTTCAATTTTAGAGACGTTATAATTAAGAACACTACCCGAAGTTATTCAGGGCACAATTAATTTTATTAAGTTGAGTTTTATTATACAAATAACGTGTGGGTATTCCACATAGCTGGCGCAAGACTAATGATCTTGCTCGGAAAAAACAAATCATTATGGAAAAATTTAACAAGCCTCAGGACTTGCTAAATAAGGCCAAGACCGGTTCCCGGTTGTAGTGCCGATGATGATGATGTATTCCACATAGACTTAAACTGAGTTTTATTTTACAAATAACGTGCCGGAACTTTAATTAGACTTAAATTGAGTTTTATTTTACAAATAACGTGCGTGTGTACAAATAACGGAATTTTAATTAGACTTAAATTCTTTTCTTTTTCCTTTCTTTCTCGTGGACGGTACACCGAAAAGATCACAAATTGTCTCAAACAAAGAACAACGATCTCCATAACAGTTCCTTTCTCAAAAAAACGACTGCAAAAAACCTTTTTTCGCTGCGGCGTTTCTTTCTTCTTCAACTCTTCGATTCCTTCTCCTCTCTCCCTCTCCCATCACCGCTTCTCGAAAATTCAACTTCGACGGCGGTCGACTTCGAAACTAGCCAAAGCCACCACCGCTGAAAAGAAACTGGGTTTATACGCCCGCAGTATTTATTCTAACCACAACCCAGCCACATCCAATGGTTTTCATAACAAGTCCAAATGAAATACAAATCTCACTTGCCTGCTTACCACTCCCAAACCATTTATATTTTTTAAACTCCCATGTGGCCGAGTGTAAGTCAAGACAAAGGCGATGGGGAAGATACTTACGTAACATATTGAAGAAAACCGGAAAAGATTTAAGAGATCTAGAAACGACTGCAATCTGCATATTCAACTCGCGAAGTTCTTACATGACCAGAGAGTGAGACAAAAAATACTACACTCTACCGCAGATAGTAGAAACTTCTGGGCATTCATGTAAAACATTCAAAACTCGTTCCCTTCATCCATTCTATCGCTTATAGTCGATGACAGACCAGTCACCAGTGCAATAGAGAAAGCAAATCTACTAGCTGCACATTTTGCACCCAACTCAACGCTGCCCGATACCACATCAGTTCCGCCTCAATTTGAGCATAAGCAGCACACCATGAGCCAGATTCGCTTCCGAACACGTACTGTTGCACGGGCACTCAAGGAGCTAAATGCACACAAATCTGCTAGTCCTGATGGCATTCTCCCAATTCCCTTGCAGAGATATTTCTCTTCACTCACACTAAACCATTGCGGAAACTCTTCCATTTGTCTCATTCTAATGACCATTTCCCAAATAGATGGAAGTCAGCGAACATTCAGCCAATACCCAAAAAGGGTGACAAATCGTCCCTCATTTCTTATCGACCCATAGCACTAACTTCTATTCTTCCCAATGTAATGGAATCACTTATCAACCGTCAGCTTTCGAAATATTTGGAATCAAATGACCTCCTCAATGACCGCTAATATGGCTATCTTAGCAACTGGTTCACAGGAGATTTGATGGCGTAGCTTACCGAAAACTGGAGCCCTTCCACCCACTATTTCGGTGAAAGCAAGATTGTTGTACTGGATGTTTCGAAAGTTTCCCTGATCCAATGGACAAGAGACTATCTTTCTGGCCGTTCAACTCAATGGTTCCTCCCATATATGGTCAGGTACATACAGAACTGCGCTACACGTCATTGATAGAATGCAAAAACGAACAGTAAACCTTGTTGGGGACCTAGTCATAAGTCGTTCAATTCCTTCGTTAGAACATAGGCGGAATGTATTATGCCTATCTTTTTTTTATAGGCATTATCACGGCTGTTGCTCAACCGAACTTGCTGAACGTGTTCCGCCTCTTTTTCCCGCGAAATCCGACAATTTGAGAATGCGCATCAGATGACGTTGAAAGTCAACTTCAGGCGCGAGTTAACACAATCCTAACCCATGACGCATACAAAACATAAAAACCCATAGATAACTTACCAATGTAAGATAATGCAGAGAGTAACATTATCAGAAACCATGACTCATACAAAATACAAAATACAAAACCCACAGATAACATATCAATGTAAGAAAATGTACATAATAACACAATCCTAGCCTATGACACATCTTACAGATACAAGTCACACACAATATCAATAAGATAAGAATACCAGCATTACAATCAAGAAATATACATAAGTAGCAGATATAGACTCACGTCAGTCATCCATTCAGAGAGTCAGTGGATCGAACGGTGTTCTGAGTAACATTGTACTTATGAAGTAGCTTAAGTGAATATTTAAAATAAAGGAGACTCCCCAAAAAAAATCTTTTTTTTTACAACGACAACCCAACAACATTAACTCGCACAAATTAAACATATAGAGTCATTCTTTAGCCTAACCCCACGAATGTGAAACGCTCTGCCTTATCATGTGTTTCCTTGTCGTGGTAATGTACATCGATATCTCCTTTCCTTATCCACATCCTCTCTGTCCGCCGCACTGTGCTCTGACATTTAAGGGTCAATTGCTTCGAGCTAACATTTCAGTTTATGGCTCTGGAACTTGAGGAAGTTGAAAGCTACAGCAAGGAACTATCAATCCTCGGCACTCGAATTAATTCGACTCTTAATTGGAGCGAGCACATATTTGAAGCTGCGAAAAGTGTGGCCAAATGTATGAGGTTCTTTAAGAGATGCAAAAAATACTTCACTCCATCCAACCTGGCCGGGCGTATATTCATCCCATTTGGCGCAAGGCTAATAACCTTTCCCGGAAAAACAAATTATTATGGAAAATTTGACAAGCCTCGCAACTTGCTAAATAAGGCCAAGACCAGATGCTGGTTCTAGTGCCGATGATGATGATGATATTCATCCTAAAATGGAGTTTAGCTCCCACATTTGGTCGGCCACATCCAAAACTGTACTATATACTCGATAGGATGCAAACAAGAGCAGAGAAACTCATAGGGGACCCAGCCGCAAGTCGATCAATTCCGTAAACACCAGAAGTGTTGGCGTTGTTTTTAACATCTCTTTGACCTCTGCAAGATATCGCCCTATTGTAGCGCAGGCACTCTTCTGTGTGTGCGGCTTCCCACCCATAATCAATCCGCTTGTCAATTGTATTCCGGATTCATTCTGAATGAGACCAATCATATCAAAGTAAAGAAATGCCTGTGGTGGAATAAAGCTATTGCGAGGGACTCTCATAATATGTGACAGTTGGGTAAAAGCGCCGAAAATTTAATTGTTGGATGAACTCATTGCTCTCGCAACATGTCCTCTGATCAATTTTATAATAAAATTACCTAACCTGATTATGTTGGCTCCATTATTATAGTAAACTAAATGATTATTTATCCAACCTAGAATAGCACAACGACAGACAATTACTAATTTTGTTCAGAAGATTATTGGTTTTGACAACCGATTTATTCGCGTTATTTTTTCACCCCGTAACGTAATCTATTCAATTTTGTGTGTTCATTTTGGTGTCAATCTCCTCTACTTAATTAACCCTTTTAGTGCTGAGCTAATTTTCACATATTTTGCATAAATTGCAAAAGGATTTTTGAAAAAAAGTACCTTATTAACACTAGATATACCGACAATTTCACTTACCTATATTTACCGACACCAGTCAAAATGACTGGTCTTAGAAAAAATGGATAGTGTGACTTCCGTCTTTATATTTTTTAAAAAAAATGATAAATTACTTCAATTATAGGTTAATTGTAATATTATTTATTAATTATAAATTCATTTATTAATTAATTGAAACATAATAATATTCAAATTCTCAAACATAAATTAATTAATTCACAATATAACATAACTAACATTTCTATTTTTTTTTTGTACTATACAATATAATAAAAAGTACCTATAACATAATCCTGTAACATAAATAGCAATTCGAAATTTTATTTCAATTCTGAATCAGAAACCTATAAAGGAGCAGTAGTATTGAATTTGACACGATTTTTACATACGTACATTTTACTTTGTGTGCATTTTCCACATACATATTTTTTGCATATATTACAAATAGTCGTGGTCTTATTATTATTACACTGTCCTGTTTAACACCATTTACGTGTGATACCTGAACTTGGTATATTAGCTGCTGAGATATCAGCTTCTTGTGGTTTTTCTCTTGAAATCGAATATTCAGAACCAAGTTCTTCAGCTAGAAGAAACAAAAACTTTTTTCTTGATATATTTTCACCTGTCGTGTTTTTATACAAGATCCAGGCAATTATCCCAGCTAAATCTAGAATATTGAAAAAAACTTGAAGTGGCCATCTTCTGGAACCTGATTTGACGCTATATTTATGTGCCAGTCACATCGACGCCAAATTTAGTATTGTTATAAAACGACACAGTTTCGGGTAATTTCTTGTTAGTTTTATCAATTGTGATGTATTTGTGATTTGTACTAAACAAAAGTACTTTCTTTTTCGGTTTACTCTTGTAAATAGTAAGCGTACATCCATTTGATTCATAAAGCAACGTTGAAAAACGAACCATGCTATCTTTCTTTTGTTTGCAAATTTTTGGGAGTTCCTTTTTATTTGCACGTATTGTTCCAACTAATGTAGTATTTTTTGATAGCAATTTGAACACCGGAGGAAAACTTGTAAAGAAATTGTCCGTTGTTATGGTTCTACCTTTCATAGTATATGGTTCTATAAGTTTAAGAACAATATAGTCACTTAGGGGTGTTGATGAATCTCGTACTTCATCCTTTCCTAAATAAGGAAATCCATTTATTACATATTTAGTTTCAACGTCTGACGCCAGCCAAAATTGTATGCCAAATTTGTCGGGCTTGTTCGGCATATATTGTGTGAACCTGCATCTGGCCTTCGTTGGAAAGAGTTGCTCATCCACGGTAATATCTGCTCCTGGTTTGAAGCAATTTTGGCTATTTTCAATAAATTTATTCCAAACTGTTGAAACTAAAGCAAATTTGTCTTTTTGTAAACGTTGACTTCTCTCGTTTTTTTTTTGTCAAAACGAATGTAACGTAGAATCTCTGTAAATTCATTTCTACTCATAGTTTTAGAAAAAAAGTTTGGTCCCCACTTCTTATTTCATAAATATTCAAGTCTCAAAGTTTTTGCTTCGTACGCCCCACGCGCATACAATATCGCAATGAACGCCTTCAATTTTGCTTTCGTAAGTTTCCATTCTTTCTTCAAAATTTGAGAAGCTTCTAGCTCTGTACAAGTGTGTAGCGTTCTACGAACGCACAATTCCGCGCAGGTAAGGTTCCTACCTTCAAAGAACTTACTTACCTGATAACGCAGCACACGTGCCCACAGACACGCGGCCAATAGTCATTACAATACCTGTAATAAAGGCTACACGAAAGCGCAACAATGTTGAACCCGATAGCAAAAACCAAGGAACTTAACGTTCAAAAGCATCCAAGATCGAGTTCAACGCATCCATACGTGGTATTCTGCCCAATTCAAAAGGGCAGCTAAAGCATCGCTTCTAAGCAATGCGTCAAACGCAGCAAGCATCGCATACAGATCTCCCATCTTAAATATCTGCACGATGTTTTCAAGGAATTACCGTTTTTGGTAGATAGACCGAACAACGGATGCATATGCTGGTAGCTAAATGCAATAAAGCATATCGCCTATCCGCTGCCAAATTGTAAACAACCGTAATCATCTCAACAAGATAACTCGGAATATTCACGAGAGTAAAGCCAACAAAGGAAATACTCCGGTCCCACGATTCCTTTGTAGAATTTCACACCCATTAGAAGGATCTAATGGATTTCGGTTGTGTTTGCAAAAGGCAAACAACCACGGGCTGTACGCCCGAACAATCATCTCCGTCCTGCGCGCCAGATGTTCTGTGCAAACAGAAGGCCGTGGAAATGAAATTCTACCAGCGATAATAATGATGTATGCAAGATGACTTTCCCCTTTTCAGGAAACTACGAAATATCCCCGGGGATGTGATAACATGCTGCTAACAGAAATTCGGAAGTTCTGTTAGCAGAGCAATTAGGGAAATTTTTCCGTGTAGATACAGATACCAGTTTTGAATCTGGATATCTGTGTGGGCGGATAGTTAGTCAGATCTTTATCGAACAGCAGGAGAGAAGTTAGACTCTTGAGCGAGGGTACACAGTGGATATAGAACTTTCGAACGAAGAGGAGGCAGACTTCGAGTATCCGTCACGTGATGATAATTACAGGATCCTGCAGAGGAAGTCGGTCCGCGCGTGTGTCGATATTTAACGGTGGTAATCTTAAGTTAAAGGCTGTAACTTAAGAACAAAAAAAATTAAACCTAAAAATACGTAAAACAATAAACAGTAGCTGAAAACAAATTTCTCCGTGTTGGATTTATTTTTGACAGTGTCTCTTCGCTTGTTAGTGTTTACCTGCAAACAGTGTTCGGCGGAACACTAGGACAATCTAAAAACGTCCGCCAAAAGTTCTTACATGCTCTAGAATATACTGGTCAATTAGTGATAAAAATGCGCTACTTACTGCCTCCTTCAGAATATTTCTTTTTGCATATGCTGTAGCCCCGGAAGCATCCTTGAAAATTCTGTGAACTAAAAACCTGCCCGCAACACCCCCTTTTTTTCCAAATAGTTCCGTTTGTAGAAATTTTCGATTCACTTTCATATTCGTCACTAGAACTGGACGGCAATGGTAAACATCTTGTTTTACGTATGTTTGGAATATTTTCGTATTCACTGTCGCTGGACTCGTCTTCATAGCTCTTATCAGTAATATCACTATCACTACTCTCAATATCAACACGCTTATTGTTCCTGACGTGTGAATTACTTTGTGTATCTGATAATTCGTCTTCGATATCATAATGCTCATTATTTTCAACATCCGAACATTCCATAGGTATATCGGTGATATTTTCCAAAAACTTTCGTTTTGACATTTCTGGGGCCTGGCGATTATTATAAAAATAAAATTGAAAATAATAAATAATAGGATAATATTTATCTCTGCTTACAATATATTTTTGAATATCCAAAGAAATGTTTATTTCCAGTATTCTCAACAAAATTTCACAGTCAACACCACTCTAAAGTTCAATCAACGACTAAAAATGTATAATCTAGCCCATTGATCGTGCTACAATTACGCAGCATTTATAATTTATTATATACTCAGTATTTATAAATTATTATGCACAAAACTCATTCCATCACGCAGAAAAATGTACCAGTCATTTTGACTGGTTTGGTATAAGTACCGATTATAATCAAAAACTTTTTGATTTTGAATAAAAATATAAAACTGACCGCCTAATATTATTCAATTAAGTATCGCTACAAATGTCATTGCATCGTTTCAAAAAAAACAATTGAGGTTAAGTAGGAATTTGAAAATGAAATTATAAAACCAGTCATTTTGACTGGTGTGGTAAATCTAGTGTTAAGTGTGCACAGAATCTTAAATATTTTCCTCAAATGTACATGGATTTTCGTAATTCTTTCTGTTATGTGTAAGGGACATATCAAACTACTCAAATGTAACATATTTTTTTTACTATAACTGGGCGTATCGATTAGTTTCTAGTACTATAGTTTTGATGAGCAGAGAAGTAAAAAACAATTCAAAATATCCAATAATCTTTTCAATGTCGGCGGGTAAATGTTTTGGTCCGGGAATTTCGAACAATATTTGTTTTGTTGGGAAAATTTATGTCAGAAGGAAGTTGCACAAATGCGTCGGTATCAAGGTCGTCCAAAACAGTAGACTCATCTTCGGAAGACTCACCACTTTCGTTACAAATACGCATTCTTCGATTTGTGAACATTCTAATTTCATCGTCACTGTCACTATTTTCACTCAAAGATTTACAAGTGTTTTCATGATCACTACTTGACGAGTTTGACATTTTGCAAATAGAAAAAAAAACTTTAACTTAAAAAAAAAAAAAACCAAAGATAAATTCATAGAAAAATAATGTTAAATAGTTATTTATAAATGTTATTAACTTATTATAAACGTTATAAATGCGCGCGAGTTATGGTTTGTGGATAACCGTTGGAACCAAGAGGTCACAACACCAAGAATAGCATGAATCAAAAACTCTTGCATCAATCATTGATCGTTTTGGCATATGCAATTGATGCATTATCGTACCGGGGGGGTTACGAGGGTTGCCTCTTATGTTTCGGGATTTGGCAACCCTAGTTTTGTAATCGGGCAATTGACAGCTCTGTCGTAAAGTTGGACATTTTTGAGGTTATACGCACTCAGAACGTTTTGACATACGAGCGCTATTTGTGTTGTTTACAGTAACTTAAAAGATTCACCTCGGCCCAAAAATGGAATTAAATCGTCAACATTTTCGTGCGATTATTTTTTACAACTTTCGGCGTGGATTAACTCAGCAACAGTGCATGGATGAACTTAATTCAATTTTTGGCGATGAAGCTCCATCAAGGACCAGTGTTTATCAATGGTATGGTGAATTCAATCGTGGTCGTAGTTCACTCCAAGATGAATTTCGTGAAGGTCGTCCAAAATCAGTTGTTGTTCCGAAAACCATTGATGCTGTGCGCGAACTGATATTGGAAGATCATGTGACCTATCGTGAGATTGAGACAACCTTAGGCGTTAGTGGGACCAGCATACATTCAATATTGCATAAACATTTGATTGTCAAAAAAATTTGTTCGCGTAGGATCCCACACAATTTGTCAATCGCCCAAAAAAAGGCTCGTGTCAATTGGTCGAAAGAAATGCTCAAAAAATACGGTCGCGGTGCTTCGAAACATGTCTATGACATCGTGACAGGTGATGAATCGTGGATTTACGCGTATGAGCCCGAAAGTAAACAGCAGTCGACTGTCTGGGTGTTTCAAGATGAGCCAAATCCAACAAAAGTTGTTCGCGCACGAAGCACTTCCAAGCAAATGGTCGCCTGTTTTTTTGGGAAAAACTGGACATGTCGCAACCGTACCACTAGAACAACGCAGAACAGTCAATTCTGAGTGGTACACAACCATTTGTTTGCCAGTTGTCTTCCAAGAAATCAGGAAAACCAACCGCCGAAGACGGATCACTCTTCACCACGACAATGCGAGCTCTCACACATCGGCTGTTAACTGCATTTTTGAGCACCCAAAACATCGAATTGATGGGTCATCCGCCGTATAGTCCTGACTTGGCACCGAATGACTTCTTTTTATTCCCGTACGTAAAAAACAAACTGAGAGGTCAACGTTTTTCGACACCTGAAGAAGCGGTTGCTGCATTCAGAATGCATGTGTTGGAGATACCTCAATCAGAGTGGCAAAAGTGCTTCGACAATTGGTTCAAACGCATGCAAAAGTGTATAGATCTTCATGGGGAATATTTTGAAAAACAATAAAGTGATATTCGATGATCAATATTTGTTTTTGTTCTCTAATCCCGAAATATAAAAGGCAACCCACGTATTCGAGTTTAGAATCGGCTGGCTGTTCTTGGTTTAGGTGAATCAATGACCTCGTGAACATCATCTTTATCTACGATGTCACTGACACCTAACGCACTACGACACGTCCGCACAGATCGATACCTAAAATCAAACTGCGCAATAGTTGATATTCCGAGGCTCCGCAATTTATACGCATTAATAGAGAGTCGATTTATCGACGGTTCGCGGTCTAAGGGTTAAGAATTTGTCGAACCAGTGTTTCGATTATTTTTTTGCAAATTCTTTCGCGGTTGTATTTCTAGGTCTAACCTCGAATAATATTCACACTGTGGGGTAGAAGTAGGTTGTGCCGGTGTACGGCAGTGGGTTCACTACCATCCCCATCGTACTTCACCAATTGTGATTGTCCCGTCGAACACTGGCCACCGAATTGCGTTCACCAGAATGAGACACGAAACGCCATAGAACAGCTAGAAACGTCGTTCACCAGAAAAGAAAGGAAAATGAAACGCCACAATTTTCACAGTGTTTAGGTTTTTTTAGGTGTCTATTTATTTTGGTAATTTATTTAATTCACAAAGTTCGTTCTATTTGGCATGACTTAATGCTATTGATTTTATTATTGGGTCCCAATTAGTACACTGTTATTGTTCATGATTGAAAATATTTTAGATTACAATAAGGATTACAAATTTGTAGTTTCACAGAACACACACGGATTGAACAGGAAAAGGTCTTTAACTTTATTATGCCGGTCGTTTGCAAAATGAATAATTAAACGAACCCGACTCCAACTCGACAAAAGACTTAAGCTTCGTTATACACTCGGTGGAGTGCACACTCGTGTGCACTCTGCAGTGGCCAAGAGATGCAGCGCGCGCGATGGTTGTGATAAGACTCCTCGAGGATAGAACTCTAACTTCAATTCAATCCTCAATTAATGGCGTGGTAGATATCCTCCCGGCTAAGGATATGCTTACTTACCACAAGAGAAACGTAAAGTCTCTCTTTGTGGAATGGAAAACCAGATCCCGTAATGAAGATCATGGTGGTATGTATGTATGGGTGATCGTACAGATCACAGTGTTTATCGATGCATTTCAGCAAAGGATAAACGAAACCTGAAACGAGGGAAAAAGAACAAAGCGAGGAGCGACCTAAGGCATCGGTCTGTAATGAGGGTCAGCTAAATAAATAAGCTGCCACTCATTAGGTGTGAATGCTTTTGGGATACATCATACGATTTGTATATCATATCTTTGGTCGTTGTAAGAAACGGATTCTTTATTTGCATTTGTTTATGCTATTGAATTCAATCCGGCGGCTATGCGCGAAGTTGATGTTTGTTTGGAAATTCAAACAAAGAAGCATTTCTGGGTAAAGTGCTTGCAGCTGTATCAATAATTGCAAGTCATTGCGAAGCAATTTAGATGGTTACACAATGACGGTTTGTATAACATCTATGCCAATTGTATATGGCATCTAAGGCAACTCAAGGGTCGAATTCTAATGTGAGTATTTACACTAAACGAGAATTCGGTTCTTGGTCGCTAATGCAGAGATACATTGATGCATGCATGAATGCCCTTGTGGGAGAAGTTCTTTACTGGAATTACTAGATAATGCGTTGAAAGCATTAATTGCCCTTGAGAAGGGAAATGTTTCAGGTATGCGAGGAGATTGGAGTGCAAATATGGGGAGGCTGGAATTTGCCTGGCAACCGAAGGTGTCGAATAGGTTTTAGATTTATGATCCTGTATGATGAAAACAATTCTTGTAGGGAATTTGGATGCGAATTGATGCGTGAAAGGTAAGAATTCTTTTACAGGAACTTTTAGGTTATGCGTTAGATAACCTTGATGCGTGAAGCTTTTACAGGCGCTAATGCAATTGCATTAGCGGGAAATGACCAAGTTTGAAGAGCTTCAGCACAGGACGCTTGGGGGTAATTAGGCAAGTAGACAGTAGCGTTTGGCGCCACAACACTGTTCTAAAATTGTTTAATTTTTGTCGTCATTTTGGCGTCAATCTTCTCACTACTCTAATAAGAATTTGTCGAACCAGTGTCTTGATTATTTTTTTGCAAATTTTGTCTCGGGGTTGTATTTTCTAGGTCTCTATACCACCTCGAATAATATTCACACAATGTTCTACAATTGTTTTTTTTTTTTTTGTTATTTCGTTAGGTTATGTCAAAAAGAACAAATCGTCCAGGACTCTCGACGACCAATAGGTTTTCACGTGGCAGTTTCCGTGGAAGAGGTGCCCGTGTATCTCGTTCTTGTTGTCACAGCACTTTCCGAGGTACCCGGCGACCAATGTAAGTTAAAAAAATACGTCAATCCGTGAATTTTATTTAAATTAATCCATACATTTTTGTATTTCCTTTTAGAAGGGGTTACCGCGGAAGGGCTAACTATTATACGCCTTACTGATTATTGCTTTTTCCTTCTTATTTTTAAGGTAAGTATGATGTAGATGTTTTTGTAGTATGCTTTATTTTATGTATTTCGTTGTCTGCGTTTAGCATCCCGGCGGTAACGACATTGTTTCATGTGCAATCGATTAATCATCGTCATATTTATTTGTTTGTTGTTTCGCTAAGTAGGAAAATATTTCTAGGTGTTTATGTCGGGTTATCAGTCTAGAGATTCGAAGTCCCTTGAGGCTTTGGAGGAATGCTTTTAGGTCTTCCTACTTTCAACTAAGTTTAATTTACTGTACGGTTTACTGTTGCTTGTAGGACAGAATTAGATAAAGGATTATCACGGAAATTATAAGTCTTAGACCCATGATTTCAAAGTTGTAGTAACTGATCGTGAAGTACTTCTTAATTGTTTTTGTGCGACCCTGGTGTAAGCTTTCAATACGAAGATAATCGCAAACAATGCAGAACAATGCAAATAAAAAGCAGTTTAACATTTCAAGTAATAGGCTGGCCAGAAAGTAATTTCGACTTTAGATAGAGAAATGAAACTGTTTATGCAAGGAATGCTATATGTTTTCTATTTTGATAAAGATCATGGTCATTTATAAAAGTTTTACAATTAACAGAGTTCTAATTTCGAAGTAAATGGTAATCAGATTGTGCTAGGTCAGAACTCTAAGCGATATGAGCTATTAACACTTCCCATAACAATTTGCCACGAGTAACTAAATGTGTGTCGCGCTTTGTACTATAAATATCATGGTGGAGCAGATATCTTGTGATTCGTCAATTCTGAGCGTTTTTCTGTGATTTTCTGACCTAGTTTTATTAGTCAATTGACCGATCGCCTGGTTTCTTGAAAACAGTGAAATATACCTTTCTAGTTCCGTCAAAGTGGACATCTCATTTTTTGGTGTAATTCAGTTTTATATGTAGAATGTACTGGTTTGTCGTGTTCTTGTGCTAAGGTCGTTTTACAATGGTACTGAAGATGGTCCCTTTTGTATCACCAGAGGTGATTCTTTTTATAAAATGGGTCTGTTTTAATACACTATTTTAAATGTGTTTATTTCAATTCATGTGGAGCACAACTATCGGAATTTTTACCCAATTCCCGACATTTTAATCAGTTAGCTGTTTCGATCTTGTTGGAAAATGTGTCCACTACGTGCGTCGAACGAATTAAGCGATGACGAATATATTCATCAAACTCAGTATGTTTGATAGGAAATTAGGTTGCAATAACGAATATACTCGTGCATGCATGACGAATATATTCGTCATAACACATAGTTTAACAACTTTTTCATGACGTATATCTCCGTCATAAACTGTTAACTGGTTAAGTCATTTTGAATTCATTCATACTTTCTGCAATCTCTGTCAAGTTCTATGAAGACTTCAATAGTATACGACTCCTTGCACTCAGAGTCACAGTGTTGCGGATTCGCACTGGACACAACCAGCGAATTCGCAACTGAATGCTACCCGTAGCAACAACACAACAAATGTCAGCAATCAGCTGACATTTTAGAATGAATTCTGTTGGTTGTCAAACAACAACCAACTTTCTCTTCTTCGTTAAACATTCGGCCGATACAGTTCCCATTAAATGATAATCAATTAAAATCAAAATAATCAGTAAATAAAGTTCATATTTATTAACATTAAACCAACCGAGTTTTAAGGAGGATTCGTTCTTGATGTTTTGCTGGCACTCAACGGAAGATATTCGTTTCTATTTTTTCTCACGACACGCAATTGTTTTCAGTCAGCGGTAACCATCACATGTGCCTGCCAAGAGAGTTGAGCAGTGTTGCTGACGCCATTGCTTTGGCCCTCCATTGAATATCTCGTGTTGGTGGACAGTTCCGTATTGTTTATAGAGTAGTTAAGCGGAGAGCCCACCTGGTTCTTGACGTTATTCACGTCACTCCCACGGAATCAACAGTATTGCACATCAGGAGACACCACTGTTCCTGAAGTCATCACCCCGGCCCACAACAGTATCCATTGTTCGTGGAAGTTGCGTTCAACGCCTGTTGTTCGCAAACACACAGTTATAAAAAAATTTCTTTCAACTAAGATTTTAATCATTATCATTACCTAACTTTGTATAGGCCAACCGAAATGTTGGTCATCTTTGAATGAAAAATTTCCAGATTGAAGTTTTATAAACTAATTTTGTCATGCACGTTTTGATAAGCCAGTCAACACCTTAAATTTTATATATCTTTATGATCTTCAACAGCTTTTCCTCGTGGAAATAAAAAAAAACTATTAAAAATGTTGGGTTGTGAATCACATAGTTGACCCTAACAGCAGCCTAAAAATGCATAAAAAATCGAAGAAATTTCTTTCTGAAATAACTAAAATATAACTGTTATTAAATGTCGAAAGAACTTGTCGCAAGCCCTTTAAAAATTGCAATACCTTCCATGTGTGGTTATCGAAAATATCTTGTTTACCAATCCAATTGTTTTTTCTGCACGTTATTATTTTTTCGTCAACCAAAGAATAGTGGTAGTTACTAGGTATACACCCTGAATATTTACAAATATTCTATGAGAACTGTTCAATAAAGACTGACTATCTGCGAATACGCACCATTATCGTCATATTGTGATAAGCACCAGAAAGAGCGAAGAATTTGTTGTCCTTTGAGTAGGGCTATACTCACGGCTAGGTCGGCTTGTCGTAAAGGGCGACTAAAGGCCGAGTGATAGGTGGGGTCCCAACGCCTTACCGCCCGGTTAAATACCTACCACCCCATCCAGCTAGAGAGTCAGTGTCTGGAAGATATCCTTGGCCGTCTTTTGGAGTTTGGCTCCTGGACTGCTTTGAAAAAAGGGTTGGTTTAGGGGGTAAATGGGTCCCAAGGTAAGATACCACCCCGTCACGTTGTAGGTAGCGCGATATTGTCGGGAGAAGTTTTCGATTATGTGGAGCACGTATGGCCCGGACTGAAATTGAGTCGTGATTTTAACTTCTGAGATAATAATTCCGGAGGTAAACTACGGGGGTTGCCTTTTATATTTCGGGATTAGAGAACAAAAACAAATATTGTTCATCGAAAATCACTTTATTGTTTTTCAAAATATTCCCCATGAAGATCTATACACGTTTGCATGCGTTTGAACCAATTGTCGAAGCACTTTTGCCACTCTGATTGAGGTATCTCCAACACATGCATTCTGAATGCAGCAACCGCTTCTTCAGGTGTCGAAAAACGTTGACCTCTCAGTTTGTTTTTTACGTACGGGAATAAAAATAAGTCATTCGGTGCCAAGTCAGGACTATACGGCGGATGACCCATCAATTCGATGTTTTGGGTGCTCAAAAATTCAGTTGTCGCAGCCGATGTGTGAGAGCTCGCATTGTCGTGGTGAAGAGTGATCCGTCTTCGGCGGTTGGTTTTCCTGATTTCTTGGAAGACAACTGGCAAACAAATGGTTGTGTACCACACAGAATTGACTGTTCTGCGTTGTTCTAGTGGTAAACAGGCGACCATTTGCTTGGAAGTGCATCGTGAGCGAACAACTTTTGTTGGATTTGGCTCATCTTGAAACACCCAGACAGTCGACTGCTGTTTACTTTCGGGCTCATACGCGTAAATCCACGATTCATCACCTGTCACGATTTCATAGACGTGTTTCGAAGCATCGCGATCGTATTTTTTGAGCATTTCTTTCGACCAATTGACACGAGCCTTTTTTTGGGCGATTGACAAATTGTGTGGGATCCTACGCGAACAAATTATTTTGACAGTCAAATGTTTATGCAATATTGAATGTATGCTGGTCCCACTAACGCCTAAGGTTGTCTCAATCTCACGATAGGGCACATGACGATCTTCCAATATCAGTTGGCGCACAGCATCAATGGTTTTCGGAACAACAACTGATTTTGGACGACCTTCAAGAAATTCATCTTGGAGTGAACTACAACCACGATTGAATTCACCATACCATCGATAAACACTGGTCCTTGATGGAGCTTCATCGCCAAAAATTGAATTAAGTTCATCCATGCACTGTTGCTGAGTTAAACCACGTAGAAAGTTGTAAAAAATAATCCCACGAAAATGTTGATTTAATTCCATTTTTGGGCCGAGATGAATCTTTTAAGTTACTGTAAACAACACAAATAGCGCTCGTATGTCAAAACGTTCTGAGTGCGTATAACCTCAAAAATGTCCAACTTTACGACAGAGCTGTCAATTGCCGGATTGCAACACTAGGGTTGCCAAATCCCGAAACATAAGAGGCAACCCTCGTAGTTCCTCATTTGGATCTCGTCGTCTAGAATACGACTTACATTCGAAATTTCGCTTTAAGGGTGGAGTATGAGTCTTTCATCGGATACGATTTGGCTTGCCAAAGGGAAGAAGCATTAGAATCCAATAACTTGGACATCATATGGATGAAAACCGTGTTGAAGAGTTCCGTGAAATTACTTTGTTGTCTCTACCATTCCTTGAAAGTCGTTGGACCAGCGACCCTTTCCGAAAATCTTTCACGTACCGTCGACTGGATACAAATCAACCACCCGTCTATTGAGATTACCTTTCTTGGCGATTCTACTGAGATTGCCGTTCTTGGCGATTTTAGCGTACAAAACTGCGGCGGGTTGGTACATTCTAACAGAACCGACTAGGCTGGGAGGCCTTGCTCTGTTCTGTTGTTCGCTGTTATCCGCAATTTGACTCAACTCATGGAAACCTCCGGGAATGCCCATTATGATGAATATGCGAACACCCTGGATCTGTTTCTGACATCCGAGCCGCGGAAACCACTGCGCCATTGAGAAACTCAGATCACTGCTTGATATGGGTTGCACAACCACTTGTATTTGAAACGAGTAACCAATCTAAGCAGCTTCGCCAAGTATGGAGGTACGGGGCTCCTAACTGGGACGATTTGTTGGATTTTTTTTGCTTCCTTTCCGTGGTCGGAGGTGTGCTTTGGACACTCCGATGTTAATGCATGCCCGGAGTCAGTCACGGTGATTGGGGATGGAGCTTTACATTTCGCGTTCCATCAAAGGAAATTTATCTGTTAAGTCTTGGTTTATTTAAAAGTGTAAGTAGATTACAGCGGTAAAAACTAAAACATTTAAACAATGTTTTTTCTTTATATACTTCTCTCAGGAGAGGCGAACCTATAGCACCGACACGGGGTCCCGAGATGTCAAATAACCGTTGCAGTTCTTCTTGAACAGTTCCAAGTTGTAATGCTCTGGGAATTCCATAGCTTCCCCGCTCTGTAACGGAACGAGTTCTGATGCAGGGATGTTCGCGTCGTCGGAAGATGAGCCGTAAATTGGTGCGATCCGTCGGATTGTCTCTTGGAGCGCATATAAACCGAATTGCGTGGAACAATACCACGAATCTCCGAAGAGCAGTACCAGTGATAATATCTGTCAAACAAACAGAGGTCGGCTACACGCCTTCGATGTGATAACGGCTGTAGTCCCGATGTCAGCGCCAGTCCCCAATCAGGCGGATCGCTCTTCTCTGTATGCTCTCGAGTAGGTCGAGGGTATGTTTAGGAGCCGAGCTCCAAACATCGAGGGTATGTTTAGGAACAGAGCTCCAAACATGAGAGGAACATTTGAGCGTGGGTCTAATTTAGGGTTTTATACAGGAGAAGAGATCGAGCCGAAGTAAAATATTTCTTGGCTTTAAAAAGGTGACGTGTTCCTGAGGCGGATCTGGCGATGTTCGTCACGTGTTTATACCACGATACGTTCCCACAGAGCGTGACGCCGAGCAATTTCAAGCTTTCCCCAGATTCGAGGGCCTGACCATTCATCATCAGCTGTGGAATCGATGATCCACTTTTCCTTGTGAATGTTGTATAATGTGTCTTCGTTGCATTGAAGTTGACGAGATTGGCCTTTCTCTACTGGAGGACCTTATCCAGATCCCGATTCAAAGAGTCGATCTGGCTGCATCTCAGCTGGTGCGACGTTGATGCATCAATCGGCCGATCACTCGAAAAGGAGGAAACAAGCGTACTATCATCCGCGAAACTGAACAACCTGTTATCCGTCGACCCCAACAAATCATTTATGTGAAGCAGAAACAAGGTTGGAGTTAAAATAGGGCCTTGAGGCATTCCAGGATTAACAGGATACAGATCTGAAGACTCGCCGTCCACAACAATCCGGATCGATCGATTTTCAAGGAAGCTCTTCGTCCAGTCGCAAAGCTGGTGGGGAAGTCCATATGAACGATGTTTGCTCAGCAATGCCCCGTGCCAGACTCGTTCAAAAGCTTTAGTGGTATCCAATGCGACCGCCCCTGACTCACCATGCCGCTCAATCGCAGATGTCTACATATCGGTTATAAGTGTCAAAAGGTGTCCCGTGAACCACCTGCCACCGAATCCGTATTGAGGATCACTCAGGAGTCCGTTGGACTCAAAATACTTAATTAACTCGGCGTTGATGACCTTTTCCATTACCTTAGATAACATCAATAATGCTATCGGGCGGTAATTTTATGGGAGACACTTTTTTCCCCTCTTTGGGATTGGCTGAACTCGAGTGATTTTCCAACAGTCAGGCATAAGTTTGCCAAGAATCGGTGACAGCTCTGGAGCACAGCTCCTCGGAACTATCGCTGGTATTCCGTCCGGGCCGGTTGCCTTCCTACAGTCCACTCCACGTAGAATGCCTTGAATAGTCCGCGGGGTGAACCCGACATCCCGCATCGAAGACCGTACCGGCACATTCACAGGTGGCTCCAAAAGACCGGTATCGTGGTTTGATTTCGCGAACACATTAGCTTTATCCTTCGAAATTTTGATTAACGTCCCGCTGCCCGTCACCAACCGAGGAAAAGAGGGGGATGCGAAGTTACTGCTGACATTGACCAGAAGGGAAGCGAACCAGTCGGTCACTCAAGGAGTTTATTAGTCACTCTGTCGTTGTAAGCTTTCGCGGTATCAATCGCCCGGTTGCACGCGTTTTTGATTCTAACAAAATTCGTTCTGCTAACCTCGGTGGGATTGGAGCTCGCATTTGTTATCAAACCAAGGTTTATTACTGGGAGGATACCAGTGCGGATTCCGTAGGAATTGGTCAACGAGTGACCAAATATTCCCAGTAAGGCAATTGTTGGAAAAGAAGTGGGAATACGGAGAGACGGTTTACCAACTTTTTGTTAACTTCAAAAAAGCCCACAACTCAGTCGCAAGGCAAAGATCCCCCACCATATTGTGGTGAAAAAATATGCCGCCCTCATTCAAATCTCCATGAACGAAAATAAAGGGCGAGTTAGAACCTCTCAGAACCATTTGAAATACGCAACAGACTAAAACAAGCGAATGTCCTCTCACCATGTCTTTTTAACCTTGTGCTCGAGTATGTTATCAGAAAGGTACAAGACGACAACATGTCCGAATCATCTCTGGGTGGGGTCACACAAGTGCTCGCATATGGGTATGACATCGCCGTTCTGGGCGATAATCTAGAAACTGTAGGTAAAAACAGTGAAATCATCATGCAAGCGGCAGAAGAGGTGGACCTACAAATAAATGTAGACAAAACAAAATACATGAGAGCAGGTGGACTTCAGAGAACACACACAAATGTCAGAGGCAAGATATTTGAAAAACTTAAAGAATTTAAATATCTGGGAACAATACTGAGGGCCAGTAACGAAATGTCGAAGGAAATTAACAAAAGACTACACTCTGGCAACGCTAGTTGGCATGCAGTCAGTAAACTGCTATCATGTAATATAAAGCGCCGTCTCTATAGAATCATAATCATGCCGATTGTCCTATACGGATGCCAAACACATGGGCTCTCATAAAACGGGAAGAAAAAAAATTTCGCGTATTCGAGAATAAAGTTTTAAGGGGAATTTCTGGAGGTAAATATGATGAGGAGGCAGGACAATGGAGGAAACTCCATAACCCCGAATTGGAAGAACTATACCTCAAACATACAATAGTGAGAGTAATCAAGTCGCGACGATTAAGATGAGCTGGACATGTGGTGAGAATGGGCAACAATGGAACGTACGTAGAATTCTTGACGGTAGACCAACGGCAAAGAGACCGGTAGGGCGGCCGTGTCGGAGATAGGATGACAATGTTAGGTCTGACCTTGGGGAAATCGAATCAGGTGGTCAAGCGTGGAAGGAGAGTGCACAGTACAGGGGAACAATGGCGGATTCGAGTCGGTAAGGTCCATGAACTTCCGGGTTCCCACAGGCCAATAAATAATAAAATATTAAGTAATAATGTCACTTGAAGCTACTATACCCTGAAATTTTTAAACGAGTTTTTCTCGAAACCACTTTTTTCAAGAATACCTCATGTTTTAATGAACCGATTGACTTGAAATTCGGTACACACCTTCTTGATATAACGCTCTACCAAGCTTTTTAAAAAAAAGTCTCGAGTGCAACGGTTTAAAACTGCCTCCTGTGTGGTTAGTTTCAATCCGAACATATCTAGCTAGCATTTAATGCTCTGGATTATACGGGTACTATTTTTCCCCAGGTCATATAAGTGCTTAGCTACGACCACCATCACCAAATCATCTATGGTACAGTTATTCTTACCCTCTCTGGCATATTGGCTCTGGACATGTCATTCATGATATTCCATAACAGTGGTAATAGTACAGACTATTGAGGTACAATCTTGGCGCAAGGCTAATAACCTTGCCCGGAAAAACAAATTATTATGGACAATTTAACAAGTCTCGGATATGGACCGGATACCGGTGGAGAGACTTCCTAAATAAGGCCAAGACCGGATCCCGGTTGTAGTGCCGATTATGATGATGATTGAGGTACAATCAGTGTTACTTCTTTTTGTGATTCGTTATCGGTGTTATAAGCAGTGTCTTATCAAAGAGATAGCTTGCTATTATACACACTAAGTAGGTTGTTCAAACCATGCAGAAAGTTTCTATTGTAAGAGTTCTGCACACTTATTAAGAGATAGGTTGGGTCACAATGCTCAGACTTCCACACTATTATACTATATAGGCTTCTTGAAAAGGTTGGGATAAACTCCTGACAATTTTTCGGAGCTTGGTTCGCCTTTCCTAAGGAAGCATAATATAAGAAAAAAAAATGGTTTTCTCATCGGTAGTATCGTCCACGGACAGTAATTTAAAGAATCTACCTCCGTTCCCCAGTCGTTGCAAAGATGGGTTCGAAAAATTCTCAAAAATCGTACAGATTGTTTCCTTGTTGGCTCCCAATTCCTTGGTTTGTCTATTCATGGTTTTGAGACACGAGGCCAGTCCTGGCAGCTAGGAAAATATATATTCCTTCAGATCTTACATCTTCATGTTGGTTTTCAGTTTCTTGGTCTGTCTACCAATGATTTTGAAAAATAAGCACCAAGGCGAACCATAGGGTCGAGTGCGCGCCAGGAGATGCCACCAAATAACAGTTGCAGTTCTTTTTGCACAGTTGCAGGTTGTAACGCTCCGGGAGCACTCGCGTGGGAAGGGAGTTCCACAGCTTCCCCGCTCTGTAACGAAACGAGTTCTGATGCAGGGATGTTTGCAGATTCGAGGATCTGTCCATTCATCATCAGCTGTTTGGCATGCGAACCTTTATTCAACACAGAGTAAAGAGTATCAAACCCAAGAGAAATATGTGGTTCGATTCCGGGTGCAGAGAAGCCATTAAGGCTAAAGAGTTGAGCTTCCGGTTGTATAAATCAAACAATACTGAGGAAAACCAGAAAAGATTTAAGAGAGCTAGAAATGACCAGTGCGTATATTCAACGCACAAAGTTCTTGCATGACCAGAGAGTGAGACAAAAAATACTACACTCTCCCACAGGTAGTAGACACTTCTGGGCATTTGTGAAGAACATCCAAAACTTGGTCTCCTCATCCATTCCTTCGCTAATAATCGATGGTAGACAAGTCACCAATCCAATAAAGATCTACTTGCTGCACATTTTCCAGCGAACTCAACGCTGCCTGATACCACATTAGTTCCGCCTCAGCTTGAGCATAAGCAGCACACCATGAGCCAGATTCGCTTCCGAACGCGTACTGTTGGCTGGGTACTCAAGGAGCTAAATGCACACAAATCCGCTGGTCCTGATGGCATTCCTCCAATTCCCTTGAAGAGATCTTCCTCTTCACTCTCTAAACCACTGCGGAAACTCTTCCATATGTCTACTGGCCGTTTCCCGAATAGATGGAAGTCAGGGAACATTCAGCCAATTCCCAAAAAGGGCGACAAATCGCCCCTCTCTTATCGACCCATAGCACTAACTTCTATTCTCTCGAAGGTAATGGAATCATTGATAACCGTCAACTTTCGAAATATCTGGAATCAAACGACCTCCTCAATGACCGCTAATATGGCTTTTGTAACAACAGGTCCACAGGAGATTTGATGGCGTACCTTACCGAAAAGTGGAGCCATTCCATCCACTACTTCGGAGAAAGTAAGTTCGTTTCATTGGATATTTTAAAAGCCTTCGACAGAGTTTGGTATCCAGCCCTTTTATCAAAATTACATTCATATGCAGTGGACAATTCCCTGATCCAACGAATAAGAGACTATCTTTCTGGCCGTTCAATCCAAGTGGTTCTTGATGGTGTCAAATCTGCCTCCCATCCAATTAATGCAGGTGTTCCTCAAGGTTCGGTACTCTCGCCCAATCTCTTCCTCATCTTTATAAATGATATCTTGTCCATTACCCACAACCCAATCCACTCGTTTGCCGATGATAGCACATTGAGCTTCTCATACTCATACGAACATTCCCGGCCAAACACTTCGAACGTCAATACCAATCAGCAGATTATGCTTAATACATTGAATTCCGACCTCAACAAGATATATCAATGGGGATTATCTAACCGAGTAGAGTTTAAAGCCCTAAAACTCAGTGCTACCTCTTGCCGTCAAAGGCGGGCCTCAATGTAAATATACTGTCTATGAATGGCACTTCCATCGACGAAGCCAAGGAACTATCAATCCTCGGCACTCGAATTAATTCGACTCTTAATTGGAGCGACCACATTTTTGAAGCTGCGAAAAGTGCGGCAAAATGCATGGGGTACCTTAAGAGATGCAAAAGATACTTCACCAGATCCAACCTGACCACTATTTACAAGGCATATATTCGTCCCAAAATGGAGTTCAACTCCCATATTTGGTCAGGTGCATCCAAAACTGCATTACACGTGCTCGATGGGATGCAAAAACGAGCAGTGAAACTTATTGGAGACGCATATGCTAGTTATCTTATTGGAGAGGCATATCCTGATCTTAATAAATGATCTTTTGTCCAATACCCAAAACCCAATTCACTCGTTTGCTGTGACTAGATCAATTCCGTCATTAGAACATAGGCGCAACATATCATGCCTATCTTTCTTCTATAGGTATTATCACGGTCGTTACTCAAATTAACTTGTGGAATGTGTTCCGTCTCCTCAGACATTTTCCCGCGATACCCGTCAATCTGAGAATGCGCATCTATTCACGTTGAAAGTGAACTTCAGGCGCACGAATAAATATAGAGAGTCATTCTTTAGCCGAACCACACGAATGTGGAATACTCTACCTGATCATGTGTTTCCTCGTCGTTGTAATGTCTAGGCATTTAAGACCAATGTACATCGATACCTCCTTTCCTTATCCACTTCCTCTCCTTCCGCTCGCACTGTGCTTTGACATTTAAGGGTACTTCAAAATCCCCTTTAGTGCGCGCGTTAGTGTAAAACACAAAAAAAAAAATTAACAAAATGGGGAGTCCCCGTGGGACTCCAGACGTAGCACGAAAAGGATTTGAGAGAACGGATCTGAAACGCACGCTTTAGAGCCGGTTACTCAAGTATGACGAAATCCACCTTTTTAATATGGGTTCGAAGCCCAGTGCACTGTGCTTTGACACTTGAGGGTACTCCAAAATCCCCCTTTGTGCGCGCGTTTGTGTAAAAAAAAAATTTTGTAAATGTTGTATGAATGCTCTTCTCTGTCTGCAAACAGCTTGAATTTCTCGCTGCGGCGTTAGTCTTTGACGGCACGAAGAATGTGCGACGTGGTAGCCCTTCTAACTCATAAAAAACCATACTTTGCTTGCGAAGATCCCCTTAATAAATATCATATGTTCCACTTAAGTATCAAACAGCTCTGACAATGACCTAACAAAATAACTAAAAGGTGTGATAGGTTTTGAATTTGATTGAAATTTAGCCTTCAGTCGGAGGTGCAAGTTGACCCAACTGTGTGTATATTTTAACGGCCTACCACACGTAGCTGTTTTTAATCATCACTAGCACTGGTAATCTAATTTTGGTCGTTGTTTTCGTCCTATTTTTTACGCGGCATCCCTCTACTCAATCACATGGAAATAGGCATTTCTTTACACATTCGTTTGACGTTGCCATAATTATTTGACATTTCACACTAATTAGAGAAGTTGTCTTGAGGTGTGATTCATGGGTTCATCGGACGTTTTTGTCATTGAGGTCCTGAATGAATATTAATTCATTGCTTTTAAAATGTCAAATTGCGCAACTTGAAGTCACCCATTGGTTTCTTTTTCGCTTGAATTTTCAATTGGAAAGACCTTTGGTGCATTTAAGCATTTGTACAGTCCAACACCATGCAAAATTGCAATAATTTTTTTGGCAATCAAAACAAGCAAAAATAAGGTTATGTATTTCCAAACAATCCGATGGTCTGCTTTAAAATATAACATAAAAACAAGCTGTAAAAGACTTGGGTTTAATAAGTAGTACATAATGAGATCAGCTTCTCCTAGATTTTAGGCTTTTGAGTAACCAAAGTCTTTAATGTTGATTTCTACATAGTTAACTTTTATTTTGGAATGAGGTTTCTATATAATATTTTCTTTCCAAGGAATTGATTTATAGGACTCTGTTCTCAACAATGTCGTTTATTCATCAGCATTTTAAGGAACCAGTAGTCATTAGCCAGAGATTACCGCGTCATCTAAGTCTCAGTAAGCATATTCTTGCATCATTTAGTTAACAGTGTAACAAATGTAGATTGAATTAAATCTCTTTGTTTTCGTTGGTGTAAGAGGATTGATTGACTGTTTAATTCTTTTTTTTTTTTTTTTTTTGTTTTGTTTATTAGCATTTGGAATAAACACTTAATTTTAAAGTGGTGTTAGTATTTTATTCTTAATAGTATTCCTACAAAAATATCTAATATGTTACATGCGACGCACATCAAACTCACATAAAGAATTCATCCTGCATGCTAGATTTGAATTATACGTATACTTTTATTTTTAACACCGTTAATTTATTTCAGATTTTTTATTGAGAAAAATATAAGAGTTCAAAAAACATTATATGTCCTTTTTTTAAAAAAGAACAATCAAAAGAAGAGTTAAACGACACATAAAAAAAGAAAAAAAAAAAACAAAATATGCAAAACAACATAAGTAAACGAAAAGAAAGAATAATAAAAGACGAAAAGTCGGAAAAGAAGAATATTTTACCGAAAAGTAAAAATAAGAAAAAAAAGATGCGAACTGTAAAATAGAAGAAATAAAATATATTTATCGAATACACACTATAATGTTTTTTGAATCACTCGACTAAGAAAACACGCACTCTAAAAAAAGACAAAAAACTGAAAAAAAATACAAAAATAAAAAAAGATTATCAATCTTAAAAAAAAAACAAGAAAAAAATGAAGCAGAAAAAATTTGGAAAATAAACAAGAATAAAATGAAAGAAATTAATACATTACAAAAACAAAAAAAAGGAAGAGAAGAAAAAACCAGCATAAAGAAAGAATACTGAAAAAAACAAGGAAAATATGAGAAAAGAGTAAGATTTAATTATTCGATACAAACAAATATAAACATAAGTCTATAAAATAAATATATAAATGATAAAAATAATTATATATCTAATAGAAGTAATAAAAATATTTGACGAGACTTGAATTGTTGTTCATTTGCCTCTCTCACCAACTTGTTTTTTATTTCATTGAATGGGAAGTTGATATATTGTTGTTGTTTTGACCGAGCACTAGGTGGCTAATGTTGATATTGTGTGTGGATAATTATCACCGACCAATTGAACGAATGAATG
Organism: Microdon myrmicae; assembly: GCA_963931805.1. Taxonomy (NCBI): domain Eukaryota; kingdom Metazoa; phylum Arthropoda; class Insecta; order Diptera; family Syrphidae; genus Microdon; species Microdon myrmicae. The sequence continues at coordinate 26,889,688 of OZ007496.1, forward strand.
GCACAAGGCTAATAACCTTGCCCGGTAAAACAAATTGTTATGGACAATTTAACAAGTCTCGGATATAGACCGGATACCGGTGGAGAGACTTGCTAAATAACGCCAAGACCGGATCCCGGTTGTAGTGCCGATGATGATGATGAATTAAACGAATGTACATTACATCGGGTCATCCAAAAGTTTCTTCTTATAATTTTCTTTTTGAAGCATTTATTTTTTACTATTCATTTTTTTTATAGGATGTTTATTAATATTTCAAGAATACAGTAAAAAAAATTGTAAGTAAAAAATTCAAAATTCAAAAAGTTAGCAGCTGATGAAAAGTTCGCACGCGACCATACCCACGATTCAACCCTCCTAGCAATCTGAAAAAAAAAAGATTATTCATTTACAGAAATGCCTCTACCTCTGTGGAACTAAAAAAAGTTGAAAAATTTTTTTTTAACAAAATGGTGACTGCTTGAAAAAAAATTTATTTTTGTACCACTTTTTTTGTAGTTTTTCGAATTTTTTTTTAAAAATAGTTAACATTGACATTTGGGGGTGAGGATGGTTCATGCAATAGAAAAGCCTATAAAGAAGTCATATACTAAATTTGAAGTAAATCGGTTCAGTAGAACTCGTGGGTATTGTTTTTAAAAAGACAGTTTCGAGAAAAACTGCTAACTTTTTGAATTTCGAATTTTTTACTTTCAATTTTTTTTACTGTATTCTTGAAATATTAACACTTTCATGTCCGGTGACACCAACGTGTTGTCACGTGAAAACCAAACGTTAGCTGCCGGTGACAACACGTTGATGCCATACGCAAGCCATACACTAACAGCCGGTGACAACACGTGTGTCATGTTAAAGCCAAACGTCAATAGCCGGTGATTTCGCGCGTTGCCTGATATTCATGTGACATTTTGTCAAGGGACAATAGAGTATATATAGAGGGATAGTGGAGATATAATATTTGATCAATTTAATCTATTCGACTAATAAACTGGTGCGCGTTTTGTTTTTATATTTCTTAAACATATACCTTGATAATGGCAGACGAAAGATAAGATACTTTTATAGATGAATGCGTAGATAATTTATCTGATATTCCTCTTAATAGTGATGACTCAATAATTTTAGAAGATAATCCAGATTGTGCAGAATATTCAAGTGGTTCAGAAATAGAAGTGCGAAGAAATCATCGAACGCTACCCTTGCCGAGTGATTCAGAAGAAAGCGATCAAGATACAGAGGATGTCTGGTCGGATTTTGATCCACCTAAAAATAATAACGATTTCGAAGGTTTACTTGGGCCAAATGTATTTCCTAAAAATACAGATAAGATAGAAGATTTCGCCGACATGTTTATTGGAGATGATTTACTGTGAGCGTCAAAAGAAAGTGTACAGCTATGAACTGCATTTTTGCAACCCTGTTAAAGCAAGGGGGTTCGATCTTTTAGTAAAATACTTATGTTATTTTTTAAGGTAGTTTATTTTCAATGAATTGCCATATAAAACTTAACAGAAAATAATGAATTAAAAATACAATAAAAAAATAAAAAAAAATATTTCAGTTTTAAGCATCAAAAAAAGTGTACATTATTCAATTAAAGTAAAAAACTTAAAACTAGTACTTTGTCTGCTTCCCTTTCGCCTTTAAAACAGCATGAATGCGTGAATCACTTAAACCCAGTTTCGCAACACTACTTGGCAAATTGCGTCTTAAAATATTAAGATAATCTTCTTTTCTCATTGTACTGTCAATAAAGACGAGGTTCCCAACTCCAGATGACGCCATACATCCCCAGACCATTACCGAACCGCCTCCGTGCTTAATTGTTGAATTTAAATTTTTTTGTTCAAATTCAGTTTTTTTCGTTCTCCATATTTTTGGTGGTTTTATTGAACCAAAAATCTCAAATTTGCTCTCGTCACTAAAGAGAACATTTCCCCAGAATGAAGAACTTTCGTTTTGATACTTCTTGGCAAAAAGAAGTCTTCGCTTCTGGTTTTTTTCAAAAATGTATGGCTTTTTGCGAGGAACTCTTCCGTGTAGCCCGCTGCTAAGGAGGGTCCGCCGAATAGTGCTCGCGCTAACGTTGACTCCAGAAGATTGGGTAATGTTTTCAGCAATCTTTACTGCACTAGACGCGGGATTTTTTCGCACTTCCCTGACAATAGCACGTTCATCACCTACGGACAGCCTTTTTGGCCTTCCGGAACGAGGTCGATCTTTTACATCCTTGAACTTTTGAAATTTGTCCAAAATTTTTTTCACCGTGTTATGGCGTCTGTCCACTGTTTTGGCTATTTCGCGGTAAGATTTTCCTTCCTTTCTTAATTTAATAATAAGTTGTCGTGTTTCTACTGCACTTTGTTTACCCATTTTGAAGTAATTTAAAAAAATAATTTAAGTAACAAGCAACTTTCGATGCAAAATAACTCAATAACACTTTTAATCAATTAGTTAGGAGTTGTAAAGAAAAAAAAATAAATTTAACGGTTGTTTTCCCGATAAGCGGAAAGTTGCACAGTATGTGTGGCAAGTTGTACACTTTTTTTTGACGCTTTAAAACTGAAATATTTTTTTTAATTTTTTTATTGTATTTTTACGTCATTATTTTCTGTTAAGTTTTTAATGGCAATTCATTGAAAATAAACTACCTTAAAAAATAACATAAGTATTTTACCAAAAGATGGAACCCCCTTGCTTTAACAGGGTTGCAAAAATGCAGTTCATAGCTGTACACTTTCTTTTGACGCTCACAGGATTTAAATTCATTGCTACGGAAACAAACAGATATCACGCACAAAAATCCCATAAGTTCAAAGTTTACAAAAAAAAAACTGCTAAATGGGTTGATGTCACTATACTCGAACTCAAAAAGTGGTTTGTTTTGTAATTTTGATGGGCCTGACAAAAAAATCAAGGATACAGGATTATTGGTCCAAAAATCCTTTGATTGAAACTCCAATATTTTCTAAAACCATGACCCGTAATAGATTTAAACAAATATTACATTTTTCTGATAATAATAACGTTCCTGACAATGCTGGCCGACTCTTCAAAATTCAACATATAATAAACTATTTTTCAAAAAAATTCCAAGAACATTTTAAACCTGCGCAAAATATTTCCATTGACGAGGGCATGATACCATGGCCCGGAAGACTGAATTTCAGAGTTTATAACCCTTCGAAAATTACAAAGTATGGTATTCTTATCCGGATGCTATGCGATTCTACTACAGGTTATATTTCTAGTTTTAAATTATATTCTGGTGCAGGGCAAAGTTTAAATACTACAATCTTAGAATTATTGGCACCTTCATTGGGAAAGTGGCATCATTTATATATGGACAACTTCTACAACAGTGTAGAACTCTCAAAGATTTTACTTCTAAATAAAATCAGAGTTTGTGGAACAATTCGACGCAACCGAGGATTGCCGGACTCTTTGAAAAAGACAAAGCTGAAAGTTTTTGAAACTGCATTTAAACGAAAAGGAGAAATACTTTTACAATTATGGAAAACAGCGAAAAGTAAAGATATAAGAATGATTTCTACTATTCATAATGCCGAAATAGTTGATGCCGGAAAAATTTGTAGAAAAACCAATCGTCCAATACAAAAACCAAAATGTGTAATTGACTACAATCATCATATGAAAGGAGTGGATCGAGCTGACCAATATCTCAGCTATTATCCTATATATACAAAAACTATAAAATGGTCAAAAAAAGTAGTATTATACCTTTTCAATTGTGCTTTATTTAATGCATTCAGACTTTACGAACATTTAAATGTGAATTCTACTAAAACATTGGAGTTTCATGATTTCCTACTGCAGTTATCTGAAGCTTGGATTCGGGGTAATTTACCAGATACTGAAGAAAATTTGGATATCCCAACTACGTCACGTGGTCCACATCGTGATTCAACTCCGGACAATTAAAACAGCACCAATTGGTTCGAATTTCTGAAACCAATAAACGTATAAGAAGAAGGTGTGTATGCTATGCAAATAAAATACGAAAAACCACCAATTAATTTTATGTGTAAAGGTTGTAAAGTTCCCTTACATTTAAAAGATTGGTTTGCTTCATATCATTTGAAGAAGAACTTTTGAATGAATATTCTATACACATAGCATTGTAACTTCACTTGTAAAAATGTAATGTAAGCTCAACGTAAACTTCTGTTTAGAAATGGACTATTTCAATAAAAAAATTATGGTATCTATATGAGGGTATTTAAATTACAGATTTTAATTTTCATAGTTTTCTGATTGGTTAATTCATTTATTTTAAATAAAATGTAGTGTAAGCTTTATGTAAACATGTGCTTATTATTTGCCGATTATTACACTCAAAATCAACTACCTTCTGCAGATTTACACCAAAGTCTTAAATATAAAATTCTCTTTATTACGAAACTTTGAGGAAGTAGAGTATTTCAAAATTGAAAAATTGTAATATTTGAAAAATAAAATTTTTGTCAAAATGTCATTATCGTCTATTTTTTTTGAAATCTCTTGTACCCAGGAGCCATGTCAAAGTTCGATTTTGGAATTTTGACTTCATGTTTTTGCCGGCTACTGAGGTGGTTTTAACATTATTATATTATAATTAATATTTAGTGATAAGTTACGTGGTAAACTTATCACTAAATATAAGCGGACCGCATAGTGTTAATAAACATCCTATAAAAAATGAATAGTAAACATATTAATTGCTTTTTTTTTTTACAGCACTTCAAAAATGGCGTTAAATTCGTGCGTCTAGACCAGAATACCCCCTTAAGTTTAATATTTGCTCTTTGCTTGTTCTCGAAATTATCTTCATTTATAATCGTTAGTGAGAAAGCGGATAATAAAAGGAGCCAGTAACCTGTCAATAACGAGCCAACGATCAAAGATATGATGAGGATGTTCAGTGTATTCCAGGGCGACATTAAGAAAAGCATCAATCAGCTAACAGAAAGCGTAGGTAAACTCGAACGTTTTAAATAACCACCGACCATACAAATTCAAGAAAAAAAAAACAAGTGATCGGCATCATGAATAATTACTTGGAACGCAAATGGGCTTAAACAAAGAGCTCAAGGCTGGAAATATTTATAAGAACGTAGAAATTGTACTGATATCTGAAACATATTTTTCTCACATGAGCTTCGTAAAAATTAGGTGCTATATGGCCTATTGGACTACGCACCCCGGGAACCGTAAGATTTGTGTCTGACCAGCAAAGAGAACAAAGCCGTTTTCTCTTGCCCGCAATATTTAAATTGGACCGGTTAACAGTCGGAAGAGCCGCGGGGATTTGTTTTCTTAGTTCTTGCAGTATACTCATAACAATTCAAATCCATTTGTGCAGTGAACGAACGAATTAACAAAATCATTCTGTTCTACACTACCTAAAAGTGTGAAGTGCGAAATAAACAAACCCAAGACAAGTGGAAAAACATTGAGACAGTGAAGTGTACGAATAGAAACAGTGAGTGAAATCCAGTGCTCCAAGCCATGGCTGTTGAGGGAGGTAGAGATGAAGATTCCTTATCATTAAGGAAATATATGGTATACCAGGTGTACCGGTGAGAAGTGAGCGTCAAGATACAAATGTATCGATAAGGGAACGTTTGTTGTGAACGAGCCCATATATTTTTTTATTTGGTTGCTATGACATCTGTCAAACATATTTAGTATGCATCAAGTCATTGTACAAACATCATTTTTTTTAATCCTGTTAAAAATGTCGAATTTTGTACTAGAAAATGATGATTACCGGGAAGCATTAATTTTTTGTTTTCATTTGAAGAAAAGTGCTGCAGAGTCGCATCGAATGCTTGCCGAGGCTTATGGTGATCATGCTATATCGGAAGCAACATGCAAAAGATGGTTTAAGCGGTTCAGAGATAATGATATTGTGGGGAAGAAGTATGCACCGCACACGGGCACTCGATTTACTTCCCTCCCCATCATACTCTGCTACAAAGTTTCGATGTAAAATGTTCACAAACCGAAAAGAATAAAAGAAGAAAAACACCCAGGAACGGCAGGACGGCAAATTAAATGACAGAAATGAAACTCACTGCATGATTATTGTGACGAATAATCTTTTATTTTTAATTCGGTCCTTATTTTATAACTGCAAGGGGACTTTACTTTGTTTTTTATATTAACTTCACCGGTGGCTTAAATTTACACCATTTTATTCAAACACTAGAACAGTTACTTTGGGTCGGATATCTTTTGTTAATTACTTGCTCGGACTCAGTACGTGTTCGCGCCTCCACAGCGCTACGGGGAGCGGGAGCGGCACGACCGACGTGGTCAACCCTTTCTGATTCAACCCTCGTTTGGGACGAGTTTGGTGGTGTGGTGGTAAATATCCTCTCCACTAAGGATATGTTTTTACTTACCACCAGAGAAACGTAAAGTATCTCTTGGTGGAATAGAAACCAGATCTCGTAATGGAGATCATGGTGGTATGTGTGTGATCGTTTAGATCTGTGTTGTTTACTCATGCGCGAAGGCAATGGAAAAACAAAGCAGGCAGGGGGCAGGGACAAAAGAATCGGGACGATCATGGTTTATGATGTGCACCGCGGCTAAATAAATAGACGACGATGCATCGAAGAAATGGTGTTAAAAGAAAAGATGGGACGGGGGCATCATAAAAGTCTTAGATGAGTGATGCCCTTGTGTAAATAGACGAATAGACATTGGGAAAAGGTGCTAATGGGTTGCGATACTTCATACAATGAAAGTTGTATATCGTATTTTGGGTCGGTGGCCGAAACGAATCCCTTGCTTGCATTTGTATATGCGGGGTAATTCGTTGTAAGAAATGGATTCTATATTTGCATTGTTTATGCTTTGAATTCAATCCGGCGGTCATGCGCGAAGACTATGATTGTTTGGAGATTATAACAACGGAGCATTTCGGGGTAGAGTGCTTGCAGCTGTATCAATAGCTGCAGGTCCTTGCGAAGCAAATTAGATGGTTATATATTGACGGTTTGTATAACATCTATGCCAATTGTATATGGCATCTAAGGCGACTCCAGGGTCGAAGTCTAGTGTGAGTGTTTACACTAAACGAGAAATCGGTTCTTGGTCGCTAATGCAGAGATGCATTGATGCCTGCATGAATGCCCTTGTGGGAGAAATTCCTTATAGGAATTCCTAGGTAATGCGTATGTATGATTGGGATTTGGATAGAATTCTTATGGGGAATTTTCGGATTCGAATGAATGAATGACGGTAAGAATTCTTTTCCAAAAGCTTTTAAATAAATAAATTTGATAAGCTTGATGCGTGAAGCATTTACAGATGCTAATACGATTGCATTAGCAGGTAATTGCGAAAGTTGGGTAGCAGTTATGGGGGTTCTTCGGGTAAGTAACAGTGGGGTTTGGCGGAAATGAAGAACGTGGAAGACCACAAAAAAAGCTTGATGACGCCGAATTTCAAGCAATATTGGATCAAGATGACACTTTAAGTCAAAAACAAATGACACAAATGTTAAATGTTGCACAACAAACAATTTCTGACCGTTTAAAAGCTATGGGGAAGATCCAAAAGTGTGGAAGCTGGGTGCCACATGAATTGAATGACAGCCAGATGGAAAAGCGAAACACCACACGTGAAACGTTGCTTCTACGATACGAATGGAAGTCAGTATTGCATCGAATTGTGACTGGTGATGAAAGAGGGATTTATTTTAAAACTCCTAAACGCAAAAAATCATGGGTAGATCCAGGAGAAGCGTCAACATCGACTGCAAAGGCTGATCGGTTCGCAAAAAACCTACCGACAACAAATCATCAATTTGAACCATCATCATCATCATCATCGGCACTACAACCGGGAACCGGTCTTGGCCTTATTTAGCAAGTCCTGAGGCTTGTTAAATTTTCCATAATGATTTATTTTGTCTGGGCAAGATCATTAGTCTTGCGCCAGGGGCTCCCCGACGGGGAATCGAACCCCGGTCTCCCGGGTGACAGGCGGGTATACTAACCACTATACTATCGAGGAGCCCCAATTTGAACCATATATTGATCGAAAAACGACCAGAATGGGCCACAAGACACGGAAAGTTAATTTTGTTGCATGATAATGCTCCGTGTCATTACTGGGTTAATTCTTTATTATATTATTTATTGGCCTGTAGGAACCCGGACGTTCATGACCTCACCGACTCGACGGTCAAAAGCCTTGGAAATATCCAATGCGACCGCCCTTGACTCACCACGCGCCGCTCAATCGCAGATTAGGTTATAAGCGTCAAAAGGTCTCCCGTGGACCGTCTGCCATGGAATCCGTATTGACGATCACTCAGAAGTCCGTTGGACTCAAAATACTTAATTAAGTCGGCGTTGACGACCTTAATGCTATCGGACGGTAATTTTGTGGGAGACACTTTTTTCCCGTCTTTGGGATTGGCTGAACTCGAGCGATTTTCCAGCAGTGAGGAAAGGTCCTACGTGTATAAGATAAGCGGAGGAGTCTGCCAGGTACCGGCGATAGTTCTGGAGCACAGTTTTTAAGGACTATTGCTGGTATTCCGTCCGGGCATGTGTCCTTCCTACAGTCCAGTCCACATAGAATGCGTTGAATAGTGCGCGGGGGAAATCTCACATCCCGCATGGAAGATTGTACTGGCGCGATCACAGGTGGCTCGAAAAGACCAGCATCGAGGTTTGAATTCGCGAACACATTAGCTTTATCCTTTGATTTTGTGACTAACGTCCCGCTGACTGTCGCCAACGGAGAGAAAGGTGAGGAAGCGAAGTTACTGCAGGCAGCCTTTGCCATTGACCAGAAGGAGCGGTGTGGAATGTAGATCTCCATCCCGAGAAGAATAATCTCTGTGACCGACTCCGCGCAAGCGTTAACATCGGAGTCTCCGAAGCACACCTTCGACCATGGAAAGGATGCGAAGAAATATCGCAAATCGTCGCAGTTAGCAACCCATACTTCCATACATGACGAAGCTGCCTAGGCCGGTTATTCGCTTGATATGCAAGTGCTTGCGCGACAGATACCAAGCAGTGATCCGAGTTTCCCAGTGGCGCAGAAACCCCTATGGTATAAATACTCGGATCGGATGTCAAAAACAGAGCCAGGCTGTTCGCGGTGGTTCCTCCACGAGTTGAGTCAAGTTGTGGCTAACACCGAACATCTCCACCATCCACCCAACCTCGTCGGTTCTATTAGAATGTACCAACCAGCCGGAATTTTTCACATTAAAATCGCCAAGGACAACAATTTCAGAAGATGGGTAGCTGATTGCATCCAGTCGAGGGTATGTGTAAGATGTTCGAAAAATGTCGCTGGTCGGTCGTCATTCGGGGAGCGGTAAAGACAACAAAGAAATTTAACAGAATTCCTCAGCACAGCCCTCAACCATGTGACGTCCGTGTTATTGGGTTCCAACGCCTCCATTCTCTGGCAAGCCAGATTGGACCGCGCGAGGTCGCAAATTCCGCCCTTAAAACGGAATCTCGAATGTAAACCATATCCTAAGCAACGAAGATATGTGGAACCGGTTGACGAATCGACCTAGGCCTCAGTTAGGGCAAGGATATCAGGTTTGGCTGTTTCCAAATTTGGTGGACGGCGTTTACATTCATATTGGTGAAACCGATGTCCCTGATGTTACAAAATGCCATTAACAGTCGAGCTTGGGCAGAGCCTCGAAAACGAGTCCTATTATGAGATAACGAACCTCTTAAAGTTCAGTTATTTATCATAATATCTGCATGAAGTACCCATTGACATAGTCCCCCCGGAGATCCGAGTGAGAAACTAGTTTACCTCCGGAATTTTTTATATCAGAAGGTACCATCATGACTTATCTCCGTATCAGTCCGGGCCATAAGCCACACACCCGAAACACCGTCGAAGATTATTCTCGAGGATATCGCGGAATATACAACGTGAGGCGGTGGTATCTCACCTTGGGACCGACTACCACCTAAACCAACCTATTCTCGAACGGGTCCATCAGCCAAGCTCCGAAAGATGGCCAGGGATTTCTTCCGCCCCCCCCCCCCCCCCCCCCCCCCCCACCATTTTGCGGAGCCTATAGCTTGAAGGGGTGGTATTTCACCGGGCGGTAGGGCGTTGGGACCCCATCTACCACTCGGCCTTTAGTCGCCTCTTAGGACAAGCCGGCCTAGCCGTGAGTATATTCTAACGCCCTACTCATAGGGACAACTGATTAAGATCCAACCTTTACTGATCAAGGTCCATTAATTTTTTTTTTGCTTTAAATGACCAGAAATGTTGGAACCATGTACGTCAGGACTTCCGTTTTTTGGTCCCCCGCTTTACCAACCGATAACTTTTCGAGTTTTGTATTATTTTTATTTTTTTATGTATTCTTAAAATATAAATAAACGAATGGATAGCAAAAACATTCTTTGCTTTTTTTTTTTACAGAGCTCGAAAAAACGACCGTAATTCGTGCCTCTAGGCTAGAATAGCCCCTTAAGTGATCTTCCATTGAAGAAATTATTACTAATGATTTGCAATAACAGTTAAACAAAGTGTTATCGTCCTACCTTTATCCTGTCGCTTACACCACATTTTGTTTACTTTGTATAGTTCCTCATACCTTAGTTATAAGTTAGTTGTTGAAATAATCACATATATTGTTTATATATCGCTTGCACTAAGCTAAATAAGTGGCGCTTCTAGCAGATACAGGCACGACTAATAGTGAAGAACAAAACCACCAAAAGAAAAGTTGATAAATCAAAGTACATCCATTAAAGCCGTATACCATAGCAATAACAAAGTTTTTCCATATCAGTCGAGTGTACTTGAGTTTAGCAATCGAATTCGTACACGCGGTAGTGGCCTGAATTGTTGAGCTTTGGTTCTATCTTTTACACTGATTCTCCAGGTAGGCTGGCTGGAGTTGATCCAGTGAGACGGTTCTCTCCTGACCGCTGACGTTGATGATGACTGTTTTATATTCCGTGCATCGAATAACACGGTGTGGGCCTGTGTAGGGCGTTTCGAGAGGTTTGCGGATGCTGTCGAGTTGTCTGGAGACGTGTGTGCAGGTCTGTAGATTCTTACGGACGAACGGGAGCCCTGTGGTGTGCCGGGTTGCTAAGGCAGGCCTGATGGCTTTGAAAAGCCAGCGCAGGCCCGCGACAAAGGTGGTTTTGTTTGCCAGTGCCGACTCCGAGGCGACGAATTCTCTGGGAAACCGAATGGTTGTGTGGCGGTTCCGCCAACACCCACGGCTCACTTACCTAAAAAAAACTCCATAACTCCCATCCAATCACATAATAATCGCATTAGCACCTTAAATGCTTTACGCATCTAGGATTATCTAAGGTATAATCTAAAAATGCTTCAGTAAAAGAATTCTTACCTTTTCTTGCATTCCCTGCGCATACAAATTCCTGTAAGAGTTCTTTCTTACCTTATCATAAATTTCCTGTAATAAAATTCATCGGTTCGCATATCATACTACCGCATATCAGGGAATCTTACCCTTGAGTTGGCTAACCCCAGCCTCAATATGTGTACATAAAAACTATCTATGCACACATCCCCTGTCGACCCTTATAACCAGCGATAAATAGTCCTACACCAGCTGCGTGTAATTAGCACCATCCACGTTGAGATTATTTCCCTAACTCACACCATGAGTAAACAAAAGACCGCTGTCCTTTGCTGTCCTTTAGCAGACATTCTGGTGATACGCAAACAATTCAATCATTCTAGTATCCCAAATGCACCTACCATCTAATGTTTACTCAGTTGAACTCTCGGGCCATAAATTCCCTTTTATCCTACATAGTTCTGGATTCGTTTCCCAGTAACTTCTCGCATAAACAAAGAATTACACGATCCCTTTTTCGTTTCTTTGTTTCAGGTTCATTCCCATAGCCTTGTGTATGAAAAAAACCAATGTGATCTTCACTCACACATACACATACATTGCCAAGTCTTTCTTCCATGTTTTCACCACGAGAGAAACACTTTCTCTCTTGGGAAAACTCACCCCAAAACGATTAAATTTCGTTGATTCCTTTTTCATCTGCCGACCACGCTGGTCGCGCTGACTTCCGCTCTCTGGTGCACACGGAGATGCGTAAATACCGCCGAGTCGAGAAAGCGCGTTTTTAATCAAAATAAGTGTAATGTCTCATGTTGTTTCTGTGCGTCCTTTTATCTTCGGTGTAATTATTTTGTTTGTTTGATCCAATTAAGTACAATAAGTTTTACGGACCAATAAAATAATAAAATTAAAAAGCTAAATTCAAACAAGTGTTTAATTTTCCATGTTGCAGTTCCTGGATGTGTCTTCTTCATAGTTGTTCCCTTGGTGCTCGTGTTTTTGTAGTCAGCGGTATTTGTGATGGGGTTGAGAAGTGAATCACAGTTGAGCCGTAGAGCTTTTCTGCTGGGGAGGCTTCGAGGTCCTCTTTGTACGTCGTCCTGATGCCAGCAGGACTGTGGGCAGGCTATCCAGTCAAGAGTATGGGCAGCACCTCAAGGCGGCTTTGAGAATTTGGTGGAATCTCTCCACCACTCCGTTGGACTGCGGATGGTACGGCGTTGTGTGGATCATTTGTGTGCCGACGCATTTGGCGAGCTCTGTCAATAGCTCCGCCTCGAATTGTGGCCCTCTGTCTGACGTGATGTAAAGTGGGGTTCCGTAGTTGCTGACCTAGTGGTCCCTGAATGCTTTGGCGACTGTGGTTGTTTGCATATTAGGCAAGGGCACCACCACGGGCCAGCGTGAGAATCTATCGATGATAGTCATGCAGTACTGTATACCTTGGATTAGTGGCATCTTAATGAGGTCTATATGGACGTATTCGATGCGTTCATTGGTCGATTAGACGTTTATTCTTGACGTCACTTCCGTTTGTGTGAGAGGGATGCCGAGTGTTACTTGACTTAATTAGTCGAAAGCCACTCACGGTGTGAGTCTTTACAGGCGGCGACTGCATGGTGGTTGTGGTTTGTGCTGAACCGCCACAAATATATGTGGCGTTTCTAGCAGATACTCACACGACTAATAGTGAAGAACAACACCACATAAAAGACAAGTTGAAGAATCAAAGCACATCCACTAAAGCCGCATACCATAGTAAGAACATACCTAGCATTTCCATATCAGTTGAGTGTACTTGAGTTTAGAAATCGAATTTGTACACGCGGCAGTGGCCTGATGCGTTGAGCTTTGGTTTTATCCATTAGTGATTCTAACCATGATAGCGTCGGTTCGAATCACACGCTCTATCGTCGCAAACGCTATATATATGAGGGTTCTCATCAAAATTCATTGGTTGTTTCTCCACCGAATTAATAAATTAAATACAAACATTAGCGGGGTGTTTTCGTGTTGCCATTAACTACATTTTCTACGACTACGAATGTATCGAAGTTTTTGGTGATATAAACGTTTTTGCTCGTGGGGTTATAAGATATAAGAAGATTGATTCAACGAAACTATAATTTCCTGAACGAACATGAGCAACGACGGTCCCAGCACGTTTCTATCCCTCGGACATTAGGGATCTTCTAAATATTAAAAGAAAGTCCGCATTTCTCCAATCAAGATACGGTAACCTGCAACAACCTACGGATTTGCCTTGAAAGGTAAAGTGAAATACAGATCGTAATAAATAACCCAACAACACTATTTAATATTTGGTGCATAGTATTAATCAGAAGTTGTAATCCAATATAAAGCTCATAACGTCTAGATTAGAGAGCCTAACAACATTTCTAGAAATTATCACATTTTGTGTGTTTAGATTCTTATCACAATTATAATTAATAATTGTGTTTTGGAAAAAGAAACGCAAAATTGGAATCTGAACTATGCAACGTCATTAAATAGAATCGTGTAGATAGCCGTCCGTAAAATAATTCGCTCAGTTGGTACTAGGTCGAGTAGACGCTTCAGGGCACATATAAATGAATCCATAAATTGACTCAAGTTTTTATCGTGTACTGATGTTTTATTGCCCAATTGTCCTTGTTGTTCGACGTGTTGTCTTTAGATTTGGTAAAATATTTCACGCAGTTGGCACTGGGTAGAAGCTTCGGGGCTCTATTGAAACTATAAATTAACTCAAGTTTTTACTTTTTGCTACAGGTTTCGTCAATTTTTTTTATCGTGGACTGATGTTTTATTGTGGCGCAAGGCTAATAACCTTGACCGTAAAAATAAATTGTTATGGTAGTTTAACAAGCCTCGAGACTTGCTAAATAAGGCCAAGACCGGATCCCGGTTGTAGTGCCGATGATGATGATGATGTTTTATTGCCCATTTGCTCTTGTTGTTCGACGTGTTGTGTTTAGATTTGATAGATATTTAGCATGTGATATCTAGTAAATAATTATAATGGAGATATCGCGATCGTATGAATCTAAGTCAGAAAATAACGACAGTGTTTATGAAATTCCAAATTTGTTAAATGAAAGAAATGGACTCCTGTTACTTTACGACTTAGGAAACTCTTATCAACTCTTATCAAATTACTCAAAATAATATGAAAAATTTAAGACAAAAACTTAAAATAAAAGCATTTGTGTTTGAAAATATTTAAACAAGAAATCATAATAAAAATAAATACCAGGTGTACCGGTATGAAGTGATCGTTTTTTTAGTAAAGTAAAAGTAAAAAAAAAAATAAAAAGTAAAAAACATTTTATTCGAAGTATTGGCCGTTGCTTTCTACACATTTCGATCACCTTTCTGGCAATTTGTGGATACCACGCCAATAAAACCGGTCGTCTTTTGAGGCAAACCATTCGGAGACCCAATTTTCGACTTCTTCGTAGGAATTGAAATGCTGCTCAGCCAATGCGTGTCCCATCGATGAAAACAAATGGTAGTCGGAAGGAGCCAAGTCTTGGAAATAGAGCGGGGGGGGGGGGGGGGGGGTAACACTTCCCACCCGAGAGCTTTTATTGTTTCTTTGACGGGTTTACTAGGAGCATTATCATGCAAAAAAAATTACCTTTCCGTGTCTTGTGGCCCACCCTGGTAGTTTTTCGATCAATACATGGTTCAAATTGATCATTTGTTGTCGGTAGCGTTGCGCATCAACAGTTTCGCCAGGTCTTAGAAGTTCATGATACACCGCCCCCTTCTGGTCCCACCAAACACAGAGCTTTGTCTTTTTTCCGAACCGATCATGCTTTGCAGTCGACGTTGACGCTTCTCCTGGATGTACCCATGATTTTTTGCGTTTAGGATTTTTAAAATAAATCCCCTTTTCATCACCAGTCACAATTCGATGCAATATTGACTTCCATTCGTATCGTAGAAGCAACGTTTCACGTGTGGTGTTTCGCTTTTCCATCTATCTGTCATTCAATCCATGTGGCACCCAGTTTCCACACTTTTGGATCTTTCCCATAGCTTTTAAACGGTCAGAAATTGTTTGTTGTGCAACATTTAACATTTGTGTCATTTGTTTTTGACTTAACGTGTCATCTTGATCCAATATTGCTTGCAATTCAATTCGGCGTCTTCAAACTTTTTTGGTGGTCTTCCACGTTCTTCATTTCGCACATCAAAATCATTATTTCTGAACCGCTTAAACCATCTTTTGCATGTTGCTTCCGATAGAGCATGATCAGCATAAGCCTCGACAAGCATTCGATGCGACTCTGCAGTACTTTTCTTCAAATGAAAACAAAAAATTAATGCTTTCCGCAAATCATCATTTTCTGGTACAAAATTCGATATTTTTAACAGGATTAAAAAAAAAAAGATGTTTGTACAATGACTTAATGCATACTAAATATGTTTGACAGATGTCAAAGCAACCAAATAAAAAAAATATATGGGCTCGGTCACAATAAACGTTCCCTATCGATACATTTGTATCTTGATGCTCACTTCACACCGGTACACCTGGTATTGTAGCGAGCTTAGGGTTCGCTGGATTAATTATTTTTAATAAATAAGTGCCGTTAAATCGATTTTGAATTAATGTAACACTTTATTAGTCTGTTAATAACAACCGTTACTTTTCCCGTACACTTAGCGATGTCGGGACTTATCGCTTCCTTACTTCTCGCTTCCTTACTCTGCTCACTTCCTGATCTGCGTGCGACGTATTTATACAATTTCTTCATTCTGATTCGGCGTTTCGTTTTCTTCCGTTCCATAGCCTCGAATTTTCTACCGCTCATAGTCTCCCGTTTTCCAGTACTTTCTAGAATATTCTAGTACTTTGTTTTGGACTTTCTACAATATTCTAGTACTGATTGTCATATGCGTCACAATATATTGAGTGTAGAAGCTCAGTAGTAGCGAAAAAAAAAAAAAATTAAATTAAAACAATATAAAATAAAAAGAATAAAATAAGGAATGAAGAATAAAAAAAGATAGAAGGGGAATTAAAAAAGCAAATTAAAGAGGACCGAAGTGAAGATAAAATTTAAGAAGTGAAGATATTAAAAATAACAAAACTAAAGAAGAACAAACGAAAGAAGATGAAACCCGGAGGCGGAAGAAGAAATAATACGAATTTGAGATTGAAAAGGGAAGGTTATTAAAATAATAAAATATTTCCGAAGAAAGATAAAAATATAAATTCCTTACCTAGAGTATTATTCCTCTCCTAAAAATTATACAACCTTTTACCGGTGGGTGGAGAATTTTATGCACCAAAAAGCTTACCACAAATGATGAAAGAGCACAACATTGTTTGATCTCTGCCGACCGAGGAATGTCGTCGGGTTATCGTTATGTTCTGAAACACTGAGAAAATTGAAGAACTGAAAAGGAAAAGAATACCTGCAGGAATTCCACAACTAATACTTCTCCAGCAAGCAACAATAAAACGAGTTGGTTTATTGTTAGTAAAAGATGGAACTTATTAAATTGATTGTTTCGATATCACCGGATTATAATACTGCGAGGTTTACGAAGAAGTGTTTGTTTTGTTGTCGTTTCCTTGACAACCAACATTGAATATGTCAGCTAGTTGCTGACATTTGTTATTTGCTTGTTATGGTTGCGTTCACTTGCGAATTCGCTGGTTGCATCCAGTGAATTCGCAACATTCCCCCCGTCTTCGCCAATCATTGGCGAATCTTCTGGCTCCAGTGGTCGTCCGGAGCTTGGTCGGGGGGTTCCTCTTCCAGTGAAAGGATGCCGATTGCCTTTTCCTTGGTCGATGGTGGTAGCTGGGCGTTGCCTTGAAGCCTTTGGGTGGCCAGGATCCCGGCACTTCAATTGCCCGTTGGCCATGCGCCGGTTCAGCGGGCGAGGGGCATGTCTGATGAATGGCCCAGGAGGGGGATCGGTGGTAGCTGGATGCATGTGCAGCGTGTGTCTCCGGTGTCGACTTCGACGATGTCCCCTGCTGGGATCTGTCATCAGTCGTATGGTCGACCAGTTCCTCTGGTTCAGAGTTGTAGAGTCGCAACCCCCGAGAACCGGTCAATTGGTGGTGTGCCCCACGGACCATGCATGGCGATTGTCTCCGTGGGGGCTCCGGCGCTGGTCCATACACCAGGACATGGGTCGGGTCGACATCTGGGCATGCGGCACTTCGGTCAGCGGCCTGTCGATACTTACTCACTGGGGAGTGGTGCGGCCCCTTTTCCGCTGCCTTGGTGGTGACTGCTTGCAGCTGCATTCGCCAATCATTGACGAATCCATTTGTTCCAGGGGCCGGAGGCCCAGGGCCGTGGACTTCTAGTGATGCGGATGTCTGGAGAGAGTCGTCCGCCCTGAAATGGTGATGGTCGAAAGATTGGTGACGACAAGAGTTCGGTCGTCGGTGTTCGGTACCCTTGGTCGCAGAACTGACCATTTGATCTGGGTTGGAGTTGTAAATTCGCAACCCACGATCAATGACCACGTAATGGCTGGTGGTCGAAAGTACTGAATCGAGACTTACCGATGGGATGTGGCCTTTGGCATGTGAGGCCGCAACGTTGAGTTTGGTGTGGCTTCTTCCATGGCACCTTCCGTGGGTCCTGGCGGAGTGACAGGTGCGGACCCAGTGCCTACTGAGCTGAGTAAAGTACCGCATCTCCTGAATTACTGAGAGGCGTGCTTGTTGGCTGGGATGCGGTTGATCCCTGGATGCTGGGGAGCGTCGCCCGCCAAGCGGGGCATTGCGCTCTCTTATCTCTATTGGGGAGACTGCATGGTGTAGCGGTCGTCGTTGAAGATTCCAGTCATTTGCCGGAGTTTGGCCACCCGGTGTCTCTGCTAGGTTTCCTGTACACTGACAGTTGATGAGAGACCACTGATTGATGGAAGGTGGACCCGTTCCTCTGAGTCGAAGTTGTAAGTTCGGAACAGGTGCCGGGTTGAGTTTTGGGCAGGCGGCACTCTGGTCGGCGGTCTGCTGGTGTATACTCCCCGGACTGGAATGCGGTTCATTAATTGGGCAGTCATCGTCCCGTTCGGCGGCCTGCTGACTGTTACTCACTGGGAGTGTGTGCGGTTCCGTAACCGCTTGGTTGACGGCGACTTCTGGCAGCTGCACTGGGGGCAGCTTGCTAATGTCGAGTTGGTCGGCGTGATCCATAGCGGTTGGGGATACTGGGTCGAGCGCGAAGGGGGCCTCGAGCAGTCTCGGTAGGTTGATCTCATCATTGCCTTGCTAGGCAAGGTTTCTCTGCAGCAGTCGTGATGTCCTTGGTGGCGTTAGTTGTAGGTCTTGGATCGGTTTTCTTCTCGGCCGTTCCTCTTTTGGCTGTCTTGCTTTCGACAGCACCTGCCTTGGCTGGCTTTTCGGTGTCTGTCGCCACCCCTTTGTTTTCCGTAGGGGAGGTTTTTTCCGGTTGCATCATCCGTGATGACTTTTTGGTTGAAGAACGGTGTCCGTCACAGTCTTGGATGCGATCGGACGGTCGGATGTGAGGGCGTGCCTTGCCTCAACAAACTTTGTGGCCTCGTCCAGATATATCTCCTCGGCCTGACCGATGAATCCGTCCACGAAGTAGCGGTGGCAGCTTGCCTTCTCTGGACTGGCCAGGCGTTTTATCTCTTCATGGTTCTTTCGGATGTCCTCCCATTCGATCTGGAGGTTGTGCTGGCGTAAGTCCACCGTGAATAATGTTGGTGGCCCTCTCTTCTCGAGGTTGAGGAAAGCACAGGATATCCGCTTCTGAGAGGCGAACTGGGCGGTGATGAGCTGTTCCGCCTATGTAGACTTTGTCATTCTCGACTTCTCTGACATTGGGGCACTCTCTGGGCGTGGACATGATTGTTCTCACGAACTTGATAACGGTGGGCCTTTGCGTCTGGACGCTAATGTCCCGCGACCTTCTATATGCTGCGAGCTGGCAGCAGTGGATTGGATCCACAGACTGGATCCGCTAATATGCCGCGGATGACGGCGGACAGTGCTTAGGGTGGACCTTGGGGCTGCGACTGGGCAGCGATATGTAGTTGTAATTGGGACAGCTTTGGTTACTGCGCCACGAACCTGGCGGCAGTATGGTAGCTACCATGTGGTCAGCTCATTGTTGCATCACTGATTTGGTGGCGTTAATGTACAGCGGTTGCGTCTGATCCACAGCTGGATCCTTTGCAGCGCCACGAACTTTGCGTCGGTCTGCACGACTGTTGTTTGATCGAATATAATGTTCGAAAGCTCCTACGGTCGAACGACGGCTGAAATGATAGCAGCAATTCGTGACAAATTGTGTTTTCCGTTGTCTCTAAAAAACTCGCAGTTAATCTGAGTTGGTTTTTGAATGCGATTATTCAATTCGGTGTCCGTATAAATTATAGTCTTTGAATATTCTAATGATTTGTTTTATAAATGTATCCTTTCAATCCCGAAGTGGGGAAAGCTTTGTACAAGTTGAACTTAACTTACTCAACTTACGTGACTTAAATTATCTGCAACTCGTTCGTCCCTTTTGGAAAAGCATGATGCAACGCCGTGGTGAACTTTGATGGCTCGAAGGACCAAAATGTTTGATCTCTGCCGACCGAAAAATGTCGTCGGAGAAGATCTCTGCAGTTCCGCCGACCGAGGAATGTCGCCAGGGAAGCGTTATGTTCTGAAACACTGAGAAAAGTGAAGAAATGAAAAGGAAACGAATTCCTGCAGCAATTCCACAACTAATACTTCTCCAACAAGCAACAATAAAACGAGTTGGTTTATTGTTAGTAAAAGATGAATTTTATTAAATTGATTGTTTCGATTTTACGGGATTATAATTACTGCGAACTGTGTCGTCTCAAGGTTTAGGAAGAAATGTTTGTTTTGTTGTCGTTTCCTTGACAACCAACATTGAATATGTCAGCTAGTTGCTGACATTTGTTATTTGCTTGTTATGGTTGCGTTCACTTGCGAATTCGCTGGTTGCATCCAGTGAGCAACAACATGGTACATAAAAATTCATAAGCAGCGATCATTCTACACGGGGAGATGGAATCGATTTCTTAATTAACAATGTCTTCATCGGAGAATATTATATACCAAAGATGTACATAAATTGGCGCAAGAGTAATGACCTTGCCCGGAAAAAACAAATCATTATGGAAAATTTAACAAGCCTCAGGACATGCTAAATAAGGCCAAGACCGGTCCCCGTTTGTAGTGCCGATGATGATGATGATGATGCTGTACATACATTGCAAGTGCTTGAAGCCTGCATGATAGATATACTCCTGCGAAATCGAAGGTGTCCATATGTTATTTCATTACATGCTCCCGAAATGCCGCACTAATGTTTTATGGTTTTGTACTCTTTTATAGTGTTTTAAGTTCTATTAAAAAACATCTATTTTCTCTTGGCAGGAGATATAAAGGCTTGTGATAAACCCACTTCAAAAGATAATGCGTTGCCTGGACGGTGGCACAGAATTACCATCGCAGAGTTAGAATCGTGCGGTACTGTGACACTCCGATGTAAGAAGAGATTCCTTTTTGAATCTTCTCTTCGTGAATGGGAAGGGACTCTATGGCATGTGCTGATTTTGAAATTTAGTTTAAAAAAATAATTTTTGCATGGATTGGGTTTATTTCACCTTTTTCTAAACATTCTCACGACCTACTACATTTGGAGACGAGTAATCCACTTAATCGAAAATCTGGCATTTAGTATTGAAGAGTACAGGGAACATCCTGGAACTGGCACCATATCTGCCTCTATGCATCATTTCAATTGTTTGCAATTTTAAAAATGGAATTGAATTTGCAACAATGAGATTGTTTTACATTTTGCATCAAAAACAGATTGAACGTTACGAAGACCTTGGAAACGTTGGAAAAGTGCTTCGGCTACAATATACTTAAGAAAACAACCAGTGGAAGAAACGTTTTAAAAGAAGTCGAGTATCCGTCGAGGATAACGATCGCAGTGGTATGCTGTCAATATTGAAAACTGATGAAAACATAGATAAACTGGAGGAATGTGGGTCAATAACCATAAATTAACCATAAAAAAAACCAGCAGAAAACTTGAGAACAAGTTGCTGATCCGTTTAGATTTGAGTTTTCATCTTGCTGCAACAATGTCGGTGCCAAACAAAAGGCGAGATTTCCAAGACTGAATTCGGCTCAACATTTATGAAAACTATCATTATTGGAGACAAGTCGTGGATTGAGTTTCTGAGTATGGCACAACTTAACGCTATGCACTATCTTCGAATTGACTACACAAAGAATCCCTTAGCATATCCATGAATAGAGAACCTCTTAGCGTATCCATAAATAAAGAATCCCCTAGCATACTCATTAGACTCCCTTGGCATACCCACAAATAAAAAAATCTTTTAGCTTTTCATTGGAATCCCTTTTCATTGGAATCCCTTTACATATCCATGAATGACTATGACGCCATACCAATAAAAAGGACGCCAAGATACCAATGCAACAGACATGGGATGCATGACCATCATAGAGAGTAAAAAATATAGAATACAATCTGTATCGCTGGACATACAGGGTGTGCTTTCAACCCAGGACGAACCTTGTCCTTGTTCAATCAAAGTTGACATGCAGGCTCCACGTGACACCACTGGATAGCTACTTTGGCACCGGCAAGCAGTAAACCAATGCATGCAGCGACATCCTGAGAAAGTTTGGCGCAAGGCTAATAACATTCCCCAGAAAAACGAATTATTATGGACAATTTCACAAGTCTCGGATATGGACCGGATACACGACGACGACCACGGAAACGAAAATGGCTAAACGATTTGAGAATTTTCTCATGAAACGTCCACTTACTATATAGAGCTCGAACTGCACCGCGGCTAACCGATGCCCTGACCGAATATAAGGTTGACATAACAGCATTACAAGATATAAGATGGACAGGGAGTGGTGTTATTCAAAGAAACAAGTATGACATTCATTACAGTTGTCATGCAAAATACCATGTGCTCGGGGTAGGCTTTCTAGTCAGCCAAAAGCTGGAGCCTGCCATTATTAGCTTTAATGCAATCAACAAAAGGCTATGCACTCTTCGCGTGCGAGACAAGTTTAAGAACATAAGTCTTATAAACGTTCACGGACCTACAGAGGAGTGCCCTGACGACGAAAAAGAAGAATACTACGAGAGCGTCGAACGGGCCCCCAATGTCTGCCCAAGATACGATGTGAAGACCGTTCTGGGTGATTTGAATGCCAAAATAGGTCGGGAGCCGGTTTTCAGGCACTACGCAGGTTCCCATAGTTTGCATAAGAACACTAATGACAATGGACTACGAGTCATCGAACTGGCAGCATCAAAAAACGTGGTCGTTGCAAGTACCAGGTTTCCGCGTAAAGATATCCACAAAGCCATCTGGGTATCACCTGATGGAGCCACTCGCAATCAAATTGACCACGTGTTGATAGATCGCCACCACTCCTCGAGCCTGATGACGGTACGGACGTACCGAGGCGCCAACGTCGACTCGGATCACTATCTTGTTGGTACAGTTTTCCGAGCGCGGATTGCGTTACGGTGACGTATTGCATCCGCGGATCAGGTTCGAATCAACACGGCTACCTTACGTAATGAGAATACCAGTAACACCTTTGATCATGCGTTAAGACTCGCCCTGGAAGATCTCGACGGAGGGAGAGTAAGTCCTGCAGCCGGAATGTTGGGCGTAGACGAGAAATGGACTCGCTCTAAGAATACTGTCATTAGTACTGCCAACTCCATCTTAGTCGTCGTAGATATCGGAGCGACTGGTTTAATGATGAGTGTAAACTAGTGACTGAACGTAAGAATGCTGCATACCGGACAATGCAACAGTCTCATGGGACGCAGGTACGCAAGAAGAAATACAAAGAGCTCAGAAGATTTGAAAAAAGACTTCACAGACAAAATAAAAGTGCTTGGGAAAAAAATCTAGTCTGTGAAATAGCGAAAAGTAGAGAGCGGGATCCGCACCAGGCGCGAAAGTTCTACTTAATAATCCGTAGTATGACGCGGTACACACCGCGCTGTGGGAATGTATCGTGGCATAAATACGTGTCAAACCTCGCCAGGTCAGCCTCTGGAAAACTGAGTTATCTTTTTAGAGACAAGAAATATTTTACTCCGGCCCAATTTCTTCTTCTGTATAAATCTCAAATTAGACTCCCGCTTGCAAATCGGTTCCATGTTGTCATAGGTTCGTCTCTCCTGAGAGAAGTCTAATAAAAAAAATAAAAGAAATGCTGCTCCAGACCATAGAATTGATTAGTTTGACTTCGGGTGAACATTCTGTGATTCATCCCAAAACAAAAGTGGTTTACAAGATTTCGTGAAGGACATTTTAGTCTTGAGGATGCCCCACGTTCAAGTGTAGGCAAAAAACGGTGATGAATAACCAGGCCCTCGAGTCTGGGAAAAACATTAAATTGCTCGTCGTCCCAGTCTGTGGGAATGAACCGTGGCATAAACACGTGTCGGGCATCGCCAGGTCAGCCTCAGGAAAACTGAGCTATCTTTTTAGAGCGAAGAAATATTTTACTCCGGCCCAACTTCTTCTGCTGTATAAATCCCAAATTAGACCCGCGCTCGAATACTGCTCTCATGTTTGGAGCTCGACTCCTAAGCAAACCCTCGACCTACTTGAGAGCGATCCGCCTGATCGGGGACTCGGCGCTGACGTCGGGACTACAGTCGCTATCACATCGAAGGCACGTGGCCGACATCTGTCTGTTTTACAGATATTATCACGTGCACTGTTCTTCGGAGATTCGTGGTATTGTTGCGCGCAATTCGGTTTATATGCGCTCCACAAGACAATCCGACGGATCGCACCAGTTTGCGGTTCATCTTCCGATGGTGCAAACATCTTTTGCGGTATGGTATTTTGGTCTATTAGTTGTAAGTTTCCGCCGAACACTGTCCACACACGAAAGAACAACCTGGAACACGGGGACACTGTCAAACAATCAAACACGGAGAGGATAGTTTGGAATCTTTCATTTTATTTTTACTGTTTAATGAATTCTGTTTTATTGTTACATGCAATACTGATTTACAACACTTGATCGCCCGTGGCGGTCCTATGAGAACTACTTCAAAGTCAATACACAATACGAGCTAAACTTCACCGAGCGTTTTCGGGAGGCTGATGGCACAGTACCAATCAGGGAACTTTTGCACATTACTTTGTCAACACTACGGATCACCTGGCTGAGATACGTTTGTCACTCGACGTTACTTGTTACACGAGAACGAATTTGCAACGGCGCGGTATTGAGTATTTTTCGGAAAAAGGTCACACACCAACGTACACGAAAATTAATGCCCCTTCCTCCGGATTCTCTAGGCCGACTCTCTATTCGAGGGATGGTCTAAGTAAACTGTCTATTCTCAACAACTTCTGTTTCCTCATCGGCAAGAGAAATCTGCCTAGCGCATCTCTGCACAGAATTTCCCACCCTGTCTGCTAACAGAATTTCCCACAATATCTGTTAGCTGCATTTCCCATAGTCTCTGTAAAAAGAAGAAATCTTTCTCATGATCATTATCATCATTAGTTTCTGGTGGTCGGTATCTCGTTTCTTCCTTCGTTTACGGATCGGATGCCGCCGCTTATTCTCCGATCTTTCCGTGGTTTATTTGAACTGCACATCTGGCATGCGGCAAAGGATCGCCTGCATTTCGGATGTGTACACGGACTATGGGATGTAAGGCTTTGTTTGCCTTTTCCATCATAAACATCTATCTGGGATAGTGTTTAGAGTTTATGGCAGCGGCGCAACGAATCGTTCGTTTGCGCAAGTGTGCCTTAGCATTAGATTATGCGAGGTATTTAGGTGCTAATTGCATTTAGCTACCCGAGAATGTATCTCTTGTTCGGTTTACTTACCGACATGGTATTTCGTGGGAAAACATCGTGTTGCTGCCCAGGCTGGGTGATCGATTTACATGCGATGATCTCCCGCATTGTTTAGATGCGATGCTTGCTGCCTTTTTGGATTGGGGTAGAATATCATGTATGGATGCGTTGAACTCGATATTGGAAGCTTTTGAACGTTAAGTGCCTTGGTTTTAGATATCGGGTTCAACGATGTTACAATTTCGTATAACCTTTGTTACAGGTATGATCACCGGCTATTGCAACACGTGTCTGTGGGCACGTGTAATGGATAGAGGTAAGTATGCCCTTTGGCGGAAAGGACGTCTTAACCTATAGTTGGTTGTGGTGGTTCGTATAACCGCTACACATCCCTGCATCGGAACTCGTTCCGTTAGAGAGCGGGGAAGTTGTGCAACTCCCTTCCCGCGCACATGTTATCCGTTGTCTCCAACAAATCATTTATGTGAAGCAAAAACAAGGTTGGAACCAAAATAGAACCTTAGGACACCCCAGAATTAACAGGATACAGATCCGAACACTCAGCGTCCACAACAACCCGGATCGATTGATTTTCGAGGAAGCTCTTCGTCCAGCCGCAAAGCCGCTGGGAAAGTCCATATGAACGAATTTTGCTCAGCAATGCCCCGTGCCAGACGCGGTCAAAAGCGTTGGAGATATTCCAAATATCGGTTATAAGTGTCAAAGAGTCTCCCGTGGATCGCCTGCCACGGACTCCGTATTGACGATCATTCAGAAATCCGTTGCACTCCAAATACTTAATTAACTCAGTAGTGATGACTTTTTCTATCACCTTAGATAACATAGACAATAATGCTATCGGTCGGTGATTTTGTTGGACACATTTTTTCCCGTCTTTGGGATTGGCTGAACTCGAACGATATTCCAGCAGGTAGGTAAGATCCTCTGTGCATCATCATCATCGTCGGCACTACAACCTGGAACCGGTCTTGGCCTTATTTAGCAAGTCCTGAGGCTTGTTAAATTTTCCATAATGATTTGTTTTTTCCGGGCAAGGTCATTAGTCTTGCGCCAGAGGCTCCCCGACGGGGAATCGAACCCCGGTCTCCCGCATGACAGGCGGGTATACTAACCAGTATACTATTGAGGAGACCTCTGTGCATAAGTTAAGCGAAATATTCTGACATGTACCGGGGATAGTTCTGTTCTTAAGGACTACTATTGGTATTCCGCCCCGGCCGGTTGCCTTCCTACAGTCCAGTTCACTTAGAATGCGTTCAATAGTACACGGGCGAAATCTCACATCCCGCATCGAAGACCGTACCGGTGCGATCACAGGTGGTTCCAAAAGACTGGGATCGAGGTTTGAATTCGCGGAAAATAAATTCGCGAACACATTAGCTTTATCCTTTGAATTTGTGACTAACGTCCTACTGTGTGTCACCAATGGAAGGAAAGAGGAGGAAGTGAAGTTACTGCTGACAGCCTTTGCCATTGACCATTATTGGTCACTCTGTCGTGGTGAGCTTGTGGGGGTTTATCGGGCAATTTTGCCAGCACGGAAACGGGTTCGCCAATATCCCACTGGACTTTCATACACTTTTACTACGAGGGACGAATTCCATAATCGGTGCGCCGAATAGCACCACAGACCGTGACGATAAATAAAAGGTATCAATTTGAATCAATAAAAATCTTCGATGAACAGTTTAGTTAATTATCAACTCTTTATTGGAAACCTTTCTTCAGTCTGAGTCAATACAAATCTTCAATGAACAGTTTAGTTAATTATTAACACCTTATCGGAAATCCTTCTTCAGTTTGGATCAATACAAATCTTCGGCGGACAGTTTAGTTAATTATTAACACTTTATTAGAAATTTTTCTTCCGTAGCGCTTTTCGTTATTTTTGGTGGGAATCTTTCAAGTTACCGTTAGGTTGAAAATGCAGTGCAAATTATTACCACGTCGACTCACGACTTTACTTTCGCCCTGCTTAACAGCGACTTCCTGGAGCCCGACTCGGGGTAATAACAGCGGGATGGTTGCTCGACGCTGGTTGTGACTCGACTTGTGGCGCGGCGTGACCCTCCCCAGCGGTTAATGAACTTCGACTGACTGAAAATGGGCAAGAATCCATTCATGGTGTCGTGGCAGTGGAGTCATCGCTAAGTAAAACTCACTGCCACTTACTAGGAACTCTATGCGTGCATAGAGAATTTGTTTCGGGGAATTCCTGGCGTACAGGCTGGGTTAGATTCCTCGGTTGCTATGTGTACTAAGAAATCGGTTTTGGAGGCATAACCGACTACGGGCATAAGTTGTCGGTTAGACAAAGGAATATGGGTTTTGGCCGTTGCGATGGTTGTTTCGTCGAAATGGAACGCATCGTGCTGGTGACTTACCAGTAAGAAGAATTGGTATTATTTCAGATGGTTTAGGTAGGATGGGAGCCGAAATGTTTTTCGGGGGAACTAAATGTTGCTTGGTTACAAGAGAGAAGTATAGTTTAAGTAGGAAATTAACCGAAGTGGTTTTTGGGAAAAATGCGTGCGGTTTGATGTAGATGAGGGAGACGATTTAAAATGTATTCTGTTGTGGGATCGGGGACTCGGCGCTGACGTCGGGACTACAGTCGCTATCACATCGAAGGCGCGTAGCCGACCTCTGTCTGTTTTATAAATATCATCACGGGTACTGTTCTTCGGAGATTCTTGGTATTGTTCCACGCAATTCGGTTTATATGCGCCCCACAAGACAATCCGACAGGTCGCACCCGTTTGTGGTTCATCTCCCGACGGCGCGAACATCCTTGCATCAGAACTCGTCCGTTACAGATCGGGGAAGCTGTGGAACTCCCTTCCCACGCGAGTGTTCCGGGAGCGTTACAACCTGCAACTATTCAAAAAGAACTGCAACAGTTATTTGGTGGCATCTCGGGGCGCCCACTCGGCGCTATAGGTTCGCCTCTCCCGAGAGAAGTCTAATAAAAAAAAAATGCATTCTATTAAGTATTGGGAAATATATGCTATTGCAGATTGGGGAACAAATTCGTTGTAAGTTTGGGGGTGTATGCGATTGCAGATTTGGGAACGGATGCTGTTGCATATTGGGAAGTGTGTTCTTTGCATGTTTGCGAATGTGTGCTATTGCAGATTTGGATTATGGTGGCGCGCTGTTAGCGGTCAAAGTTGGTTGGAATTATGGGTTGGTTCTCCATGTGATATAGAGAACCCTCACAACTTTTCCTCGCGGTATCGATCGCCTGGTTGCATGCGTTTCTGATTCTAACAAAATTCGTTCTGATAACCTCGGTGGGATTAGAGCTGTTAATTTGGGGGTGCCCCAAGGTTCTGTTTTGGCTACAACCTTGTTTTTGCCTCACATAAATGATTTGTTGGAGACAATGGATTACAAAGTGTTCAGTTTTGCGGATGATAGTATGCTTGTTTCCTCCTTTTCGAGTGATCGGCCGATTGGTGCATCAACGTCGCATCAGCTGAGATGTAGACGGATTGACTCTCTGAATCAGGATCTGGATAAGGTCCTGCAGTGGAGAAAAGCCAATCTCGTCGTCTTCGATGCAGCAAAGACACAATATACAACATTCACAAAGAAAAGTGGATCATCGGTTCCAAAGCTGATGATAAATGGGAAGGCCCTCGAATCTGGGGAAACCTTGAAATTGTTCGGCGTCACGGTCTGTGGGAATGTATCGTGGCATAAACATGTGTCGAACATCGCCAGGTCAGCCTCGGGAATGCAGAGTTATCTTTTTAGGGCCAAGAAATATTTTACTCTGATCCAACTTCTTTTCCAGTATAAATCCCAAATTAGACACGGTCTCGAATATTGCTCTCTTGTTTGGAGCTCTGCTCCTATACTTACCCTTTACCTACTTGAGAACATACAGAGGTGAGCGATCCGTCTGGTCGGGAACTTGGCGCTGACGTCGGGGCTACAGTCGCTAGCACATCGAAGGCGCGTAGCTGACCTCTGTTTGTTTCACAGATATTATCGCGGGTACTGTTCTTCGGAGATTCGTGGTATTGTTCCGTGCGAATCAGTTTATATGCGCTCCACAAGACAATCCTATAGATCGCACCAAATAACCCGGTTCATCTCCCGACGGCGCGAAGATCCCTGCATCAGAACTCGTTTCGTCACAGAGCGGGAAAGCTGAGGAATTCCCTCACCATGCAAGTATTTCCGGAGCGTTACAACCTGCAACTGTTCAAGGAGAACTACAACGGTTATTTGGTGGCATCTCGGGGCTATAGGTTTTCCTCTCCTCAGAGAAGTGTAATAAAAAAAAAGATTCACTTGATCCGTTTATTCGAATCATACTTTATGGTAATGACGGAAGTTTTTAATTATGATAAGTGTCTAGCTATTCATTTTAGAACACTCCTAAATACATCTTCGAGGAAAACAAAGCAAAACCATAAAACGCTTTCCATTATAGACCAAAATGAACTGCCTTTGGCAATAAAAAAAGTAGTGAGACACCTTGGTTTCTGACTTGACTAAAGTCTATGTTTTAATCCAAAGGTACCACAGCTCCCTACGCTATGACAAAGACAAGAGAATCCACAATCAACTCTATGAATTTAAAACGCCAGTCTCTATGACTGCCAGAAGGATTCCTAGCAGCGAAGAGAGAAGCGGCAAAATAAAATCCTTTCGATTTCTACAAGGCCTTATCGACCCTTATTTCCACTATTTATTTACATTTTTCTTTGTAATATAAACCAGTCCGTCATAAGTGAAATGTAGATCAGGATTGAATGTCAGCCTTTTGCTTAATTAGCTTTTATACTCTGTTGGACGAGCGGCAGATTTTTGTCTATGAAACACTTGAATCCACGGAATGCCCAGGTGCAGGAATCGCTGCCTTGTTCATTTTTGTCGGCACATTTTTCAATTTCTGTCTTAACATCAGTTTGGTTTTGTTGGTTTTGTCCTAGTTGCTTGATGAGATTATCAATTTGGAAGCCTTCCTTGACCTTGAAGAGTTCAAATTTATCGAAGATACATTCAACATAGCAACGGGATGCTTCGTCGTCAGCGAAATCGTATTTCTTATATTTCTCCGCCTGCTCAGGAGTGATCTTCTTGGCTTCGATGCATTCCTTTCTAGCGTTGACTAGGTCTTCTTGGGTCCTAATTTTAAATTCTTCGGCCGTGGTCTAAAGTTAAAATTTTTTTATTAATAAAAATATTATTAATACAATACTAAGAAAAAAATAGGAAACAACAAAATGATGATCTTACGAAAGCTAGTACAGCAAAGGCTAGAGCGATCGCGATGTATTTCATTTTGGTTTTGGATGTGATGTGGAAGCTTGGATTGATCAAGACTAACTGATGTTCGGAGCCGATGTAACTGCTTTTTATACAGTCGGGATCAGAGTGGTAGGGAGGATAGTTCTTTAATGGTTTGGAATATTGACGCTGAGTATGTTCTGTGATAAGAGGCCACTTAACGAAACGTACGATTGGAATATTCTGGATTACTGGTGCTTAACAGTCGGGATGTGTATGTGGGAAGACGGAATGGAAAATTTCCTAAGTGCAGACGGTGATTATTGTGTATTTTGCTTTGTTATATAATTTAATGTTCTATGATTCTTAAAGCGGCACTTTTGTTATGATCAAAGATGTCTTGTGTTCTTGTTCACTTTTTCGCTTTCAATTGCGGACGTTTGAATGCAAACAAGTTCACTAAGTTTAAATTAAAGAATAATTCTTATACGGTGGTAGATTGCGTGTATGAATATTTAAGGTATGAGATTAAAAGATGCCAAAAATTTACCGGAGTTAGGAGTATTTTCTATTAAAGCAAAAAAATATAGCAGTTGTCTTTTTGCGTTGAAGACTCGTCTCTTCGAAAAGGAGTATTTAAAAAAACAAACTCGTACTCATTACCGAGATCATTCCGCATTTTGCTCTTTAGGCAGATCTTTTAAACAATTGCATCCTAAGTTAAATAACAGACAAGAACATGCTTAATAATAATTAATTATTTAATTAATGAAATGTATTATCTAGGCAGGCTTTATTTTATTTTAATGGCGCCTCACCCTGTTTTAGGTTTTTTTTATCTTAAAAACCACCTCAAAATTAAAAACTTACGAGCTTGTATAAGTATGTAGATGGAGGAAGTCGTTTCAGAAATAGAATTTAAAGTGGAAGTGCTGAGTTAAAAATCGGAAAAGTTTGTATTACAATTGACACTCCATATCATTCAACCTATTAGTTCGAAACAATAATTAGGCGGTGTTGAAAACGGATAGTTCATAAATCGCGAGGAAAAGTGTTAAAAAAGAGAAGGCTTTGAAGATTTGTGCGGTCATCCGAACCTGAGATATGTCAATAGGAAAAAATGATGATTTCTGAGTTCTTCTAAGGTTTATTTTTGGTTTCGGTAGGAAGGTAGAAATGGAGATGACGGTAAAATGTCTGCGTCCTAAAGTTCTTTCTTTGGTTTCGGTAGGAAGGTAGGAAGGTAGACGACAGTAAAATTTCTGCGTTCTTCTAACGTTTTTTCTTTGGTTTCGGTAAGAAGGTAGATTATGGTAACATTTTTGCGTTCTTCTAACGTTTTTTCTTTGGTTTCGGTGAGAAGGTAGATGATGGTAAAATTTCTGCGTTCTTCTAGGGATTTTTTTTTGGTATCGGTAGGAATAATTATAGTTAGCTTAAACAAATTTGCGTTTGTAGTGTAAAATATCACATTTGTATTTTTTTCTAAAGTTTACTTTGAATTGGAATCGCGTCCAGGGTTCACATTTGTTGCATTGTCTCGTCGGTAACTAGATTGTCCAGCACTGATAAATCTGAAATCAGAACGCTCGATCCTTACTGATCTATAAAAAAACATGATGGCTGGTATACTGATCATTAGTTTTCGCGTACAGTTCTGAAAATTTCTTTATATCACTTATTGGAACAGCTGTGTTACAGTTGGGGTAAACAATATTATTCTTTTTGATATTGGATACACACACCCCCAGAACGTGTCCATTTACATTAAACATTGGACCGCCACTTGGCCATCTTGTAGACGGACATCTGAGACTATTGCCGGTGTATACATAATACTTCCGCCGTCGAATACAGATGAATTAAAACCCTATTTCAAAGCGAAGTTGATAAAGAATAGGACACCAGCATTATACACCAATTGACCGATGTGAGGTTTAGACGTGGGAAGTTTAATTAAGTATTTACTTGGAATAGTGGTAATGGGAAACCCACATTATACACCAATTGACCGATGTGAGGTTTAGCCATTGAAAGTTTAATGAAGTATTTACTGGATATGGTGGTAATGGGAAACCAGCATTATACACCAATTGACCGATGTGAGGTTTAGACGTGGGAAGTTTAATGTAGTATTTACTTGAAATTATGGCACGTGGTTTGAGTAGCGCTACATCGAATAGTTGATTAAGTTTAGGGTTCTTTCAAACTACATTGGTATCGAAATTGCCATCAACATTCCGGAAAGATATTGTTTCATGAGTCTGTGTGAGAATCATTATCATCGGTACTACAACCGGCATCCGGTCTTGGCCTTATTTAACAAATCTCTCCACCGGTCCCGATTTCGAGCCGATGTCATTCAGTACGGTATACCCAGGCTCTGGGTGTCCTGGTCAACGCCATCCCTCCATCACAGACAAGGTCTGCCGCGCTGTCTCCTTCCATACATCCTGCCATAAAGGACTTTCCGCGCAGGTTCCTCTTCGCTCATTCGAGCTAGGTGTCCCGCCCATCGAAGTCTACGAGCTTGATTTTTCTTAAAACATTAGCTTCAAGATAGATTGCGTACAACTCATGGTTGTAGCGTCTCCGGAATCGTCCTCCCTCACATGCGGGGCCAACAATTCTTCTTAAGACCTTCCTCTCGAACGCGACTAAGAGTTCAGAGTGCGTTTTATTAAGCACCTAGGTCTCGGATCCATACATGAGTACTGGTAAGACCATGGTATTGTACAGTAGTAGCTTGGATGTTCTGGATAAATTTCGGGATTTAAAGAGCCTTGATACACCGTAGTAGGCTTTATTGGATTTGATCAGCCGTTTTGTATTTCTTCTTCCAGATTGTTATCGGCTGATACTATTGACCCAAGGTAGTTAAAGGATTGCACTACTACAAATTTGTGCTCCACTACCCTAATAGTTTGACCAACGTTAGGTCTTCCCTTCGCAGAAGTTTCCAACATATACTTATCGAACCTAACCTTGGCAAAAAGTACTAGATACCACACTCTCGGGAAATGTTCCTTCTACTCGGCGTTGCGGTATTTGCGGTTGGTCTTGTTCTAAGTGTCGCTTTGATCGGTTTGTTTGGGATCCCGTTAGACCTAGGAACTTTTTTGTTGCGCATTCTTATGCATTCTCTCTCCATCTCTTCTATCGACAGCCTCGGGGTGGCCTTGGTGTCAGGGTATATGACAACTGTGTGTTAAGTTTTCGAGGAAAGATGCGTTCTACTTTTAAGCGCAGCATATCCGGACAAGTTATGTGTGAGGTTTTATGCCTCTTCAGTCTTGCCATGACCATTTTGTAGGCAGTACCCAAGGAGCTGATGACCGCCTTTGTGCAGATGTTTTTGACGTATCTCGCCTTACTATTTTTTTAAAACCAGTCAATGTTTGGCCTAAAGACTTTTTAAGGTATCAAGGTGTTCTTGGAAGTCAATTTTTTTATTGATCTTTGCAACGTAGCGCGATTTACTAAGCTCTTAGTGCTAAAATTTCGTCCGTCCACCAGTAGCATGGTTTTCTATCATCTACCATAACTATCCGTCTTGGCATTGCTGCATTGTACTCATCTCTATTAACAGAGGGAACATTTGCCTTTGCTTGCTATCGCTCGTTAAAGTACTTTTTTCTCTTGTGTTGCGTTGGGTCACGAAAATATGTTCTCTTCCTTTTTGTTGAATTCCGATCCCTGGAATCGCACATATTGCATATGTTATATTATTATTTTATATATATATTAAATGTATGTATTCTCCGTCGTGGGCCGACGGATTTTGTTGTTGAAATTTAATAAAAATATTACTGACTTACGTTCTGTCCTTCTATCGGGGTTGTTCTGGAGATCGCTGGTGCTGATGTTATTAAATTGTCGTCAGACTCTTTGTCACTCTGCCCACTTTGCACACCACACAGACACAGATCGGAAATAAAAAACCTCTTTTCTTAATTATATGATTATTTGGAATATTCGCTAATTACTTATTGCACCTAATGTGTAACACTTATTTAATGTATTTTCCTTAATTATATGTTTATTTGAAATATTCGCTAATTACTTATTGCACCGAATGTGTAACACTTATTTAATGTATTCCTTTCGTATTCACGACAGATCTCGTCAGATGATTTGTTGTATTAAAGAAATCTAACAGATAACATAATCAATAACTACCGAAAGACTACTTCTATATGCGTTAACATATATTTATATTACTTTGTTTTTTTATTATTATTAAATATATTACACAGACACACTGATACCCGGACACGTTAATGCATTATACAGATGATGATTTCAACTAAACTATTTCTTATACTTCTCCAGGGAGATGCATGTGATTATTTTAAAAAGAATAAATTAAAATGAAGAACCAAGTTGAAAAAAAAATTACTAATTTAAACCGACACTTCGGGTACACGAACTGACACTCCTCTCGTTGACCGCCTTGGCCGAATCTCACAAACCAACTCCACTCTATGTCGATCGTTTGATCGGAAGGAAACATTTTTTCCACGTTACCTAAAAGCAACGTGTTATTTTCCTTTTTTGTTTTCTCGCTGACCTCACATAAAATCCTTTGTATCCGGATCTCTATTGTGAGCCAGCGATCTTTTGTTTGATCCTTCGGTAATTTACCTAGGATCGACAATTTCCATAGGTCATTAAACATTACTTCGGTTTTTTAGTAATGTTTAGGATTGGTATTTACCACGAGTGTTTTTGGTAATTACATTTTAATGGACAACGGTGCCAAAGATATTTTGTACATCTTAATGCTATTGTTGTCCAGCAATCCTATTTACATGCACCGCTCTTTTTCCGTTTAGGAAACGTATCCTTAGAATGGATTAAAGGAAACGGTGTCGTCATTGAGTATTGTTCTCAGATGTATGTCTGGACTCTATGGTTATATTTTCTTAGCTGATTGGTACATTAATCAATCTGCCTGGGATTCACTATATGTGATCCGAAATTGATTGGGACTTCGCCCGGTATGAATGTTTGGGGGGGTGGTTTTGGTACGTAACACATAACACCTGTCCGTACCAGATGTCCAGTAATTCAGCTGCCCAAAACACAATTTATCTTTTTTGTTATCCTCTTAGTACTGTTCTCTTGACCCATCTCACTTGTCTTGTATCCCAACTAAACGTCATCATCATCATCATCCGCACTACAACCGGGTTCGGGTCTTGGCCTTATTTAGCAAGTCTCTACACTCGTTCCGCTTTCGACCCGATGTCATCCAATTTGGCTCTCCCAAGCTCTGGGCGTCCTGGTCTACGCCATCCCTCCATCGCAGACAAGGTCTGTCGCGCTGTCTCCTTCCATACGTCTTGCCATAAAGGACCTTCAAGGCAGACTCCTTTTCGCTCATTCGAGCTAGGTGTCGCGTCCATCCTCTCGAACGCGGCTAGGAGTTCTGAATGCCTTTTATTGAGCATCCAGGTCTCGGATCCATACATGAGTACTGGTAAGACCATGGTCTTGTACAGTAGTAGCTAGAATGTTCTGGATAAATTTCGAGATTTAAGGTGCCTTGATAAACCATAGTAGGCTTTGATCAGCCGTTCGCGTATTTCCTCTTCCATATTGTTGTCGGCTGATACTATTGACCCAAGGTAGTTAAAGATTGTACTACTTCAAATTCATGTTCCGCTACCCTGATAGTTTGACCAACACTAAGTCTTCTCTTCGCAGAAGTTGCCACCATGCACTTAGTTTTCCCCTCATTAATGTGCAGTCCCAGTTTTTGTGTCGTCTGCTCGATCTAGGTGAAGGAGTCCTGTACAGCCGAATCGAATCTACAGATGATGTCATCTGTGTAGGCAACTATCTGGCAGGACTTGGTGACAATAGTCCCTCTATTTGAAATACCAGATTCGCGGATTGCTTTCTCCAACGCCAAGTTGAAGGGGAGGTAAGCCACACCGTGCCCTTGTCGGATTCTATTAAAGATGTTTATTGGTTTGGACAGCAATCCCGCTATTTTTACTTGACTTGTTACGTTGGTCATGATCAACCTACAAAGTCGTTTCAATTTGTTTGGAATGCCGAACTCTCTCATGGCATTATATAATTCTACCCTGACTATGCCGTCGTAGGCGGCCTTAAAGTCTATAAATAGATGATATAATGGAATCTTAAATTCTGGACATTTTTCCATCGCCTGCCCAAGAGTGAATATCTGATCAATCGCTGATTTGCCTGGAATGAAGCCACACTGATATTGACCAATGATGGCTTTAGCGTATGGGGCTATCCGATCTTGTAGGATAGTGGAGAGTATCTTTTAGGCGGTGCTCAGAAATGTTGTACCACTATAGTTGCTGCACACTGTGATATCTCCCTTCTTATGTATGGGGCAAATTATACTACGACGCCAATCTTCCGGCATCTCCTCTTACTCCCATACGTGCACCACGATCTCATAAATTGCGTGATATAACGCTGTCCCTCTTTGTTTGATCAGCTCAGCTAGTATGCCATCAGCTCCGGGGGCTTTATTTGATTTGAGCTGTCTTATGGCTTCTAATATTTCCTCAATGCTTGGTGGCGGCAGCATTTGGTCTTAATCTTGCATTGGTGGAGCCTCCAATTCTTCCGTGAGCTGACCATTTAGCAATTCATTGAAGTGCACTTCCCATCGCCCCAGAATGCCTTCAGGATCGGTAATCAGATTATTCTCTTTATCCTTGCAGTAAGTGCAGCGTGGCGTGTAACGCGCCACACTGCGGATTATTTGGTACAACTTCGGCGCCTGGTGCGGACCTCGCTCTCTACTTTTCTCTATTTCACAGACAACGTTTTTTTTCCAGGCACTTTTCTTTTGTCTGTGAAGCCTTTTTTCAGATCTTCTGAGCTCTTTGTATTTCTACTCGCGCACCCGCGTCCTATGAAACTGCTGCATTGCTCGGTATGCAGCATTCTTACGTTCAGTCGCTAATTTGCACTAATCATCAAACCAGTCGCTCCGATCTCTACGACTACTGCCTAAGATGATGTTGGCAGTACTAATGACAGTATTCTTAAGGCGTGTCCATTTCTCTTCTACGTCCGGCATTCTGGCCCCAGGACTTACTCTCCCTCCGTCGAGCTCTTCGAGGGTGAGGCTTAACGCATGACCAAAGGTGTTACTGGTATTCTCATTGCGTAATGCAGCCGTGTTGATGCGAACCTGATCCGCGGATGCAATACGTATCCGTAAGGCAATCCGCGCTCGGAATACTGTATCAACAAGATAGTGGTCCGAGTCGACGTTGGCACCTCGGTACGTTCGTACCATCATCAGGCTCGAGGAGTGGCGGTGATCTATCAACACGTGGTCAATTTGGTTGCGAGTGGCTCCATCAGGTGATACCCAGGTGGCTTTGTGGATGTCTTTACGCGGAAACCTGGTACTCGCAACGACCAAATTTTTCGATGCTGCCAGTTCGATGACTCGTAGTCCATTGTCATAGTGTTATCATGCAAACTATGGGAACCTGTGTAGTGCCTGTAAACCGGCTCCCGACCTATTTTTGTATTCAAATCACCAAGAACGATTTTCACATCGTATCTTGGGCAGGCATTGAGGGCCCGTTCGACGTTCTCGTAGTATTCTTCTTTTTCGTCGTCAGGGGACTCCTCTGTAGGTCCGTGAACGTTTATGAGACTTATGTTCTTAAACTTGTCTCGCACGCGAAGAGTGCAAAGCTTTTTGTATATTTCATTAAAGCCGATAATGGCAGGCTTCAGTTTGTGGCTGACTAGAACGCCTATCCCGAGCACATGGTGTTTCGCATGACAACTGTAATAAATGTCATACTCGTTTCTTTTAATTACACCACTCCCCGTCCATCTTATATCTTGTAATGCTGTTATGTCAACCCTATATTGGGACAGGGCACCGGCTAGCTACTGTGCATCTCGAGCTATGTATAGTGAGCGAACGTTCCATGAGAAAATTGTTAAATCGTTTAGCCATTTTCGTTTCCGTGGTCGTCATCGTGTATCCGGTCCATATCCGAGACTTGTTAAATTTGCCATAATAATTCGTTTTTACGGGCATGGTTATTAGCCTTGCTCCAAACTTTCTCAGGATCTATCTGCATGCATGGGTTCACTACTTGGGTGCCAAAGTAGCTATCCAGTGGTGTCACGTGGAGACTACATGTCCACTTGGATTGAATAGGGACAAGGATCGTCCTGGCCTTCGGCGGGTTGAAAGCAATCAGTAACTTTGCCTTGTATGTTCGCTCCCATCCCCCCAATGATGTGTGAGAATAGTCGATAATAAAAGGAGACATAGGGCGAAACAAGTTGTATATCACATGCGAACAGGTAAGGATAAAACTTTTATTCATAATTTTAACTAATCTTTCAGTACATTGCCTTCCGTTCACTGCCAAAATAACCATACTCCGCTCTCATGGAGGATAAAAATAATGGTAACATTTTTTAGGGTATTTAAATTTACTTGTTTCGGGCCATTTATATATGGAGGTAAGATTTTCTGGCGTTTTTGCAATAACAATTTAATATTGTAACATAAAATTCAAAAACGTTTAGGTTTACAGATAAGCAACAATAATATAATGAAGATATTCTCACAGTTTCAGCCAAATCGATCGTGTAGTTTTTGCGTAATCGAGGTCGTAAATTTGAAAAGTGCTGTATCGAGAAAAACGCGTTTAAAGTTTGGACTATCGAAAAATTGTACTTACACCTTAATCAGCGATCCCAGGACCGTACAAAAGACCTTCAACTTGTTCACAGAATTTATTGTTCTGTTGTTGAAGCTCTTTGCGAGCTTTACGGGTTTCTTTGCTGCTTAAAGAGGTTTTAGTCTCTTGCCTCCATATCCGGCTCAAATCATTCAATCGTGCGAAATCGGAGCTCTCCCGGCTGACGATAATGTCCATGGGATTCATTACTCTTAAAATTAATGATAATCCTTTATTGAATAGTCCACCTGCGAAGACCGCTGAAATCTCAGCGATTATAAGATCGCAGTAGAGGTGTATTGGAGCCAAGCACCAAATCGCACAGTTAAAGCTCACATTTGCAGTTTGCATGTGACCACCTAAGCAGCCTTGCGGTTGAGAATCGATTGATTATCCACCAAATAGGAGTGGAATGTAGAATGGATGGTATGTAATTGATTGAAATTTAACTATCTCCAAGCAATACTTAAGACATCAACCTGAAAAATTGAACTCTATTTAGAGGATTTCTCTGAAGTCAAACTGCAAAATCAACTTCTTTTTGTGGACAAGCTCTTCATTCAATACCAAAAAATGTATGCCAGATCACATAGATCTTAAGCTAAAACAGTATTTTCTCCGGGTGGCAAAAAAAAAGGTCTACGACAGAATTAGAGCAAGATATCGAAGAGACATTTCTGACACCATCATCATCATCATCATCGGCACTACAACCGGGAACCGGCCTTGGCCTTATTTAGCAAGTCCTGTGGCTTGTTAAATTTTCCATAATGATTTGTTTTTTCTGGGCAAGGTCATTAGTCTTGCGCCAGAGGCTCCCCGACGGGGAATCGAACCCCGGTCTCCCGCGTGACAGGCGGATATACTAACCACTATACTATCGAGGAGCCAAGAGACATTTCTGCCACCATACTCTGGTATAAATAAAAATATTCACAATGTGGTATAAGAATATTCACTTTATTTATTCATCTTAATGCGGTATAAAAGAATATTCACAATGTGGTATAGAAGTATCTACTTTATTTATTCATCTAACTATTAGTTTGAGCTGACAACCCCTTACGAATCACGAATTGCTATCTAATGAACTGTATTCTCATATCCACAAGTGTACTGCTCTGATTGAATTCAATTATAGGACCAAGCAAAATTCAGTTTGTCTCCATTGTCACGATGTAATTGTGAATTATAACTTTGTCTCAAATTCACCCCCATCGTTCCCATTACACACTCGGCCATCCTGACTGGACATTCAACACGAATGTTCATCGCCGTCGTCCTCCTCGTCACTCCTAAATAGATCGTCACTGTCGTCGCTTGTCCAAGGTTTCATATAGTCGGCGGCGGATGATGTCTGTTTGGGCGCCTGATTCGTAGGGTATCGATCGTTGCGCAGGGTCTTGATAACCTCATACTGTGCAAGGAACTTGTGTGCGAGCTCTAAGCCAAGTTCTTACTGTACTTTGTGAATAGCGACGATATCGCCTTCTTAATATCGGAACGGCGCCATCTTGTTTTTATTGAAGTTCCGCTTGTTTTCGGACGAATACGTTGAATATTCTCCTTTGCCTGTTTGCGGAGTTCTGGTCGTTGGTCGTCGAATGAGGCATTCAATTCTTCCTCCAGAAATTGCTTATTCTGCGGATCGCCCTTCAAACGACCGTCGACTTCGAGCATTAATCGGAATGGTGACCTCCCTATGCTCTGATGCGGCGTGGCCTTATAGCATCTCAGTACCGTGTACAGGTACTGATACCACTCACTTGGTTTAGGAGCTGATCGTTTTTTCAGCAGGAGTATTAGGATGGGGTTCGCCCTTTAAACTTGACCGTTGGCCCTTGGTATTCCCATGGTTGTCAGAACGTGCTCAATGCTCCCTTCGCGGCAATAGCTCTCGAAAATTTTGAAGTAAACGCGGTACCCCTGTCGGAAATGATCCTCTGAGGATTTGTAAAGATAAATGACTGCCTTCGCAAATGGCAGATGACTTTTCCGATTGCAGTCGATTTTGTACCATACAGCCAAATATACCTTTAAAAAAGGTGTCCACAATGACCAGGATGTGTGCATAAACTTCTTGGTTGACGCCAGCGTACCCAGGTGATCGATGTGGAAGGTGTCAAAGGGCACACTGCCCTTCTCCACGGGGATCAGGAATTCTTGTCGTTTTCCCCGGTTTCGCTCGGCCACTATACACGACATACAGCCGAATTACTTTTTCAACCTAGGCCCTTAAATCAGGTATCCAGTAATCATTCTGGACCAGCGCCTCGGTATAATTTATCCCAAAGTGGCCTCGCTTATGGGATTTTTGTATCACCTGTAGCTGCATTGACTTAGGAATCACAACGCACACCTCGTCATCATCATCTTTATATAACAAACCACGTTGCAAGGTATAGTCATCGAGCTTGCCTTCTTCCAACCGCTTGATCTTCTCCTGCAGGTCGTCGTCGTAGGGCATTCGTTCGTCTCATTATTTACCAAGCATCTTTGGAGTGCATTTCGGCTTAATGCGTCTACGTGTTTCATACCCCGTCCCGGTCTATGCTCTATCGAATACTGGAATTCTTCAAGTATCAATGCCCATCGAGCTACTCGAACGGAAAGATCCTTCTTGTTCATCATCATTGTGCCGGCTTTGCAACCGGTTAGAATCTTAAAATGTATACCTAACAGATATACTCGGAATCGCCGAAGTGCCCTGATAACTGCCAAAACTTCAAGCTCATACCTCGAATACTTCTCCTCCACCAGCGTTGTTTTACCGCTAGCGAAGTATATTGGATGCAGCAGCCCATCGTGTTTGTCATGTTGCAAGAGGATGGTTCCGTTTCCATACTTCGATGCGTCCGGGTGGAGTTCCGTCTCAGCTCCTATATATGAATTAATCACAGGGTTTTGGCTTAGACACGTCTTCAGTAATTCGAAAGTTTCTTTTTCGGCGTCATCATCATCATCATCATCGTCGGCACTACAACCGGGATCCGGTCTTGGCCTTATTTAGCCTCTCCACCGGTATCTGGTCCTTATCCGAGACTTGTTAAATTGTCCATAATAATTTGTTTTTCCGGGCAAGGTTATTAACCTTGCGCCCTTTTTCGGCATCACCAAAATTAAATTCTGCTCGCCTAAGGTTTGATAAAGGTCGCGCCATCTTTGAGTAGTCAAGAATGGACTTCCTGAAGAATCCAATCAGTCCAAAAAAAAAAAGCGTACACTTGTTGGATATGATTAGGCTCGGAAAAACATCTAATCGCTTCAGTTTTCCGCTCCGTCGGCCGGACGGCTCCATGCTCGATAAAGTGGCCAAAGAATTCAACACGTCCTATCAGGAACCAACATTTCTTGATACTCAGCCCAGCCCACCTTGCCGCCTCCGGTACGTATTTCAATCTTTTCAGCCTTCTTCCATATTCAATTGTTGGAAAGAACAATCAGATGATCCATTTACGTTACGATATACCCGTCCTGAATGGCGTCTCGGAATATGACCTTTACATATCGCTGGAAAACTGATGGTGATTTACATAGGCCAAAAGGGACACACAGGAACTCAAATTGTCCGTCTGGAACAATAAATGCGGTATATTTAATATTCTCGGCATCAACTGGTACGTGGAAGAAACTATTCTTCAAGTTGAGTGTACTGAAGATTTTCGTGTCTTGCAGTTTATCCAGTTGGTTCTCGATTATCGGCAGAGGATATCTGTCTCGGATGACTTTTTTATTCAAAAGTCGATAGTCAACACACAATCGATGTGTTCCGTCTTCCTTCTTGAGTAACACAATTGGACTGGTATAGTCAGATGATGAGGGTCGAACGAAGCCTTGAGAAAGATCAGTCTTAACACGATTCTCTTCTCCGAGCACGCTGATCTGCAAAACCTCCGGTAATTCTTCAGCATCGTCATCAGGATTAGTGTAAATTGTACGGTTCTTTATGTGGAAATTTCTTAGTCCTAAAAAGTCGATTCCGATCAATAATATTTGCTGAGAAATAGTATCTGAAATAACATGTTTGAGAGTCGGAAAACAGTGCCCATCTATCGTGACTTCAATTTGGAATTCTCCTAGCGCCTTATGAACAGGTGATCCTATTCCTGTGAACTGTACTTCGATCAGTTGAAGCGGTAGGCATCGAATTCTCTCGAACTCGTTTCTGCGCATGAGGGTCACATCGCTCCGGTGTCGATGGGTGCGTCGATATTATGCCCATGAGCCGTTGCCATCTTCATATACTTCTTCCGTGGATTGCGTGTTACAATGAAAGCCTCTATATTCTGTCGACATTTTGTAGAGATGTAACCGTGTTCGTTGCAATGGAAACATTTTGGGCCTAGCTCTTTCGAGGGGCATGTTGCGCTTGCATGACCTGTTGCCCCGTAATTGAAGCAGCTTTTAGGGCGTGTCATTTCTTCGTTGCCAGTAGCTTTGTTCTTCTCGCCTCTTGCGTTGGGTTTCTTATGTGACGTTTCATCCGTTTTATTATTCGCGTTTGCTGGTGACTGATCCCGCAAGGTTATCTTATCAAATGCGTCGATTAAGGATTCCTTCGTAGGAAAACAGCATGCGAGCTTGATTGCATAACAACTTGTCAGGGATACCCTCGATAAGATATCTTCATTATCGGGATGGTTACTCATCACAATCTTATCGTGTGCGTATTCTCGGAAGGTATCGTCTTTCTTCCATATTCGTGCAACAAATTTTTTGCGTGATTCAATCCTGGTTTGCTTCAGGCGATACATCTGAACCAACTCGTTCATGAGCTCCTAAAAGGTCATTTCCAGATGTTCGGCTTTTGAATGGAACCACTCGAACGGTTTCTTCCTGAGTTTCATTCCGACCAACGGCTTTGCCGTGTCATCCGCTAGCTTATTCGTCTCGTTCATGAACTTGATTAGCCTTTCCCACACATGGAAATTATCAGGCGTACCGTCGAATTCCGATGTTCAAGCACAAGCAAATACAAAAAGTCACATGGATATCACCCGACGGGGTAACGCGTAACCAAATAGACCACTAGACAAAAAACACCACTCGAATATCCTTGACGTAAGATCATATAGAGGAGCAGATTGCGACTCCGATTATTTTCTAGTGATGGACAAAATCAGGAGTCGACTCGCAGCAAACCC
Source organism: Microdon myrmicae (assembly GCA_963931805.1). NCBI lineage: Eukaryota > Metazoa > Arthropoda > Insecta > Diptera > Syrphidae > Microdon > Microdon myrmicae. The sequence goes on from OZ007496.1 coordinate 26,934,051, forward strand.
ACACGGTGGGTCACGGGGACGAGCAAAAATTTCGACATTGATAAACTAAAAGACATACGTAAAAGGGCTGAATATCAAGACGAACTAACGAATAGATTTAGCATCCTAGAAAATGACAGTAGTAAGGAAGAGGAAGCCAATAGTGTGGACAATAAATGGACATCGATCAGAGACACAATCAAACAAACAGGCCAAAAGGTATTAGGATTTCAGAAAACAATTAAGTCGAAACCTTGATTTGACGATGAGTGCATGGCGAAGATCGAAGAACGTAAACGCCTCAGAGTGATCCATTTACAAAGATATGATGAAGTTAACGCAGAAAGATACGCGACAATTCGGAAAGAGACAATAAGACTCTTCAAATGCAAAAAACGCGAATGGGAGAAGACTAGGATCGAAAAAATCCTAGAAAATGCCAGAGCAAAGAATACCAGAGGTATGTATGCCGGCATAAATTCAATTAGAAATGGCTACCGAGGGAGAGCCAAATAATCCCGCTCAATGTGCGCACCCATAAACCACAAATTAACGCACCAGGCGTACATACAGCGGAGCCTCAGATCGCAGAGCCCTCTTTCAACGAAGTTGTAGACGCAATAAATCGATTGAAAAACAATAAAGCTCGCAGAGTCGACTGAATACCGGCAGAGCTTGTGAAGCATGGAGGAGAGGCAACCGCTCGCAAGATCTACCAGCTCATCCAAACAATATGGGATAAGGAAGTCACTCCGGAAGAAAGGAAAACCTCAATAGTCGTCCCCATTTTCAAAAAAAGCGACAGATCTGACTGCGAAAACTACAGAGGAATATCATTGCTCCCAAACACATACAAAATATTAACAAATGTCATTCTGGCGAGAATCACACCGTACGCAGAAGAAATACTGGGAGACTACTAATGCGAATTTCGTAGGAACCGGAAATTCACAATAAGACAACTGCTGGAAAAGAAGTGGGAATACGGAGAGACGGTTCACCAACAGTTCGTTGACTTCAAAAAAGCCCACGAGTCAGGCGCAAGGCAAAGACTCTACCATATTGTAGTTGAGCTGAGAATCGCGAAAAAAGATGCAGTCCTCATTCAAATTTGCATGATCGAAAACAAAGGGCGAGTTAAAATAGAAAACCACCTCTCAGAACCATTTGAAATCCGGGACGGACTAAAACAGGGCGATGGCCTCTCACCATGTCTCTTTAACCTTGTCTTCGAGTATGTCATCAGAAAGGTACAAGACGACAACATGGCCGGGTCATCCCTGAACGGGGTCACACAAGTGCTCGCATATGCGGAAGACATCGTCGTTTTGGGTGACAATCTAGAAACTGTAAATAAAAACAGTGAAATCATCATGCAAGCGGCAGAAGAGGTGGGCCTAGAACTAAATGAAGACAAAACAAAATATATGATTACGGCGAGAGCAGATGGACCTCAGGAAACACATATAAACGTCAGAGGCAAGATATTTGAAAAAGTTAAAGAATTTAAATACATGGGAACGATACTGACGGCCAGTCACGAAATGTCGAAGGAAATTAACAAAAGACTACATTCCGGCAACGCTAGTTGGCATGCAGTCAGTAAACTGCTGAAATCCAAACTGCTACCACGTAATATAAAGCTCCGGGTCTATAGAACCATAATCATGCCGATTGCTCTATACGGATGCGAAACATGGGGTCTCACAAAACGGGAAGAAAACAAATTCTGTGTATTCGAGAATAAAGTAAATATGACGAGGAGGCGGGACAATGGAGGAAACTCCACAACCACGAATTGGAAGAGCTATACCGCAAACCTACAATAGTGAGAGTAATCAAGTCGCGAAGATTAAGATGGGCCGGACACGTTGGGCGAATGGGCAACGATAGGACCGTGCATAGAATTCTTGACGGTAAGCCAACGGGAAAGAGATCGACAGGGCGCCCGCCACGGAGATGGGAGGACCATGTACGGTTGGACCTCGAGGAGATCGGATCGGAAGGTCAAACGTGGAAGGAGAGCGCACGGGGCAGGGAGCAATGGCGGAGTCGAGTCGGCGAGGTCATGAACTTTCGGGTTGCTACATGCCATTAAATAGTAAAAAAAATTAAAAAGAAATCCATTATTTTCCCAATAGATGGCCTTAGTAACCTATATCTGGCGTTGTATAAGTGCGATCGGGTTACGCTAGATGACATTAGAGAGATAAGATTTCGTACTAAAGAGAACTTTAGACAGTTTTGTGCTTGTTGGCCTAACTTTTGTTTGAGCGCGTATCAAATATCGACACCAGCAAAGAGAAAATACGCCACATTTTATAGTTTTTCTTCGATAAAAGCGAAAACTCAAGCCAGGCGACTGAAAATGTGAACAGTGTTTATGGTTCTGATACTGTAATAGCCAATAACTCGCATGGTTTCGTCTATCCCGTTTCAGAAATTTTGATGTCAAAAATGCACCACGCTCTGGGAGGCCAATTATCGAAAATGTTGATAAAATCAAGGAAATCGTTGAGCTTGTCCGGCACTTAAGCACTGTTTCGATTGACCAGGAGCTAAGCATTGCGTTAAAAACCGTTTAAAACCACTTGAATAAGGCTGAGTAAAAGGGAAAACAATGTATGAGTGCCATACGAGTTAATGCAAAAAACATCATTGACCGAATTTCCAACTGCAAAACGCTGCTGAATCGGCGCAAAATTAATCCACTTCTGAGCCGGGTGGTGACTGGTGATGAAATGTGGGTCACTTACGATAGCGTCAACCGAAAATGGTCGTGATCGAATCGCGGTAAGCCAGCGCAAATTGTTTCCAAACCAGGATTGACAATTAGGAAGGTTTTGCTGTGTGTTTAGTTGAATTGGCAGGGAATCATCTACTATATATAAATTCGGAGGCGTATTGTCAATAATTAGACCATGTGATGTAAGCAATCGCACAGAAGGGGCCAGATATGGCCAATAGTAGAGGAATTGCATTCCATCAGGACAACACTATGGGAGAGGCATTATGAAATTACCTTTCAATTTACCCTTACATGATTTTACTTTGTTAATTTGTATTACTTAAAAATACTCTGCTTGGTTCTCACTCATGTCAGACAGGCTAACGAGGAGTAACATAAATATTTGCCACCCCTAATCCAGGGTGTTAAGCGTCACCGTGCCCATTGGATAGTCTGCAGTTAGGTGTATACCGACTGTATTATAACGCCGCCTCTCTGACACCACATCGAACCAAAGCAGTAAGTAGACCCTGCCATATCAAAACGGGACTTTTATATGGCGGACTATTTGAAACCCCAAGACTCAAAGGAACAAACAAAAATGAATGAAAACTACAAATACAATAAACATACGAAAATCCCGGTAGGTGTAGGTGTGATGAACCGACACTGCCGTAAGGGAAGAATTCGTGAAGAAAACACCGACTTGGCAAAAAGAAAACCTAGACGAGTCAGTGAGGTCATGAACTTTCGGGTTCCTACAGGCCAATAAATAGTAATAGTAATACAAATCATTTCCCACAACCAACATCCTTTTCCATTCCCCATACCCAAGTTAAAACAAACAACTTGCGCTATAAAACGAACCACATGTTTTAACGCCCATCGACATTGAGGATCGTAAATGCTCATCAGCAAGATCCTTTGTTGATTGTTTCCCAGTTGGAAAATAGTGACCGAGACGGTCAGAAAATTAATAAAGAAAGTGGTGTAATGTGCCCGTGTTGGATAATTCTACCAAATGTTAATATATTGTCAAATAATTTGATTCCGACATTAATAACGTCAGTGGTGCAGACTGCCCGTGTTGTATAATTCTACCAAATGTTAATATATTGCCAAATAAGTTAATTCAGACATTAATAAAAAAAGTGGTGCAATGTGCCCGTGTTGGATAATCCTACCAAATGTTAATATATTGTCAAATAACTTGATTCAGACATTAATAAGGTCAGTGGTGCAGTCTGGCTGTGTTGCATAATCCTACCAAATGTTAATATATTGTCAAATAATTTGATTCAGACGTTAATGGCATCAGTGGTGCAGTCTGGCCGTGTTGCATAATCCTACCAAATGTTAATATATTGTCAAATAATTTGATTCAGACGTTAATAACGTCAGTGGTGCAGTCTGGCCGTGTTGCATAATCCTACCAAATGTTAATATATTGTCAAATAAGTTAATTCAGGCATTAATAAAGAAAGTGGTGCAATGTGCCTGTGTTGAATAATTCTGCCAAATGTTAATATATTGTCAAATAAGTTAATTCAAACATTAATAAAGAAAGAGGTGCAGTATGTGTGTGTTGGATAATCCTACCAAATGTTAATATAATGTCATATAATTTGATTCAGATATTATTAACGTAAGTGGTGCAGTCTGCCCGTGTTGAATAATTCTACCAAATGTTAATATATTGTCAAATAAGTTAATTAAGACATTAATAAAGAAGGTGGTGCAGAGTGCTCGTGTGAGCGGATTTTAAAAATACTAATATACTCCAATTGAGGTTAATTTAACTTGAGTGCCCAAATAAATATACTTGAATGAAGTACAAATGTGAAGGCGTGTTTAGTATCTCCTTGGGCCGTGTGGATTATTTTCTCGATTCAAATAAAAAGAAAATGTAACGAAGTTTTGGACGCGGCCGAAATTATACAAGTCGGCATTCTCTAACCGAAGACCGGCAAGATACAAACAAAATAATTCTTTTAATATATAAGCCTACAATCTGTAGAAACCTGAAAATTCAAGACCCCATTAACTAGGTTATGCCACTATTCTCTGTCCTGTAGAAATAAAAATTAGCGTTCGATCATCACTATCATGTCACGATAAATGAGGTCAAAAACAAAATCTTATGGTAGAAGGTAGCTTATCGGCGGACCCTTAACAGTATCCATTAGGGTTTCATCGATGGTTGTAACTGGAAGGAGCGAATTTCGAAAGTGCCCACACGTAACAATCGGCTGCCGTCCAAGTCACCATTGGGGGAATAACGTAATTTTCCGCTATAGAACGTCATTCGGCTCCGGCTTCTCAATTAGAGGACTCATTGATAAATATTTTTTAATATTAATAATAATTATTAATAATAATATTTATTAATAATAATATTTATTATTAATAATATTTATTATTAATAATTAATAATATTTATTATTTGAAATCTTTGATTGCTAAAGGCCGCAAACGTGTCGATTGTATACTGGTGATATAAACCTACGCATCTGAGCTGATAGTGTTTTATTTTGAAATCTTTGAATGGCGGAGCCGAGTCGGTGAGGTCATGAACTTCCGGGTTCCTACAGGCCAATAAATAATAATAATAATAATATTTATCATTAATAGTATTTATTATTAATAATATTTATTATTAATAATATTTATTATTAATAATAGTTATTATTAATATTAATAATATTTATTATTACTAATTTCCATACGCGGACCCAAGAATAATTTCGAATTAAAAAATTAAACACGGTTATATTGAACTATAATAGTTTGTGATATAAGCAAGTGGGAGCTCTACGAGTCGCTAACATTTCACATGAAGTAACGTCTCTGTGCTAATTAAGAAATAACTAATTAACAATCAGTTCAAAATTAACGACCGAATTCGAAATTTATAAAGGAGTCATTTGCTACTGTCGGTTTTTACAATTCAATAGAGAGAAGAAAATGGAACACAAAACCAGATCGCTCAAAAAAAAAAAAAAAAAAAAACGTATCTTTTAATTTTGTTAACAATAAAAGAGCTTTTTCTTGTGTTATTGGATCGAGTTTGACCCGCTAAAAGGTAATAAACAAAACCTTCTGATTTAATTACTTTATGTATATTAGTGGCAGACTGATCAAACTGGTTATCAAGTTCTGACTCCGGTGTGATCTGAATAAGCAGTCTGCTGACGTGACGTCAGATACGTTACCGTTGCCTGAGCTCACTCCTCTATCTCCCCTTTCTCAAAGTGGATCAACTCGCCTACTTCATAAAAATTTATTTCGTGTAAGTGCAATTTTTGCGCCACTTCCTCTTTCCAGAACTCTGAAGAAGCAGAAGACTAGGTTCGATTTTACAGGCGGAGTATTGCCTTAATTTAGGTTGGCCTCGCCGGAGCACAGAGAACCTGCGCCTATGAGAAAACCCGTCTCCATTCTCTATATACCCTCCAATTCGAGTATCGTTCGATGTACAGATTAGAAGATGCAAGCAACAGCGTAATTGATCATAAACAAGTCAGCACAATCCCTCTTACAAAAACGCACCAAATGATTAGACTTGTATTATCACATTATCTTCTCCTTTTTTATTTAGCTACCACACCATTTCTTTTCTATTCTGCAAACTTAACCACTCGTCACGCAGTTACAGGATCCATCCCACGCTCAAACTGTGTAAATTAGCGAACTGGTTTATACCATTTGCGTCAGTTACTTTTCGGCTCCCTAGGATCCGGCATTAGCTCCCAACGATGCGAAACGTACAGTGGTTCGAACATTTATTACAAATCAGGTGATTTACAACACATTTTGAGGACACAGAACTGCTAGAGGACGACTTTTGTACCATGCCACCATTAAAACGCCGACCAGGCGTACGAAATAGCCATTCAACTACTGACATTTCTCGAACCTTTGAGATTCTGTCCCATGCCGCCGTTAAAATCCTGACCAGACATAGATATAGGTAATACTGTAAAAAAGGCGTTACGTAATTTTTTGGACATCCCCAATATAATGGAGATCATGTGAAAATTGAGATACATGCAAGAAGAGGTTATACCATACCAAGAGTATAGATATAGCACCCACCGTTCAGAAGTCAACAGGTTGAATAATTACATAGGTGTAGAATAATTTTCAATGGAACTATATTTATTTCTCGTACTTGTCACAGAAAAACTAGGTAAAGATTTATAGAAAAGATGAGGTAAACATGTTGACTTGAAGTCGTTATAAGCTTCAGCCCCAGGCAAATGTCAATCTGTATTCACCCTCGCTAGTAAATTCTTGAACTGTGCATAATTTAATTTGCAGGAAATTAAGTGCCGTAACTTGGTGCGAAGGTGACCTTACCAATCAAACCTATTTATTGCTGCTCTACGCTATCCATCGTTAAACAGTGTAGCTCCTAATGTTTAGTAATACATAATATATGAAGAACAGCTGCCCCTCTTTAGATGAGTCAGATGTCCTCATTGTAGTAACGTTCTAAATGCTAATAAGTAGTTACGAATAATGCACTTGTCCGAATGGAATGGTCCGCGATAACACCGCTGTGACAATTGAATGGAATACTACATCTTTTAAAGTTAATTTATTTTGCTGCTAGCCAGACGAGTGGAATTTTTTTAAGTGCATAGAACGCACTCGCACACAGTTCGTGGTTTTCTGGACAGTCAAATTACCCGCAATATAAAATGATTTAAGTGCGTTGATTTAACAAAGGCGATCTACTCCCCCAGACAATCAGTTTATTATACTCAAATTGGACCCGTTTTCTTGTTGGAGCGGTGGACAGTTCAGTGTTGTAGTATTAGCTCCGTAAGGAAGATAAAGTTTGTTATTATTTACTAAAATAGTGATCCTTTACCACTGTACCTTTGACTTTTTCACTCATAAGTAAGAATAAAAATGAGATTGAAAACGACCTTAAAGTAACATTTCAGTCGATGGAGAAAGAGCGAAGAACTATTTAATGACCCGGATTATTTACCAGTACTTGAATATGATAATGGCGTGTTTCAGTTTGCAGTTTGTATTCCGGAAATTTAAGGTTACTACACTGATGCCGAATGAATGTATGAAGGTTTATAACAGGTGACATCACCTCTTAATTTTGAATGGTAGGTATTATTTTCCAGAGCTTGTTGATATAGGGATCGTGCGTAAACTATGCAACGCTCCACAAGGTGTAGTGAAGTGCGGGGGTACTCAGGCCGATGTTATCTACCGTTACTTGGGGTGTGAGGGGTGGTAGTGGTAGTTGTTGTTGTTTTTATTTCTCATATAATCATATACTTTCAAGTTTTTACATTAAATACGACAGATGCAATCATTTAAAACAAAATATAAGAACATAGAAGACATTCTGTGAGTTTAAAGTTTAAAGTTTAGTTTTGTGGGGCTGCCACCCCAGTTATTGGCTCAATTCAAGCAATATTATTACTTATAGCTAAAATGATTGTCTACAATTAAAGAAAAAACAAAATAGAGTGCACTTCACATTGGCTGAAGTAATAAAAATACCGGTTTTTTTGGGTGGGGTGATTATTAGAGGCTCCTCGATAGTATAGTGGTTAGTATACCCGCCTGTCACGAGGTTCGATTCCCGGTCGGGGAGCCTCAGGCGCAAGACTAATGACCTTGCCAGAAAAAAAAACAAAACATTACGGAAAATTTAACAAGCCTCAGGATTTGCTAAATAAGACCAAGACCGGATCCCGGTTGTAGTGCCAATGATGATGATGATGATTATTAGAGATCTACCGAAGAATTTATCTTGTACATTAAAAAAATTCGAACCCAAACATAATTTATTTCAAACCGGCAGCAAAAGTATGTGTTAATACAATATGTTAAATAGGTGGGAGGTAAGTGAAAGAATACAAAGTATGATTAGACCAGAATACCAGAAATACGGGAGTGTAAAGCAGCATAGTTCAGTCTGAAGAACCATTTCTTCACACCTTTTAGGAAAACACCAGACTCTGTTAATGCCCTAATTGTTGTAGTTAGCTTATTGAATAATCGAAATCACAACACTGTAAAGAATTCGCGATAGGCTGTGGTGCGGAATTTGGGTCCCGATAACATATTTAAATAATTTCCCCTAAACTTATGATCATAGATTAAACCGAAAATTAAAAGTACCAGATCTTAAAAGTACAATATTTTTAACACTTTAAAACAATACAAGTATCTTATAGAAAAATCTTCAGGTCGCTGAACAAAGGAGAGCTAATGTGTCCGGCCGGCTTTCGATAAATTTTTCTGAAGACTAATTTCTGCAAGACCAACTGCCCTTGTGTTTTATTTTGATAGTCATCTCCCCAACCCCCGGTTGGTAGAAACCTTGACGTGGGGCGGGTGCTTAAATTACAATGAATCAATCAGGCTATGCTGATGGAAGCATACGCTTTCAGTAGGGCCACCCTTGTCAGACAAGCTAGCGAGGAGTAACACACAAAGATTTGCCACCCCTAATCCAAGGTATTACGCGTCACCGTGCCCATAGGGCGGTTTGCAGTCAGGAGTGTACCGTATTATAATATATAATTGTTCAGCAACCCAAAGTTTCGAAATACCGAGCGGAAAGGAAAATAAAACACATGAGTTCGACGTGAGGATTTTTTATTAAAACACAAATGTCATCTTATTCTATACTCCTGGTCGCAGTGTAAAAGTAGATCTGCATAGTACACTTCACTGGTAGTTCTTACTACATTAAACAGTTCATCGGTCACGTCGTTTCACGATATTGTTTATAGTCTAAGATACACTATGTTACTGTTCACGAAACGGAAAAGGTCTTGAATACATAATTAGCACTTGTCGTGGACATCGATGGAGTTTATAGGTAAATTACATTTAATGTTGGTAAGTAAATCAGCGCACAATGACCCGGCGAACAATAACAGACGGAGAACACTATTTTCACAAGAACACGAATTTCCAAGTACGAAATTCTCGCACGAGGTGTATTTACACGCGAATCGAACACATAACTTATCGAATTCTCGCGACTCCGACAACGCAACGACCTCGATTTGTCTGCTCGGCTGGTAGAATTTGACTCCTGACTCCTTGGGCGAATAAATTCTGACTCTCCGATGCAATCCACATCCGCCAGATTCAACGGTGGTGGATCACATCGATATAGAAGGAGCGAACCGGATCACAGTTTGTGTTTGACAGCCATTGAAAGCGGACAACCTCGTGAATTCTCGAATAAGCTACCCTTGTCGTGTATTCCGATATCATAAATGAATTAAGTACCCTTTGCCAAGTTTAGAAATGCCGTCAAACGTACAACCCAGTGTTAACAAATAGAACACATTAAATAAAAGTTATTTTAATAAATAAAGAAACAGTATCGTGCACAATTATGTATTCAGTGAATGTCTGTACTGAGTTTTAAAGATAAATATAATCACAAATTACAACAAACATAGAGTACAGTAAATCAATAAAACAACAAAAACCAAAGTTAAAAGTGACAAATCATTAACTCTCAGTCCATTAAATAAATTCAAAAAGAAGCGCATACAAAAACAGATGAGTGAGGCGCAAAAAGTGTTCGAGACAATAAAAACAAAAACAATAAAAAGATAACACTTCGGTCGCAAACGCGAAATTTAAAACAAAGAATATATTGCTCGTTAAGAAAATAATTTTTAAATCATCGTTTGGCGCGAGTGCAAGCTTATTGACTCTTAGTCGACGGTAGGCGAGTTCGACTCAGCCTGCGGGAGAAATCGAGTTGCCGTGGTTCAGCAGGTCGCCTTTGTTTTTTTTTTTTTTAATGAAAACAAACTGGAAAGAACCAGAATGAACACGGAGGACGATAAAAACGCGACAACACACAAACGAAAAGGTGCTCCGAAAAACTCCATTGTGACGCGAAGTAAAACCGCGAAATTGACAATGGAGAAAAGAGATCAACAATTGGAGGAGGACAGTGAGCTCCCCTCCCCCTCCAACTTTAACATATACGGGGCAAATAATTCATTCGCTTCTCTTGCATCCTCAGAGTCTGCGGATGAAGAGGAAGAGATAAGTGAATTGGAGGCGAAACTTGCGATGGCAAGAGCCTGATTGCAAGAGAGACGCCGAAAGAAAAAAATAGCGGCGCTCGAACAAGAACAAAACCTGCAACAACTACAAAAGCCAAAGCCAAAAGTCGGCCAACAGCAACATCAACAGCAACTACCAACACAAAAGCGAACAACGAAACAGCAAGCAACACAGCAGCAGCAAGCCACAATAACAGCGGAAAAATAAAGATGCCACCAATCAACACCATAGATGTTGACTGTAAGGAATTGGTAAGTCTTTGTAAGCTAGCCATAGGAAACAATTTTGCGGTTAAAATACTGACGGGTAACAGGCATGCCATTTAAACATATACGGTGGCAGACCACGACAAAATTAAAGAGGTCTTAAAAAGAGCCACCGCGGAATTTTACTCGTTCACGCCGAAACAAACGAAGAGCGTAACGGTTCTATTAAAGGGTGTCGACCCTGAAATGCAACCGGAGCCTCTGCTCGAAATGCTTCAAAACCTGAAGCACGAAGATCTCGAGTTTACCGCAGTAAAACCATTCACCACATCCAATGCAAGAAGGGAACACCGCAAGCTACCCTTCTTTTTGGTTCAATTAGCACCCAGCAGTAGAATTGGTGGTCTAAGAAAAATTACAGTCTTGGATCATCAAATGGTCACAAGTGACAAATTAAAAAAAGGCAGAGACATCCTGCAATGTGTCCGCTGCCAAAAGTTTGGTCACGCGGTGGCTAACTGTGAAATGCAGCGCCATTGCGTAAAATGCGGAAAGGACCATAAGGCAGAAGAATGCCGTCTGGGAAAAGAAAGGGTAGAAGACAAAGCCCTTCTAAAGTGCGCAGTGTGTCGGAATGAAGGACATCCCGCTAATTATCGAGGTTGTCCTAAATTCCGAGAAATAATGGCAAAAAGTGTGAATCGGCAACAAAACACAGAGCCAGCTCGTACAACAACAACACCCGTAACATCACAGCGGTCGTATGCACAAGTTGCGTCGGGTGGGAGAACACCAAATCAGGCCACATCACAGGTAGCCACAAATACTCCCACATGGACTGAAACAACACCGCAAGCAGACGTGTTCGCAATCCTGCTCAATCTGCAGAAACAGATGACACAGCTACAAAGTCAAATAAACGAGATCTACTCGCATTTGCCCAGTCTAAATAACAAGTCGATATAAACCCTCTAACCACTACAGCAATAAAAGCTCTTGTCGTGAATGTAAATTCACTAATAAGAACTGAGAGAAGAGCCAATGTTTTCAACCTGTTGCAAGATGAACAACCTGATGTACTTCTGGCGGGGGAAACAAAGTTAAACCAGAGACACAAGATATGGCATAAAAACTACGATATTATACGAAGAGACTGACCTAACTGCACTCAAGGGCCGGGGGGGGGGGGGGGGGGGGGGGGTCGCAATCTTTATTAGAAAAGGGATCAATCATAAAGTAATATATAGTGGAGAAGTGCGAAGAGGAAGCCTGTATCGTACGCATGCCCCTTCAGCAAGGAAGGGGTTTGTATGCGATTGCAGTCTACGCACCTGAGGACCATCAACATAACCTATTTATAGCAGAGCTCGAGCCACTATTTCGATGCTTACAATTGCATTATTCTACATGAGAAACAACCCACAATTCCAACCAACTCAACCCAATCCCAATTCCTACCGTCGGCTATTTTACCTGCAATACATAATTTCCCCAAGGACGCATAGCTAAACTCATTATCCTATGCAGATAATGCATAATTGAGTTTAGCTACTATCTTCGCCATACGGCAACACTATTGCTCTAACCATGGGATTTCCACCGGAAATTCCATTCGCATTGGTTAGCAATAACAAGTCGAAGCAAACGACGCCGTCGCACCATAGCGAAGCCGCTGGGGAATTTATCAAAATATCTAATTAGTTGTCATGATAAATTACCCTAGCCAATTTGGCGTCACTTCGGCTTTTCATCAGATCACCCATTCGCTTGGGATCAATGATCTCTTTTTGCAGGTGAATAATATCAGCTAAGTTTTCCTCTCATTCGTATTTCTGTCTTTCTATAGTGCGATGACCTAAGAGATCATCACTAGGTCAGTAGACCAGTCGCATACGCGGCACTGATGCACACACACTAAGCCAGATCAACACTGGGTTATTATGCTTTCCCTTTTGATTTCTCCATTCTGGCTACGCCCATCGACGTCGAACGAATACAAAAGTACGTTTCTACCTCGATGAGTGTGGTGAGTTGGGGAACGCACAAGAGAGCATGATTACCATTGGCGGATCGATGTCTAAAAGCAGAAATCACGATTTCCACCCTAATTCAATCAGTCACATCTCAATCACCAGGGCGAAAGGTCGCGTCGAGTATTTCTTTAATAAATACAACTAACGAAATAAAACGAAGAGTTATTAATTTAAACCTTTCCTTAGAGTGTAAAATAATATATTGTGTACGTCTCAAATTCATCTATTTAAAATAGGATACCGGTAAACAGACCAAGCTGTAAATAAAAAAATACAAAAAAAATAAAAGAAACTTTAAGTAAAGACAGTGCGTTTGGTGGAACGATTTTCTTTGGACGACCAGTACGTGGACAATTGTGGGAAAAAAGTGAATCCTGTGCCATACGCTGGCAACCATACTTTTCTCAACCCCATAAAACTACTTTAGCCTAGGGGGAGATATGAACGCCAAGCATAGAAATTGGGGAAATTATATATCTAATGTCAGAGGAAATCAGTTGGCTGATTGGTTAGATCAGTTTCATATTGAATATAGAACGGACCTACTAGCTACGGAATATCCATCGTTCCCCAGAGGTAGATCGTTCTTAGTTATCTTGCTAATCGACTCACGACTGAGATTACTTAACACCAACAGACGAAACGTAAACTGTTTACGGACAAATGAATACGACAGTGACCACTGTGCATTCACGGCAGTAATAGAGCTTCCGAACGAGCTCGCAGATCTGGAGGAATTCGTGATCCCGCAACCCTATAACTACGAGGCAATGCGATGGCCGCGGTTCACCAGATCATTAACAAAGAACTTCGTTCGAATGCCTTTAATCTGCCAGTAAACAGAAACCTGACAAATGACGAAATCGACAAATACATTCAACAAATGGACGAAACCGTAAAACGAACAATGGATTGTTACGTGCGGTTGCCGCCACCACCATCATTCGATAATTTGTAATTTTAATATAATTTGTTTTAAAATGGTATGATGGTAAGGTGGTGGGGGAGTTGCACGATCCACAAGTGAGTTTTCGAACACGCCCCGATTCGGGTGTGGATCGTGCAGCTCTTCGAGTTCGAATTCGGTTTTCGAAGTGGACGTTGACGGGGAGCGAGAGAGAGAACAGGTCAATGTTTTTGATATACGGTTTTGGAATTCCGTTTTCGAGGGGATTGAAAAAAGAAGAAGAAATACGGTTGTTCGTCGTCCCGGTGAAGATTTTTGGTTGGAGGAAAAAAAAGAAAGAAGCCCGTGCCTTTTTTTGTTTGAAATTAAAAGTAAATCTAGAAAATTGAAAAGTAATAAGAGTATTTTCAAAGATACACTAGATTCCCAAAAGTGTTAAAATTGTTTGATGCATTTTAAATATATCTCATAATTAATTAAAATTCTCAGTGTCAGATTCTTTCAAATGATTCGGTTCAGAAAATTTACCCTTCATATAAATCGTAACTCAGATATGACCCGAGTGTGAACGTGCAAAAACAGCAAACTGTAATTTTTTGTACAGTGTCACGAACATCTATTTGTAATTAAATGCTGATCACTGTCCTGGAGAGCTGTTTATAAAATACCAAATTGTTTCAATGGTGCCCATGGAAATAGAAGAGCTTCAATATATGATCTATGGATTCTAACTAAATCATTCACCATTGAAAGGACTAATCTGGCCGAGAGCGGGAATACTGTACATTCCTGACCATTCCTGACACCAAGATTACAGAAGAGCTTCAATATATGATCTATGGATTCTAACTAAATCATTCACCATTGAAAGGACTAATCTGGCCGAGAGCGGGAATACTGTACATTCCTGACCATTCCTGACACCAAGATTACAGGTAAAATTAAATTAACATTAATTTTCTGTGGCAAGGGCAAAAACTGTCACAGGATAAAACAATTCCCAAAACAACAGTTACAGACCACATTAACATATACAGAAACGCAACAATAAACGCACTCCACAAGAAAAAGAGCAGACTACTATCGAAACTAAAACAATTACACCGACAGTTTACAGACAGACAAGACCAGGAGATAATATCACTGGAATCCTGATTAAAAAACCTCCAACAATTACTTAAAGCTAAAGGAACAACAGAATTCGAGCTATAAAAACTAATAACCCGAATATGTTCCCATAAATAAATAAAATATTCAAGAGAAATAATCAAAACGAGATTCAGTGTCTCCAAATTGCACGTACTAAGGTAAACAAGCAGCTGCTAACCAACATTGGCATAGATACAGAGAACGCTATCCTCAATAGTGAGCTCTTCGTGATCGAAGATCCTTTGGAAAAGGTGAACGCTGTGAGAGCTGTCTTTCAGGAAATGTACAAGGTGAATGAAAGCATTCACCGAAATCACGACCTGGAGGACAGAATCACCTGCACCTCCGAAATGAAATTTCAGCTTGGCAATTGGAGAATCCGGGTTTTACCGAATTCAGTGACGATAATCTGTCAATTGACATTAATGCCAATGGCGGGGCTAATAGCCTTTTAATCACAAGGGAAGGAATCCAGAGTATCTTCGACTCATTAAGAAGCAAAAAGTCAGGGGGAATAGATGGAGTACCTAACATCGTACTCAAGAACCTGCCCCCAAAGGCAATAGATATATACACGGTCCTGTTTAACAACGCGTTGAATAATGCATTTTAACATAGTGTGTTTATCGTTTATTGGTGACGAGCTGAGCCGATAGGGGATATGAAATGGTTCATGTATTATGAACCAGAAACATTCAATGTTATGCATGCCATCGGTGAGGTTTTACTTTCAGGTGAAAGCTACTGAAAGACAGCTTACGCTGCTCGATTGCAGGTAAGTATAGTGGCTTGTGGGGTGAGAGAAAGGCAGATTGACTTAAGGAAGTGGGTGGTTCTTAGGGAAGGCTTTAAAGAACCCCCACAAATCACTCAGGCTATGCTGACCGAAACACACGCTTCCAGTAGAGCCACCCATGTCAGACAGGCTAGCGAGGAGTAACACACAAAGATCTACCACCCCTTGTCCAGGGTGTTACGCGTCACCGAGCCCATTGGATGGTTTGGTAGGGTTATAACTGCGCCTCTCTTACACCGGGTCGAATGAGAGCAATAAGCAGACCTTACCATATCAAAGAGGGGCTTTGATATGGAGAACTATTTGAAACCTCGAGACTCGTGAGAACAAAAATGTACATAAAACAATCCCAAGAAAACCCGGTATTCGTAGGTGTGATGAGCCGACACTACCATAAGGGAACAAATCATCATGAAAACACCCACTCGTCAAATCGAAGGCGTAGGGAAAAACGGAAAAAGTTGGATATACGTGTCAGGGCGTGGAATGTTCGAACGTTATAAACCAGGTGGGATACAGACTGTCGTATAGATTGCGAAACAATATAAAATATAAATGCACATATTTCCGGACATATGTGCATCCATATAAATATCATTTCTTTCATAAATACGTTACGAATTTTGATTATTGACGAAAATGTTTCGGAATTTGTATTGGAATTAACAACTTTTAACTAGATAAGCCAGTTATACTCTTTTCTTACACTGGTAGAATAGTTGCCTCGAACAAGCTGTCTACGTTTACAATAGAAGATCGTTTTAGCAAATGAAAACTGTGTGTGAATATTTGCACTTAAAACCGTTAATTAATTTCTGCTTAAAACACAACCTTAATAATTAATTCTATGATTCCACACGTATATTATTTATATCAGCGTATTATTATTTCATTATGTTTCCTTCTTTTTTAACAATATGAATGTTACGTGCCACAGAAAAATATTTACAGTATTTTTATCTTGGAAGAAACAAAAAATATGGAACAATTCAAGGTAATAGTGTATACGTAAAAGGCACTTTGTTAATATTAGATGTTCTTGTCTCTTTTAACATGGTTAAGTGGTCTAACAATTAATTGTATGTATACATATTTAAGTATTTGAAGGAAACTGAAGAGACTTTCAAGCGATGCAATGCGATATTGATGGCGTTTAACTTACGGATTTTAAATTTAAATTTCGCTCAGAGGGAGCTTACGCCAGAGAACAAAAAATTAAAAAAAAAAAAAAAAACATTTTTGAAAAATACCTGGTTATGTTGTTTGGTACTGTTGATCGGGTCTTCCTGCTGCGGTTGAGTACAGGTGTTCTTTGTCCTGGTGATGTCGGAAGTACTTGCACTGCACTGTTTGGTGTCACTTTTTGAAGGCACTGGAACTGTCTTTGTGGGGATTGGTAAAGCACTGCCAATGCTTTTAGGAGCACTATGTATCGCCAATGTTTAAAGGTTTGGAGGTTGAGTGTTCGCTTTTTTATAACATAAAAAAGGTCGTCGCGTCACCAATGTGGGTATTTAGACTATGCGTCGCCATGGACGCAGGTTCAGCGCAATACCTCACAACTCTATTGGAAGCACTAAATTAACTCTCCAGGAAAACACAGAAAAAGTTGATCCACCGATGTATTTAAAAACAAAAACACACACAGTTGTTCAAGGTTATATGATTGTTCCACTTTATTAAACCTTGTTTTGAGGCGGCACACGATGACATCGATTCAGTTTTTTACTTGTATACATTAACTCTAGGCTTTTAACCGGACATTAATTTACCGGCGACGACTTTCTCTCTACACGGTATTGCACTCTTGATAAAAACTCACGTTAAAAGGGTGCGACTGTCTTCTATAAAGACTGACATCTGACTCCCAGAAACCATCCATATCTGCCAGATTCACGGTGTGGATTACATTGGTGTGGGAGGATTCTATATGTGTCCGTATGGGACATGTACGTTGCCCTTCAGCCTGTATATCGACAATCGACGAAAATGCACCTAAATAAACATGGGCTGGTGCAATGAATTGGTATTATAGAGATATGCGATGGCGAAAAATCGCCGAAGGGAGAAATATGTTTCTGTGTCTTAGATAAACAGAAACGCTATTTCGAGGGCCATAAATCTTTGATGACCTGCGCCTGAGAACGAAATAGGTTTTTGCTTCAAGATACACAAAAACGCTATTTCAAGGGTCACGATGATATGCACATCGTGTTTACTTACGCGTTCATGCTAATGCCATTGTAGGCTATAGAGTTTTCGTGGCGATAAGCAAACCGATGGTTTGCTCGCCTATGACCTAGGCTATGGTAGCTTTTGTTTATTTTACAGGCCGGAGCATCGTTAGCATGATTTGGGTTATGATTGTCTAACGTCAATCATATTAGTGCCCAAATCCCATGATCGGTAGATAACCGACAAAGAAAATTGGTCGCAAGTGTTGCGAACCTTGGGACTGGGGCAATAAATGGATATGAACCGTAGCAAGAAACCATCGGCTTCAGTTATGTCAACAATTACGCTGGCCAGCTAGTATTTATCTATTATAATTGCTGACACGCCGAGCCGATGGAGATATGGTACGGATCATAAACGGAAAAATTCAATGTGATGCATGCCTTAAGATTTAACTTTCAGGTGAAAGAGAATGAAGGGCAGCTTACGCTGCCCCAAAATTGCAGGTGGTATGGTGGGTTTGGAAGGTGGTTCATTTAAGAGGATGGACGGTTCTTTGGGAATGTATTAAAGAACCCCCACAGGCCTTTTCCACCTCTCCGCTGGAAAATGAGGACAACCGTTCTACGGAATACAATACGGATAAAAAACCTTCGGAGGGAGAAAACCTCCAGTATATCCGACATTTATTCTCAGAGGAGGAATTACCAAAAGATCCAAGGTTGACACAATTACACGAGGAACTCCACTTAGGTAAAAACCTAAGTCCTCAAGAGTGTCAATCCATAATGGAAATATGTTAGGAGTTCAACGATATTTTCCACCTTAAAGGTGACCTCCTAACATATACTAGTGTAATAACGCATGAGATACCGGTGATACAGGATCAAGCACCGATAAATCAACGAATGTACCGTCTGCCTGAGTGCAAGAAAGAGGTGATCAACGAGCAAGTACGGGATATGCTGGAAAATGATGTCATTCAACCAAGCAAAAGTCCGTGGAACTCACCACTCTTGGTTGTTCCTAAGAAAGCGGGCCCCGATGGAAAAACCCGATGGAGAGTTGTGGTCGATTTCAGAAAACTGAACGATAAAACCATCGGTGATGCGTACCCTCTCCCTCGAATAGAGGACATTTTAGACCAGCTCGGTCACTCACGCTATTTTTCCACGCTCGATGTAGCCAGCGGCTACCACCAAGTCTTAGTAGATCCGAAGGATCGAAGTAAGACAGCGTTCAGCACAAACTACGAGCACTATGAGTTCAAACGTATGCCATTTGGTCTGAAAGGAGCACCAGCTGCGTTTCAGAGACTCATGAACCATGTCCTAACCGGATTGCAAGGGATCGAATGCTTTGGTTATCTGGATGACGTGGTCATATATGGGAAAAACCTAGAACACCATAATGACAAACTCTGGAAAGTATTCGATCAAATTAGATACCACAACCTCAAGTTGCAACCGGAGAAATGCAAGTTCCTCCAGAAGGAAGTAGTATACCTGGGACATGTTTGTTCCGAAAAGGGGGCAATGCCAAATCCAGACACGACAGCTAGTGTCAGGGATTTCCCCATTCCCAAAACGGTAAAGCACGTCCAATCGTTTCTAGGCTTGGCGAACTACTATCGAAAACTTGTTCAAAATTTTTCGAAGATAGTACGCCCCTTAACAAATTTGAATTTGACCTTCACCTGGTCAGACAAATGCCAACAAGCATTTGATAACATAAAGGAGTTATTGGTATCGCCGCCACTGTTAATCTATCCAGATTGTACCAAACCCTTAAATCTGACCACGGATGCGAACAACGAAGCACTGGGTGCCGTACTGTCGCAAGGCGAAATCGGTAAGGACCAGACAGTCGCATATGCCAGTCGAACCTTGAATAAGGCGGAAAAGAACTACTCTACGATTGAGAAAGAGTTACTAGCCATTGTTTGGGCGGCTAAGAATTTCCGTTGTTATTTACAAGGGAGAAAATTTAATATATACACGGACCACAAGCCGTTAAGGGAGTATTCAACGTGAAAGACCCTACGTCACGTTTACTAAGGTTCCATCGCAAACTACTGGAGTTCGACTACCAAATCGAGTATAAATCCGGTAAATACAACACTAATGCGGATACCTTGAGTCGTATCCCGCAAATTTGTGATGAGACTCCCACACTACCAAGGTGCAATGTACTAACACGCGCCCAAGCTAAAAAGTTAAGGGCAAGCGAAGCAAATCAGGATAGTCCAAACGACGATAAGTCCTCTCTTACCGAGGATCCCATTCTGGCCTGCACGGAAAAAGGAATGGAGATAACCAACCCTGAAAACATTCAGTTCCTACTCCGGGAATACCATGACCCTCCTTTGGGTGGACACCAAGGAGTGAGTAAAACGTACCACAAAATACGTAGACATTTTTGGTGGAAGAACATGATGCGCGACATTAAACAATACATCAAAGTATGTAAAACATGTCAAACCATGAAATCTTAACCGAACATACGTATGCCCATGGTAATAACCGATATTGCAAAGAGGCCTTTCGACAAAGTATACTTAGATATAGTAGGTCCTCTTGATCGCACTCCAACAGGCAATCAATATATACTTACATTCCAAGACAACTTGTCGAAGTATATAGATTGCTACGCTCTCCCAGATGCGGAGGCAGAAACGGTGGCCACAGTCTTTTTCGATCAAATAATTGCTCGGTATGGTGTTCCGAAGCAACTGGTCACCGATCAGGGAAGCAATTTCCTAAGCAGTTTGTTTAAAAGCGTGTGGAAACTGCTCCGTATTAAAAAACTACATACCTCAGCGTACCACCCACAATCGAGTGGAGCCTTAGAAAGAGCCCATCGTCTACTCGTAGATTACCTGCGGAGCATTGTGGTGGAAACTCCCAATCATGGGACCAGTACCTGAGAACGGCAACACTCGTATACAATACCAATGTACACGAAGGTACTAAACTTACGCCAATGGACTGTCTATTTGGGTTCACCCCGGAGGTACCGACGAGCATAAAGCAACCTCCGGAACCGGTATACAACCATGACAGTTACCATAAGCTATTGAAGTACAAACTTCAACATACGTACGAAATAACAAGGCGTAACCTGTTAACTTCCAAGAAGAAGTCGAACGTGTACTACGACCATAAGACACCCCCATTCACGTTCTATGTGGGCGACAAAGTTTTAATACGGAACGCACAAAAGCAAGGAAAACCAGCTCCCATATGGAGGGGTCCCTATAAAATAGTGCAAATAAATAGTCCGGTAAACAGCGTCGTTAAGGTAGGGAGAAGAAATGTGGTGGTACACAATAATAGGCTGAAACCCTACTACGAATAGAGAAAGCCAAAAGCAGAGAAGACCACGACAAACAAGGGAAGATAATACACCACAGACGGTGTAGGGATCAACGCTACAGTTTGATACTTTTGTAGCCAAGCTTCATTCCTCTTCTAAGAATGAAGCTATCACTTGAGTCCAGGTCCCCCCAACATCCACTAATCCCCCTTCGTTAGTTTCCCCTCTTTACCTTTAAATAGAGAACAACTCGACAAGTAGTTAATTTGCATAAACTACTTTATGCAAATTCTACTTGGCAGAGAAAATCATAAAAACCGGCGTTGGCGTCGAATAAAAAATTAAAACGTCAACGGCAAGAAAAATAAATAAGTGATTCGCCGTAAAAGTACGCTAAACAACAGTCGGCATTAGAGAATCATCCCTCTAACGTAAGGATTTCGAATTAGGTCAGAAGCTGAACAGGAGAGCAGGCAATCAGCGCCCCCTGCAACGTGACCGTAGCAGACCCACCAGCAACTGACAAGCAACCACCGCTCAGATACCGTCAACGGTCATTCAAGTAAGTCCCATATTTAAAATAACCAAAATTATAAAACCATTTTACTATATTCAATCTATATTATTAAATAATTGTTAATAATAACATAACAGTGTACAGATCACGTCGTAGTCACTAATTATAGCGTTTGGAATGATAGTGAAGAACGTGGTGATTCGAACTGACGCTATGAGAGTTAGAATCACCAAAAATTGAACCGAAGCGTAACACATCAGGCTACTGGCCGATTTTAGAATTCGATTTTTAAACTCAACTATACTCCACTGATGTGAATTGTTTTTTTATCGTTATGGTATACGGCTCTGATGTAAATTTTATATTCGATTTTCGTTCGGTGCTCTTCACTATTTGCTTGTGTTTTTTGTGTGTGTATCTGTTAGAGTCGCCACACCACTCCCTCCGCAGTAACTTCGTTACGATCAGATTCGTATGCGAACGACGGACGAACGAGACAACGTCGGAAGCTGGGCTCTATGCGGAAGTCGTGACCGTGTGTGAAGTTCTGTTTACTATGGGAAAATGTATGCTGTGTTTACAGATCACGTCGGGGTCACCAATTATAGCGTTTGAAATAATACTGAAGAAGAACGTGTGATTCGAACTGACGCTATGACAGTTTGAATCACCCAAAAATTGTACCTAAGCGCTATCCATCAGGCTACTGGCCGATTTTAGAATTTGATTTTTAAACTCGACTATACTCCACTGATGTGAATTGTTATGTTATCGCTTGGTATACGGCTCTGATGTATTTTCTTATTCGATTTTTCGTTCGGTGCTCTTCCCTATTTTGCTTGTGAATTGTGTGTATCTGTTAGAGTCGCCACACACCAATTCTTAATCACGAAGAAAATGCCAAATAAGATTCTAGACGGGTAACAAAACTACTCAAACTTGCATGATTTCTCTGCGGAAAATGTATAAAGGAGAAACCAGTCATAAGTAATAATTTGATAATTTAATACTAAACATAATTTGATGATAATTTCATTTTTGATGATAATTTGAATTTAGACCTTTTTTTACCACAAGTTATGTTGCGAATTATTTAGTTCAATAAATTAAGAATTTCTTTCTAAAAATCAAAATTATTTCATAAAGGGTCAAATGACTCCATACGAGGGTTGCCTTTTATATTTCGGGATTAGAGAACAAAAACAAATATTGATCATCGAAAATCACTTTATTGTTTTTCAAAATATTCCCCATGAAGATCTATACACTTTTGCATGCGTTTGAACCAATTGTCGAAGCACTTTTGCCACTCTGATTGAGGTATCTCCAACACATGCATTCTGAATGCAGCAACCGCTTCTTCAGGTGTCGAAAAACGTTGACCTCTCAGTTTGTTTTTTACGTACGGGAATAAAAAGAAGTCATTCGGTGCTAAGTCAGGACTATACGGCGGATGACCTATCAAATCGATGTTTTGGGTGCTCAAAAATGCAGTTGTCGCAGCCGATGTGTGAGAGCTCGCATTGTCGTGGTGAAGAGTGATCCGTCTTCGGCGGTTGGTTTTCCTGATTTCTTGGAAGACAAGTGGCAAACAAATGGTTGTGTGCCACTCAGAATTGACTGTTCTGCGTTGTTCTAGTGGTACGGTTGCGACATGTCCAGTTTTTCCGAAAAAACAGGCGACCATTTGCTTGGAAGTGCTTCGTGCGCGAACAACTTTTATTGGATTTGGCTCATCTTGAAACACCCAGACAGTCAACTGCTGTTTACTTTCGGGCTCATACGCGTAAATCCACGATTCATCACCTGTCATGATGTCATAGACGTGTTTCGAAGCACAGCGACCGTATTTTTTGAGCATTTCTTTCGACCAATTGACACGAGCCTTTTTTGGGCGATTGACAAATTGTGTGGGATCCAACGCGAACAAATTTTTTTGACAGTCAAATGTTTATGCAATATTGAATGTATGCTGGTCCCACTAACGCCTAAGGTTGTCTCAATCTCACGATAGGTCACATGACGATCTTCCAATATCAGTTCGCGCACAGCATCAATGGTTTTCGGAACAACAACTGATTTTGGACGACCTTCACGAAATTCATCTTGGAGTGAACTACGACCACGATTGAATTCACCATACCATCGATAAACACTGGTCCTTGATGGAGCTTCATCGCCAAAAATTGAATTAAGTTCATCCATGCACTGTTGCTGAGTTAATCCACGCCGAAAGTTGTAAAAAATAATCGCACGAAAATGTTGATTTAATTCCATTTTTGGGCCGAGATGAATCTTTTAAGTTACTGTAAACAACACAAATAGCGCTCGTATGTCAAAACGTTCTGAGTGCGTATAACCTCAAAAATGTCCAACTTTACGACAGAGCTGTCAATTGCCGGATTGCAACACTAGGGTTGCCAAATCCCGAAACATAAGAGGCAACCCTCGTATTATAAGAATTTGCTGCGTAAAATAGCAGAAGGCTTAGTGTTAAAATTCTAAACCTTGTATGCGTTTTGCATCATTCAATCCAAGGCGGCTGATCACCGTAAAATAATTCAAAAACATAATATATAAATGACAAATCGTTAATCACAAAGATATTTCTTTTCGTTTCTTAGTAAAGACAATTTTCAACGTTAAACATTTCTCTACATCAGGTTCGTGGTCAAGTCACTAGTCTAGATAATTAGCAAAATTATTTACATTTTATTAGGCCGTAAATAAGTATAATATATTTAAACTGCCCACTCATCAGACTTTCCTTAAATGAATCCTGCCAACATGCATGGAGTTTAAACGACTACCAGGTTCCTATCTTCTAGAACCCGGTTGCTCCGATATTTAATGGTCAGTTGATGCAGCGGTAGGAGCTCTATACCACCAACCAGTTCATACTGAAGGAGCTACTTCACAAACTTGATCTCATCGTATTTAGTCAATTAAATAAGAAGAAGTCTTGCTAACATACTCTCCAATTTGCATTCTAGAAGATCAACTTACACTGTAGTGTAAGGACAACATCATTTGCTTGGATAGTTTATGACAAATGAATAAATGCCTCGGTATAAAATTAAGCGTATGGTCTTCGAGTTAATCTGAGACAAATATATAGAAGCTAGAGGATGATTTCTCTAAGGAAAATAAAATCGTATTTTTTATTGTTTTTGAGAAACAGATTCATTCACGAGTATTTCTTTGTGGGTCCTGCTTTTAGTAAGGTTCCGAACAATTTAGTTTGTATGGTTGAACTTGTTATTTCACTGCCAAAGCGAAAGGGATTGTACAGGTCAAAATACCCAATGTTCAGCGATACAGCTTTCCTCCACAACGAACAGCTGACGGCCGATGGTCGAGAAGTTGCGACAGAGTCAAATGCGATATTACATTCACTCTATACTGTTTAATACCTCATAGCAATGAAATTGATCTTGAATTTTAACACCAATATATTATAGAGGTAAGAGCAGTTGAAAAGCCATTGAACTGATGGAAGGTATACTTGATTTTAATTGGCATTCGATGACTAAGTGGGTCTTATGTGCTGATCTGACGACAACGAAAGGAAACCGGTAATAAATTTACTGATTACGTAAAATAAGTAGAAGTTCTGAGACTAATTGCTCTTATTATGTTGTAAATTATCACTTTTATCTAATTGGTAAATAGGTAAATTAACTTATTTATCTAGTAAATAAATAGTCTAAATTAATCTATTAATTAAACTGCTTTTTATATTTACGAGGACAGTCTCAGAAGTAGTCGACCTAAAAAAGAAAACACGAAATATATGAGAAAAATATCTTTAGTTTAAAAATGGGCATTTTTAAAAATTAAATTACAAATTTAAATTAAAACCAAATGCTAAATCCTACTGATAATTATTTTATTAACTTACCGGCTTTAAATTATAAAATACTAGCTGTGTTCAGGCAAACGTTGCAATGTTATTTAGAAACAAGAAAGTATTTGTTTCGTAATGTTTCTTTATTTCAGTATTTTTTTGGTAAACAATACATTTTGTTTTGCCATCTGGTGCGTATGCAAATAAATTAGAAGTTTCGCCAATGCGTGAGTAGGCCACGTACAACTATTAATTTGAGAAGCATGGGTTTTCCAAATGTCTACGGACGAAGAAGCGAAGGACAGATTCTACTAGACCCTAGAAGAAGTATTTGATGGGATCTCATCATACGATGTTAAAATCCTCCTCGGGGACCTCAACGCGAAATTTGGAAAGTAAGACATCTTCCAACCAACTATAACTAAAGGAAGCCTACACGACGTTTCAAGCGATAATGGCATTCGAATTATCACGTTCGCAGCGTCAAAAGATCTGTTAGTGAAAAGCACGATGTGTTTCAGCACAAGCAAATTCATAAAGCCACATGGATATCACCCGACGGCGTAACGCGTAACCAAATAGACCACTTCCTCATAGACAAAAGACACCACTCGAAAATCCCTGACGTAAGATCATATAGAGGAGCAGATTGCGACTCCGATCATCTTCTAGTGATGGGCAAAATCAGGAGTCGCCTCGCAACAATCCCACATGGGCAGTCACGGGAGACGAGCAAAAAGTTCGACACTGATAAACTGAAAGACTTGCGCAAAAGGGCTGAATATCAAGACGAACTAACGAATAGATTTAGCATTCTAGAGAATGGGAGCAGTTAGGAAGAGGAAGCTAATAGTGTGGACACTAAATGGACATCGATCAAAGACACAATCAAACTAACAGCCCAAAAGGCATTAGGATTTAAGAAAACAATTAAGTCAAAACCTTGGTTTGACGATGAGTGCAGGGCGAAGATCGAAGAACGAAAACGCCTCAGACCAATTCACTTAGAAAGATATGATGAAGTCAACGCAGAAAGATACGCGACGTTTCGGAGAGAGGCAATGAGACTCTTCAAACGCAAAAAACGCGAATGAGAGAAGGCTCGGATCGACAAAGTCGTAGAAAATGCTAGAGAAAAGAACATCAGAGGTATGTATGCCGGCATAAATTCAATTAGAAATGGTTACCGAGAAAGAGCCAAAATAATTCGAGATGCAAACGGCTGTCTGGTCACAGAAACAAACAATATCGTGACAAGATGGAAGCAATACTTTGAAAACCTGCTTAATCTACGCACCCATCAACCACAAATAAACGCATCAAGCGTACATACAGCCGAGCCTCAGATCCCAGAGTCCTCCCTCAACGAAGTTGTAGACGCAATAAATCGATTGAAAAACAACAAAGCTCCCGGAGTCGACTGCATACCGGCAGAACTTGTGAAGCATGGAGGAGAGGCAACCGCTCGAAACATCCATCAGCTTATCAAAACAATATGGGATAAGGAAGTCACTCCGGAAGAATGGAAAACCTCAATAGTCGTTCCCATTTTCAAAAAAGGCTACAGATCTGACTGCGAAAACTACAGAGGAATATCATTGCTCCCAACCACATACAAAATATTAACAAAAGTCATTCTGGCGAGAATCACACCGTGGGCAGAAGAGATACTGGGAGACTACCAAGGTGGATTCCGTAGAAACCGGTCAACAAGCGACCAAATGTTTACAATAAGACAACTGTTGGAAAAGAAGTGGGAATACGGAGGAACGGATCACCAACTATTCGTTGACTTCAAAAAAGCCTACGACTCAGTCGCAAGGCAAAGACTCCACCATATTGTAGTTGAGATCGGAATCCCGAAAAAATAAGCCGCCCTCATTCAAATTTGCATGAACGAAAACAAAGGGCGAGTTAGAATAGAAAACCACCTCTCAGAACCATTTGAAATACGCGACAGACTAAAACAAGGGAATGGCCTCTCACCATGTATTTTTAACCTTGTCCTCGAGTATGTTATCAGAAAGGTACAAGACGGCAACACGGCCGGATCATCCCTGAACGGGGTCACACAAGTGCTCGCATACGCGGATGACATCGCCGTTCTGGGGGATAATCTAGAAATAAATGAAGACAAAACAAAATACATGATTACGGCGAGAGCAGGTGGACCTCAGGGAACACATATAAACGTCATCATCATCATCATCATCATCAGCACTACAACCGGGAACAGGTCTTGGCCTTATTTAGCAAGTCCTGAGGCTTGTTAAATTTTCCATAATGATTTGTTTTTTCCGGGCAAGGTCATTAGTCTTGCGCCAGAATATATAAACGTCAGAGGTAAGATATTTCAAAAAGTTAAAGAATTTAAATATCTGGGAACGATACTGACGCCCAGTAACGAAATGTCGAAATTAACAAAAGACTACACCCGGACAACGCTAGTTGGCACGCAGTCAGTAAACTACTGAAATCCAAACTGCTTTCCCGTAACATACAGCTCCGAGTTTATAGAATCGTAATCACGTCGATTGTTCTATACGGATGCGAAACATGGTCCCTCACAAAACGGGAAGAAAACAAATTCCGCGTATTCGAGAATAAAGTTTTAGGAGGTATCTTTGGAGGTAAATATGACGAAGGGGCAGGACAATGGAGGAAACTCCACAACCACGAATTGGAAGAGCTATACCGCAAACTCACATTAGTGAGAGTAATCAGGTCGCGAAGATTAAAATGGGCCGGACATGTGCGAATGGGCAACGATGGGACCGTGCGTAGAATTCTTGACAGTAGACCAACGGGAAAGAGACCGGCAGAACGGCCGCAACGGAGATGGGAGGACAATGTAAGGTTTGACCTTGAAGAGGTCGGAATCAAGTCGCGAAGATTAAGATGGGCCGGACACGTGGCGCGAATGGGCAACGATGGGACCGTGCGTAGAATTCTTGACAGTAGACCAACGGGAAAGAGACCGGCAGAACGGCCGCAACGGAGATGGGAGGACAATGTAAGGTTTGACCTTGAAGATGTCGGAATCAAGTCGCGAAGATTAAAATGGGCCGGACATGTGCGAATGGGCAACGATGGGACCGTGCGTAGAATTCTTGACGGTAGACCAACGGGAAAGAGACCGACAGGGCGGCCGCGACGGAGATGGGAGGACAATGTTAGGTTTGACCTTGAGGAGGTCGGATCGAATGGTCAAGCGTGGAAGGAGTGTGCACTGGACAGGGAACAATGGCGGAGTCGACTCGGTGAGGTCATGAACTTCTCAAGTAACCAGCATTCGTTGTTTACAATAAATTCAAGGTCAATTCATTTCATTAAGTAAAACAAACGAATTGCTCCGGTAACGATTTGAAGGAATCATATGACAACCGTTTGCAAATTTGCCACTGGCAAATGATTCACGAATTAATTGGGTCAAATCGTGTCATTGTTTTTTCGCTACGCCCTAAGCTGGTGATAGGAAATTAAGTAGCATAGTAAGCAGAATTGTATGAGTGAAGTTTTAATTAAGAATCGAATAGCTTGTTAAACAATATTTGTATGAGTGAATTATGAAACTTGTAAATAATCGAGTGAGATTGATTGGGAGTATAAATACCCCAGCATTTTGCAGAATAAATTAAGAAAAAACCAAACTGCGTATTTGATTCATTAGCTGCGGCGCTCTACGCCATCCAATTTTAGGTTATAGTTAATCAAAGGACAAAATGTATACGCTTGCCACACACATATATATACATATATATATATATATATATATATATATATATATATATAGTCTATATATATATAGTCTAGCTACTCCCATAAACATTTACATTACAAACCACATCTCTAGGGATAATAAACATTGCGTCGCCTATTCCCAGCCTCACCAGGTGTACGATAAATTCCCTTACATACACATTGGCTGGCGACCTTTGTCCGAGGGACAAAAGCAAATACACGCTTCTCGCGTCTAAAGGCATAAACCAAATCCTATAGCATAAGCAAATGCAAATAGGAATTGTGTACTTACCCTTGGGAGCGATGCTATAAACACCAATTCTCAGTGAATATGCTAAAACCAATTAGCACCATGTCCACGATGCATTGCGTTCTATCAATACAGCTGCAATGCACATCATAGACAATGATCCACACGATCTCTTTGTCTTCCAATATTTTTGGATCTGCTTCTCATGACCTCGCGGCATGAGCAAACAGAAACCCATCACTAGCCGATACGGCTTGTTTACTTAGACGAACTCACATCTCATTGATGCCCATTCCCCTTTTCGATTTTTTAGATTCGTTCTCATGGCCTTGTCACATGAAAGAACCAATGTCCACACATACACACCACTGCACAAAGGAATCGAATTTCCTTGGTGGCCACGCCCTTAAGAGAAACATTTTCTCTTTCTCCTTCGTATGTTACCCTTAACCGAGGGTTGAATTCAAGTGAGAATTCTATCCTCGGGGAGTCGTTTTACACCCATCGACCGAACAGGTCGTTACCGCTCCCGCTCCCCGGTGTGCACGGGGACGCGAATATACCCCGAGTCGTGGTTAGTGTTGCGTCGTATAAAGTAGTAGTTATTATAATCAATGAAAAGTAATTCAAATCTGTTTTTGTAATCCAACTAAATGCAAAATGATCCGTCGTGAATAAAAACGAACAATAAAATCAATCACCAAATCAAATGACATCTTTGTGTTTGTTAATACTTCAGGTTTAAAAATAAAAAAAGACCTTTTACAATAGACCAAAACAGTGCCTTTCATTTACTTCTGGTGGACGGCGTGCTGTGGCGATGTATTTGTTTTGTTTCTTTCGGCGGACAGTGTATGGAAGAACATATAGTGATGATGGAGAAAGAAGTGAATCAGCGCCGTACGTCGGCGCATAATACTTCGTCCCCACATGTATGCTGGCATAAATTCAATTAGAAATGGTTACCGAGAGAGAGCCAAGATAATCCGAGACGCAAACGCCTGTCTGGTGGCAGAAACAAACAATATCGTGACAAGATGGAAGCAGTACTTTGAAAACTTGCTCAATGTGCGCACCCATCAACCACAAATAAACGCACCAGACGTACATACAGCCGAGCATCAGATCCCAGAGCCATCTTTCGACGAAGTTGTAGAGACAATAAACCGACTGAAAAACAACAAGGCTCCCGGGGTCGTCTGCATACCGGCAGAGCTTATGAAGCACGGAGAGAGGCAACCGCTCGAAAGATCCATCAGCTGATTAAAATAATAACCTTGTGCTCGAGCATATCATCAGAAAGGTACAAGACGGCAACATGGCCCGATCATCCCTGAACTGGGTCACACAATTGCTCGCATATGCGGATGACACCGCCGTTCTGGGCGATAATCTAGAAACTCTAAGTAAAAACAGTGAAATTATCATGCAAGCGGCAGAAGAGGTGGGCCTAGAAATAAATGAAGACAAAACAAAATACATGATTACAGTGAGAGCAGGTGGGCCTCAGGGAACACATATAAACGTCAGAGGCAAGATATTTGAAAAAGTTAAAGAATTTAAACACATGGGAACGATACTGACGGCTTGTAACGAAATGTCAAAGGAAATTAACAAAAGAGTGCATTCCGACAATGCTAGTTGGCACGCAGTCAGTAAACTGCTGAAATCCAAATTGCTATCACGTAACATAAAGCTCCGTGTCTATAGAAACGTAATCATGCCGATTGTTCTATACGGTTGCGAAACATGGGCTCTCACAAAACGGGAAGAAAGCAAAATTCGCGTATTCGAGAATAAAGTTTTAGGGGGTATCTTTGGAGGTAAATATGATGAAAAGGCAGGACAATGGAGGAAACTCTGTGGCGTTTCCGCCAAATCCCACGGTTTACCTTCCTAAAAAACCCCCATAATCGTCACCCAAGACGCTCAGTCCTCGCCAATGCATTCGCATTCGGCACCTAAAAATGCTGCACGCATTTAAGAGATCAAATCTATGATCTTTAAGTCCCTGTAAAGAAAACTTACCCTCATGCATTCTCTTCGCATACCACTGCTCCTTAAGATTTCTTTATTAGGTTACCAGGAATTTCCAATCAATTTCGGCATCTACGTCGCCAGACAAATTTCCTTAGATGAACTCCGGTAAACAAAATAATTAGATTTACGTCCATTGTAACCTTCATGACAGGGATCATCAATACTGCGCCGTCTATTTTTTCCAGCCGCGCCATGTGTACAACAATGTTCCCTACATACACATTGGCTGGCGACTTATACCCTAGGGACCAAAGCAAATACGCATTCCGCGTCTCTTGCATCAATTAAATCCTACAGCATATTCAAATGCAAATAGGAACTCAATACCTACCCTTACTAGCGATGCCATTAACACATTTCCCATTGTGTAAATGGAAAAACCATTAGCGCTTCTTCCTAATGGCGATACATTTACCTACGCATCCGCACCACAGCATAGACACAGGTCATAAATGTCTTTTATCCTACATAGTTCTGGATCCGTTTCCCAGTAACCTTCTCACATAAACAAACATCTCTACGATTCTTTCCCTTTCTTTGTGTTTCAGGTTATTCACCATATTGTTGAGCCATGAAAAGAACCGACGTACACACACACTTGTGTATCGCGAAGATCTCTTCTATGAGATCGGTTTGGTTACTCAAAAGAGAGACTTTACGTCTCTCTTGGAACAGGAAATGCACCCTTAATTTAAGAGAACCAATTTTCTAGCTGAATTTCTTTTAACAACGATTGAATATCGTTGAGTCCCTTACCATCCTTCGACCCGAGCAGGTCGAGGCTCCATCGCCACCCTGGTGCGCACAGGGAAGGGATACTCATCTATAATCGACCGTAGTCGAGCGTGTTTGTGAGTTCCCTTGTGATCGCTAGAGTTGCTGTCTCCGCGAGTACGTGTCTTGCACATTCCTTAATGGCGGTGTCGTTTACTTGGACTGCCGACCAATTATATCCTTTAATAATATTTTAGCGTTTTTTTTTTTCGTCCAAATTAATTCAAACATGTTATGAGTAGTAATCGAAACAACCGACTACAAATAAAAATCATAAATCACAAACAACACCTTACTTAGTGTTTTAATTTTCCACTGTTTTCCTTCGGCGTTGCTAATGTGCTTTCCTGATCACCACGGGTGAAAAATTCGCGAAACCTCAGTGACAATTTATGATGGAGGAGGAAGGGAACCCGGTGCAGTACGCCTGCACACATACTTCCTATCCACAACTCCACAACTCACATTAGTGAGAGTAATCAGGTCGCGAAGATTAAGAGTTCAATTAATGGTAGTAAAAAATACTTAGGACTTTGGAGTTCCACAGCTTCCCCGCTCTGTAACGGAACGAGTTCTGATTCAGGGATGTTCGCGCCGTCGGGAGATGAACCACAAACGGGTGCGATCCGTCGGATTGTCTTGTGGAGCGCATATAAACCGAATTGCATGGAACAATACCAAGAATCTCCGAAGAACAGTACCCGTGATAATATCTGTAAAACAAACAGAGGTCGGCTACGCGCCTTCGACGTGATAGCGGCTGTAGTCCCGACGTCAGCGCCGAGTCCCCGATCAGACGGATCGCTCGTCTCTGTATGCCCTCAAGTAAGTCGAGGGTATGTTTAGGAGCCGAGCTCCAAACATGGGAGCAATATTCGAGCGCGGGTCTAATTTGGGATTTATATAGGAGAAGAAGTTGGGCCGGAGTAAAATATTTCTTGGCTCTAAAAAGATAACTCAGTTTTCCTGAGGCTGACCTGGCGATGTTCGACACGTGTTTATGCCATGATACATTCCCACAGACCGTGACGCCGAGCAATTTCAAACTTTTCCCAGCCTCGAGGGTGCGGCCATTCATCATCAGCTGTGGAACCGATGATCCAGTTTTCTTTGTGAATGTTGTATACTGGGTCTTCGTTGCATTGAAGTCGACAAGATTGGCCTTTCCCCACTGCAGGACTTTATCTAGATCCCGATTCAGAGAGTCAATCTGTCTACATCTCAGCTGGTGTGACGTTGATTCACCAATCGGCCGATCACTCGAAAAGGAAGAAACAAGCGTACTATCATCCGCAAAACTGAACACTTTGTTATCTGTTGTCTCCAACAAATCATTTATGTGAAGCAAGAACAAGGTTGGAGCCAATATTGAACCTTGGGGCACCCCCGAATTAACAGGATACAGATCCGAACACTCGCCGTCCACGATCGATTCTCGAGGAAGCTCCTCGTCCAGCCGCAAAGCTGTTGGGAAAGTCCATATGAACGAAGTTTGCTCAGCAATGCCCCGTGCCAGACGCGGTCAAAAGCCTTGGAGATATCCAATACGACCGCCCTTGACTCACCATGCCGCTCAATCGCAGATGTCCATATATCGGTTATAAGTGTCAAAACGTCTCTTGTATCCGTATTGACGATCATTCAGGAGTC
Organism: Microdon myrmicae; assembly: GCA_963931805.1. NCBI lineage: Eukaryota > Metazoa > Arthropoda > Insecta > Diptera > Syrphidae > Microdon > Microdon myrmicae. The sequence goes on from OZ007496.1 coordinate 26,968,237, forward strand.
CGTTGCACTCCAAATACTTAACCAACTCTGTATTGGTGACTTTTTCCATTACCTTAGATAAAATAGACAGGAATGCTATCGGACGGTAATTTTGTGGGAGACACTTTTTTCCCGTCTTTGGGATTGGCTGAACTCGAGCGATTTTCCAGCAGGCAGGAAAGGTCCTCCGTGCATAAGATAAGCGGAAGAGTCTGCCAAGAACCGGCGATAGTTCTGGAACACAGTTCTTAAGGACTATTGCTGGTATTCCGTCCGGGCCGGTTGCCTTCCTACAATCCAGTTCACGTAGAATGCGTTGAATAGTGCGCGGAGGAAATCTCACATCCCCCATGGAAGACTGTAGCGGCGAGATCACAGGTGGCTCCAAAAGGCCAGGATCGAGGTTTGAATTCGCGGAAAATAAATTCGTGAACACATTAGCTTTATCCTTTGAATTCGCGACTAACGTCCCGCTGTCTGTCACCAACGGAGGGAAAGAGGAGGATGCGAAGTTACTGCTGACAGCTTTTGCCATTGATCAGAAGGAGCGCGAACCAGTTGGGCACCGAAGGAGCTTATTGATCACCCTGTCGTTGTGAGCCTTCTTCGCGGTATCAATCGCCTGGTTGCACGCGTTTCTGATTCTAACAAAATTCGTTCTGTTAACATCGGTGGGATTGGAGCGCCATTGCTTAAAAGCTCTATTTTTTGCCGCTGTAATCAGCTCGCATTTTTTATCAAACCAAGGTTTATCAGACGAACTTCGTTTGATGAAATGTGGAATATACATCTGCATCCCCAGAAAAATAATCTCTGATACCGACTCCGCGCAAGCGTTAACATCGGAGTTTCCGAAGCACACCTCGGACCATGGAAAGGATGCGAAGAAATCTCTCAAATCGTCCCAGTTAGCGGCCCCATACTTCCATACATGGCGAAGCTGCCTAGGCCGGTTGTTCGCTTGGTATGCAAGTGCTTGCGCGACAGATACCAAGCAGTGATCTGAGTTTCCCAGTGGCGCAGAAACATCTACGGTATAAATACTCGGTTCGGATGTCAAGAACATATCCAGGGTGTTCGCATAATCGCCTCGGGCATCCGGCACTCGCGTTGGCTCCTCCACGAGTTGAGTCAAGTTGTGGCTTACAGCAAATATGTCCGCCAGCCTCCCAGCCTCGTCGGTTCTGTTAGAATGTAACAACCAGCCGGAATTGTGCACATTAAAATCACCAAGGACAACAATTTCAGAAGCTGGGTGGTTGATCTGTATCCAGTCGACGGTATATGAAAGATGTTCGAAAAATGTCGCCGGTCGATCGTCATTCGGGGAGCGGTAAAGACAACAAAGAAATTTAACGGAATTCCTCAGCATGACCCTCAACCATATGATGCCCATATTATTGGGTTCCAACGCCTCCATCCTCTGGCAAGCCAGATTAGACCGTGCGAAGACGCAGATGTGTGTGTCATCGTTTAGATAATTTTGTAATTCTCATGGTTTAAGAAATACGATATGTTGCGAGATAGGGGATGAAAGGATTGAAAAATATTTGTATGTATATTTTCTATTGAAATCGTCACTATTCAGAACGGAATAGTCTGTACATCGTATGTACAGCGGAAAATTTGGCGTTGAAACGACTTTTAGGATGGGATTGTATTTTGTTAGGAAAATGAAAATATATTTTTCAGAGTGGGAAATGTTGTTTTGTGTATGGTAAGTGGATAATTATGGGATTAAGGACGCGAATTTGCGTAATTGTTGGGGTGGGGGGGGCGTTTTTTTATCAATTGTGTAACAGTGGTATGACATGTTGTCAATACTGGGTCACTTTTTAGGGTTTCGACATTTAATTATGATCTTTGTTGTGAAGAAACCGTGGCCGTTATTACGTGTATCGTGGAAGTATGCAGTATTAGCCGCACCGAAGACAACAATTGAGTTATTATAAATGTCTAATTTATTGTGAACCTCTAAACTAATGATTGCATTAGTATCCGGGTCACTGTCCTCGAGAGTGAGCTTGTGATTGTTTTCAAAGGTCTCTCCGACGATGTTTGCTTTATTGGTGTCATTATTGACTACAACACCGTTGTGCATGATTGAGCCAGTGATACGAAAAGTGCCACATATCTTTTTAACGTTTTTATAAACGTTCTGGTCCAACTGAATACCCCTCATGTCTTCCAATATTTTGAATCCTTTGTTTATTAGTGTACCAATATTGTGAAGAATGGACCGCAATAATGGTTCCCTTTGGGTAAAGCGACGACGATATCTCATTCTGCAGAGCTTTTTACGTTCTCGGATGAGACGAAGAGTGAAATCATCTTGGGGAATGTGATAGGTCTTTTCAAGTTTGTAGTTCAGGACATGAGTCTCTGAAGTTTCAACTAGAATGTCGTAAAGCCGAGCTGCAGCGTTATTTATCTTAACCGTCGTTAGGTTCCTGTCAGTGGGAAGAGAGAGTTGGCGGATTTTTTTCGTTCAATATGACATTGACCTTGTCTCAATTTGTATGATCATCGAAATCAGGACGCAACACCTTTTATACAAAATCTCATCGAGAGGATTAAAGATTCCAGACAGAATTTGTCATGCACTTCGATTAGAGTGGAGTTTCGAAGAATTCGAGGTGGACAACTTCCCGGAAGTTATGGCAATACGATGCATATGAAGATATGTAATGTGATATTAAGATTATGTGAAATTTAGTTTATCATAGTAAATGAACATCTGGTTTATTTTTCTATGCATTTGGTTTGGCTTAGGTTTTTGGTATCCATAAGGTATTAGGATTTAAGAAAACAATTAAGTCCAAACGTTTGGTTTGACGATGAGTGCAGCGCGAAGATCGAAGAACGTAAACGCCTCAGAGTGATCCATTTACAAAGATATGATCAAGTCAACGCAGAAAGTTATGCGACAATTCGGAAAGAGACAATGAGACTCTTCAAACGCAAAAAACGCGAATGGGAGAAGACTTGGTTCGAAAAAATCCTAGAAAATTCCAGAGCAAAGAACATCAGAGGTATGTATGCCCACATAAATTCAATTAGAAATAGCTACCGAGGGAGGGCCAAAATAATCCGAGACGCAAACGGCTGTCTGGTCCCAGAAACAAACAATATTGTGACAAGATGGAAGCAGTACTTTGAAAACCTGCTCAATGTACGCATCTATCAACAACAAATAAACGCACGAGATGTACATATAGCCGAGCCTCAGATCCCAGAGCCATCTTTCAACGAAGTTGTAGACGCAATAAATCGATTGAAAAACAACAAGGCTCCCACAGTCGACTGCATGCTGGCAGAGCTTGTGCAGCATGGAGGAGAGGCAACCGCTCGAAAGATCCACCAGCTCATCAAAACAATATGAGATAAGGAAGTCACTCCGGAAGAATGGAAAACCTCAATAGTCGTCCCTATTTTCCAAAAAGGGGACAGATCTGACTGCGAAAACTACAGAGGAATATCATCGCCCTCAACCACATATAAAATACTAACAAATCTCATACTGGCGAGAATCACACCGTACGCAGCAGAAATATTGGGAGACTACCAATGCGGATTCCGTAGGAAGCGGTCAACAAGTGACCAAATGTTCACAATAAGGCAACTGCTGGAAAAGAAGTGGGAATACGGAGAGACGGTTCACCAACTGTTCGTTGACTTCAAAAAAGCTTACGACTCAGTCGCAAGGCTGGGAATCCCAAAAATATATGCCGCCCTCATTCAAATTTGCATGAACGTAATCAAAGGGCGAGTTAGAATAGAAAACCACCTCTCAGAACTATTTGAAATCCGGGATGGACTAAAACAGGGGGATAGCCTATCGCCATGTCCTTTTAACCTTGTGCTCGAGTATATCATCAGAAAGGTACAAGACGGCAACATGTCCGGATCATCCCTGAACGGGGTCACACAATTGCTCGCATATGCGGATGACACCGCCGTTCTGGGCGATAATCTAGAAGCTGTAAGTAAAAACTGTGAAATCATCATGCGAGCGGCTGAAGAGGTGGACCTAGAAATAAATGAAGACAAAACAAAATACATGATTACAGCGAGAGCAGGTGGACCCAAGGGAACACATATAAACGTCAGAGGCAAGATATTTGAAAAAGTTAAAGAATTTAAATACCTGGGAACAATACTGACAGCCAGTAACGAAATGTCAAAGGAAATTAACAAAAGACTACATTCCGGCAACGCTAGTTGGCATGCAGTCAGTAAACTGCTGAAATCGAAACTGCTATCACGGAACATAAAGCTCCGTGTCTATAGAACCATAATCATCCCGATTGTTCTATACGGATGCGAAACATGGGCTCTCACAAAACGGGAAGAAAGCTAAATTCGCGTATTCGAGAATAAAGTTTTAGGGGGTATTTTTGGCGGCAAATATGACGAGGAGGCAGGACAATGGAGGAAAGTCCACAACCACGAATGTGGAATGTTGTGCCTGACCATGTGTTTCCTGGTCGTTGTGATGGCTGGACATTCAAGTCCAATATACATCGACACCTCCCCTCCACCCGCTCGCACTGTGCTCTGTCATTTACTACTTCAAAATCGCCACAAAAGACATATTTCCAAAGTGTCTTTTTTCTTTAAAGAGTAAAATGCAGTCGAAGCGAGAAATCAATAATTTTGTTCACATTAGTAAATTTTGACAAGTGCGTTTAACTGAAAATAATTGACAAAGCCTAATCTAATGTTGACAAACTGATTCGAGGTAGCTGCCGTATCAGCAGCGTACAATTGTTTTTGGTCCTTGAAGTCGGACCTTTATCGAACATTTTTATTTTATTGAACAACTGCGTCTGCAACACTTCACTTATTCGGTATTCAGTCCCCTGTTATACGTTGATAGCAATATGTTAAAATCCTTATTACTTGTGTTAGCAACAACTCCCTAAAATTTCATCGGCATTGAATGGTCGAGGAAACTCATCCAATATATCGCCACCTGGTGTACGTACAGAGATTGTGCTATCACACAACTTCGTTCCAGATTCCCAAATTGAACAACAATTCACGGACGTTTCATTGCAATCGTATGAATAATTTAGGAATATATACGGGGAAAAAATGCATTCAACTTTATATATTGTAAACTGATTTCCACACTCCCTCACATAATTATAAAAACACAACCTATATTTATAACGCCTGAAATCCGACTATTGTTTTAGTAAAGTTTACCGCAACCAAATTCAAGTGTCAACTGCCCACGCTCATGAGCAATTCAATTAACTGCCGATCAACGTGCAATAAAAGGCGCACATGATTAAAGCGGATGTAAATCCGTAGCTTTAGTCAAATGAAAGCGTAACTGTGTTAACAATGCTTGACAACGCCATAGCCACAATACCTTCATTTCCAAAGCTCTGACACAAACTTAATGTATATTAGTATTTCTATTCCACAGGAGGTGGCAGCAGTTTATTTTGTCAAACCTAATAGACTTTTGAGCATCGTGGTTAAAGCTTTGCGAAAATTCGAATAGGTTCAAGCATATCCTAAGGCAATACTGCCCTCTTTCGGACAGTGGAATTAGTCGTAGGTGAAGCATATTGTTATTATTTATTATTATTGCTACTTGATATGCGACGTTTCTAGCAGATACCCACACGATTAATAGGGAAGAACAAGGCCACCAAAAGCCAACTCGAAAAATCAAAGTACATCCGTTAAAGCCGTATGCAATAGCAGTAACAAGCATTTCCACATCAGTTGAATGTGATCGATCTAATTAATTCAAGACTTGAAGCCACCTGATCATTTGAGGTTCTTCGATTGGGACCTACAAAATTGGTGTTATAGCGTTTGCGATTATAGTAGAGAGGAATCTATTCCATACAAAAATCACGAAAAGGTAGAACCAAAGCCCCAACACATCGGACCATTGCCGCGGATTCGAAATCGAATGTTATTCTCAAGTACACGCCATACACTGTGGAATTGTGTCACAAAAAATATAAATGTAGTAAAAAGAAATCCCTGGCGCAAGACTAATGACCTTGCCCGGAAAAAATAAATCATTATGGAAAATTTAACAAGCCTCAGGACTTGCTAATTAAGGCCAAGACCGGTTCCCGGTTGTAGTGCCAATGATGATGATGATGATGAAAAGGAAATCCATTATTTTTTCAACAGATGGCTTTAGTAATCTGTATCTCGCGTTGTATGAGTGTGATCGGGTTACGCTAGGCGTCTTTGTACATTGATTAATGCACTGTCGGCTGCTACTTATTTTGATAATATTGTGACGCATATGACAGTCAGTACTAGAATATTCTAGAAAGTCCAAAACAAAGTACTAGAATATTCTAAAAAATACTGGAAAACTGGAGACTAGGAGCAGTAGAAAATTCGAGGCTATGGAACGGGCGGAATCGAAACAGAATGAGGAAACGGTATAAATACGTCACACGCAGATCAAGAAGTAAGAAGTAAGCAGTAAAAGACTCGATAAGTACGGAAGCGATGTCAAGAAATCGTTAAGTGTACGGTAAACGTAACGGTTGTTATTAGCGGACTAATAAAGTGTTGCGGGGGGATGGGTGCGAACATACAGGGCAAAGTCTCTGATTGCCTTCAACCCGGCGAAGGCCAGGACGATCCTTGTCCCTGTTCAATCCAAGTTGACATGCAGTCTCCACGTGACACCCTTGGATAGCTACTTTGGCACCCGCCAAGTAGTGAACCAATGCATGCAGCGACATCCTAAGAAAGGTTGGCGCAAGGCTAATAGCTTTGCCAGGAAAAACGAATTATTATGGCAAATTTAACAAGCCTCGAATATGAACCGGATACACGACGACGACCACGGAAACGAAAATGGCTAAATGATTTAAGGATTTTTTCATGGAACGTACGCTCACTATACAGAGCTCGAGCTGCACAGCAGCTAGCCGATGCCCTGTCCGAATATAAGGCTGACATAACAGCATTACAAGAAATAAGATGGACGGGGAGTGGTGTTATTCAAAAAACGAGTATGACATTTATTACAGCTGTCATGCAAAACACCATGTGCTCGGGGTAGGCTTTCTAGTCAGCCAAAAACTGAAGCCTGCCATCATCGGCTTTAATGCAATAAATGAAAGGCTATGCACTCTTCGCGTGCGAGGCAAGTTTAAGAACATACGCCTCATAAACGTTCACGGACCTACAGAGGAGTCCCCTGACGACGAAAAAGAAGAATACTATGAGAACGTTGAATGGGCCCTCAATGCCTGCCCAAGATACGATGTGAAAATCGTTCTTGGGGATTTGAATGCAAAAATAGGTCGGGAGCCGGTTTTCAGGCACTACACAGGTTCCCATAGTCTGCATGAGAACACTAATGACAATGGACTACGAGTCATCGAATTGGCAGCATCGAAAAACTTGGTCGTTGCGAGTACCAGGTTTCCACGTAAAGATATCCACAAAGCCACCTGGGTATCATCTGATGGAGCCACTCGCAACCAAATTGACCACGTGCTGATAGATCGCCGCCACTCCTCGAGCCTGATGACGGTACGAATGTACCAAGGTGCCAACGTCGACTCGGATCACTATCTTGTTGGTAAAGTTTTCCGAGCACGGATTGCCTTACGGAGACGTATTGCATCCGCGGATCAGGTTCGAATCAACACGGCTGCCTTACGCAATGAGAATACCAGTAACACCTTTGGTCATGCGTTAAGACTCGCCCTCGAAGAGCTCGACGGAGGGAGAGTAAGTCCTGGGGCCAGAATGCCGGGCGTAGAAGAGAAATGGACAATGGGAAAAAAACTTGTCTGTGAAATAGAGAAAAGTAGAGAGCGAGGTCCGCACCAGGCGCGGAAATTCTACCAAATAATCCGCAGTATGACGCGGTACACACCACGCTGCACTTATTGCAAGGATAAAGAGGGTAATCTGATCACCGATCCTGAAGGCATACTGGAGCGATGGGAAGTGCACTCCAATGAATTGCTAAATGGTCAGCTCACAGAAGAATTGGAGGCACCATCACTTCAAAATCAAGACCAAATGCTTCCGCCAGCAAGCATTGAGGAATCATTAAAAGCCGTAAGACAGCTCAAATCAAATTAAGCTTCCGGAGCTGATGGCATACCAGATGAGCTGATCAAACAAGGGGGTACAGCGTTACATCACGCAATTCATGGGATCGTGGTGCACGTATGGGAGTAAGAGGAAATGCCGGAAGATTGGCGTCGTGGTATAATTTGCCGCATACATAAGAAGGGCGATATTACACTGTGCAGCAACTATAGGAGTATAACAATGCTGAGTACCGCATATGAGATATTCTCCACTATCCTACAAGATCTGATAGCCCCATACGCTAAAGTCATCATTGGTCAATATCAGTGTGGCTTCATCCCAGGAAAATCAGCAACTGATCAGATATTCACCCTTAGGCAGGCGATGGAAAAATGTCAGGAATTTAAGATTCCATTATATCACCTATTTATAGACTTTAAGGCCGCCTACGACAGCATAGCCAGGGTAGAACTATATAATGCCATGAGAGAATTCGGCATTCCAAACAAATTGATACGACTTTGTAGGTTGACCATGACCAACGTAACTAGTCAAGTAAAAGTAGTGAGATTGCTGTCCAAACCAATAAGCATCTATAATGGACTTCGACAAGGGGACGGTCTGGCCTGCCTCCTCTTCAACCTGGCGTTGGAGAAAGCAATCCGTGACTCTGGCGTTACAAAAAGAGGGACTATTGTCACCAAGTCCAGCCAGATACTTGCCTACGCAGATGACATCGACATCATCGGTAGAACCGAATCGGCGGTACAGGATTCCTTCACCCAGATCGAGCAGGCGGCACAAAAGCTGGGACTGCACATTAATGAGGGAAAAACTAAGTACATGGTGGCAACTTCTGCGAAGAGAAGACCTAACGTTGGTCAAACTATCAGGGTAGTGGAGCACGAATTTGAAGTAGTGCAATCCTTTAACTACCTTGGATCAATAGTATCAGCCGATAACAATATGGAAGAAGAAATACGCGAACGGCTGATTAAATCCAACAAAGCCTACTATGGTCTATCAAGGCTCCTTAAATCCCGAAATTTATCCAGAACATCCAAGCTACTACTGTACAAGACCATGGTCTTACCAGTACTCGTGTATGGATCCGAGACCTGGGTGCTTAATAAAAAGCACTCTGAAATCTTGGCCGCGTTCGAGAGAAAGGTCTTAAGGAGAATTGTTGGCCCCGTATGTGAGGGAGGACGATTCCGGAGACGCTACAACTATGAGTTGTACGCAATCTACCTTAAAGCTAATATTGTAAGAAAAATCAAGCTCGGTAGACTCCGTTGGGCGGGACACCTAGCTCGAATGAGCGAAGAGGAGCCTGCCCGGCAAGTCCTTTGTGGCAGGATGTATGGAAGGAGACAGCGCGGCAGACCTTGTCTGCGATGGAGGGATGGCGTTGGCCAGGACACCCAGAGCCTGGGAGTGCCAAACTGGATGACATCGGCTCGAAATCGGGACCGGTGGAGAGATTTGTTAAATAAGGCCAAGACCGGATCCCGGTTGTAGTGCCGATGATGATAATGAATAAAGTGTTACATTAATTCAAAATCGATTTAACGGCTCTTATTTATTAAAAATAATTAATCCCACGAACCCTAAGCCCGCTACAATATTATTTTACGGTTGTTTTTATTATTCAAATAAAACCTTACATCGGCGTCTTGCTACCAACCGGAAAGTCGACTAATTCTGGGTCACTTCACCGCTTTGGTTTCTATTTTTAATAGTAGTAATTTATGTGGGAATACCACAACGTTTGTCCTGATCCATACTGCTGTTTTGAAAAAATGTTGGTAGGGGATTTAATGGTCACCGCACCACTGCCACCAGATTGTTGTAACAATCTTAGGAAGCATGTCTCCTTGTCCTTAAAAGAACGGGGGTCTTTGTTTAGACCGCTTCTGAGTAGCTCGGTGCGGTCACCACCGTACTTCCTCCTTTGGAGGGAAAAGTGACAACTGATTGTTGAGAAAGTGACTTGGAGACCTTCTGGGCCCAATGAGGCGGTTGACCCTAACTTAAAGATTTATATAACTTTTGTTGAGAATTGATCAATTGACAGCTGATCTTGCCCAACCCAACCGTGAACCTGTGCGAACTTCACACAATTCTGTTTGTTCTTAGACTTGAAGTTGGCACTGATCATATCTTCCAACCAACTGCCGGATTCAAACGACTGAAGATCAAAAAAAGGAAAACGTGCCTCGAAATATAATCTGAATTTTTACAAGTATTCCTTATCAATCAGCAAATCGCTTAACGACGAATTCACTTATCTAAACTATTTAACAGTGTGGAAGAATTCCCGTCTTTTTTTCTTTTACAATAAATTACTAATATCAATCACTGCCAACTCTGGACTTTTATTCATTGAGGACCGACGAGCCCGAGTCACCTATCGACCGACAAATTTATTTATATTTTACTTTATTTAAATAAATTTATAATTAATTCAATGGCGTCCACACCCGTCGGACGCCAATCGAGACTGATCATCAAAAAAAAAAAAAAAAAAGAGTGGCGAGAGGCCAATTCAAACGAGACAAGGACATATATGTCCTTCATCGCTACTCTGGCTTCTGGTCATCTTACGACAACCAGAATCACCTACATCCGCGACAATGTTGGACTCGGTCTCAGGGTATCTACGGACAGTATGTGCCGGGTTAGTTGAACTGTTCTCTAACTACTTGAATGGAGGGATAGTAGGCAGGAAATCCTACAAGACCGGTAGATCTTGAGTGTGGTAGTAAACGCAGATTACGCCTTTGGCGTCTGATAATCTGTGCTTGGTCGATGTGTGTGTCTGCGTGGTTATTTGTTTGAAATGTATATGGTTCTGCAACTTATATCAAGCAGTGATTTGAGTTTCTCAATGGCGCAATCGTTTCCACGGAATAAGTGCCCGGCTCGGGTGTTAAAAGCAGATTTAGGGTGTTCGCACAATCATCTCGGGCAACCAATATTAGCGTAGGTTTCCATGAGTTGAGTTAAATTGCGACTAAAAGCGAACATCTCAACCAGTCTCCCAACCTTGTTGGTTCTGTTAGAATGTACCAGCCAACCGAATTTGTGCACGTTCAAATCACCAAGAACGATAATCTCAGAAGCCGGGTGGTTGATTTGTATCCAGTTGACGATACGTGAAAGATATTCAAAAATTGTCACTTGTCGATCATCATTTGACAGAATTCTTCAGTACCATTTTCATGCGCCAGTTTGTGGTGTTTATTTTTCATGTTTGTTTATAATATATATATATTAGTCTTTAGTAAGTATACATTTTTCAGAACCGTAATCTGCGACCACTGGTAACGGGGTCACTTCTCCCCGTTGAGTAACTGCTTCTTGTGTGGAATGGTGTCGAGTGCATACGGTACCGTCCAGGTTCGGCTACCGAACGGGTTATAACACAACCAGGGTATCTGAAATCCTATCTGATTCTTTCACAAATCTTACCCTCCAATCCAGCTCCAGAAGTCCCTAGAACGTCAGGCCTGTCAACACCACACTCTCCGTCCCATGTGGCACGTGTAAACGAAACACAGATTTTTCATATTTAACAATTGAAATGATTTTAAAATAATTTGAGGAAATAAATACAGTTAACACACTTTGTTACACAATTAATTATTACTAACAACATAACATTCCTTCTTGGAATTTTAACTTAAAAAGATTCACTTTAAATACAACAGAACAAAATACGTCCTTCTTGGACGGAGGTATAATTCAAAAATTAAATAACAAAAATACGTCCATCTTGAACGGAGGTTTCTTTCCAACTCTCACTTTTACTTACTTCTTCATATCTGTCTATAAGACACTCTCTCTCTCTCTCCCTCATGATCTCACCACTTGTTCGATAAGAAACTTTCAACAATACCACAACTCAACGACACAGGTTTGTGCACCTGCTCGCAACTAATCAAACATTGTAGAACGTGTTCATTCCCGATATAATTAACTTGATATTTATATTTCATATGTAATATTAAAATGTTTACATTTAAATTATACTCCCTCTCGGTGGGGCACTGGCAGTAGGGGAGGCCATCACGTAACAGGATGTACAAAGTTAAAAAAAGTTAAGTCGGTATTATAGATATCACAATTATAGATCAGTAAATTAATGAAGACTAGAACAATAAAATTCAAGCCATTAAAGCTAGTATCCCGAATAATAAATAAATAAAGTATTTAAAAGAAAAGTTTATAATGACATTCCATATCTCCGCGGATTCCTGAAAATTGTCAAACACTGTTGAACGCAGGGGCTCCTCGATAGTATAGTGGTTAGTATATACTCCTGTCACACGGGAGAACAGGGTTCGATTCTGCGTCGGGGAGCCTCTGGCGCAAAACTAATGACCTTGCCCGGAAAAAAACAAATCATTATGGAAAATTTAACAAGCCTCAAGACTTGCTAAATAAGGCCAAGACCAGTTCCCGGTTGTAGTGCCGATGATCATGTTGTTGAACGCAGGGCTTACCCTGGAACACATCCACTCTAACGAAGAGTTAATAATAGTTCAGGATCTGCAAAACAAAGCGAACTCAATTGGTGCCTGTTTCGAGGTAGTGTACAGAGTGAACGAATCTGTTCATTCTAACCGCGACCCCGAAACCAGGGCCCTTCAAAAACATATTTCGCTACACAATGCAACATTTGGCGTCTCCAAAAACAGAAGTTTCACTACCCTTAACGAAAACAATAATCCGTTCATTCTAATCTCGACCTCTAAGGATAGTGTCTACAGCGTTAGTTCAAGGGGTCTCTGTCACTGGGAAGAGAGAGTCGGAGTTTTTCGTTCAATGTGACATTAAAGTTGTCCCAATTTGTGCTATCGTAATCAGGTATCTATCTGATATGAGCCCGTGATGGTCGATAGATGCGGATGAATTCGGTCACAATGTTGCCGTCAGATACACCCGCCAATAGTCGGGGAGGCGTGATTTGGGGAAATATTTGATTTGTACACACAAAAAAAGGGTTAAGGGGGCCCGATTTAAACGAGACAAGGACAAATATGCCCTTCATCTTGTCTCTGGCTTCTGATCATCTTGCGACAACCAGAATCACCATCATCCGTGAGGATGTTGGACTCGGTTTCAAGATATCTGAAAAAGAAAAAAAGGGGGAAGGGTATCTAGGGATAGTGTCTACAGGGTTAGTTCAAATGGTCTCTAACTACGTGGGTGGAGGGATGGTGGGATAGAAATCAAACAAGACCGGTAGGAAAAAAGGATCGGCGGGAGGGGGGGGGGGGGGGGGGGGGGGTTCAAATGAGACAGGGACAAATGTGTCCCTCGCCTTGTCTCTGGCTTCTGATCGTCTTGCGACAACCCAACAAGCACCCAGGGAAATCCTAAAAGGCTGGTAGGTCTTGAGCGCGGTAGTAAACGCAGATTACGTCTTTGACTTCTTATAATTTGCGCTTTGGTTGCTGTGTGAATGTGTTTGTGGCGTCGTGTACTGTGCGTGCGTGTGTGTAGTGTCTAAGTACTAGATCCTATAGGATGACTCCAGGAAACCTCTATTATAGAGCGAAACGTTGTTGGGAAAGGTGCTTTCCTCAGTTTTGTACTGAAAAAGAAATTGTGGCAATCGGATTCGAAAAGATTGAAAGAGAGAACGGTCAAGAACGCAAAACTCCCGTACAAGTAGGTACTCGCTCTTCTGAATACTTTTGAGGTAATTGTGTGCTAATTGTACCAAGTACTCGTCGATAGGGAAGACTCCCTCATTAGGTAAGAGTTCGCGTAATGGCAACCGTCAGGCCTCCTGGAGTGGTTAATGCATCTTCTGAGGAGTTTCCTTTTGAAAACTCGAAGTCTTTCCATTTGGGCCGAAGTTATACAAGATCATATAGGATCGGCGTACGATATTCCAGATGGGATTAGCCGCTAATAGCGGAAAAGATTAAGTTTGGCGTCAAATTTGTTGCTCCACTTCAAGCTGTTGTGCAGTGACTTAGACCGATCGAGGGGCCTTTGAAGAATGTGGGTCACATGTTTGATGAAATTCATTTTTGGAATACAAATGACCGCCAATTTATTACATCCTGCCCTGTGGTATAATCGTAGTACCTCCTATTTGTATTAGAATATTCTGTGAATAGGGGGAGTGGGGGTGGGAGCGAACATACAGGACAAAGTCTGCTTTCAACCCGGCGAAGGCTAGGACGATCCTCGTCCCTGTTCAATCGAAGTTGGCATGCAGTCTCCACGTGCCACCCCTGGATAGCTACTTTGGCACCCGCCAAGTAGTGAACTAATGCATGTAGCGACATCCCGAGAAAGGTTGCCGCAAGACTAATAACTTTGCCCGGAAAAACGAATTATTATGGACAATTTAACAAGTCTCGGATATGGACCGGATACCGGTGGGGAGACTTGCTAAATAAGGCCAAGACCGGATCCCGGTTGTATTGCTGATGATGATGATGATTCTGTGAATATCGAGAAGTAGGTTGGGAGTGTTCACTATTCAGAATTGTAACTATGGCTTTGGATGGAAGAAGCCGAATTTTCCATGGGAAGTAATACTGATGTTGTTCGTCCAGGTGACATTTGAGTTGATTTATTGCGGGTTTAGAATTTTTGGATAACGTGCATACTAGGACGTCATCCGCATAACATATCTGGTTTACTCTAGATATTAAATAGGATGGGCTTATATGTTCGTCCCCCGTAAGCCAGCACAATCATTCCTAAAAAGTGTTGTTGATTACAAGTTGTTTAAATTTTTTTTGATTTTTTAATTCAATACTTTAATAGTCACAATATATTTATTGTTTAATATAGCTATAATCGATTTTATTAATTTCCAAAATCAATTATGAACCCTTAATATTCACGACAGACTCTAAGTTCCGGCTTTTCCACACCGAGCTTGTCGCGAATTGACAAAACAACAACGAGAACGATAATCGCCCATTCACGTCCTTTTATATGGGGACACAAATTTACCCCCCCCCCCCCCCCCCCCCCTTCGTTTACTGATTTATTGATTTTGGTTTCGGTACCCCTTTAAAGAATTTTCAGGTCCTTAAATGGTAACGTAGGAGAGGAAACGGCAAAAGGGGGGGGGGGGGGGGGTATTTATATCAATTGTGTAACAGTGGTATGACATGTTGTCAATACTGGGTCACTTTTTAGGGTTTCGACATTTAACTATGTTCTTTGTTGTGAAGAAACCGTGGCCGTTATTACGTGTGTCGTGGAAGTATGCAGTATTAGCCGCGCCGAAGACAACAATTGAGTTGTTAAAAATGTCTAATTTATTGTGAACCTCTAAACTAATGATTGCATTAGTATCCGGGTCACCATCCTCGAGAGTGAGCTTGTGATTGTTTTCAAAGGTCTCTTCGACGATGTTTGCTTTATTGGTGTCATTATTGACTACAACACCGTTGTGCATGATTGAGCCAGTGATACGAAAAGTGCCACATATCTTTTTAACGTTTTTATAAACGTTCTGGTCCAACTGAATACCCCTCATGTCTTCCAATATTTTGAATCCTTTGTTTATTAGTGTACCAATATTGTGAAGAATGGACCGCAATAATGGTTCCCTTTGGGTAAAACGACGACGATATCTCATTCTGCAGAGCTTTTTACGCTCTCGGATGAGACGAAGCGTGAAATCATCTTGGGGAATGTGATAGGTCTTTTCAAGTTTGTAGTTCAGGACATGAGTCTCTGGTGTTTGAACTAGAATGTCGTAAAGTCGAGCTGCAGCGTTATTTATCTTAACCGTCGTTAGGTTCCTGTCAGTGGGAAGAGAGAGTTGGCAGATTTTTTTCGTTCAATATGACATTGCCCTTGTCCCAATTTGTATGATCATCGAAATCAGGACGCAACACCTTTTATACAAAATCTCATCGAGAGGATTAAAGATTCCAGACAGAATTTGTCATGCACTTCCCGGAAGTTATGGCAATACGATGCATATAAAGATATGTAATGTGATATTAAGATTATATGAAATTTAGTTTATCATAGTAAATGAACATCTGGTTTATTTTTGCATTTGGTTGTTTTTATTATTATTTACTGGCCTGTAGGAACCCGGAAGTTCATGACCTCACCGACTCGGCTGCGCCATTGTTCCCTGTCTTGTGCGCTCTCCTTCCACGTTCGACCATACGATCGGATCTCCTCGAGGTCCAATCTAACATTGTCCTCCCATCTCCGTCGCGGCCGTCCTGTCGGCCTCTTTCCCGTTGGTCTACCGTCAAGAATTCTATGCACGGCCCTATCGTTGCCCATTCGCGCCACATGTCCGGCCCATCTTAATCTTCGCGACTTGATTACTCTCACTATTGTAGGTTTGCGGTATAGCTTTTCCAATTCGTGGTTGTGGAGTTTCCTCCATTGTCCTGCCTCCTCGTCATATTTGCCGCCAAAGACACACCTTAGAACTTTATTCTCGAATACGCGGAATTTGTTTTCTTCCCGTTTTGTGAGAGCCCATGTTTCGCATCCGTATAGAACAATCGGGATGATTATGTTTCTATAGACACGGAGCTTTATGTTCCGTGATAGCAGTTTGGAATTCAGCAGTTTACTGACCGCATGCCAACTAGCGTTGCCGGAGTGTAGTCTTTTGTTAATTTCCTTTGACATTTTGTTACTGGCTGTCAGTATTGTTCCCAGGTATTTAAATTCTTTAACTTTTTCAAATATCTTGCCTCTGACGTTTATGTGTGTTCCCTGAGGTCCACCTGCTCTCACCGTAATCATGTATTTTGTTTTGTCTTCATTTATTTCTAGGCCCACCTCTTCTGGCGCTTGCAGAGATTATCGCCCAGAACGGCGATGTCATCCGCATATGCGAGCACTTGTGTGACCCCGTTCAGGAATGATCCGGCCGTGTTGTCGTCTTGTACCTTTCTGATAACATACTCGAGGACATGGTTAAAAAGGCATGGTGAGAGGCCATCAATCAGCAATTGATCAGATATTCACCCTTAGGCAAGCGATGGAAAAATGTCTGGAATTTAAGATTCCACTATACCATCTGTTTATAGACTTCAAGGCCGCCTACGACAGCATAGCCAGGGTAGAACTATATAATACCATGAGAGAATTCGGCATTCCAAATAAATTGATACGACTTTGTAGGTTGACCATGACCAACGTAACTAGTCAAGTAAAAGTAGTGGGATTGCTGTCCAAACCAATAAACATCTATAATGGACTCCGACAAGGGGACGGTCTGGCCTGCCTCCTCTTCAACCTGGCGTTGGAGAAAGCAATCCGTGACTCTGGCGTTACAACAAGAGGGACTATTGTCACCAAGTCCAGCCAGATACTCGCCTACGCAGATGACATCGACATCATCGGTAGAACCGAATCGGCGGTACAGGAATCCTTCACCCAGATCGAGCAGGCGGCACAAAAACTGGGACTGCGCATTAATGAGGGAAAAACCAAGTACATGGTGGCAACTTCTGCGAAGAGAAGACCTAACGTTGGTCAAACTATCAGGGTAGTGGAGCACGAATTTGAAGTAGTGCAATCCTTTAACTACCTTGGGTCAATGGGTCAATGGTCTTACCAGTACTCATGTATGGATCCGAGACCTGGGTGCTTAATAAAAGGCACTCTGAACTCTTCGCCGCGTTCGAGAGAAAGGTCTTAAGGAGAATTGTTGGCCCCGTATGTGAGGGAGGACGATTCCGGAGACGCTACAACCATGAGTTGTACGCAATCTACCTTGAAGCTCATATTGTAAGAAAAATCAAGCTCGGTAGACTCCGGTGGGCGGGACACCTAGCTCGAAGGAGCGAAGAGGACCCTGCCCGGAAAGTCCTTTGTGGCAGGATGTATGGAAGGAGACAGCGCGGCAGACCTTGTCTGCGATGGAGGGATGGCGTAGACCAGGACGCCCAGAGCCTGGGAGTGCTAAACTGGATGACATCGGCTCGAAATCGGGACCGGTGGAGAGATTTATTAAATAAGGCCAAGACCGGATCCCGGTTGTAGTGCCGATGATGATGATGAGAGGCCATCCCCTTGTTTTAGTCCGTCCCGGATTTCAAATGGTTCTGAGAGGTGGTTTTCTATTCTAACTCGCCCTTTGTTTTCGTTCATGCAGATTTGAATGGGGGCGACTGAGTCGTAGGCTTTTTTGAAGTCAACGAACAGTTGGTGAACCGTCTCTCCGTGTTCCCACCTCTTTTCCAGTAGTTGTCTTATTGTGAACATTTGGTCGCTCAATGACCGGTTCCTACGGAATCCGCGTTGGTAGTCTCCCAATATGTTTTCTGCGTACGGCGTGATTCTCACTAGTATGACATTTGTTAGTATTTTGTATGTGGTTGGGAGCAATGATATTCTTCTGTAATTTTCCATTCTTCCGGAATGACTTCCTTGCCCCATATTATTTTAACCAGATTGTGGATCTTTCGAGCGGTTGCCCCTCCTCCATGCTTCACAAGCTCTGCCGGTATGCCATCGATTCCGGGAGCCTTGTTGTTTTTCAGTCGATTTATCGCGTCTACAACTTCGTCGAAAGAGGGCTCTGGGATCTGGGGCTCGGCTGTATGTACGTCTGGTGCGTTTATTTGTGGTTGATGGGTGCGCACATTGAGCAGGTTTTCAATGTACTGCTTCCATCTTGTCACGATATTTTTTGTTTCTGTCACCAGACAGCCGTTTGTGTCTCGGATTATTTTGGCTCTCCCTCGGTAGCCATTTCTAATTGAATTTATGTCGGCATACATACCTCTGCTGTTCTTTGCTCTGGCATTTTCTATGTTTTTTTCGATCCGAGTCTTCTCCCATTCGCGTTTTTTGCGTTTGAAAAGTCTAGTTGTTACTTTCCGAATTGTCGCGTATCATACTGCGTTGACTTCATCATATGCTTCTAAGTGGATCATTCTGAGGCGTTTACGTTTTTCGATCTTTGCCCTGCACTCATCGTCAAACCAAAGTTTGGACTTAGTTGTTTTCTTAAATCCTAATACCTCTTGGGCTGTTTGTTTGATTGTGTCTCTGATCGATGCCCATTTAGTGTCCACACTATTGGCTTCCTCTTCCTGACTATTGTCATTCTCTAGGATGATTAATCTATTCGTTAGTTCGTCTTGATATTCAGCCCTTTTACGTAGGTCTTTTAGTTTATTAATCTCGAACCTTTTGTTCGTCTCCCGTGCCTGTCCATGTGGGTTTGCTGCGAGCCGACTTCTAATTTTGCCCATCACTAGAAGGTGATCGGAGTCGCAATCTGCTTCTCTATATGATCTTACGTCAAGGATATTCGAGTGGTGTCTTTTGTCTATGAGGAATTGGTCTATTTGGTTACGCGTTACACGATCGGGTGATATCCATGTGGATTTATGAATCTGCTTGTGCTTGAACATCGTGCTTTTCACTGCCAGATCTTTTGACGCTGCGAACGTGATAATTCGAATACCATTATCATTTGAAACGTCATGTAGGCTTTCTTTACCTATTGTTGGTTGGAAGATATCTTCCTTTCCAATTTTCGCATTGAGGTCGCCGAGTTGGATTTTAACATCGAATGAAGAGATCCCATCAAATACTTGCTCTAGGGTCTCGTAGAATGTGTCCTTCGTTTCTTCGTCGGTAGATTCTGTTGGGGCGTGTACGTTTATAAATACATAATTGTACCATGGGCCCTGTAATTTTAGCACCGACATTTCGTCATTAATAAATTGCACATCTTTTACATGGGGCGTAATCTTCTTGCTTATGATGAAGCCAGTTCCGAGGTTATGTGTATCGGTACCTCCACACACCAATGTAAACCCGTTGGTTTCGATTACTTGATGCGGGAGTCGAACTTCCTGAAGCGCGACGATGTCCATTTTATATTGTTTCGCGTTTTCTACGACCGTCCGTATCGCGCCTGGTTTATATAACGTTCGAACATTCCACGTGCCGACGCGTATATCCCGCTTTTTCCGTTTTTCTCTACGTCTTCTTTTTGCCGAATCGGTATTTTCTTGATGATTTGTTTCCTTATAGTAGTGTCGGCTCATCACACCTACGCCTACCGGGTTTTTCGTGAAATTGTTTTGGGTATATTGATTATTCATTTTTGTTCCCACCAGTCTTGGGGTTTCAAATAGTCTGCCACATCAGAGCCTCGTTTTGATATGGTAAGGTCTGCTTACTGCTCTGATTCGAGCCGGTGTGAGAGAGGCGCCGTTATAATACAGCCGGTATACCCCTGACTGCAAACCATCCAATGGGCACGGTGACGCGTAACACCCTGGATTAGGGGTGGTAGATCTTTGTGTGTTATTCCTCGCTAGCCTGTCTGACATGGGCGGCCCTACTGAAAGCATATGCTTCCGTCAGCATAGCCTGAGTGATTCATTGTAATTTAAGCCCCCGCACCACGTCAAGGTTTCTACCACGCGGGGGATGCATTTGGTTTGGCTTAGGTTTTTGGTACCCATAAGGTATTAGGATTTAAGAAAATAATTATATCCAAACGTTTGGTTTGACGATGAGTGCAGCGCGAAGATCGAAGAACGTAAACGCCTCAGAGTGATCCATTTACAAAGATATGATGAAGTCAACGCAGAAAGTTATGCGACAATTCGGAAAGAGACAATGAGACTCTTCAAACGCAAAAAACGCGAATGGGAGAAGACTTGGTTCGAAAAAATCCTAGAAAATTCCAGAGCAAAGAACAGCAGAGGTATGTATGCCGACATAAATTCAATTAGAAATGGCTACCGAGGGAGAGCCAAAATAATCAGAGACGCAAACGGCTGCCTGGTCACAGAAACAAACAATATTGTGACAAGGTGGAAGCAGTACTTTGAAAACCTGCTCAATGTACGCATCTATCAACCACAAATAAACGCACCAGATGTACATATAGCCGAGCCTCAGATCCCAGAGCCATCTTTCAACGAAGTTGTAGACGCAATAAATCGATTGAAAAACAACAAGGCTCCCACAGTCGACTGCATGCTGGCAGAGCTTGTGCAGCATGGCGGACAGGCAACCGCTCGAAAGATCCACCAGCTCATCAAAACAATATGGGATAAGGAAATCACTCCGGAAGAATGGCAAACCTCTATAGTCATCCCCATTTTCCAAAAAGGGGACAGATCTGACTGCGAAAACTACAGAGGAATATCATTGCTCTCAACCACATATAAAATACTAACAAATCTCATATTAGCGAGAATCACACCGCACGCAGCAGAAATATTGGGAGACTACCAATGCGGATTCCGTAGGAAGCGATCAACAAGTGACCAAATGTTCACAATAAGGCAACTGCTGGAAAAGAAGTGGGAATACGGAGAGACGGTTCACCAACTGTTCGTTGACTTCAAAAAAGCCTACAACTCAGTCGCAAGGCTGGGAACCCCGAAAAAATATGCCGCCCTCATTCAAATTTGCTTGAACGTAATCAAAAGGCGAGTTAGAATAGAAAACCACCTCTCCGAAATATTTGAAATCCGGGATGGACTAAAACAGGGGGATAGCCTATCGCCATGTCCTTTTAACCTTGTGCTCGAGTATATCATCAGAAAGGTACAAGACGGCAACATGTCCGGATCATCCCTGAACGGGGTCACACAATTGCTCGCATATGCGGATGACACCGCCGTTCTGGGCGATAATCTAGAAGCTGTAAGTAAAAACTGTGAAATCATCATGCGAGCGGCTGAAGAGGTGGACCTAGAAATAAATGAAGACAAAACAAAATACATGATTACAGCGAGAGCAGGTGGACCCAAGGGAACACATATAAACGTCAGAGGCAAGATATTTGAAAAAGTTAAAGAATTTAAATATCTGGGAACGATGCTGACGTCCAGTAACGAAATGTCGAAAGTAACAAAAGACTACACCCGGACAAAGCTAGTTGGCACGCAGTCAGTAAATTACTATCCCGTAACATAAAGCTCCGTGTTTATAGAATCGTAATCATGTCGATTGTTCTATACGGATGCGAAACAAGGACCCTCACAAAACGGGGAGAAAACAAATTCCGCGTATTCGAGAATAAAGTTTTAGGGGGTATCTTTGGAGGTAAATATGACGAGGAGGCAGGACAATGGAGGAAACTCCACAACCACGAATTGGAAGAGCTATACCGCAAACTCACATTAGTGAGAGTAATCAGGTCGCGAAGATTAAGATGGGCCGGACATGTGCGAATGGGCAACGATGGGACCGTGCGTAGAATTCTTGACGGTAGACCAACGGGAAAGAGACCGACAGAACGGCCGCAACGGAGATGGGAGGACAATGTAAGGTTTGACCTTGAAGAGATCGGATCGGCTGGTCAAGTGTGGAAGGAGAATGCACAGGACAGAGAACGATGGCGGAGTCGAATCGGTGAGGTGATAAACTTCCGGGTTCCTACAGGCCAATAAATAGTAGTGAAAAATATTTAGGACTTTGGGAAATTGAATCAATATGCAACAATTGAACATTTGGTTCAATTTATCATGCATTTGATTCAATGTTAATTTAGGTATTGGGTTTGGGTTATTATATTGATTATAGGATTATATGTGGGGGAAGGGAATAGTAAAGCTTTACAAAGCACTACAGGTCCACAACGCAGTTTTTTATTTAATTACTAACGATTCATTTCCCTTATATTTGTTAAGATCCTGTTAAAGTTAAAAAAAATGGATAAAGGAGTTTGTATCGCCACTACATCTCTTTCTGTTTTGTTTTTGTTTTTTTTTTTATTGGAAGGCTCTTCCACCTTTAAAATTTCAAAGTCTAACACCAATATGAGGAAAATATATTTAAATATTCATCTAAATCAATAAAACACAATATATTTTAGCTCAATTTTAATTGCGAATTTATTTTATCAACTACTGTATATATAAACTCCGATGACACACATATAATGGGATATCGTTTTTTTATTTATTTACTCACGCTTTAAGCGTTTACTATTAGATGTAAACATGCATTTTAAGATGTCTTTCCGTTTCTATACCAATAGTTTAAGCAAAAAGCAGATTACTCTTAAAAATTCATTCGCCCCTTAGAAAATTCTGAAATTCTCGTATTTTATGTTCTTTTTCTTCCAGTTTTTAAAAATGCAGATTAACACTAAGTACTTCGTCTTTCTTCTTGAACTACAACCCTATGCTTAATATGGAGAAAGAATACAAATAAATAAATGAGATTAATATGTATCAAAAATGCAGTAGAAACCTTACACTTAAAAACAAAATGTAGATAATAAGAAAACTTATTACAAAACAAAAAAAATCTGGAAACAGACTTGTTCAAACAGAATATCTACTAAAGCATAGAAAGTGCTTACAGTAGAAATATATAATAACTAAATATATAAATTAAAAACCTAAAAATTAAATTTACAATTAAAAAATACCATCTTTGTTGTTTCCTATTTAACTTAAAATATTGTTCTTACTAAAAACAGAATAGTTTGCGGCCTGGAATTCTTTCATTTAATACTTTAAAAATAAAATTATTGTAGAATAATCAGTATCACAACACAATATTAATTAAAATATATCCTTTAGATGGTGCTAAATTATTTTTTTTATTTTACATAATAAAAAAAAATAGTTAATTCATATGAAAAAAGAATAATACGTAAATTCAAATAAATTTTCAATATTTAGTAATTAATTCAGGACGTGTGACGAATTAATGAAGCTAAGGCTACAAAAAAAAATTATATCGCAACACTTGCGTAAATGTGTTTTTAACAAGCAAATCAATTTTTTTAAATTGTACGAGTTTTGTTCTCTAATGTTTGTCTAAAATTGTATAATGTTTAGTAACGGTGCAATATTCTGTATTTTATTTTAATAACATTTGTAATATTAGTGTTTACGGTTAATTTTTGGTTAATTAGTTTTCAGGAATAGATGTTAAAGGTTTTGACAATATAGTAGTAGTCGTATTTTTTGCGCCTTCTAATTCAAAATTAAGCTCCGGTAGAGGATCCCGCCAAAAATTGAAGCTTGAGAATTCTATGGAGCCTTCATCGTATTTGATAGGAGGAAATAGTTGATCGACAATGTAGGTCATACTGCAGTACCTAAAAATTAAAGCATATTAGGGTATATATTAAATCACTTTTAATTTAAAAGGGAATCGATGAAGTAAATGCGTTGTAAAGTGTATTCTAGAATATTAGATCTGTAAGTTAGACACCATTCTTATAAATGGCTTTAGCGGTAAGTGGTGATTGAAATAAAAAGATGACAGATAGGATAAATTCCGACATATCTCAACACAATATCATATAGTGCGTTTTTAAAGAGGTATCATCATCATCATCACCGGCACTACAACCGGGATCCGGTCTTGGCCTTATCTAGCAAGTCTCGAGGCTTGTTAAATTTCCCATAATAATTTATTTTTACGGGCAGGGTTATTAGCCTTGCGCCACTTTTAAAGAGGTATAGGACTTTAAAATGAAACAAAAGATAAAAAATGGCGTATTTATTGTAATTATTGTTTATTGAAGACAATTTTATGCAAAGAAAAATAATATCATTATCAGAACAACAAAATTGAAAAGCACCAAACTATTGTAAGCCCCTTCAGGGAATTGAGCGACGTAAAACCCCTTCTGGGTACAGAGCAGTTTGCACACCTTTTCGACTCCGCTCACTCACACTCGACTCCGGTTCCGCTTTAGACGTCTCTCGACTCAACCCTTGCACACTGACTCTACCGACCAATCGCTCCGCCCTCTACTCTCAATCGAGTAAAACCCCTCGCCACGCGTTCTTTTGTGGTATAGAATGTTCTCGCAACTCCGCCCGCCCATACTCGACACCACGCGCCTTCACCGCCCTCCAGGCTGGCTCCTTACTAACCACCAGCTACTGCACGTAGCAAACAAAACAGTAGGATGCCCGGTCCCACTCCAGATCCTGGCACCTTGGAGTACCAATGCCAGCGATCTATCGCACCTTACCGCCTGGCACTTTGGAGTACCAATGCCAGCGTTCTCTCGCACCTCACCTCCTGGCACTTTGGAGTACCAATGCCAGTGATCTCTCGCATCTTATCTCCTGGCACATTGGAGTACCAATGCAGGTGGGACGTCCATTCCACCTCCTGGCACCTTGGAGTACCAATGCCAACGAACCGGTATTCTACCTCCTGGCACATTGGAGTACCAATCCCAGTGAGACGTCCATTCCACCGCCCGGCACCTTGGAGTACCAATGCCAGCGGACCTTTATCCCCACCTCCTGACACCTTGAAGAACCAATGTCAGAGAGCCAGATGGGATCCAACTAATTGGAAAAACACCACTTATCGGCCCATCAAAACCCACAACACCACAGTGGGCCCTACCGCACACCTTTTGCACTTGTAGGCATCAACGCGGCGTCAACGGGTCCATTGTTCATTCCTTTCTCGCATCACATCACCCGCCTGAGTGATCTCTAGCCCTACCATTTTGTATCCACCTAACGCCACCGCTCACCCCTTTCCGTTTAACATGAAAATCTCTTCTTGGAGCAGCCAGAGCAACTGAAAACCCATAAAAACAAGTATTATGGCAGTTCCATTGAACGCCATTACTTACCTTGCTATTATCTAGTCAAAAACTTCCACCTAAAACACATAAACCTATAATTTTCGCACCAAACGGACATTTACCCAAGGGCATGGTCGCACAAAACGCATCATGTGCCTGAAGGGCAATTCGGTTGCAATACAAAGCAACCGATATAAACTCAAATCATGTCGACGCTCATATCTCCTGTCGAATTCCGCCGCACACATGCAGGAGATATTCTTTCTTTTACTTTTTGCTGCAAGTACATCGGACGCTAAACCGATCGACAAGCAATATATTAGCTCATGCCTGGCTGCCCAAGAAAATCAAAGCAATATAGCACCAGCTAAAATGCTGCACCGATGGGTTGCCAACAAGGGATGTACGATCGACGGAGATGCTGTGCGCAGTTGCCGATCGTATAAACATCTAACGCCCCATTATACAATGTATTGCCGAAGCGGTCGTCGTGTGTGTTTCGCGCCCTTTTGCTGGGACCAATGTATGGAAGTTCATCCCCTATTGATCACCAGAACGATTGGATGAAATTCAAATTTCTGAAATGATCCAATCTCATCACGGATTCCGTGGACGCAAGTCGTGTCCTCACGTTAAACGTCAAATAAATACAGAGTCGTCTGTCAGTCATCGCGGCGTTCGCACACGCTGCACGGGAGTCGAGTTGTAATCACCACATCCACCGTACCGTGCACCGTACCGTGGACTGTACGGTGCGTTTACATTAAGTCGCTGCGCGGGTGCTAACGAGTCTGCCTACTGGTTTAATCTGCAATTCCACATTTATTCTCATGTAAATCAGTGCATAAAGTGAACCTATGAATAAAACAGTAACCCATTGTGTCGCTAAATACGTCCGTCTTGTAAACAAATTTGTATAGCACTTAAATATTAAAATAAACTCAAAAATAAAAAAATGTGTAGATTGTTCATTTAACCAAAAGACAAAC
Organism: Microdon myrmicae; assembly: GCA_963931805.1. NCBI lineage: Eukaryota > Metazoa > Arthropoda > Insecta > Diptera > Syrphidae > Microdon > Microdon myrmicae. Next base: position 26,994,772 of record OZ007496.1, read on the forward strand.
AATACATTTAAATAGAAAAGGCGGTGATCACCAACCAATTATAGTGTATCCTTTACGAATAGTGATCTGAGTGGACAGTAGCCGGAATTAATGGTGCAGTGCGGTGATTCTAGTGTTTAGTGGATCGTCTGATCGATAGGGATAGGAGTAGAATCAGTGCCAAGGACGGCACACATACGTCTTACCCCCATAACATCGTAAGGTGGGCGAAGCCAATGCACAAGTCCATTTCGTGATTTTATGCGCTCGTCGAACGTTTCTTACAATAAATTATTTGTGTCGCCTGTCGTGTGGCATGGACCATGTTGCATGGAACCAGAGCTCTGCCATTTTAAAGCCATTCATTTGGGGAACGAAAAAGTCGAATTCATGGATCTATAGAATTTTCCATTTACAGTACGGTTCTGGCCTGCACCATCTTTGAAGAAATATGAACAAATGACTCCATAATCCCATAAAGCATATCATTTTGTATTATTTTTTTTGCAGGTTTAACAGTCTCAAAAATAGCTTCTGGATTTAGACCTGGACCCTAGATCCAGAAATTTTGTTTTGTAGCTATCAACTAAATAAGAGTACTATCGCCGAATGAAACTTAACGATTAAAAAGTGGATCAATAGCAACATTGCTATGTCGGAGTTCACCACACCCACTTTGCACACCACTTTCTTTTTTAATGTCTTAATTAAATTAGATTGAACATATACTAGTACTTGCACCACTTTCTTTATTAATATCTAAGTTAAATTACATTGACAATATATTAGTACTTGTTACAATCACCGAACACGAGCACACTGCACCACTTTCTATTTTAATGTCTAAATTAAATTACATTGAACATATACTAGTACTTGCACCACTTTCTTCATTAATTTTCTGACCGTCTCGGTCACTAGTTTCCAACCAACTCCATCCTTTTTTCAGTCTTCTCCCCGAACGAAGACTTTTTCTTTCATCCTGCAGATCAAGGATATGTCCTTTTGTCTGCATGGCCATTTTGCCAGCCGCCATTTCCCTTCTTTATCTTTCCCGGTTTAGGATCAAAAGAGGAAACACAAAGGAAAAATCAACAGAGGATCTTGCTAATGCACATTTATGATCCTCTATGTCGGTGGGCGATAAAACGAACGTGTGGTTCGTTTTATAGCGCAAGTTGTTTGTTTTAACTTGGAAATGGAAAAGGATGTTGTCTGCGGGAAATGGTTTGGGTAAACAAACCTTTAAAGGATCATAAAACTGCAGAAGCGCATTTTATGAGTCTCAACAACTTCACTTGAAAGTTGGTCATCTGGTCCGCAGATTTGGGTCCAGGGATTTTGCGTGTTGAACATATGGTTCGATTATCACGTCTTGGATTTAAGTTAAATTCATTATGAGCAAATTGAACGTGTAGTTCAATTTGTTTGATATTGAATTGATATTGCGATATTTAATGTATGCGCGGTTAATGGTGAAGACTAGCTCCAAAGAGGTATGTATTAAGGGGTGGAGGGTTTTGTGCATAACAACCTGGTTTTTGGCAGATTCACAAAATGTACAACGAACATGATGGCCACGCGACTTCAATTAGAGTTTACTTCTGTAAACTCTTAAGCCCAAATCTTTCCGTAAGTTTCCGTAAAGTTGATGAACCCAGCTCCAAATTTTGCGCACGATTGCGAGTTGACTCGCTAATGTTGTTGCACGTTACAACTAGTGGTGATGAGGGTGCTCCTTATAATACCGTGTTTAAACTATTGTAACTCTCCACCGTCTACATTCGAGGCGTTAGCTTGTGTCACAACCTCTGAGCTCAGTTTTAGTTATGTTGAGCTATGACACAAGAAATACTGGGGCGAATTCAAGAGAACAGTACACGAGTACTACTCTTGATCGGCAATAACAGAAAAAGTATGGGAGAGAAGAGAACCGACAATAACGTCACAATCGAATAAAGGCACGATCGAAGAGGTGTATTGGAATTAAACGGCGAAGTGGTGATAATTTCGGTTCTACACAAATTCGAATTTTGTAGTGAAGTTGGACCAGAAACTTACGAAGAAAACAGATTAATAAATTGCGACGAGTGTCAACTTAAACATATCTTGGAGGAAGCTTCTTCGCATGAAAATCCTCGAGATAAAGGGAACAAGGAACATCAAGCTGGGGAGAAAAGATATCATCAAGAACATCAACATCCACACGACAAACATAGTGGAGACACAGTAAGTAATGCCAATTCTATTCATTAAAATATCGCTAATCAATAAATTAAGTGAATTGTACGACAAGTATTTCTGCGTCTCATTTCCATAACATCGAGAATTTGTCTCAAGCGAATTAATAGAGTCCAAAAACAGCGCGACAGCAGAGGAAAAAAACATAGGTTATCCTCAATACTATGGCTTACAGTAGAAGTAACTTCTTCAGTGCAGTGAAGTGTCCAATTTTATAGTAACGATTTAAAAGCCAATATTATTTTTCAGAGAATCACACCGTACGCAGAAGAAATACTGGGAGACTACCAGTGCGGATTCCGTAGGAACCGGTCAACAAGTGATCAAATGTTCACAATAAGGCAACTGCTGGAAAAGAAGTGGGGAAAACGGAGAGATGGTTCACCAACTGTGCGTTGACTTCAAAAAAGCCTACGACTCAGTCGCAAGGCAAAGGCTCTACCATATTGTAGTTGAGCTGGCAATCCCGAAAAAATATGCCACCCTCATTCAAATCTCCATGAACGAAAACAAAGGGCCAGAAGAGGTGGGCCTAGAAATAAATGAAGACAAAACAAAATACATGATTACGGCGAGAGCGAGTGGACCTCAGGGAACACATATAAACATCAGAGGCAAGATATTTGAAAAAGTTAAAGAATTTAAATATCTGGGAATAATACTGACGGCCAGCAACGAAATGTCGAAGGAAATTAACAAAAGTCTGCATTCCGGCAAGGCTAGTTGGCACGCAGCCAGTAAACTGTTGAAATCCAAACCGCTATCCCGTAATATAAAGCTCCATGTCTATAGAACCATAATCATCCCGATTGTTCTATACGGATGCGAAACATGGGCTCTCACAAAACGGGAAGAAAAAAATTTCGCGTATTCGAGAATAAAGTTTTAGGGGGTGTCTTTGGAGGTAAATATGACGAAGAGGCAGGACAATGGAGGAAACTCCACAACCACGAATTGGAAGAGTTATACCGAAAACTCACATTAGTGAGAGTAATCAGGTCGCGAAGATTAAGATGGGCCGGACATGTGCGAATGGGCAACGATGGGACCGTGCATAGAATTCTTGACGGTAAGCCAACGGGAAAGGGACCGATAGGACGGCCGCGACGGAGATGGGAGGACAATGTTAGGTTGGACCTCGAGGAGATCGGAGTGGATGGTCGAACGTGGAAGGAGAGCGCACAAGACAGAGAACAATGGCGGAGTCGAGTGGGTGAGGTCATGAACTTCTGGGTTCCTACATGCCAATAAATATAAATAGAATAGAATAGCTGTGTGAACTTCTACGGATTTGGTGGTTATAATTTAGTGATATGGCAGACAATTTAGCTCGTTAAAGATGATCATAACAACGACGAGATACTAGGTTTGAATAGTGCGGATTACATGCATCGGAGAATATCCTCGGAGAGTGTCGTCATTTCTACAAATTACCAGCTTCATATTTATGGCGGAGTCGAGTCGGCGAGCTCATGAGATTCCTACAGGCCAATAAATAGTAGTAATTAGTATGGGGTATACAGGGTGTTAAAAAACTACCTGATTTTGGAAAGAGACCGGCAGAACGGCCGCAACGGAGATGGGAGGACAATGTAAGGTTTGACCTTGAAGAGATCGGATCGGCTGGTCAAGCGTGGAAGGAGAATGCACAGGACAGAGAACGATGGCGGAGTCGAATCGGTGAGGTGATAAACTTCCGGGTTCCTACAGGCCAATAAATAGTAGTGAAAAATAGTTAGGACTTTGGGAAATTGAATCAATATGCAACAATTGAACATTTGGTTCAATTTATCATGCATTTGATTCAATGTTAATTTAGGTATTGGGTTTGGGTTATTATATTGATTATAGGATTATATGTGGGGGAAGGGAATAGTAAAGCTTTACAAAGCACTACAGGTCCACAACGCAGTTTTTTATTTAATTACTAACGATTCATTTCCCTTATATTTGTTAAGATCCTGTTAAAGTTAAAAAAATGGATAAAGGAGTTTGTATCGCCACTACATTTCTTTCTGTTTCGTTTTTGTTTTTTTTTTTTATTGGAAGGCTCTTCCACCTTTAAAATTTCAAAGTCTAACACCAATATGAGGAAAATATATTTAAATATTCATCATCATCATCATCATCATCGGCACTACAACCGGGAACCGGTCTTGGCCTTATTTAGCAAGTCCTGAGGCTTGTTAAATTTTCCATAATGATTTGTTTTTTTCCGGGCAAGGTCATTAGTCTTGCGCCAGAGGCTCCCCGACGGGGAAACGAACCCCGATCTCCCACGTGACAGGCGGGTAAATATTCATCTAAATCAATAAAACACAATATATTTTAGCTCAATTTTAATTGCGAATTTATTTTATCAACTACTGTATATATAAACTCCGATGACACACATATAATGGGATATCGTTTTTTTATTTATTTACTCACGCTTTAAGCGTTTACTATTAGATGTAAACCTGCATTTTAAGATGTCTTTCCGTTTCTATACCAATAGTTTAAGCAAAAAGCAGATTACTCTTAAAAATAGATTCGCCCCCTTAGAAAATTCTGAAATTCTCGTATTTTATGTTCTTTTTCTTCCACAATTGAACTTAAACGTTCAATTTGCTCACATTGAAAACTTCGACAGGATAATCGAACCACAGGTTCGCCACAAAAATCCCCTAAAATCCAAATGTGCGGACCAGATGCCTTTCTTCAAACGAAATCGTTGAGAATCATAAAATGCGCGTCAACAATTTTATGATCCCTTAGAAAAATGGTTACCTAAAACCATTAACACAGTCAGCGTCGTTTTCCGTTTTAACCAAACCAAGTTAAAACAAACAACTCGCACCATAAACCGAACCACATGTACGTTTATCGCCGACCGACACAAAGGATCGTAAATGCTAATCGGCAAGATCCTTTGTTGATTGTTCTTTTGTGTTTCCTCTTTCGATCCCAAATTTGGGAAAGACAAAGAAAGGAAAATCTTTTTATCTGCAAGATAAGAAAAGTGTTCGTCCGATGAAAAAACGAAAATTGAGGGGTGGGTTAAAAATCTTGAAGTGAGTTAGATGGAAACGAGGGAACGAAAAGTTTGTGTGGTGACGTGTCCGGTATTTTTGAAAATAATTAAATGCTCCTCATAACTAAAAAAAAAAAAGATAGTGAGTTGTAAACCATCGTCTGTGCGTTAACGTGTCCTATGCGCTGTGTGTTTGTGAAATGTATAAGAAACATCTAGAATAAGGGAAAAAACAAAAGTACTCTTAATATATATCATCATCATCATTGGCACTACAACCGGGGACCGGTCTTGGCCTTATTTAGCAAGTCCTGAGGCTTGTTAAATTTTCCATAATGATTTGTTTTTTTTTCCGGGCAAGGTCATTAGCCTTGCGCCAGCTTAATATATATAGTAAGACATATAAAAGTAAAGTAGAACTTCTTTTATTACATTTCATAATAAGAGATGGAAATTAGTTAAAGAAAAAAAAACTGTCATTAGAGGATTGCTCCATGGTTGACTTAAGAACCGTATTGGACCTCAACGGTCTTTCAACAAATCAGCACCAAAGTACCATACATCAGGAGGAAACCACCATCAACACCATCGGAACGGACCTAGGCAAAGAAGGTAAGGCAATAAAATAACACAAAAAGATAACCCCACACAACGAAGAGGACGATTTTGTGCCGAAAATCATCATGAGCGACGAGGCGCATTTCCACTTAAGCGGTTACGTCAATAAGCAAAATCTTCGTTTCCGGGGCACTGAAAATCCGCGTCTGATACACGAAGAGCCATTACATCCGCGCGGGAGGAGTGATTGGGTCATATATATATATTTTTTTTTTTTGGGGACGCCATCGGCAATACGGTCACTGTTACCGGCGAACGCTACAGGGCCATGATAAACGAGTTCTAACTGCCGGAATAGGATGAGTGGAGCTTGGTGAACATGTGGTTCCCACAAGACAGTGCAACCGCACACACAGTATGAGCCACAATAGATATTGTGAAGGAAGCGTTTCCTGGTCGCATAATCTTTCGTTTTGGTGATTTGGCATAGCCAGCAAGATCGCCTGATTTAATCATCCCACACTTCTTTCTTTCGGGTGGAAGTCACGGGTTTAAGCCAACATCATCATCATCGGCACCACAACCGGGATCCAGTCTTGGCCTTATTTAGCAAATCTCGAGGCTTGTTAAATTTTCCATAATAATTTATTTTTACGGGCAAAGTTATTATTTATGCCAACAAGCCTCAGACAATCGCAGCCCTTAAGGAGAATATTCGACAGGAATAGTTATCACCGGAAATCTTGCGGAAAGTCATGGAAAATGGGATAAAACGGGTACAAATTTGTATCAACACTGGCGGCAACCACCTATATATAAAAAATTGTAAAGGTCCAAATAAAGATTTCTATCACTCAAAATCATTTGTTTTTATTTAGTAAAAAAGTAATTCAAAAACAAAATTGGATGATTAATTTTGCGCCACCCTGTATATGTATATATATACAATATACAATAAAAAAAGCTAAAAATCATAATAATGTAACATATTCAAGTTTTCCTTTTTTTTCTCTGATATAGTTTGTAACTTTTGTTTAAAGTAAAAACAATAAAAAATAAAAATACTGTACACCAAAAGGTAACACGTTTGTATAGAAAACAAAATAAATGAACATAGAATAATTTAGAGAGAGATGTACATAGAATAAATACAGACCCAGTAAATTATATCAAAATGCAATATGTTAAAATACGCTTAGCATTAAGAGTAATAGTGTATAAAAAACCATATATCTGTACTTTTGCATATAAATGCAAAAAAAAAGTGTTTCATTGTCGTTGTAATGTCCAGTCATTTAAGACCAATATACATCGATACCTCCTTTCCTTATCCACTTCCTCTCTGTCCGCTTGCACTGTGCTCTGATATTTAAGGGTCAATTGCTTCGAACTAACATTTCAGTTTGTGGCTCTGGAATTTGAGGAAGCTGAAAGGGACAACCTTATAGTTATACATCAGAAGAACTCGACAATCTCGAAGATATGACCAAGCAGCAAACTAAATGGAACAAGTTAATCAGCTCACAAAATAATCAGAAAGATGGCAAACATTTCTTCGCTGGTTCTACTTCTTGGAAAAGTGATACACGAAATATCTGTAAATTAGACTAGTGAACATCTACGGTAATTTGGCTGTTGCAGAGAAGCATATGCAATCCTTGACATTATACTTTCTTACTCCGAAGAAGTTCCAAATTGCCCCAAATCAGATCAACTGGAACCTCGTCTTCTTGGCTGGGCGGATACTTCGACTACACCATGGCAATATAAGAATTATGCAAGAGTATGAGAAAGAGCAACAACCAAGTCAGATTACGTTCTCGCCAGCACAGAAAACACAACTGACACGCACTGAAGAGAATAGGGTAGAAACAGCTTTTCATCCGACACCATTTATGAAGTTAGGTTGGTCCGAGGTTCTCAAGTAGTCTGACGACGATTCCAACTGCTACTTTACTTAGCGGCTGCATAATAAATATTCACATTGAACTCTATTATTCAGCCATCTTGTACCTACCGTACACAACCTCATCCAATAAATTCAAATGAAAGAAAACGTGTTCATTTATCAGTGAACTCCCTAAGAGAACACTTCGAATTCCTGGCCAATTGACTGACTTGATTGTATTATAATTTATTTTTTTAATTAATTAAGATTTTATTTTATACTTATTTAGGTTCAATTATTTAATTCGTTTTTCTCTTTCTTAAAACAAAAGGTACTTCACTTTATTTGGCAATAAATTCAAAGTTTTCTAGTAACAAAGTACTCCACAATATACAAACAATATGACTGTCGCTTCACAAAACCAAAGATGACTTTGGTTTTTTTTACAAGACAAACTTTATACTTAAGTTTAAACAACAAGTAAAAATATATCACATTTCATAACACATGTCGTTGGTTATCCTTCCTCCGATTTCCCAAATACACCGCCGTTAACGTAATGTAACATAAACTATTACATTGATTATCACCTCTCACTATCACGAGATGAATACAGTTCATACGTTGAACGAGGAATTCTGAAGTAGACTGGTACGAAGGTATCGCACGGTATAAAGTGATGAGAAACATTCTATCAATAGCGATAATCAAAAATACATATTTATCCAAATTAGAAATTGACACAGTGGGGTCTGTCAGCAGTGGTTAGTCGAAATCATCTTCGTCGCTCTGACTGAATTGTAATTCCTTTTCTTCGTCGGATGTGCAATCAAAACTATCTTCTGAATCACTGTTGCGTTCTATTGGTGGAAAATAGCCGTTTACCTCCAAGGATTGGTTGATATAACTACAAAGAAAGTTCCCATCATCACAGTAGTCTTGATCAGAATTCACATGCGGAAGCACTTGACACAATTTTCACAAGAGATGATTACGCAAGGATACAGCATGAAGATGATTGAAGAATAGTTACGGAAGGATAATTAAAGCACATCCCATCATGATATTTAGTGTTTAGTATGAGTTTTTTAGCACTTTTTCATTAACGACATCTTTTCTTGTTTTTGAAAGATTACTTACATGAATGGTTTGTTAAAAAGTAGACTTTGAAAATGAAGACTAGTCGGAGTTGTGATTTTTGGTTCTTGGATTCGCCATATTCAAGCTGTACAACAAGAGCAAATCTACCTTTTCGATTAGTGATACCATTAGAATGCTACGAAGATCATTTGAGAAAGCGGTGAGAGTAAGTACTTAAAGTTGTACGGTCAGACTGATATGAGACTAATACATGACAAATGAACTAATTAATTACTTTTTGAGTAGTCGATAAAAACGGAACGGAATCTTTGAAAAAATGCAACGTACCAGACTTCCCACCCAAAAGTATACAACCTGTCCGTAATCAATGGTATTATAGACATCGCAGCTTTAAAGCTTCTGAACTTAATACTAAAACCTTGTGAACTTATTTCAGGGTGATGGAAGTAGAACGAGGAAACCACTGAGCAGCGAAGCATGGACTCGCCACCCTAATACTCAAATTGGTTCCAGGACAATGTCGTGGCAATCGAATTACAAAAAGGATGTATTTTCCAAACGAAAAGGTACATTTTGAGAAATAATTGATGTGATGTCAATGAGGATGGTAGAAAAAGGATTATGGATACGGCTTTCAAGAAGATGATATTGGATTAGATGTGAAAGTCGACAAAGGCATGAAAGACACAGTTAAAAGATACGTTAAGAAGAGTATTAAATGAGAGAAAGAAAGGCCAAAAGGGGAGAGACGAAAGCGCCGAGCATAAGAAGCAAAAGAAACAATCAAGTGACAGAAAGGATGAAGATTTTAAAAAAGCCATTTAATGATTTAAAAAAAGAAAGGAATTACGCACTAGATGAGGCTCAAGAAAAGTTTTGGACACGTGAAATAAGATTCTGCAATTAGAAAATAAATATCGGGTTTTCCAATAGGGACTTGACAACTTTGAATTTAATTTGTGAACACACCCTTTCGCGGTGGCCATATGAACGAAGTCGAGTTCCTTTTATAAATGTTTTGATTGTACTTCAAGCCGATAATAAAGTTTTTGAAATATCTCAAATGGTTTGCGTTTTATTTTAAAAAAAAAGTTGTCAAGTCCCTATTGGAAAACCCGATATAAATTTTTTTTTGTTATACTTCTCTCAGGAGAGGCGAAAGTATAGCGTCTAGTCGGTGCGCCAAAATGTCACTAAATAACTGTTGCAGTTTTTCTTGCACAATTGCAGGTTGTAACGCTACGGAACACTCGCACGGGAAGGAAATTCCACAGCTTCCCCGCTCCGTAACGGAACGAGTTCTGATGTTCCCGCCGTCAGATGAACCACAAATTGTTGTCTTGTGATGCGCATATAAACCAAATTGCGCGGAACATTACCACAAATCTCCGAAGAACAGTACCCGTAATAATATCTGTAGAACAGACAAACATCGCTACGCACCTTCCATGTGATAGCGACTGTAGTCCCGACGTCAGCGCCGTGTCCCCGATCAGGCGGATCGCTCGTCTCTATATGCTCTCAAGTAGGTGGAGGGTATGCTCAGGAGCAGATCTTCAAACATGGGAGCAATATTCGAAGACGAATCTAATTTGGAATTTATATAGGAGAAGAAGTTGAGCTAGAGTAAAATATTTCTTCGCACTAAAAAGATAGCTCAGTTTTCCTGAGGCGGACCTGGCGACGTTCGACAGGTGTTTATGCCACGATACATTCCCACAGACCATGACGCAGAGCAATTTAAGGCTTTCCCCGGATTCGAAGGCCTGGCCATTCATTATCAGCTGTAGAATTGGCGATCCACTTTTTTTATTACCCCTTCTCTAGGGAGAGGCGAACCTATAGCGACGAGTTGGCGCCCCGAGATACCACCAAATAATTGTTACAGTTTGTCTTGAACAGTTGCAGGTTGTAACGCCCCGGAAACGTCTTCGTTGCATTGAAGTCGACAAGACTGGCCTTTTCCCACTGCAGGGCCTTATCCAGATCTCGATTCATCTGGCTACATCTCAGCTGGTGCGACGATAATGCACTGATCGGCCGATCACTCGAAAAAGAGAAAACAAGCGTATTATCATCCCTAAAACTTAATTAACTCGGCATTGATGACCTTTTCCATTACCTTAGATAACATAGACAGTAATGCTATCGGACGCTAATTTCGTGAGAGATACTATAGCATTTGGGATTGATGGTGAAGAACGTGTGATTCGAACTGACACTATGACAGTTCGAATCACAAAAAATTGAACCAAAGCGCAACCCACCAAGCTACTGTCCGTGTTTAGAATTCGATTTTTAAACGCAAGTATATTCCACTGATGTGAATTGTTATTTTATCGCTATGGTATACGGCTCTGATGCATTATCTTATTCGATTTTCGTTCGGTGTACTTCACTATTTGCTTGTGTATTGTGTGTATCTGTTAGAGACGCCACAATACTTTTTACCCCTCTTTGGGACTGGTTGAACTCAAACGATTTTCAAGCAGGCAGGAAAGGTCATTCGTTCATAAGATAAGAGAAAGAGTCTGCCAAGAATCGGCGATAGTTCTGGAGCACAGTTCTTAACGACTATTACTGGTATTCCGTCCGGGCCGGTTGCCTTCCTATAGTCCAGCCACGTAGAATGCGTTGAATAGTATAAATAGAATAAAAAAATAACTCAGTTACACATGTTTATGCCACGATACACTCCCACAGACCGTGATGCCGAGCAACTTCAAGCTTTCCCCACATTCGAGGGCCTGCCCATCCACTTTTCTTTGTGAATGTTGTATATTGTGTCTTCGTTGCATTTAAGTCGACGAGATTGGCCTTTCCCCACTGACTGCGGGACTTTATCCAAATCTCTGTTCAGAGAGTCGATCTGGCTACATTTCAACTGATGCGACATGCACTAATCGGCCGTTCAATCGAAAAAGAGAAACTGGCGTACTATCACCCCTAAAAGTGAACACTTTGTTACCCGTTAATTCCCACAAATGATTTATGTGAATCAAAAACAAGATTGGAGCTAAAAGAGAATTTTGAGCTACATCGGAATTAACAGGATACAGATCCGAAGACTCGCCGTCCACAACAACCCGGGTTGATCGATCGAGGAAGCTGTTCGTCCAGTCGCAAAGGTACTGGAAAAAGTCCGTATGAACGAAGGTTGCTCAGTAATGCCCCATGCCAGCCGCGGACAAAAGCCTCGGAGAAATCCAATGCGACCGCTCTTGACTCACTATGCCCTTCAATCGCAGATGTCCATGTATCGGATATAAAAGTAAAAAATCTCCTGTGAAGCGCTGCCATGAAATCGAACTGTATACACGCTCCTATCCAAGCAGCGCGAACAACGACAGCATGGCTTCAAGAGCATGGAATTAAACTTTTAAGGTGGCGAGCTTTAAGTCCAGACATAAACCCCATTGAGAACCTCTGGGGGATCCCGGCAAGGACGGTTTACGATCAGGAAAAGCAAAGCAAAAGATATTCAAAACGTGGAACAACTCAAAGAAAGAATTATTGAAGCATGAAATAATATACCAGACAACAGTTTAAACTTATTTCCAATCTACCACGAAGATTGTTAATTATTATAAGAAATAACGGACAAAACATTCCATATTAAATAAATTATTATACACAACATTAAAATGTAAATAAAGTTTATACTCTTTCATAGAGCGTAATTTGGGTTTATTCGGAAAACTAATTACCATTCCTGGCAACGAATCAATTAAGCCATTAAAGGGTTTTCTCTGAGTTGATGTTGGTTGACAATATTTTGTCACAAAACTAGTCATAAAAGTTTATTACTCATTCCAAGAAAACTGAAAATCTATGTTTGGGTTTATAATTTTCCACAGCACTGTTCATTTTTTTTTTTGTAGATAACCGTGACTCACGGGAATCAAACATTGCTGGATACATGTATGTTACACATGCTAGTGATCGAAGTAAAAAAAAAAAAAAACATTTTCACGGTATCTATTCAATGAAGATAGTGTTTTATATGGGAAATTGTATGTTGTGCAATCTCAAGCTACATATAGTTACACTTCCGTGCGACTGTAACTAGATACCGATAAGTTAGTTAATGACCTTCAACCTTTCATTGTGTGCATTTTTTCAAGATAGTTATTTTACCAATTACGTTTAATGTAATCACTGAGTAGTTTCAAACTATAATTTAATTATTTCATGCGATGACAACATTTAGTGTATTATGCAAGCAATTTCTAATATAGAAATTATTATTGTACTTACGTAGATTGGAATGTTTGAGTTAGCTCGTGTTTTAGTTCTCCTTTAGTATTAATGGTAAATATTCTCATAATAGGAATTCCAACAGCTCGATAGGCCCAAACGTCCTGTAAGATTAACAGATAAATAGTCAAAATTGGAATGTGATACTATATCAACTATAATAAAAAATTATATCCATCTGTTCTATAAAAAGCGATATTCCACCGATCCGCCCGGAAATCAAATAAAAAGCTCTTGCATTTTGCCCCGGGATCAGTTTGAAATTTGTAGACTCTTAAGAGACCCAGAAAGCTGACAAAGAATTCCCACCAATGTAAGAGACACTGTATCAATCAACTGAGTTATAATTAAAGTAAAAGTATTTTCGCTTCTCATACTTGACTAGCCTTAGAATAATATTATAACTTTGTAAAGACGAGATTATTTCTGCAGTTGGCGATATTACCGAATTATATATTATATACCTTATACAATGACAGTTTTGAAAGATGCATTGTTAGTATTTGGCGCAAGACTAATGACCTTGCCCGGAAAAAAACAAATCATTATGGAAAATTTAACAAGCCTCAGGACTTGCTAAATAAGGCCAAGACCGGCTGCCGGTTGTAGTGCCGATGATGATGATTGTTAGTATTTACTCTATATACTGCATTATACAAGAACAGTTTGATAAATCAGTGACTTTTTGAATAAAAGTTTTTTTTTTGGTTAATTAGCATATTATTTCTCTAAACAGCCTCCTCTTTTAGCTCGATACATTTAATCCAGCGTTTTTCCAATTTTTTTTATTCATTCCAAATAATAGGTTCCCTAAGGGCTTCAAAATAGGTGTTAGTTTCTGCGATGACCTTTTCTTGCTCGTTGCAACTAGTGGTGATGAGGGTGCTCCGTATAATACCGTGTTGAAAATAACTCTACACTCCAGGTGTTAGCTTGTGAGCTCAATTTCGATTACATTTAGCTGTGACACAAGAAACACTGGGGCGACTTCAAAAAAACAGTACAACAGTACGGAAATAGCAGAAAATGCCATGGAGAGAGAAGGAGCGACTATAACTTTTGACGAGAACAAAGGAGGAGATTAGCGGTGAGCGATCAAGAACAACATCATAATCGAACATAGGAACAATAAGGTGGACGTGTCGTCAAAGCTACGAAGTGGTTATATTTGACATTTCATGCATAAATTCTCCCTCCGCTTGGTAGAAACCTTGAAGTGGCGCGGGGGCTTATATGCTTTCAGTTGGGCTACCCATATCAGACAGGCTAGCTTACCACAAGGAAACAAATCATCAATAAAACACCGACTCGACAAAAAGAAGACGTAAGGAAAAACGGAAAAAGCGGGATATACGTGTCAGTGTGTGGAATGTTCGAATGTTATATAAACCAGGCCAGACACAAGGCGGTCGTAGAAAACGCGAAACAATATAAAATGGACATCGTCACGCTTCAGGAAGTTCGACTCCCACATCAAGTTATCGAAACTAACGGGTTCACACTGGAGTGTGGAGGTACCGACACACAATCTCAGAACCGACTTCATCATAAGCAAGAAAATTACGTCCCATGTAAAAGATTCAATGGTATACCGAATTCAACGCTCGATAGGTCAATTATACGAGGGTTGCCTTTTATATTTCGGGATTAGAGAATAAAAACAAATATTGATCATCGAAAATCACGTTATTGTTTTTCAAAATATTCCCCATGAAGATCTATACACTTTTGCATGCGTTTGAACCAATTGTCGAAGCACTTTTGCCACTCTGATTGAGGTATCTCCAACACATGCATTCTGAATGCAGCAACCGCTTCTTCAGGTATCGAAAAACGTTGACCTCTCAGTTTTTTTTTACGTACGGGAATAAAAATAAGTCATTCGGTGCCAAGTCAGGACTATACGGCGGATGACCCATCAAATCGATGTTTTGGGTGCTCCAAAATGCAGTTGTCGCAGCCGATGTGTGAGAGCTCGCATTGTCGCGGTGAAGAGTGATCCGTCTTCGGCGGTTGGTTTTCCAGATTTCTTGGAAGACAACTGGCAAACAAATGGTTGTGTACCACTCAGAATTGACTGTTCTGCGTTGTTCTAGTGGTACGGTTGCGACATGTCCAGTTTTTCCGAAAAAACAGGCGACCATTTGCTTGGAAGTGCCTCGTGCGCGAACAACTTTTGTTGGATTTGGCTCATCTTGAAACACCCAGACAGTCGACCGCTGTTTACTTTCGGGCTCATACGCGTAAATCCACGATTCATCACCTGTCACGATGTCATAGAGGTGTTTCGAAGCACCGCGACCGTATTTTTTGAGCATTTCTTTCGACCAATTGACACGAGCCTTTTTTTGGGCGATTGACAAATTGTGTGGGATCCCACGCGAACAAATTTTTTTGACAGTCAAATGTTTATGCAATATTGAATGTATGCTGGTCCCACTAACGCCTAAGGTTGTCTCAATCTCACGATTGGTCAGATGACGATCTTCCAATATCAGTTCGCGCACGCATCAATGGTTTTCGGAACAACAACTGATTTTGGACGACCTTCACGAAATTCATCTTGGAGTGAACTACGAGCACGATTGAATTCACCATACCATCGATAAACACTGGTCCTTGATGGAGCTTCATCGCCAAAAATTAAATTAAGTTCATCCATGCGCTGTTGCTGAGTTAATCCACGCCGAAAGTTGTAAAAAATAATCGCACGAAAATGTTGACGGTTTAATTCCATTTTTGGGCCGAGATGAATCTTTTAAGTTACTGTAAACAACACAAATAGCGCTCGTATGTCAAAACGTTCTGAGTGCGTATAACCTCAAAAATGTCCAACTTTACGACAGAGCTGTCAATTGCCGGATTGCAACGCTAGGGTTGCCATATCCCGAAACATAAGAGGCAACCCTCGTATAGACCTTAACTTGTTCTAACGGATGCAATATAGGATCATAAAAAATACGCTACAAACAAATGTGACGATTAGATGGCATCACTGTACACCGGGGAATGTTTTTCATTTTATTTAAGTAGAAGGTAGTATTTTTAACCGTATGGGGTATACAGAACAATATAAAATGGGCATCGTCGCGCTTCAGGAAGTCCGAATCCCACATCAAGTAATCGAAACCAACGGGTTTATACTGGCGTGTGGAGGTACCGATACACATAACCTCGGAACCGGCTTCATCATAAGCATTAAGATTAGATTATGTTGGTGCTAAAAATACAGGTCCCATGATACAATTATGTACTTATAAACGTACACGCCCCAACAGAATATACCGGCGAAGAAACGAAGGAGACGTTCTACGAGACCCTAGAGGAAGTATTTAATGGGTTCTCATCATTCGATGTTAAAATCCTCCTCGAGGACTTCAACGAGAACATTCGAAAGGAAGATATCTTCCAAGCAACTATAGGTAAAGAAAGCCTACACGACGTTTCAAATGATAATTTATTATTATTATTTATTTTTTCTTTTCATAATATCGTTTTTTTTTTATTGCCAACTACTGACGCTCGCGATGTTCTTCGGGTGATAGGTTTAATTTTTTTCGACCCATAATTAAATATTGAGTTTGTGCAACTGACACAAAAAAAAATCTGACACACGATCAATTTACGATTTAAAACTAATAATGGGAGTTGGCGAGTGATTAACATGTTATAAAAAAATCTGACACACGAAAAACTTTTTTATATAATAGAGAGATAAGTTGTGTTTATTGTTCTACTTTAGGTAAACATATTTATTTAAACTTTAAAACTCAGTATAAAGAAACTTAAAATCTGTATTCACTTTACACAAATACTGGTAGGAATAAAAACGACCCCGACTTCGAACGGCACTCGACACAAATACTCGACTGGGACGTACGCGTCCCCGACGCGATACGGGGAGCGGGAGAAAAACCGACCGGCTCGGTCGGGTGATGGGAAACGACTCAGCATTGCTCTGCTCGATGCAGAGCCACTTCACAACTGGGGTGAGTTTCCTCGAGAGAGAAAGTGTTTCTCTCGTGGTGAAAACAAGGAAGAAGGACTTGGTAATGCACGTGTATGTGTGATCGTGTAGATCATAGTGTTTATCGATGCGTTTCGGCAAAGGATAAACGAAAACTAAAACAAGGGAGAAGCGACCTAAGGCACCCTTCTGTAATTAGGGTTCAGCTAAATAAATACGCTGCCACTCATTAGGTGCTAATAGGTTTGGGATACATCATACAATTTGTATATCGTATCTTTGGTCGTTGTAAGAAACGGATTCTTTATTTGCATTTGTTTATGCTATCGAATTCGAATCCGGCGGCTAAGCGCGAAGTTGGTGATTGTTTGGAGATTCAAACTAGGAAAAGTGCTTGCAGCTGAATCAATAGTTGCAAGTCATTGGGATGCCATTTAGATGATTACACAATGACGGTTGTTTATAACATTTATATCGATTGTAAATGGCATCTATGGCAACTCAACGGTCGAATTCCAGTCTGAATATTTACACCAATATAGAATTCGGTTCTTGGTTGCTAATGCTGAGATGCATTGATGCATTTGGGAATGCCCTTGTGGGAGAAATTCTTTTCAGGTATTTCTAGGTAATGCGTTGAAAGCATTAATTATCCTTGAGAAGGGAAATGTTTTTGATGCGGGGAGATTGAGGTGCAAATATAGGTTGCGAATATGGGGGGTTCTTCAGGTGAGCTTTAAGAAACCCCACAATTGTATGATTTTAGGGCCCAATTTCCAGGACTGTAATTTGTTAAGAACAAGATGCATGCCAATTTTATCAAATGCCTTCTCGAAGTCAATTGACAAAATTGAAACAGGATTGCGAGATGATAAAGCGTTTGTTGTGTAATTGCCTATATGTAGAAGTGCCTCAATACAACCCTTTTCTGGTTTGAAACCTACTTGGTTAGGGCTAATTTGATTTTTTCTTTGTGTAAACCATTGGAGACGCTTCGCGGTTATTTTTTCCATTATTTTGGAAATACAAGGAAGAAGAGAAATTGGGCGGTCGCCACTAATTGAGCCTATATCCTTTTTAGGTTTTGGAATTGGAATGACCCAAGCAATTTTCCAACTGAGAGGTATAACTCCAGTTGAAAAAACATTGCTATATAGCTTCAAGAGTCTATGCTTTATTTCACGAGGTATATTTTTAAGCATCGGGTAAGAAACCCCCGCTTGGTAGAAACCTTGACGTGGTGCGGGGGCTTAAACTACAATGAATCATACGCTTCCAGTAGGGACATCCATGTCAGACAGGCTAGCGATGAGTAACACACAAAGATCTACCACCCCTAATCCAGGGTGTTACGTGTCACCGTGCCCATTGGATAGTTTGCAGCCAGGGGTACACCGGCTGTATTATAACGGCGCCTCTCTCACACCGGCTCGAATCAGAGCAGTAAGCAGATCTTACCATATCAAAACGAGACTCTGATGTAGCGGACTATATGAAACCCCAAGACTGGTGGGAACAAAAATGAATAATCAATATACCCAAAACAATCTCACGAAAAACCCGGTAGGCGTAGGTGTGATGAGCCGACACCACCATAAGGGAACAAATCATCAAGAAAATACCGATTCGGCAAAAAGAAGGCGTAAGGAAAAATGGAAAAAGTGTGATATACGCATCTAGGCGTGGAATGTTCGAACGTTATATAAACCAGGCGCGATACAGATTGTCGTATAGACTGCGAAACAATATAAAATGGACATCGTCGCGCTTCAGGAAGTCCGACTCCCACATCAAGTAATTGAAACCAACGGTTTTACACTGGCGTGTGGAGGTACCGATAGATATAACCTCGGGACTGGCTTCATCATAAGCAAGAAGATTACGCCCCATGTAAAAGATATGCAATTTATTAATGACCGAATGTCTGTGCTAAAAATACAGGCCCCATGGTACAATTATGTATTTATAAACGTACACGCCCCAACAGAATCTACCGACGAAGAAACGAAGGACACATTCTACGAGACCCTAGAGGAAGTATTCCATAGGATCTCATCATTCGATGTTAAAGTCTTCCTCGGGGACCTCAATGCGAAAATTGGAAAGGAAGACATCTTCCAACCAACTATAGGTAAAGAAAGTCTACACGACGTTTCAAATGATAATGGAATTCGAATTATCACGTTCGCAGCGCCCGAAGATCTGGTAGTGAAAAACACGAACGATGTTCAAGCACAAGCAAATCCATAAAGCCACATGGATATCACCCGACGGCGTAACGCGTAACCAAATAGACCACTTCCTCATAGACAAAAGACACTACTCGAATATCCTTGACGTAAGATCATATAGAGGAGCAGATTGCGACTCCGATCACCTTCTAGTGATGGGCAAAATTAGAAGTCGGCTCGCAGCAAACCCAAATGGGCAGTCACGGGAGACAAGCAAAAAGTTCGATATTGATAAACTAAAAGACCTACGCAAAAGGGCTGAATATCAAGAGGAACTAACGAATAGATTTAGCATTCTAGAGAATGGGAGTAGTGAGGAAGAGGAAACCAATAATCTGGGCACTAAATTGGTATCGATCAGAGACACAATCAAACAAACAGCCCAAAAGGTATTAGGATTTAAGAAAACAATTAAGTCCTAACCTTGGTTTGACGATGAGTGCAGGGCGAAGATCGAACAACGTAAACACCTCAGATTGATCCACTTAGAAAGATATGGTGAAGTCAACGCAGAAAGATACGCGACAATTCGGAAAGAGACAACGAGACTTTTCAAACGCAAAAAACGCGAATGGGAGAAGAGTTGGATCGAAAAGATCCTAGAAAATGCCAGAGCAAAGAATATCAGAGAGAAGACATGCCGGCATAAATTCGATTAGAAATGGCTACCGAGGGAGAGCCAAAATAATCCGAGACACAAACGGCTGTCTGGTCACAGAAACAAACAATATCGTGACAAGATGGAAGCAGTACTTTGAAAACCTACTCAATGTGCGCACCCAACAACCACAAATAAACGTCGCACCAGACGTACATACATCGATTGAAAAACAACAAGGCTCCCGGAGCCGACTGCATACCGGCAGAGCTTGTGAAGCATGGAGGAGGGGCAATCGACCGAAAGATCCTCCAACTGATTAAAACAATATGGAAAAAGGGAGTCACTCCGGAAGAATAAAAACCTCAATGGTCGTCCCCATTTTCAAAAAAAAAAAAAAAGCGACAGATCTGGCTGCGAAAACTACAGAGGAATATCATTGCTCCCAACCACATACAAAATACTAACATATGTCATACTGGCGAGAATCACACCGCACGTAGAAGACATATTGGGAGACTACCAATGCGGATTCCGTAGGAACCGGTCAACGAGCGACCAAATGTTCACAATAACGCAACTACTGGAAAAGAAGTGGGAACACGGAGAGACGGTTCACCAACCGTTCGTTGACTTCAAAAAAGCCTACGACTCAGTCGCAAGGCAAAGACTCCACCATATTGTAGTTGAGATCGGAATCCCGAAAAAATATGCCGACCTCATTCAAATCTGCATTAACGAAAACAAAGGGCGAGTTAGAATAGAAAACGACCTCTCAGAACCATTTGCAATCCGGGACGGACTATAACAGGGCGACGGCCTATCACCATGTCTCTCTAACCTTGCCCTCGAGTATGTCATCAGAAAGGTACAAAACGACAACATGGCCGGATCACCCCTGAACGGGGTCACACAAGTGCTCGCGTATGCGGATGACATCGCCGTTTTGGGCGATAATCTAGAAACTGTAAGTAAAAACTGTGACATCATCATGCAAGCGGCAGAGGGTGGGCCTAGAAATAAATGAAGACAAAACGAAATACATGATTACGGCCAGAGCAGGTGGACCTCAGGGAACACACATAAACATCAGGGGCAAGATATTTGATAATTTCAAAGAATTTGGCGGAGAGAGAGAGAGAGAGAGAGAGAGAGAGAGAGAGAGAGAGAGAGAGAAAGAGAGCCCCCGAGCGCTATACTGAGGCCAATATTTCCATGATGAAAATCAAGAAATGATGAACAAAAATACCATGACAGTTGGACAGTTTGATTTGGGCAAAGTGCCCCCAAATGGATCAGCCAATGTGTATAGTATAACATTGTCATTATTGAGGAAACCTAACGATAGATAAATAACTAAATAAATGATTGAAATCGTGTTTTCGCTTATTTCAATACTGAAAGCGCAGCTGAAGGACAGGGGACCGACTAAATTTTACACAAGAGTCTAATACAAAAAAGATCCATATCTTGTTAAAGTGAACCTTCTAAAGTTTAGATGGATTAACGAGCTATGGAGAAAATGCACCCAATACAAAGATATGAAAACGAAAAATATGTGGACAGATGGATTTGTTTACACGAGGGAAAAACATGGCATACGCATAAAACGATGAAATTCCGTTTAGCTAGTTAATGATCAGAATAAAAACTTACATTGATTCGATTTCCATACCCAGCGTAAAATGGATTCTTTTCCGGAAAGAGGGCTTGTATATCAGATAGGCAGGCAATTTTAAACTGTTCGGGTTTCTTCTCAATAACTTCACGATGAAAAGCTGAGATCAATGAAGTCGGATTCAAAAGCAGAGGTCCATCAGGTAATTTCACATCACCCTGTCTTATGGAGCGTAAATATTCCCGCGTAACTCGAGATTGTCCGATTGCACGGGCTGACAAATACAACAGCTTATATCCGTTCTCTTCTATTTTCGAAAATAATTGTGCTACGCCCAATTGTGCCCAGTCTTTGCCCACCATTGGTAGAAGATGACCCAAAACATCAGATTTGGTTATAGTTCCATCAATATCTGAAATAACTACTTTGTCACTGTGCTTCCAGCGGAATAAATAACATTTGCATCTTGTCGTCCCTTGGTATGCTGTTGTAACACTAAATTCAATTTCATTCATTCCTGGTTTTAAATTTAGTTTTTTCTAAAATGACACAAAAAAAATTGTTTCTCATATTTTTTGATTTACACTTGGCAGCAAACCGAACTTACAATCGAAACTGAACTGAGTCGTAAGGTTTTCTTGAATTTCTCATTCTTAAGTGGTAGCTTTGATCCAGATAATGACTCTTGGGACAGTTCTTCATTATCAACCGCTGCTGAGGTATTTTCGGCCGTTACCTCCTCGGTCTTGCTCAGTGTATTCTCGGTAACACTGACATCTGGTGATGTTGGACGCGAAGTTTGAGTACCGACTGCAGTCTGGTCAACATCAAGTCCTAAAAAGGAGTGTTATAATAATTTTTTATTATGATATTGTGTTTAAGAAGAAATACGAACCTTTATTATCTTCGTCCTTGGAATCCATAGCTGGTGACTTTATATTTACTGTGCTACCACTCGCTGGGCGACGCCAATACCACCAAGAACGTTTTGCATTCCCATTTGCAGCAGCTGCTGCATTAGCGTCACCGGCCGGACCTTCATCAACTTCAGGCTTCGAAATGTCCACTTTCGAATTAAGCATTAGTTGTTCAATAGCACTCTAATATACAAAGGACAATAATAGGAACAATAGTTATGCATGCCAAGATAGGATAATGGATCAAGTCAAGAAATTAGACAAACTTACGTTAGTCAATGGTTTCTGGAATGTGATTATTGTCATGACGATTGGACATGCAGCAGCCCAGGTGTAGTATTTGCCATTCAAACGAACGATTAAATTTGGCGAGGAAAACAAGCTGGGATCTTGGCAGACCTGAACAAACCAATACAATTGTGCGATTTCATTGGGATTGCATATATATATCTGGTTAATTGTTCTATACTGGACTGAGAACATTTGATGAATGAATTTTGAAAATTTCTGTTAGTTACACTCTATTTAATTATTTCATTCTCGTTATCATTAAACATTTAATTTTAAGAAATATGTACAATTTTTATGATGCAGGAAAGAATATAATGCATATCTAATTTATCACCAAAGGACCTTCTCAAGTAGAGAGAAGGTAGATCTCCCTGAATAATAGGGAAGAACAAATATGTTGGAATAAAACTTGATACTACCAAAAGAGAATAAACAGAGACGTCGAAGTCAAACAAGGTGGAATTGGAGTTGACATTTCTCAGCATCCGTGAAAAGGGTTCCTTCAGACCATAAGCGGTCCGGTGGGGGGGAATGTGGAGAAGGCGGGGATTATGCGTATTTCGAGGGTATGTGTTCAAAGGAATTAAGTTATGGAGGTAAGCGTAGTCCGGAGAGGATCCGATGAATGAACATTATGCCAGCCAGGACCCTGCGCTCTTCCAAGGGTTCTGAGGTAGATTAATTTGAGACGGTTAATGTACGGGGGAAGGATTAAGAGGTTTTCCCATCCTAGCCCTCGGA
This sequence comes from Microdon myrmicae, assembly GCA_963931805.1. NCBI lineage: Eukaryota > Metazoa > Arthropoda > Insecta > Diptera > Syrphidae > Microdon > Microdon myrmicae. The sequence continues at coordinate 27,018,172 of OZ007496.1, forward strand.
AAGTGAACCGAAGGAAGCGACGTTGAATACTTTCGATTCTACAGATATGGGTCTTGTGATAAGGAGACCATACCTGGCTAGCATATTCAAGCAGGAGAAGGACGAGGGTAAGGTAAAGGGACGTATGGGTCGGACAATTCCTTAGACAATCGTTTCACGAATCCGAGGGCAGAATTGGCTTTTCGGATCCTCTTATCGATGTGAGAGAGGAAGTTAATCTTCCTGTCGCAAAGGACCCCAAGATTTCGGATACATTGAACAATAGCCAGGGGTTGGTTATGAAGGGTATAGGAACGTGAAGATAAGTAACTACGTTGTACACCGAAAGGCATAACAAAACCAAAATTGATAATGTATAATTTAGAGTGCCAGTAAGTTAATGTAAGAATAATATTTGTAAAATGGAATTTAACATTTAGTTTTCAGTAAAATCTGTAATTGAATTCTCAATAAATGTGGAGATAAAACATAAAACAAAAAAAAAGAGTGAATACACTTTCGGGAAAAGGTTATAGATTGGCATTTGACAATGTTAAGTACAAAGCAATTTTTGTCAAACCAAGTCGAGAAGCTGTCAAGGTTTGATTGCAGCAGTGCAGAATCAAGGGGTGACTCAATGATCTTGTATAACTTGGTATCATCAGCGTATAGAGACAAGCTGGAATTCTTAATGACCTTATCGACGTCATTAGTGGCAATTATAAATAGGAGAGGACCCAGGTGGCTACCTTGAGGGACCCCAGAGTCGGCAAGAAAGGGGTTGTATATCGTGGACGTGAACCGAACGGAATAAAGTCTATCCTTTAGATAGGAAGAAGTCCTTCAGCAATCTAGATTCGAAGCCGAGGGCGGATATTTTGAAGAGGATTAGGCTGTGGGAGATTTTGTCAAATGCTTAGCTGAGGTCGGTTGAGACTATGTCGACCTTGTTACTTATGTCCAAAGCCTCACCCAAAATCGCCAAAACCCCCCTCTCTACGCCCCCTTTCATAATTGCGTCAAGTAGTATATTTGCATGAAGTACTTTATGCAAATTTACATAAATTACTTGGCAATCCCGGCGCAAGACTAATGACCTTGCCCGGAAAAAACAAATAATTATGGAAAATTTAACAAGCCTCAAGATTTGCTAAATAAGGCCAAGACCGGTTCCCGGTTGTAGTGCCGATGATGATGATGATGATGATGACTTGGCAATAATAAAAAATAAAGGCGTTGGCGTCGAAATAAAAAAAAGGCGTTAAAACGAAAAAGAAAAAAAAATCAATTGATTAAAAAGTTTGATTGGAATACGTATCGCCGCGGGTGAACAATTTCAATATATTATGACGCATATGACAATCAGTACTAGAATATTCGAGAAAGTCCGAAACAAAGTATTAGAATATTCTAGAAAGTACTGGAAAACTGGAGACTATGAACAGTAGAACATTCAAGGCTATGGAACGGACGGAAACGAAACGCTGAATCAGAATGAGGAAACGGTATAAACACGTCGCACACAGATCATGGAGATGAGGAAGAAGGAGAAAGTGAAGCAAGCGATAAGTAAGAAGTAAGAAGTGAGCTGTCAAAGACGCCATAAGTACGGAAGCGATAAGTCCAGAAATCGTTAAGTGTACGGTAAAAGTGACGGTTGTTATTAACGGACTAATAAAGTGTTACATTAAATCAAAATCGATTTAACGGCTCTTATTTATTAAAAATAATTAATCCAGCGAACCCTAAGCTCGCTACAATTGGTGTCAGAAGTGGGATTAATTATTGGTGAAGTAAATAAGTCTGTGAAAGTGTGTTGTGACTATGTCAGATCGACATTTGGAGGATCTTCGCGTTCCTGAGTCGAAGAAGGAACTTGAGGACCGGAATCTGGATAGCAGAGGACAGAAGCAAATTCTTCGACAGCGTCTGCAACAGACTAATAAAATGTTACATTAATTCAAAATCGATTTAAGGGCTCTTATTTATTAAAAATAACTAATCCAGCGAACCCTAAGCTCGCTACAATATAATAAAACTATCGCCGCGAGAACGTCAGACAAAATTTGTTAGTCACCCAATAATTGTTAGTGATGTACAACGTAACAGTGTAAAGGAAGTGAACTCAACGAGATTGGTTGTAGTTGATCGGAAATTGAGAGAACCATGTTGCCTTGATGAAATAAAAGATTTGCACCGAAAACTAAGAGATCCGTATAGAATGTTTTCGAGAATCTTGGGTAAGTGGGACAGTTTGACGATGGCGCGGTAGTACGCGACATCGTATTTGGGACCCTTCTTGTGGATGGGGGTGATGGAGGAGGTTTGCCAAATGTGGGAGAATACGCCTTGAGAGAGTGAGAGATTGAAGACCAATGAGAGGGGTGCAGACAGAATGGATGAGCATTTCTTGAGGATTGCAGGGATACCATCAGGGCCCGGTGTAAACTCGTCTTTGAGTTGCAGTAGCTTGGATTCGATTAAGGTCGGATTAAAGGAGCTGTGGAGAAGAGGCCGAGGGAAAAGTTAGGTAAGTAGTTGAAGAATGACGGGTCAGGAACAAAGGATTCATTAGTGAATGACTGATTGAAGTGAATGGCAAAGAAGTTAGCAATAGTAACGGGATCGGATGAGGTATGAGAGTTTAAGGTAAGCGATATGTGGTGGCGAGTGGACTTGGAAGAAGATCACGAGAAGAGGGGTTTGGTGGTAGTCTATGGATGTAAGGATGTTGCTATGGTATACGGCTTTAATGGATGTGCTTTTGATAATTCGACTTGTTTTTTAGGTGGTGTTGTGCTTCACTATAAGTCGCGTGTGTATCCGCTAGAAACGCCACATCATCATCATCATCGGCACTACAACCGGGGTCCCGGCTTGACCTTATTTAGCAAGTCTCTCCACCGGAATCCGGTCCATATCCGAGACTTGTTAAATTGTCCATAATAATTCGTTTTCCAGGCAAGGTTATTAGCCTTGCGCCAACCTTTCTCAGGATGTCGCTGCATGCATTGGTTTACTACTTGGCGGGTGCTAAAATAGCTATCCAGGGGTGTCACGTGGAGACTGGGTGTCAACAGGGACAAGGATCGTCCTGGCCTTCGACGGGTTGAAAGCAGAGACTTTGCCCTGTATGGTCGCTCCCACCCCCCAGAAACGGCACATATATGCCTATAACTTATCGACCGCCGAGAATATACTTCAAAACTATATTATAGATGTCGCTATACATACACTCTCTTAGACTATATAGTACGTGCTTACTATTGTAAGAGCACGTGTATCGTCAATCACCTGCACGCTGCAGTTCGAGTCGTAGTTTCGTGTTTACCGTTGTTATTTTGCCTTTATAATTTATTTAAACGTTCTGACTTATGAGTGGTAAAGTGTATGATGGCCGCAAAGGCATTAAAGAAAACTATTCAACGCGAAGATGAAGCAAAATCGAAAGCAGGTGTCCGTCTTACCGTCATTCTTTCAATCACGATTCGGAGTATGTTACCGCGTCGGCAAAAAAAAATCAAAATGAACGATGAAAAGTGTGATAGAGAAGCGGATGAATCGTTTGTGTACCATTTCATCAATTTTCTAATTATTTTTAGTGCTATTTCTCAAGTTGTGATATGCAGTGAATGCAAAGGTGACGTGACATCAGAGGACAGCAGACGGGGGCTTGGCTGCAAAATTATTGTAAACTGCAGGAATTGCAGCGATCATTCTATAAACAGTTGTCCATTAATTAATGATCGATAAAAAGTCAACACACATGTGATGAAATCTATGGCAATAAAAAGTTCTGCGCTTTCATCGATCTTCCAAAGCAATTTTTTCAAGTAACGTACGATAGGATTATTTCTAATATTTGGTAGCAAATGCGTACCCACTTTATGTTTGAAATGTTCCGCTGAAAAAGAAGAGTATTGTATATAGAGCACAATAACAGCGATGGGCTTACAGTATCTGGCGACGGTTCGTGGAGAAAGCGAGGTTTTTCCTCTCTTTTCGGACTGGATACGTTAATTGATTGATAAGTGTTGGATGTTTGTGTCAAATCAAAGTATTGTAAAGTGTGTGAGTATTGGTAGAAAGATTTTTCTGACCAAGAATTGCATTGTCAAGCAGATGGAGGTCGACGCCGTCATTGACATGTTCCAGCGCTCCAAATCACTTCATAATGTGACATACCTCCGTGGCGTTAGACAGAAACACACACAATATTCAAGCCAATACAAACACCGAACGAAAATCGAATAAGAAAAAACATCAGCCGTATAGCAAGCAATAAACATAGCAATTCCACATCAGTTGAGTGAACTTGAGTTTAGAAATCGAATTGTACACGCGGCAGTGGCCTGATGTGTTGAGTATTGGTTCAATTTTTTGCGATTTTAACCGTTATAGCGTCAGTTCGAATCACACGTTCTTCCACTATCATCACAAACGCTATAAGTCAATTACACTACCGATTTTTTTTAAACAACGCGTGGACAAAAAGGAATTTCGAAATACTCTCATAAATGTCAGAGCCCAGTCCGAGGGCATGAAGAGGAAGTGGATAAGGAAGGAGGGTATCGATGTATATTGATCTTGAATGCCTGAACATTACAACGACGAGGAAACACATGATCAAGTAGAGCGTGCCATGTTCGTATGGTTCGGCTAAAGAATGACTCTCTATGTTTATGGTATTTGTGCGCTTGAAGATGACTTGCAACGTGAACTGATGCGCATTCAGATTGATGGGTGTCGCGGGGAAATGTCTGAAGGGGCGGAACACATTCAGCAAGTTCAGTTGAGCAACGACCGGGATAAAACCAACAGAAAAGAGACAGGCATTATACGTTGCCCCTATGTTCTAACGACGGAATTGATCGACTTACGGCTGGGTCCCCAATAAGCTTAACTGCTCGGTTTTGCATCCTATCGAGCTCGTACAGTGCAGTTTTGGATGCGCCTGAACAAATATTGGAGTTGAACTTCATTTCGGGGCGAATATACCTAAGCCATGTAAAGGTTGGATGGAGTGAAGTATCTTTTGCATCTTTTAAGGAACCGCACACATTTGGTCGCACTTTTCGCAGCTTTAAATATGTGGCCATTCCAGTTAAGAGTCGAATTAATTCGAGTGCCGAAAATTGATGGTTCCTTGGCTTCGTCGAAGCAAGTGCCGTTCATCGACAGGATATTTACTTTGGGGTTTCTCTTTGACGACAGGAGACAGCACTGAGTTCTTAGAGCATTGAACTCTACTCGGTTAGATAATCTCCATTGATATATCTTGTTGAGGTCGGAATCCAATGCATTAAGGATCACCTGCTGATCGGTAATGACGTGCGTAGAATTGGCTTGGGAATGTTCGTATGAGTATGAGAAACTCAAGGTCCTATCATAAGCAAACGAGTGAATTGGGGTGTGGGTGACGGACAAGAGATCATTTATAAAGATAAGGAAGAGGAGGGGGTGAGATTTTATAACATGGACAACATTAAGGAGTGACGAATATAGAGAACCATCTGCTACGAATTCCCGATTATGTTGAAAGATCGCTTCTCATATGGATAAACGAAAAACAAGTACAAAGCGAAATCGACTTTTTGAAAAGACAGCGGATGTGAAAGCTGTTCGAAGAGTGCCGCGGGTGGATTGTTATTTGGAAAGCGATTGGAGTTCAGTTTTCGACAACTCTTGCCGATATTCCATCCCATCCGATGCTTTTCTTGTAGTCGAGCTCATGGAGGTTGCGGTATAACACCACATGAGTGAAACTTTAAACCCGGCATTTAAGATTGTACTGCCGAGAACGCAAATAATTCTAATTACATATATAATTAGCACAGAAATCACAAAAGAATTTAGCATTAATTTATATGGGCAGAATTATTTCGCTTAAAGATTGTTACACACAACGATTACGATTCTGGGACAAATTGTGATCGATGCACTCGGTTCCACTATACAGGGATTAACTCATTGACTAACTTGAATATTTAAATTGAATGAGGCAATTAATTTGAATAAATACTTTTCAAAACACAATAACTCTAACGATTATTCAATAAACATAACGAAATAAAATAACAAGTGAAAAGTGAGGAAGCATTTCATTGTGGCAACACTTTTCAATATGATGTGGGCGTTACCATTTATATGTACTAACAGAAATTTTTCAAACAATTGTTAATTTAATCAAATTATTAACAACATTCCAACAAAATAGTTGGGGTAAAAAGCCTTTTACTTACATCGGAATACTTAACTATATGTCTATTAAATTCTTCATCAGTCGGGTCGCCTTTCTCAGTTCGTCCGCAAAGTGATATGGCTACAAAATCAAGATATCTGCAATAGAGAGTGGATACAATTATATTAGATTAACCCAATACGAAGATCGGATGAATAATTAATTTTTCCTTTCTTTTCTATGAAATGGTTTTAATAATCGCCTTTTGTTTTAAAAACCATTCGTGTTTCACAATTTGGCGCAAAAATTTAGATATAGTTATAAGATCCGTATAGCTTCCAACCAAAATAAACCCCGTTAGATGTCTGTATACAATCTTTTTTTTTAATTTTATTATTCGGTATTTCGCTGCCAAAGTCAAGGTAACAACTAACTTGTTTGCATAATTCGATCGCTCCAATCTCTACGTAAAGAAGAGCTTTTGGGGGAGCGATTGTACGGAAAGCAACCTTTAACGCACACCTCGCGTTCGCATCAATCAAATATTAACTGTGTGTGAGAACTAGGTTCCATAATTGGGTAAGTGCGAAAATAGTAGCAAAGGTTAATCCTCTAGGGGTAGAACCATTAGCTTATATAACAATATACGAAGATCAGTAGCTGGTCAAATGGTGGTGAAATGGCATGAGCAACACTGGTTCCAGAGCGAAGGTACCCCAAATACAAGATATACATTGCCTTCCAGATTGTTTTTTTTATAGACGGCATATAACGAGCATATTAAGTTACTGTGGCAAGGCCATACTTTTGTTTTTTATGAGTTTGGCATCTGTCAATAATAATCATCAGCGCACTTTTCCAGCAAATTTATACAACAAACATTTTTCCTTTGGTAATCATGACTAATTGTTTTGCTTTTCTGTTTAAATTTACAGAAATCGTCTGTCGATTTTATTTTAATATACTTCACTCGGGAGAGGCGAACCTATAGCGTGCACACGGCACTCCGAGATGCCACCAAATAACTGTTGCAGTTCTTTTTGAACAGTTGCAGGTTGTAACCCTCCGGGAACACTCGCGGCGGAAGGGAGTTCCACAGCCTCCCCGCTCTGTAACGGAACGAGTTCTGTTGCAAGGATGTTCGCACCGTCGGTAGATGAACCGTTAATTGGTGCGATCTGTCGGATTGTTTCATGGAGCGCATATAAACCGAAATGCGCGGAACAATACCACGAATCTTCGAAGAACAGTACCCGTGATAATATCTGTAAAACAGACAGATGTCAGCTATGCGCCTTCGATGTAATAGCGACTGTAGTCCCGATGTCAGCGCCGTGTCTCCAGACGGGTGGATCGCTCGTCTCTGTATGCTCTCAGGTAGGTCGAGCATATGTTTAGAAGCAAAGCTCCAAATATGAAAGCAATATTCGAGCGCGAGTCTAATTTGTGAGGAGTGGATGAGGAGACCGAGTTTTGGATGATCTTCACAAATGTCCAGAAGTTTCTACTACCTGTGGGAGAGTGTAAAATTTTTTGTCTCACTCTCTGGTAATGCAAGAACATTGTGCGTTGAATATACGCATTGCAGTCATTTCTAGCTTTCTTAAATCTTTTCCGGTTTTCCTCAGTATTGTTTGATTTATAACAACCGGAAGCTCAACTCTTTAGCCTTAATGGCTTCTCTGCACCCGGAATCGAACCACATATTTCTCTTGGGTTTGATACTCTTTACCCTGTGTGGAATAAAGGTTCGCATGCCAAACAGAATCGTGTCCGTCAATGTGTCCGTAATAGAGTCAATGTCACTATTGAGGAAAAATAACGACCATTTAACCTCCCAAAACAGGCGTTCAGACCTTCCCAGTTGGCTTTCTCATAGAACCATACTGTTCGTTTGGGAGTTTTCTCGTTGGTTAGAGAAAATTTAGCTGACACGACACTGTGGTCTGAAGTGTCCAAGGACGAAGAAACTTCAATTGTGTATTTGTTTGGGTGCGAGGTGAGAAACAGGTCCAGTGTGTTGCCGGAATGGGCATCTATATCTGGTACCCGTGTTGGCTCACTGACGAGTTGAGGTAAATTGTTTGATTCAGCAAAGAGCTGAACATACTGGCCCTCAGGTGTAGTGTGTCCGGAGTGGCGAAGCCACTGAGAGTTATGCACATTAAAATCACCCGCAATAATGATTTCAGTGTGCGAAAAGAAGGTCAAGATCTTATCGATGGAATTAGATAGGCGCAGCGAATTCGTTAAATAATGCGTTTCTAGCCAAGTTTGGGCTTCTGTAAAGAAAGCAGTAATGTATGATATGTTTACGAACGCGAAGTTTTAGCCACGGGAAATTAAATCCTGGATTGGAGCAGACGCCATATTGTGGCAGAAGCTGATAAGCAATATCACTTCGTATGTATGTAGCTAGAGCACGATGTGGAAAGAACAAAGGCACAAGGTTATAACTAAAGTAAAATCAGAAATATTTTATTAGTTATTACCTGAGTCTCGCTAAGCGCAAGGATTGGTGGTTTATGGTTACCGATGTGGGCAGACACAAAGGAGAAATTGCATTTTAAGCCGCGAATGTTACCTAGATCGACATGAAATTCCCGTTTCATTGAAATGGCCTGACACAGAAAACCAATGCCGCCTCAGGTAAGGATGCAAGTAGGCCCGGGCGATAGATAAGCGAAAGCAACCACTACTGGTGTTATGCCCTTGTAGTAGGTGCCCCACTAGATCCGTGCCGAAATCCAGGTCACATCCCTTTCGTGACGAATATTACGTCACTCAAAACACCAAAAACCCTCCAAAGATTATAAATCGATCAAGAGTATCGATGCCCGAGGGACGCGACAGAGGTGCGAAAAAGAGGAAAAACAGACACAAGGAAAGGAGAGGGTATGAGTTTTCCCGCACTGTACAATTCCACACAGTTTTTACACTGAGGCGAGAGCCCCTCGATAGTATAGTGGTTAGTATACCGCCTGTCACCCGGGAGACCGGGGTTCGATTCCCCGTCGGGGAGCCCCTGGCGCAAGACTAATGACCTTGCCCAGACAAAATAAATCATTATGGTAAATTTAACAAGCCTCAGGACTTGCTAAATAAGGCCAAGACCGGCTCCCGGTTGTAGTGCGATGATGATGATGATGAGAATACCATACATATCACTGCACTACACTCGTATGCGTTTGTGGTGATCCGTTTGTTTACTTCGGATCCCACTGAAGACTTGACGCGCGAACCGATAGTGTAATTAGGGTATCTTGTGTTTACTTAAGATACCCTAAACGGATTACACAATTGATCCGATGGTATGGATCACGAGGCAGAAGCGCACGTGTTGACTCATCGGTGGTTAGTTAGCAACGCCCAGCCTGCCAAGAACCTGTACACTTCCACACAATTTTCACACTACGGCGCGAATCCCATAGATATCACTGCACTACACTCGGACGCATTTGTGGTGATCCATTTATTCACTGCAGATCCCACAGAATACTTGACGTGCGAACCGATAGTGCAATTAGGGTATCTTGTGTTTACTTAAGATACCCTAAACGAATTACACAATTGATCCGATGGTACGGATCACGAGGCAGAGGCGCACGTGCTGAATCGTCAGCGGTTAAATGCAGGTTGGATGCAGGTGACAAACCAAAACACACCCCCAAGCCCGATCTTCACCCAAAAAAGGTTATGGTGGCAATTTAGTGGACATCGAAAGGAACAATGCACTTTTAATTTCTTCAACCAAGAGAAACGATAAACACTATCAAACATTGAGGATATCGACATATTGCATGCCAACTTGGCTGAAAAGCAACTTGCGTTGGTCAATAGGCATGGCCCGATCGTTTGCATGACAATGCTAGACACCATACTCACCAGTAACGGTGCAAAAACGGTTGCAGATGGAATTTGATATTCTTCCGCATCCATCCCCTACTCTCCTGACATTTCCCCAACGGACTACCATCTTTTCCGCAATCAGGATTAATTTTGCCGGCAGAAGGTCCTCTGGAATCGAGCAGAGGACATAAAAGCCTTTGAAGATTTCATTGCCTCAAAAAATCAACAGTTCTCCGAAAAAGGGATATTTGACCTTGTATCACGTTGGAAGAATATTATAGATGACAACGGATCCTATTTTGATTGAATGATATTTTACGGAAAAATAATATTGGCTTTTAAATGTTTACTATAAAATCGGTTATTTCATGTGGTACAAACCAATAGTTTGTTTTTTTTTTCATAGAGAAACTGCTGTTTAAACCAGTCTTGCATGATATCAAACAAAAAAGGAGGAATGTCCGTAAACACATTTTGTCACAACCACTAATAGGCACAAATAGTGCCATTTTACACATGGAAGTAAAATAATAGCAAGACTATTCCTACTGGGTGTTATTGCATATATGAAAAGAGAACAATAAGTTGTAGTAGTTTAGAAGTCTGAAATTATGTTCAGACTTTTAGAGAGAGTGTGGTGGTTATGTATTAAATCTATATTTTTTTGCTCATCTCAAAGCTGAACCATCCTGAGAAAGGTTGGCGCAAGGCTAATAACCTTGCCTGGAAAAACAAATTATTATGGATAATTTAACAAGTCTCGGATATGGACCGGATACCGGTGGAGAGACTTACTAAATAAGGTCAAGACCGGATGCCGGTTATAGTGCCGATGATGAAGATGATGATCTCAAAGCTGAAGAGATCTCCCGGAAAACACAGTTTGGAGCATAACCGCGAAACTCTACTTTCTCCCATCTAATAAAAGCGCACCGTTTTTCAGTTAGTAGGTCCTTCAAATACTATCAAAGAAGGAGGCCTTTAAAATACTATTTTCTTTTCAAATCAATCATCTTCAAAAACTATTTTCTCCAAAAATAAATGTTTAGGCTAGGAGAAGAAAGGTTTAGGCTTGGAAAAGAAAGGTTATTAATAAATAGGTTTCCCCCTAACCCAAAAAAGAGTGCCGTCACACACATATAACAATACATTGAACTCCTTCTCCCAGTAAAAGGTTAATAATTATAAAAGCCTAACACTGTTTTTAGTTGGCGAAACGCTAAACCAATTCAAAAAACTTCGCTTTAGATAAACTCTGAGAAATATCTATAGGGTTTTCCAATAGGGACTCGACAACTTTTTTTCGGTAGTAAATTTTTATAATTTGCAGACGGTGTTTGTTCGTGTACTTAACCATGATCAAAATGTTGAGTTTCTGAATAAATTGACAGTAACAGTTCGATGATTAGTGAACGGGTGCGTTCACAAATTATTTTCAAAATTGTCAAGTCCCTATTGTAACAACCCGATACAAATAAAACTTACTTAGCATCCGGTGCAAGTTTTCCATCATCATAATCAGAGTCCACACTTTTTAGTCCTTCCATTGAACTAGGACTTTGCGGAAGACTGGTGCCATTACCACTTTCTCGGTCATCTTCATTAATGGCTGTGGTGTGTGGCTTTATCGATGGGAAATATAAAGCAGCCATTTCCGGATCCATACCCTCGGCGTCCAGATCCGCTAGATAAACACCGTCATCGGTGACGTTCTTTCGCATCTTATTAGTCTTCTTCATGAAGTTGAACATACCACTCAGCATAGAGTTCCGTTGATTTTGTTGAGCATCTTCCTCTTCTTCATTTTGTGTAGGCAACTCTCCCCACTTCCATGAAGCCGAAGTAATATTAACATTGGTTTCTTTCTCTCGTAAAGATATCTCTAATTCACTATCACTTTGAACAGGTGTCGTAGGACGTTCGCCACGTGGACCAGATGCAACTTCTGTGTCACTGAAAAAATGTATGTCAATATCCGGAATACGAGCTGTTGACGATATTGGACTGGTCTGGCAATCATTTACACTGGAACTTGGAGCAACTGTTTCAGCAGTATTTATACTTTCATCAGTTTTTATAAATGATTCGTCATTTGAAGAATTTGTTGTATTCGTTATTGACACAGTATCTGGTTCGACATCATTGCTTTCTGCCTGAGTTGAGCTGCCTATAGAACTGCTCGAGGAACTTTTGCGTTGTGAATTCTTTTTCTTCATTTGCGACTTCTTTCTTCGCTTCTTTTTATTTTTTGATTCATCCTTGTTGGTGGTATCATTTAAAACTCGATTGGGAACTTCTTTAGAGATCTGATCACCCACCGATTCAATCTTGTTGATGTCATTAGCGTTAGGAGCGAGTTTGTTGACTACTTCAGGCTCTGCAATAACTTCTAGTTTAACCTCTGGTAACCGATTATCGACAGCTGTTTCTACAGTTTTCTTATTAATGTCCTGGAAGTATATGAATCGATATTAAGGAATACAAAGAAATTACTGCAGTCTCTTACAATTTTGTCATCAAATTGAAATATTTGTTCTTCATGCTCAGCCCATTCTTGGCGGAGTTTTTGTGTTGTATACTCCTTAACCTTCTCGGTAAGATTCCTTCGCTCAAGGGAGTTATCCGTGTGCCTTAAAAGAAGAAATTTAAAAACGTTCAATTAAAACCTTTCTCGCATACATTTAATGTAATTATATATTAACATCAAGCTCCACAACATTTAACTCCATGAGATACTACTTGACAATTATAAAAATAAGAACATAAGAATAATAGAAATAAAACAATTGGCTAATATACCTCCGGTGAGTAAAGTCAGATATTTGATTCAGAAATTTCGGCGCCGTATCCTCTGAAATTATCTCTTTTGAAAAATCGATTGAGTTTCTTCGTGGCAATGGCAGGGTCATCGATACATCTTCACTAGCTTTTCTAATTAGTGAAGAAAAGAAAAAGAAAAAAAGGAAGAAGAAAAAACAAGAAAATGACATAAAGTCAACAAAAAGAACAATCTAAATAAAATACTATTTTAGAAAAATATAGAGGAAGATATATTACAAAATAGGGAAAGATAAAGCAAACAAAAAATAACAGAAAATGAAAACATGGTGATTTAATTATGCTAAAATTAAAACAAAAAGCATTTACATGTCTATATAAGAACGGTTTTTGTGTATATTTTTGAAGGACATTTATCTCGCTAAGCAACACACTACATATTTTGCTCAGACTCATGCAGTTTAATAAAAATTGGCTAGTTCTACGTACTTAGCTTTCTCCTTTGTCTCATCAATGTCTGCTTCACTGAAATTCTTTGGGAAATAATCGGTTGGTATCGGTGATGTTGCCAAATTGTCTGGCAGCTCTTCAACATCTTCTTCGGGACACTCTTCGACAAAGAACGCTTCACCAGATTCGCCCAGTTTCATATGTATATCCACCGGCTCGCCATTAATTTCAATATCAACCTGTGGGTAATCGGTGAATATAATATTATAACCGTTTATTATTACTTGTAACGCTTTTACAACGATAATAATAATACAAGTTTCACTTTAAATATTCTAATTTTATAAATCCTTAATCTAATCATGCATGATATTAAATGTAGACATTTATTGTGAATGGGTTACTGAACACACCCATTTAATGTTGGATACTATTAGACACGACACTTATTAAAATATGGCTGCCTTTAGTTGTGCACCAAAATGGAACGATTCGACATCTGCAATCGTATTGTTGTAGCTGGCTATTATAAACACAACAAGGAAAGAAGGGAAATATTTTGGATATTATGATTGCTTTGATGTCGTTCGAGACAACAAAGGAATCGACATTATTGAATACAATTAGACACATAAAATATTATATCAGATCAAAATCATTGTGAAAATAGAAGTTCTTGGTCTAAATGCATAGGACAAGTGTGAAAGTATAAAACCACTAACTTAGACGACTTGTGGGAATTCTTTTCGTCTTTTGTGGTCCGTGGGGGTCAGTTCCCTTTCGAAACCCTGATAGATGGAAAACATTCGTTTAGATATGAAAGTTCACATGTATCATTGTATCAAACGAAACCTGATTTGATAAAAAAATATGGACAAACCACAGCACAATAACAATAGGGCTCTTAAACTACGATCCTTCATTTCAACGAAAGTCAACAGAACGTTAAAAGAAGAAGGTTCAATCGGCAAAGAAATCAACAAACTACTCGAATGTCCACAACTGGTTCCCATTTTCCGTTGCTCAATATCTAAGGCTATTAGCAACAACTTCAGTTCCTCTTCCATCCTTCTATTTGGTTGGAAAATTGGTGGTATACATCAATTGCCTTGTGAGGATAAGATTAACTTAATGCTGCTAATTCCACAATAATGCCGCTGTAGTTATCCTAAATCACTACTCCCATCCAAATCCCCAATATTTCCTATAATCTTAACCTTATTCCCATAGTGAATCATTGAGCGACAAGTTAAATCAAAAGTTAATTTGTCGCACATTGATTCAATTCCTAATTATCTTACCCTTATCCATAATCCAAACCATGTTCCCCAATTGAATCAGATGCACGACAAAATTAAACCAAAGTCCATTTGCGGTACATTGATTCAATTCCTAATAATCCTAACATCATGAAATGCTTAACTGTAAACGCATTTCATGATTTCTCCTTCCAGGAATTTATTCAAATAAATTCCTAACTTCCCGGAATCCTATTCGAATTGAAGCACACAAAATCTTGTTTGTACTTCTTGGAATTTTTACATAAAATTTTGATAAATCTCGATGAACCAGAGTATAAAATGGCGGCACATTTTTATTTCGAGATGAGTGGACATTGAAAAGGCTTTTGACACAACCTGGATCGAAGGTCTCGTTTTTAAATTACTGAATACTGGCCTCAGTAAAATTCTGTGTAGTATGATCTACCAGTTCGTTTTAAACAGAACCTTCCAAGTTCGAGTGAATGGAAAGCTTTCCCGAACTTTCAACGCCGCTGCAGGCGTACCTCGGGGCTCGATTCTAGGCCCCATTTTATTTAATATCTACACTTCGGACATTTCTCGCCCTGTGGATGGTAAAGTAAACCAGATTTGCTATGCGGGTGACGTCCTAGTGTACACGCCATCTAAAAGCCCAAAACTCGCAACAAACCGACTCAACCGTCACTTGGACGAACTGTATCAATATTAGTCGATGGAAAATTCGACTTAACCCATCTAAAGCAGTAGCTATAATTCTGAGTAGTAAACACTCCCAAACTACTTCTCGATATTCACAGAGTATCCGAATACAAATAGGAGGTACTACGATTAGACCACAGGACAGGATGAAATACCTTGGGGTCATCTATACCCCAAAAATGAATTTCATCAAACATGTGACCCACATTATCAAAGGCGCCTCGGTCGGTCTAAGCAACTGCACAACATCTTGAAGTGGAGCAACAAAGTTGACACCAAAGTTAAACTTCTCTGCTGTAAGCAGCTAATCCGATCTGGAATATCATACGCCTTTCCCATATGGTCCTGCATATCTTCGGCCCAAATGGAAAGAATTCGAGTTTTCGAAAGAAAACTCCTCAGAAGATGCATCAACCACTTTAGAAGGCCCGACGGTCGCCATTACCCGAACTCTCACCTATACGAAGGTGCCTCCATTATCCCTATCGACGAGTACTTGCTACAATTAGCATATAAGTACCTCGAAAGCATTCAGAACAGCGAGAACTCACTTGTTCGGGAGTATTGCGTTCTTGACCCTTCTCTCTTTCGATCTCTTCGGATCAGACCACCACAATTTCTTCTTCAGTACAAAACTGAAGAAAGCACCCTTCCCAACAACATTCTCCATTATAATAGAGGATTCCTGGACCCATCCCATAGGGTCTACTGCCGACACACTACAAATACGCACGCACAGTACAAGACAGCACAAACACACACACACATACACACCGACCAAAGCGCAGATTATCAGACGCCAAAGACGTGATCTGCGTTTACTACCGCACTCAAAACCTGCCGGTCTTGTACGATATCTTTCCCACCATCCCCCCATCCAAGTAGTTAGAGAACAATTGAACTAACCCTGCCCACACTATCATTAGATACGTCCTTCCCCTTTCTTTTCAGATATCTTGCGACCAAGCCCAACATCTTCACGCATGTGGGTGATTCTGGCTACGCAAGATGACCTTGTCTCCCCTAAAGTCGGCCTCTCGCCACCCCATTTTTAATTTTTTTATTTCGAGATGAGATGGGTTCCAGAGGCCGAACCCCTGGTCATGAGTCGAAATCCAGAGGATCCGAGGTACGACCAAGTATTGTGGAATAAAAGTTAAATAAACAAAGTTAAAATAAAATTACAAGTTTTTAATTTAATACTATCCCCTGGTCACGCTCACCACCGGTAATAATTGCTGGTTACACTCATCACCGGTAATAACTGCGGGTCCACCCCACACCCGCGGCCAAGGCATATGGTACCACTGTCTTACAACACGGTCATCCCAAGTCACTTACTACCAAGGGATCCATACGAAGGAAGCGAGCCATCGAAGATACCAAAGGCACGCAAAGGCACTGAAGCGGAAGGACCAATCCTGCCATTGAAGACCAGCGGAACAGAAAGAAACCGTCTCCCCGAGTCCGGGGTAAGCTAAAATAAATTTTTCGAAAAATAATAACCCAACACCACGAATCTCCAAGGAACAGCCCCTGCGATTATGTTTGTAAAATTTTATAGTGCTGCGTTTTCGATTAAGAACAGAATTCCAAACATGTGAACAGTACTCGATTGCTTGGGAGTCGGAGTAAAATATTTTTAGCTTTAAACAAATAACTTAGTTTCTAGGACGCAAGCATGGCGATATTCGATGATGTATAGATGCTGGCAACACCGTGACAAAGTTGCTGATCTCCTCTTCTCAAGTATCAACGTAAGTGACAGTAGTTATATTTGAATAGCCGAAGTGCATGGACATGAAATAAAAGATGTATGTACATTCTAATGTGCAAAGTGCACGTGTTTTACTTATTAAACAGCAAATACAACCTGGCGCAGCCGGTTTGTGAAGTTCAAAACAATTAATAAAGGAATAACTAGAATAAAATAAAAATTAAACAATTGGGCGAGAAAACTGTGAGTGAAATGTGTTACCAAAAGCCAGCTCCATTGTCAATGGACGGTAATGTTAAAGAGAACTGGAGGCAATTTAATGCTATGTGGGATGGCTACACGGTTGCCACTAAAACGAGCTGCGAGCGTCAGACCATTCAAGTGGCTAGATTTTTATCATGTGCGGGTGAACGGGCAATTAAAAATTTCGAGACATTGGGACTCACAGAGGACAACAAAAAATCGGTCAAATATGTCATCGGAGCCTTTCGGGCATATTGCGTACGTAGGGTATGTTCGATACCTTTTTTTCCCGTCATCAACATGAGGGAGAACCGTTCAATCTGTTCATGACGGCTATTACCAAGCTAGCGGAAAACTGTGAATTTGATACCGGAAAAGAACATATGACCAGAGATCGCATAGTCATTTTTGTGGCAGATCACAACGTGCGACTACAGTTATTAAAACAGGACAGTTTGACTTTAGTAAAAGCAAAGGAGATCTATGGGGGGGAGTCGAGTGTCTAGTACGACACGGGTTCACTTAACTCCACCAAACACTCCACTGGGCAAATAGGACTCCGAACTTTCAACAACGAGGAAAAGCAAAATATAATAGAAACTCAGTCTGGTTTGTTTAGTTACCTAAACGTACTTTATTTAACTTCTGATGGCACTGTTTCTTTATTTTAATTGACTTTTCAATTGGAAATTCCACTTAGTTCTAATACAGCATGTTGTTTTAATGTACGAGTCAATTGAAGTTGGTTTTATAATTACATCAAAGTTAATGGCATAAACTTCATTTAATTCTAACCCTGAATTCTCGTTTTAAAGCACTTCAATATTGGGAACGATGTTAAGTTATATTCTTTTACAACGCCTGGGGAATCACGACAGAAACTAATGACGGAACCGACACAGTATGGGAAAAACGCACTTGAATAGAATCAACTTAATAAAATGAACTTGAATTCAGATACGCTATGACGATCCACTGGTGACTCGTAAAAGTGGGTGCGCACACTCCAAGGAATATAATCAGACTCCTTGTGCCATTGCACCAAACATACCGCCGGTCGCACATGGGATGGATTTCCACCGATTTGGTGAGAAACAATTTTCATCTTCCATCTACCCGACAGCCAATGAGAACGCGATTTGAGTTTCACTGGGAGGGTTTCCACTGATATCGTTCAGATAGATTGAATGGCCATACCTTGGAAGGAAGGGCAAACAAAAAATGCGTTGGTTGGGAAGAAGAGAAACCAACCAGTGGCTGTTTAAACAAATGATCGTGCACAGAGGCTGAAGGCCTTGCTATAGTAAACAACATATTGCTGGATAGATTTTTCTGTTGATGTTATGTCAACAGAAAATTCGTCCGCGATGGCGAGCGCTAGGATGGATGAGTGCATGTTTGGTTTAGAAAACGAATCATAGGACACGGCCATTGCTAGGTTGTTTAGATAAACAAATTATGTGTCGTGTCCGATTTGATGATCGTTCATCTGTTAGGCGACCGATCATGTGTAATTTGGCTTGCAGCTGTGCAAGCGGGCAACTTGCCAGGCTTGTCTTTGGACCAACGGATGGTTGGGAAAAGTAAACACAGAGGGATTACTGTGTATATGATAGACATGGTTGCCGGCAAGAGGACCCGGGTAGATTCCCAAATGGTTCGTGCTGGTCAAGGGTGCCGACGAGAGGAACCGATTAGATTCCTAAATGACTCGTGATGGTCATGGGCGCCGGTGAGAGGAACCGAAATGCTTTAGCATAGAAGTGATGTGCTTGATGCTGTGGCGAGATGATGATCTTACCGTGGGTGTATATTACAGGGTAAAGATGATTGAAAGGTAGCTTAACGCTGCTCGATTGCAGGTAAGGGAAATGTCTTTATTGCAGGCGAGAAATGGGAAGTTGGATTAAGGGAAATGGGTGGTTCTTTGGCAATGCTTAAACCCCCACAGATCTGTCGTGTGGCAGAAGAGAAATGCAGTCAAAAGGCATGGAGAATGAACGTACAGCGATGGTGACAACACTAATGAATGCGAGTGATCGACATGATAAAATGTTAAATGTCAATGCTATTAATTGTAATTCTAATTTCAGACTCGAGAAAAGAAGAGATCACCAGAAATACACGGATTAACAAATCAGTAGAAAACCGAATATACCATGCTTTAGATGCAATCGCTTTCATGCGTTAGGAAAATGTCCAGCTGAGGGTAAAAGGTGTATGTCGTGTGGAAAGTCCAATTACTTCGCAATTGTGTACAGGGAGCGTAAAAATGCAAATGGTCGAAGGTTCATTAACGAGATTAGTAACAATGATGATGATACTGAAGATTATTTCGCTGATCCTGAAGATGATTCGGTGATGTACATGAGTACTATGAATGTGCTTAATTTTGCCTCAAATTAAAAAAAAAAAAAAGTTGGTTCCAAAAACTAAAAATTATGAATTTAAGTACTGAGTTCAAATTGAATAGTGGTGCCAAAGTGAATTTAATAACAAAGAACTTGATGAAGAGATTATATGGTGGCGAACAAAAGGGAATTGTGGTCTTCGCCCATCACTCGCTTGGCTGCGTAAAGTCAAAGAGCGTTTAAGATGTCTAATAGGGTTGTACAGATGGTTTATTACACAGCATATGCTCATATATGGTTGTCCAGTATGGTTTAACATAGGTCCAAATTTGATGGAAAAGATTCGAGTGTTTGAAAGGAAGTGTCTGAGAACCTGTCTCAGATTATATCGAACACCGGAATCGGAATACAAAAAGTACTACTCAAATGAGACTTTATATAATGAAGCCTGCATAAATAGGGTGGATAATTTTATGATTAAATTAATCAGAGGACATATTGCGAGAGCAATAAGCACGTCCAATGACCTAATTTTCGGGGCTTATTATCCAAATACTATGAGAACGTGTGTCGCAATGGTTTTGTTCCACCAGAGGCGTTCCTTGATTTGGACATGAAAGGGCTTATACAGGATAGATCCGGAATTCCGCTGATCTATCATGTAAGTAGATCATCCGAAGACGGGCGATTGTGCTACGAGCCGGAAGCAACGCGCACCGAAGAAGATCTCTTGCGCTTCAGTAGGGCTATCTCCCACAGAGACCGGGACGATAGTATTGGACAGCGTCAACCGTTCTGGTGGTTGAATGGCATATAAAGACCTGGATACTAAAGTCGGTAAAGAATAACAGTATTATCAGCCAGCTTACATAGACTTAGCTTTTCTAGAATTAGGGTAGTATAAGATTTAAGTTAAGTTAAGTCAAATTTATGACAGGAATTAACTAAGTTCGATTGTACAAGTAGTTTATTACACAACACCTAACTAGATTTGTTGATTTGTAAACTGAAAACTGCACAAGACAATGTCCGAGCTAAACAATCGTGATAACAGCCCGAACTCTCATTCGATTACCAGCAAGAGGATGAATGGCGTTTGATGTGGATAACTGAGTAGTGCGCATCCGATGGTGAAGTGGCGACGACTGACTGAAAAACCGTTGCGCACATTCACTAGGGTGGCATCCCTTTCTCCGATGACGAGTAGTCAGCTGGCTCGTGACAGTTGTCATGTGACCGGCGGATGGCGAATGTACTAGATTCCTCCAGTACATTCATTTGCGTATCCGCAACATTAGATAAGATCAATGATATCCAGTCCGTCTCAATGAAATCAGAAGCGTATTGTGGGTTTCGAATACATATTGTGGGTTCAATTCTATTGCGTACGGAATATAAAAATAAATAAATTGACGTTGAATATCTTGTGGTTACACGCTACACACCACCGATTTTAGAATTGATATCTTGTATAGATTTCATCCTGAGAAAGGTTGGCGCAAGACTAACTAAGACTAAAAGACCTTGCCCGGAAAGACAAATTATTATGGACAATTTAACAAGTCTCGGATAAGGACCGGATACCGGTGGAGAGACTTGCTTGATAGACCCCAAAACAAAAAGCACATACTAAGACCTCACCCAATACCAATTTTACCATTTCAGAAAATAGGAGTGGATATATTAGAATTTCGTGGTAAACCCTATCTTGTAGCAATTGACTACTACTCAAAGTGGATAGAATTATTAAAAATAGAAAATAAGACTACAAGTAGTGTGATTAAGATTTTAAAGAAAATATTCTCCATTCACGGTATACCTAGAATTATGGTTTCGCATAATCAGCCTTTCAATTGCTTTGTGCTAAAAAGTTTTGCATCACATATGAATTTTGGTTTCGTTTACACTAGTCCACGACATTCGTAATCAACCGGATTGGCTGAAAAAGCAGTTCCCAATACGAAAAACATGCTAAAGAAAATCAAAAACGTTGAGGACATAGATTTAGCTTTATTAGATTATAGATCAATGCCAATCCCGGGTATAGGTTTATCCCCTGGAGAACTGTTAATGTCTGGAAAACTGTGAACTAAGCTCCCGATCCATGAAAAATGACTGAAACGAGTTACATGTGACAATATACCGAAGCTTTTAGAAGACAAGCTGAATCGAATGGTGAAATGAGCCGCCATAGAAAGGTACTCGTCCATAGGAGAGGTGACAGCGTGGTGTACAGAAATAACGACAAATGATAACCGAAACATTTAGAAGCACATCATAACCCTTCCCGGTCCTATTGGTTAAAAAATGGAAGTAATAATATAATCCGATATAACGCAGTGCACATAAGGAAGTCGGTCGATGAACCTCAGTTCAATGTGCCATGTGAACAGACGTCCAGTGTTACCAGAAACTCAAAGAAATTCGTAATTCAAACGTTCGGCCCACTATCCAGTGTAAAACCATCAGGAAAAATTAATGAAAAAAAACAGTAAAGAAGTACCGCAATTAGAATACATCACTAGATATGGTCGCTCGGTTAGATTATTTTAAAGCCATAATGAAGTGATGGAATTTATATACTTTATACTACCTACCTACCTTTCGAAGCCGCCCTTCTCTCCGCATATTCCGCTCACCCCAACCCAACCAAAAGATGGCCCGAGCCACAAAATATCATAAGCCAAACCATAATCTAATTCCTCTCCCTTGCCCCAATCCCGATGGCCACCTTCATTCTAAGCCCCCCTAATTTGCGTTTTTTCAGAAAATTAATTACCATTCCTGGTAAAAAACCAATTAAGCCATTAAAGGGTATTCCCTCAGTTGGTTATATTTTGTCGCTATAATACACATTAAAGTTTATTACTCATTCCAAGGCAACTAGCAAGAGGTACATACGTCTGTTGCACAACGGATTATTATACATTTTTTTAACAAATGAAGGCGTTAAACCTTGGAAATTTTTTCTCGATTGAGGGCGCAGTTTGGTGATGATACACTGTCTCAGAATGGTCTGTATACGTGGGCCAGAGAATTTAAAAATGGGCGAGAACGTATCGAAAACATCTTAACTCTTGGAGAATTCTCATCGGCAGTCGGCAAAAGCCGCGTATCGAAACAAAAGACGATGTATGCCCATTCAAGATGTCATCTTTCTTCATGACAACGCCAGGCTTTACACCGCCTCCTTGACAAGGGATACATCCTTATAGCCCAGACTTGTCTCCCTCTGACTATTTTTGTCCGCACCCTTGAAGGAATAAGTTGGAGGAAAAAAATTCGAAAGTAATTAAGAAGTCGAGGAGCACGTGCGCAATTGGCTTAAAACTCGCCCTAAATCTTTCTACGAACAAGGGATATTAAAGCTTCCTAATCGGTGGCAAAAGAGTGTAGATCACGCAGGAGACTATATTGAAACATATTGATAGTATAGGTAGTGTGTAACATTATTCCACAAAATAACTGTTGTAGTTTTTTTTTGAACAGTTGTGTTGCGGATTGGCAGTTGAATGTGCTGGGATGTACTGGAAAAATCTAGTACATTCGCAGTGTAAAGACCAACCCCATTAAGAAAGGATACAAATAGCCATTGCTCGTTGTGACCGTCCACCGGCGTGAAGTCCTCTTAAGGAATCAACACCGGATCCAGCAACCTGTGGATCAAATCCATCGCCGCCCAGCTCGCGGCACAACACCTGAAGAACAACACGACAACAGTGAAAATAGTTCAGTGAAAATATTTAGTTCTAGAGAAACTGGAAGCGAGCACAAACGAAATGCCAGCACCAATGACAGTTGAGTGGAAAGTAACAAAGGCTGCATTGGCCAAACGCCGAAGACTCGCCAAAGCAGAACGTCTGACTGAACGCAAACATCAAGAAGCCGAAGAGGAACGTCTGCGTCAAGCCATTGAGGAAGTAAGCCGACGCAACCAGGAAGAAAGGCCTAAACACAAGAAAGCTGAGGAAAAAGCAAAGAAAGTGGAAACGCCTGGCGTGCCACCGGGCCCACCGACTAACCTAGTCGATATGTCGGATCTGGACACCGATGCAGAAAATGACGAACCGCTACAACCAGCCAAAAGAGCGAATCGCGAACCAGATCACTCTGAAGTAAAGGAAGAAGAACAACTTACAAGTGAACAGGTGACCATGGTCGGGGAGCTTATCGCCGCCCAGTTCGCGATACAGGACACCATCGCTCGCACCTTCCTCAACATGCAGGACAAGGGACAACCAACCCTGACCAGGATTGAGACAACCAAACGCGCACTCCGCGCCGAATGGGAGGTCATCTCCAGGCGGCACCACGACATCTTCTACGCGGCGGCACCGGAAGATCAACAACACGCGTACTTCGCGGAGGATTTGTTCGGCGAGACCGAAGAAATATACCTCGAGGAACAGACGAAGCTCCTCGAGGCCCAGTACGCGCTCGATTCAGCCTCCCCAACTATGGCCAACAGCATCAATCGCCCCCACCCTAGCGGGCTGCCCCCAGTGCAACTGCCAACGGTCGACATTAAGCCAGCGGAAAAGGAACCGCACCCCAGAACAGTGGGTAAGGATCAGCAGGCCGCCGACCAAAGTGCCGCCTGCCCAAATCTCAACCCGACCAAGGTCCCGATGATCGACCCAATGCCGAAGACCAAACAGAAGCCGATGCCGCGCACGCCTTGTGAGAAATAACATGACATGGCCGTTCCTCGTGGGTTGCGAACTTACAACTCCGACCCAGAGAAACTGGTTCCCTTCACCCGGATTCCAGAGCAAGCAGTGGGCACGGCGCACATAGGATCCGTGTCAGATCCAACGCCAGTGCCTTCCACGAACACGCCTTCGACTGTTCCAGCAACAGCAGCCGGCCCAATGACCAACCAGCCCCGTGTACCGAGACACACACCCGCCGGCACCCCTAAAGCAACAGGTCCCTTGCACATTCTGCAGGGCTCCACACACGATCTACGCTTGCGAGGGCTTCCGATCACGCACACCTGGCAGTCGGAAGTTCTTCGTACACCAAAGGAACTTATGCATCAACTGTTTGGGTCTCCACCGCCTACACGACTGCCATTCCAGCAAGGCGTGCCGTCGATGCCAGTGGAGACATCACACCTTGTTGCATGTCCGGACAACCGCCATCGACGGGGCAATCTCACCGCCGCCCGGATCGACCGCATGAAGGGGCCTGTGCACACACAGTCAGCACCCCTTCACAGCATTCCGCGTTGCTACCAACAGCCAAAGTCATCGTGACGTCGGAGAACCAACAGAGGATAGAAGTCCGTGCTCTGCTGGACCCCTGCTCCAGCGGCACCTTCATTTCATCATCACTCGCCCGAAGGCTGCACCTCCGACGCCAAGCATCATCCGCCCCCACCTACGGTGTTGGGGGCAGTCGTGGACTTGCCACCAGGACTCAAGCCGCCACCAGCATCACTCCTCGCCTCCACGGTTCGAAACAATGGACACTATCAGTGTATGCACCACCACCACAATCGGCGACGAGGGATCTCTCGTTCATGGGGGATCTGGAGCTTGCCGATCCAAACATCGCCTCCGCCGACAAGGTGGACATCATCCTTGGGGCAGACATGTGCCCCACCATCATCCTCGAAGGTCTAAGGAAAGACCAACGTTCGGGCCTCGTCGCGCAGGCCACTGAACTGGGATGGGTGCTAACAGGCGCAGCACCCACCATATCATCCAGCCTAAAGGTGACAAGGACTATCACCAGCCATCATATGGCCATTCCTCGTGGGTTGCGAATTTACAACTCCGACCCAGAGGAACTGGTCGAACTTACGACTGCTGATCGCAGCTCCCATCAGAAAACTAGAAGGAGGTCTCGCCAGCATCGGCCCCAAGGGCCACCTACAAGGCCCATGTAACTACCAGCCACCGACCACTTGCCCGACCCAACTACCAAACATACCCCCCGCCCGCTGAACCACTGCAGGGGCAAGAGGCAATCGAGGAACCGGGAGCTTACCCACCCGAAGGTCTCAAGGCAGACCACCAAATCCTAAGGAAGCTCCAAGCCAACCATTCAGGAAATTCACCAACGCACCTGCCCACCCCCAAAACGCAACATCGGTGACCAGTCGGGTCGCTACTCGAACATTTCAAGGCATCCCACCACACCCAGGACAGCGCGTGGTCAAGCTCTTGCCCGGGTCCAAAACTACCCAGGCCAACCGCTGCCACGTGCAGCCACCACAGCAGGACCAGGAGCGCGCAATGCTCCGGGCGCATCACCTTTCACCACCACTGGCCTCGACATAGCGAGACCCATCACCAGTCATCACGTGGTCATTGATCGTGGGTTGCGACCTTACAAATCCGACCCAGATCAATTGGCCGGTTCCGTGACTACAAGTTACCGGACGCCTTCAGTGGAAAAGATCATCCTGTCGCCATCTACCCTACGGGCCATCCCAGATTGCCAAGCCACGTGAAAGTGGACAGCAACAATCGCTACCAGCAGACCGCACACTCCCGGCCCCTAGCCACCGTCCCCTGGAACAAAATGTTTCGCCAATGATTGGCGAAGGCGGGCGGAATGTTGTGGATTGGCAGTTGAATGTGCATAAATAAAAAATGTATAATCTGATTTTGAAAAAAAATAAATGCGGACTTCAAATAAAAGCAAAAAGCACTGGTTTCGCATCTACGACTCAGTATTTAGTTGTAGTATATTGTAAGGCCCTACTCACAGGCAGAGTTTTTACAAAACGTATTACATTTTATGAAACCTTATATATATATAAATCAATTATGGGTTTTCCTATTTCTTCTACTTGGTCTCTCTTAGAGTGATTCAGTATAACTTCCCGTATATGGAGATAAGCTACTGTTGCTGTGGTATGTAAACATTAACATATATAAACATAAACATGATTTCGACGACTTACCATTTTTACAGGGTGGCGAAAAATTAATCATCCTATCGGAAGATGTTATAATATTTGCAAATGGCGTCGCACGTCAATCATATTTGACATTTGTGACCTAGACAGCTGCAGTATACAAACAGACAAGCAATGGAGCGCTATACTCTCCAAGATCGTGGAATAATTGTGTCGATTTAATCTCAACAACGAAGAGGACGATTTTGTGTCAAAAATCATCATGGGCGATGAGGCGCATTTCCATTTAAGTGGTTACGTCAATAAGCAAAATTTTCGTTTCTGGGGCACTGAAAACCCGCGTGTAATGCACAGGAGCCAATATATCTACTCAAAGCCACTGCGTGCGGCGTTCACTGGGGAAGACTGATTGGACCGTATTTTTTTGAGGACGCCATCGGCAATACGGCCATTGTTACTGGCGAACGCTACAGGGCCATGATAAACGACTTCTTACTGCCGGAATTGGATGAGCGGGGCTTGGTGAACATGTGGTTACAACAAGACGGTGCAACCGCACACACAGCCCGAGCCACAATGGATATTGTGAAGGAAGCGTTTCTTGGTCGCGTAGTCTCCCGTTTTAGCGATTTGGCATGGCCAGCAAGGTCGCCAGATTTAACCATCCCGAACTTCTTTCTTTGGGGCTACTTAAAATCGCGGGTTTATGCCAACAAGCCTCAGACAATCGCGGCCCTTAAGGAGAATATTCGACAGGAATGCGAACAGTTATCACCGGAAATCTTGCGGAAAGTCATGGAAAATGCGATAAAACAAATGTGTATCAACACTGGCGGCAGCCACTTGACGGATATCATCTTTTCCACTTAACAAAAAAAAATTGTAAAGGTCCAAATAAAGATTTCCATCACTCAAAATATATATTTTTTTTAATTTAGTAAAAAAGTAATTCGAAAACAAAATTGGATCATTAATTTTGCGCCACCTTGTACACCAACCAATAAATGATAATGTGGGGATGACGGTCTGTGCGCCAGCATGGGTGCGGGTTATACCACCAACCCACATCATCATTAAAAGTTCCGTCGAATATCGCAGCTCCAAAATTGTCCACAAACGCGGAAGGATGAAAAGTACGCACTGGGAGAAAAACACAAGCGAAGCTCCAAAACCAACGCCGACAAAAGTAACAATGAAAGAAACACACTGATTTAGTTTATGGCTGGTGATCGCCGCTTTTTTATTTTAAGAAAACATTTATATTTAATTTATATTCAGTGCAAAAAAAAACGAAACTCCCGGACACTCACGACTCCAAAGCGAGACACTCGCAGGGCAGTGCACACTCTTGTGTGCACTCGGCAGTGGCGAAACGCAAGGTGATGCGCGCGCGCTAGTGGTTGGATGACGACTCAGCGATATTAAATCGCTATCAATAGAAATTCGGCCAGTGAAACCGGCTCTCTCAAATTAAGGTACACATGTATGTGTGAGCATTGGTTCATTCATGGGGCGAAACCATGAGAACGAATCTAAAACAAAGAAATGGCATAATGTGCATCCATATGATGTGAGTTCGGCTAAGCAAACAAATGAACCGAATCTCATTGGATGCTAATTGGGTCTTTGTTTACTCATGCCTCGAGATCATGAGGAACGGATCCAGGGAAATTAAAAGACAAAGGGACCATATAGATCGTTGTCTAGGATGTGCATCGCGACTAAATAAATAGACGACGATGCATCGAAGAAATGGTGTTAAGAGTAAAGATGGGACGAGGGCATCAGAAAAGTCTTAGATGAGTGATGTAAATAGACGAATAGACATTGGGAAAGGTGCTAATGGATTACGATACTTTATAGAATCCAAATTGTATATCGTATCTTGGGTCGGTGGCCGAAACGAATCCCTTGCTTGCATTTGAATATGCAGGGAAATTCGTTTGTGGCAAAGAACGAAATTTGTGATTATTTATTCGTTTAGACGAGGGATCATGGTCGGGTAAATGCCAGCTGAACAAACAAGCTGCCCGACGCTGCTTTGGCAGTTGGACAATGGATCGCAAGCCAATGTGTATGTAAGACATTGTTGTACACATGTGAGGCTGGGAATAGTCAACTCAAGGTTAAGATTCCCTGATTATGCGGTTGCATTATATGTGAACCGATGAGTTTTTTTGTTTCAGGGAATTTATGATGTTTGGTGAGAATTCTAATAGGGAATTTTTAATTCGAATTAATGAATGAAGGTAAGAAATCTTTTCCAGAAGCTTTTAGCTAAATCCATTTGGTCATTTGTTGCGTAAAGCATTTACAGGTGCTTAATGCGATTGCATTAGCAGAAAGTTATGATGGGTGGGTTGTAGTTATGGGGGTTCTTCGGGTAAGTGTACAGTGGGGTTTGGCGAAACCACCGCAATAACATTGTCTGTCAACCTATCTCTTTGCACCTAAACCCTCGTAACTTGAGAAACATTTCTTTGTTCTTTATCGACCGTCATCAAACTAACTACTCCTGGCCGTTGTGATATCCAGACATTCAAGACCAATATACATCGACACCTCCTTTCCTTATCCACTTCCTCTCCACTCACTCGCACTGTGCTCCGACATTTAAGGGTACTGCAAAATCCCCTTTTGTGCGCGCGTTAGTGAAAAAAAAGTGTGGCCTTAGTAGATCTCCCTATTTATTTATTGGTCTGTAGGTACCCGGCACAGTTCCCTGGTCTGGGCATTTCCCCTCCACCTAACGCCATCTGATTCGATCTTCTCAAGCTGTCACTAGGCCAGTCTTTTCAATATTATGTAAAGGTAACGATTTCAGGGCAATATTTCATTACCTTCGCTCAAATTTAACATTAAAACCAACACTCTCCCTTCAGCTTTTAGCAAAGAAGTAAACTTAATATTAAACTACATAAAAAAATTGAAATAATAAGTGTATGCTCAGTCTTGTTCTAAGCTTAATAACAATAAATAAATGTTATAAATACATATAACTTGTCTGGTTAACCGAGCCATATATAGTATAGTGCAATACATTATATGTTGCAGTATTTTAAGCTCAACTTACCACTTTCTCACGACTTCTTAGGACTCCCAATTTACCAAATCTGACGTGGAATGGAGAACATTGGAATTCGCCATCTGGTTGTTCTACCACAATAACATCAATAGCTCCAGTTAGTGTAGCACCATTGATTTCACTGTAAAACTCCTTAAAGTTGCTGAAGACTTTTACTAAACTGTTCATTGTAAAGGTTTTGTGTTAACTGCTTTTGAACACGAATATCTCACAAGTCCTATCTGGATTAATCTGAATTTGAACTGTTTAGGACTTTCGTACAATTGTCGCTTACTCTAACAATAGTTTAATCACTTCATCTCTTCTCGATTTAGATTCTGAAGTAGTGTCGCAAGAGTGCCGCGCGTTCTAAAAGTAGAAAAAAATATATATTTAAATTTAAAACAAAATCATAATTATATGTTGGATGGTTAAATGTAGCTAAGGTAGTGTAATTGTAATAAAAGGAATTATAATATAAATACTAACACAAACCACTGTAAGTTAACAGGGCTTGAACTTATGTGATGGATTATTTTATTGATTTCGGTAGTTTACCACTTATCATAGAAGAAAAATATCTAATCACTATTTAAAGGGTTCACATTAGCCCTAAATAGGAATATTTAGCCGCTAAACATACCCGATAGAAGACAAAGAGAATAGTGGTGAACTAAATGGAAAACTTTCAACATCACCAGTAGAAACCACGTATGCAGCCTACCCCGCCTGCTCCGACGTTCTCTCCTTCGCTCCGTCGTTCGCACATGAAGCTGATCGTAACAAAGTTACTGAGGAGGGAGTAGTGTCGCGTCTCTAACAGATGCACACACAATACACAATCAAATAGTGAAGAACACCGAACGAAAATCGAATAAGCAAATGCATCAGAGCCGTATACCATAGCGATAACATAACAATTCACATCAGTTGAATATACTTGAGTTTAAAAATCGAATTCTAAACACGGCCAGTAATCCGATGTTACGCTTTGGTTCAATTTTTGGTGATTCTAACTGTCATAGCTTCAGTTCGAATCACACGTTCTTCACTATCATCCCAAACGCTTTAAAGGTCTTAAGGAGAATTGTTGGCCCCGTATGTGAGGGAGGACGATTCCGGAGACTCTACTGCCATGGGTTGTACGCGATCTACCTTGAAGCTAATGTTGTAAGAAAAATCAAGCTCGATAGACTCCGGTGGCCGGGACACCTAGTTCGAATAAGCGAAGAGGAGCCTGCCCGGAAAGTCCTATGTGGCAGGATGTATGGAAGGAGATAGCGCGGCAGACCTTGACTGCGATGGAGGGCTGGCGTAGACCAGGACGCCCAAAACCTGGGAGTGGCAAACTGGATGACATCGGCTCGAAATCTGGACCGGTGGAGAGATTTGTTAAATAAAGCCAAGACCGGATCGCAGTTGTAGTGCCGATGATTATCATATAAACATGTATACATAAAACAAAGTTTTATTAATAATACATTTTTTCCCATAAAAACAAAATACCAAAGAAGTCGGTTTCCGGGTCTCTACAGTGCCATAATCGCTTAATATAAGCGAATATTCTGATCTGGTGTATTTTGTGCTTATACTGACAGTGAAGTTCGCCACTTTTTCGTGCAATAGGGTAGCTCATCAGCAATTTGAATTTCCTTGCTCGTTATTGTTAGCCGCTTGCTGTAATGAAGCAGATGTGAAGCCTGAGCACCTATGGGCTCATAAAAATGCTCATGATGTTCTCTGCTTTAGAAGTCAAAACTTGTAAATAAATGCACCTGGTGCCCTATATAATTATATCGATAAGATTATTCTGCTCCGGCCTCACACTCTGGAACCGATTTTGCTTACGATTCAGTATACCAAACTCCATATCAAGGTTGCTTTACAAAGCACAAATGTGGATGATAAGCTTGCAAAGGTGAAGTTAAAAAATAATTGGAACAAAGTCCAAAGTGGACAAGAAGTTGATAAATAATATCATTTCGTATATTCGAGGGGTTTCGAAGAGTAACAGCAATTGATAAACATTTTGTGGGCTGTATAATAACGTTTGAGAAAAAAAAGAAAACTTTGGCAAGCTAATAAGAGGCAACCAATCAAAACAATCTCAAGAATGCATTCAACAAAGAAAATAATCGGTTAGAAAAAATAGTGCCCAAGCCGGAACTTGTTGTAAAGTTCAATAAAGAAGGGGGTATTGAACGAACTGATCAATCATCATCATCATCATCATCATCGGCACTACAACCGGGATCCGGCTTTGGCCTTATTTAGCAAGTCCTGATGCTTGTTAAATTTTCCATAATAATTTGTTCTTTCGGGCAAGGTTATTAGCTTTGGGCCAAGAACTGATCAATACCTATAATATTATAATATTCTCCGCAAGAGTACGAAATGGACAAAAAAGCTACATTCTTGAATTATGCTCTTTTTAATTCATTTTTGATTTACAGGAATACGACGAAAATAAGAAAAATTGTTACTCGAAGCTGCAATACAACTTATAGAAAAAAGTGGCATTCAAAAGCAGGACATCATAGAAGAAGAATATTCAACAATTGGAAACAAAACGAAACCGTCGAAACGTGGGAAAAAACAAAACCATCGCCATGATATGCCTTCGCTAACGATGCGCGTTGCTGGCTTATACTCAGGCTCAATTCGTCCTTTTTTTTTATTTTACGTACGATTTTTTATAATTTGTTCTTTTTCTTATATTTATCTTACTTTCTGGACAAAAAATGCTTAAATTCTAGCTTAATTAAATTATATCCCCCTGTGGATACTCTAAGCTAAACTTGGGGTGACTTATAGCGTTTCAAATAATAGTGAAGAAGATCGTGTGATTCGAACTGACGCTATGACAGCTCGAATCACGAAAAAAATTTTACCTAAGCGTTACACACCAGGCTACTAACCGTGTTTAGAATTTCATTTCGAAACTCGAGTATATTCCACTGGTGTGAATTATTTTTTATTTATCGCTTGGTATACGGTTCTGATGTATTTTTCTTATTCGATTTTTTTCGTTCGGGGTTCTTCACCATTTTTGCTTGCTTGTGAATTGTGTGTATCTGTTAGAATCGCTACAGACTGTTGTCATGTACTCTTTCCTTTCGGCTTTGTTTCTTTTATCTCATTGCAATCTTCATTAATAACCTACCAAAATAAAGAAAGTTTAGAAAAAAAGAGAACTTTTTGATTTTTTTCTTTTACACTTAGTTAAACTTACTAAACTAACTTAAGGGGTAACACCACTCGAGAACCCGCACTTTTTTCCAACCATTTCAATACATGTTACAATAGCTCGACCCGTCAATTGAACCTAAGTATGCAGAATCAAACGCATGCTATAACCTCCTTACCAACTCAGTCATTGAGATGGCAGCCACTACCACTCGTATTATGTATACAAGGCGAGTGATAATTCCAACAATATGTCAGGAGATGGAAACAACTATTCATTTGGCCACAAGTATCTCCCGCGTCCTGTCTTCACCAGAAATCTCCGCCGGTTTTGTCGATAAATTTTATCCTACCTCCACTCCCAACGGACTGTGTTCTATTTGTATTTTCGAGTCTCATGGGCAAATTTCACAAAGATCCGTCTCATACGAGAGTCATAGGAACAAGGCGACTGACCTGCGTCCACTTTTGCGTCAGCACCTTCCCGATACGTGCTAAATAATGTGCGCCACACACACGTGTCAAAGCGGCACCAAACAGCTACAGATTTTACTGGAGTTACGAGGAGAGGTCAATACATGTCCCTTTTCCAAATAGTCAATGAAGATAATACCACGTGCATCCCAAAACACACTAGCCATAACGTTCCCAGCTCATTTCAGCGTCTTTGCCTTCTTTGGACCCCGTTCGTCTTTCACAATCCACTGTTTTTACTGTTCTTTCGTCCCGAGGGAGTGTAGTGGTATATCCATGTTTCATCTCCAGTTACTAATCTGGGCAGTCCAGTTCTCATCTGGGATGCGATGCATGCGCTTCAAATGTTCTCAGCTGAGAGCAAATGCGGTGCCCATCTGTCAGATATTTTTTTCATACCCAATTTATCATGCAAAATTGATACATGAAACAAATTGAAAATTGACAGATACCTAGTGAGGAATGATGATTACTAAAAACAAACCATTAGCGATGCTAGAGCGCCATCGTAGACGTTTCTAAGGACTTATTGACCTACCCTCGTAGATCAGGGAATCGATCTACCCTCGTCGGCAAAGTCGAAATTGGCAGAAGCAACTCCTCAGAACCAATGAGATTCTATTGTGTTCCACTTTAAACTTTCAAGACTTTCTTAGGAATTCATGTAAAGTGAAACTGCCACTACAGCACGAAGACCGGGCATAGGCATGAGCTGACACCGAGCCTAGGGGTATCGGATGGTCAACAAATGACGGAAGCTACCCTTTCCCGATCTACAGGATAGTCATGAAAAGACTACAGAACAACATTAATCAAATGCAAAAAAGTAAAAATGACATGGTCAGAATCGTTGCTGTTCTCTTTCCGTAGTGTGATGAGCTGTTGAGAGTGCAAGGGGAGTGGAGTATCACTGATGGGGAGATACCTCCCGTGACCACCGAAGAGGTGCTCTTGACTACAAGGGTTGTTATAGCGTTTGGGATGATAGTGAAGAACGTGTGATTCGAACTGACACTATGATAGTTAGAATCACCAAAAATTGAACCAAAGCGCAACCCATCAGCCCACCGCCGTGTGTACGAATTCGATTTCTAAACTTAAGTACATTCGACTGATGTGGATTTGTTATGTTATCGCTATAGCATACGTCTCTGATGCATTATCTTATTCGATTTTCGTTCGGTGTTCTTCACTATTTGCTTGTGTATTGTGTGTGTATCTGTTAGAAACGCCACATTGTCAACAACAACAAAAAAAAAACATGACCCCGGGACTGGATGGTATCCCTAACGCTGTAGTGAAGACTCCTTTAACAAAAAAGCCGGAAGTCCTCAGTAGTCTCTTCACAACCTGCCTTCAAACAGGACAATTTCCGCAACGATGGAAAAAACAGCGGCTTGTGCTTATACCAAAAGGAGTCAAAGAATCCAGAAGCGCCGCCGTCTTATCGCCCGTTGTGCATGTTGGACACAACAGGAAAACTGCTTGAGCGAGTAATTGCCACTCGCCTGGAAGAATTCACTGAGGGAATATTGGGGCTCTCTGAATCACAGTATGGGTTCCGGAAAGGTAGATCAAGCGGTAAGGCACTATCTGTGGTGTGCGACATCGCTCGCAATGCGATAGCTGGAGCACGATGGCTAGGTGGTACAAAAAAATGTTGCACGGTGGTGACGCTAGATGTTAAAATGGCGTTTAACTCGGTTTATTTGGAGCCGGATTCTAGAAGCGTTGGGCGATCTACCTGTCTCACCCTACTTGGTGCGTATACTAGCAAATTATCTCTCGGATAGAAGACTGCTGTATGATACAGATGAGGGACCACAGGAATATAAAATAACAGCGGATGTACCTCAGGGATCTGAATTAGGTCCGCTGTTATAGAATATAATGTATGATGGTGTGCTCAGGGTCAATGTACCAGAAGGGGTTAGAATCATTGGGTGCGCAGATAATTTGGCGATAGTGGCCGTAGCTAAACATCTAGATGGCCTGGAGAATATCTGCTCCCAAGCAATCCAGAGCATTAAATGCTGACTAGATATAGCCGCGGCTCCTCGATAGTATACCCGCCTGTCACGCGGGAGACCGGGGTTCGATTCCCCGTCGGGGAACCTCTGGCGCAAGGCTTAATGACCTCGCACGGAAAAACAAATCATTAGGGAAAATCAGGACTTGCTAATAAGGCCAAGACCGGTTCCCGGTTGTAGTTGCCGGTGATGATGAGATATAGCCGGACTGAAACTAGCTGAACAAAAGAGGGAGGCAGTTTTAATAAGCGGCCACAAGAAAGTTGAACACCTTGATTTGGAAATAGAAGGACAAATAATCAGATGCTGTCTTTATATTAAATATCTTGGTGTTATACTCGACAACAGGTTGAGCTTCAAGGAACACCTGAGGAAAACGAGTGAAAAAACGGCAAGAGTATGCAAAGTTTTAGTGAGACTGCTACCCAATATTGGAGGACCCCGGCCCCACATAAGGAAACTCATAACCAGTGTCAACACCTCCATTATAATGTATGCAGCTCACATATGGGCAGGAGCCGCACAGTATAAATCGTACATGAGGGGAGTGAACTCAGCACATAGACTGGCATCACTAAGAGTGTGCAATTCAATTCAATTCAATTTTTATTTAGTAGATAATTTCATTTATGGTATATTTTACAACTAGTACTTAAGAGATTTAGGATAGCAATTCCTTTACAACTATAATCTTAAATCTATATAACGACAATAGCACAATTTTAATGAATAACAAATAATAAATTAAGGGAAAACTACAATAAAAAACCCTTATTTGAATCTTAAGACTAATATTGCACGAGCTTCCGGTTATTTTATGTAGTAATGACCTCGATATAATTTTCATAGACAGAGTACATATGTAGTGACTTAGGATAACGCAAGACGGGAAACGAGAACATTGTCAGAAAAAGAACAATTGTCGAAGAAGTTTCGATTGATTTTGTCAATAAGGAACTCTACCGGTTTAACGTTGGCGTTTTCATGTAGTTCATGTGTCGAATAATGCCATGGCAAATTCAGCAACATTTTCAATATTTTATTTTGACACCTTTGCAATTTTATTTTGTGTGTGCGAGCACAATTACACCATACAGGCGCCCCGTACAGGAGTATAGCTTGAAAAATGGTTTTAAATATTATAATTTTATTTTCGATGCTAAGCTTTGATTTTCTACACACTAATGGATACATAACTCTTACGACTTTGTTTATCTTGTCAATTGTGGTAGTGATGTGTTTTTGAAAGATGAGTTTTTTATCTAGAATAATACCTAGATATCTACAGTCTTCGGACCAATCAATATCAACTGCACACATACTGAGTTTAGTGCCATTTGGTAGGTAACAGTGTTTCCTACATCTCGAAAACCAGACAGCTTGTGTTTTATTACCATTTATTTTTATTTTCCATTTCCTGTAATATACTGCTAGCTTGTCAAGAGCTGCTTGCAAAGAGTTGTAGACATTAGTGAATAAGGCACCCGAAGAGAAAATGGCCGTATCATCGGCAAACATAGCTACCTGAATGTTTTCACCTAGACATGGTAAATCTGCGACAAACAATGTAAATAATATGGGACCAAGGACCGAGCCCTGGGGTACACCATGGTGGATTTGGTGAGTAGAGGATATGTCGGTTCCTAAACTCACAACATATTTTCTCGAACGAAGAAAGCTCTGGATAATTTTGATAAGCGGTATTGGCAGCTTAAGTTTTAGTAGCTTATAAATCAAGGCATCGTGCCATACCGTATCAAAAGCTTTTTCGATGTCTAGAAGAACTAGTCCCGTTGACTCCTTGTCGATGAATTTACCAGCTATGTGGTTTTTAATGCGCAAGACTTGGTGGATTGTGCTGTGTCCACTACGGAAACCGAACTGAAAGTTTGGTAAGATGTTATTGTCTTCCACAAAACGATCAATCCTTTCCTTAATGATTTTTTCTAAGAGCTTACTTAGACAGCTAAGTAGACTAATAGGTCTGTAGCTTTCGGGGCTGTTCTTCGGTTTGCCGGGTTTCGGGATAGGTATTACTTTTGCTGTTTTCCAACAGTCCGGAAAATAACAATTCTTAAGACAAGCGTTGAAAATGAACGTTAAATAGTTACTTGCAGCAGGTGGAAGTGCTTTGATTAATTTGTTGTTAATATTATCGAGACCCGCGGCCTTTTTTGATTTCGATTTTTTTATCAATTCTTTAACTTTGCTGATATTAGTTGCGTAAGTACTTTCAGCTGGTGTTTGAGAAAGTACATAGATAGTGTTAGCAACTTCAGCTTCAGTATACGCGTCGCTTAGATGCATAGATATGGAGTGGTTCTTACTAAACGTGTTAGCAAGTAGGTTCGATTTCTCCACTGAAGAAATAAACAACTTGTCGTGAACTTTAAACGGAGGAATACTGCACCCTCTCTTTTTCATAATTTTTGATATTTTCCAGAACGGTTTGCTTGCTTTGTCAAGAGAGGAAAGGTGTTTATTCCAACACTTGTTCCTATATGTTGAGATTTCGTTTTTAATGATATTATTTAAGACTTTAACATTAACTAGAAAACAATCGATTCTATAACGCAGCCATTTTCTTCTTTCAGAGTTTCGTAGCCTAATCAGATGTAAGATATTTTCAGGAAGCGGTGCCTTATCAACTGGAGCAGTGGAACATTTAGGTATCGCAAGATCGGCCGCTCTATTGATAATAGAAACAAAATTGTTGCATAGGATATCAATGTGCTCGCTGCAGGTTATAGAATTTAGGCTGGTATCACCTAGAACCAAGTTCGTGTTTATATATGATTTATAACAATTCCAGTTGGCGGCGGAATAGTTGTGGTATAAACTGGTACGATTTACAACTACTGTATGATTCACTGTGAGGCTGATCGGAAGGTGGTCTGAACTTAACGCATTTAGAGTTAATGGTACTGTGCAGTAATTTGGAATATTAGTGATATATAGATCAAGAGTTGAGGGGTTCTTGTTAGCACTCGCTGGGATATAGGTGGGAAGAAGTGGATAAAGTATGGAAAAACTTGGGCTGGATTCAGCAACATCTAGTAAAATGTTACCCCAGCTGTTTGCCCTAAGACAATTCCACGACTGATGTCTGCAGTTTAGATCACCACCAATAATTACCTTGTTTCGAGTGTTGACTCTATACAATTTTTGCAGATCCCGCTTAAAGTAAGTAGATTTCTCTAGGTTTCTATTTCCTCCAGGCAAATAGACCGAAAAAAGACTCACCTTGGAATTGTCACTTAATGTTACCTCTATACTAATTTCCTCAATTAACTTAAGGCGCAATGAAGGACGCAAGGAATGTTCTATACATTTTTTCACAACAATGGCGACACCTCCACCACTAGCATGTACCCTGTCTAGGCGATAACATATGTAATTTTGATGTGAGAAAGAAATGTCTTGTTTGAGCCAGGTTTCTGAAACAAGTGCAATGTCAATATTAAAATTTATCAAGAAACTAAAAAATTCATGCTTTTTGTTTTTGATGCTTCTCGCATTCCAAGTTATGATGTTAAGAGAATTTCTTAACATGTTTTTTCCGAGTATATGTACTTAATAGCTAATGAAGTAATGACGTTAAATTGGTCAGCTTTGGTTTGACAAGCACTAAGCTTGGTTACAACTTCATTAAGAAGAGAGTTTATCTCGCTAAATGAGAACAGGTTATCATTAGTTAATGTTTCTGACGGATTTTTCTTCGTGTGTGTCGTATCACTATTGGAAGGTTGCTGGGTTTGATGGAGGCCAGAAGCCCAGGTGGATGAAGGAAGTGAAGGTTGACGCACAGTTCGGGGTAGTGGAGGAAAATTATCAATGGATAATCGGTCGGGCACTGTCTGCTGTTTGTCACTTGGAGGCTGTAGGAAGGTTGTATTTCCTGTACCACGTCCGCGTGGGGATAATTTGCGGCGAATGTTTATGTACTGCTTTCGGCTTATGCATTCTGGATCGGTGGATTTATGTGGCCCACTACAATTTGCACACTTGATGACCTCATTTGTTTTGCAGTCGGATGTTTTATGGTTTCCCGAACATATTGCACAGAAGCTATTTATATGACAATGCATCGAGCCGTGACCATAAAGATGGCAATTGTGACATTGTGTGACCTTACCTGGATTATTTTTTTTAAAGTCCCAGCGAACGATGGTTTTGAACAAGGTGGAGTAGTTCCGTTTTAGTTCGTTTAATTTAACTGTACCGCGTTGAATGTAGACGATGTACAAGTAGTGTTTGTACAGGGCTTTTGTTGACGGATTTAATGTGATGGTTTTAACATCTAGGCACTTAATCCCGAGTGCAATTAACTCATTTTTCACTATATCGTTGCTTATTAAGTCTAGCCCGGATAACACTACCTTTAACGGACGATTTTCCTTACGTGAGTGGGTGAAAAACTCACATTTTAACCGTAAGAGTTCGGTTCTGATTTTATTATATATGTCCATTGTTGGGGCACATATTTTTTGCCCAAGCGAAATGTTTTTGATTAAGTATTTGTCTATCTTAATGTTGCTCAAAATATCACGCACTTGAGCACTAGTTGTTTTTAATACCACAATTGGCGGAACGGTTTCTTTAGGAAGTTCTGCGTACTGTTCGTCATTGGTCGGATCCATTTCAGGAGAGTCTTCCATCAGACTTTGAAGTGGTTGAAAAAAGTTAGTGTTTGAACACATTTTAGATTTTTCGAGAACTTTATTGTTCACTTTTGAAAGTTTATCGGGAGGTGTTTGGCCTCCAATAACGGGGTCGTAACGCAACCGTTTGCGCTTGATTTTATTTAATACACGTGGCCCAGGGGCCATAACTTAACGGTTATAACACTTGTTCAAATTTTTGTATGCGGAAAACGAGGCAAAGAAAACAAGATAATGATAATTAAATTGTGAAAATTATTGTGAAAATAACGGTTGATTAAGATAACTAGCACGAGCAAAACTGTGAGACAAGTTGTCTGTTTGAAAGTCAGCCAGGTACTGACTAAGAGTGTGCTGTGCATTCCGAACGGTATCCGAAGATGCGATAAATATGTTGGCCGGGAAGACGCCACCTGAAATTGCAGCTAAAGAAAACGTTGCATTACATAAGGTCTCCCAAGAGAATCATCGAAGAATGCGGTCACAATATGAGCTCTCAAGTCTAGGAGAATGGCAAGGAAGGTGGGATTCTTCCACCAAAGGAAGATGGACCCACACCACGATACCTGATATAGAAGCATGGGTGAAAAGAAAACATGGCGAGCTGAATCACCACCTGACTCAGCTAATATCAGGACATGGATGCTTTCGGCAATACTTGCACAAGTATAAGCATGTGAATCACTCATACTGCTTGTATCGCGAAGGCAAAATAGAAAATGCGAAACACATACTCACAGAGTGCGTGAGATTTTGGAGAGACATATGAGACGGACAGTTACTCCGGCAGGAGTAATAGAATACATGCTGAGTTCAAAACAGGCATGGTATTCTCTATGAAATGATGCAGCAGTTGCGACGCGCCAAGCGGAGTAACAGGTAAACTACGTCCCGCCCCGCGATGGAATACCTAAAAGAAAGTTCCACTGGGATCAACGGGAATATGTGCCTGGCGGGAGGTGGTTTTGGTCGGTAAAAGTCCGGTATGCCTCTGAATCGGTCAGAGGTATCTTTTGAAGATTTCCACCTTCCTACCGAAAAAAAAACCCTTTCCCGACCACAACGGGACCCGATTCCATAAATGATCCGATACTACATTTTCTTCCCCTAAGATTTTGCACGAATCAAGCACGGGACAATAATTCGAATGCCCCACGCTCGACTGGTGACGGCATTTTGTAATATCAGGGGCATCGGTTTCACCAATATGATGGTAAACGCCGCCCACCAATATTTGCAAACAACGAAACCTGATATCCTTGCCCTAATTGAGACCCAGGTCGATTCGTCAACTGATTCGACATATATTCGTTGCTCAGGATACGACTTACATTCGAGATTGCGTGTTAAGGGCGGAGTCTGCGCCTTCCCGCGGTCCGATCTGGCTTGCCAGCGGATGGAGGCGTTGGAACCCAATAATATGGGCATCATATGGTTGAGGGTCGTGCTGAGGAATTCCGTTAAATTTCTTTGTTGTCCTTACCGCTCCCCGAATGACGATCGACCGGTGACATTTTTCGAAAATCTTTCATATACCGTCGACTGGATACAGATCAACCACCCAGCTTCTGAAATTGTTGTCCTTGGCGATTTTAATGTGCACAATTCCGGCTGGTTGTTACATTCTAACAGAACCGACGAGGCTGGGAGGCTGGCGGAGATGTTTACTGTTACCCACAACTTGACTCAACTCGTGGGGGAGCCAACGCGAGTGCCGGATGCCTGAGGCGACTATGCGAACACCCTGGATCTGTTTTTGACATCCGAACCGAGTATTTATATCGTAGAGGTTTCTGCGCCACTGGGAAACTCAGATCACTGCTTGGTATCTGTCGCGCAAGCACTTGCTTATCAAGCGAATAAACGGCCTAGGCAGCTTTGCCATGTATGGAAGTATGGGGCTGCAAACTGGGACAATTTGCGAGACTTCTTCGCATGCTTTTCATGGTCCGAGGTGTGCTTCGGAAACCCCGATGTTAACGCCTGCGCGGAGTCGGTATCAGAGATTATTCTTCTGGGGATGGAGATGTATATTCCACATTCCATCAAACGAGATTCGTCTGATAAACCTTGGTTTGACAAAAAATGCGAGCAGATTGCAGCGGCAAAAAATAGAGCTTTTAAGCAATGGCGCTCCAATCCCACCGATGCCAACAGAATGAATTTTGTTAGAACCAGAAACGCATGCAACCAGGCGATTGATACCGCGAAGAAGGCTCATAACGACAGGGTGATCAATAAGTTCCTTCGGTGTCCAACTGGTTCGCGCTCCTTCTGGTCAATGGCAAAAGCTGTCAGCGGTAACTTCGCATCCTCCTCCTTCCCCCCGTTGGTGACAGACAGCGGGACGTTAGTCACGAATCCAAAGGATAAAGCCAATGTGTTCGCGAGTTTATTTTCCGCGAATTCAAACCTCGATCCCGGCCTTTTGCAGCCGCCCGTGATCTCCCCGGTACAGTCTTCCATGCGGGATGTGAGATTTCCTCCGCGCACTATTCAACGTATTCTACGTGAACTGGATTGTAGAAAGGCAACCGGCCCGGACGGAATACCAGCAATAGTCCTTAAGAACTGTGCTCCAGAACTATCGCCGGTTCTTGGCAGACTCTTCCGCTTATCTTATGCACGGAGGACCTTTCCTGCCTACTGGAAAATCGCTCGAGTTCAGCCAATCCCAAAGACGGGAAAAAAGTGTCTCCCACAAAATTACCGTCCGATAGCATTACTGTCTATTTTATCTAAGGTAATGGAAAAAGTCATCAATACAGAGTTAGTTAAGTATTTGGAATACAACGGACTTCTGAATGATCGTCTATACGGATTCCGTGGCAGGTGGTCCACAGGAGACCTTTTGACACTTATAACCGATATATGGACATCTGCGATCGAACAGCATGGTGAGTCAAGGGCGGTCGTATTGGATATCTCCAAGGCTTTTGACCGCGTCTGGCAGGGGGCATTGCTGAGCAAACTTCGTTCATATGGACTTTCCCAACAGCTTTGCGACTGGACGAGGAGCTTCCTTGAGAATCAATCGATCCGGGTTGTTGTGGACGGCGAGGATCTGTATCCTGTTAATTTGGGAGTCCCCCAGGGTTCTATTTTGACTCCAATCCTGTTATTGCTTCACATAAATGAGATGTTGGAGACAAGGGATAACAAAATGTTCAGTTTTGCGGATGATAATACGCTTGATTGCTCCTTTTCGAGTGTTCGGCCGATTGGTGCATCTGCGTCGCATCAGCTGAGATGTAGACAGATTGACTCTCTGAATCAGGGTGTGGAAGGGCAAATCTCGTCGACTTCAATGCAGCAAAGACACAATATATAACATTCACAAAGAAAAGTGGATCATCGGCTCCACAGCTGATGATGAATGGCCGGGCCCTCGAGGCTGGGGAAAGTTTGAGATTGCTCTGCGTTACGGTCTGTGGGAATGTATCATGACATAAACACGTGTCGAGTATCGCCAGGTCAGCCCCAGGAAAACTGAGCTACCTTTTTAGGACCAAGGAATATTTTACTGCGGCCCAACTTCTTCTCGTATATAAATCCCAAATTAGACCCGCGCTCGAATATTGCTCTCATGTTTGGAGCTCGGCTCCCAAACATACCCTCGACCTACTAGAGAGCATACAGAGACGAGCGATCCGCCTGTTCGGGGACTCGGCGCTGACATCGGGACTACAGTTGGTATCACATCGAAGGCGCATAGCCGACCTCTGTCTATTTTACAGATATTATCACGGGTGCTGTTCTTCGGAGATTGTTAGTATTGGTCCACGCAATTCGACTTATATGCGCTCCACAAGACAATCCGACGAATCGCACCATTTTGTGGTTCATCTCCCGACGGCGCAGAGATCCCTGCATCAGAATTCGTTCCGTTACAGAGCGGGGAAGCTGTGGAATTCCCTTCCCACGCGAGTGTTCCCGGAGCATTACAACCTGCAACTGTTCAAAAGGAACTGCAACATTATTTGGTGGCATCTCGGGGCGCCCACTCGGCGCTATGGGTTCGCCTCTCCCGAGAGAAGTCTAATTATTATAAAAAAAAAAAGAAAAGAAAAAAACTATCTGGTTAGTATTGTGGTGGTCTTAAATTACGCCACTATTAAAATTCAAAGTGTTAATACCGCAATTTAATGCGACTGTAAAATTGCCGAATACATTTCTTGGACAAATAGCAACAAAACAAGACAATCATTTGGAATTCTCATGAAATTTCGATGGCGTCGGTTTTTGTTGTTGATTTCGATCACTAGCGACGTGTAGTAGCCAGTAACAGTTACAGAACTAATTCAAGTAAACAATTTTATTACAATTCGTTGTTCAAATAAACTGTGCAAAATTTTAAGAAACCTGGTGACAATTTGTGTTGGCAATATACCTCATAATTGTCAAAGGTACATTTCGAAAGACGTTGAACATGATGCTCAGCATAAGAAACTCAGGTTAAGATAACGTCTACCCTGAAAGCCAGCTTGGGAGTACTGAATCCCACAAGTTTACCAGTACAAGACTCACGGATACACTTCCTTTACGGCTGTTACAATAATCGGTGAACATTGTTCA
The DNA here is from genome assembly GCA_963931805.1 of Microdon myrmicae. NCBI lineage: Eukaryota > Metazoa > Arthropoda > Insecta > Diptera > Syrphidae > Microdon > Microdon myrmicae. The sequence goes on from OZ007496.1 coordinate 27,062,542, forward strand.
ATGAGAGTAGTAATATATAATGCATGTAGATTCAATTTTAAGAATCCATATTTGAATCCAAATAAACTAAGTAAGTAAACAGCCGGTATATGCAATATTTTAAGTTCAAAATACTATAAAAAACAATATCCTGCACTCTGCAAATATTTATATCCTTAGACTCGGTAAAATACTATTTTTAAAGCGTCGTCTTTTGTTCCCATAAACTATATTCCCAACCTTCCTTAATCTCCTCTTCATCGATACAAAAAGAACCATCAAATTTTGCGCAGACCACACCCACCTTCTTAATCAGCCGGAGAATTAGTCAAATTTCAACACCGATCAGTTTTTTGCGCGATGCCTTATTGCCAGTAATTCTGACCGACCTAAACGAGATGATAAAATTTCAAAATCAAGAAAAACATATTATTGTGTTTTATAAATATGTCCAAGGTTAGAATTTCAATAACTTAATGTCACTGAACACATAGAAGTAGTTCGGATAGAGCCTACATCAGGGATTTGCAGAAAAAACCGCCTTGACTTGTTTGGGTGGTTGTGCTTGGCAGCCTTCGCCATTATTTTAAATTTATCTCGTCTTGTTGACACACACGTAATTCATTTAGTTTGAGAAAACAACACAGACATTTTGAAACTCGTATGGAAAATTTTGAATCTATGATGTGCGCCTTTAAGTGTTGGCTTATTTCCAGATTTGGTTGCTTTGAAAATCTTGGCAAACTTTTCGGTTGTGGTCCAAAGTGCAGAACGAAGCCGCCGATGTATGGTGTTTGTCAATCTTAGGCTTATTGCTATTAAGAACTTTTACTTTATAATTCGTTAGAAATTAAATTTGTTATGCTGCGGCAAGGCGCGAATTATAAAATTTGTTAAGAATTTTTCTAGACGCAAACGCATTACAGAGGTGTCCAAGGGTATTTGATCATGTAATAATTTGGACTCGTTGAAATAATTGAAAACACAAATAATAAAATTTCATCCCCAGAGGGTCGACTTTTAAAAGCCTATATACAGCTTGCTACCCAGTTTTATTTAACCCAATAAAGTTCATTTGCTTTACGACTTCTCGTTTATTATTGCAATTTCCATCAATTAGTTTATTAAAATATGTTGATGACTTATTTCTTTTTTCTAAAGTAGTCACAAAACTGAACTAAAGGTGAGTGCCAAAACATTAGTCAACCTGTTAAATTGTCCATAATAATGCTTTTCCGGGCAAGGTTATTAGCCAACCTTTTTCTTTTTTTTTTTTTTTGCATTTCTGTATTTATTGACCTTCGATAATTTTTACAATAAGCAATACAGATAACTTATGATACTTTAGCTATAATTGTTTACATATACTTACTAGTACATTTTTCAAACAATATGATAGAAGTTATATATTGATTATGGATTAAGATTGTAGTGGGTAGAGCTTCCTGGAAAAGGTCAGAAAACCAGGATATAGTTCTTTACTTAACCTATTCTAAATTGGTTAACTTAACTTATCTTAACTTAGTCTTGTTACCTAATTAATATTGAAATAAGTTAGTGTGGTGTGGAAGGGGGAAGCATAGTGATCAATAGGTAGGTTATGGGTTAGTGAGGATATTGTCAGTGAGGGATGTGGGTTGGGGAACTACTTTTCGTTTGTTCGGTGAAATAGTGGAGTTGAATATTACAATACTTAAATTGGTGAGGTTGAAGCTTTGTATTGTGGTATACAATCTCATTAGAGTTATTAACAACCTGCCAGAGGTGAAGAACGTTCTGATGTGGAGACAGTTTGGGAATGCAGTTCGATTATCTAACGAAGTCGATGTGAGCGCGTTTATTATCGGGAAGATTTTCGATAAATTTGATGGACAGCTCGAGGAAGCGTTATAGGTTCGCCTCTCCCAAGAGAAGTCTAATACGGGGGTTGCCTCTTATATTTCGGGATTAGAGAACAAAAACAAATATTGATCATCGAAAATCACTTTAGTGTTTTTCAAAATATTCCCCATGAAGATCTATATACTTTTGCATGCGTTTGAACCAATTGTCGAAGCACTTTTGCCACTCTGATTGAGGTATCTCCAACACATGCATTCTGAATGCAGCAACCGCTTCTTCAGGTGTCGAAAAACGTTGACCTCTCAGTTTGTTTTTTACGTACGGGAATAAAAAGAAGTCATTCGGTGCCAAGTCAGGACTATACGGCGGATGACCCATTAAATCGATGTTTTGGGTGCTCAAAAATGCAGTTGTCGCAGCCAATGTGTGAGAACTCGCATTGTCGTGGTGAAGAGTGATCCGTCTTCGGCGGTTGGTTTTCCTGATTTCTTGGAAGACAACTGGCAAACAAATGGTTGTGTACCACTCAGAATTGACTGTTCTGCGTTGTTCTAGTGGTACGGTTGCGACATGTCCAGTTTTTCCGAAAAAACAGGCGACCATTTGCTTGGAAGTGCTTAGTGCGCGAACAACTTTTGTTGGATATGGCTCATCTTGAAACATCCAGACAGTCGACTGCTGTTTACTTTCGGGCTCATACGCGTAAATCCACGATTCATCAGCTGTCACGATGTCATAGACGTGCTTCGAAGCATCGCGACCGTATTTTTTGAGCATTTCTTTCGACCAACTGACACGAGCCTTTTTTTGGGCGATTGACAAATTGTGTGGGATCCCACGCGAACAAATTTTTTTGACAGTCAAATGTTTATGCAATATTGAATGTATGCTGGTCCCACTAACGCCTAAGGTTGTCTCAATCTCACGATAGGTCACATGACGATCTTCCAATATCAGTTCGTGCACAGCATCAATGGTTTTCGGAACAACAACTGATTTTGGACGACCTTCACGAAATTCATCTTGGAGTGAACTACGACCACGATTGAATTCACCATACCATCGATAAACACTGGTCCTTGATGGAGCTTCATCGCCAAAAATTGAATTAAGTTCATCCATGCACTGTTGCTGAGTTAATCCACGCCGAAAGTTGTAAAAAATAATCGCACGAAAATGTTGACGATTTAATTCCATTTTTGGGCCGAGATGAATCTTTTAAGTTACTGTAAACAACACAAATAGCGCTCGTATGTCAAAACGTTCTGAGTGCGTATAACCTCAAAAATGTCCAACTTTACGACAGAGCTGTCAATTGCCGGATTGCAACACTAGGGTTGCCAAATCCCGAAACATAAGAGGCAACCCTCGTATAAAAATAAAAAAAACGACTGTTGTAATATTTGTGGGAGTTGGGATGTCGGTTGAGGCCAGTGATAAGTCTGAAGCATTTCCTTTCGAAAATGCGTAGCTTCTCCATTTGGGCGGGTGTGATATGGTACCATATCGGGCATGCATATGTGATAGTGGGTCTGATTATCTGTTTGTAGATAAATAATTTAACTTTGGGAGAGAGACCGTTCGGCTTGTACATCACTTTTCTGCAGAGATTAAGTTGAATTGCAGCTTTGCGAATCGAGTTTTTGGTGTCGGCGGAGAAGAACAGATTGTTGGTGAGTGTTATTCCCAGGTACTTTAAGGTTTTGGAGGGTTTAATTATATTGTTATTTAACTTAATTCTGATTTTGTTATGGCAGCGTATGGTGTTGTTAGTACAATTCGCATTTCTGCCTTTAAACACTATGAGTTGAGTTTTGGTATAAAGGAAGTATAATAATGGTCCGAGAATGGAACCTTGAGGAACAGCCGCGGTTATACTGTATGGTGTCGAAAGAGTTGAATTTATTTTCACCATGAACTTTCTATCAGAAAGGTAGGAAGCGAGAAGTTTTATGGTGTGGGAGTTTAATCCGAACATTGAATGTAGCTTGTATATCAGTCCTGCAATCCAAACGCAATCGCATGCTTTTGCTATGTCGAGAGAGACGCATATTGTTGGGGATTGGTTTCGGAAATTCATTGTCACATCATGTGTCAGTTTTAGCAGAGCATGACAAGTTGAGTGTTATGGACGAAAGTCAAATTGAGAATTCGGGATAAGGGAGTTGTCTCTAGCAAATGAAAGAAGATTTTTGTATATCTTACAATCCAAAACCTTACTAAGCGAATTTAGCTGTCATATGGGACGAAAGTTAGCCGGGTTGTTGGAAGAACCGGATTTACTAATAGGGACTATCGCCGCTTTTTTCCAACATTTTGGGAAATGTGAAGCGTTTATTATGTGGTTGAGAAGAACGAGAATGGGGAGTAAGTTCTCCGGGTGAAGTCTTTAAATAGAGGGTTAGGGATTCTAACCAAGCCTGTAGATTTTTTATTGTTACGCGAAGTAATCAATTCTGTAAAGCTTAGGAATGTGTCGGTTCCCATGGGATGTGACGCTTTATTGGTTTCGTTGAATTCAGTAATGAATGGTGGGAAGGATGGCTCTAGTGTGCGTGAGATGAATTCATTCAGTGTCGTGGAAATTAGTGACTGGGAGGGAGAACCTTTCTCAGGATGTCGCTGCATGCATTGGTTCTCTACTTGGCGGGTGCCAAAGTAGCTACCCAGAGGTGTCACGTGGAGACTGCATGTCAACTTGGATTGAACAGGGACTACGATTGTCCTGGCCTTCGCCGGGTTGAAAGCAGAGAGCTTGCCCTGTATGTTTTGGAGGGGCGGAATATATTCAGCAAGATTATCCGAGCGACGACCTTGGTAATATCTTTATAGAGACACAGGCATGATCGTTGCGCCTATGTTCTACGAGGAAATAGATCGACTTACGACTGGATGCCTAATAAGTTTCACTGTTCGGTTTTACATCCTATCAATCACGTGTAGCGCAGTTTTGGATGCGCCTGACCAAATATTACAGTTGAACTGCATTTTGGGACGGATGTACGCTCTGTATATAGTGGCCAGGTTGGATGGAGTGAATTTTTTTTTGCATATCTTAAGGAACCCGATACATTTGGCTGCACTTTTCGCAGCTTTAAATATGTGGTCCTTTGCTTTGTCGATGGAGGTGCCGTTCATCAATAGTATATTTACTATGGGGTTCGTCTTTGACGAGAAGCGGTAGCACTGGGCATTCAAGGCGTTGAATTCTATTCGGTTACATAATCCCCATTGATATATCTATATACAAATTGCTGGTTGGTAATGACGTACGAAGAGTTTGGTCGGGAATGTTCATACGAGTATGTTATATATATCTTGTTGTGGTCCGAATTCAATGTATTAAAGATAACCTGCTAATTGGTAACGATGTTCGAAGAGTTTGGTCGGGAATGATCGTATGGATACGAGAAACTTAACGTGCTACTACCAGCAAACGAGTGAATTCGGTTTTGAGTAATTTACAAGAGATTATTTATAAAGAAAAAGAAGAGAGTGGGTGAGAGTACAGAACCTTGGGGAACACCACAATCAAGAACCACTTGAATTGAGCGACCAGAAAGATAGTCTCTTATCCATCGGATCAAGAAATTGTCCACTCCATATGAATGTAATTTTGACAAAGGGACTGGATGGCAAACTCTGTCGAAGGCCTTCTAGATATCCAGTGCAACAACCTTGCTTTCGCTGGACCTGTTGCTACGAAAGCCATATTGGCGGTCATTGAGGAGGTTATTTGATTCCAGATATTTGGAAAGTTGTCGGTTGATAAATGATTCTATTACCTTGCTATGGGCCGATAAGAAGAGATGGACGATTCCTCGCCCTTTTTGGGAATTGGCTGAATATTCGCTGCCTTCCATCTATTTGGGAGACATAATACAAATAGAAGAGGGGAACATTTTTTCAAGAGAATTGGGGGAATTCCATTAGGACCAGTGGATATGTTTACGTTTAGCTCCTTGAGTGCACGGGCAACAGTACGCGTTCAGAAGTGAATCTGTGGCGGTTCCACGAACCGCACAAATCACCCTAGGCAATCGAAGGACACGACCCAGTATAGAAATTGTGTACCGATCCATTAGCTGGATAAACACAAGTGGTTGGCACAGCTGCGCCAGATGTCGACAAACATCAAATCCCCGGCGATAAGCAAATTGCTATAAAACAATCCCTGCAGCAACGCACTTTGTCTAAACAAACGCCATTGCGGAGATACAGCAATAAACGAAAACGCTGTTCCCATAGGGCAAAACAAATACGATAAATACCATGATCCCAGGATCGCCAAGAATAAACCACACACCCGAATGTTTGCATAAGCAACGCAACAGAAGGCGTGAAAATTCTGGCGAACCCAGAATGATCTACAGCAAACAGACGGCAACCTCCGCGTCTGTGTGTGTGAGTGCATCCACACATCTGGTCTGCGACGAAGCGGAAACCGCAAGACCAAAAAGAGAGTGCGATCATCCCTGGTGGAGAGATTCATGATTGGGAGAGAATCACCAGGAAGTGTAAAAAGGAAAGAGAACGATGGGGTGAGCAGAATCATCCCCAGAAGGAAAAGGTAGTCAGTCGACATCGAGCACCTTAACGAGGAGGTTGAACTGCGCAAGGCGATAAAACGAGAAAGTAACGTTTCGACCCGAAGTTTTAAATCTTGTAAAATACGCGAGTTAACCTGAGTACATTCACTGAACTACCACCAAAAGCAAATGCCGTAAACATATATATTCTGCGTTCAACGCGCACAGGCCTGTGATCCTCACTAAGGACATCGGAGATTTGTTTACGGTTAATTACGCTGTGTTCTAAAATAATTCAATGAAGTGCGGACAACCAATACGGAGACGGACACGGGTATCCTCGTCGTAACACTTTCGTGGTATCCTATAGCGTGTGCAATTTTAATGCACCATTTTTTTTTGTAGTTGTGCTGAAAACACTAAGTGAAAGGCTATGTGCGATAAACGGGAATAAATAAGGATGTTTTCAAATATTAATACGATTCAAGGTGTGGTGGAAGTTTGTTGTTTTTTTAGTATACTACCCGAACTATTATTATAAACAAAAATTAATATTGTGTACTAGACGATTAAGTGTAAAGAAACAAATAAATTAATAAAGAGCAAAAACAAAGCTAAACAAACTCAGCTCAGTGTTTTATTTGCGGCTGTCTTCGCTCCGTGTTTGATTTGTGAACAGTGTTCGGCGGAACACTGCCGACCAAAAGACAAAAATCCGCCAAAAATCTGAGTCATGGTGTGCTGCTTATGCTCAAGTTGAAATAGAACTGATGTGGTATCAGACAGCGTCGAGTTCGCTGCAAAATGTGCAGCAAGTAGATTCGCTTTCTCTATTGTACTGGTGACTGGCCTGTCATCGACTATACGAGATGGAATGGACGACGAGACCGAGTTTTGAATGTTTTTCACGAATGCCTAGAAGTTTCTACTTCCTGTGGGAGAGTGTAGTATACGGTGGGCCATACATTTTTGCACATTTGAAACATGAATAGAAATAAAACTACAAATGTTATTTTGTTGATCATTTATTTAACGTGATAAACGTTTATTGAAATTTATTTTTTTAAAATGACATCGTCGAGATGTGCTCCGTCTCGTCGTTGGCACTCCTGCAATCGACTACGAAAACTTTGGAAAACTCGCTGATTTTGGTTCGTTCCTTACGGAAATTTTAACCTCACGAATGTTTGTTAACGATATTTGTTAACAATTAAACTTGGTTTCTCGCACTTAACCAAACTTACCCCTGTTCCTCTATCGTGAAATTGGTAGCAGAGCGTAGTGGAAGTCCGCTAGTAGTCCGAAGAAAAAGTTGATGCCTGATTTTGGGTTGTGAAAGTTTGGTTTATTATAAATGAAGATAGATAAAATGTTTGGTTTTTGTTAAATTTTATTTTAAACTTATTGTCTGGTTTCCAAAACTTTTTACACTATTGGGTTTTTATTCTATTTATTCAAATTTATGTTCATTGCGAACTAATCGCACGCGTCGTTTATTTTACACTATAGGTTTTTTATTCTATTTTACACTATTGGGTTTTTATTCTGTTTATTCTTTATTCAAATTTATGTTGCTTGACACAATTCATAAGACCTCTCACTAGAGTCGCAGTCTGCATATCCTTTTTTGTTATTCGCGTTATTCGGGAAAAACTACTGGCTGTGTTCAGTATATAACATTTGCGACTGTAAAGGTCTAAACATATATTATACACTGGGTTGGGAATTTGAAAAAAGGGATGTTCATTTAATTTACATATTTATAAACTGTATGGTGGGAATATTCTATTGTAAGATTGATGTGATGTTTTAACAATGGGTAAGGATATGCAGATGCTAGGATTTACCTTATTTTAGGAGGTACCTTTATTACACAACATGTTCTCATCGCTTCTTCTTGAACGTGGCCACCCTGTTTGTTTAATATTCGTTGCCGATTCCATTTGCTTGAACTTCTTGACCCAAGCTTAGATTAAATTAACACTTGGACACTCATTTACACGGCGTAATCCGTATTCAATTCTAAATAGGCGTCGTACAGTAACGTAGGAATCGTTGTTTTTGTAAAATTGTTTTACACAAAAAGCACGCTGTTGTTCCACGAAGCGCTCAATCGTGACTAAAATTGCATGAAGCGACACATTATTCCCTGCCACTCGCACGTTCCTCTCTCTAAGGGTTTTTAAAAAATCAAGTGTTGCCATTTGCACGAATTTATGGTCCACCCGATATTTTTTGTCTCACTCTCTGGCCATCCAAGAACTTTGCGCGTTGAATATCCGCATTGCAGTCATTTCTATCTCTCTTAAATCTTCTCCAATTTTCCTCTATACTGGTTGATTTATACAACCGGAAGCTCAACTCTTTAGACTTAATGGCTTCTCTGCACCCGGAATCGAACCACATATTTCTCTTGGGTTTGATACTCTTTACCCTGTTTGGAATAAAGGTTCGCATGCCATGTAGAATCGTGTCTGTCAATGTGTCCACTATAGAGTGAACTTCGCTGTTAAGGAAAAATAACGACCAATTTAATTTCCCAAAAAGGTTATTTAGACCTTCTTAGTTGGTTTTCTCATAGAAACATACTAGTCTTTAGGGAGTTTTCTCGTTAAGGTTGCGGTTGGTTAGAGCAAATTTAGCTGACACGACAGAGTGGTTTGATGTGCTGGGTGAAGAAACTTAAATTGTGTATTTGCTTGGGTGAGTGAGAAATAGGTGCAGCTTGTTGATTGAATGACCGTCTATGCTTAGTACCTGTGTTGGCTCATTGACGAGTTGAATTAAACTATTCGAGTCAGCAAGGATCATATTGACCTTCAGGTGTTTTGTGTCCGGAGTGGCGAAGCCACTGAGAGCTATGAACATTGATATCACCCGCAATAACAATTTCAGTGTGCCCATGTACGGTCAAGATCCTATCGATAGAATCAGATAGAGCATCAAATTCGCTAAATGATGCGTTTGTATCCAAGTTTGGGCATCTATGAAGGAAGCAGTAATGTATCATACGCCTACGAACGTGAAGTTTTAGCCAGGCGAAATTAAATTCTGGATTTGTCCAGTACCCATATTGTGGCAGAAGGTGATAAACAATATTACCGCCTCAATGGCTGAGTGGGTAAGAAGGTTGTGTCTTACGTTTGATTGTGCGAATCTAAGACCAACTGACGACTCTTGCCATTGCAAGTCGGCACAATTCCTGAGTGGTAGGTAGGATCCCAAATCCCACCCGCTCGGCGAAATACCACCCCATTAAGCTATAGTCTTAGTGAAATGGGTGGAAGAAATTCGTGAGAATCTTTCGGAGCTTGGCTGATGGACCCGGTCGAGAAAAAAAAATAGCATCTCATGGCGCTGACTCTGCGCTATAGGTTCGCCCTTCCTGGGAGAAGTCAAATAAAAAAAAAATAAAAAAATAGAAGTATTCAGAAGTAAATTTAAATTTAGTTATTATTCAAAAATATAATTGATAAATTAATAAGTGAAACTCTATCAGGTAAGAGTTGCAAATTAAAAGATAATTTTAGCAGTTAATATAAAGATAGTCCAGTCAGTTGCTCCGTCCGTTATTATGTTCGGAGGCAAATTACATTTTTGTTTAAGTTTAGTGGGGCTACCACTACACCATTTATTGGCTTAATTCAAACAACATAATTACCTACATCTAAAGTATATATAAGTTACAAACTAGAGAGCAATTATTCAAAAATATAATTGACAAATTAATAAGTGCGGAAAATTATAAGTTTGTATGTAAGAAGTGAGTGAGTATATTCTACGCCCTGTGAGTAGGGCGTTAGAATATACTCACAGCTAGGCCAGCTTGTCGTAAGAGGCGACTAAAGGCCGAGTGGTAGCCGGGGTCCCAACGCCCTGTGCGCCCGGTGAAATACCACCCCATCAAGCTTTAGGCTCCGTGAAATGGTCGGGAGAAATCCCTGGCCATCTTTCGGAGCTTGGCTGATGGACCGGTTCGAGAAAAGGTTGGTTAGGTGGTAGTCGGTCCCAAGGTGAGATACCACCCCGTCACGCTGTACATTCCGCGATATCGCCGAGAGAGGTCTTCGACGGTGTTTCGAATGTGTGGCTGATGGCCCGGACTGACACGGGGATAAGTCATGATGGTGTCTTCTGATATAAAGAATTCCGGAGGTAAACTAGTCTCCCATTCGGATCTCCGGGGGGGACTATGTCAGGGGGAACATCATGCAGATATCATGATAAATAATGGAACTTTGAGAGGTTCGTCATCGCATAACCGGGCTAGCTCTCGAGGCTCGGCCCACGCTCGACTGGTGACGGCATTTTGTAACATCAGGGGCATCGGTTTCACCAATACTAATGTAAACGCCGTCCACCAATATTTGCAAACAACGAAACCTGATATCCTTGCCCTAACTGAGACCCAGGTCGATTCGTCAACTGATTCGACATATCTTCGTTGCTCAGGATACGACTTACATTCGAGATTCCGTTTTAAGGGCGGTGTCTGCGTCTTCGCACGGTCCGATCTGGCTTGCCAGAGGATGGAGGCGTTGGAACCCAATAATATGGACATCATATGGTTGAGGGTCGTACTGAGGAATTCCGTTAAATTTCTTTGTTGTCTTTACCGCTCCCCGAATGACGATCGACCGGCGACATTTTTCGAACATCTTTCATATACCGTCGACTGGATACAGATCAACCACCCAGCTTCTGAAATTATTGTCCTTGGCGATTTTAATGTGCACAATTCCGACTGGTTGTTACATTCTAACAGAACCGACGAGGCTGGGAGGCTGGCGGAGATGTTTGCTGTAAGCCACAACTTGACTCAACTCGTGGGGGAGCCAACGCGAATACCGGATGCCCGAGGCGATTATGCGAACACCCTGGATCTGTTTTTGACATCCGAACCGAGTATTTATACCGTAGAGGTTTCTGCGCCACTGGGAAACTCAGATCACTGCTTGGTATCTGTCGCGCAAGCATTTGCATACCAAGCGAATAACCGGCCTAGGCAGATTCGCCATGTATGGAAGTATGGGGCCGCTAACTGGGACGATATGCGAGATTTCTTCGCATCCTTTCCATGGTCCGAGATGTGCTTCGGAAACTCCGATGTTAACGCTTGCGCGGAGTCGGTGTCAGAGATTATTCTTCTGGGGATGGAGATGTATATTCCACATTCCATCAAACGAAGTTCGTCTGATAAACCTTGGTTTGACAAAAAATGCGAGCTGATTACAGCGGCAAAAAATAGAGCTTTTAAGCAATGGCGCTCCAATCCCACCGATGTTAACAGAACGAATTTTGTTAGAATCAGAAACCTGTGCAACCAGGCGATTGATACCGCGAAGAAGGCTCACAACGACAGGGTGATCAATAAGCTCCTTCGGTGCCCAACTGGTTCGCGCTCCTTCTGGTCAATGGCAAAGGCTGTCAGCAGTAACTTTGCTTCCTCCTCTTTCCCTCCGTTGGTGACAGACAGCGGGACGTTAGTCACGAATCCAAAGGATAAAGCTAATGTGTTCGCGAATTTATTTTCCGCGAATTCAAATCTCGATCCCGGCCTTTTGCAGCCACCCGTGATCTCGCCGGTACAGTCTTCCATGCGGAATGTGAGATTTCGTCCGCGCACTATTCAGCGCATTCTACGTAAACTGGATTGTAGGAAGGCAACCGGCCCGGACGGAATACCAGCAATAGTCCTTAAGAACTGTGCTCCAGAACTATCGCCGGTTCTTGGCAGACTCTTCCGCTTATCTTATGCACGGAGGACCTTTCCTGCCTGCTGGAAAATCGCTCGAGTTCAGCCAATCCCAAAGACGGGAAAAAAGTGTCTCCCACAAAATTACCGTCCGATAGCATTACTGTCTATTTTATCTAAGGTAACGGAAAAAGTCATCAATACAGAGTTGGTTAAGTATTTGGAGTGCAACGGTCTTCTGAATGATCGTCAATACGGATTCCATGGCAGGCGGTCCACAGGAGACCTTTTGACACTTATAACCCATATATGGACATCTGCGATTGAACAGCATGGTGAGTCAAGGGCGGTCGCATTAGATATCTCCAAGGCTTTTGACCGCGTCTGGCACGGGGCATTGCTGAGCAAACTTCGTTCATATGGACTTTCCCAACAGCTTTGCGACTGGACGAGGAGCTTCCTCGAGAATCGATCGATCCGGGTTGTGGTGGACGGCGAGTGTTCGGATCTGTATCCTGTTAATTCGGGGGTGCCCCAGGGTTCTATTTTGGCTCCAACCTTGTTCTTGCTTCACATAAATGATTTGTTGGAGACAACGGATAACAAAGTGTTCAGTTTTGCGGATGATAGTACGCTTGTTTCCTCCTTTTCGAGTGATCGGCCGATTGGTGCATCAACGTCGCACCAGCTGAGATGTAGACAGATTGACTCTCTGAACCAGGATCTGGATAAAGTCCTGCAGTGGGGAAAGGCCAATCTTGTCGACTTCAACGCAACGAAGACCCAGTATACAACATTCACAAAGAAAACTGGATCATCGGTTCCACAGCTGATGATGAATGGCCGGGCCCTCGAGGCTGGGGAAAGTTTGAAATTGCTCGGCGTCACGGTCTGTGGGAATGTATCGTGGCATAAACACGTATCGGGTATCGCCAGATCAGCCTCAGGAAAACTGAGTTATCTTTTTAGAGCCAAGAAATATTTTACTCCGGCCCAACTTCTTCTCCTATATAAATCTCAAATTAGACCCGCGCTCGAATATTGCTCTCATGTTTGGAGCTCGGCTCCTAAAAATACCCTCGACCTACTTGAGAGCGTACAAAGACGAGCGATCCGTCTGATCGGGGACTCGGCCCTGACGTCGGGACTACAGTCGCTATCACATCGAAGGTGCGTGGCCGACCTCTGTCTGTTTTACAGATATTATCACGGGTGCTGTTCTTCGGAGATTCTTGGCATTGTTCCACGCAATTCGGTCTATATGCGCTCCACAAGACAATCCGACGGATCGCACCCGTTTGTGGTTCATCTCCCGACAGCGCGAACATCCCTGTATCAGAACTCGTTCCGTTACAGAGCGGGGAAGCTGTGGAACTCCCTTCCCACGCGAGTGTTCCCGGAGCGTTACAACCTGCAACTGTTCAAAAAGAACTGCAACAGTTATTTGATGGCATCTCGGGGCGCCCACTCGACGCTATAGGTTCGCCTCTCCCGAGAGAAGTCTAATAAAAAAAAAAAAAAAAAAGTAAAAATTACTAATTGACAAATTAATAAGTGTGGAAAGAGAAAGAGAAAAGAGGTGCAAATTAAAAGATAACTTTAATAGATAATAAAGATTAATAGTGAATTCAGAAGTTAATAAGATTGTGTTCAGAACTTTTGTAACTATGGTATTTGTTAAGATCGATTTTGTTTTACATAATAATAATATTACTAATAACAATAATAATAATAATAATAGTAAAAAAACAAAGAAAGAACACCGTACGTATGTGGTTAGACCACGATGTGGCAAGAACAGAGGGCCTAAGCTATAACCAGGTTGATTCAAATCGGAAATATGTGCGCCGGTTATTACCCGGGCTTTGCTAAGTACAAGGATAGCAGGTCTCTGGTTAGAAACGTGAGCAGCCACAAGAGACATTTTATCTTAGACCGCGGATGTTACACAGACCAACGCGAAATTCCCGTTCAACAGAAAACCAATACCATCAAAGGAAAGGATGCAAGTCAGGACCAGCGATAGATGGGTGAAAGCAACCGCTACAGGTGTTATACCCTTGTAATTGCTGCCCCAGTAGATCTGTACAAAAATCCAGGTCACATCCCTTCCACGACGAATATTACGCCACTCGAACACCAAAAACTACAAATCAATCGGGGGTATCGATATCTGAGGAACGCAACAGAGGTGCGAAAAAGAGGAAAAAAAGACGCAAGGAAAGGCAAGGGTATGAGGTTTTCCCCCACTGTACACTTCCACACACGGCGCGAATCCCACAGATAACCCTGCACTACACTCGGGAGCGAATGTGAAGATCCGTGTGTTTACTTCGGTTCCCACAGAAGATTTAACGCGCGAACCGATAGTGCGATTGGGTATCTCATGTTTATCTAAGATACCCAAAACGGATTGCACAATTGATCCGATGGTACGAATCACGAGTCACGTGCTGTCTCATTGGCGGTTAGACTTCGATTGTCCTCACTCAGCGGTTGACACCATATGAGGGAAAGTTCAAAGCCGGCATTTAAGACTGTAGTGACGAGAACGCAAATAATTCTAATTACATATATAATGAACACAGAAGTCATACAAAAATTTAACATTAACTTATTTGGGAAGAAATGCAGGAACCCAGGTTCCTCCACGAGTTGGGTCAAATTGCGGCTAACAGCGAACATCACCACTAGCTTCCTAGCCCCATCGGTTCTGTTAGAATGTACCCAACCAGCAGGAGTTGTGTACATTTAATTCGCCGACGACAACTGTTTCAGAAGGCGGGTGTTTGATCTGTATCCAATCGACGGTGCGTGAAAGATGTTCGAAAAATGTCACCGGTTGATCGTCATTCGAGGTGCGGTAAAGACCACAAAGAAATTTAACAGAATTCCCCAGTACGACCTACGTTTTTAGCAGTTCGTGATACATTACACACCTCGTCCTCTAAACACCCACCATTAGCCTGTAACGGTTGATATTCCGTTTGGTTGTCGACATGTAAGCATGTTCGGGAACTTGTCACGATTTTCGGCCCTTGGAGTTATCACAATAAATCTATTTTACAACACCAGTTACAATGCGATGGTTATTAGGTTGGACCTCGAGGATATCGGATCGGATGGTCGAAGGTGGAAGGAGAGCGCACGGGACAGGGAACAATGGCGGAGTCGAGTCGGTGAGGTCATGAACTTTCGGGTTCCTACAGGCCGATAAAAAGTAGTATTGTTACAATGCGATGCAGAAATGCCTTCCCTCTTTGCCTTTCAGATAGCTGGTCACAAACAAATATCGTTCAACGTCTCTGGGCTTCAACTCATACGGTACACAGTTTTCTTACTTCTGAATCATACTCACGATTATGATACGCTTTAAAATGGCTTGTTGGGTTATCCCACTGATCGTGGCAATTTTTCGTCACTTTGACAGGAGTCTCGATCAAGTACTGACGACAAATCTGTGTCGCAATCACCTTCACTTAAAACCACTCACGACACGTCGTTTCACTAATTGCAACCGAACCATAAGCCTATGAGAGCTTTCGTGAAGCCTCTGCTGTATATTTCTTCATGTTGAAGCAGCAAACTGAAACCTCCGGCAAGTAACACGAATTTGGCGTCTACATTGACATTTTCAAGAATATACATATCGACTAATGTGTCCAAGAGGTTTGATTTTCAATATGGCAGCATTGTTTCTAGCAACAGTCGTTTTGACTATTGACAGCAGAGTAGTATTTAGTTTGTTTTGCAATTTCATCATGAACAGACTTTTTCCAGAACAACGCTTGCAAATTCTGCAGATTTATTTCAAAGTTCAGACCGTGAAACAGACCGCGCGTCATTTCCATTTTACGATCGACATAATCCTCCGCCTAAACAGATTATTCGATTAGCCATAAATCGCTTTCGCATCTATTGGGTTGTACCACATGAAATGTCCGATTTTCGCTCAGTCGGAAATAAGTTCTCGAGTGAACATCTGTGCCAGAACGTTAAATTTTATTGTTTTATAAAGTAAAGTGAGTGTGCTTGACGTGTGAGAATTTTATAGATCGTTACGAGGACAGTTTCTTTTCTAGGAATTGTTTACCATCATCATCATCATCATCATCGGCACTACAACCGGGATCCGGTCTTGGCCTTATTTAGCAAGTCTCTCCACCACTATCCGGTCCATAGCTGAGACTTGTTAAATTATCCGTAATAATTTGTTTTTCCGGGCAAGGTCATTGGCCTTGCGCCAAATTGTTTACTATGTTGTCGGCAATTCAAATTCGAACCCTCTTCCTTTATGAATTTAAAATGGGACATAATACGCCATTGGCAATGAAAAACATTAATGACGCATTTGAGGATGTAGCGGTAAACTGACGCACGGGAGATTTCATCCTCGCAAATGAACTATGTAGGAAGCCGGAAACGTTAGTTGACGGCGATGTTTTAAGAGGAATGGTGGATGCGGACCCAACGAAAACGGTGCGGGAAATTGCACAAAGCATGGGAGTATTCCCAATTTCAATAAAAGCCGACACCATTCTCTCATAGAAAACGTAAAGAAACTCGATAAGTTAGTACCCCATGAACTGAACGAGTCCCAAAAACTACGGTGCGCTTGGAAATCTGCGCATCGCTTAGATTAAGAAACCAAACTGAACCGTTTTTGCACCGGATAGTCACCTGTGATGAAATGTGGATTCTGGATGATAACCGTAAAAGACTTAAGCAGTGGTTGGATGCAGATGAAAAACCAAAACACACCCCAGAGCCCGAGCTTCACCCAAAAATGGTTATGGTGACTATTTGGTGGACATCGAAAGGACCAATCCACTTTTAATTTCTTCAACCGGGAGAAACGATAAACTCTATCAAACATTGTGAGGAAAACGACATATTGCATGACAAATTGGTTGAAAAGGAACCTGCCTATGGCAGTTCCGCCAAATCCCACTGCTACTTACCCGCGAAGAACCCCCATAACAGCTACCCAACTTTCATAATTTCCTGCTAATGCAATCGCATTAGCACCTGTAAATGCTTCACGCATCAAGCTTATCAAAGTTATTTATTTAAAAGCTTCTGGAAAAGAATTCTTACCTTCATTCATTCATTCATTCGGATCCAAAAATTCCCCATAAGAATTCTATCCAAATTTATCACAGATCCCAATCATACATACGCATTACCTAGGAATTCCTGTAAAGAATTTCTCCCACAAGGGCATTCATGCAGGCATCAATTCATCTCACTGAATATATCATATATATATACATATATATCATATCAACTGAACGTGTACATCATATCATTCACGAATATTTGGGTATGAGAAAGCTCTGTCCAAAGTGGGTGCCGCGCGAGCTCACTTTTAACCAAAAACAACGACGAGTTGATGATTCGGAGCAGTGTTTGGAGATGATCAAGCGTAGAGGTTTCTGCGCCACTGGGAAACTCAAATCACTGCTTGGTATCTGTCGCGCAAGCACTTGCATATCAAGCGAATAAACGGCCTAGGCAGCTTTGCCATGTATGGAAGTATGGGGCTGCAAACTGGGACGATTTGCGAGATTTCTTCGCATACTTTTCATGGTGCGAAGTGTGCTTCGGAAACTCCGATGTTAACGCCTGCGCGGAGTCGGTATCAGAGATTATTCTTCTCGGGATGGAGATGTATATTCCACATTCCATCAAACGAGATTCGTCTGATAAACCTTGGTTTGACAAAAAATGCGAGCAGATTGCAGCGGCAAAAAATAGAGCTTTTAAGCAATGGCGCTCCAATCCCACCGATGCCAACAGAATGAATTTTGTTAGAACCAGAAACGCATGCAACCAGGCGATTGATACCGCGAAGAAGGCTCACAACGACAGGGTGATCAATAAGTTCCTTCGGTGTCCAACTGGTTCGCGCTCCTTCTGGTCAATGGCAAAAGCTGTCAGCGGTAACTTCGCATCCTCCTCCTCCCCCCCGTTGGTGACAGACAGCGGGACGTTAGTCACGAATCCAAAGGATAAAGCCAATGTGTTCGCGAGTTTATTTTCCGCGAATTCAAACCTCGATCCCGCCCTCTTGGAACCACCTGTGATCTCGCCGGTACAGTCTTCCATGCGGGATGTGAGATTTCGTCCGCGCACTATTCAACGTATTCTACGTGAACTGGATTGTAGAAAGGCAACCGGCCCGGACGGAATACCAGCAATAGTCCTTAAGAACTGTGCTCCAGAACTATCGCCGGTTCTTTGCAGACTCTTCCGCTTATCTTATGCACGGAGGACCTTTCCTGCCTGCTGGAAAATCGCTCGAATTCAGCCAATCCCAAAGACGGGAAAAAAGTGTCTCCCACAAAATTACCGTCCGATAGCATTACTGTCTATTTTATCTAAGGTAATGGAAAAAGTCATCAATACAGAGTTAGTTAAGTATTTGGAATACAACGGACTTCTGAATGATCGTCAATACGGATTCCGCGGCAGGCGGTCCACAGGGGACCTTTTGACAGTTATAACCGATACATGGACATCTGCGATTGAACGGCATTGTGAGTCAAGGGCGGTCGCCTTGGATATCTCCAAGGCTTTTGACCGCGTCTGGCACGGGGCATTGCTGAGCAAACTTCGTTCATATGGACTTTCCCAACAGCTTTGCGACTGGACGAGGAGCTTCCTCGAGAATCGACCGATCCGGGTTGTTGTGGACGGCGAGTGTTCGGATCTGTATCCTTTTAATTCGGGGGTGCCCCAAGGTTCTATTTTGGCTCCAACCTTGTTCTTGCTTCACATAAATGATTTGTTGGAGGCACCGGATAACAAAGTGTTCAGTTTTGCGGATGACAGTACGCTTGTTTCCTCCTTTTCGAGTGTTCGGCCGATTGGTGCATCTGCGTCGCATCAGCTGAGATGTAGACAGATTGACTCTCTGAATCAGGATCTAGATAGGGTCCTGCAGTGGGGAAGGGCCAATCTCGTCGACTTTAATGCAGCGAAGACACAATATACAACATTCACAAAGAAAACTGGATCATCGGTTCCACAGCTGATGATGAATGGCCGGGCCCTCGAGGCTGGGGAAAGTTTGAAATTGCTCGGCGTCACGGTCTGTGGGAATGTATCATGGCATAAACACGTGTCGAGTATCTCCAGGTCAGCCTCAGGAAAACTGAGCTATCTTTTTAGAGCCAAAAAATATTTTACTCCGGCCCAACTTCTTCTCCTATATAAATCCCAAATTAGACCCGCGCTCGAATATTGCTCTCATGTTTGGAGCTCGGCTCCTAAACATACCCCCGACCTACTTGAGGGCATACAGACGAGCGATCCGCCTGATCGGGGACTCGGCGCTGACGTCGGGACTACAGTCGCTATCTCATCGAAGGCGCGTAGCCGACCTCTGTCTGTTTTACAGATATTACCACGGCTACTGTTCTTCGGAGATTCGTGGTATTGTTCCACGCAATTCGGCTTATATGCGCTCCACAAGACAATCCGACGGATCGCACCCGTTTGTGGTTCATCTCCCGACGGCGCGAACATCGCTGCATCAGAACTCGTTCCTCTACAGAGCGGGGAAGCTGTGGAACACCCTTCCCACGCGAGTGTTCCCGGAGCGTTACAACCTGCAACTGTTCAAAAAGAACTGCAACAGTTATTTGATGGCATCTCGGGGCGCCCACTCGGCGCTATAGGTTCGCCTCTCCCGAGAGAAGTCGAATTATTAATATTAAAAAAAAAAAAAAAAAAAAAAAAAAAAAAAAAAAAAAAAAAAATAATAATAATAATAATAATAATAATAATAATAATAATAATAATAATAATAATAATAATAATAATAATAATAATAATAATAATAATAATAATAATAATAATAATAATAATAATAATAATAAACCCGAGTTTTTGCGTCGATATGTGACAATGGATGAAACATGGCTCCATCATTTCACTCCGAAGTCCAATCGACAGTCATCCGTGGAAAAACGCAACAGTCGGCTGGCAAGGTTAGGGCGTCTGTATTTTGGGATGCACGCGGAATGATTTTCATTGGCTATCTTGAAAAAGGAAGGACCATCAACAGCGACTATTACACAGCGTTATTGGGCCGTTTTAAGGACGAAATCGCCGAAAAACGACCGCATTTGAAGAATAAGAAAGTGCTGCTTCACCAAGACAATGCACCGTGTCACAAGTCAGTGAAAACGATGGCAAAAATCCATGAATTGGGCTTCGAATTGCTTCCGCATCCACCGTATTCTCCAGATCTGGCCCCCCCAGCGACTATTTCCTGTTCTCAGATCTCAAAAGAATGCTCGCTGGGAGGAAATTTTCGTCGAATGAAGAGGTGATCGCCGAAACTGAGGCCTATTTTGAAGCAAAGGACAAATCGTACTACAAAAAAAAGTATCGAAAAGTTGGAGGGTCGCTATAATCAGTGTATCACCCTCGATGGGAATTATGTTGAATAAAAAAAAAACGAATTTTGCCAAAAAAATGTGTTTTACTATGGAAGGCCGGGGACTTTCCAATTGACCTGTTAATAATTTCAAAGGTTGCACCAGTTGAGCAAAGGTCTTCGAAGTTTATTTGTGTATTGAAATACGTAATTACTAAATTCTTTCATTGAACATGTAATTTATCAGCAGATAAGAAACAATATTTAGCTCTTGCGTATCTAAAGTAACTTAGATAGTACTGAACAATTTCCTGTTATCTGCATATTTTTATTAGTACTTATTTTGCTTAAGTTATTTTTTAATAACATTTGCTACCATTCCTCCATGTCATTGTTGATATAATCATTATCTAAATAAGACAAACTCAACAATCAAAAAGCTTACAAATAAAAATCACTTATAGATAATTTCGCATCGTCTTAACGGTTTAAATATTTCTCTTGTAGATAAAACCAATTTAGAACAATTACGAGGATAAGCAGTGTTTAAATCGATCGCATTATGCGAATTATTATGACTTGCACCTCACGCACACCTGTCCACTGAAACGACTATCTTGTTAACACAAAGAAAACCTCAAAACCACGACTACGAGTCGCCTTCAAATGTCAAGGTTTCATTTATGTCACACCAGAATTATGTCGCCCATACTAATGCTGCTAATGGCTTCAGTACGAATGCTGGCCACGACTTGGGGGTATATCGGAGTTTAATCTAGATCTATACCAAGTGTGAAATTACGTGCTGGTGAAACCACGAAGTGGTTTGTAATCATGAGAAAAATGACATAAATATTTAATTGATAAACATTTTTATAACGTGTTTACACATACAAAAAAAAAACATTTTTACAGTGCATATGCATACTTTCGTAAGGGTTAGTAAATGGAATTTTTGTTTTCCTGCTAGACAAGATTGCCATACATTTTGTTTGTTTCTTTTACAATTTATAAACATATATTCTTTATTAATTAATAAATAGAACACAATCAAACTACGCAACAGTATTGACAAATCTCATGTAAAAATATTCCACGCGGCTCCATCACATGTCAATTGTAAATAAACTAAAGAACAAAGTGGAGACAGAGCACATTTAACAGTGTTGGTGGTGCACAAAAAAAAAAAAAAAAAAAAAAAAAAACATTTTAAGAAAACATGTGAATGTAAGAGGCTGATTCAAACGTTCACTCTTAGTCTTAATAAGATTCAGATGGTAGAACAACCTGGGCGATAACCAAGATTACTGTGGACCCCTTGGTTACGTTTTTGAGATCTGAGCTGAACCTGAACTGGGTGTTAACGCCTGTGTAGGGTGTCACGGGCATTATTCTTCTCATCATGGAACTTCATGTTCCATATTACATCAAATGGAATGCATCCAGTAAACTTAAGTTCTA
Organism: Microdon myrmicae; assembly: GCA_963931805.1. Lineage (NCBI taxonomy): Eukaryota > Metazoa > Arthropoda > Insecta > Diptera > Syrphidae > Microdon > Microdon myrmicae. Next base: position 27,084,434 of record OZ007496.1, read on the forward strand.
TACGGGTGCGAAACATGGACTCTCACCAAACGGGAAGAAAACAAATCCCGCGTATTTGAGAATAAAGTTTTAAGGAGTATTTTTGGCGGTAAATATGATGAAGGGGCAGGAGAATGGAGAAAACTCCACAACCACGAATTGGAAGAGCTATACCTCTTACATAATTAATTTTTGCAATTTTCCCATTTTCTCTGGGTTCATAGACTCCTGAATAAATTCGCATTTAGTGGGCGGGGAAATGGTAAATTGAGGATGAGTGTGTGATCGGTATAAAAGGGCGCGAATAGGCAGAGAACCGGTTGTTCGTTTGGTGGAAATGGTTAACGCAGGTGTGTTCCATTTAGTAAAATTGAAGTGAAGTAAAAAGATTACATAATATACATTAAAACAGAAGCACTTTACCACCAATACTCATGTAATAAATTTAATAAGTTCAAGTAATTATACAAATTATTAAACTAAAAATGAAGTGAAGTAAAAAGCAAACAAAATACATTAAAACAGAAACAAGTGTTTAACACTTTACCAATTATATGTATGTAATAAATTTAATAAGTTCATTGTACTTGAAATAAAGGATTGATAGTGTAATAACAAAATAAAAACAGTGCTATATTCTATTCGTCAATTGGAATCACGTGAGGTACAACAAACAGCAATTTCCAAAGGCCGAACAAAAAGGAAGACGTGAGTACTATTTTAATCATTTTATTTTATTGTATGCAAAATATACCAGCAACATACCGCCAACCTACAATAGTAGGTAATAGTAATAGAGAGTAATCAGATCGCGAAGATTAAGATGGGCCGGACATGTGGTGAGAATGGGCAACGATAAGACCGTGCGTAGAATTCTTGACGGAAGACCAACGAGAAAAAATACCAGTAGGACGGCAGCGGGGGAGATGGTAGGACAATGTAAGGTTTGACCTTGAGGAGATCGGATCGGATGCTCAAACGTGGAAGGAGAGCACACAGGACAGGCAACAATAGCAGAGTCGAGTCGGCGAGGTTATGAACTCCGGGCAATAAATAGTAAATAGTGATACTAGATTCTATTGACCGGAATGGTTGATTGAGAGTTTACCGTAGGCGGTAAAGACGGTGACGAGGACGGGAGCTGTTGTGTGAGCCGAGCCTTTCAGTGAGAAGAAAAATATGTTCAATGGCCAGAACTTGGGATTCACTGTTGCCCTTTTTTGTTTATCTTTCTCTCGAATGAATGGTGATGTCGTAGTTGTAGTGTCCGCGGAATGAGATATCTTTTGTTTCCGGGTTCCTATAGGTCAATAAATAGTAGTAGTAGTATAGCAAACTTAAGAATGTCATTTTAAACTATGGCGTTCCACTTTAAAACGGAGATCAATCCTTGTCAGAATCAGAAACAATTGCAACCAAACTAGACCGCGAAAAAAATGCACAAGACAACCAACAACTTAGTCGAGTTACCACCGGGTTTATCCGTTGTGCTCAATGGGCAAGGCTAATAACAACAACCTCAGCGTTCTTCATTTTTAACGTTAGTCCGTGGTGTCGAAAACGACCCTAAAACCAGGTCACTTAGAGCCACTTGCTACTACCCCTATGAAATATTCAATGGCAAGTGTAAAGCTTCGTTCATTTGCGGTTTAACAACTAGTGTGCCAGTTAAATAAATAAATAAATAAGTAAATAAATAAATAAATAAATAATTAAATAAATAAATAATTAAATAGATAATTAAATAAATAAATAAATAAATAAATAAATAATTAAATAATTAAATAAATAAATAAATAATTAAATAAATAATTAAATAAATAAATAATTAAATAAATAATTATTTAAATAAATAAATAAATAATTAAATAAATAAATAATTAAATAAATAATTAAATAAATAAATAATTAAATAAATAATTAATTAAATAACATTACTAAAAAAAAAAACAACAACAACAAAAAAACAAAAACAATGGATGGGTCCAAATGAAAGTGCTCCCAAGAAGTTGAAAAGGAAATGGTTTATCGCGACATAGAAAAAGGAAAGTATATCACAGATGAGTATTACGGAGCATTACCAGATCGACTTCCTGGCTTAAAGGAAAAATATACAAAAGCTGCTGACTAATAAAAAAAAAAAGCACTCACTTGTAAAGCAAGATATGTCCTGACGCCAATGAAAGATAAAAATACAACTTATATAAATGAGAAACATACGAGAAGATATAATGTAACATTGAGGGACACCATGGCGTCGGCAATGCTGCTACAAAAATTTAACACCAATTGAGGGAATTGTATCAATATTAATAATTACGTAAATGCTTTACTATTCAATAATGTGAGACAATTTGCCATGATGTAAGCGCTATTAGGAAATATGTTAAAACGCTATTTGAAAACCTGCTACTGTAAGATATAAGAAAAAGGTTCAGAATCCCGTATTGATATTCAATCGTTTTTGTATATAATACATTTTCTTAAATGACATGAGTTGCCATGTATTCACCGCCGGTGAGTAATACTATTGTACTCGTACATTAACATGTGATTGTACGATACTTGTTCGAGTGGCAATATCACTTTCATACATTTTATTAAAAGGTATGACTTGCTATAATGACGACGAGTTCACCGCTGTTGAGCAACATTTTATACTCACACATTAAAATGTTATTTGGTTACTTTATAGAGTATCAACCGTCACTTCTACTAATATTAAAGAACAATAAAATCTGTGTTACGAAAAAAGAATACAATGTTTCTCTATTTGCTTAATTTTAAAGTGTCGCAACATAACTACAACAGGCAATTCTTTTTATTTTATTTATTTGACAAATAACAGAGCAGCTGATTACAGTTTTTTGATAGTTGTAATAAAAGTTATTGCAAACAGGTAATTAGTGAAATTTCAGGAAAAAGAAATCAAAGAACATATTTTAAAATTTCATTGCGATAAAGGGAGGAATGCGGCACAGGTATATAAAACGGTTAGTGTTTCTTCTATTCTATCGTGTAATCAATTTCCACCAAATCGTTCGTAATGGAATGGTTTTTTTTATTGTTCGAATAATATCAAACCGGTTGACAATTGATGATAATTTTATTGAGATTGGTGCGTCGTATCAAAAGTAGTTGCAAAGCAAAAATAGTGTAGTAGTAGTTTTATTTCTCATATGAGCATATAAATAAAATTTTACAATAAGATGACAGATATTATTGGGTTGCAACAATATATAAAAAAAAATAGAATACATTCAGTGTTTTTATACAACTAAAGACAAAAAAACAGAGTTGAGTGCCTCTTCACAGTGGTTAAAGAAGTAAAATATGGATTAAGATGGAGTGAGCATTGAAGATTCAGAGAATTAATTATATTGTAGATTAAAGAAAAACAAAAATACTTGTTTAAACATAATTCATTTCCAACACAAAACAAAATTTGGGCTAGCTTACATAGACTTAGCTTTTCTAGAATTAGGGTAGTATAAGATTTAAGTTAAGTTAAGTTAAGTGCTTTTACATAAAACGAAAAATTAAAAAAAAAAAAATAGGTAAGTTAAATTTTAAGAAAAAAAAAAAAAAAACAAAAAAAAATTGACAAAGTTTTTCAAATTTTTCTTTGTCTTTCAAATAATTATAAGTACTGCCACAAAGTTCTGTCGCCGAAAGGTAAATTATAAAAATATTAAGTAATGTTTAGCTTAGAGCGTCTGCGAAGGACCAGTTAGTTAGTATATAAGATAATTAAGCTAGAATTTAAGCATTTTTTGTCTAGCCTTTAATTTAGAAACTAAGATAAAAAAAAAAATAAATAAAAAAAAATGTTTAAAAATGAAAAAAAAAAATGTTTAAAAATGAAAAAAAAAAAAAATTGTATAAATACAATATGTTAAATTGGTTGAAGGGAAATGAAAGGAAACAAAATATGATTACAACAAAATACTATGATGAAACCAGAAATACAGGAATCTAAAGCAGCATAAGCCAAATTGCAGCCTATGCATCTGCTTGCATATTTAATGAAGGCCCTACTCAAGATTCGAGGCGCCAGGAGTGCCTGTGGCCCAAATGCCCATAACTATGTCGCTAGTCAGGATGAATCCCGTATTACGAATGCCGAGCAGCGCGCACAAGCAGCTACAAAAGAAGATAAAATGGTTCGAAGGCAGTGTCAAATCAATGGTTTAGAGATCGCAGAAGGGCTACATGTCCTGGGATCGACGACATGGTGTAAGTTTAAAAAAATCAATTTTAAATATGAAAGAAAAAAACTTAAATATTTAAACGCGATTATCACGGAAGCGTGTTTCTTGAAAAACACCATTGCGGTGAACACGATTAGTAAAAAACTATTTTTCCGATCAATCCCAAATTAATAATATTTATTATGATAATAGGTGGAAAGTCTGAACGAAGGATTTTCAATTTGTTTGACGAGATAACCGAATATTTAGCACCTTTAAAAATAAATTTTTCCTTGAAACTGTCGTAATTTTTTTGTGAATTAAAATTTTTATAAATCCTTCGTTCAAACCCTATTACTACTATTTATTGGCCTGTAGGAACCCAAAAGTTCATGACCTCACCGACTCGACTCCGCCATTCTTCCCTGTCCCGTGCGCTCTCCTTCCACGTTCGACCATCTGATCCGATCTCCTCGAGGTCCAACCTAACATTGTCCTCCCATCTCCGTCGCGGCTGCACTGTCGGTCTCTTTCCCGTTGGCTTACCGTCACGAATTCTATACACGGTCCTATCGTTGCCCGTTTTGTCAGAGCCCATGTTTCGCATCCGTATAGAACAATCGGCATGATAATGGTTCTATAGACACGGAGATTTATGTTACGTGATAGCAGTTTGGATTTCAGCAGTTTACTGACTGCGTGCCAACTAGCATTGCCATAGTGTAGTCTTTTGTTAATTTCCTTCGACATTTCGTTACTGGCCATCAGTATTGTTCCCAGATATTTAAATTCTTTGACATTTTCAAATATCTTGTCCCTGACATTTATATCTGTTCCTTGAGTTCCACCTGCTCTCGCCGTAATCATGTATTTTATTATGTTTTCATTTATTTCTAGACCCACCTCTTCTGCCACTTGCATGATGATTTCACTGTTTTTACTTACAGTTTCTAGAACGGCGATGTCATCCGCATATGCTAGCACTTGTGTGACCCCGTTCAGGGATGATCCAGCCATGTTGTCGTCTTGTACCTTTCTGATGACATACTCGAGGACAAGGTTAAAGAAACATGGTGAGAGGCCATCGCCCTGTTTTAGTCCGCCCCGGATTTTAAATGGTTCTGAGAGGTGGCTTTCTATTCTAACTCGTCCTTTGTTTTCGTCCGTGCAGATTTGAATGAGGGCGGGATATTTCTTCGGGATTCCCAGCTCAATTACAATATGGTAGAGTATTTGCCTTGCGATCGTTCAAACCCTAGATAATGCAATATATGAACGTAATCTATTTGGAATTCTGTTCCAGATAAACCGTTCTCGAATTATCTTATCCCCCACAAGTGTTATCCAAAAAAAGGCACTGCTGAAGACAGTTGTAGTTCGATTATTTTTAAATATTTTTAAATAACAAAAATTCGACAAATATGTACTAGTCGATGTTATAATCAGTTATGAAATAAATATTTATTTTGCTGTCGAAAAAAAAATAGAGACAATTTCGTCATATTGCCTACTTTAACTAGTACACCCCCTTAATGACGAAGATAGGACTACACGCCCCCCTTAGATATAATGTCCTAAACGCTTTCTATTATTTTCTTTCTCTCTGTTTTTTACCTCTATAGTTCTTTCTTTCTTTCTCCCTTCACTTAAATTAATTCTTTTAATTCTTTAAATTTTAATTTATAATATAGGTTTAAAGAAAAAAAAAAAAATATATATATATATCGCTGATTTGCTAAATGGTTAGCTCACAGAAGAATTGGAGACTCCACCAATGCAAGATCAAGACCAAATGCTGCCGCCACCAAGCATTGAGGAAACATTAAAAGCCATAAGACGGCTCAAATCAAATAAAGCCCCATGGAGCTGATGGAATACCAGCTGAGCTGATCAAACAAGGAGGGACGGTGTTACATCACGCAATTTATGAGATCGTGGTGCACGTATGGGAGCAAGAGGAGATGCCGGAAGAGTGGCGTCGTGGAATAATTTGCCCCATACATCGGAGGGGAGATATCACACTGTGCAGCAACCATAGGCGTATAACATTGCTGAGTACCGCCTATAAGATACTCTCCACTATCCTACAAGATCGGATAGCCCCATACGCTAACGTTATTATTGGTTAATATCAGTGTGGCTTCATCCCAGGCAAATCAGCGATTGATCAGATATTCACCCTTGGGCAGGGGATGGAAAAATGTCAGGAATTCTATTTATAGACTTTAAGGTCACCTACGACAGCATAGCCAGAGTAGAACTATATAACTCCATGAGGGAGTTCGGCATTCCAAACAAATTGATACGGCTTTGTAGGTTGACCATGACCAACGCAACTAGTCAAGTAAAAATAGCGTGATTGGTGCCCAAATCAATAAACATCCTACCTCCTCTTCAACCTGGCGTTGAAGAAAGCAATCCGTGACCCCGGCGTCACAACTAGAGGGACTATTGTCACCAAGTTCAGTCAGATACTTGCCTACGCAGATGACATCGACATCATCGGTAGAACCGAAGTGGCTGTACACGACTCATTCACCCAGATTGAGCAGACGGCACAAAAACTGGGACTGCATATTAATGAGGGGAAAGCTAAGTACATGGTGGCAACTTCTGCGAAGAGAAGACCTAACGTTGGTCAAACTATCAGGGTAGTGGAGCACGGATTTGAAGTAGGGCAATCCTTTAACTACCTTGGGTCAATTTTATCAGCCGATAACAGTATGGAAGAAGAAATACGCGAACAGCTGATTAAATCCAACAAAGCCTACTATGGTCTATCAAGGCTCTTTAAATCCCGAAATTTATCCAAGCTGCTACTGCACAACACCATGGTCTTACCAGTACTTATGTATGGATCCGAGATCTGGGTGCTCAATAAAAAACACTCTAAACTCTTAAGGAGAATTGTTAGCCCCGTATGTGAAGGAGGATGATTTATACAATCATGAGTTGTACGCCGAACTAATGCTGTAAGAAAATTTAAGGTCGGTAGACTCCGGTGGGCGGGACACCTAACTCGAATAAGCGAAGAGGAGACTGCCCGGCAAGTCCTTTGTGACAGGATGTATAGAAGGATACAGCGCGAAGACCTTGTCTGCGATGGAGGAATGGCGTAGATCAGGACGCTCAGAGCCTGAGAGTGCGAAACTGGATGACATCGGCTCGAAATCGGGACCGGTGGAGAGATTTGTTGGGCGGTTCCAAAATTATAGGTCAAAGAGTCGGGTCTCCCGCGGATACGGAAATTCGTATCATAGGTGGCAACTATCGTGTATTTAGAACGATGCAGACTATCGATTTATGGGCATTAATTTGCTTCGCTGTTGGCTTGGGCCAACTGCCACTTCTTTGAATTTGTCGCAATCTTGTGCGACTGAACATCATGTTCATAAGCGGTATTGGATAGTCGCTCCTGTGTATGTTGTTTTTACATTCGGGCGTACTGCGGGTGACCTGCGATTGCCTGAGTTTTAGTTAGTTTCATATATATGAAACATATATATGAAACTAACTTGCCCGTTGCACGGTGCTGGTGGTTTGTCTTGTTTGGTGACTATGGAAGATGCAAAAGGGGTCATTCTGCTAATTATGGCGTTATGACATTGATCGGCAACAAAACAAACAAAGTTCTCGATCTTACCGTGAAATCGCGTTATTGCCAAGGCTGCAACCTTATGAAAACAAAGAAAGGTACCCCTGAATATGATACTTGGTGGGATGAGCACGAATCAGTTTGCACATTGGATCACAATGGAAGTTCGGGTAAAATGGAGCCTGACGGAATGTTAGAGATGTTCAAGCGCGCTTTTGATCTGCACGGCCGCATTTACGAAAGGTACGTTGGAGACGGGGATGTAAAAAGAATGAATGCGTTGCCGAAATCATTTCCAAATGGTGTAAAGGCCGAGTGTATCAATCACGTGGGAAAGCGAATCGGTTCACAATTACGCGGTGTCATAAAAAAACAAAAAAAAAAAAACAGACCAATTAGGAGGAGCTAGTCCTGGCAAACTTACGGGAAACATGATAACAGAACTGACGACTTATTACGAACTTGCGATTAGACGCAATGCTCACTCTGCTGAAGAAATGGCGAAAGAAATTTGGGCAACATACTACCACAAAATATCAACCGATGAAAATCCGCAACATCAAAACTGTCCAGAGGGCCCGGAGTCATGGTGCAAATGGAAACGCGCGGAAGCTGCGAATGAGCTGTCAAAGTTCCACCACGACAAACCTCCCTTGGATCATAAAGTACGAAGAGCTATTTAACCAGTTTACGTCAAACTGACAGATCCCGATTTGTTAAAAAAATGCGAGGGAGGTTTCACGCAAAATAACAACGAAAGTTTCAATGCAACTATCTGGCAAATGGCACCAAAACACACATACAGGGGTAAGAAAATCATTGAAGTTGAGGCTCTTACCGCAGCTTGAATGTTTAATGAGGGGTTTTTACCCGTATTGCTAATAATGCAAGTCATGGGCATCAAAATTGGGGACGCTGCGAGAGCGTTTGCGAACGAGAGGGACAGAGATCGGCTGCAAGACGCTGACCGCAGCCTAGTATACAACTCGCACGAGGCACGAACAGCGAGGAAAAAGGCGAAAATGCAACTGGAGGACCAATTCGAAGTCGTGGAAGGAATTGTTTATGGTCCAGGAATAGATGTCTAGCTGTTAGTATAAAAAACCCCGACGATTTCATGAAAAAAATCGCTTTTATCTTTTGTCTAATTTATCTCCAAACTTTGAATGCATTTTTCTCGAAACGACTTTTTTGAGTGCGGTGTAAGCGATAATGTGAAAACGGTGCATGCGATTCTTATGAAAGTTCGCACACATATTTTTAACAAGCACACGCAAATTGTGAGTGAATTACTTTTTTATTTATTTATTAATTTTTTTGTTATAACTAAAAAATAGAGCAAAAAAGGGCCGAAAAATCAATTTTTTTCAATAGTCCGCCATTTTGTTGTTTTTTATCAATTTTAAATTTTTTTCACTCACATTGGGCTAAATGTATTTAAGTTCAAAAACTTTTTGCATTTTTCGTAATTTTTCACCGGGGACGAAAATAACCCTTACACGAGCAGAACGGATGGCTAACTTTGAACACCTGGAGGGGGGGTTTCCGGTTTCGGAGTGACTCGACAAAATTTACAAACGTAGTCGAAAGATGAATAAACTGTTTAAAAAAAAATTTTGTTATATCTTTAATACTTTCTCTTAAAAAAAATCATGAAAATAACCTATTTTTTGACCCGACAAACCGGAATGTCCCCTTCAACCAGTGCGTTTCATTTTCTTATACTCTTGGATTCTTGGAAGATCGTTTGCAGCGGACAATCAGTGAGTTACAGAGAATAACGTGCGTTCTAATCTTTTGGCGAACGGATGTCTTCTGGTGTTCGGTGGATCAGTTACGGGAGTGAATCCAGTGCCGTACGCCGGCGCACAGTACTTCCTCCCCAGATGACTATTAAAAATACATCTACTAGTTTCACGAATATAAAACACCCATATTCCACAATAAACAGGTTATGGTTCTAACCGTAACGAAAAGGAAAGGTAATATATGTACGAAACGAATAAAACAAATTTGAAAACTCGTGTCAACAATCACTTTTGTTAATACTGTCTCACCATTCAATACAATTAGTGCTAACGACCTTAGCAATAAAACAGCCGCTATCCAAATACATTCTTATGTATGTAGCACAAACAAATTTACATTAGACTAGATGTAGAATGCTGTAGGCATAAATGTAGTATTAATTAATGTAGTAAAATTGCAGACTGACCTGTTCAAACAATCCAATTACCGGACTGTCGGCAATGCAGCGCCCTTGATCAGTCGAAACAACACAACACGAACTTTCACTGCTACTAAGTCCTTAACGCGATGATAAACTATTTTTATTGAGCAACTGGTAGTATTATTATTGAAATTAAAAAAACAAAGCCGTTTTCTGTTCTTTCGTGTGCCGACCGAAATTGTTTGACCTTCAAATGCAAGATATATGTGAGCAAACACAAACGCCCGAGTGGTCTACTCGACGTCGGCCAAGTTGCACAGTTGAGGTATTAATAATAAACGAATGACTAAAGTGTCGATAACGATTAAACGTTTTCGAATCAATTACAACACATCAATATTGTCATCTGCACCTTTTGTTATCCGGCGAAAGGGTCACTATAGAGCACCACTATGGCCATCCGTTCACGGCTTTTGTTTGTTATTTCTTTTTTTTTCAATTAAAAGAAAACAGCACTTTACTAAAACTGAACTTTGAATTGTGGTTATTTGTGTGTATTTTTTCTTTTAATGATTAAACGAATTCTTAATAGACTTCAGCTGACTGACAGATTTTTATCGTTTTGCAATCTGACAAATTAAATGGAAACTATTTGTGTTAAGAAATAGTAACACGGCAGCAACTAGCTGATTAATTTGATAACGGGCAAATAACCGGATAATAATCACAGAAAAATCGGTTTTTAAACTTCAAATACACCCGCGCTCTAGGAAGACCTACTTCGATTCAAAAACAAAAACATACAACGCCGACAAGTGCAGATTTCACACTGAGCTATTTGCCCGGCGATGTGTAACTAAAATACTGAGTGAGTGTGGAAAAGTTTTTGATGACGTCGAGCAAAACCGCGTCGAAATAAAAACGTTCCCTCAAGACGGCGAATGTAACGAGCGACCTGAGACAAATTGCGTGAACCGTTGAATCGATATCCGCCCTGAAGCGAACCGGTTCGGGGGTATGGTTATCAATTAATCGCTTTAGATTGGGGGGTCTAACCAATCCTGGTGAATAAACGCGATATGCATGATTTCTACTGGAGCTGCCCAAGCCAGTACCTGGCTCCCAGTTGAATGAAATGTGCGCTGAAATAACAACAAAGAATCATCCGATTAGTGATTATAGAAAACATTATTCTCTGTTTACCATATTTATGTTGATGTTTTGTTTTCGTTTTTATGTAAAGCTAATAATGAGGTTAGTGGTGCTTAATGACGTTGCTTGTGGGGCGCATTTATGCAGATGTGTGACACAAGACGAGAGGGCTTTCCTTTGTGTGCAGCCATCTACGACATGCGGTCTGAGTACATTGTACGTCTAGTTACGACAAACTTTATGCAATAACGACTAGGAATTAATTCTCAAAACTCGTCTACTTCATGAGAAAAGAAAAAAGTAAATAACAATAGTAATAATGGGGGGCGCTACAATAATATTATCAGAGATTTCTTTATAGACTTGCAACAGGGATGACCTCTTTGTTCTGATTGAAGATTGTTTATAACTTTTGTAATTTCGATCTTTGATTGAAGTTTTCATTTTTGTATAGATTAAGATTTTACAATTCGTTATTGGTATAATTTTTATTCATGTAGTTTTTTCTTATATTATTTTATTAATGTGATTTTTTGTATACAATTTTATTTGTTTAGTGTTTATTTTTTATATGGGTGAAGTTCGGGCGATATGGCTTTATTTATTATTAACTTTAAAAAGGATTTGCGGCGACATACTCTTAGATTTTTTTTTTATTTTACTTTTTTTTCGAACACGCCCGTTTTTTCGAAGTATCGCGGATCATTGTCACTGGATGTTATCACTGAACTGGGATGAGGAACTCACCCGGTTGTTCTTCGTTTCTCTTCCGTTTGCTTATCCCTTGGTGACGTCTTTACCAAGAGATTTCTCCTTTCCAGGAGATCGCACCCTCACTTGTCCTAGAATTTCGTATTGTTCGTAGGATTACTGTGTGGATGTGTGGGGGTTGAAGTTTGAGTGCCGACGTACGGCACGGGTTCACTCTCACCCACCGACAGAAATCCGGGGAACGGCAAATAGTTGCGGGTAATAGCACCGGTAATGGAAAGCTCGTTCGCACTTCGTGTTTTTTCTATTTTCCTTATCTCGTTCGGGACTCGCAGCCAAGGAACAGTCACCACCGAGTCAGTCTAGAGCGTTTGCATCTATTTTAAAGGTCCGATTAACTGGATCATACCTTGTAATCATTCGCCAGTAGCCGTCACTAGAAGATCGCACTTCGGGCACGTTGCGAGCACTTGAAGATCTAATGCGAAACTGTCATCCGCGAGGAGGAGACACCACAAGGTAAAGACGAATGAAAGACACTGAACGATTTCCATGTTAATGTTCTTTATTCCTTCAATATTTTATACAGTATGGGATATTGCGCCAATACCGCAATTTACAATTCAGTAGCACTTAGGCATATGGGGTACAAAGAGTAGTTTTATACACGAGCCTCCGCATAGGAGGTTATCGATCTCCGCTAATTCCCGACTTTACTTTATCCATTGAGTTACGAGGCTGCAGCGACGTATCATCTTGTTTTTTAAGGGGACATTCCAGTTTGTCGGGTCAAAAAATAGGTTATTTTCATGATTTTTTTTAAGAGAAAGTATTAAAGATATAACAATTTTTTTTTAAACATTTTATTCATCTTTCGATTACGTTTGTAAATTTTGCCGTCACTCCGGAACCGGAAACCCCCCCTCCAGGTGTTCAAAGTTAGCCATCCGAGCCATCTGCTCGTGTAAGGGTTATTTTCGTCCCCGGTGGAAAAATACGAAAAATGCAAAATGTTTATTGAACTTAAATACATTTAGCCCAATGTGAGTAAAAAAAATTTGAAAATTGATAAAAAACAACAAAATGGCGGACTATTGAAAAAAAAATTGATTTTTCGGCCCTTTTTTGGTCTATTTTTTAGTTATAACAAAAAAATTAATAAATAAATAAAAAAGTAATTCACTCACAATTTGCGTGTGCTTGTTAAAAATATGTGTGCGAACTTTCATATGAATCGCATGCACCGTTTTCACATTATCGCTTACACCGCACTCAAAAAAGTCGTTTCGAGAAAAATGCATTCAAAGCTTGGAGATAAATTAGACAAAAGATAAAAGTGATTTTTTTCATGAAATCATCGGGGTTTTTTATACTAACAGCTAGACATCTATTCCTGGACCATAAACAATTCCTTCCACGACTTCGAATTGATCCTCCAGTTGCATTTTCGCCTTTTTCCTCGCTGTTCGTGCCTCGCGCGAGTTGTATACTAGGCTGCGGTCAGCGTCTTGCAGCCGATCTCTGTCCCTCTCGTTCGCAAACACTCTCGCAGCGTCCCCAATTTTGATGCCCATGACTTGCATTATTAGCAATACGGGTAAAAACCCCTCATTAAACATTCAAGCTGCGGTAAGAGCCGCAACTTCAATGATTTTCTTACCCCTGTATGTGTGTTTTGGTGCCATTTGCCAGATAGTAGCATTGAATCTTTCGTTGTTATTTTGCGTGAAACTTCCCTCGCATTTTTTTAACAAATCGGGATCTGTCAGTTTTACGTAAACTGGTTAAATAGCTCTTCGTACTTTATGATCCAAGGGAGGTTTGTCGTGGTGGAACTTTGACAGCTCATTCGCAGCTTCCGCGCGTTTCCATTTGCACCATGACTCCGGGCCCTCTGGACAGTTTTGATGTTGCGGATTTTCATCGGTTGATATTTTGTGGTAGTATGTTGCCCAACTTTCTTTCGCCATTTCTTCAGCAGAGTGAGCATTGCGTCTAATCGCAAGTTCGTAATAAGTCGTTAGTTCTGTTATCATGTTTCCCGTAAGTTTGCCAGGACTAGCTCCTCCTAATTGGTCTGTTTTTTTTTTTGTTTTTTTTATGACACCGCGTAATTGTGAACCGATTCGCTTTCCCACGTGATTGATACACTCGGCCTTTACACCATTTGGAAATGATTTCGGCAACGCATTCATTCTTTTTACATCCCCGTCTCCAACGTACCTTTCGTAAATGCGGCCATGCAGATCAAAAGCGCGCTCGAACATCTCTAACATTCCGTCAGGCTCCACTTTATCCGAACTTCCATTGTGATCCAATGTGCAAACTGGTTCGTGCTCATCCCACCAAGTACCATATTCAGGGGTGCCTTTCTTTGTTTTCATAAGGTTGCAGCCTTGGCAGTAACGCGATTTCACAGCAAGATCGAGAACTTTGTTTGTTTTGTTGCCGATCAATGTCATAACTCTATAATTAGCAGTATGACCCCTTTTGCTCCAACTACCACCTCCAGAAGCAGTAAATTTTTTATCTTCACTTTCATCAGTTTTTTTCTTTTTTTTTCTTTGCTAGCCTTTTTTATCACGGAAGAAAAAACGCCGATACAAGCGATGTGTGCATTATCGAGAGCAGCGTAGTACATGTGTTTCGTAAATTCGCCAATTATTCCATTAGTGAAGTGAAACAATGTAATTCATTTAACCCGACACCCAAGATGCGCATTACGAATACTATTCTACGATTAATTTCGTAAGCTTCGTTGGCGATTCGTGGACAGGACTCGATGACCCTCTCACCACAGTTACATTCACCGATCAGTTTGAATCCTAGGCCTTCCACAGATTTTTTTGAAAAGTTTATCGAACCGTCACAGTTTTTACACTTTATAATGTTTGGAAGTTCGGAAAAAACTGAAAAAAAGTAACATCACGTATGCTGCCGTCACTGTGACCGTTGGAGCGAAGTTGGGCGACCTTTAACGTTTTTAAACATTATGTTAAAAAAATTTATCGTTGAAAAACGTATGAAACGGACGCCTAAACGCGAGCACTGCACGCTCTGAGACCACATTTACTCTAAATACTTTTTCCTCCTCATGAAAAAGAAACAAAGAAACATCAAAAATGCCTACCCTGCGACATCACCGGTAGGAACATCTTCCATAGTCACCAAACAAGACAAAACCACGAACACCGTGCAACGGGCAAGTTAGTTTCATATATATGTTTCATATATACGAGGGTTGCCTTTTATATTTCGGGATTAAAGAACAAAAACAAATATTGATCATCGAAAATCACTTTATTGTTTTTCAAAATATTCCCCATGAAGATCTATACACTTTTGCATGCGTTTGAACCAATTGTCGAAGCACTTTTGCCACTCTGTTTGAGGTATCTCCAAAACATGCATTCTGAATGCAGCAACCGCTTCTTCAGGTGTCGAAAAACGTTGACCTCTCAGTTTGTTTTTTACGTACGGGAATAAAAAGAAGTCATTCGGTGCCAAGTCAGGACTATACGGCGGATGACCCATCAAATCGATGTTTTGGGTGCTCAAAAATGCAGTTGTCGCAGCCGATGTGTGAGAGCTCGCATTGTCGTGGTGAAGAGTGATCGGTCTTCGGCGGTTGGTTTTCCTGATTTCTTGGAAGACAACTGGCAAACAAGTGGTTGTGTACCACTCAGAATTGACTGTTCTGCGTTGTTCTAGTGGTACGGTTGCGACATGTCCAGTTTTTCCGAAAAAACAGGCGACCATTTGCTTGGAAGTGCTTCATGCGCGAACAAATTTTGTTGGATTTGGCTCATCTTGAAACACCCAGACAGTCGACTGCTGTTTACTTTCGGGCTCATACGCGTAAATCCACGATTCATCACCTGTCACGATGTCATAGACGTGTTTCGAAGCACCGCGACCGTATTTTTTTAGCATTTCTTTCGACCAATTGACACGAGCCTTTTTTTGGGCGATTGACAAATTGTGTGGGATCCAACGCGAACAAATTTTTTTGACAGTCAAATGTTTATGCAATATTGAATGTATGCTGGTCCCACTAACGCCTAAGGTTGTCTCAATCTCACGATAGGTCACATGTCGATCTTCCAATATCAGTTCGCGCACAGCATCAATGGTTTTCGGAACAACAACTGATTTTGGACGACCTTCACGAAATTCATCTTGGAGTCAAGTACGACCACGATTGAATTCACCATACCATCGATAAACACTGGTCCTTGATGGAGCTTCATCGCCAAAAATTGAATTAAGTTCATCCATGCACTGTTGCTGAGTTAATCCACGCCGAAAGTTGTAAAAAATAATCGCACGAAAATGTTGACGATTTAATTCCATTTTTGGGCCGAGATGAATCTTTTAAGTTACTGTAAACAACACAAATAGCGCTCGTATGTCAAAACGTTCTGAGTGCGTATAACCTCAAAAATGTCCAACTTTACGATAGAGCTGTCAATTGCCGGATTGCAACACTAGGGTTGCCAAATCCCGAAACATAAGAGGCAACCCTCGTATGAAACTAACTAAAACTCAAGCAATCGCAGGTCAGCCGCAATACGCCCGAATTTAAAAACAACATACACAGGAGCGACTATCCATTACCGCTTATGAACATGTTGTTCAGTCGCACAAGATTGCGACATATTCAAAGAAGTGGCAGTTGGCCCAAGCCAACAGCGAAGCAAATTAATGCCCATAAATCGATAGTCTGCATCTTTCTAAATACACGGTAGTTGCCACCTATGATACGAATTTGTATTCGCGGGAGACCCTTTAATGACCATTGTCATTAAAGGACCTATAACTTTGGAACCGCCTGAGATTTCGTTTCCAAATTTTAACATATTATTTTTGAAGGATAAAACTATCGATTAAGCAAAAAAAAATTGATTTTTTGAACCGAACAAACCGGAATGTCCTCTTAAGCGTCACACGGTTTTAAAATCTCAACGGTTTCTCGATTCAATAGCTCGGCAGCAGTTTTTCTACACTTCTTCATAGTGTATCTTGGAGGGTGGACGCAGGTCTCTATAATAGTAATTCTCGCAATAGTTACTCAATATAATTACGCAATAGTTCCTTCTCATGAAAAAGAAACAAAGAAACATCAAAATCGGTAGGAACATCTTCCATAGTCACCAAACAAGAAAAAACCAGCACCGTGCAATGGGCAAGTTAGTTTCATATATATGAAACTAACTAAAAATCAGGAAATCGCAGGTCAGCCGCAGTACGCCCGAATGTAAAAACAACATACACAGGAGCGACTATCCATTACCGTTTATGAACATGTTGTTCAGTCGCACAAGATTCCGACATATTCAAAGAAGTGGCAGTTGGCCCAAGCCAACAGCGAAGCGAATTAATGCCCATAAATGGATAGTCTGCATCTTTCTAAATACACGGTAGTTGCCCGACCCTTTAATGACCTATAACTTTGGAGCCGCCTAAGATTTCGTTTCCAAATTTTGACATATTATTTTTGAAGTATAAAACTATCGATTAAGCAAAAATTGATTTTTTGAACCGAACAAACCGGAATGTCCCCTTAAGTTCTCCGTGGTCGCGATAATTTATTTTATAACTACTGCTCGCGTGTACACTACCGAGGTTGAATTCGTTTTTTTTATTCTCTTCCCGGATTTCCTGGGCGATTCGAAGTGTGCGTGTTCCGCAGCGTACCAAACTCGACTGTGGTTGTGACCCGACTGACTGATTAAAGCAAGAAATCGTTTCTCGCGTCGTGGCAGTGGATTCATAGCTGAATAACCTCACTGCCACTTACCAGGAACTTGAAAGGCGTTGCTATACTATGCTTAGGGAATTTAGTTCCAGAGAATTGCTGCCGTACAGGCTGAGTTAAGTTCCTCTGTCGCTATGTATACTGGGAAATTTGTTTCTTTTTTATTTTACTTAACACTTTTTTTTCGAACACTCGTCCGTTTTTTCGAAGTATCCCGCATGTTTCCTCTGCGGATGTTATCACTGGACTGGTTAAACGAATTTTTCTCCAGGGATGAGAAACTCACCCGGTTGTTCTTCCTTTCTCTTTCGTTCTCTTATCCCTTGGTGTCCTTGTGGGGAGGATGTATATTGTGCCAGGCATGGGCACTCGGTTCACCTTCCTCCTTCATCATAAATGTTCCTCCGAGAAATTGTTCGCCAGAAAAAAAGAAATAATAAAGCAAAGTTTTATCTTCTTAACAGAGCGGACACAGAACCACCGAAATAAATACACAGGGTATTGTTTGTGTTTTATTGTTTGTTGATTATGCCTTTTATTATTCTTTCCTATTTTTAAAGTACACTAATTACACGGTTACGCCTAGCAAAACAATGCTTTAATTTAAGCGCACTCTGGGGATAAAGTACGCTACTTACACCGGTTACACATAACTAACGCACATAGTAACTTCCGCACTTTTTAATTTGATCGAAATATCGTAACATGGATGAGTACTAATATGGGATATTAATCGCGACTCAGATAGGAAAGGAAAAACACACGGCTCTGGTAGAACGCGTCCGCAACGCTACGGACAGCGGGAGCACAACGACCGGCTCGGTCAGAAGATGGTAAAGGACTCAGCGATAAACGGCTCATGCAGAGCCGACTCGCTAATGGGTTTCCCCGAGAGAAAGTGTTTCTCTCGTGGGGAAAACGAGGAAAGAGAATTTCACTGGTGAGGTCCTATAGTGGTGTGCGTGAAGTCGATCGTTGAGATCAGATTGTTTACATAACGCTTGCAGGTCAAAAGCGAAACGAAACCTAGACAAGGGATACAGATAAAGAAAGAAGCGACCCAATGCATCGTCCGGTACTGAGGGTCAACTGAGTAAATAGCAGCCACTCATGAGATGCTAAAAGGGATTGAATCAATGGAGATCGTATATCGTATCTCTGCCGACTGGGAGAATCGGATTCTTTTGTTTGCATATGTTTATGTAAACAAAGAAGTATTTCCGAGAGAAGCTGAATCAATAGTTACAAGTCTTTGGAAAGTAATTTAGATGGTTACACAATGACGGTTGTGTATACCATCTGTGTCAATTATGTATGGCATCTAAGGCGACGCCAGTGTCGAACTCTAGTGTGAATATTTACACTAATTGGGAATTCGGTTCTTGGTCGCTAATGCAGAGAGGCCTTGATACATGTATGAATGCCCTTGTAGGAAAAATTCTTTACAGGCATTTCCAGGTAATGCATTGAAAGCATTAATTATCCCTGGGAAGGAAATGTTTTTGCTGCTCGGAGATTGCGGTGCAGGTGTGGGAACGTTGGAATTTGCCTGGCAACCGAAGGTACTGGATAGGTTTTGGTTTTATGCTCCTGTATAATGGAAAGAATTCTTGTGGGGAATTTGTATGCGAAGAGATGCATGAACGGTAAGAATTCTTTCACAGGGACTTTTAGATTGTAAATTTGATCTATTTGATGCGTGAAGCACTTAAGTTGCTAATGCGATTGCATTAGCGAACTTATAAGATTGGGTCGAAGTTATGGGGATTCTTCAGATAAGTGGACCGTGGGGTTTGGCGGAACCGCCACATCCTCTCTTTACCAAGGGATTTCTCCTTTCCAGGAGATCGCACCCTCACTTGTCCTAGAATTTCGTATTGTTCGTAGGAATACTGTGTGGATGTGTGGGTGTTGAAGTTTAATGCACCACACACACACAGACGCGAACGTTGCTGCCCATGTGGTCGGAGATATGCCGAGGATCGTCAAGATTTTCACACATCTGCGGTATCCCTGTGTGTACATTACCCGCGTGTGGTTTATGGCCCTGGTGATTTCCTCGGCCGAAGTCATTATGTTCGGCTGCGATATTTACATGGTTTTCATTTCCTTGTAGGAACAGTGTCGGTTGTTTGGTTTAATGTTTAACCTCTGTTGCCACAATAGTCTTACAGGAAAAGGTTATTGATTGGCATTTGGCGATGTTAAGTACAAAGTAATTTTTGTCACACCAAGTGGAGAAGCTGTCAAGGTCAGATTGCACTAGTGCAGAATTAAGTGGTGACTCGATGATCTTGTATATCTTGGTGTCATCAGCGTATAGGGACAAGTAGACAAGTGACCATATCAATATTATTAGTGTCAAGCAGAAATAGGAGAGGGGTCAGGTGGCTTTCTTGTAGGACCCCGGGGGGCGGCAAAAAGGGGTTGGATATCGTGGAACTGAACCGAACGGAATAAAGTATATTCATTAGATAGGAAGAAATCCATTTCAGCAATCCAGGTTCGAAGCCAAGGGCGGATAATTTGAAGAGGATTAGATTGTGGGAGATTTTGTCGAAAGCTTTATTCAGGTCGGTCGTGACCACGTCGACCCCGTTAGCGCGCTCTAGTGCTGAGAGTGTAAAAGAAGTGAACTCAACAAGGATGGTTGTAATTGACTGAGAAAATCATATTGCCTTGGCGAAATAAAAGATTTGCAACGAAAACTAAGAGATTCGTATAGAATGCTTTCGAGAATCTTGGGTAAGAGGGACAGTTTGGCGATGGGAAGGTAGTTCGCGACATCGTTTTTGGGACCCTTCTTGTGGATGAGGGTGATGGAGGTTTTGCAAATGTGGGGGTGTAGCGATTCTAACAGATACACACAATTCACAAGCAAAAATAGTGAAGAACACCGAACGAAAAAAATCGAATAAGAAAAATACATCAGAACCGTATACCAAGCGATAAATAAAATAATTCACACCAGTGGAATATACTCGAGTTTGGAAATCAAATTCTAAACACGGTCAGTAGCCTGGTGTGTAACGCTTAGGTAAAATTTTTTTTTCGTGATTCAAGCTGTCATAGCGTCAGTTCGAATCACACGATCTTCTTCACTATTATTTCAAACGCTATAGGGGAATACGCCTCGAGAGAGTGAGAGATTGAAGATCAGTGCGAGAGGAACAGAGAGAATGGATGAACATTTCTTGAAGAGAATTGCAGGAATACCACCGGGGCCCGGTGTAAACTCGTGTTTGAGTTGCAGTAGCTTGGATTCGATTAAAGTCGGATCAAAGGAGTTGTGGAGAAGGGGCCCGAGGGAAAAGTTAGGTAAGTAATTGAACTATTATGGGCCAGGAACAAAGGAGGCATTAGTGTATGACTGATTGAAGTGAGTGGCGAAGAAGTTAGTAATAGTAACAGGATCAGATGAGGTATGAGAGTTTAAGGCAAGCGATATGGGGTACCCGTCATATCTACGTTTATGATTGACGATCTGGAAGAAGGTTTTGCGATCATTTTTGAGATTGGTCTGAGTTTTGGTAAGATAACTGCGATAAAGGGGTGGAAAAGTTCCGTGAATTGGGGGTAACAGCCAAGAAAGTTGGAGTAGTCAGGTATAGTTCGATTCCGAGAGAAGTTGATCCATAACTTATTCCTAATACTAATAATTTGCCCTAAATCTTTCTATGAACAAGGGATATTAAAGCTTCCAAATCGGTGGCAAGTGTGTGCAAGAGACTATATTGAAAAATGCTGATAGTATAGTTAGTGTGTAACATTATTCAATAAATGTTTAAAAGGGAATTGCCGTTTATATTTGATTCACCGTCGTTTTTTAGTAGTGACTGAATAGTGTAGTGCAGAGTTTGTGGGGCATAATGATCTAGACGTGGATGAGATCCACGAGGCGCTCTGTAGCAACATCAGCTCGATGTTGGAGAAACTGTTATCGAGCTATGAGGAGTCGTGAGACATTATTCCATTTTAATGTAATCTAAGAATACATAATCACGATCTTCGAGACATTAAAGCCTGGTGGTGCCCTTTATTACCGAAGTCACTACGGACCAGCAAAAGATGGAAGTTTCTGCGTGGCTAAGGCAATGGAACCGACAAAAGACCAGGTTCCCGATTCTGCCAGACCTCCTCACCAAACGTAAGCTGTGCTGATTTCTTGGCATAGAGCTCTTCGCCCTCAATTTGATGTGTATCGTTGACTGAGTGAAGTTGGCTCGAGTAAGCACTTATTGTAACTATAACATAACACTGGGAACCCAAGCTATTTTTATGCTTTGCACAATACACATTAAATAAATAAAAAACACAACATTTTATATAATACAATAGTACTTGTTCGATGTCCTGGATTACCTTGTCTTTGAGATGGTGGTTTTATTACAATAAAAACAATTTCAGAAAAAAAATTGGAGGGTGGTTGTAATTTCCTGTTTTCCTACGCAACCCGAGAAAATATATTCGACATTACCTAAGCTTGTTAGTCTTAGGTATAACGAAAAAAAAAATGTGTACATAATATTACATATAAACGAGCTACCGGGAATAATCTGCGGATTATTTTATATTAAATCAGCGAAAATAGTGAGTGTCGCATGACATAACAGCGAAAAACGTTAATTGATGGTTTAAGTACTGTCGACTTGTTTATATATATATATATATTCCGTGCGTAAAAGTTCAAACGTATAGGATAATGATTAGATAAATAGCAATAAATACATTGTAGATGGAAGGAGTATGAAATGTTGGAACCACATTCGAATAGAACATTAATTAACACCTGCTAATTAAAATAATTACCCTTCCGTGAATGTTTTCGAGTGAATAAACTTCCTTCTTCCGGTAAAATCCGATATACAAAATTTGATGAATCGTTGCCTCTTTTGTAATATTTTCACATGAATCTATATTTCTGTTCCCCTTTATTTTTTTCTCTCCAATTATTTTTAATAAGATGTTTAGTAGGCGTTTTACAAAGACCGGAAATTAAAACTAATGACTTGTCAACTATATTTGCAATACTACAAAATAAAATAAACAAAACAACGAGCAAGCAAAATAAAATGAATTAATTAAAATACTTTGTATTAACTAACAGTGAATTATTAAACAAATTGTGGGAACATATCACGAAAGCACGAACGCAGTCGAAACTAATGTCTTAGGTAGGAACCCGATAGAGGAAAAAATTCCAACATCTGTTATTGCAGTTTACCACCGAGCCATTTCTTCAAGTTTGAAAAGACAAAATAGCCCAAGGGTGCTAAAGAAGTAATTGGTATTTTAAATCATTGGTTTGGGACACTACAATAACAGATGTGTAAGCATGTGTGAATTTTTTTCATGTTTACAAATTCACTGAGAACGTTCACTATCAATGGCTGTCAAAAAAGTAATAAACAACTTACCGTCTTCAATCTTAAAGCTCAACCTTTCTAAGGTTCGTACTATCTACCACAGTCATTATATTTTAATAACTACCGTCATTTATGTGTCAGGCCGATTAATTCTGGGACTGCCCTCGTAAACTCCTGAAAAACTTCTATTGCTATTGTCAGTGTACTTCCGACTCCGAAGCGACATCTGCGTGTCCATTACGATTGAACTTAACGAATTCCAAGTGTGATTTTGTTCATGACAACGTCAGCTCCCACTCTCCTAACCCCAAAATCTGTTCCCTTCCCAGATCGTCCCACGGGACGGCCAATCTGAAAGCAACCTTATCTCCTCTAATTTCAACATCTTCCCAATCCTCGTTTCACTCGCCCAGTATTCGACCCGCTTCAACCGTCGGCGGTAGAGCTTACTCAGTAAACGAAAAACTCATTAGATTGTTCCTACACACTTTCTAAATAAAAACACAGACGTAACTTCCCAGCCTATCTCCATGACCAACCGGACAAGAAAGAAAACCTAAAACCAGCATTATGGTCGCCATTCAATAATAAGGCTTATCCACTAATGTCCCCAGCGATCGTATACTTTTCCTCAAAATTCATGAATATTTCAACTTGTCTAAGGACTTCGGCTTGACCTTCGTTCAATACGTTCACTCGGTGAGGAGTTTACATCTTCAACGCAATAGAGCTGATCGTAAGGCATAATTCATCATCATCATCATCGGCACTACAACCGAGAACCGGTCTTGGCCTTATTTAGCAAGTCCTGAGGCTTGTTAAATTTTCCATAATGATTTATTTTGTCTGGCCGACGTCATTAGTCTTGCGCCAGGGGCTCCCCGACGGGGAATCGAACCCCGGTCTCCCGGGTGACAGACGGGTGTACTAACCACTATACTATCGAGGAGCCCGTAAGGCATAATTGCGACCCTGAAATGTTATCATATCTTTTTCCCATCATAATCTTCCCCCTTACCGTCTGTTGCATAATACAACTAGTGATGATGAGAGTGCATCATATAATCATCATCATTATCATCATCATCGGCTCTACAATCGGGAACCGCTCTTGGCCTTACTTAGCAAGTCCTGAGGCTTGTTAAATTTTCCATAATGATTTGTTTTTTCCAGGCAAGGTCATTAGTCTTGCGCCAGAGGCTCCCCGACGGGGAATCGAACCCCGGTCTCCCGCCTGACAGGCGGGTATACTAACCACTATACTATCGAGGATATATATATATATATATATATATATATATATATATATATATATATATATATATATATATATATATATAACATGTTTAAATAGCTCCCCACCGTCTACACTCGAAGTGTTAACTTGTGTCACAACCAATTAGCACAGTTTCGATTACGACGAGATGTGACTACTACTACTACTATTTATTGGCCTGTAGGAACCGGGAAGTTCATGACCTCACCGACTCGACTCCGCCATCGTTTCCTGTCCTGTGCACTCTCCTTCCACGCTTGACCAGCCGACCCGAGATGAAACCTAATACTCTTCTCCCATCTCCGTCGCGGCCGTCCTACCGGTCTCTTTCCCATTGGTCTACCGTCAAGAATTCTAGGCACGGTCCTATCGTTGCCCATTCGCGCCACATGTCCGACCCATCTTAATCTTCGCGACTTGATTACTCTCACTATTGTAGGTATGCAATATAGCTCTTCCAATTCGTGGTTGTGGCGTTTCCTCCATTGTCCTGCCTCCCCGTCATATTTGCCGCCAAATATACCCCTTAGAACTTTATTCTCGAATACGCGGGATTTGTTTTCTTCCCATTTTCTGAGAGCCCATGTTTCCCATCCGTATAGAACAATCGGCATGATTATGGTTCTATAGAGACGGAGCTTTATATTACGTGACAGCAGTTTACTGACTGCGTGCCAACTAGCGTTGCCGGAATGCCTTTTGTTAATTTCCTTCGATATTTCGTTACTGGCCGTCAGAGACACACGGAATAATGGGGCGAATTTAAGGGAACAGTACAAGAGTACTGTTCTTGATCGAAACCACGACAAAAGCCCCACAGAGAACGTGGGCGGAGAACAAAGGAGATGATGGGGAGCGAAATGAATCAAATCAAGAGATCGAAGAAAGGACCGAAAAGACAAAGAGGTGCCGGTGCGGATTGATATTAAAAGGTGATTTCCGTTTTTACTGTGAATTTGTGTGGCCTCAGTCGTTGCTCTTCGGGTGTAATAAACACAAATTCAATTAACAGCAGTTGCTCAACAAACCAAAAGTAACTAATCAGTGCTGAATCGGTTAGTCACGACTGACGACGGAAATAATAGAAATATCCAGTTTTTGGGTGTCGTGAATCCTCTCTTTCGTACCATCACCGCCGCAGATAAACCCATCCAGTGGATCCGGACACTGGATCATTTACCCACTACTTACACCTAGAGCCAGGGTAAGACTCATCGATTCAAGTGGTGATTATCGCGTCTACATGAAGAAGTTGTATTGTCAACCGCGTCAGAGTCCACTTGCTTCCAGCATGGGACGACACCGTTTATTTGTGGATTTCAACGCGACCAACTGGACAAACAACTAACCACTATGTTTGCGGAACAACGTTCAAGAAGGTCATAGCGTTTGCGACGATAGTAAAGAGCGTGCGATTCGAACCAACGCTATTACGGTTAGAATCACTAAAAGATAGAACCAAAGCTCAACGCATCAGGCCACTGCCGCGTGTGCGTATTCGATTTCTAAACTCAACTACATTCGACTGATGTGGAAATGCTATATTATTGCTATGGTATACGGCTTTAATGGATGTGCTTTTGGTGGTGTTGTTCTTCACTATTGGTCGTATGTATCTGCTAGAAACCCCACAAGGTCACCACTGCTAACAACAGGCCTGACTGAACCTGACATCGTCATCGTTTGACAACGGCATTTGCGTCGAATAATCTAACACCGTCATTGCAAAGGACAACTAACGATGGTGATATATATTCAGAAGCACCTTCAACTTCAGCTTCCTCGTCAACGTTCTCAGCATCTTCGTTGTCGCCTCTCTCATCAACACCTTCGACACAAAACATCTCCTGAAAGAAGCTTTTTCGGATGAAGATCCGAGAGATAAGGCGAACATGGATAAGTACACACGAACAAATGTCGAATTACCAGTGTAAATTTTATAAATAAATCTGAAATAATTTAATGAAATAACCGACAATAATTTTGAGTTTTCTTTTGATCTGGAAATAAATCCACTAAACCCTCATAACACGACACAGTGACACAACGAACCAGCATTACAATCCACTAACTCTACACGGCACATGACTTAAACATCTTCTATTACCAGAATGTCAGAGGTCTTCGTTCTAAGGCTCGACAAGTTTTCCAGAATTATAAGCTCTAACTGAAACCGACTTGATCCCTGGTATTACCAATCAAGAGGAATTTCTTCCCTCCTTGACTGTTTACCACGATGACGTTGCTAATGGACCTTCCATTGACTCCCTTTGCCGCCGTGTACTCATAGGCATGCAAAGTAACCTTGACTCAGCCCTCGTCGTTATAGGCTCCTCACCCAATCTTGATTATGTATATGTCAAAATAAAATTACCCCGCAAATCAATATACGTCATCTGCTTCTACATTTTGCCATCCTAGCCCTCTGAATCGTACGAACTAATAATTAAAGCTATCGACCACTCTTTAGAGATAAGCGTCTTTCGGAAGGATGTCCTTGTTTTTGGCGACTTTAATCTGCCACATCTACAATGGACTCTATCAGATGACCATTCCTTCTACATACTTCTCCGGAGATTCTTGGTATTGTTCCACGCAATTCGGCTTATATGCGCTCCACATGACAATCCGACGGATCGCACCCGTTTGTGGTTCATCTCCCGACGGCGCGAACATCCCTGCATCAGAACTAGCTCCGTTACAGAGCGGGGAAGCTGTGGAACTCCGTTCCCACGCGAGTGTTCCCGGAGCGTTACAACCTGCAACCGTTCAAAAAGAACTGCAACAGTTATTTGATGGCATCTCGGGGCGCCCAGTCGGCGTTATAGGTTGGCCTCTCCCGAGAGAAGTCTAATAAAAATAAAATAAAAATAAAAATAATAATAATCACCTCCTCCACTGTCAAGGAATGCGTTTTCAACGACCACCTAACTGATTCAAGCCTATATCAAGTTAATAGCATCGCAAACCACATGGGTTTCCGCATTAATTCCTCAGCAGGCCCCTCTCCCCTTGTTCTATCTGTCACCGACAATCATCACCCGTCTCTTACCTTGTCTTTTTTCCATATTTCCGCAGTGCAGAACACCTCATTCCGCGAACTTTATTCGTATGACTTCCACAAAGCGAACTTTTACCATATTGACGAATATCTCAATAAAATTCCATTCAATCTCGATTGTTACATAATTGAAGCCCCCGCGGAATCATTGAGATGATTCGTTTCCTTAAAAACCAGATTTCTTGAATTCCACATACCAGTTTCCACCATCATCCATCTCGCTGCTCACCAACAGCAAAACATTAGCAGACTACGCTGTTTCCATATAGCGAATCAGTTTTTCCCAAGCCAATTTTCCCCTTCGCGCAATGTACATCGTGATTACTTTTTGCATTCCGATGTAAAGGACTTACCCAAGCCACTAAACGAGATCACGCGGTTTACTGTTTAGTTTCGCCTTTCGTTGCAAGCGAAACCAAACCAACCCCCTAATACAAGCTCGTTTTTTGCAATGTTCCCATTTTCTGTGGGTGATGAGTGTGCGATCGGGAATGGGCGAGGGATATAAAAGGGCGCGAATGGGCAGAGAACCTGTTGTCGACTGGTATTGTTCAAATCGTGCTGCGACGTCCGCCTTGCGCGTAGATTTTTAAACGAAAAGAATAAAAGGAAATCAATTAAATGACATTAAAACAAAATATAATTTATATGTAAAATAAGAATTTGTGTAGATAAATTACTAAAAAAAGAATCTGCAGCAAACTAATCTAAACAGAATATAACTTATATGTGAAATAAGAATTCGTGTAAATAAATCAATAAAATTAAGAAACATAAAATGAGGCGTAATTTACTTGAAGTGTTTGAGCAAACTAGCATGCTTCTGATAATTGACTAAGAATGTAGATATGGCAACGTCATTAAAGGCGAATTAAATTCAACCTGCCATGCATGCCAAGAAACCCAAACATCCGAGTCAAAGGAAACAGTAAGTACACCCATTTCTTATATATTATTTTTGTGCAACAGATTCCTGTATAACAAGATCACCTGGCAGTAGAAGATGCTACCACCAATCTTTACACCAACCTTTTTAAATCAATTTCCCTTTACGTTTACCATTCCAGGCGAAAAACTCCTCCCTTCACACCTCCTTGGTGCAATCGCAAGATTCGTTCGTTACGTAATAAAAGGAACAAGCTCTGGGTTACCTTCCTCCATAATCGCTCCGCCTGCGACTCCTCCAACTACCTTGGCACTTACCTGCAATTCAACGAACTTTACAATATCCTTTACCAAATCTACCTAACAAGAGATCAGATCAACCTAATCAATCATCATCACCATCGGCACTACAACCGGGATCCGTCTTGACCTTATTTAGCAAGTCTCTCCACCGGTCCCGATTTAGAGCCGATGTCATCCAGTTTGGCACTCGCATGATCTGGGAGTTCTGGTCTACTCCAACCCTCCATCGCAGACAAGTTCTGCTACGCTGTTTCCTTCCACACAAAGAACTTTCCGTGCAGCCTCCTCTTCGCTCATTCGAGCTAGGTGTCCGGCCCACCGGAGTCTACCGAACTTGATTTTTCTACAAATTAGCTTCAAGGTAGATCGCATACGACGATTTTGCGGTCGGTGCTTCCGGCATTTTGAGGCCGTGCTTAATCCTTTACTTTACTTTTGGGCCTTAGGAGGCTCAGTGCTGGTAGAGTTGGTACGGCTTGGGCTTTCGTTTTATTCTTCGTATAAACTTCCTTCCATTTCACGTTGACCGTATAGGTCGGGGATGTATGTCAGCGACGTACAGCACTAACCGTTTTGGTGGATGAACACGTTGATGAATTCGTTTCCTCCTGTAATTGCATCCCTCCCACGTGTGACCTTTTCGGCCACAACTCACAGCAATATCGAATGTTGTATTCTCTATGGCTCGATATCGTTGATTGTTTGGATGTAGAGGGTTGGACTGGTCTCTGATATACTTTGCTTATCTGGATGACATTGTCATATATAGGAAAAACCTAGAAAACCATAATGATAAACTCCGAAAAGTATTCGAACAAATGAGAAACCACAACCTCAAGTTGCAACCGGAAAAATGCAAGTTCCTACAAAAGGAAGTATTATAGTATATCTGGGACATGTTTGTTCCGAAAAAGGGACAATGCCAAATCCCGATACAACTGCTAGTGTCAGGGATTTTCCCATTCCCAAGACTGTAAAGAACGTCCAAACGTTTCTAGGCTTGGCGAATTACTATCGGAAATTTGTTCTAAATTTTTCGAGGATAGTACGCCCCTTAACAAACTTGTTCCAAATTTTTCGAGGATAGTACGCCCTTGTTAAGGAAGGACGTTAAATTCACCTGGTCAGACAAATGCGAGTAGGCATTTGATAAAATAAAGGAGTTGTTGGTCATGTCGACACTACTAATCTATCCAGATATCACCAAACCATTTAACCTCGCCACGGATGCGAGTAATGAAGCACTGGGAGCCGCAGTTTCACAAAGTGAAATAGGCAAAGACCAGCCTCCCGCATATGCCAGTCGAACCTTGAATAAGTCGAAAAGGAATTACTCCACCATTGAGGAGTTATTAGCCATTTTGTGGGCGGCTAAGAATTTCTGTTGTTATTTGCAAGGGGGAAGGTTTACAATATTTACGGATCATAAGCCATTAAAAGGAGTGAGAGGGAGTATTTAACGCGAAAGACCCCGCGTCACATTTAACCAGATTCCATCACAAATTATCAGCGTTTGATTACCAAATCGAGTACAAACCCGGTAAATATAACATCAATGCAGATGCCTTGAGCCGCATCCCACAAAATTGTGATGAAACTCCCACACTACAAAGGTGCAATGTTGTAACACGCACCTAGCTAAGAAACTAAGGGCAAGCGAAGGAACCCAGGGAAGTCAAAAGGACAAGTCATCTCTTTACGAGGAACCCATTCCTTCCTGCACGGAAAAAGGAATGGAGATAACCAGCCCTGAGAAAATCCAGTTCTGACTTCGAGATTACCATGATCCTCCCTTGGGTGGATACCAAGGAGTGATTAGGACATGTAAATACGTACGAACTATTGGCGGAAGAACATAAAGCAATACATTAAAGTATGCAAAACATGTCACGCGATGACATCTTCACCAAACCTACGTATGGCAATGGTAATAACCGACATTGCAAAAAGAGGCCTTTTGACAAAGTATACTTAGATATAGTAGGTCCTCTTGACCGGATGTTATAATTTTTGCAAATGGGGTTGTACGTCAATCATATTTGACATTTGTGAACTAGACATCATATTTGAGATTTGTGAACTAGGCATCATTTTGGACATTTGTGAACTACACATCATATTTGACATTTGTGCACGGCATCATATTTGACATTTGTGAACTAGACATCATATTTGACATTTGTGAACTAGACATCATATTTGACATTTATGAAGTACACATCATATATGACATTTGTGAACGGCACCATATTTGACATTTGTGAAATAGAAAAAAACGTAAAGGTCCAAATAAAGATTTCCATCACTCAAAATCTTTTCTTTTTTTTTTTATTTAGTAAAAAAGTAATTTAAAAAACAAAATTGGATGATTAATTTTGCGCCACCCTGTATTATAAATTACTTCCATATAGCCAATTACTGAATTCAGTTTTCTTCTTTTTTCCTTTTTTTATTTAACATCTCTCAGGAAGAGAACCTACAGCGCTGAATAAGGGTTTTGAAGTGCTATTTGTTCTTGATTTTTCCCAACCCTTTCACGGAACTTATAGCTTAACACCTACCTGCCAACAATTGGTCCGCTCGGAGCTAGTAATCGACCGGAACTGGTCAGCAGGAGAGGTGTTGTCTTCCAACACGACACCGCTAGGCCAAACACGTCTATAATGACTAGCTCATCTATCGCTGATTCCGACTTGCATCATTTTTTGAGGCGGTATTGGTATTCTGTTAATGCAAGGCTAATAACCTTGCCCGGAAAAACAAATTATTATGGAAAATTTAACAAGCCTCAGACTTGTTAAATAAGGCCAAGACCGGATCCCGGTTGTAGTGCCGATGATGATGATGAAGTCCTCTTAACCGTACTCCAATAGGCAATCACTATATACTCACGTTTCAAGACAATTTGTCTAAGTATATAGATTGCTACGCCTAACCCGATGCAGAGGCAGACACGGCGGGCATGATCTACTTTGACCAAACAGTTGCTCGGTGTGGCGTTACGAAGCAACTGGTCCCGATCACGGAAGCAACTTCCTAAGCAGTTTGTTTAAAAGTTGCAAGCTGCTCTGTATCAGGAAACTTCATACCATCCACAATCGAATAGAGCTCTAGAACGAGCCCATCGTCCACTCGTAGAATATCTACGCAGTATTGTGGATGGAAAGTCTCAGTCATGGGTTAATACGTGAGGACGGTAATATTCGTGTATAACACCAACGTATACGAAGGTACCAAGCTTACGCCCATTGATTGTCTCTTTGGTTTCACCCCGGAGGTACCGACTAGTATAAAACAATCACCGAAACCGGTGTACAACCATGGCTGCTACAAGCTATTGAAGTACAAACTTCAGCATATGTACGAAATAGCAAGGCGTAACTTATTAACTTCCAGCCTAAAGAGCACTACGACCGTACAAGTACGCCCTTTCACACTCCATCTGGGCGACAAAGTCCTGAAACGGAACGCGCAAAGGCAAGGAAAGTTAGCTTCCATATGGCGGGGTCCCTATAATGTAATGGAAATAAAAGGCCCTGTAAATTTGTTAATCAGAATAGGGGAAAGGAACGTGGTAGTGAACAACAACAGGCTGAAACCCTACTATGAATAAAAAGAGGACCAGATACACGACGACGACCCCGGAAACGAAAATAGCTAAACGATTTGAGAATTTTCTCCTGGAACGTCCGCTCACTATATAGAGGTCGAGCTGCACAGCAACTAGGCGATGCCCTGACCGAATATAAGGCTAACATAACAACATTACAAGAATAAGGTGGACGGGGAGTGGTGTTATTCAACAACAACAAAAACAAAAAAACGAGGATGACATTTATTATAGCTGTCATGCAAAACACGTTTCTAGTCAGCCAAAAACTGAATCCTGCCATCATCGGCTTTAATGCAATAAACGGAAGGCTATGCATTCTTCGCGTGCGAGGCAAGTTTAAGAACATAAGCCTCATAAACGTTCATGGACCTACAGAGAAGTCCCCTGACGACGAAAAAGAAGAATTCTACGAGGACGTCGAACGGGCCTTTAATGCCTGCCCAAGATACGATGTAGAAATCGTTCTTGGTGATTTGAATGCGAAAATAGGGAGTCGGTTTTCAGGCGCTAGGTAGGTTCCCATAGTTTGCATGAGAACACTAATGACAATAGACTACGAGTCATCAAATTGGCAGCATCAAAGAACTTGGACGTTGCGAGTACCAGGTTTCCGCGTAAAGACATCCACCAAGCCGCCTGGGTACCATCGTTTTTTTCTTTTCTTACATCAACGCGCGCACAAAAGGGGATTTTGAAGTACCCTTAAATGTCAGAGCACAGTGCGAGCGGATGATGGAGCCACTCGCAAACAAATTGAACACGTGTTGATAGATCGCCGCCACTCCTCGAGCCTGATGACGGTACGAACGTGCCGAGGTGCCAACGTCGATTCGGATCACTATCTTGTTGGTATAGTTTTACGAGCGCGGATTGCCGTACGGAGACGTATTGCATCCACGAATCAGGTGCGGATCAACACGGCTGCCTTTCGCAATGAGAACACGAGTAACATCTTTGGTCAAGCGTTAAGACTCGTCCTCGAAGAGCTCGATGGAGGGAGAATAAGTCCTGGGGCTAGAATGCCGGGCGTAGAAGAGAAATGGACACGCCTTAAGAATACTGTCATTAGTAATGCCAACTCTATCTTAGGCAGTAGTCGTAGAGATCGAACGTAAGAATGCTGGATACCGGGCAATGCAGCAGTCTCATGGGACGCGGGAGGCGAGCAAAAAGTTCAACATTGATAAACTAAAAGACCTGCGCAAAAGGGCTGAATAGCAACGCGAACTAGTCAATCGATTTATTATCATAGATGATGGGAGTAGTGAGGAAGAGGAAGCCAATAATATCGACACGGAATGGGCATCAATCAGGGACGTAAGAAAAAAAACATCCAAAAAGATTTAGGATTTAAAAAAAAACACATACCAAACCTTGGTTTGATGATGAGTGCCGGGCAAAGATTAAACAACGTAAACGCCTCAGAATGGCATGATGAAGCCAACGCAGAAAGTTATGTGGCGATTTGGAAAGAAACAACGAGACTTTTCAAACGGAAAAAAACACGATTGGGAGTAGAATCGAATGAAAAACATTTTATAAAATGACAGAGCAGAGTAGATCAGATGAATGAATGCCGGGATAAATTCGGTTAAAAACGGGTACCGAGGGATAGCGAAAATATTTCGAGACGCAGAGGGCTGTCTGGTCACAGAAACAAATAATATCGTGACAAGGTGGAATTGTTCCGTTACGGAGCGGGGAAGTTGTGGAACTCCCTTCCCACGCGAGTGTTCCCAGACCGTTACAGCCTGCAACTGTTCAAGGGGAGCTGCAACAGTTATTTAATGGCATCTCGGGTCGCCCTCTCGGCGCTATAGGTTCGCCTCTCCCGAGAGAAGTCTAATAAAAAATTAAAAAAAAATAAAAAAAAAATAAAAATCAGGACTTTGAAAACCTGCTTAATCTTCGCACCCATCAACCACAAATAAACGCACCACAAGTACATACAGTCGAGCCGCAGACCCCTCCTTCAACGAAGATATACCATAGATGCGATAAATCGATCGAAAAACAATGCTCCCGGAGTCGTCTACATACCAGCAGAGCTCATGAAGTACGGAGGAGAAGCAACCGCTCGGGTGGTCCACCAATTAATCAAAACTATATGGGACAAAGAAGTCGCAAGAACGGAAAACTTCAATAGTCATTCACATTTTCAAAAAGGGCGATAGATCTGATTGCGAGAACTACAGAGGAATATCATTGCTCCCAACCACATACAAAATACTAACAAATGTCATACTGGCAAGAATCACACCTCACGCAGCAGCAAAACTGGTTGACTACCAGTGCGGACTCCGTAGGAACCGGTCAACGACCGATCCAATATTCACAGTAGGGCAATTGACGGTTTACCAACTTCTCGTTGACTTCAAAAAAGTCTACGACTCAGTCGCAAGACAAAGATTTTACCATATTGTAGTTGAGTTGGGAATCCCGAAAAAATTTGCCGCCGTCATCCAAATGTGCATGAGCGAAAACAAAGGGCGAGCTAAAATAGAAAACCACCTCTCAGAACAATTTGAAATCCGGGACGGACTAAAGCCGGGAGATGGTCTATCACCGTGTCTTTTTAACTTTGTGCTCGAGTATGTCATCAGAAAGGTACAAGACGACAACATGACCGGATCATCCCTGAACTGGGTCACACAAGTGCTCGCATATGCGGATGACATCGCTGCTTTGGGCGATAATCTCTCAGGTCGGCAACTAAGTAATTGCCAATGTATCACATAGATGTCTTTGGCCATAATTTTTAATGGCTTCTGTCAATGACATATTTTTTCATTTTGACATTTGTTAGCTGTCAGCCTTACTTTGCTTTAGAAGCAAATTGCGCGTATTTTTGTGAAAAAGTATTAGTTTGGCGTCAGTTTTAATATGGAGTGCAAAAACGAGCATTTTCGTCATTTTTTACTTTTTTATTTCCGTATAGGAAAGAACGCAATGCTAAAAAGTTACGTGATGTGTACGGTGAAGAAGCCTTAAAAGGAAGACAGTGCCGGAATTTGTTTCTTTGTGCAAATTCTACTTGGTAGAGAAAATAATAATAAAACGGCGTTGGCGCCGGATAAAAATTAAACGTCAACGGCAAAAAAAAAAAAATATATATTTGACACATTCGACGTAAAACGACGAAAGGCTACGCAAGTCGAGATTTACTCTAACGTGTATGTGAGCAGTGGTAAACTAAAATTAAAGAAGGACACGCTATCAATATAAGCCACATACAGGAAGAATTATCTGAAGAAAAATTAAGTGAAGACCTAATACTTGAACAGAAGAAGAAAGCAACTACAGCTGAACAGGGGAGCATTACCTCAACTCCCCCTGCACCCAGTCGCCGAACCCACCAGCAGCAACTGCAGTGACCGCTGAACGGTCTATCAAGTAAGTGTCTCAGTCCTTTTCACTTACCTTTATATATAGTCAAATAAATCAAATATATTCAAATCGTTAAAATAATCATAACAGTTTGACAAATTTCGTTCCGGAGATTTTTCACTGAAAGATGAACAACGACCAGGTCGACCAGGTGAGATTGACGATTGATTGATTGATTGATTGAAGGCGGAACCCCCATTTTTATTTAGCTTAATGCAAGCTTAAATTAACTTAACATAAAACCTTACAGACTATCTTAAAATCTAGAGTAGTGGTTTAGACATTATTCAATCGAAAAAAAGGAGAACACCAGGAAGTTGAGGATAACTGGGCGATAGGGTAGGTAGGAGGCCAGGGAAGAGCGAGTGTATGTAGGGGTGGTAAACGCGGCTTTTGTGCGTCAGTGGAGGGCATCATGTGTACGGACTGATACATGGGCGCGGATTAGCGAGCAGGGGGGGATTGTTGGCGGGGTTGGAAAGGTGTAGGGGAGAACTAGTTTGAGGGAGGCAGAGGAGAGGATTGCAGGGAAGGGGCGTTATTGGGGGGAGGGGGCGGATTTAGGACGGGTTTCTTCTGAGACGTCGTTTAAGAGCAGGAGTGAAGATGTTGAAATCGAAGGAGGTGGGCAAAGAATTGGCCTGTCGTAGCATACGCGAGATGGGTTCGTTAGCGCCGTAAGAAGTGTGATGAGCGGGCACATAAAACAGTCGAGGGTTACGTGCGTTACGGGGGTTTGTATGAAATGTTAAAGTGGAGAGCAAGCTTGGGCAATTGATTGAGCCAGGCAGAAGGCGATGGACAAAGATGATGTCGGCGTGGATTATGCGCTCTTCAAGTGTGTTTAGATTGATTAGAGGGAGCCGGCTTGTGTATGGTGGTAGAGTCAGCGGATTTTCCCAGTTTAGTCCGCGGAGGGCAAAGCGCAAGAAACGACGTTGAACACCCTCAATCCTGCGAATGTGAGTCACTTGATACGGGGACCAGACCTGACTAGCGTATTCGAGTAATGGCCGGACAAAGGTTGTGTAGAGTGATCGGGTGACATAGGGGTTAAGGAATTCCTTCGACCAGCGATTGACAAACCCAATGGCGGCATTGGCCTTGAGAATTATGTGATCAATATATGCGGTAAATTTGAGCTCCTTGTCGCATAGGACGCCCAGATCGCAATCAATTCAACCGATGTTATCGGTCGGTTCAGTAAGAGATAAGAGCGTGGATGAGTGGGGGATCGCTTCCAAGAGAAGCTGATTGTGTGACATTTGGCGATATTCATTTCTAGGCAAATATTTTGGCACCAAGTCGAGAAGCTGTCAAGCTCCGATTGGAGAAGTGAGGAGTCTGGGGGAGAGCGGATTGTTTTGAAAATTTTGGAATCATCCGCGTAAAGCGAGATGAAGGAGCGATTAATGCAAGAACCTATGTCGTTAATGGTTAGGATAAATTGGAGAGGACCGAGATGACTGCCCTGTGGGACGCCTGAGGTTGGGAAAAAAGGATCGGAGATGGCGGTACTAATCGCACGCGGCAAGTTCGATAACTGAGACAGGATGAGACCCACTTAATCAGCAGGGGTTCGAAACCGAGGGAAGATAGCTTGAAGAGAATGAGGTTATGGGAGATTTCGTCGAAGGCCTTGCTAAAGTCAATAGCGACTACATCGACCTTATCGCCGTTTTCTAGGGCAAGAAGTGTGTGGGATGTGAATTCGACAAGGTTAGTAGTAATGGACCTGCCTGAGAGGAAGCCGTGGTGGTTCGGAGAGATGATGGGTGCACAGCGAAGACATAACACCTCATATAGAAGGCCTTCGAACAGCTTGGGAATGTGCGAAAACTTGGGAATGGGACGATAATTGGATATATGTATGGGGGTTATGTAAGAGG
The DNA here is from genome assembly GCA_963931805.1 of Microdon myrmicae. Taxonomy (NCBI): domain Eukaryota; kingdom Metazoa; phylum Arthropoda; class Insecta; order Diptera; family Syrphidae; genus Microdon; species Microdon myrmicae. The sequence continues at coordinate 27,121,769 of OZ007496.1, forward strand.
ATTTCCAAAAGTCAGGGAATAGTGCAAGGGAGAGATTGAAGATTGACGCGAGCGGGAGAGAGAGAGAAGAGGAACATTTTTTAAGAGGATAGCCGGGAGTCCGTCTGGGCTGGGACTGAAATCGTCTTTCAGTTGTTCAAGTTTTTTTATGACTTGGTGTTGTTGAATGTGTAGAGGGATGAGAGGGCCGAGGGAGAATTCAGACATGCCAGTAAAGTAGGAGGGGTTAGGCTCAAACGAGTTGTCCGTGAAGGATAGTTTGAAGAAGGACGCGAAAAGATTGGATATGGTTTGGGAGTCCGTTGTAGTAGTTGAGCCGTAGAAAAGGGAGTACATTTAGTCACCGTTTTTCTAATTTTGTATTCGGAAGAATTTCAAATCCCAACTGCAACAGTTTTGGAATCGTTACTTGTGAGGTATGGGGTCGAACATTGTCATGCAAAAGGATCGGGCCGTGGCTATTGGTCAACGCAGGTTGCTTTTCAATCAATTTGGCATGCAATATGTCGATTTCCTCACAATGTTTGATAGCCTTTATCGTTTCTCCTGGTTGAAAAACTTAAAAGTGGATTGGTCCTTTCGATGTTCACCAAATAGTCACCATAACCATTTTTGGGTGAAGCTCGGGCTTGGGGGTGTGTTTTGGTTTTTCACCTGCATCCAACCACTGCTCAAGTCTTTTACGGTTATCATACATAATCCACATTTCATCACAGGTGACTATCCGGTGCAAAAACGGCTCAGTTAAGTTTCTTAATCTAAGCGATGCGCAGATTTCCAGGCCGCGTAGTTTTTGGGACTCGTTCAGTTCATGGGGTACTCACTCATCGAGTTTCTTTACCTTTTCTATGAGAGAAACGGTGTCGACTTATTGAAATTGGGAATACTCCCATGCTTTATGCAATCTCGTACATTTTCGAAGATGAAATCTCCTGTGCGTTCATTTACCGCTACATCCTCAAATGCGTCATTAATGTTTCTCATTACCAATGGCGCATTATGTCCCATTTTAAATTCATACAGGAAGAGGGTTCCAATTTGAATTGCCGACAGCATAGTAAACAATTTGGCGCAAGGGCAATGATCTTGCCCGGGAAAACAAATTATTACGGACAATTTAACAAGTCTCAGATATGGACCGGATACTGGTGGAGAGACTTGCTAAATAAGGCCAAGACCGGATCCCGGTTGTAGTGCCGATGATGGTAAACAATTCCTAGAAAAAAAAAACAGTACATGTAACGAACTCTATAATTCTCACACGTCAAGCACGCTCACTTTACTTTATAAAAAAATAAAATTTAACGTTCTGGCACAGATGTTCACTCGAGAACTTCTTATTTCCGACTGAGCGAAAAGCGGACATTTCATGTGATATAACCCAATAAATATTTATGTGAACAAATCGGCAATTACTGAATTGCCAACCTTATAGAAACTATAAGTAAAAACAGTGAAATCAACGTGCAAGCGGTAGAGGAGGCGCACCTAGAATTAAATGAAGACAAAACAAAATATCGGGTGGGCCATACATTTTTGCAAATGGCAACACTTGATTTCTTAAAAACCGTTAGGGGGAGGGGCGCGCGAGTGGCGAGGAATTGTGCGTCACTTCGTGAGATTTTAGGCACGATGGAGTGCTTCACGGGACAACAGCGTGCTTTTTGTGTAAAACAATTTTACAAAACAAAGATTCCTACGTTGCTGTACGACGCCTATTTAGAATTGAATACGTATTACGACGTGTAAGTGAGTGCCCAAGTGTTAATTTAATCAAAGCTTCGGACAAGAAGTTCGAGCAAACAGGATCGACAACGAATATTACACAAACAGGGCGCCCATGTTCAAGAAGATGCGATGAGAACATTAGGGAGGTTGAAATTTCCATAAGGAACGATTCAAAATCAGCATGTGTTAGCGAGTTTCCCAAAGTTTGCGTAATCTATTGCAGGAGTGCCAACAACGAGACGGAGCACATTTCGATGGTCATTTAAAAAAAAAAATTCAATAAACGTTTATTATGTTAAATAAATGATCAACAAAATAACATTTCTAGTTTTATTTCTATTCCTGTTTCAACTGTGCCAACATTTATGGCCCACCCTCTACGGTTTTCCAATAGGGACTTGACAACTTTTTTTCGGTAGTAAATTTTTATAATTTGCAGACGTTGTTCGGTCGTGTATTTAACCACGTTACGTTCAGTCGCAAGGTTGCTAGGCAAGTCCGTATGAACCATATACGTAAGTCCGTATGAACGAAGTTTGCCCAGCAAAGCCCGGTGCCAGCCGCGGTCAAAAGCCTTGGAGATATCCAATGCGACCACTGTTGACTCACCATAATTCTCAACCCCAGATATCCATACATCGGTTATAAGGCTCAAAAGGTATCCCGTGGAACGCCTGCCATGGAAACCGTTGTGAAGTTCATTCAGAAGTCCGTTGCACTCCAAATAAAATCTTAATTAACTCGCCATTTCATGACCTTTTACATTTCCGACTTCGCTCGCATTGTGCCCTGACATTTAACTACAAAATCCCGTTTTGTGTGTGCGGTAGTGTATTATCATCATCATCATCGGCACTACAACCGGGATTCGGTCTTGGCCTTATTTAGCAAGGCTTGTTAAATTTTCCATAATGAATTGTTTTTCCGGGCAAGGTTATTATCCTTATTAGTTAGTGTATTATTTATTCCAAAAAAAAAAAAATGTGTATATATAAATATATATATATATATAAATATAAATATATATATATATATATATATATATATATATATATATATATATATATCGTTTTTTATCACTGAAATAGTGAGTTCGTTGTTAAACTGAAAAAACCAAAAGTCTATAAAAAGAAATATCATTATGAAGTAAAAAGTTCTTGTTAAGTGAATCAAATTTATTAAGTTAAAAGAAGTTATTAAGTATCAAAAGTGTTTAATAAATAAAACGATATTTTTGATTTTTAAAAAGGCTACGAGCTGAAGGCTCTACGTAACTACGTAAATAAATATATATATACGAGGGTTGCCTTTTATATTTCGGGATTAGAGAACAAAAACAAATATTGATCATCGAAAATCACTTTATTGTTTTTCAAAATATTCCCCATGAAGATCTATACACTTTTGCATGCGTTTGAACCAATTGTCGAAGCACTTTTGCCACTCTGATTGAGGTATCTCCATGCATTCTGAATGCAGCAACCGCTTCTTCAGGTGTCGAAAAACGTTGACCTCTCAGTTTGTTTTTTACGTACGGGAATAAAAAGAAGTCATTCGGTGCCAAGTCAGGACTATACGACGGATGACCCATCAAATCGATGTTTTGGGTGCTCAAAAATGCAGTTGTCGCAGCCGATGTGTGAGAGCTCGCATTGTCATGGTGAAGAGTGATCGGTCTTCGGCGGTTGGTTTTCCTGATTTCTTGGAAGACAACTGGCAAACAAATGGTTGTGTACCACTCAGAATTGACTGTTCTGCGTTGTTCTAGTGGTACGGTTGCGACATGTCCGGTTTTTCCGAAAAAACAGGCGACCATTTGCTTGGAAGTGCTTCGTGCGCGAACAACTTTTGTTGGATTTGGCTCATCTTGAAACACCCAGACAGTCGACTGCTGTTTACTTTCGGGCTCATACGCGTAAATCCACGATTCATCACCTGTCACGATGTCATAGACGTGTTTCGAAGCACCGCGACCGTATTTTTTGAGCATTTCTTTCGACCAATTGACACGAGCCTTTTTTTGGGCGATTGACAAATTGTGTGGGATCTAACGCGAACAAATTTTTTTGACAGTCAAATGTTTATGCACTATTGAATGTATGCTGGTCCCACTAACGCCTAAGGTTGTCTCAATCTCACGACAGGTCACATGACGATCTTCCAATATCAGTTCGCGCACAGCATCAATGGTTTTCGGAACAACAACTGATTTTGGACGACCTTCACGAAATTCATCTTGGAGTGAACTACGACCACGATTGAATTCACCATACCATCGATAAACACTGGTCCTTAATGGAGCTTCATCGCCAAAAATTGAATTAAGTTCATCCATGTACTGTTGCTATATATTTATATATATAAATATATATATGTATATATAAATATATATATATTTATATATATATATATATATATATATATATATATGTAAAATAAATATATATATATATTATATATATAAATATATATATATAAATATATATATAAATATATATATATGTATATAAATATATATATATATATATAAATATATATATATAAATATATATATATATATATATAAATATATATATATATAAATATATATATATAAATATATATATATATAAATATATATATATATATAAATATATATATTAATAGATAATGTAAATATATATATAAATATATATATATAAATATATAAATACATATATAAATATATATATAAATATATATTTATAAATATATATATATAAATATATATATATAAATATATATATATAAATATATATATATAAATATATATATATAAATATATATATATATATATATATATATATATATATATATATATATAAATATATATATATATATATATATATATATATATAAATATATATATATAAATATATATATATATAAATATATATATATAAATATATATATATATATATAAATATATATATATATATATAAATATATATATTTTCTGTGACCGAATCCGCGCATGTGGCAACATTGGAGTCGCAGGGAGAATAGGCAACGATAGAACAGTATGTAGATTTCTTGACGGAGGACCAACGGGAAAGAGACGGCTGGGAAGATCGCGACTAAGACGGGAGGACAATGTAAGGCGCGACCTTGAGCAGATCGTATCAGGGGGCGGAGTGTGGACGGAGAATGCACAGGACAGGAAACGATAGCGTAGCAGAGTTAGTGAGATAATGAACTTCCGGGATCCTACTGGCCAACCAATAGTAATAATTCAAAATCCTCGTTCTTATTCAAGTTTCTTCGAATTGATTCGAAATTTCGGGAGAAAACTACCGAGATTTTGTACTCCCATATAAAAATAAACATCGCCCTTTTTAGTGACACAAAAGTTCAGATATGGCGAGAGTATCGCGACACCCTATTTTAATGATTTCCTTGAATATTATTATTCGATTACCTTTTCGTAAACAAAAATTACAAAAACAGTAATGTATTATCCTTACAAGTACGATGTAAGGGGTTTACATTGTACTATAATATTTAATAAATAAAAATACATGGGTGTGCTGAAAAGTTTCCGACGTCAACACGAAGATAGCAGTACTCACCAATAAACGCTAGTGCATGCAGCTGTGCATCTTTTGACAGTTACTCCCGAAAATTTCAGCGTTTTTGGACGCGTCGTTTTTATTTGACAGCCGTTCAAGTGAGTCAATGTGTTTTTGTGAAAATGGACAAAATTGAGTATCGAACTGTCATTAAATTTTTGTCTTTGAAAGGCAATACACCTACGCAAATCAAAGATGAGTTGGACTCTGTATATGGGGACTCTGGACCATCATTTACCACAGTAAAATTTTGGGCAGCTGAATTTAAACGTGGCCGTGAGAGCTTGGGAGACGATGAACGTTCGGGACGTCCAAAAACTGGAACAACTGACAATAACATCGCTAAAGTTGACCAAATGGTGTTAGACAACCGCCGAATTAAGGTGAAAGAGATTGCAGAGGTTATGAAAAAGTTCAAAGAACGTTTTGGTCACATATTAAATCAAAATTTGGGCTGACGTTAGACCAACAACGTGTTCGAGTGAACATTTCCAACGCGATCTGTTGGCGCAATAAATTCACGTTTTAGCGCCGATTAATTACTATCGATGAAACTTGGAACAAAACAGTGGACTGCAAAGGGCTGATCGGCTCAAAAAAAAAAAAAAAAAAAAAAAAAAAAAAAAAAAAAAAACAAACAAACATCGACTCACTCAAGCGACTGTCAAATAAAAACTGCCCGTCCAAAATGGCTGAAATTTTGGTGAGTAACTGTCAAAAAATGAACTGGATGTTATAACTCCAAAGAGCTGACCCCTACACAAATAAAGTGTAGATCGCGGTTTTACAATATTTAAATTCTATATTTTGAGATTAATTACTTACACAAAAAACCACACCTCACACAAAAAAAAGCATATAAATGATGAACTCCTGATTTTTCAATTTACTTAGCCAATAAACAAAAACAAACAGAAGTGAACTGATTAAAAATAAAAATGAAATTCCAGATTTAGTAAATGTACTAGATTAGGTATATTTTCTCGTTTTTTTATGATTGTATAATTTATTGATTTTAAATTTTTTGTTACTTTGTTTTTCAGGATTTGTTTTTTTTTTTTAGTTTTTTGTACAAAAATACGAAAAGAAAATTTTGCAAGGTGACGATTTTGTATTTGTAAAATTACTAATAATCTTCTTAAGCAATTACAACCATTTATTTAGAAAACAAAAGGAAAAGCTGTTATATTTTTAAGTGCGTAAACCTATAGCATCACGTTGCTGCATTAATAAGTTAATTTTTCGTTTTTCTGCGTCTAGCGTCTGTTATAGCACCCCATAGTTCAATAATGAAATCATCTGTGAAGCCGAATGATTCCAAATCGGAACTATCAATAGCTTCGGCGAAATCCATTGAGTTGGTTTTATTCGCACCGAGATCCCATATCTGAGTAGCGAGCTCCGTATCATTTATTCCCATAAAGGATTCAAGCAGATTATTTATAGCTTCGATGCCACATTGTGTGGAATCATCATATTTATCTTCGATCTCGATATTACCATTCGCTTTGAACCTAAGAGTCTCTTTGCCACTACCGTAGCCGCCTTTGCCTTGACTTTTTGGCTGTGATCTTGGGCCAATACCTTGAAAACCACTCTTCATCGGTTCCACCAGCCGAATGGTAAACGTACTACCAGTGGGTATTTCTTTGAGCATGCGCGCCACTTCATAATGCCTTTTGCCAATCATACTTATACCATTGAGTTTTTCTATATGGTCGCCAATACATATGTGGGGAATCCGATCGACGACACTATCCTCTCGTATCCTTTTTATAAACGCGTAACCGGCACCATTGTCTGTTATCGTTAGGCCAAGGGCATCTTCTGTCTTTACAACATCCACTTCTTTGGGTCTACCTTTCCGATGGGCGAATATGAAATCATCTAAGCCAATCTGTCCACCCAGTAATTTGGTCATATCGACTTTATGAGAATTTAATGTACAAAAAAGGATATCGGCAACTGGTATGTCGTAGCATTCGGCGATTTTGTTATACAGCTCTTTGACGCTGGCGAATCCTGTGATCAAACCTGTCGGACTTCCGTGTGCCAATTGGCAGTGGAATACCAGTTGTGGCTTTGGAACATTTGCATCCAGTTTAGGTGTGTTTGTGGCTGGTGTTGTGGACAATTTGTTATTATTATCAATTGGTTGAATTGTCTCTTGAATCGGCTTATTGGTCTTCTTAGCAAATAGCGGCATATCTGTGTGTATAAACATGGAACACGTATAATTTTTATCTTGTAACTATTTTATAAGCTTTTGTTTGTTTTACTTTCTGTACAATGTTAGCATACGTTGAATAATTACATTTATATACACTGGTTTGGTCTCAAGCACGTTTTTGTTGATATTTTTTGTTAAATATTTATACATGGTTTTATTTTTTTTAAACAAAACAAGCATTCGCAATAGAGTCCCTCTTTCCGTGTTTTTAATCAGCAAATAACAATAACGCGATAGCACATTAAAAAGACTGAAGACAATGAGAAGTTATGACAAACAGAAATATAGACGAAATATGTACTCAGGTGTGGATGAGATTTCTTTGTTAGGACCCAACCCATATTTAAGATACACTCTATCCGAAAAAGACTGAAGACAATGAGAAGTTATGACAAACAGAAATATAGACGAAATATGTACTCAGGTGTGGATGAGATTTCTTTGTTAGGACCCAACCCATATTTAAGATACACTCTATCCGAAATGTAAGAATACATTTTAAGTTAAAACGCGCGGGTATAACGAATGTCAGAAATATTTGTTTTTTTCTAAATTTGTAGCACTGTGACAGACATCTATGACAAATTTGACATCACAAACATCATTAGTATGTCAGTTGCGTTTGGTTTTGTGCAACGTTTATTGTTTTTATTTTTACAGTATGCGATTAAATTAAATTGCATTAAAGTTTGTTTGGGAAATGAAATTTCTTGTACAGAAACTTTTAGGATGTTGCAAAGAGCATTCGATGGAAGGACTTTGTCCGAAGGAAATGTTTACAAATAGTATACACAATTCAAAGAATGCCGAGAATGATTTGAAGACAAAGAGCGTCTATAAAATTAGATGCTCAAAAACCGTTGATTAACATTTAGGGACCTTGTTGATGCCACTGGCATTTCAAAAGGATCAATTAACAACATTTTAAAAGATATTTTGGGGTCAAAAACGCAGTTTTGACGACATTGTCGGTAATACTGCTTCCGAAAGTCGACATTACCGACGTGTCCTGTCATTTATAGACATAATGTTAAATGTCAAGTTCATTTATCGATTAGTTTTCATTTGTCAAGTGAATGATTCGTGTTTTGTATTTATGGAAAATTGAAAAAATTCAATCCGTAATTCGCTTTTTATAGTTTTGGATGGAAAAACATGCGAAGAAATAAAAGCTGAATTGGCTACTAATAAGGCATTCCAAACAAATTGATACGGCTTTGTAGGTTGACCATGACCAACGTAACTAGTCAAGTAAAAATAGCGGGATTGCTGTCCAAACCAATAAACATCTATAATGGACTCCGACAAAGGGACGGTCTGGCCTGCCTCCTTTTCAACCTGGCGTTGAAGAAAGCAATCCGTGAATCTGGCGTTACAACAAGAGGGACTATTGTCACCAAGTCCAGCCAGATACTTGCCTACGCAGATGACATCGACATCATCGGTAGAACCGAATCGGCGGTACAGGAATCCTTCACCCAGATCGAGCTGGCGGCACAAAAACTGGGACTGCATATTAATGAGGGAAAAACTAAGTACATGGTGGCAACTTCTGCGAAGAGAAGACCTAACGTTGGTCAAACTATCAGGGTAATGGAGCACGGATTTGAAGTAATGCAATCCTTTAACTACCTTGGGTCAATGGTATCAGCCGATAACAATATGGAAGAAGAAATACGCGAACGGCTGATTAAATCCAACAGAGCCTACTATGGTCTATATCAAGGCTCTTTAAATCCCGAAATTTATCCAGAATATCCAAGCTACTACTGTATAAGACCATGGTCTTACCAGTACTCATGTATGGATCCGAGACCTGGGTGCTTAATAAAAGGCACTCGGAACTCTTAGCCGCGTTCGAGGGGAAGGTCCTAAGGAGATTTGTTGGCCCCGTATGTGAGGGAGGACGATTCCGGAGACGCTACAACCATGAGTTGTACGCAATCTACCTTGAAGCTAATGTTGTAAGAAAAATCAAGCTCGGTAGACTCCGGTGGGCGGGAAACCTAGCTCGAATGAGCGAAGAGGAACCTGCCCGGAAAGTCCTTTGTTGCAGGAGGTATGGAAGGAGACAGCGCGGATGGAGGGCTGGCGTAGACCAGGGCGCCCAGAGCCTGGGAGTGCCAAATTATATGACATCGGCTCGAAATCGGAACCGGTGGAGAAACTTGCTAAATAAGGCCAAGACCTTTTCCCGGTTGTAGTGCCGATGATGGTGGATGGTATAATGACAAACCTCATATATGGCAATCGTAGTTACCGAGAAAATCGTTAGAGAGGTCCACGATGCGATCGACCACCAATTAAATTGCGTAAAAAATAGCAAGCCCGTCGTTTGAAACGGCAGTTGATATTTTATATGGTAAATTGATATTTTATATGACAAAATGTGACATGAGGAAAATAAACAAATGCAACTGTCAACGTCGTTTGAATCTCTTTGAATGGAATTGACATAAGGCTTTCTATTGGATTGTTACTGATAATACCGGGATACATTATAGCGTATTGCGACGATAGTGAAGAACGTGTGTTTCGAACTGACGCTATGACGGTTAGAACCATTAAAAATTGAACCAATGCTCAACACATCAGGCCACTGCCGCGTGTACGAATTCGATTTCTGAACTCAAGTATACTACACTGATGTAAAATTGCTATGTTATTGCTTGGCATACGGCTGATGCATTTTCTCATTCGATATTCTTTCGGTGTTCTTCACTATTTGCTTGTGTATTATGTGTGTATCTGTTAGAAACGTCGCAACGTCATTATACGCCAGAGTCCAACTGGGGACAAAACAACGAATTTCGGGCGATCCCGCCCCTAACAAAGCCAAGATGTTCCTATTAAACAGTAAGATTATGGCCAGACTTTCTTGGGGATCGAATAGGATAACCCTCATCGGATTTCGCGAGAAAGGAAGAACGACCATGGAACCATATTGGTGAACTGTTGGACCGATTCGAAAAAAATATCGCAGGACGCATAACCCCTTTAAAAAAGAAAGAGTACTGATTTACAACGATCGTGTAACGACTCATTCATCCAAAACTATCATCGCTAAGTTACAAGAGCTCCGCTAAGAATCATTGCAACTTTTCACTTTGTGATATTTTTTGCTTCCGAATACAAAAAACATGACGGGAAAAAGTCAACTCAACCGACAAACATTTGTTTTGTAAGGATTAAGGAAATGATAGAAGTTGGAAAACGTGTATCAAAGGAGATCTTGTTTAAGATAAAAAAAATTGTAAGGAAATTGTGTTTTCTTTTCAAACACAGATACTTTTTGATCAACCCTGGGCTCAAAATGCATAACCCTATGCGTAGTTTTTATTACTTGTTTTGGTACTTTACTAATTTTGTCCTAACTCGTGTGTGAATGAATATCGGAATTGTGAATGTTCCATTGTTACTCCTAGGGGGAAAAACCAATTGTATTCTAACCTAGTATTTGAAGAAAGTATATCGACCAACGGATTTATCGAAAAATAAAGACAAATCGTTTAAAATGTGGGTTTTAAACACGGATACTTATTGATCGAACCTCGTCCTTCTCAATGTGCACAACTCGTACGTATCTTTTCATTACTTACTACAATATAAAATATACTCCTCTAAACTTAACCAAGCCTGAACTAGATCTCATCATCATCATGGGCACTACAACCGGTAACTGGTCTTGGCCTTATTTAGCAAGTCCTGAGGCTTGTTAAATTTTCCATAATGATTTGTTTTTTTCCGGGCAAGGTCATTAGTCTTGCGCCAGTACTATATCTCATTTATACAAAATAAAAAGAAATTAAAAAACTAAAACCAGTGGCATTCTAACCCATGAGGCAAAAACCAGCAGTATTTTAGCCTACACGATTCAAAAATGTATATCGGCCTAAAGGATTTGTTGAAAAACTAAAACAAATTATAAAAAAATTTGGGTCTTCATTTTAAAAATGGGTATTTTTTGACCACTCCTCATATTTTTCAAAGTAGCATTGTATGACTTATTTCAGTGTAACATATGGGTGCGGCATCTTTTATGGTGGTATGTGACTGCCGTATTCCAAGCAATGAAGACGGTCTGCCGGCAATTTTCTTTGAGTCAATTGCACTTTGTACTTCAAAATGCTTTATCATCCTTGTAAATGCGCCGCAAGATGGTTTCACCGACGCCAAAGTCCAGAAAAAGGCGACGATACGACATATACATTCTCGTCAACACTCTCTCCTACTGTTTTAACCAGCTCATTGGAACGTCTTGGATGTTTGTGAACAGCATGTCGACGATCTCCCACTGTCCAGTGCTCATCAAAATTCGACGTCAAACGACGAATTAGTGTTGTCAGACGATGCTTGTTGGCCACGATATTCCCTACAATATCCACGATTATTTTCAATGTACACCACTATAGCGTTTGCAATGATAGTGAAGAGCGCGTGATTCGAATCGACGCTATCACGGTTAGAATCACTAAAATATAGAACCAAGGCTCAACGCATCAGGCCACTGCCGCGTGTACGAATTCGATTTCTAACCTCAAGTACACTCAACTGATGTGGAATTGTTATGTTATCGCTATGGTATACGGCTCTGATGCTTTGCTTATTCGAATTTCCTTTCGGTGTTCTTCACTATTTGCTTGCATATTGTGTATGTATCTGTTATAAACGCCACACCACCACTATTTCGTCGCTTTTTTTTTTGTGTGGTGCGATTCATGGTTAAAATGATACTTAATTGATGTTTCAAAAATATGTCAATCGATTGACAAATACCATCTTTCATGGGGCACCCTGTACTCATCCAAATTTAACCAAGTTCTTTCTTTTTTTCTTTTTCTTTATATACTTCTATCAGGGGGGTGAACCTATAGCGCCCCGAGATCTTACTAAATAACCGTTGCAGATTGCAACGCTTCGGAAACACTCGCGGGGGGGCGGGGGGATTTCACTGCTTTCCCGCTCTGTAGCGGAACGAATTCTGATGCAACCATGTTCGCGCCGTCGGGTATGAACCGCAAATTGGTGTAATCCGTCGGATTGTCTCCTGGATCCCATATAAACCGAATTGCGCGGAACAGTACAACGAATCTCCCAAGAATAGTACACGTGATAATATCTGTAAATCAGACAGAGGTCAGCTACGCGTCTTCGATGTGAAAGCGAGTGTAGTCCCGAGGTCGACGCCGTGGCCCTGATTAGGCGGATCACTTGTCTATGTATGCTCTCAAGTAGGTCGAGGGTATGCTTAGGAACAGAGCTCCAAACACGAGAGCAATATTCATTCGAGCGCGGGTCAAGTGCCTACTATATCCAATTTTTACACGATAGACAAATTAACAACTGAGAAAATCAGTGCCATTCCAGTCCACAACCTACACGGATAGAAAAAGTACATGAAGCTAAGGGATTTGTTGAAAAACAAAAACGAATTGTAAAAACTTTGCGTCTTCATTTTAAATACGGGTACTTTTTGATCGCCCTTCACACTGCTAATTGTGCGAATTTTGAACGTATCTTTTTATTACTTATTATATTTGCAATATGGCTCCTCGATAGTATAGTGGTTAGTATACCCGCCTGTCAGCCTCTGGCGCAAGTCTAATGAGCTTGCCCGGAAAAAACAAATCATTAGGGAAAATTTAACAAGCTTCAGGACTTGCTAAATAAGGCCAAGATCGGTTCCCGGTTGTAGTGCCGATGATGGTGATGATGATATTTGCAATATATACTTAACCAAGCCCGAACTATATCGCATATGTAGATAATAAAAAAATAAATAACTAAAATCACGAATGCCATTCCATCCCATAAGACTAAAACCAGCGATATTCTAGCCTTCACGGGTAGAAAATAGAAATCGGTTTAAAGGATTTTTTGAAAAATAAAAGCAAAGTGCAAAAATTGTACGTCTTAATATCGAACAAGGGTAATAACCTTGCCCGGAAAGACAAATTCTTATGGAAAATTTAACAAGCGTCGGGACTTGCTAAATAAGGCCAAGACCGGATCCCGTTGTAGAGCCGATGATGATGATAAATATCGAACACTGGTACTTTTTGATCGAGGCTCGAACTTTCCAAACAGTACAACTCAAACGAATCTTTTTATTATTACTAAAACCAGCGATAGAAAATATTAATCGGTTTAAAGGTTTTTTTTTTTCTCGAGATACAAACAAGTGAAATTGTGTCTTAAAGTCAAACGCTGGTACTTTTTGATCGACCCCCGAGCTTTCCAAAGGGCACAACCCAAACGAATCTTTTTATTATTTATTTCCGTGTAATGTATACACCACCAATTTTAACCAAGCCCGGTGTAGATCTGATATTTGTACAGAATAAAAAAAAAGAAACATTCACTGGTGTTCTACTAATCCACAGAGCTGAAAATAGCAGTATTCTAGGCTACAAACTTTGAAAAATGTATATCGACCTAAAAGGTTTGTTGAAAAACAAAAGTGAATAGTAAAAAATGTGCGTCTTCACTTTAAACACGGGTACTTTTCGACCCATCCTCATGCTTCTGAAAAAGTACAAACCACACGCATCTTTGTACTAATTATTATTAGATATTACATCTAAAACGTATACTCCGCTAATTTCAATAAATTCCTTGTTAGAGAGAATATTTATACATATTAGAAAAAACTGAAAAATCCAGTGGTATTCTAATCCGAATGGTAGAGCTAAAATCAGTGTATTCTAGCCTCCAAAGTTGGAAAAATGTGTATCGACCTAAAAGATTTGTTGAAAAACAAAGCTGAATTGTAACAAATGTGTATCTTCACCTTAAACATGGGTACTTTTTGATCGTACTCCATCGTCTTGTACTTCTCGTTGTATACAATTCATACGTATTTTTATTACATATTGCAGTGTAGCATATACTCTTCTAAATCTAACCAAGCCTGAACTATATCGCATTGATACATAACAAAAAAAAAATATTCATTGCCATTCTAACACATAATGCGAAGACCAGCAGTATTTTAGTCCACACGATTAGAAAGCGTGTATCGGCCTAAAGGATCTGTTGAAAAACGAATTGTAGATAATCTGCGTCTTCGTTTTAAAAATGGGTATTTTTTGACCGCTCCTCATATTTCCCAAAGTACGTTTTTTTGAGTTATTTCAGTGTACCATATACTCCGCAAAGTTTACCCAAGCATGTGTTAGAACAAATATCGCAAGTTTACATACTAGAAACAAGACTAACTAAAACAACCAGTGTCATACCAGCGGAACGTCGATAAATAATGAAATAGATAGATAAGTGAGCGAATAAATTTGAATCGAAGTACATTCACTGTACAATGAGTAAGTAAGTAAACAAGTAAATAGTTAAGTAACTTAGTAACTTAGTAAGTGAGTAAGTGAGTAAGTGAGTAAGTGAGTAAGTGAGTAAGTGAGTAAGTGAGTAAGTGAGTAAGTGAGTAAGTGAGTAAGTGAGTAAGTGAGTAAGTGAGTAAGTGAGTAAGTGAGTAAGTGAGTAAGTGAGTAAGTGAGTAAGTGAGGAAGTGAGTAAGTAAGTAAGTAAGTAAGTAAGTAAGTAAGTAAGTAAGTAAGTAAGTAAGTAAGTAAGTAAGTAAGTAAGTAAGTAAGTAAGTAAGTAAGTAAGTAAGTAAGTAAGTAAGTAAGTAAGTAAGTAAGTAAGTAAGTAAGTAAGTAAGTAAGTAAGTAAGTAAGTAAGTAAGTAAGTAAGTAAGTAAGTAAGTAAGTAAGTAAGTAAGTAAGTAAGTAAGTAAGTAAGTAAGTAAGTAAGTAAGTAAGTAAGTAAGTAAGTAAGTAAGTAAGTAAGTAAGTAAGTAAGTAAGTAAGTAAGTAAGTAAGTAAGTAAGTAAGTAAGTAAGTAAGTAAGTAAGTAAGTAAGTAAGTAAGTAAGTAAGTAAGTAAGTAAGTAAGTAAGTAAGTAAGTAAGTAAGTAAGTAAGTAAGTAAGTAAGTAAGTAAGTAAGTAAGTAAGTAAGTAAGTAAGTAAGTAAGTAAGTAAGTAAGTAAGTAAGTAAGTAAGTAAGTAACTAAGTAAGTAAGCAAGTAAGTAAGTAAGTAAGTAAGTAAGTAAGTAAGTAAGTAAGTAAGTGAGTAAGTGAGTGAGTAAGTGAGTAGGTGAGTAAGTGAGTGAGTAAGTAAGTAAGTAAGTAAGTAAGTAAGTAAGTAAGTAAGTAAGTAAGTAAGTAAGTAAGTAAGTAAGTAAGTAAGTAAGTAAGTAAGTAAGTAAGTAAGTAAGTAAGTAAGTAAGTAAGTAAGTAAGTAAGTAACTAAGTAAGTAAGTAACTAAGTAACTAAGTAAGTAAGTAACTAAGTAGGTAAGTGAGGAAGTAAGTAAATTACTTAGTAAGTAAGTTAGTACGTGAGTAAGTAAGTAAGTTAGTACGTGAGTAAATAAGTAAGTAAGTAAGTAAGTAAATCAGTAAGTAAGTTAGTAAATGAGTGAATAAGTAAATTAGTTAGTGAATGTGTAAGTAACTAAGTAATAAGTAAGTAAATAATTAAGTAAGTAAGTAGGTAAGTAAGTAAAAATACGTTTTTTTTTTAAACTAACGCGCCCAGAAAAGGGGATTTTCAAGTACCCTTAAATGTCAGAGCACAGTGCGAGCGGATGGAGAGGAAGTGGATAAGGAAAGGAGGTGTCGATGTATGTTGGTCTTGAATGTCTGGACATCACAACGGCCAGGAAACACATGATCAGGCAGAACATTCCACATTCGTGTGGTTCGGCTAAAGAATGACTCTCTATGTTTATTTGTGCGCCTAAAGTCCACTTTCAACGTGAACTGATGCGCATTCACAGATTGACGGGCATCGCGGGAAAATGTTTGAAGGGGCGGAACACAGTCAGCAAGTTCAGTTGAGCAACGACCGTGGTAATACCTATAGAAAAGACATGTTACGTTGTGCCTGTGTTCTAAGGACGGAATTGATCGAATTACGGCTGGGTCCCCAATAAGTTTCACTGCTCGGTTTTGCATCTTGTCGAGCACGTGTAGTGCAGTTTTGTATGCGCCTGACCAAATATGGGAGTTGAACTCCATTTTTGGACGAATATACGCCTTGTAAATAGTGGCCAGGTTGGATGGAGTGAAGTATCTTTTGCATCTCTTAAGGAACCCCATACATTTGGCTGCACTTTTCGCAGCTTCAAATATGTGGTCATTTCAGTTAAGAATCAAATTAATTCGAGCGCCGAGGATTGATAGTTCCTTGGCTTCGTCTATGCAAGTGCCGTTCATAGACAGTATATTTACTTTGGGGTTCACCTTTGCCGACAAGAGGCAGTACTGAGCTTTTAGGGCATTGAATTCTATTCGGCTAGATAATCCCCATTGATATATCTTGTTGAGGTCTGAATTCAATGTATCAAGTATAAGTTGCTGGTTGGTAGTGACGTTCGAAGAGTTTGGGCGGGAGTGTTCGTATGAGTATGAGAAACTCAACGTGCTATCATCGGCAAACGAGTGAATTGTATTGTGAGTAATTGACAAGAGATCATTTATAAAGATGAAAAAGAGAGTGGGTGAGAGTACCGAATCCTGCATTAATTTGATGGGAGACAGATTTGACCCCATCAAGAATCACTTGGATTGAACGGCCAGAAAGATAGTCTCTTATACATTGGATCAGGGAATTGTCCACTCCATATGAATGTAATTTTGACAAAAGGGCTGGATGCCAAACTACGTCGAAGGCTTTTGAAATATCCAGTGCAACAACCTTGCTTTCACCGAGGTGGTGGATGGAATGGCTCCAATTTTCGGTAAGGTACGCCATCAAATCTCCTGTGGACATTTTGCTACGAAAGCCATATTGGCGGTCATTGAGGAGGACATTTAATTCCAGATATTTCGAAAGTTGACAGTTGATGATTGATTCCATTACCTTCGAGAGAATAGAAGTTAGTGCTATGGGTCGATAAAAAAGGGATGATTTGTTACCCTTTTTGGGAATGGGCTGAATGCTCGCTGACTTCCATCTATTTGGGAAAAGCCCAGTAGAATAAAACAGATGGAAGAGTTTCCGCAGTGGTTTAGAGAGTGAAGAGGAACATCTCTTCAAGAGGATTGGGGTAATGCCATCCGGACCAGCGGATTTGTGTGCGTTTAGCTCTTTGAGTACGCGGGCAACAGTACGCATTCGGAAGCAAATCGTGTGCTGCTTATGCTCAAGTTGAGGCGAAACTGATGTGGTATCAGGTAGCGTTGAGTTCGCTGCAAAATGTGCAGCAAGTAGATTCGCCTTCTCTATTGCAGTGGTGACTGGTTTGTCATCGACTATGAGCGATGGAACGGATGAAGAGACTGGGTTTTGAATGTTTTTCACGAATGCCCAGAAGTTTCTACTACCTGTGGGAGAGTGTAGTATTTTTTGTCTCACTCTCTGGTCATGCAAGAACTTGGCGCGTCGAATATACGCATTGCAGTTTTTTTCTAGCTCTCTTAAATCTTTTCCGGTTCTCCTCAGTATTGTTTGATTTATACAACCGGATGCTCAACACTTAGGCCTTAATGGTTTCTCTGCACTCAGAATCGAACTAGATATTTCTTTTGGGTTTGATACTCTTTACTCTGTGTGGAATAAAGGTCCGCATGCCAAGTAGAATCGTGTCTGTCCATGTGTCCGCTATAGAGTCAACATCGTTATTGAGGAAAAATAACGACCTTTAACCTCCCAAAAGGTTCAGACCTTCCCAGTTGGCTTTCTCGTACAACCATACTGTTCTTTTGGGAACTTTCTCATTAACGTTACTGTTGGTTAGAGCACATTTAGCTGACGCGACACGAGAATTCCTGTTTTTTTTTTTGAGCAAATCACGTATCTCAAAGGTTTCAAAAAACCGAACTTGTTCATATTCCTATGAGATTGGGGTATGCCGAATTTAAGTAATCAGTTATTCCCTAACTTAGGTTTTACCCACCTCCGTTTCCCCCGACTCCGCTATTCTCTAGCTCAGTTTTTCCCTAATTCAGTTTTCCACTAACGCAGTTATTCTCTAGCTCAGTTTTTCCCTAATTCAGTTTTCCACTAACGCAGTTATTCTCTAGCTCAGTTTTTCCCTAATTCAGTTTTCCACTAACGTAGTTATTCTCTAGCTCACTTTTTCCCTAATTCAGTTTTCCCGTAAGTCAGTTATTCCCAAGCTCACTTTTTTCTTAATTCAGTTTTTCCCTAACTCAACTTTTTACCTTATTGAGTTTTACCCTAACTAAACTTATGTATGTCATTGAACACAAAATCCCACAAAATTGAAGTACGCCGAGGCAAAATCTTTTGAAATTAATTTAATGTTCTGAACTTTGTCCGCACTTTATAGAACTAGAAAATAAGTTTTTGTTTCCCTTCAAGATAGGAACTTTTCAACAAAAAAAAAACAACTGTTGGGTGCAAATCCTGAATCTCAGTTAACCTTTCATTTGTTCCTCTTTCTGTCAGATCTCCATTCCTCGATACCCCCAACTTCCTCTCTATGTTGTACCCAGTCTTTCTCTTTGATATTCTTAGTAGTCTTTTAATTTTTTTTATAATTTATTATGAATTTTGTAGGCGTGTTTGTAAAGTAAAGTCTACAAGGCCCTGCAGCCGAGATAATCGCTTTTCCGCATAATCTGTCAATACAAAATAGGAACTTTTCAAAAAGACATTTGTTGGGTGGCATTTCTGAATCCCGGTTAACCTTGGATTAGTTCCTCCTTCTGCCGGATCTCCATTTCTCGATACCCCTAACTGCCTCTCTATCTTGTTCCACTCCACTCTAGTCTTTGAAATTTTTTTTATAAATATATTATGACTTTTGTAGGAGGCATGTTTGTAAAATAAAGTCTGTTCCACTCGACTCTAGTCTTTGAAATTTTTTTAATAAATTTATTATGACTTTTGTAGGAGGCGTGTTTGTAAAATAAAGTCTCCAAGGCCTTGCAGCAGAGATAAACGCCTTTCCCCGCAATCCCCTCCACCTCGAGCCGTGCTGTTCAGTCTTACCTGGACAACCATCCGCGTTAGAGCTTAGGCTCGCATTTCCCCCATAGTGTGAGCTACGTGCAGTGATAAGTTTTGTCGAGTGCCACTACCCCAATTACCATTCGCCGTCAGTTAGGGGAATGTATGTACGTTAAAAATGTGAAAAATTGAGTGAGAGAGTTCAAGGACGTACTTACAGATGTCCACGACGAACAGAATTCCGGTCGCCTTTCGGATTCGAAGGAAACAAGGAGGCAAATGGTAAACATTTTTTGAAGATAACACACCGCCCGCCATGTAAATGTATAGCGTTTGCGACGATAGTGAAGAGCGTGTGATTCGAATCGACGCTATCACGGTTAGAATCACTAAAATATAGAACCAAAGCTCAACGCATCAGGCCACTACCGCGTGTACAAATTCGATTTCTAAACTCAAGTACTTTCGATTGATGTGGAAATGCTATGTTATTGCTATGGTATACGGCATTAACTCAAACTGGCTCCTCGATAGTATAGTGGTTAGTATACCCGCCTGTAATGCGGGAGACCGTCGGGGAGCCTCTGGCTCAAGACTAATGACCTTGCCCAAAAAAAAACAAATCATTACGGAAAATTTAACAAGCCTCAGGATTTGCTAAATAAGGCCAAGACCGGTTCCCGATTGTAGTGCCGATGATGATGATGATACGGTTTTAATATATGTGCTTTTGGTGGTGTTATTCTTCACTATTGGTCGTGTGTATCTGCTAGAATCGCCACAAATGGATCTCTGATATCAGTAAGACAAGATTTTCGCGGAACATTTGGAATACCACATTGAGGGAGGCGGGGTCCACAAATTCTCATCGAAGGCAATTAACGGGAACATGATCAAGCGGTTCGCGGAGAGAGAAGATTGAGGCATTTTTGGATTCAATTGTCACTGGCGACGAAACCTGGGTACACCACATGAAACGGAAAGGCTCCTCAGAGGCAGTATTCGAATTCACCGAAGCGGGAAGAATTCCAATAGGACATTACTAGCATATTGACAGGTCTGTAAAGCATCCAACTGACTCCAGGGAATGCATTTTTTTTTTTTTTTAATTTTATGGATGAAGCGAACAAGATCCTTGTTATATTAAAGCTTTTCCGGATTATGAAAAGGTCGTAGGTATTCAGAAAATTTACAACTAACGATTTCAACTGTAATTTTCCAAAGCTCGTTTTTTAAAGTTTACAGAGAACCTTGGAAATTAATTGTTATCAACGAATTTTGACTATAAATGCCACATGTAAGAAATTTAGTGAGGGCAGAACCCTCATATATTTAGCTTAGTACAAGCAATAAAACTTAACAACTATCTTAAAACTAAAGAATATACAGTATGGTTAAAAAGGAAAAAACGGGTGTGGTGGGGTGGGGTGAGGTGGGGGAAGTTGGTTACTGGGTTTATCCATCAATTATTACTCATTTATTTATTTGGCTTAGCACGGGTTGTAAGAGAATCGGAGATGAAAATGTTGCTTAAGGCAGACTATGAAAAGTTAAATGAAATTTGAAACAAAAAAGAAAAACTATATATATATATATATATATATATATATATATATATATATAAAGATAGAATTTCGATCCATTAGCTTAAAACGAGGTTACGTTGGAAAAAAAAAAAACTGTAAATGTAACCGTAAAATGTTTTTTTTCATTTAAGACACTGACTTTTCAAAAAACCTCCTCCTACTACATATCACCATCGCAAACATTGAAAAACGTGAATAGCTCTCCTCGATTAACTAAAATGCCAGTTAAGGGGGTATTCTGGTCCAGAAATTTGAAAAAATCATTTTTTTTCATGTTTTCAAAGCTAAATTCTCTAAGAATATGTCTTTAAGAGGATTTTAGAAAATTTAAATTATTTTCGTAGGTATGGCTGTTTTGCTGACGCGCCGTCTAACCGGCTCGGCCGGAACGAATCGAACAAAACACATTAGGGACTTTCCGTCAACCTGCAACCCTGTTTCTTCGTAAAAACTTTATATATATATATATATATTGAAATACAATAACCGAAGGTAACCTTTATGTATTTTTAAATTATCTTTTATATTTAGTGTGAGCTTACATCCAGTTGCGAACAGTTGAATTCTAACCTTCAAGCCAAGTGTTGTAAGTGTTGTAAGTGTTTCGCTGTGAGTAAAATAAAAATATTTCAAGTGATTTCAAGTGAAATGGATCAAAAATCTTCAGCGAAAAGGATTACGCGTCCGGATCGAAGTAAAAAAAGGCGATTTCACGGTAATAGATTCACGGTAGAGGAAGACACCAGTTTTACGAGTGTATCGTCAGCAAAATTGAGCAAATCAAATGATGAAGAAGTGATTATTGACAATAATTACGGGTACTGTATTTTGGAGTTTTTCACCGTTTTTACAGCGATTTCTTCCATAGTTTTGTGTAATACCTGCAAGAAAGAGATAACATTTTCAATTGAAGGTACATTACAGGAGTTTGACTACGAAAATCCTCCTCTATGTGCGAAGGTATTGGATATTATGAACCCGATTTACGAGAGTTTATCGTCGGAGGAGTTATTGACTCGATGTTTAGGCTCAGAAACTCAAATGAATGAAATAATGAGTCTCTAAACTCTTTGATTTGGACTTTCGGCCCGAAACATATTCATTCCGGAACTCACGTCATTGAAATTGCTACGTTGATTGCTGTTTGCATATTCAATGAAGGCTACATTCCTCTTTTAAAAATAATTATGCTTATGGGAGTCAATATTGGTCCAGAAGCTTATTCATTCGCTGGGAAACGAGACAATGCCCGGATTGACCGCTCAAAGATACGAGCGTCTGACGCATCAAAGGAGGGCAGAACTGCTCGGTTGGAGGAGAGAAACGCGAAGTCGAGGAAGGTCCAATATATGCAGCAGGAATGGCAGATTGAATAAACGTAAGCCTAAAATATTGTGACGCATATGACAATCAGTACTAGAATATTCGAGAAAGTCCGAAACAAAGTACTAGAATATTCTAGGAAGTACTGGAAAACTGGAGACTAGAAGCAATAGAAAATTCGAGATTATGGAACGGACAGAATGAAACACCGAATCAGAATGAGGAAACGGTATAAATATGTGACACGCAGATCGAAGAAGCAAGAGGTAGAAAGTAATAAGTAGGAAGTAAGCAGTCAAAGACGCGATAAGTACGGAAGCGATAAGTCAAGAAATCGTTAAGTGTACGTTAAAAGTAACGGTTGTTATTAACGGACAAATAAAGTGTTACATTAATTCGAAATCGATTTAACGGCTCTTATTTATTAAAAATAATTAATCCAGCGAACCCTAAGCTCGCTACAATATCATTTCATGACTTAGACCGCGAGAAACTTTACGTGAAACTTTAAACGCGTTTTTCTCGAAACTGTCTTTTTTAAAACAATACCCACGATTTTTCAAGTTCTACTGAACCGATTTACTTCAAATTTAGTATATCTTCTTTATAGGTTTTTCTATTGCATGAACTATCCTCATCCCCAAATTTCAATGTTAACTATTTTTAAAAAATTCGAAAAACTAAAAAAAAAGTGGTAGAAAAATAATTTTTTTTTTTCAAGCAGCCGTAATTTTGTAAAAACAAATTTTTTTTCTACTTTTTTTAGATCCAACGATAGAGGCATTTCTGTAAATTAATAATCTTCATTTTTTTCAGATTGCTAGGAGGGTTGAATCGTGGGTATGGTCGCGTGCCAAATTTTTGAGATCCCCCACTTCATCAGCTGCTAACTTTTTGAATTTTGAATTTTTTACTTTCAATTTTTTTCACTGTATTCTTGAAATATTAATAAACATCCTACAAAAAAATGAATAGTAAAAATATTGATTGCTTTTTTTTACAGCACTTCAAAAATTCCGTTAAATTCGTGCGTCTAGACCAGAATACCCCCTTAATAGACACTGACTTTTCAAGGAACCTCCCCCTACTACATATCACCATCGCAAACACTGAAAAACGTGAATAGCTTTCCTCGAATAACTAAAATGCCAGTTAATAGAAAATGCATATTGAGAAGGGAATGCATTCGAACTAAACACCTAAAAAACACATCAACGAGAAAATCCTAGAGAAAACTAGCGACATGTTCAAAACTTTGAAATATTCTTCTAACACCAAGAAAGTTGTAAAAAATTAAACACCCGACAAATAACTTAAAATATCTTCTCCACACGAACAAATATTCTCAAAACACCCGGCTCATTCTATAATCTGTATAAACTCAGTTTTGTCCATTGGATTTGTGAACTATTAATTCTATCCGCTCGACACACATTAATTGCTTCCGTTCCAAAAATGTCTACGAACTGGGGATATTGCCCAAGCCACATTGACTTAATTTGCCCAACATCATTGAATTCACTTTTTCTCTGGCCATCAACAGGAGTTTGACCTTTTACTTTGCTATGATATTGTTTTACAATTCAAAAAATGAGTTAACACACAAAAATGAACTTGAGACCACATGACACAAAAGTAATCAACAACAAATAAAAAAAGGAATAATGACTAAAAAAAATAAAATGAAAACAAACAATAAACAGAACAATTAAACAAACAAAAAAAAACACAATAAACATTTTTAAAAATTACACCAATTGTTCACGCTTGAAAAAAAAAAACAAAAAATAAATAAATAAAAATCACTTATATTGTTAAACACGTATATATGTGTATTATCCGCCACCTCATAATCTTATGTGCAATTTTTGAATCTTTTTTTTTTTTTTTAATGAAAGAGAAAAAAGTGAATAACATATTCGTTAGTCGGTCGTTAGTGAATCTATTGTTACATATGAAAATATATATATTTATTGTTTATATACAAGGACCAAGTCAGGAATCCGAAATCGAACCTTTTGAACTTTTTGCGTATCGCCTATATCTCACACGATATCTATCTTAGACAAAAAATATATTTCTACTGGGGCAGGGCAGTCCAACATCCGTCTTATCTGGGCGAGAGATAAGATTTTTCAATTGCCCTACAACGACAAATTTAACTACACACTCACTGTTCGGCGCTGGAAGCAAGCAGCTTATTCAGTTTCAATATAACGCTGAGCTTTCAGAATAGTTGTTGCCCTAAATTTTGTTGTTCTAAAAATGGAAGAAAACAGAATGGAATCCATGAAAACGAACTCTGGTTGCAGTCAATCGCGTGACACCACAGTTTGTCGTGCTCCGGAACACTCAGAGCATTGTAGACAAACTGCTGAACACCCTGCGGCTTGTGTATCTACCCAACGTGCTGGGGGCCAGTTCTTTCATTAATTGGGTAAAATATGACACAAATTGTATCTTAGTTCAAACCAAACTATCGCCTAACTATTGTAATCAAGTGATTTTTATTTTTTTTTGTTTTAATATTTAAGAACAACATTATTGATTTTCATTTTACTTACTTTTTAAAAAACAAATATGAAAATTTTGATAAAATTTTTACAATACGCTTATTCCAGGATTTGACTAGAAATTTGAAACAATTGACGTGTTCGAAAATTACGAAAATGTATACGTCACCGACTACTGAGTGTTTTTATTGAAACTGTTTCACAATTGTGAGTAATAGAAAACACTGGAGTGATAATTTAACGTTTCTTATTTAACTTATTTATTTCTGATTGATTACTTATGGGGCAGAATGTAGTATCAACTTGTGGTACCCTTACGATAAAACCAATCAATAAAAGAGATTGGCTGAGAGAATCCTTATCTAAATTCGCAAGAATGTGAAATAATAACCTGTACTTCATATACTGCTCTTAAAAAACTGCAGCGATTCAAGTATAGGAAATTTAATATGTATTCATGTGAAAAACACATTAACCCTACAGCTCGTTTGATATTGAATGCGAAATAACGAGCAAGCTTTTTTTCGAGTCTGTGTGAAAATATCCACCTTCGAGGTTTTCCAATGATTGTTGTTTTAATGACAAAGTCGACAGGTTTGTGAATGAAGTGTTGCTGTTGCACTTTAAAAATTATTAGGTTTTTTTTTTTTTCTTATGAGGGGGTCAATAAGTCTTTAGAAACTAGCAGGGCACCATAAGATGTTTTACGCGGAAGTGTTATAATGAACACTTTTTCATGATATATAGTTGCAAACTGCAACACTATCCTTTATATAAGTAAAGGGCGTTGGAAAACACAAAAAATATGCGATATCTTATCAATTCAATATACGAGGGTAGATCGATAAGTCCTTAGAAACGCCTACGATGTCGCTCGTAGCTTCACTAATGGTCTGGTTTTAGTAAGCATTGTTCCTCACTAGGTATCTGGCAATTTTCAATTTGTTTCATTCACTTGCATGATAAATTGGTAATTTGGTGAGGGCAGAACCCTCATATATTACGCTTAGTACAAGCGGTACGAAAAAAATATCTGCGGGATGGGTGCCGTATTTACTCTCAACTGAGAACTCTTGGAACGCATGCGTCGCAACCCAAATGAGTTTCTGCGCAGATTAGTACTTGTAGATCAAACATGGACACACCACTACACTCCCGAGACGAAAGAACAGTTAAAGGATTGGATTGTTCGAGGCGAACGGGCTCCAAGGAAGGCAAAGACGGTGAAATCAGCCAGAAACATTATGGCTGCTGTGTTTTGGGATGCATGTGGTATTATCTTCATTGTCTATTTGTAAAAGGGACAGGCGATAAATGGACAGTATTATGCGTCAATATTAGGTCAACTAAATGAGATAATAAAAGAAAATCGACCTCATTTACTAAACACTTATTGGCCTGCCCTCGTATGATTTCTCTACAATTTAAAAGCCCGTACTTCACACCCATCTTAAAATATTGAAAGAGTAAGGAACGACCCCATCGACGTAAGGTCAGCTAAATGAGAAAATAAAAGAAATTCGTCCTCATTTTTTAAAGACTTATTAACCTGACCTCGTATGCTTTCTCTATAATTTGGCAGTCCGTACTCCACCCATCTTAAAATATTAAAAGAGTAAGGAACGACCCCGTCAACGTAAGGTCAACTAAATGCGATAATAAAAGAAAATCGTCCTCATTTTCTAAAGACTTATTGACCTACCCTCGAATGATTTCTCTACAATTTGACAATCCGTACTCCACCTATCTTAGAAAATTGAAAGAGTAAACAACGGCCCCATCAACGTAAGATCAGCTTAATGGAAAATAAAGAAAATTCGTCCTCATTTTCTCAAGACTTATTAACCTGACATCGTATGTTTTCTCTATAATTTGGCAGTCCGCACTCCGCACATCTTAAAAGATTCAAAGAGTAAGGTACGACCCCGCCAACGTAAGGTCAACTAAATGAGATAATAAAAGAAAATCGTCCTCATTTTCTCAAGACTTATTGACCTGCCCTCGTATGTTTTCTCTATAATTTGGCAGTATGTACTCCGCACATCTTAAAAGATTGAAAGAGTAAGGAACGACCCCATCAACGTAAGATCAGCTAAATGGAAAATAAAGAAATTTCGTCCTCATTTTCTCAAGACTTATTAACCTGACATCGTATGTTTTCTCTATAATTTGGCAGTCCGCACTCCGCACATCTTAAAAGATTCAAAGAGTAAGGTACGACCCCGCCAACGTAGGGTCAACTAAATGAGATAATAAAAGAAAATCGTCCTCATTTTCTCAAGACTTATTGACCTGCCCTCGTATGTTTTCTCTATAATTTGGCAGTATGTACTCCGCACATCTTAAAAGATTGAAAGAGTAAGGAACGACCCCATCAACGTAAGATCAGCTAAATGGAAAATAAAGCAAATTCGTCCTCATTTTCTCAAGACTTATTAACCTGACTTCGTATGTTTTCTCTATAATTTGGCAGCATGAACTCCGCACATCTTAAAAGATTCAAAGAGTAAGGAACGACTCCGTTAACGTAAGGTCAACTAAATGAGATAATAAAAGAAAATCGACCGCATTTTCTAAAGACTTATTGACCTGCCCTCGTATGTTTTCTCTACAATTTGACAGTCCGTACTCCACCTATCTTAGAAAATTGAAAGAGTAAGGAACGATCCCGTCAACGTAAGATCAGCTTAATGGAAAATAAAGAAAATTCGTCCTCATTTTCTCAAGACTTATTAACCTGACATCGTATGTTTTCTCTATAATTTGGCAGTCCGCACTCCGCACATCTTAAAAGATTCAAAGAGTAAGGAACGACCCCGTCAACGTAAGGTCACCCAAATGAGAAAATAAAAGAAAATCGTCCCCATTTTCTAAAGACTTATGAACCTGACCTCGTATGTTTTCTCTATAATTTGGCAGTCCGTACTCCGTACATCTTAAAATATTCAAAGAGTAAGGTACGACCCCGCCAACGTAAGGTCAACTAAATGAGATAATAAAAGAAAATCGTCCTCATTTTCTCAAGACTTATTGACCTGCCCTCGTATGTTTTCTCTATAATTTGGCAGTATGTACTCCGCACATGTTAAAAGATTGAAAGAGTAAGGAACGACCCCATCAACGTAAGATCAGCTAAATAGAAAATAAAGCAAATTCGTCCTCATTTTCTCAAGACTTATTAACCTGACTTCGTATGTTTTCTCTATAATTTGGCAGCATGAACTCCGCACATCTTAAAAGATTCAAAGAGTAAGGAACGACTCCGTTAACGTAAGGTCAACTAAATGAGATAATAAAAGAAAATCGACCTCATTTTCTAAAGACTTATTGACCTGCCCTCGTATGTTTTCTCTACAATTTGACAGTCCGTACTCCACCTATCTTAGAAAATTGAAAGAGTAAGGAACGACCCCGTCAACGTAAGATCAGCTTAATGGAAAATAAAGAAATTCGTCCTCATTTTCTCAAGAGTTATTGACCTGCCCTCGGATGCTTTCTCTATAATTTGGCAGTCCGTACTCCGCACATTTTAAAAGATTGAAAGAGTAAGGAACGACCCCGTCAACGTAAGGTCACCCAAATGAGAAAATAAAAGAAAATCGTCCCCATTTTCTAAAGACTTATGAACCTGACCTCGTATGTTTTCTCTATAATTTGGCAGTCCGTACTCCGCACATCTTAAAAGATTCAAAGAGTAAGGTACGACCCCGCCAACGTAAGGTCAACTAAACGAGATAATAAAAGAAAATCGTCCTCATTTTCTCAAGACTTATTGACCTGCCCTCGTATGTTTTCTCTATAATTTGGCAGTATGTACTCCGCATATCTTAAAAGATTGAAAGAGTAAGGAACGACCCCGTCGACGTAAGGTCAGCCAAATGAGAAAATAAAAGAAAATCGTCCTCATTTTTTAAAGACTTATAGACCTGCCCTCATATGATTTCTCTATAATTTGGCAGTCCGCACTTCGCAGATCTTAAAAGATTGAACAAGTGAGGAACGACCGCAATAAAAAATATTAAACAAGTTGAAGGTCTCTCTAAAACTCCATTACAAATTAAAGGTGGAACACAAACATGTTTTTTTTTCAGTTCACACTTCTAATGTCTTTATAACAGAAAAAGTCTAGGAATTTTTATAACAGGACTTAATTCTTTAATTTTTATAAAGAAAAATATAATAATAGTATGGGAACTATATGTTCAAGGGTGGCATTGTGGCGTTTCTAACAGATACACACACAATATACAAGCAAATAGTGAAGAACATCATCATCATCATCATCATCATCGGCACTACTACCGGGGAGCGGTCTTGGCCTTATTTAGCAAGTCCTGGGGCTTGCTAAATTTTCCATAATGATTTGTTTTTTCCGACAAGGTCATTAGTCTTGCGCCAAAATAGTGAAGAACACCGAAAGGAAATTCGAATAAGGAAAGCATCAGAGCCATATACCATAGCTGTGTGTGCTTGAGTTTAGAAATCGAATTCGTACAGGCTTACTTCGGGTAAGTAACAGTGGGGTTTGGCGGAAATGAAGACCGTGGAAGACCACCAAAAAAGCTTGATGACGCCGAATTTCAAGCAATATTGGATCGATATGACACTTTAAGTCAAAAACAAATGACACAAATGTTAAATGTTGCACAACAAACAATTTCTGGCCGTTTAAAAGCTATGGGAAAGATCCAAAAGTGTGGAAACTGGGTGTCACATGGATTGAATGATAGGCAGATGGAAAAGCGAAACACCACATGTGAAACGTTGCTTCTCCGACACGAGAGGAAGTCAGTACTGCATCGAATTGTGACTGGTGATGAAAAAGGGATTTATTTTAAAAATCCTAAACGCAAAAAATAATGGGTACATCCAGGAGAAGCGTCAACATCGACTGCAAAGCCTGATCGGTTCGGAAAAAAGACAGTGCTCTGTGTTTGGTGGGACCAGAAGACGGTGGTGTATCATGAACTTCTAAAACCTGTCGAAACTGTTGATGCGCAACGCTACCGACTACAAATGATCAATTTGAACCATGTATTGATCGAAAAACGACCAGAATGGGTCACAAGACACGGAAAGGTAATTTTGTTGCATGATAATGCTCCGAGTCATACAGCAAAACCCGTCAAAGAAACAATAAAAACTCTCGGCTGGGAAGTGTTACCCCACCCGCCGTATTCACCAGACTTGGCTCCTTCCGAGTACCATTTGTTTTCATCGATGGGACACGCATTGGCTGAGCAGCATTTCAATTCCTACGAAGAAGTCGAACATTGGGTCTCCGGATGGTTTGCCTCAAAAGACGACCGGTTTTATTGGCGTGGTATCCACAAATTGCCAGATAGCTGATCGAAATGTGTAGAAAGCAATGGCCAATACTTCTAATAAATGTTTTTTACTTTCCCATTTAAAATTAGTGTTATATTTTTTTAAACTTCATACCAGTATACCTGGTAGATACACCTGGTAGATTGTAATGTCTTGTGAGTAGTGCGTTAGATTATAATGCACTCACAGCTAAGTCGGCTTGTCAAAAAGAGGCCGAGTGGTAGGTGGGTTCCCAATGCCTACGATGACCCGCGTGAGATCTAAAGTAAACATACAGTATCTCACTGTGCGTTTTGCTTACCCGCATATTAATCAAACATATAGCCATACAGCCTGACCCTTTGCCGCCGTCGACGAGGTTTCTGCTGACTTATGTCAACAAAATAATTTGCTTGTGCACCAGAGCCATATGGCTAGATTGGATATTGCCTGCATCGGTGTTTCCAAGGAATCTTAGGCAAATACCATGACGACCCCTTTTGTATCATAGGCACATCATATACATCATGTGTGCCACCATTTGATCTGTGGAATAGCGTTTTTGTTTACTTTGAAATCAAAATCTATTTCGATCTCTGGCATACATCACCAACGATGTATGGGTACATCGCCCCCGACGATCGCACTTCTGTTTGATCAGGTGTCCACCGATCATCGTCCTCATCGCAGGGCATTGTACTCGTCCTATACGGACACATATAGAATCCTCCCTTATCTATGCAATTCGCGGCCATCGAACTGATGGATGTGAGTTGCACCGTCGAGTCAGATTTTATTCTTTGAAGGGTGCGCACCTTTGTTTACAAATCCCCGCGGAAAGTTGGTCCGAGAGTTGTCTCTTTACACCTGTGTGTCTTTTCTTCCGTGTGCGTTTTTAACTAAAGTTCCAAATTGATTTCGTTTAAAAGAAAACCGCTTTGCTGGGTGGTTTGTTGTTTCTTAAATATTTCGAACTAATTGTATCACAGTGCGATGATATTGGCTAACTTAATAAATTGATCAGAAAGTGTAGATGCTGATAACAATCGATAAATAAATATCGAAGTGAATGAAAAGAAGATCCGGTGTTTTATTTTCTCCTTCCTTGGCGTACTATTTTAGGGAAGAATTCATCGGTGGTGTTTTGTTTTTAACCCGCGTCCGTGCAGACGCATTAGTGTCAAATACCCACACACCTGCCGGGGCTGATCCAATGAAGTCAACTGTAGCCAGTGACTTCAAATCTCACCGGACTAAGGTAAGCGGCAGTACCAGAATTAATCGACCTAACACATAGATGGCGGTATTTATTAAAATATAATGACTGTGGTAGATAGTACTGTGGCGGTTCCGCCAAACCCCACGGCCCACTTACCTGAAAAACCCCCATAACTTCATTCCAGTCTGCATCGGTTTTTGCTAATTCAATCGCATTAGGCACTGTAAATGCTTCACGCATCAAATAGATCAAATTTATAATCTAAAGGTCCCTGTAAAAGAATCCTTACCTTTCACGCATCTCTTCGCATACAAATTCCCTGTAAGAATTCTTTCCTAATTTATCAGGAATCCCAAAACCAATTCGGTACCTTCGGTGCCATGCAAATCCCCCTAGACGAATTCCTGAAAACAAAATGATTTGGTTTACATACAATGTAACCACCATAACAGGGACCATACACATTGCGTCGACCTGGATACCAAAGTCGGTATAGAATCACACTATCATCAGCTAGCTTACATAGACTTAGCTTTTCTAGAATTAGGGTAGTATAAGATTTAAGTTAAGTTAGGTTAAGTGCTTTTACATAAAAAAAAAAAAAAAAATAAAAAAAAAAAAAATTGGTAAGTTAAGTAAGTTAAATTTTAAGAAAAAAAAAAAAACAAAAAAAATTGACAAGGTTTTTCAAATTTTTCTGTCTTTCAAATAATTATAAGTATTGCCACAAAGTTCTGTCGCCGAAAGGCAAATTATACAAATATTAAGTAATGTTTAGCTTAGAGCGTCTGCGAAGGACCAGTAAGTTATTATATAAGATATTTAAGCTAGAATTTAAGCATTTTTTGTCTAGCCTTTAATTAGAAACTAAGAATATAGAAAGAAAATAAAAAAAAATGTTTACAAATGAAATGAAACACATTGCGTCGCCTATTTCCCGTCCTCACCAAGTGTATCATAAATCACCATACATACACATTGGCTGGCGACCTACACCCAAGGGACCAAAACAAATATACGCATCTCGCGTCTCTTGGCACCAATTAAATCCTACAGCATAAGCAAATGCAAATAGTAATTCAATACCTACCCTTACCGGCGGTGCCATAAACACCATTTCCCGGTAATCTAGCTAAAACCCATTACACATTTCCACATTGCATTGCCGCCTATTTATTTAGCCGCAATGCACATCTTAGACAAAGACAAGCGTTCCCTTCGTCTTCTCATATGTCGGGATCTGCTTCTTATCAGCAGCGGCATAAGCAAATACAAACCCAATTACCATCCAATGAGATTCGGCTTGTTTGCTTGTCGAACTCACATCCAATGGATGAACATTTTCCCTTTCTTTGTTTTAGATTCGCTCCCATGGCTTTATCCCATGAACGAACCAATGTACAAACATACATGTGTTCCACCATGATCTTTATTACCAGATCTGGTTTTCTATTCCACCAAGAGAGACTTTACGTTTGTTTGGTGGTAAGTAAAGACATATCCTTAGTGGAGAGGATATCTACCACCACACCACCAAACTCACCCCATTAGCGAGTCGGATCTGCACGAGCCGTTTATCGCTGAGTCCTTTACCAACCACGGACCGAGGCGCACGGTACGGGGCGTTTACCTTAAGTCGCTGTCAAGTGTCAATATCTTTCTTGGAAAAAGTGTAAAAATGGTGATTAACGCAAATTAAGTCAGATTTCATTCCTTGAAGGGTGCGCACCTATGTTAACGAATCCCCGCGGAGATTCATGAAGAGTTCGTCCAAGAGTTTATTCTTTACTAGATCATTTCTGTTCGTGTGCGTCTTTTTGCCATGTCGTGTTTCACCAGTGTAAAAGTAATATGATTTAATTGGTTCCCTTAAACAAGTGTATCCCACTAACTTTGATCCCAATTGACTCGTGCCTTAAAACTATAAGTTGTATTAGACTTAAGTGCAAGACCGGATAAATAATTAAATAAAGGAAGGTTAAATAATAAAAACAAAATCCTGTGTTTTATTTTACACCTGTGGTGTACGATTTGGGTGAACTTTGGGGAAGAACAGTGTGCGTCGCAACAATTCCGGACATTTCTTAGTGAATAATCAGTGGTGTTTTGCTCAACCTGCGTCGTGCCGACGCCCTTAGCAAAATCTGCCACAGTACCAACCTTAAAAAGATGAAGTTCCAAGTTTGAAGACGCTATGTTGTTTATTAATTGTTTGGTAGCCATCAATAATAAATGCTGTCAGTGAATTTGTAAACATGGCAAAAATTGGTCATCGTTATGTGATTCAAAACTGTCATTTGAAAAGACTTAGTGCAACCAATATCAAAGCCAACCAAGAGTTCACTTTGGGGGAGTCTGTACCTTCGTTTTCAACACCGTGTTTCACCAGTGTTAGAGAGAGAGCTTAAACGAGCTGCGAAGACGAACATCCCAGCAGTTAATCAAATGAGGTGGCTGTTCCAGAAATGGAAAAAAAAAAAACAACAAAATGGTATTCGATGACCATCGAGTAAACATGGGCGAGTTAGCTGAAATGGTAGGCATTTCAAAAAATGCTGTACATCGCATATTGACTGAACATTTGGACATGAGAAAGCTGTGTGTATAATTGGTGCTGCGTTTCCTCACAATCGAACCAAACCAGCGCCATGAGGATGTTTGTTTGTTTCATCACAACTAAGCTGAGTTTTTGTACCGATTCATAACTTTGGATGAATCATGGGTCCATCATTACACACACGAGACGAAGGAACAGTCAAAACAATGGACTGGAGGGGGTAAATCGGTTCCCAAGGAGGCAACTTCGGTTCCATCTGCAAGCAAGGTTATGGCTTTAGTTTTTTCCGATTTTTTTTTGTTTCAGAGACGCGCGCACAAAGAAGGAATTTGGGGTACCCTTTATATGTCAGAACATAGTGCGAGCGGAAGGAGAGAAAATGGATAAGGAAAGAAGGTATCGATGTACATTGGGCTTAAATGCCTGGACATTAGAACGACGAGGAAACACATGATCAGGTAGAGTATTCCACATTCGTGTGGTGTGGCTAAAGAATGACTCTCTATATTTATTTGTGCGCATGAAGTTTACTTTCAACGTAAATTTATGCGCTTTCTCAGATTGAGGGGTATCGCGGGAAAATGTCTGAGGAGGTGGAAGACATTTAGCAAGTCCATTTGAGGAACGACCAATGATAATACCTATACATAAGAGATAGGCACGATACGTTGCGTCTATGTTCTAACGACGGAATTGATCGACTCACCGCTGAGTCTCCAATAAGTTTCACTGCTCGTTTTGCATCCTATCGACCACTTGTAGTAAAGTTTTGGATGCGCCTGACCAAATGTGGGAGTTGAACTCCATTTCGGGACGAATATACGCCTTGTAAATAGTGGCCAGGTTGGATGGAGTGAAGTATATTTTGCAACTCCTAAGGAACCCCATACATTTGGCTGCACTTTTCGCAGCTTCAAAAATGTGGTCGCCCCAATTAAGAGTCGAATTATTTCGAGTGCCGAGGATTGATAGTTCCTTGGCTTCGTCGATGCAAGTGCCGTTCATTTACAGTGTATTTACTTTGGGGTTCGCTTTTAACGACAGGAGACAGCACAAAGTTTTTAAGGCATCTTGTTGATGTCGGAATTCAGTGTATTAAGCATAACCTGCTGATTGATATTGACTTTCGAAGAGTTTGGTCGGGAATGTTCGTATTAGTATGAGAAACTCAATGTGTTATCATCAGCAAACGAGTGGAATGGGTTGTGGGTAATGGACAAGAGATCATTTGTAAAGATGAGGAAGAGAGTGGGTGGGGATACAGAATCTTGGGGAACACCTGCATTAATTTGATGGGAGGCAGATTTGACACCATCAACAACCACTTGTATTGAACGGCCAGAAAGATAGTTTCTTATCCATTGATTCAGGGAATTGTCCACTCCATAAGAATGTAATTTTGATAAAAGGGCTGGATGCCAATCTATGTCGAAGGCTTTCGAGATACCCAGTGCAACAACCTTACTTTCTCCAAAGTAGTGGATGGAATGGCTCCACTTTTAGGTAAGATACGTCATCAAATCTCCTGTGGACCTGTTGCTACGACAGCCATATTGGCGGTCATTGAGGAGGTCATTTGATTCCAGATATTTCGAAGGTTGATGGTTAATCAGTTATTCCATTACCTTCGAGAGAATAGAAGTTAGTACAATGGGTCGATAAGAACGATGAGTCGCCTTGCCTTCACCGAAATAGTGGATGGAATGGCTCCACTTATTGCTAAGGTGCGCCGTCAAGTCGCCTGGGGACCGGCTGCTACGAAAGCCATATCGGCGATTATTGAGGAGATCATTTGATTCCAGATAGTGCGAAAGTTGACGGTTAATCAGTTATTCCATTACCTTCGAGAGAATAGAAGTTAGTGCTATGGGTCGATAAGAGGAGAGGGATGATTTGTCGCCCTTTTTGGGAATTTGCTGAATGTTCGCTGACTTCCATCTATTTGGGAAACGGCCAGTAGAATAAGACAAATGGAAGAGTTTCCGCCGTGGTTTAGAGAGTGAAGAGGAACATCTCTTCAAGAGAATTGGGGGAATGCCATCAGGACCAGCGGATTTGTCTGCGTTTAGCTCCTGAGTGCCCGAGCAATAGTACGCGTTCGGGAGCGAATCTGGCTCATGGTGTGCTGCTTATGCTAAAGTTGAGCAGGAACTCATGTGTTATCAGTGAGCGTTGAGTTGGGTGCAAAATGTGCAGCAATACGATTCGCTTTCTCTATTGCACTGGTGACTGGTCTGCCATCGGCTATAAGCGAAGGAATGGATGACGAGACCGAGTTTTGGATGTTCTTCACAAATGCCCATAAGTTTGTACTACTTGTGGGAAAGCGTAGTATTTTTCGTCTGATCATGCAAGAACATTGCGCGTTCTAGCTCTCTTAAATATTTTCCGGTTTTTCTCAGTACTGTTTGATTTATACAACCGGAAGCTCAACTCTTTAGCCTTAATGGCTTCTCTGCACCCGGAATCGATCCACA
The DNA here is from genome assembly GCA_963931805.1 of Microdon myrmicae. Taxonomy (NCBI): domain Eukaryota; kingdom Metazoa; phylum Arthropoda; class Insecta; order Diptera; family Syrphidae; genus Microdon; species Microdon myrmicae. The sequence goes on from OZ007496.1 coordinate 27,158,228, forward strand.
TATTTCTCTTGGGTTTGATACTCTTTACTCTGTGTGGATTAAAGGATCGCATGCCAAGCAGAATCGTGTCCGTCAATGTGTCCGCTATAGAGACAACATCGTTATTGAGGAAAAATATCGTCCAATTTAACTTCCCAAAAAAGTCGTTCAGACCTTCCCAGTTGGCTTTCTCATAGTACCATACTGTTCTTTTGGAAGTATTGTCGTTAACGTTACTGTTGGTTAGAGGACATTTAGCTGACACAACACAGTGGTCTGAAGTGCCCAAGAGCGAGGAAACATCAATTGTGTATTTGTTTGGGTGGGAGGTGAGAAACAGGTCCAGTGTGTTGGCGGAATTGCCATCTATATATGGTACCCGTGTTGGCTCATTGACGAGTTGAGTTAAATTATTTGACTCAGCAAAGAGCTGAGCATACTGACCCTCAGGAGTAGTGTGTCACCCGCAATAACGATTTCAGTGTACGAATATAGGGTCAATATCCTATCGATAGAATCAGATAGAGGATCAAATTCGTTAAAGGATGCGTTTCTATCCAAGTTTGAGCTTCTGTAAAGAAAGCAGTGATGTACAATATGCCTACGAACGTGAAGTTTTAGCCACGAGAAATTAAATTCTGGATTGGAGCACAGCCCATATTGTGGTAGAAGCTGAAAAGCAATATCACTGAGTATGTATGTAGCTAGACCCCGATGTGGAAAGAACAAAGGCACTAGGTTATAACCGAGTATAGTAAAATCAGAAATATCTGCATCAGTTATAACCTAAGTAAGGATTGCTAAGTGCAAGGATTGGTGGTTTCTGGTTACAGACGTGGGCAGACACAGAGGAGAAATTGTATCTTAGGCCATGGACGTTGCAAAGATCCACGTTCCATGAAAATAGTCTGACATAGAAAACCAATACCGTCTCAGAAAAGGATGCGCGTGATATAATTTTCATTGATTATCTTGAAAAAGGAAAAACTATCAAGTAGTAGTAGGCGAGTATTTTGCGAACTTACTGCAGCGTTTAAGTGATGAAATTAGGCAAAAAAGCCTACAAAAGGCGAACAAGGTGTTGTTCCATCACGATAGTACGCCTGTTCACACATCCGTTATTGCAGTGACCAAAATCAATTATTTGAGATACGAATTACTCAACTAGTTATTGTAAGCCGAAAGGCGTAAGAAAAATCATAATGTATAATTTAGGGTGCTTGTAAAGAGCCAGTAAGTTAATGTAAGATTGATATTTGTAAAATAGAAGTTAACATTTAGTCTTAAGTAAAATCTGTATTTGAATTGTTAAATAAATGCCGAGATAAAACAAAAATACAACAAAACATACGAATTACTCTCTCATGCACCATATTTGGCAGATTTAGCACCCTCGAACCATTTCTTTTTCCAAACTTGAGGAAATCGCTCGGTGGTAAAAGATTTGCCAACGATGAGGAGGTTATGTCTGCAGTAGATGGCATGGACGTTTCTTACTATAAACAAGGTATCGAAGCTATTGAACATTGCTGGGAAAAGTGCATCGAGCTAAAAGGAGACTATGTTGAGAAATAAACAAAATGTTTGCCAAATATTTTGTGTTTTCTTTGTCAGTTCGATTAATTCTGCGACTTCCCTCGTAACACATCCCTTAAATAAAAAAATAAAAAAAACCAATTTCCCATTATTTTTAAACACTCATCTTTTTTTGTAAATTAAAATTTACCTCTTTAATGTATTTACCTGAGCAGCATATTCACAGATATAAAATTCGAATCAAAAATTGATTGAGTTCTGGCAAGGGGCCTAAAAAATTCTTCTCCAACTTTCTACACCACCAACATAGTTTTCAGAATATAGTAAACCGAATCATCATCCACCTTTCTAACGCGAAAATCCCCTAAACGAACTTTTTATGGAACCCTTGAATAGGCAAGACTTTTAGAGCAAATCATGTTATCAAACATCGACAGTCTGGGCAGAAATGTTATGCGTCATAATGACGGTATCAAAAATATAAAAATCGCGTGATAGCACACACTTCCATCAACATACAACCATGAGTCAATATATTCAATTTTTCGAGACATTTGGTGTGGCACGTGTTGACCTTGAGCCACTCACCAGATCACATATTAAGGGGGCTCGTCAAGCGACTGTATCGACTTTACAATGTAGGCAATACGCACAGCAATTGCGCCACCGAATAGCGTACTACGAAATAAACTGGATCGCAAAAGATATACGGATTTCAAAATACCATCGCGTGGGTGCCGATTCAGACGGGCCCCACATTGACTACACCTACATAAACCGCGTTGTTCGGGTCATCTTCTGCGCTGCAAAACAAGCCGAGATCGTACGTCGCACGTTCAACACGTCTCTATCGTTTTGTTAAGCTTCCATTTGTACCACAATTAAATGGAATTAGAATGTCGAACCGGTCTGGCAATCGAAAGGCAACCGCACAACCAGGAAGTGTTTGAAAGACGCAATTGGCGCAAATTCGTAGCGCACAACTTGCATAACATCTGACTGGTGAAGCAACAAAAGCAACTAGTACACTGTCCGGCCCACATATTGCAACCAATAGTATTCCTAGCTAGAGACGTCAAGGCATACGACGTCATCGAAATGTTGGAATCTTATCCGGCCACCACAGGTGCAGATTAAGATACAGATAAACAAGTTTTTTTTTGAATTCACTCGTTTTACGTATTGCGTTTTAATGTGAAACTACTGATCGCGTGGTTGCATAAATGGAAGACTAGATTACATACCTTATCAATATAGGATAATCGACGTGAGACGTGAATGACGTTTGTCAGCGTTGGTAGGGTCTAGATTATTAGGAGCGTAAGGCTCAAGTTCATTCGAATTACCTCAGAAAACGCCACTAGCCTGATGGAATGTGCACACATTGAAATAACGTTTATATGCAACAGGCACTCATCTACTAAAGTAAACGGAAAGTTTGCTTAATTTATGACAGCCGCGGCGCCTATGTCCACGGTAAAGTCGAACAAAGGCTTAACTTAACTGGTTTTATAATTGCTGGTTTCCGGTGTTCGGTTGACCCTTAAATAGTTGTTATTCGCACTAAACACTTCCGCATTCATGAAAACTATAAATTTTTATTCCATTTTAATTACCATGCCACAGTCTTACAGGAATAAATGGTAAGGTTATTGCCTAAGCATCACAATCGCACATACTGGTTAATGGGACTTGTTTGCAAATATTACTATTTATTGACATAGAGGAACACGGATGTTTATGACCTCACTGACTCGACTGCGTCATCGTTCCCTGTCCTGTGCACTCTTCTTCTACACGCGACCATCTCATCCGATTTCCTCAAGGTCAAACCTTACATTGTCCTCCCATCTCCGTCGCGGCTTTCCTACCAGTCTCTTTCCCGTTGGTCTTCCGTCAAGAATTATACGCACGGTCCTATGGTTGCCCATTCTCGCCACATGTCCGGCCCATCTGTAACTTCGCGAGCTGATTAGTCTCACTATTGTAGGTTTGCGGTAGAGCTCTTTCAATTCGTTGTGGTTGTGGAGTTTTCTCCATATAAGTGGATTAATATCGCAAAGTTTTTATCAACTGAGTCATTGTGGCGAGATCAATTATTTTTAGATGAGCGTGCCAGAAGTATCCAAAGGAGATTCAGTGATATTCTTAAGCACCAACGCATAGGGCGGGAGGAAGAAAACGAAGATAATATAGGAAGGAAGTATTAATACATATGGGTCTTGAATGTTTTTAAAGTGAACTAACTCCTAAGACCATGGCCAGTGTAAATCGACTGGAGAACGATTTTCCATATGTACACTTAGCATTAAATGTGAATCGGAGCACAGAACAGAAATGGATAATGAGGGCAAGTATTTATTCCTAGACGGAATTTAAAGTATATTCATGCCTTGTGAGGAGAGCGTTAGAATATATTCGCAGGCTTGTCGTAAGAGGCGACTAAAGGCCGGGTAGTAGGTGGGGTCCCAACGCTCTGTCGCTCGGTGAAATACTACCCCATCAAGCTATAGGCTTTGTGAAATAGTCGGGAGAAACCCTTGGCCATCTCTCGGAGCTTGGCTGATGAACCGGTTTAAGAAAACGTTGGTTTAGGTGGTAAGTCGGTTCCAAGGTGAGATATCAACCCGTCACGCTGTACATTCCGCGATATTGTCGAGAGAAATTTTCGATCTATGACTGATGGGCCGGACTGACACGGAGATATATCATGATAGTACCTTTTGAGATAAAAAATTCCGGAGGTAAGCTAGTTTCCCATTCGGTTCTCCGGGGTGACTATGTCAGGGCGAACATCATGCAAATATTCTGATGAATAACCGAACTATAGGAAATTCGTCGCAAGGCTAATAACCTTGACCGGAGAAATAAATAATTATGGAAAATTTAACAAGCCTCGGGACTTGCTAAAGGACGCCAAGACCGGATCCCGGTTGTAATGCCGATGATGATGAAGAAATTCGTCATCGCGTTTCGGGGTCGTTCTCGAGGGGGTCTGTCAACGTTCGACTGATAACAGCACTTTGTAACCAACATGAAGGTAAACGCCGTCCATCAATATTTGCAAACAGCGAAACCCGATATCCTTGCCCTAACCGAGACCCAGGTCGATTCGTCGACTGTTTCGACATGTGTTCGTTGCTCTGGAACTCCCCGTTGCTCCCCAACCCGACTTGCATTCGAGATTCCATTTTAAGGGTGGAGTCTGTGTCTTCACGGGGTCCGATCTGGCTTGCCAGAGGATGGAAGCGTTGGAACCTAATAACATGAACACCATGTGGTTGAGGGGCGTGTTGAGGAATTCTGTTAAATTTCTTTGTTGAATTTACCGGTCCCGTATCGCGAATGGCGATCAACCAGCGACATTTTTCGAACATCTTTCACGTGCCGTCGACTGGATATAGATCATCCACCTGGCTTCTGAAATTGTCGTCCATGGCGATTTTAATGTACACAACGCCGGCTGGGTGGTACATTCTAACAGAATCGACGTGGTTGGGAGGCTGGCGATGTGGTCGCTGTTACCCACAATTTGATTCAACTCCTGGAGGAATCTACACGTGTGCCGGACACCCAAGGTGATTATGCGAACACCCTGGATCTGTTTTTGACATCCGAGCCGAGCGTTTATACCGTGAAAGTTGCTGCGCCACTGGGACACTCTGATCACTGCTTGGTATCAGTCGCGTAACCACTTGCAAACGAATAACCAACCTAAGAAGCTTCGCCATGTATGTAGGTATAGGACTGTTAACTGGGAGTGATTTGTCAGATTTCTTCGCATCCTCTCCGTGGTCGAATGTGTGCTTTGGAGACTCCAATGTTAACGCATGCGCGGAGTCGGTCACAGAGATTATTCGTCTCGGGACGAAAATCTACATTACCCATTCCATCAAACAAAATTCACCTGATAAACCTAAGTTTGATAAAAAAAATTGTGTAGAGATTAAAGGGACAAAAAGTTGGTTGATAAAAAATGCGAGCAGATTAGAGCCGCAAAAATAGAGCTTTTAAGCAATGGCGCTCCAATTCAACGGAGGTTAACAGAACGAATTTTGTTAGAATCAAAAACGTACGCAACCAGGCGATTAATACCGTGAAGAAGGTTCACAATGGCAAAGTGTACAACAATCTGATGAGCACCGAAGTGGTTCGTGTTCCTTTTGGTCAGTGACAGGGACTATCAGCAATAACTTAGGTGCACCAGAAAAGTCTATAGCGTCTCCAACGGATTGCACGCATGCAACCATAGTAAAGAACACAGCAACAAAAGAGAATAGAAATAATCATTAAAGTCGTAAACCAGAGCAGTAACGTAAGAAATCACCCAAGGACCCCTCTTCCTATTGACCCAAGGCACCAACTGCAATTGTGCTAAATGTTATGAAGATACTGACTAACTGGCAACTTTTAAAATACCTGAAAACAAACGACCTCCTCAATGACCCAATGATATGAATTTCTTGGCAATGGGTCCCCAACAGATCTGATGATACAACTTGCCATTCGATGCACTACTTTGAAGGAAGTAAAGATGTTACACAAAGCTCGGTAGACTTCGGTGGGCGGGACACCTAGCTCGAATGAGCGAAGAGGAGGCTGCCCGGAAAGTCCTTTGTGGCCGGATGTATGGAAGGAGAGATCGCAGCAGACCTTGTCTGCGATGGAAAGATGGCGTAGACCAGGACGCCCAGAGCTTGGGAGTGCCAAATTGGATGACATCGGCTTGAAATCGGGATCGGTGGAAAGATTTGTTAAATAAGGCCAAGACCACATCCCGCTTGTAGTGCCGATGATGATGATGAGAGATGTTACACCTGATTTTTCAAAATGTACTTGAGAGTTCAGCGCAGACCCTTGGGTCAAAATTGCTTTCAAACTGAACTGATGATACTCCGATATAGGGAATAAGGGACAATTTAAGAGTTTCTGAACAGAATTAAGACTAAGCATCATCAGATTATACATATGGTTATTCAGTCTATTCCTCCCTTTGTAAATGATGTTTTGTCCATTATCCATTACCAAAATCACTCGTTTGACAGCACCTGGACATCACAACGGTCAGGAAACACATGATCAGGCAGAACACTCCACATTCGTGTGGTTCGGCTAAAGAATGACTCTCTATGTTTATGTATGCGCCTAAAGTCCACTTTCAATGTGAACTGATGCGCATTCACAGATTGACGGGTATCGCGGGAAAATGTCTGAAGGGGCGGAACACATTCAGCAAGTTCAGTTGAGCAACGACCGTGGTAATACCTATAGAAAAGAGATATGCATGATACGTTACGCCTGTGTTCTAAGGACGGAATTGATCGAATTACGGCTGGGTCCCCAATAAGTTTCACTGCTCGTTTTTGCATCTTGTCGAGCACGTGTAGTACAGTTTTGGGTGCGCCTGACCAAATATGGGAGTTGAACTCCATTTTTGGACGAATATACAACTTGTAAATAGTGGCCAGGTGGGATGGAGTGAAGTATCTTTTGCATCTTTTAAGGAACCCCATACATTTGGCAGCACTTTTCGCAGCATCAAATATGTGGTCATTCCAGTTAAGAGTCGAATTAATTCGAGTGCCGAGGATTGATAATTCCTTCGCTTCGTCGATGCAAGTGCCGTTCATAGACAGTATATTTACTTTGGGGCTCACCTTTGACGACAAGAGGCAGTAGTGAGTTTTTAGGGCATTGAATTCTACTCGGTTAGATAATCCCCATTGATATATCTTGTTGAGGTATGAATTCAATGTATCAAGCATAAGCTGCTGGTTGGTAGTGACGTTCGAAGAGTTTAGACGGGAGTGTTCGTATGAGTATGAGAAACTCAACGTGCTATCATCGGCAAACGAGTGAATTGGGTTGTGAGTAATTGACAAGAGATCATTTATAAAGATGAGGAAGAGAGTGGATGAGAGTACCGAACCCTGGGGAACACCTGCATTAATTTCATGAGAGACAGATTTGACACCATCAAGAACCACTTGGATTGAACGGCCAGAAAGATAGTATCTTATCCATTGGATCAGGGAATTGTCCACTCCATATGAATGCAATTTTGACAAAAGGGATAGATGCTAAACTCTGTCGAAGACTTTTGAAATATCCAATGCGACTACCTTGCTTTCACCGAGGTAGTGGATGGAATGGCTCCACTTTTCGGTAAGGTACGTCATCAGATCCCCTGTGGACCTGTTACTACGAAAGATATTTCGAAAGTTCACGGTTACTCAGTGATTCCATTACCTTCGAGAGAATAGACGTTAGTGCTATGGGATAAGAGGAGAAAGACAGTTTTGGAAATTGGCTGAATGTTCGCAGATTTCCATCTATTTGGGAAACGGCCAATAAAATAAAACAAATGGAAGAGTTTCCGCAGTGGTTTAGAGAGTGAAAAGGAACATCTCTTCAAGAGGATAGGGGGAATGTCATCCGGACCAGCGCATTTGTGTGCGTTTAGCTCTTTGAGTACGCGGGCAACAGTATGCGTTCGGAAGCGAATCTGGCTCACGGTGTGCTGCTTATCAGGCAGCGTTGAGTTGGCTGCAAAATGTGCAGCAATACGATTCGCCTTCTCTATTGCAGTGGTGACTGGTTTTTCATCGACAATAAGCGATGGAATGGAGGAAGAGACTGAGTTTTGAATGTTTTTCACGAATGCCCAGAAGTTTCTACTACCTGTGGGAGAGTGTAATATTTTTGGTCTCACTCTCTGGTCATGCAAGAACTAGGCGTGTTGAATTTACGCATTGCAGTCATTTCTAGCTCTCTTAAATCTTTTCCTGATTTCCTCAGTATTGTTTGATTTATACAACCGGATGCTCAACACTTTGGCCTTAATGGTTTCTCTGCACCCAGAATCGAATTAGATATTTCTTTTGGGTTTGATACTCTTTACTCTGTGTGGAATAAAGGTCCGCATGCCAAGTAGAACCGTGTCTGTCAATGTGTCCGCTATAGAGTGAACATCGTTATGGAGGAAAAATAACGACCAATTTAACCTCCCAAAAAAGTCGTTCAGACCTTCCCAGTTGGCTTTCTCGTAGAACCATACTGTTCTTTTGGGAGTTTTCTCATTAACGTTACTGTTGGTTAAAGAAAATTTAGCTGACACGACACAGTGGTCTGAAGTGCCCAAGGGCGAAGAAACTTCAATTGTGTATTTATTTGGGTGGGAGGTGAGAAACAGGTCTAGTGTGTTGGCAAAATGACCATATATATCTGGTACCCGTGGTGACTCATTGACAAGTTGAGCTATTTGAATCAGAAAAAAGCTGGACATATTGACCTTCGGGTGTTGTTGTTCCGGAACGACGAAGCCACTGAGAGTTATGCTCATTAAAATCACCCGCAATAACGATTTCAGTGTGCGGATATAGTGTCAAGATCCTATCTATAGAATCAGATAGAGCATCAAATTCGTTAAAGGATGCATCTCGATCCAAGTTTGGGCTTCTGTAAAGAAAGCAGTAATGTATATCTTTATAAATGTGTAGTTTTAGCCAAGAGAAATTAAATTCAGGATTGGAGCCGAACACATATTGTGGCAGAAGCTGATAAGCAATATCATTTCGTATGTATGTGGCTATACCACGATGTGGAAAGAACAGTGGCATTAAGTTATATCCAGGTAGATTAAAATCGGAAATATCTGTATTAGTAATTATCTGGGTTTCGCTAAGTGCAAGGATAGTTGGATTCTGGCTAGAAACATGGGCAGACACAGAAGAGAAATTGTATCTCAAGCCGCGAATGTTACACAAATCAACGCGAAATTCCCGCTCCATTGAAATGGCCCTACACAGAAAACCAATACTGCCTCGGGAAAGGATGCAAGTCGGGACCGGCAATAGATAAGCGAAATCAACCACTACAGCTGTTATGGCCTTTTAGTAGGTGCCCCACTAGATCCGTGCCGAAATCCAAGTCACATCCCATCCATGATGAACATTATCCCACTCAGACACAAAAAACTCTCCAAAGATTATTAATCAATCGAGAGTATCGATGTCTGAGGGACGCAAACGGAGGTGCGATATAAAGGAAAACAGACACAAGGGATGGAAAGGGTAGAGAGCTTTCCCGCACTGCACATCACTCGCGTGTATATTCTCGCACTTTTCACAGCACTAAGACGCGTGTACGGAGATTCGTTTGTTTGCATAGGATCGCACAGAAAACTTTGCACTGCACTCGGACGCGTGTGTTTGTTTGTTTAGGATCTCACAGTAAGAGTTCGCGCCCGAACCGATAGTGCAATTGGGTATCTTATGTGTATCTAAGAATCCCAAAACGGATTGCACAATTGATCCGATGGTACGGATCACGAGGCAGAAGCACACGTACTGTCTCGTTGGCGGTTTTCACGGTTGGGATTTGATGTTATATTCACCATATAGCCGTGATCTTCCTCCATCATTTCGATCTTTGCAAAACTCTTCGAATGATAAAACTTTCAATGATGGTGACGCTGTGAAATCGCACTTGATTCAGTTCCTTGCCGATAAAGATCAAATGTTCTACGAACGTGGAATTATGAAGTTGCCAGAAAGATGGCAAAAGGTCATCGAACAAAACGAGAATATATCATTGATTAAAGTTTATTCGTTGTACTTTAAAAAAAGCATTTTTTTTATCTGAAAAAATCGGCAATTACTTAGTTGCTAATCTTATACGAGGGTTGCCTCTTATGTTTCGGGATTTGGCAACCCTAGTGTTGCAATCCGGCAATTGACAGCTCTGTCGTAAAGTTGGACATTTTTGAGGTTATACGCACTCAGAACGTTTTGACATACGAGCGCTATTTGTGTTGTTTACAGTAACTTAAAAGATTCATCTCGGCCCAAAAATGGAATTAAATCGTCAACATTTTCGTGCGATTATTTTTTACAACTTTCGGCGTGGATTAACTCAGCAACAGTGCATGGATGAACTTAATTCAATTTTTGGCGATGAAGCTCCATCAAGGACCAGTGTTTATCGATGGTATGGTGAATTCAATCGTGGTCGTAGTTCACTCCAAGATGAATTTCGTGAAGGTCGTCCAAAATCAGTTGTTGTTCCGAAAACCATTGATGCTGTGCGCGAACTGATATTGGAAGATCGTCATGTAACCTATCGTGAGATTGAGACAACCTTAGGCGTTAGTGGGACCAGCATACATTCAATATTGCATAAACATTTGACCGTCAAAAAAATTTGTTCGCGTTGGATCCCACACAATTTGTCAATCGCCCAAAAAAGGGCTCGTGTCAATTGGTCGAAAGAAATGCTCAAAAAATACGGTCGCGGTGCTTCGAAACACGTCTATGACATCGTGACAGGTGATGAATCGTGGATTTACGCATATGAGCCCGAAAGTAAACAGCAGTCGACTGTCTGGGTGTTTGAAAATGAGCCAAATCCAACAAAAGTTGTTCGCGCACGAGGCACTTCCAAGCAAATGGTCGCCTGTTTTTTCGGAAAAACTGGACATGTCGCAACCGTACCACTAGAACAACGCAGAACAGTCAATTCTGAGTGGTACACAACCATTTGTTTGCCAGTTGTCTTCCAAGAAATCAGGAAAACCAACCGCCGAAGACGGATCACTCTTCACCACGACAATGCGAGCTCTCACACATCGGCTGCGACAACTGCATTTTTGAGCACCCAAAACATCGATTTGATGGGTCATCCGCCGTATAGTCCTGACTTGGCACCGAATGACTTCTTTTTATTCCTGTACGTAAAAAACAAACGTTTTTCGACACCTGAAGAAGCGGTTGCTGCATTCAGAATGCATGTTTTGGAGATACCTCAAACAGAGTGGCAAAAGTGCTTCGACAATTGGTTCAAACGCATGCAAAAGTGTATAGATCTTCATGGGGAATATTTTGAAAAACAATAAAGTGATTTTCGATGATCAATATTTGTTTTTGTTCTCTAATCCCGAAATATAAAAGGCAACCCTCGTATCATGCAAAACTGATAACAATAAATTCAGACTTTGAGATTCGTTAGGAATAGTTATTACAAATCTAGCTTATATCCCACTTATTCAAGTCGCCAGTAACCTCTCTTTGACCCACACGAAAAATTACCCTAGACATCAGTTCAAAGCTTGATGTAGAGCTACGCTTAAGCTAAAATATCATCATCATCATCGGCACTACAACCGGGAGCCGGTCTTGGCCTTATTTAGCAAGTCCTGAGGCTTGTTAAATTTACCATAATGATTTATTTTTGTCTGGGCAAGGTCATTAGTCTTGCGCCAGGGGCTCCCCGACGGGGAATCGAACCCCGGTCTCCCGGGTGACAGGCGGGTATACTAACCACTATACTATCGAGGGGCTAAAATATAGAAGCATCAAAAAAGATTTACAGTAAACATACCTTTCAAACTATGCATCGTGACCATTACATTCATTTCAATTTAGCTACCTATAACGAAATGGCTACTAAAACATGGCAACTTACAACAAACACATTACAAACCTTTTGTTATGTAAATGAGTTAGTCGCTACGAGATCTCTGGTCTCAGAAAGGAGGCGGCTGCATCGGCCTTATAAGAAGTCACTCTTAAACGACATTTCTATTGAATTCATTAACGAATTCAATTGCCGCATTTGAATTCAAATACTTAAATTGCTTAAACGCATTCCAATGAATCATAAAATTCATAAAAGGCGATCTGATTCTCCGGGAAACCGTCAGCGGCTAAACAAACATCTGCACATTTGTAAAAATATGTTTGTATATAGAACCTATTTAGTCGTATAGCGCGTTCTATTTTTTTTTATTCATATTCGGAACATTCAACAATATCGCGTTTCACGTTAATTTCACGGTGTGTTTAATCGCCGAATGTGTTAGGAAAGGTCATTTAAAATAACAGATTATGAATAAGTTAGTAAAAAATGGAGAAAGCCACAAAACCGCTAAATCCAGTGAAATAGTTCACAACGGTCGGATTTCAAAGATTTTATCTGATCTATAAGTCACAAATCGATGTAAATGGGAGATGGATTGAGGTGGAAATATATGCAAAGGCCTTGAGCACATCAAAATTAGATGTTAACACCGTGTAAGACCCTATTTCGAATATGAAATAGTAGAAATCATTAATAAAACAGAGGCACACCTTCACTGACTGATTTCATAAATCCATATATTCAAAAAACTGCTTTTGATCATAAAAAGGATAAGATCTACTAAATGATATCGGATTTTTCAATAGAACAGTTTTGTATTTAAATAAAACAGAATAATTGAGATATCGGTGTGGAATGTATTTCAGGTGCAGTACACATGTTACATTTAAGTATGGAATTCAATCGCGTTCATATTTTAGCACGAATCCGCTTACGGCAGTCGAATCGTTGGAAGTAATTGTGCACCACTCGTCCCCACATATATTCCTGAACTTCTCTAACGTTGTTGGCTTGGCGGTATAAACTATCGACTTAACATAACCACAGTAAAAGAAATCCAACGGGGTTAAATCGCATGAGCAAGAAACTTTTTTCGAGATTACACGACTACCAAACTTCAGCATAATAAAAATTTAACCATGACTGACGTTTTGACATTGTCAGATCCTGAAAAACGTTTAAAGGCGCGTTTGTGTTAAAATACAAAATTGTTATATTCCTTAAATGCTGTTGTCCTTCTACATGATCGAGTGCTCGGAATGTGATGTCGACTTATTATTGTTGCCAATGTTTTGAGACGTTGCCGCTTATCCTAAACATGATAACAGGCTGAAGGGGACGCCTGCGAACTGCTGGATTGAAGTTCGATGACGTTAATGATTTACAGAGCTGCACGTGGTGGCAGTATGAAGACGTTTGTGTTTTCTTAACCAACAATAATACCTCTCATTTACATGTGCAGAATTATTTTCGATGCACTCGGTACGAAGTTGTGGCGTTTCTAACAGATACACACACAATACACAAGCAAATTGTGAAGAACACCGAACGAAAATCGAATAAGAAAATGTATCAGAGCCGTATACCATAGCGATAACATAACAATTCTACATCAGTTGAGTGTACTTGAGTTTAGAAATCGAATTCGTACACGCGACAGTGGCCTGATATGTTGAGCATTGGTTAAATTTTTAGCGATTCTAACCGTCATAGCGTCAGTCCGAATCACACGTTCTCGTCGCAAACGCTATATACTGACTTTTTGAGGCAATCTTCAAAGGCTTTTATGACCTCTGCTCGGTTCTGGAAGACCTTCTGCCGACAAAATGAATCCAGATTGCGGAAAAGATGGTAGTCCGTTGGGGAAATGTCAGGAGAGTACGGTGGGTGGGGCAGAATTTCAAATACCAACTGCAACAGTTTTTGCACCGTTACTTGTGGGGTATGGGGTCTAGCATTGTCATACAAAAGGATCGGACCATGTCTATTGACCAACGCAGTTTGCTCTTCACCCAATTTGGCATGCAATATGTCGATTTCCTCACAACATTTGATAGTGTTTATCGTTTCTCCTGATTGAAGATATGAAAACTGGATTGGTCCTTTCGATGTCCACCAAATTGTCACCATCTTTGGGTGAAAATCGGGCTTGGGGGTGTGTTTTGGTTTTCCACCTGCATCCTGTCTTTTACGGTTATCATACAGAATCCACTTTTTATCACAGGTGACTATCCGGTGCAAAAACGGTTGAGTTTGGTTTCTTAATCTAAGCGATACGCAGCTTTCCAGACGCTGTGGTTTTTGGGACGCGTTCAGTTCATGGGGTACCCACTAATCGAGTTTCTTTACCTTTCCTATGAGAGAAAGTTGTCGACTTATTATCATTGGGTACTCCCATGCTTTGTGCAATCTCCCGCACCGATTTCGTTGGGGTCGCATCCGCCGTTGCTCTTAAAACATCGTCGTCAACTAACGTTTTCGGCTTCCCGCGTGGTTCATTTTCGAGACTGAAATCTCCTGAACGGAACATTCCTAACCAACGTCGTATAGTGCGTTCGTTTATCGTTACATCCTCAAATGCGTCATTAATGTTTTTCATTGCCAGTGACGCATTATGTTCCATTTTAAATAAGTTCGAATTTGAAGGCGTGCACAAAAGAGGATTTTGAAGTACCCTTAAATGTCAGAGCACAGTGCGAGCGTATGGAGGGGAAGTGGATAAGGAAAGGAAAGGTAAACAACTCCTGGAAAAAAACGGTACTTTTTTTTTTTTATTAGACTTCTCTCGGGGGAGGAGAACCTATAGCGTCGAGTGGGTGCCCCGAGATGCCATCAAATAACTGTTGCAGTTCTTTTTGAACAGTTGCAGGTTGTAACGCTCCGGGAACACTCGCGTGGGAAGGCAGTTCCACAGCTTCCCCGCTCTGTAACGGAACGAGTTTTGATACAGGGATGTTCGCGCCGTTTGGAGATGAACCACGATCCGTCGGATTGTCTTGTGGAGCGCATATAAACCGAATTGCGTGGAACAATGCCAAGAATCGCCAAGAACAGCACCCGTGATATCTGTAAAACAGACAGAGGTCGGGTAGGCGTCTTCGATGTGATAGCGACTGTAGTCCCGACGTCAGCGCCGAGTCCCCGATCAGGCGGATCGCTCGTCTCTGTACGCTCTCAAGTAGGTCGAGGGTATGTTTAGGAGCCGAGCTCCAAACATGAGAGCAATATTCGAGCGCGGGTCTAATTTGGGATTTATATAGGAGAAGAAGTTGGGCCGGAGTAAAATATTTCTTGGGGATTTCTTACTTGTCACGAACACTAAAATTGTCACACGTCAGGCACACGTACCAGTTTACTTTATAAATAAAGAAAATTTAACGTTCTGGCACAGATGTTCACTCGAGAACTTTATAATGGGTTCTATTTCACTCACTGTAAATATCCCGTGCTGTCGATTCCGTGCCATCCCCTTGAAATCAAACACATATTTTTCTTTACGGTACTTTATTTTTTTGATCTTAATTACTAGGCAACACTATTTTAAAACTTTCTTATTACAATTCTTGTTACCAGCAAACACTATTCTCAAACGTTATTATTACTGGCCTTGTTACTAGCCAACACTATTCTCAAACGTTATTATTACTGGCCTTGTAACTAGCCAACACTATTTTAAAACGTTCTTATTACTGGCCTTGTAACTAGTCAACACAATTTTCAATGTTGTTACTAGCCAACGTGTATTTCACCTTTTACGACCGCCTCGGTTAATCGTCCAAGTCGAACCCCGCTGTCTGTCCGTCTCGGTCGAGATTCAAACACCAACTCCAGTGGTTTTCTCATTTCCTTTTCTCTGGACCGAAATCTTTGTTTCCTCCGGCAGATAAAAGGATATCTCCTTTTTCCCGCCTGATCCACTTTGCGGTATATCAAACACAAAAGAAAAATCAATAGTGCATCGTGTTAATGCACATTTCTGATTCCCTTTTTTTGTGTTGTTAGCTGCTTGGGTGAACGTGTAGTCCGTTTTATTGCGCCTGTTGTTTTCTTTAACCGCATGGGCCAGAATCTCTTCCGTGGGAAATCGGTACAAAGGAAAGGATCAATAGCGCCTAGGTGAATGTGCAATTCATTTGATGGCGCCTGTTTATTTCTTCTAGGCGAATGGGCAAGGATGTTCCATGTGGAATTGGTTTGGGTAAACAAACCTTCGAAGGATCATAAAATTGCAGACGTGCAATTTATCATTCTTAACAACTTTACTTGAAAGTTGGTCATCTGGTCCACAGATTTGGATCCAGAGGATTCTGCGTGTTGAACATATGGTTCGTTCTTTCACGTCTTGGGTTCGACTTAAATTCAATATGGGAAAATTGAACGTGCAGTTCAATTTGTTTGATATTGAATTGATACCGCGATATTTCCTGTATACGCGATTAATGATGAAGCTTAGCTCCAAAGAGGTAGGTTTTATGGGATGGGTGGATGTGGCCGTAACAACTTCTTATTTCCGACTGACCGAAAAGGATATTTCATGTGGTACCACCCAATATTTAAAATCTACACACCTTAGATATTCCTCGTCCTGCGGACGGGAGAGTAAACCAGATATGCTATGTGGATGACATTCTAGTGTACATATCGCAACAAATCGACTCAACCGTCACTTGGACAAACTGTATCAGCATTACAGTCGGAAAATTCGACTTAATCCTTCCAAAGCAGTAGCCATAATTTTGAGTAGTAAACACTTCCAATCTACTTTTTGATATTCACAGAATATTCGAATACAAATAGGAGGTACTACGAATAGACCACAGGACAAGATGAAATATCTTGGGGTCATCTATACCTCAAAAATGAATTTCATCAAACATGTGACCCACATTCTCCAAAGGGGCCTCGGTCGGTCTAAGCAACCGCACAACATCTTGAAGTGGAGCAACAAAGTTGACACCAAAGTTAAGCTTCTCTGCTATAAGCAGCTAATCCGATCTGGAATATCATACGCCTTTCCTATATGGTCCTGCATATCTTCGGCCCAAATGGAAAGACCTCGAGTTTTCGAAAGAAAACTCCTCAGAAGATGCACCAACCACTTTAGAAGGCCTGACGGTCGTCATTACCTCAACTCGCACCTATACCAAAGCGCCTCCATTATCCCTATCGACAAGTATTTACTACAATTAGCATACAAGTACCTCGAAAGCATTCAGAAAAGCGAGAACCCACTCGCACGGGAGTCTTGCGTTCTCGATCCTTCTCTCTCTCGATCTCTTCGGATCAGACCACCACAATTTCTTCTTCAGTCCAAACCTGAAGAAAGCACCCATCCCAACAACATTTCCCCTCTATAATAGAGGATTCCTGGACCCATCCCATAGGATCTACTCATAACACACCACACACGCAAGCACAGTACAAGACAGCACAAACATGCACACACACCGACCAAAGCGCAGATCATCAGACGCCAAAGACGTGATCTGCGTTTACTACCGCACTCAAGACCTACCGGTCTTGTACGATTTCTTTCCCACCATCCCTCCAACCAAGTGGTTGGAGAACATTTGAACTAACCCTGTCCACACCATCCTTAGATACCTCCACCTCTTTCTTTTTCAGATATCTTGAGACCGAGGCCAGCATCCTCACGGATGTGGGTGATTCTGGTTATCGCAAGATGACCAGAAGCCAGAGACAAAATGAAGGACACATCTGTCCTTGTCACGCTTAAGTCGGCCTCTCGCCACTCCATTTTTTTTTTATCCACAGGGAGTTGGAATCTTAATCTTAAGATGTAAATACTTGTACATAAATAAATAGAGTAACGGAGACAGAGTGTAGTCTCTGTGAAAATAAATATTTTTGTTTCCACCTTCAAAATAAAAATTAACTAACGCGTTAGTGTAAAAAAAAAAAAAACATACCCTCAACCTACTCGAGAGCATACAGAGACAAGCGATTCGCCAGTTCCACTGACGTTGGAACTACAGTCGCTATGAAATCGAAGACGCTTAGCTGACTTCTGCCTGTTTTACAGATGTTATCACGGATACTGTCCGTCGGATATTCGGGGTATTGTTCCGTGCAATTCGGTTTATGAGCGTTGTGGGGGTTCTTTAAGTACCTCCGAAGAACCACCCATTTCCCTTAATTCAACCCCCCATTCCCAACCTGCAATACATTACCAATCAGTATCTCTTACCTGCATACGAGCAGTACAAAGCTCTCTTTCAATCATCTTTCACCTGAAACATAAACCCACGACAAGAGCATCATCTTGCCACGTATCAAGCAACATTACTTTCTTCCCAATGCATTTCGGTACCTCTCGCCGGCACCCATGACCATCACAAACCATTTAGGAATCTAATCGGTTCCTCTTGTCGGCACCCATGACCATCATGAATCATTTGGGAGTCTAATCGGTTCCGCTTGCCGGTGACCATGTCTATCATATACACAGTAATCTCCCTGTGTTTACTTTTCCCAACCATCCGTTGGTCCAAAGACAAGCCCTGGCAAGTTGCACGCTTGCACAGCTGCAAGCCAAATTTCCCATGATCGGTCCCCTAACAGATAAACGATCATCAAATCGGACACGACACATAATTTGTTTATCTAAACAACCTAGCAATGGTCGTGTCCTATGATTCGTTTTCTGAACCAATAAGCACCATCATCCTAGCGCTCGCCATCCTAAGTGAATTTTCTGTTGACATAACATCAACAGAAAAAATCTATGTCGGTCCCCGGCAATATCCCCTATTGTTTACGATAGCAATGCGTTCAGCCTCTGTTGCATGATCATTTATTTGAACAGCTGCATGGTTGGTTTCTCTTCCTCCTATCCAATACATTTTTCGTTTGTCCGTCTTTCCAAGGTATGGACTTTCAAACTATCTATACGATAACCACGGGAAACCTTCCAGTGAGATTCAAATCGCGTTCTCATTGGCCGCCGGGTAAATGAAAGATGAGAATTGTTTCTCACCATATCGGTGGAAATCCACCACAGTCGCGACTGGCGGTATGATTGGTGCAATGGCACCAGAAGTCAAGTTTCAACCACCGCGGAGTCTACACACTCAATACGATTCGTTCTTAAACTGAGGAGTGGTCCGAGTCAGGATGATACATCAAGTCGTGTGTTCGGTCATTCGATAACAGTTATCGAGTTTTCATGTATATTTCAAAGACATAATATTTGACGGTGGTTTGAATTAAATTAAATGTATTGAGTGCTAAATTAAAATAGATACGTAAAGATGAAAGTTATTGAGTTTTCATGTATATTTCAAAAACAAAATATTTGACGGTGGTTCAAATCAAATGTCTAGAGTGCTAAATGAAAATAGGTACGTAAAGACAGGGTTATCGAGTTTTCATGTATATTTCAAAGACAAAATATTTGACGGTGGTTTGAATGGAATTAAATATCATCATCATCATCGGCACTACAACCGGGGACCGGTCTTGGCCTTAAATTTAGCAAGTCCTGAGGCTTGTCAAATTTTCCATAATGATTTGTTTTTTTCCGGGCAAGGTCTTTAGTCTTGCGCCAGAGGAATTAAATATATAGAACGCTAAATAAAGAAATAGTTATTACCAAAACAACACTCCAGCGCGTTTTATTTTTCCCATTACCGTGATTGGCTTGCGGTGAACCAAATTCATTTAACCAATGACGTGTTGGTGGGAGTTAAGCGAACCTGGGCCCGTGTCAGACCCCACAACAGATAAGATAAATATTTCTTAATTACAATTGTACTTCAATGAATGCATCTAAAAACGTTTCGATAACCTGATGTCGCAGTGAACAACGAGAATCTTTCACACAAAACCTGATTTCAGTGACCCAAATCGTAAACAATATCCAAACTATGTAGGCCCTCAATCACGGAATAAGGCGTTGAACTGTAGTCGTGTGATGTCTTAATCGGTGTGCACGTACGCGATCTGATGAATAATATGCCGCTAAATAGCAACATTTCGCTGTCCACGTCAGGTTTCTCTGATCGCTGACTTCAAGTCATGCCTGGGCATCGTCTGACATTCTACCAAGCAGACACAGCGTTTTATAATTTCCCTCTCAAGCTGACGACAGTCTAAAGTGCAATTTTATCGTCGGTTATTAAGTTCACAGTAAAAAAGAGAATACTTAGAGCAAGTGATACACGCTTCTGTAATTGGAAGACAAAGGTTGAGATACTTTTAGCCCAGCGAACCCCAAAGGTTGTCAAGACATGATAAATAATTGCAGTTTTGGAGATAAAGAGGCAAAGCGCTTGATATTTATGTTTGTAGGTTTTCGTCTAGCGAAAAAGTGGCAGAAAAATATCACGCGATAATTACCATTACAAAGTTGTGCATTAAAAATATCATCGCAGATAATACGAATTATTTGTCATTTGTCAAGAGCTTTATGGCTAAGTTTTTACGCTTAATGGCGTAACTTATAATAACGTTTTTAAATTCATCAATTCGTTCAAATAATTATAAATGAAAAAATGTAATTATTAAGTTTGGTGATTAGCATTGATAATTGTTGAATTAGCATATCGTTAACTAGGCAAATATTCCGTAGGAAACAAGGGAAGTAGAGCTACAGAGTTTTTGTAATCTGGCGGAATTGAAATCACGACCTCCTCATGGACTGTACACACAAAGACTTCCTAGTTCTACGAGTTTTCATGTAAATAATAGTTTTTTACACCCGCTGGAACAATAACGGCCGACTTATAGAGTGATAGTGGACGAGACATTGTTTAAAGGGAGAGAGAAAGAGCAAATAGATATAAGAGGAGAGAAAAGAAAATGAGTGATTTAGAAGGAAAAGCTTGAAATGAAAGCGCACTTGTAGAACTAAAGAAATGTCGAATTTAGGAAATACAACAAATTTAGGAAAAAAAGCCAGGGAGGCAAATATAGGGAGATTGAAAAGCAACACACATTAAAATCATCCACCCCAATATATTTATTTACCTACTGATCGGCACATATACAGTGACGGTTGCATTTTATGCCACTGGCGAAATTTTAATTCTACCAAAATAATTTTACTTTTGCGATTGAAAACCACAACATTTTAGTTAGCAAAATGCGTCGTCAGAGTTCACATGGGAATTGTAAAAATTTGTCGAATTAGAGAGGTTTTAAATACGAACGAGAAACGTCATTACAACATAAAACGTTTAGCAGAAAACCTTCAGCTGGCGTAGAGTCAAAGTCGCCGGAGTTTAACTCATTAGACATGTGGGGGTTCTCTATACCACATGGAGAACCAACCCTCAATGCCAACCAATCCTGACCGCTAACAGCGCGTCACCCTACCCTAACCTATAAATATGCAAAAACAATCCCAATCTGCAAGCGCATCCATCGCAAACTGGCAAGAATTCATCTCCCAATCTGCAATGAAAGGCATTTCCCAAAACTTCCAACAGAATACAATTCAATAGAATATATTCTAAATCATCTCGTACATCACCCCACATATAATTTTTCCCAAAATTGCTTCGGTCAATTCTTTATCTAAACCATATTCCCTCCTTGCGACCAAGCAATCTTAACTTCCCCGAAATTCATATGCTGTAATGAAACGCATATTCAAATCCATAACGGAACATTAACCATCTCCCCCAATTACATCACCCCACATACATTTTCCCAAATTCTCTACTTAATTCATATTCCTTCTTTGCGACCAAGCAATCTTAATTTCACCGAAATCCATATACTGTAACAAACGCATATTCAAATCCACAACGGAACATTAACCATCGCCACCAACTATACCAAGCCGCATACATTTCCACGAAATTACTTCGGTTAATATCTCATCTAAACGATATTCCTTGCTTGCACCCAAGCAATTTCAATTTCCCGGTATACACAACCAACGAATCCAACTCAGCTTGTACGGCGAGGATTCGCTGGAACGGAATTCGTACGCGAGCATAGCAACTCTCCTCAAAATTCCTCGTAAGTGGCAATGAGGTTATGACGCAACTGCCACGACGGGATGAACTCTTGTTTACATTAGTTAGTCGATATCCAACCGCCAAGCCACACGCACCGAGCCAGTCGTTGTCCAACCGCCATCGAGTGCGTGTCCCCCTTTACACCACTTTAAAACAATAGAGTCCGAGGCGAACAGTTGACGTTTCAGTAGTGTGATTGTTTATAAGAGTTGCGCGCGGCGTCGGGTGTCCTTCGTAGATTCACGCCTAATGTTACGATTGCCAAAATTGTACGATTTCAACCACCGGATAGACTAAAACTAAAATAGACTAAAGTGAAGTACGATTTAATTAACAAACCATTGTGCCGAGTGTCTTTGCAAATTTACGGCTAATTTCACGATTGCACAAAGTTGCACACTGCAACTTATTGAATAAGTGCCAGTATTAAGATAGACTAGAATAAAACCCAGTTGAATAAAGAACCACTTGCTACGAAAACTGTGTTTCTCATCTTACTTATTCCTCGTTGAGCGATCATTTGTTTCTGGTTGTAACCTTCCCTTGGCAGCGAACAGTGTCTCATTTAACAGTTTTGGTGGGAGTTTCGCAGACTCAGTTCGGTGGGAGTGTAGTGAACCCGCGCCATACGTTGGCGCCAACATATACACCCCCCACAGACACATTGTGAGATCGAGAAAAACGCATTATAAAATAATATATGAGGTGTAGTAAAAGGAAATCCATTATTTTTTGCCTGAAATTGAAGCCTTTATTTAGCACAGTTAGAATGATCCAATTTAGGTCAAATATGCACCGTTTTGTTCGATAACTTGTTACCATATCGACGGCAAGTTCACTATACCTCGCTCATAGAAACCCACATCCCTATTGGCAAAAAACTGGGAGTCGATTTTCACAAGTCTCTCTTAAGGTGAATTTTTAACTGCAAAATCATTCGCCATAGAGGAGAGCAGGTGGTAATCACTTGGTGCCAGGCCCGGGTTATAAGATGGATTTTTTTTACACTAACGCGCGCACAAAAGGGGATTTTGGGGTACCCTTAAATATCAGACCACAGGGCGAGCGGAAGTAAAGGTAGTGAATAAGGAAAGGAGGTATCGATGTACATTGGTCTTAAATGCGAGAACAGTACAATGACAGGGAAACACATGATAAGGTAGAGCATTCCACATTCGTGTGGTTCGGCTAAAGAATGACTCTCTATCTTTATTTGTGCGCCTGAAATTGACTTCCAACATGACCTGAAGCGCATTCTCAGATTGACGGGTATCGCGGGAAAATGTCTGCAGAGGCAGAACTCATTCAGCAAGTTCAGTTGAACAACGGCCGTGACAATACCTGTAGAAAAGAGACAGGCGTGATACGTTACGCCTACGTTCTATCGATGGAATTTATCGAATTACACCTGGGTCCCCAATGAGTTTCACTGCTCGTTTTTGCATCCCATCGAGCAAGTGTAGTGCAGTTTTGGACGCGCTTGACCAATTATGGGATTTGAACGCCTTGTCAATAGTGGCCAAATGGATGATATTTTTGCATCTCTTAAGGAACCCCATACATTTGGCCGCACTTTTCGCAACTTCAAATATGTGGTCACTCCAATTAGAAGTCGAATTAATCCGAGTGCCGAGGATTGATAGTTGCTTGTGTTCGTCGGGGGAAGGGCCGTTCATCGACAGTATGTTTACTTTGGGGTTCGCCTTTGAGACAGCACTGAGAGCTTTTAAGACATTGAATTATACTCGGTTAGATAATCCCCAATGATATATTCTGTTGAGGTCGGAATTCAATGTATTAAGCATAACCTGCTGATTGATTATGACGTTCGAAGAGTTTGCACGGGAATGTGCGTATGCGTATGAGAAACTCAACGTGCTATCATCAGCACACGAGGGAATTGGGTTTTGGGTAATGGACTAGAGATCATTTAAAAGGATGGGGAAGAGAGTGGGTGAGAGTACCGGACTCTGGGGAACACCTGTGTAGTGATCCTAAATCACTACCCTTTTCCAATACCTACGACTCCAATCCAATTCCCATAATGAATCATATGAGCGACAAGTTAAACCAAAAATCAATTTGTCGGACATTGATTCAATTTCCAAGTACCTTACACCCCAATCTAATTGAATCATATGCACGATAAATTTAAATGAAAGTCCATTTGTCGTGCATTGATTCAATCCCCTATAACCATTGAAATTATGAAATGCCAAATTCTAAATGCATTTCATGATTTCTCCTTCCGGGTATTTATTCAAGTAAATTCCTATACACTTCCCAGAACCCTATTCCAATTGAAGCACACAACATTTTATTTGTGCTTCTTGGAATTTTTAAATAAAATTTTATACAATCTCTGTCATCACAGAGTATAAAAGGGGCGGCACATTTTGGATTCGAGATGAGTCGAAAGCCAGGAGGCCGAGACTACGGCCAAAGAGAAAATCAAAGCATAAATATAAAATAAAAAGCCCACTTAAAGCCTTGGGTTTTCAGTTGTTTTTCTGTTAAGATTCACACATTTATGTGGTTATCTTCGCCACGCCCCACACTAGAAGGAGACCCATCACCTGTCGAGGACTAAGGTCGGAAGCAACCGACCAGAAAGAGCGTAGACTGAAGATCAGCTCATCGGGGAGGCTCCCACTAAAGAGGCCGGGCACATCCTTTACGCCGCCCTCACACCTCCAGCCGGCACAGGCGACCAGTCCACCCCAAAGGGAAGTAAGCAAAAACAATTTATTAAATTATAACCTAACACCTGTATTATTTTGAAGGGAGGCGGATTTGACAGCGTCAAGAATCACTTGGATTGAACGACCAGAAAGATAGTCTCTTATCCATCGGGTCAGGGAATTGTCCCCTCTAAAGGAACATAATTTTGGCAAAAGGGCCGGATGGCAAAATTTGTCGAAGGCCTGTTGTAGCTTTCAACTTCCTCAAGTTTCAGAGCCATAAACTGAAATGTTAGCTCGAAGCCCTTAAATGTCAGAGCACAGTGCTAGCGGCCGGAGAGGAAGTGGAAGACAAAAGGAGGTATCGATGTACATTTGGCCGCACTTTTCGCAGCCTCAAATATGTGGCCGTTTCAATTAAGAGTGAAATTAATTCGAATGCCGACGATTGATAGTTCCCTGGCTTTGTCGATGCAAGTGCCGTTCATTGACAGTATAGCAAGTGCCGGTCATTGACACATCTCAGAACAATTTGAAATCCGGGACGGACTAAAACAGGGGGATGGCCTCTAACTATGTCTTTTTAATCTTGTGCTCGAGTATATTATCAGAAAGGTACAAGACGACAACATGGCCAGAGTATCCCCGAACGGGGTCACACAAGTGCTCGCATATGCGGATGACATAGCCGCTCTGGGCGATAATCTAGAAACTGTAGATAAAAACAGTGAAATCATCATGCAAGCGGCTGAAGAGGTGGGCCTAGAAATAAATGAAGACAAAACAAAAAACATGATTACGGGGAGAGCAGGTGGACCTCAGGAAACACATATAAACGTCAGAGGCAAGATATTTGAAAAAGTTAAAGAATTTAAATATCTGGGAACGACACTGACAGCCAGTAACGAAATGTCGAAGGAAATTAACAAGACTGCATTCCGGCAACGCTAGTTGGCACGCAGTCAGTAAACTGCTGAAATCCAAACTGCTATCACGTAACATAAAGCTCCGTGTCTATAGAACCATAATCATGCCGATTGCTCTATACGGATGCGAAACATGGGCTCTCACAAAACGGGAAGAATACAAATTCCGCGTATTTGAGAATAAAGCTTTAAGGGGTATCTTTGGAGGTAAATATTACGAGGAGGCAGGACAATGGAGGAAACTCCACAACCACGAATTGGAAGTTATACTGCAAGCCTACAATAGTGGGAGTAATTAAGTCGCGAAGATTAAGATGGGCCGTACATGTGCAGCGAATTGGCAATGATAGCACCGTGCGTAGAATTCTTGACGGTAGACCAACGGGAAAGAGGCGGGCAAGACGGCCGCGACGGAGATGGGAGGACAATGTTAGGTCTGACCTTGAGGAGATCGGATCGGCTGGTCAAGCGCGGAAGAAGAGTGCACGGGACAGGGAACGATGACAGAGTTGAGTCGGTGAGGTCATGAACTTCCGGGTTGCTACAGGCCAATAAATAGTAATAATTGCGTGGGACCTCCCCGTTCCAAAAATACCACGACGAAACGGAATTAATAAAAAATAGATTATGACAATAATATAATAAAACAATAACAAAAAATAAACAGCCCTACAGTAAACGTTGTACACAAAATAAACCACGCTACAAAAATGAAAAATAGGAGGCTTGGAAAATAAAAGCTAAAAAAAAAAATAATAAAGTAAAAGATTGATTCTACGTAAAACTCTCCAACCAACTAGAAGTGCGAACGAGACATTAAAACTATTTATATAACAAATGAGCACTCAAACGCATCCCAAGACAAATCAGCATCTGCAGCTGAGGATATATTAAAGAACGACTGTTACGACTCCAATACGCCGTGCTTCCTCGACCGAGGGAAGTGCGTGGAGGTTAATAATAAACGCGTTAATATGTATAATTCAACAATATATTTATTTTAAAACACCAACAGTGTTAAAACACAAAACAAAAGTTGTAACTCAATATACAAAACTGTCAATTTATTAAATTAACACACAAAACTCAAAAAGCTAATTCAAACTGTCTTTTATTAAATTAAAATACAAAACTCAAAAAGCTAATTCAAACTTCCTCTCTCGGAGGTCTCCTTTCAACTTCCTTCTAGTTGTAACTTGTTGCAGTTCCGCAACATATATCACATTATACCATTCCGAAAAAACATACCACACGGAACGCCACCTATTGCTGAATAGACAAAAGCAAAATTGTCTATTCGTGTGACGTTTCCATGTTACTGTTTACAGTGCTTGTTTTACTACTGTACGGTGCTCACACTGTTTTTGACCTTTTTGTATACGGTGCTTTCAGCACCTGTTGTTTTGATAACGTTTGGAGATGACGGTTGGTGATAGACAGTTTTTAACGACGAAAGACTCTAATCGTTTACTCAACGTGTTTTTAAATCGTTTTTCATGTGATATTAAAATTCGTAATAAAGTTAAATTAATGTAATGTGTTACAAAATGTATTTCTTTTGTGCCCAATGCGGCGGTCATTTTTGTTGTCTCGTCGATGAAAGGATCGAGACGCAGAATCAACCTTTTGCTGTTTCCCAGTTGGTGAACCATCAGCAACAACAATATATATATATATATATATATATATATATATATATATATATATATATATATATATATATATATATATATAT
The DNA here is from genome assembly GCA_963931805.1 of Microdon myrmicae. Classification (NCBI taxonomy): domain Eukaryota; kingdom Metazoa; phylum Arthropoda; class Insecta; order Diptera; family Syrphidae; genus Microdon; species Microdon myrmicae. Next base: position 27,185,487 of record OZ007496.1, read on the forward strand.
ATTATGGAAAATGAGGATATTGTGTGTAAAAATGGATATGTTAGGATATGTTACGATTGATGTTAGGATTAACGGAAGACAGTAGGGTTCCGGAACACTACACGACCAACTTTCTCCAATCTTTTTAACTAGGGGTTGAAGAACCCACGCCCCCAGCAACCCGAACAGGAGTGTCCATCAATCATCACCAGGATAAATCGACATCTGCAGTTCACTCAGGAGACAGACCTGAGCCTCTCAAAACCCCTGTCGAACCAAACCCAGGGCGAAACTGTGAGTACACTCATCGTTTTACCTATTTATTTTATTGTATTCATATACTAAAAGACTGTCCTCACATAAAACTTTTAAGAGACCGTCTATTTCGTAATATAGATATTTATAAAATTCTCGGTGATCCTACCCCCGACAACATAGAAAATATAGATAAGTTTATAAAAATTCTAAAAATCAAATTATAATTTAAAGGTACAGAGCCAATAGTCTCAGCTGCTAGGCTGATTATGTTAATTTATTGATATGTAATTTTGAATTACTTGTTAATTATAAATAAATAAATAAAATTAAATAAATATTTTATTGTGCAAATCTAAGTGCAGCAAGACGCATCTGAAACGAACCCCATAAAGTTGATTAACCGAGTATAAGGAAATCCACTTTATCAAAATGGTTTGAAGCTGAAAGTGGATAATTTGAGGACTACAAGTTATTGGGATATTCTATCGAAGAATTTACTCTATTCGGTGCAAGTACGTCATCCTGACTGCCATTGTTTAAGGCATGGAATGTAGAGGATATGAAATGGACGAGTACAGTGACTGTAAACTTAAGCGTTTACGACGATAGTGAAAAACGTGTGATTCGAATTCGATCGTTATTCTCAAGTACATTCAACTGATGTGGAATTGCTGTTATCCCCATGGTATGTGGCTCTAACGAATTTCTTTCAGTGTTCTTCACTATTTGCTTGTATATTGTATATGTCCCTGTTAGAAACGCCACAGACTTACTGTTATATAATTAACAGCAGTTAATTATCACCCCCCTAAAGCATTTGAAATTCCTACCGGTCCATATCCTTTCCCTACACCAAAGCATTACATTAAAGATACAATAGCACATTCCCACTAAGCAATAGACACATTTAAAAATAAAATACATCCCTAGAAATACATGATCCCTATCCCAATAGATTAATATTTTGTTGGCCACAGGTCCGAAATTTTATCCACCAGAAACCAACACTTCCCCCAAAGAGTTTCCTTTGTTGGATATACCGTTGGAAAACCACCTCCGAAATGGCATAATGACAGTCGCAAGTCCTTATAGCCGTTGCAGAGGGGTGACCATAACGGTAGATTGAAAATGAAGGAAACCAAAAAAAAAAAAACAAAAAGGATAATGGATTGGTGAGAACCAAATCAAGGGTCGAGTCCACGTGGACTAAACAGGTAGTCGCTTTGAACGTCAGGGGTTGAAAAAGAAAACGAATGACGAATGTCCACGGGGAGATCCGATTTGGATGGCAGTTGAAAATTAATCGTGAAGCGGTACGGGTCAAAAATAATTGCCAGTGGTCAAAATGTATATTAAAATAAAAAATAATAGTTTTCGGATTGAACAGAAAAAGAAAAAAAAAAAACAAACCAGTGGTGAAAATTTATATTAAAATAAAAAATAGTTGGAATAAACTTATAACATCTATGTATAACATCTAATCCATTGTTTTATTGGAAAATTAGTGTACGATTCTATATCACCAAATAAGGATAATTAGGGATTGATCCTTTTTGAATTGACGGCTCTGTTGGTAGAGATTCGAGGGAGGAAGCTACCGGCCACGACACCCCACCAAGTTAAATCCGGGGTAAGTTTCATCTGAACGAGGTATATATACTATTTTAATCTACGTAACAATATTATAACACATTTTAATTGTTCCTCTGATTGAGAGCGTAACATTACTAACAAAGAGGCGAAATTAGTGTTTGCAGTGAAACCACAACGCATCATAGTTGGGGTATATGCTAAAGTTTGGTAGTAAGACGATAGTTCGTGACATCATCTTTGGGCCCCTTTTCATGATCCGGAGAAATGAAAGATATTTTCAAAATGTTAAGGGATTCACCTTGAGAAAGGGATGGATTTTTAAAAGAAAATAACGGCGAGACCGTCTGGGAAAGGCGCAAGGCTAATAACATGGCCCGGAAAAACAAACTATTATGGACAACTTATAACAATTCTCGAATATGGACCGGATACGGGTGCAGACTTTTTTTTTATATTAGACTTCTCTCGGGAGAGGCGAACCTATAGCGTCGATTGGGCGCCCCGAGATGCCATCAAATAACTGTTGCAGTTCTTTTTGAACAGTTGCAGGTTGTAACGCTCCGGGAACACTCGCGTGGGAAGGGAGTTCCACAGCTTCCCCGCTCTGTAACGGAACGAGTTCTGATGCAGGGATGATCGCGCCATCGGGACGATCCGTCTGATTGTCTTGTGGAGCGCATATAAGCCGAATTGCGTGGAACAATACCAAGAATCTCCGAAGAACAGTAACCGTGATAATATCTGTAAAACAGACAGAGGTCGGCTACGCGCCTTCGATGTGATAGCGACTGTAGTCCCGACGTCAGTGCCGAGTCCCCGATCAGGCGGATCGCTCGTCTCTGTATGCCCTCAAGTAGGTCGGGGGTATGTTTAGGAGCCGAGCTCCAAACATGAGAGCAACATTCGAGGGCGGGTCTAATTTGGGATTTATATAGGAGAAGAAGTTGGGCCGGAATAAAATATTTCTTGGCTCTAAAAAGATAGCTCAGTTTTCCTGAGGCTGACCTGACGATACTCGACACGTGTTTATGCCATGATACATTCCCACAGAGCGTGACGCCGAGCAATTTCAAACTTTCCCCAGCCTCGAGGGCCCGGCCATTTATCATCAGCTGTGGAACCGATGATCCACTTTTCTTTGTGAATGTTGTATATTGTGTCTTCGCTGCATTGAAGTCGATGAGATTGGCGCTTCCCCACTGCAGGACCGTATCTAGATCCTGATTCAGAGAGTCAATCTGTCTTCATCTCAGCTGATGTGACGCAGATGCACCAATCGGCCGATCACTCGAAAAGGAGGAAACAAGCGTACTATCATCCGCAAAACTGAACACTTATGTTATCCGTTGTCTCCAATAAATCATTTATGTGAAGCAAGAACACGGTTGGAGCCAAAATAGAACCTTGGGGCACCCCCGAATTAACAGGATACAGATCCGAATACTCGCCGTCCACAACAACCCGGATCGATCGATTCTCGAGAAAGCTCCTCGTCCAGTCGCAAAGCTGTTGGGAAAGTCTATATGAACGTGCCAGGCGCGGTCAAAAGCCTTGGAGATATCCAATGCGACCGCCCTTGACTCACCATGCCGTTCAATCGCAGATGTCTATATATCGGTTATAAGTGTCAAAAGGTCTCCCGTGGACCGCCTGCCACGGAATCCCTATTGACGATCATTCAGAAGTCCGTTGCACTCCAAATACTTAACTAACTCTGTATTGATGACTTTTTCCATTACCTTAGATAAAATAGACAGTAATGCTATCGGACGGTAATTTTGTGGGAGACACTTTTTTCCCGTCTTTGGGATTAGTTGAACTCGAGCGATTTTCCAGCAGGCAGGAAAGGTCCTCCGTGCATAAGATAAGGGGAAGGGTCTTCCAAGAACCGGCGATAGTTCTGGAGCACAGTTCTTAAGGACTATAGCGGGTATTCCGTCCGGGCCGGTTGCCTTTCTACAATCCAGTTCACGTAGAATGCGTCGAATAGTGCGCGGACGAAATCGCACATCCCGCATCGAAGGCCGTACCGGCGAGATCACAGGTGGCTCCAAAAGGCCGGGACCGAGGTTTGAATTGGTGGAAAATGAATTCGCGAACACATTAGCTTTATCCTTTGAATTCATGACTAACGTCCCCCTGTCTGTCACCAACGGAGAGAAAGAGGAGGATGCGAAGTTACTGCTGACAGCTATCACCATTGACCAGAGGGAGCGCGAACCAGTTGGGCACCGAAGGAGCTTATTGATCACCCCGTCGTTGTGAGCCTTCTTCGCGGTATCAATCGTCTGGTTGCACGCGTTTCTGATTCTAACAAAATTCGTTCTATTAACATCGGTGGGATTGGAGCGCCATTGCATAAAAGCTCTATTTTTTGCCGCTGTAATCAGCTGGCTCCTCGATAGTATAGTGGTTAGTATACCTGCCCGTCACGCGGGCGACCGGAGTTCGATTCCCCGTCGGGGAGCCTCTGGCGCAAGACTAATGACCTTGCCGGGCAAAAACAAATCATTATGGAAAAATTTAACAAGCCTCAGGACTTGCTAAATAAAGCCAAGACCGGTTCCCAGTTGTAGTGCCGATGATGATGATGAATCAACTCGCATTTTTTATCAAACCAAGGTTTATCAGACGAACTTCGTTTGATGGAATGTGGAATATACATCTCCATCCCCAGAAGAATAATCTCTGATACCGACTCCGCGCAAGCGTTAACATCGGAGACTCCGAAGAAATCTCGCAAATCGTCCCGGTTTTTCGCTTGATATGCAATGGCTTGCGCGACAGATACCAAGCAGTGATCTGAGTTTCCCAGTGGCGCAGAAACCTCTGTAAATACTCGGTTCGGATGTCAAAAATAGATCCAGGATGTTCGCATAATCGCCTCGGGCATCCGGCACTCGCGTTGGTTTCTCCACGAGTTGAGTCAAGTTGTGGCTTACAGTAAATATCTCCGCCAGCCTCCCAGCCTCGTCGGTTCTGTTAGAATGTAACAACCAGCCGGAATTGTGCACATTAAAATCGCCAAGGACAACCATTTCAGAAGCCGGGTGGTTAATCTGTATCCAGACGACGGTATGTGAAAGGTGTTCGAAAAATGTCACCGGTCGATCGTCATTCGGGAAGCGGTAAAGACAACAAAGAAATTTAACGGAATTCCTCAGCACGACCCTCAACCATATGATGTCCATATTATTGGGTTCCAACGCCACCATCCTCTGGCAAGTCAGATTGGACCGCACGAAGACGCAGACTCCGCCCTTAAAACGAAATCTCGAATGTAAGTCGTATCCTGAGCAACGAAGATATGTCGAATCAGTTGACGAATCGAGCTGGGTCTCAGTTAGAGCAAGGATATCAGGTTTCGTTGTTTACAAATATTGGTGGACGGCGTTTACATTCGTATTGGTGAAACCGATGCCCCTGATATTACAAAATGCCGCCACCAGTCGAGCGTCGGCAGAGCCTCGAGAGCGAGGCCGGTTATGCGATGACGAACCTTTTAAAGTTTCATTATTTATCATGATATCTGCATGATGTCCCCCCCCTTGCTAAATAAGGCCAAGACCGGATCCCGGTTGTAGTGCCGATGATAATGATGCCTATGGTTCAATGAAATGAAAAGTAATTGGACCGAGGGAAAAATTTGGTAAATATTTGAAAAGGAATCAGATACAAGAAAGTCATTGGTGAAAGAACGTGAAGGGCTGTTTTGTGTATCACCCCACAGATTACCACCAGTAGAAATATTAATGCATCCACGACATTCGTTTGTATTCCTGAAGAGTTGCTTAATCGTTTCATATATTGTTTGTTTATGATTATTTACAAACAAGATAATAAAAAAATTAAAAGGACCCACTTTTGGCTCCAAACAGATAGAACCCGTTAAGCCAATGAACTAAATGGAGTAGATTTTTCTTGAAAATTCTACACTGTTACCCCTAACATGTTTGTGGAAAAATGCAGGCCCAAGGGATCAATAATATACATACCTATATGTAATTTTACACCGAAAGTAATTAATTAATGACAAACAATGGCGCTCTCACTTAAAAACATATATGCAACTTCGCCCTTAATGCCAACAGTGCACAATGAATAAAGCCCAACGAGCAAAACAAAGCTGTAAATCTCTCACGAGTACCACCAATCATGTCGAATCAATTTTAATTAATTAGCATACACGAGTGGAGGTAACAAACTAATGACGGAGGCGGTTTGGAAAGAATTGCCACTGTCAATTAACGCGACATTTAAATGATTCACTTCGGGATTCCGAGGTTGATTATTTTAGTGGGTTTTGTATAGATGTGAGCACCTGATCCCATCATTTTAATTTCTTTTTAAGCTCATCTTCTTGGTGGCATCTCGGGGCGCCGTGGCGGCGCTATAGGTTCGCCTCTCCCGAGAGAAGTATTTCCATTTTAAGTTCATCTTCTCATAGTGAATACATTCTCCTCTACCTATTTCCAGAAATTAGATAATTGCGCAAACGTTAACGTTCTCTGTACCCAAAACTTGGCGCCTTCGTAGCATAAGGCAAAAACTCAATAAGTGTGAAGTTAGAATGACTTTCATGGGATCTTGGGTTAGTTTGGATGACAGAAGACAGTCATAAAATATAAAAGTTCGAATCTTTGATAAACACACATTAGAAGTAGATATCATCCCACGTCAATAAATGCCTTCTTATGGGATCACATGTTTCCAAAATTGGTTACATTTAAATGAAGGCGCCGTTTGACACCAGCCTATCATGTCGCGTTCGATTTCTCTGATTAGAAGACCCTTCTTGATCGCACTACAGTTTGAATACGATCAAGAGCCATAAAAATGCAAAAACACATCATTATCGTTACATAGGTGTATTATCATATTCCTATTTTGTTTCAGTTCAAATAATTTACAATCAGTTATGAAAATGAATTATTTCGCTGTGATACGCACAGCTTCATCGTTCAAAGCTTAAGGGTTTCCGACACATCTAGAAAAAAGCTTGTTTGTCAGCAATGGACTAGAAAAGGCGACAGACTGTGATCAACTTTTGAAGTTGCCAATTTACCAATTAAAATTTCAAATTGCTTATGATACTAATCACAACAAAAAAAAAACTGTATAACTAACAGATGTAAATTACTCTGCTGGAAGCGGAGAAATTTCGCTTTCATCCGTCGATACACAAACGCGCTTCCATGCGTGTACGATGGATGGATGGCAATTCAAGGAATTTTATTTTCAATCCCTTTGTTTTGGATGGGCATTTAAAAAGAAAGGTTTATTTCTGAACTCGAAAAGCGGTATACTCTCATGTGACAGCGATACGAAGTTATCATTTCAACGCTGACATTTTACTTTTGGGTTAGTTCTTGGTTATCACACTTACAGAGCCTCCCAATTGTTTTTGACTTCTGCCAGTTTCTTATTTTTTACCATTTAACATTTGATAACATTCACTTTTAGGCTACTTTCGAAAACAATAGAACAGACAGACGAACAATTCCGGCATATTTTGATGTATTCCATAAAATAAAAAAGCCCACATTATGCATTGATATTTAAGGGGATCAAGCTACCCCGTTTGTGTTGCACATATTATACGAAAGGCTGCTAAGACTCACCAAAAATTATGTTGATGGCATAGGTGAACGTACATTTCAGAATTGGTTATCAAATTTCATTCTGGAACATATTATAAGAAAAGCTGCTAGACGCACCAAAAATTGTGTTGGAGGTTTAGGCGAGCGTACATTTCTGAATTGATTATCAAATTTCATTCTGGATATTTTTCGTGGCCAATTTGCCCAGTGAATAGAGATTTAAAATATACCCATAGCTAGGCCAGCTTCTAAAAGGCTGAGTTGTAGGTTGGGTCCGAGCACTCAGTTGCCCGTTGATATATCGTCCCATTAAGGTAGATACTCTGTGAAATGATCGGAATAAATTCTTGGTAATCTTCCAAAGCTTGGACCGATCGAAAAAGTTGGTATCGGTGGTAAATCGAACCGAACTCTGGCACCCCAGTGAGATAGCAACCCGCCACACTATAGGTTCCGCAATATAATTAGATGAAATCTTTGACTATCAAACGTTAGTGATTGGGCCGGACTAAAGTTGGGAAAAGCGCATGAAGATATTATACCTTCTAAGATAAAGAACTCCGAAGGTAGACAAGTAGACAGGGGAAGCAAGAAGTTTAATAATAAATAGGTAGACAAGGTAAGCAAGTAGTTTAATAATAAATCAAACGATGAACACCTCGCCGTTCACGAAACCCTGTCAATATTCAACTAGTAAGAGCATTTGGTAATATCACAGGCGTTGGTTTCATGAACACGTTTCTAAACACTGTTCCCCAACATTTGTAAACACCGAACCCCGATATCCTAGTCCTAGACTCAGATTGACTCATCGATCAGCTCGACATATCTTGATCGACCAGGACACGATTTGCAAGTGAAGTTTCGTTTTAAATGTGAAAAGTGCGTCGTCACCCGTCTTATTTTTGCTCGACAAAGGGAAGAATCGGGGGGATGGGTGCGAACATGCAGGGCAAAGTTACTGGTTGCTTTCAACCCGGCGAAGGCCAGGACGATCCTTGTCCCTGTTCAATCCAAGTTGACATGCAGTCTCCACGTGACACCCCTGGATAGCTACTTTGGCACCCGCTAAGTAGTGAACCAATGCATGCAGCGACATCCTGAGAAAGGTTGGCGCAGGGCTAATAACCATGCCCGTGAAAACGAATTATTATGGCAAATTTAACAAGCCTCGGATATTGATCGGATACACGACGACGACCACGGAAACGAAAATGGCTAAACGATTTAAGAATTTCTTCATTGAACGTCCGCTCACTATACAGAGCTCGAGCTGCACAGCAGCTAGCCGATGCCCTGTCCGAATATAAGGCTGACATAACAGCATGGCAAGAAATAAGATGGACAGGGAGTGGTGTTATTCAAAGAAACGAGTATGACATTTATTACAGCTGTCATCCAAAACACCATGTGCTAGGGGTAGGCTTTCTAGTCAGTCAAAAACTGAAGCCTGCCGTCATCGGCTTTAATGCAATAAATGAAAGGCTATGCACTCTTCGCGTGCGAGACAAGTTTAAGAACATAAGCCTCATAAACGTTCACGGACCTACAGAGGAGTCCCCTGACGACGAAAAAGAAGAATACTACGAAAACGTCGAACGGGCCGTCAATGCCTGCCCAAGATACGATGTAAAAATCGTTCTTGGTGATTTGAATGCGAAAATAGGTCGGGAGCCAGTTTTCGAGTACCACGCAGGTTCCCATAGTTTGCATGAGAACACTAATGACAATGGACTACGTGTCATTGAACTGGCAGCATCAAAAAATTTGGTCGTTGCAAGTACCAGGTTCCCGCATAAAGATATCCACAAAGCCACCTGGGTATCACCTGATTGAGTCACTCGCAACCAAATTGACCATATGTTGATAAATCGCCGCCACTCCTCGAGCCTGATGCCCGTACGAACGTACCGAGGTGCCAACGTCGACTCGGATCACTATCTTGTTGGTACAGTTTTCCGAGCGCGGATTGCCTTACGGGGACGTGTTGCATCCGCGGATCAGGTTAGAATCAACACGGCTGCCCTACGCAATGAGAATACCAGTAACACATTTGGTCATGCGTTAAGACTCGCCCTCGAAGAACTCGATGGAGGGAGATTAAGTCCTGGGGCCAGAATGCCGGGCGTAGAAGAGAAATGGACACGCCTTAAGAATACTGTCATTAGTACTGCCAACTCCATCTTAGGCAGTAGTCGTAGAGATCGGAACGACTGTTTTGATGATGAGTGCAAACTAGCGACTGATCGTAAGAATGCTGCATACCGGGCAATGCAGCAGTCTCATAGGACGCGGGTGCGCGAGGAGAAATACAAAGAGCTCAGAAGACGTGAAAAAAGACTTCATAGACAAAAGAAAAGTGCCTGGGAAAAAAACCTTGTCTGTGAAATAGAAAAAAGTAGAGAGCGGGGTCCGCACCAGGCGCGGAAATTCTACCAAATAATTTGCAGTATGACGCGGTATACACCACGCTGCACTTACTGCAAGGATAAAGAGGGTAATCTGATCACCGATCCTGAAGGTATTCTGGAGCGATGGGAAGTGCACTTCAATGAATTGCTAAATGGTCAGCTCACAGAAGAATTGGAGGCTCCACCAATGCAAGATCAAGACCAAATGCTGCCGCTACCAAGCATTGAGGAAACATTAAAAGCTCATTGGACAGCTCAAATAAAATAAAGCCCCTGGAGCTGATGGTATACCAGCTGAGCTGATCAAACAAGGAGGGGCAGCGTTACATCACGCAATTCATGAGATCGTGGTGCACGTATGGAAGCAAGAGGAGATGCCGGAAGATTGGCGACGTGGTATAATTTGCCCCATACATAAGAAGGGAGATATCACAGTGTGCAGCAACTATAGGAGTATAACATTGTTGAGTACCGCCTATATCCACTATCCTACAAGGTCGGATAGCCCCATACGCTAAAGCCATCATTGGTCAATATCAATGTGGCTTCATCCCAGGCAAATCAGCGAATGATCAGATATTCACTCTTAGGCGGGTCGTCTGGAATTTAAGATTCCATTATATCATCTATTTATAGACTTTAAGGCCGCCTACGACAGTATAGCCAGGGTAGAACTATATAAAGCCATGAGGGAGTTCGGCATTCCAAACAAATTGATACGACTTTGTAGGTGGACCATGACCGACGTAACTAGTCAAGTAAAAATAGCGGGATTGCTGTCCAGACCAATAAACATCTTTAATGGAGTCCGACAAGGGGACGGTCTGGCCTGCCTCCACTCCAACCTGGAGTTGGAGAAAGCAATCCGTGACTCTGGCGTTACAACTAGAGGGACTATTGTCCCCAAGTCCAGCCAGATACTTGCCTACGCAGATGACATCGACATCATCTGTAGAACCGAATCGGCTGTACAGAAATCCTTCACACAGATCGAGCAGGCGGCACAAAAGCTGGGACTGCACATTAATGAGGGAAAAACTAAGTACATGGTGGCAACTTCTGCGAAGAGAGGACCTAACGTTGGTCAAACTATCAGGGTAGTGGAGCACGAATTTGAAGTAGTGCAATCCTTTAACTACCTTGGGTCAGTAGTATTAGCCGATAACAATATGGCAGAAGAAATACGCGAACGGCTGATCAAATCCAACAAAGCCTACTATGGTCTATCAAGGCTCTTTAAATCCCGAAATTTATCCAGAACATCCAAGCTACTACTGTACAAGACCATGGTGTTACCAGTGCTCATGTATGGATCCGAGACCTGGGTGCTCAATAAAAGGCACTCTGAACTCTTAGCCGCGTTCGAGAGGAAGGTCTTAACGACAATTGTTGGCCCTGTATGTGAGGGGCGACGATTCCGGAGACGCTACAGCCACGAGTTGTACGCAATCCACCTTGAAGCTAATGTTGTAAGAAAAATCAAGCTCGGTAGACTCCGGTGGGCGGGACACCTAGCTCGAATGAGCGAAGAGGAACCTGCCCGGAAAGTCCTTTGTGGCAGGATGTATGGAAAGAGACAGCGCCGCAGACGTTGTCTGCGATGGGGGGATGGCGTAGACCAGGATGCCCACAGCCTGGCAGTGCCAAACTGGATGACATCGGCTCGAAATCGGGACCGGTGGAGAGATTTGTTAAATAAGCCAAGACCAGATCCCGGTTGTAGTGCCGACGATGATGAAAGGGAAGAATCATTAAAACCCAATTATATTGACATCGTTTAAGTGAAAATCGTGTTAAAAACTCCGACAAAAATTTCTTTCTTGTTTTTACCATCCTCCAACGGTCTGAACGACTTTTTTGGGAAGATATATTGGACGTAATTTTTCCTCAATAACGATGTTGACTCTAAAGCCGACACATTGACAGACACGATTCTGTTTAGCAAGCGAACCTTTATTCCACACAGAGTAAAAAGTATCAAACCCAAGAGAAATATGTGGTTCGATTCCGGGTCCAAAGAAGCCATTAAGGCTTCTTGAGCTTCCGGTTGTATAAATCAAACAATACTGAGGAAAACTGGAGAAGATTCAGGAGAGCTAGAAATGGCTGCAATGCATATATTCAATGAGCGAAGTTCTTGCATAGCTCCTCAACAGTATACTGGTTAGTATACCCGCCTGTCACGCGGGAGACCGGGGTTCGATTCCCCGTCGGGGAGCCTATGGCGCAAGAGTAATGACCTTGCCCGGAAAAAAACAAATCATTATGGAAAATTTAACAAGCCTCAGGACTTGCTAAATAAGGCCAAGACCGGTTCCAGGTTGTAGTGCCGATGATGATGATGATGAAGTTCTTGCATGACCAGGGAGTTGAAAAAAAATATTACTCTCCCACATGTAGTAGAAACTTCTGGGCATTTGTGAAAAACAACCAAAACTCGGATTACTCATCTATTCCTTCGCTTATAGTCGATGACAGACCAGTCACCAGTGCAATATAGAAAGCGAACCTACTTGCTGCACATTGTGCAGTGAACTCGACGCTCCCTGATACCATACCAGTTCTGCCTCAACTTGAGCATAACGGGCGTACAATGAACCAGATTCACTTCCGAACGCGTACTCCGCGCACTCAACGAGCTTAACGCAAATAAATCCGCTGGTCCTGATGGCATTCCCCCAATTCTGTGGAAGAAATGTTCCTCTTCACTCCCTAAATCACTGCGAAAACTTCTCCACTTGTCTTATTCTATGGGCCGTTTCCCAAATAGATGGAAGTCAGCGAACATTCAGCCAATTCTCAAAAAGGGCGACAACTCATCCTTCTCTTCTTACCGACCGATAGCACAACTTCCATTCTCTCGAAAGTAATGGAATCACTAATTAACGGTCAACTTTCGAAATATCTGAAATAAAATGAACTACTCAATGACCGTCAACATGGATTTCGTAGCAACCGGTCTCCAGGAGATTTGATGGCGTACCTTAGCGAAAAATGAAGCAATTCCATCCACTACTTCGGTGGAAGCAAGGTGACAAATCGTTCCTCTTTTCTTATCAACCCATTGTACTAACTTCTATTCTCTCGAAGGTAATGGAATAACTGATTAACCGTCAACTTTCGAGTTATCTGGAATCAAATGACTTCCTCAATGACCGCCAATATGGCTATCGTAGCAACCGGTCCACAGGAGATTTGATGACGTACCTTACTAAAAAGTGGAGCCATTCCATCCACTACTTCAGTGAAAGCAAGGCTGTAGCACTGGATATTTCAAAAGTCTTCAACAGAGTTTGGCATCCAACATTTTTATCAAAATTACATTCATATGGAGTGAACAATTTCCTGATCTAATGCATAAGTTACTAACTTTCTGGCCGTTCAGTCCAAATGGTTCTTAACCGTGTCAATTCTGGCTCCCATCAAATTAATGCAGATGTTCTCCAAGGTTCTGTGCTCTCACCCACTCTCTTCCTCATCTTTATAAATGATCTCTTGTCCATTGCCCAAAACCCAATTCACTCGTTTGCTGATAGTAGTGTGGCGTTTCTAACAGATACACACACAATACACAAGCAAATAATGAAGAGCACCGAACGAAAATCGAATAAGAAAATGCATCAGAGCCGTGCACCATAGCGATAACATAAAAAATCCACATCAGTCGAATGTACTTGAGTTTAGAAATCGAATTCGTAAACACGGCCAGTAGCCTGATGTGTTACGCATTGGTTCAATTTTCTGTGGTTCTAACTGTCATAGCGTCTGTTCGAATCACACACGTTCTTCACTATCATCCAAAACGCTATAGTAGCACGTTGAGTTTCTCATACCCACAGTTATCATTCCCGATTAAACTTTTCGAGCGGTTATGGTTAATATATTGAATTTCGACGTCAACAAGATATATCAATGGGGATTATCTAACCGAGTAGAATTCAATGCCTTAAAAACTGAGTGCTGTCTTTTGTCGTCAAAGGCGAGCCCAAATTAAAAATACTCTCGATGAACGGCATTTGCATCAACCAACTCAAGAAACTAGTAATCCTCGGCACTCGAATTAACTCGCCTCTTATGTGGATCGACCACATATTTGAAGTAGGGAAAAGTGCGGCCAAATGGATGGGGTTCCCTAAGAGATCGAAAAAAATACTAACGTAACGTATCATCCTTACCTCTTTTCTATGTCTTATCACAGTAATTGTTCAACTAAATTTGCTGAATGTGTACCGCCTCTTGAGACATTTTCCCACGGCATCCGTTAATCTGTGAATGCGCATCAGTTTACGTTGAAAGTCAACTTCAGGCGCACAAATAAACATAGAGATTCATTTTTTAGTGGAACCACACGATCATGTCTTTCCTCGTCGTTGTAATGTCCAGGCATTTAAGACCAATGTACTCCGATATCTCCTTTCCTTACCACTTCCTCTCCGTCCGCTCGCACTGTGCTGACATTTAAGGGTACTTCAAAATCCTCTTCGGTTAGGCGTTAGTGTAAAAGGAATACACTCGTCCTCTGAACCCAACACAAGATCGAATTTCACTTCCCCTCATCGTACTTTCATATCTCCTCCCAATCCAAGACCACCTTCCTGATCAGTTATAGATCCCCTCTTACCGCCTTCTGTTAAAATCACAAAGCAAACCATTAACTTAATGGAATGTTGTGGCGTTTCTAGCAGGTACACACACAGTACACAAGCAAATAAAACAATGCAAAAGAAAATCGAATAACGAAAAGCACCAGCCGTATTCCAAGCAATAACATAGCAAGCAATTCCACATTAGTTCAGTGTACTTCAGCTTAGAAATCGAATTCGTACACGCGGCAGTGGCCTGATGCGTTGATCATTGGTTCAATCTTTTAGTGATTCCAACTGTTATAGCGACGGTTCGAACCACACGGTCTTCACTATCGTCGCAAACGCTATAATCTCCCTACGCCTTATCTAAACTCAGAAATAAACATAATTACGAAAATGTCCAATGGGCAAACTCTCACCCCGCGTGCTTTGACTTCAATCTCACCTCTCCCGCTCTCAAACGTCGTCTCCTCTCTTACACACCATGTCCCCACCCCGCTCACCTCCTACACGCTCCCCCACTCATACTCACATCCTAGCATCCGGCTTATCCCCGCCCTTCCCTGTCCTGCCACTTAGACTACTATTCCATACATCTTTGTTTAGTTTTCCATTCTATTTTTAAGTTACTTTAAAGTTAGTCCTCCTCCCCCAACCCGCATGCCCTCGTTTTTTAAGGTAGTTCGTAAGTCTGTTTATAAGTTTATATGTTTATAGGATTTGTTCTAAGCGAAATAAAATGAGGGTTCTTCCCTCTATTCATTCATTCATTCTATATCTGGCACACGTGTTGGCTCATTGGCGAGTTGAGTTAAATTATTTTAATCAGCAAAGAGCTGGACATATTGTCCTTCAAATGTTTTGCGTCCGGAATGGCAAACCCACTGAGAGTTATGCACATTGAAATCACCCACAATAACGATTTCAGTGTAGGGACATACGGTCAAGATTAATACGATAGAATTTGATACAGCATCAAATTCGTTAAGGGATGCGTTCCTATCCAAGTTTGAGCTTCTATAAAGAAAGCAGTAATGTATGATATGCCACGAACGTGAAGTTTTAGCCACGAGAAATTAATTTCTGAATTGGAGCAGATACCATACTGTGGCAGAAGCTTATACGCAATATAACTTCGTATGTGTCTGGCTATACCACGATGTGGAAAGAACAAAGGCACTAAGTTATAACCGGGTATAGTAAAATCAGAAATAACTGTATCAGCTATTACCCTTTTTTAAACTAATGCACACAAAAGGGAATTGTGGAGTACCCTTAAATCTCAGAGCACAGTGGGAGCTGAGTTATTACCTGGATCTCGCTAAGTGCAAGGATTGCTGTTTTCTGGTTAGAGAAATGAGCAGACGCAGAGGAGAAATTGCATCTCAGGCCGCGAATGTTACAAAGATCGACGTGAAATTCCCGTTCCATTGAAAGGGGCTGACACAGTATACCAATCATCATCATCATCGGCACTACAACCGGGATCCGGCCTTGGCCTTATGTAACAAATCTGAGGCTTGTTCAATTTTCCATAATAATTTGTTTTTCCGGGCAAGGTTATTAGCCTTGCGCCAACAGAATACCAATACCGCCTCAAAAAATGATGCAAGTTGGAATCAGCGATAGATGAGCTAGTCGTTATAGACGTGTGTGGCCTAGCGGTGTCACGTTGGAAGACAACACCTCTCCTGCTGACCAGTTCCGGTCGATTACTAGCTCCAAGCGGTCCAATCAGTATTGGCAGGTGGGTGTAGTGTTAAGCTATAAGTTACGTGAAAGGGTTGGGAAAAATCAAGAACAAATAGCACTTCAAAACCCTTATTCAGCGCTGTAGGTTCGTCTTCCTGAGAGATGTCAAATAAAATATGCAAAAAAAGGAGAAAACTGAATACAGTATTTGGCTATATTGAACTAGTTGATAATACAGGGTGGCGCAAAATTAATCATCCAATTTTGTTTTTTAAATTACTTTTTTACTAGATTCAAAAAAAAGATTTTGAGTGATGGAAATCTTTATTTGGACCTTTACAATTTTTTCTATGTCACGAATGTCAAATATGATGCCTAGTTCACAAATGTCATATATGATGTCTACTTCACAAATGTCAAATATGATGCTTAGTTTACAAATGTCATATATGATGTCTACTTCACAAATGTCAAATATGATGCCGTTCACAAATGTCAAATATGATGTCTAGTTCACAAGTGTCAAATATGATGTGTAGTTCACAAATGTCATATATGATGTCTAGTTCACAAAAGGTCAAATATGATGCCGTTCACAAATGTCAAATATGATGCTTAGTTCACAAATGTCATATATGATGTCTACTTCACAAATGTCAAATATGACGCCGTTCACAAATGTTATATATGATGTCTAGTTCACAAGTGTCAAATATGATGTCTAGCTCACAAATGTCATATATGATGTCTAGTTCACATATGTCAAATATGATGCTTAGTTCACAAATGTTATATATGATGTCTAGTTCACAAGTGTCAAATATGATGTCTAGCTCACAAATGTCATATATGATGTCTAGTTCACAAGTGTCAAATATGATGTCTAGTTCACAAATGTCATATATGATGTCTAGTTCACATATGTCAAATATGATGCTTAGTTCACAAATGTCATATATGATGTTTACTTCACAAATGTCAAATATGATACCGTTCACAAATGTCAAATATGATGTCTAGTTCACATATGTCAAATATGATGTCTAGTTCACAAATGTTATATATGATGTCTAGTTCACAAGTGTCAAATATGATGTCTAGCTCACAAATGTCATATATGATGTCTACTTCACAAATGTCAAATATGATACCGTTCACAAATGTCAAATATGATGTCTAGTTCACGAATGTTATATATGATGTCTAGTTCACGAATGTTATATATGATGTCTAGTTCACAAGTGTCAAATATGATGTCTAGCTCACAAATGTCAAATATGATGCCGTTCATAAATGTCAAATATGATTGACGTAAGATCTTTCTGGTAACGCTGCGGCCAATGAGAAACCGATCCGCGTCCCATTGGAAGGTTCCTCATAGACATCGTTCAGATTGGGGTGAATGTCTTTACCTTGGAAGGAAAGCCAACGAAACGCGCGTTGGCAGAAAGAAGAGAAAGCAATCATCATCATCATCATCGGCACTACAACCGGGAGCCGGTCTTGGCCTTGTTTAGCAAGTCCTGAGGCTTGTTAAATTTTCCATAATGATTTGTTTTTTCCGGGCAAGGTCATTAGTCTTGCGCCAGAGGCTCCCCGACGAGGAATCGAACCCCGGTCTCCCGCGTGACAGGCGGGTATACTAACCACTATATTATCGAGGAACTAGAAAACAATCATGCAGCTGTTCAAATAATGAACGTGCATAGGCTGAAAGCATTTCTATCGTAAACGATAGAGGGTATATTGTATATACCGAACGCTATCTCAAAGGGCAAGAGCTAAGATGCGCATTTGTTTGTGTTAGCGAACGAAACACGGGACGTGACCGTTGCAAGATTGTTTAGAGTAAACGAATTATGATCACGTCCGATTCTATGCCGGTTTATCGCTTATGCAACCGATCAGGGATAATTGGCTGCAGCTGTATAAACAAGCTATTTGCCATGGCTTGATCGCGGGACCAGCGGTTGCTGGAGAAAAGCAAACACAGTGGGATTGCTGTGTATATGGTAGGCATGGACGCCGGCAAAGGGAGTCGGGTAGATTCCCTAATGGTTTGCAATGGTTATGGGTGCCGACCAGAGGAACCGAATATGTTTAAGGAAATACAGCGATGTGGTTGATGCTGTGGCAAGATGATGATCTTGCCATGGGTTGGTTTACAGGTAAATGAAGTGATTGAAGTGTAGCTCAACGCTGCCCGATTGCAGGTAAGTTAATAACCTTTATTGGATGAGAATAGGAGAGTTGAATTAAGGGAAATGGGTGGTTCTTGGGATATGTTAGAAGAACCCCCACAGGCTGATTAATTTTGCGCCACGCGTAGGTCCCTTCTCAGCCCTGCCAAATGCATAGCAACATCTTACTGGCCATTAGTTCTCGTTTGACCGCCGCTTCCGTCGTTGGACTTTTACCACAATGTTTTTCCCACAATAGTATCGTATGTGACCTATTTCTCATCCTCAGTTATCATCCGTTTAAGAAATGAGTAAATTTTATCCCATTGGCTTCGTGTGTTTTTTGTCAATTCGTATGGCACCCAAGAATAGAGTTGTTTTTTAATTCAATTTTATGAAGACGGTTTAAAGCTGTTTTGTGGTCGATCCTTATCTCCAACAGGTAACGTGTCAGTCCATGATTCTATCCAAAGTTTTGACGGAGCGTCTTTGACCTCGGAAATACCGGAAAGGAATCGACGAAACCAAGAATTGCACTTACGTAAATGTGCGTGACACTATCGGGGCCAACAACACCATTCACAATTTCAACGACCTATCTTACATTTTCGCCTTTTTTAAAACTAAATTATAAAATGTAACAAACTAAAAAATATCAAACATAAAACTTCCATATTCTAGACCTTATAAATAATATTTGAATCGAGTAGTCAAAAAACTGTCAACGCATTTTTTTATGAATTTGTTCGATCAATACTTTACGGAATATATGTCACGTCAGACGTTCAGGGAACGAATTTATTTTTCTTCAAACTAATACAAGCTTATAAATATTATCTTATAAGATAATTTTGTGAAAGAAGTATATTCTTGTTTTTTCTTTAGATCCATGATCTGTTCTGTAAAACAATTGGTAGTTGTTTACTTTTGTTGTAAAGAATAAATTACAAGAGAAGTCTAAGTAGCCCAGACTGAGACCCTTTAATTTGTTCACAATATCTCAATTAACGAAGAAATACTGAGGGAGAATCATAACGGGTATAAATGATGATACACTTCACCACGAAGTTACGCATTATAAGACTTCACAAGAAAGTAAACCAAAAACTGAATTCAAATCAGTTTCTCACGAACTCATTGGTAGAACCCTTAATATAAACTGAACAAATACACCACATTCATCTTAATCGGTTATAAAACATAGTTTTCTTTCTTTTTTTGGGAAAGGCCGGCGCAGGTTTCAGAAACGAGAATTATTGATCTCTCGCCGATAGTCGAGAAACACTCCTTTAGTCCGGATACATCTAGATATACACAACAATCACAAGGTACTAATAATGCCCCACAATAACACCACTAGTACAATATTTTAAATATTGTGAATTTCATGTAAAGTTATATTCCAGCATAAACACCCCCTACCCATCCCCCGGTGAATTCAGACACCCGCATACGAAGTTCAAGAACACAACATAACGATCCAACCCCATGATTTTCTGCAACTCGCTTCCATTTACATAACAAACGCTTCCGGGAGCCGGACAAATACTAAGGCGTCACGCTTCACACTCAATTCTTTTCAATAAGTTTCCGCAAACCTCCGGAGCCTGACTGGGCGGAACAATTCTGCACAGTAACAACCTTCAAAAGGCGACCACCACCAACACAAACAGCAGCTTATTCCTGCAAAGCTTTCATGACTCATCAAACTCCTCATCCTTTCGCGATAAAAATCAATACCATGCAAATATGGGAAATCCATGGAACCTTAAAATCCTCTTCAAGAACCGGAGGACCACTTAAACATAAATACCAGGTAATCCATGGCACACCGGAACCACATAGAACAAAAAAAGAAAACAAAAAGCTTCCCCCGAAGTTAGACCGAACACAAAAGTCAAATGTCGATTTTCAATTAGAGATATCCCCAAAACCTTACACTGAAAATCGTTGTAATATTTACAAAGTTGCATAGAATTAGTGTGTAACAATTTTAAGCAAACATTAGGTCACAGTTAGTAGTATTAACCAGTTGCTCGGGTCCAATGAGCCGCTACAATGCGATTAAATCGGTGGATTAGTGGTGGAGGAAGGTCGGTCTACTTACCAATCGCTCGATGCAGTGCAAAAATCACGTCGGCCAAAGTAGTCAGTTTGGATGTTCGTTGTATTTCTTTTTATTTAAAACTTCTTAGAATGTATGGAATGTTCAAAACTCTAATTTTGACACAAGATTAGTAGGTTTTATTAATATTTTTCGACTACACAAATTTGTTTTTAACGAGAATACGCATTCACCTGCACTAAACACTGACTGCACCGTTGACATTAGTTTGGAAGAACAACGACCGACAGGCGAGAACGATTTTCCATTTCTTTTGTGTTCGTTGCGATTTCTTATTCGACTGCAAGAGAACGGGATCGCTAGATTAGATACTTTAGTAGACCTGAACGTGAGTTGAACAAGGACCGATAGATAGATGTTCGCTGAAAAGAAAGTTAGAAAGTCACTGAGAAGGCTAATTCTTCGAGCGGGTTTTGATTTTTCTTGTATTTTCCAGTTAGGTATGGAAAAGAACACTTACAGCTGGCCTGTCAGTTGTTTGGTGCTTGGTAAAAAGTTTGACAGCTGGTCAACTTTTGCAGATAGGATGCTGTATGATTTTATTGACAGTAATGTGTTATTTAATAATTTTTGTCAAGGGCTGACAGTTTTCAATTTTGTTTTTTAACTCAGTCCAGAAACAAGAGCAGATGACAAAATCTTAACAAAAATATTATATTGTTATAAATATAATATCAACGGCATAAATTCATATATAACCAATAAGCATTGTGATATCGGTCTCCTTTTGACAGCGGCTGTATTACACTAAACTTATTTGCGTTGTTGTTTTATTTATCAAACTAAGTGCAACTTAAAAGATGGTGCACCTTAAATTTTACGAGCAGTTTTACATTTTTATTTAACTCCGAAAACAAGCAAAACTTTGGTAAACAAATTTCCCTTCGGTCGAGGAAACACGGCGTTTACGGTGCATAACGCAACGAGAACGACGGTATTTCTGCCAATACACAACTTAATGTCAAGGCAAGCGCCAGTACACAAGTTCCTGGAAAACAGCGATCAGCGGCGCGCTGATTCCAGGAAGCCACCAAGGTAAACGGCGCCCAGGAAACGAGTGAAGAAGACGACGGTTACGGACTTATATAAAGCGGGCACATCGGGAAAGCAGCGGAGTCCTCAGTCGAATCAGTGAGTTCGAATGACTATATTCAGTTGTGTTTGTGCTCAGTAAGTGAAAAAAACAGGATAAAACCTTGCGACGGGAATGTTTAAAGTTGTCCACTGTTCCCTTGTAGAGAGAAACCCGATGAAACGCAGCGAAACGGAAGCACAAGGAACCCAAGACTGAATTCGAGGTGGATCTTTATTTCTTTATTGTATAAGTCGGATGCGACTTGGTTTACAATTCAGTAATAACGCACAACAATTCAATTGCTTTACATGAGATTGAGTTAATTTTTTTGATAATTTATGATGTATCAGCAACAATGACTCGGAAGGTGTGCGCGCGATGAAAGCTGGTAGCAGACTGACTCAGTGGGCATAACTGCCAATTCAAAAAAGGGACGTTGCTGACCTCATCGTTGGTGACAATCGGCCAGCTGGTCCGTGACTGATGCCGCGCAACTGGTATACACTGCGAATGTACTAGATTTCTCCAGCACATCCCAGCACATTCAATTGCCAATCCGCAACAACCCTTAGCGGAGACAGGGAGTATTTGTTATAATTTAAATTTTATTATACTTTTCTTTTATTGACATTAAAATGTCATCTTTAATTTCAATTTCATTACATTTCATATTCTTTGCTTTTCATTTAAATTACATTTTCTTCTCTTTTCACTGAAATTTTTCTTATTTATATTGTGACGCATATGACAATCAGTACTAGAATATTCTAGAAAGTCCGAAACAAAGTACTAGAACATTCTAGAAAGTACTGGAAAACTGGAGACTATGAAGAGTAGAAAATTCGAGGCTGTGGAGCGGGCGGAAACGAAACGCCAAATCAGAATGAGGTAAAACGGTATAAATACGTCGCACGCAGATCAGGAAGACAAGTAAGACATAAGAAGTAAGCAGTCAAAGACGCGATAAGTAAGCGATAACTCAAGAAATGGTTAAGTGTGCGGTAAAAGTAACGGTTGTTATTAACAGACTAATAAAGTGTTACATTAATTCAAAATCGATTATACGGCTCTTATTTATTGAAAATAACGAATCCAGCAAACCCTAAGCTCGCTACAATTGGTGTGAGAAGTGGGATTCATTATTGGCGAAGTAAATAAGTCTGTGAAAGTGTGTTGTAACGATGTCAGATCGACATTTGGAGGTTCTTCGCGTTCCTGAGTTGAAGAAGGAACTTGAGGACCGGAATCTGGATAGCAGAGGACAGAAGCAAATTCTTCGACAGCGTCTGAAAGCAGCAATGGAGGAAGAAGGTATAGATGTCGACACATATGTTTTTACGATTGTGACAGACTGTCCGGATGAACAAGAAACAGCGAGTCAAGATGGTGCCAATGTAACGGAGAAGAGTTCGCCACAGTTGGGTATTTCGGATATGTTCAGGATGATGATGACAAAAATGGACGCGCAAGCTGCAGATGTTAATGCAAAGTTGGATGCCCAAAATTCGACGCCCTAAATTCAAAATTCGATGCACAAGCTGCAGATCTGAATGCAAAACTGGATGCCCAAACGCAGTGGATGAAATGTAATTTTCAACACTTTGAGGAAGAAATTCAGTCAAAAATTCGAAACGAAGTAGAAAATCTGGATATAAAAAACGAAGCTGAATTTAAGACAGTCACCGATGAAATAACGCGAATCGAAAAGAGACTTGAGTGTGTTGAGAGAAATAAGACGTCGCCTAGCGATCAACATGACTACAAAGATACAAGGATGTAACCGCCAACCTTCGATGGAACGGGACCCTTCTCTGTTTTTATACGTCAGTTTGACGCTGCGGCAAATTATAATAAGTGGTTGGATGAGCAAAAGTCAACATCACTAATCGTGTCACTCCGCGGGCCGGCTGCAGAATTGCTACAAACCATACCAGCAGAGAAGCAAACAGATTTCCAAGCGGTAAGAGACGGCTAGGTATGGAGACAACCATGCGCAGCAGGTCTACCGCATGCAACTGCGGAGCAGAACGCAGAAACCTCGAGAAAATCTTCAACAGTTGCAGGCAGACATTGAGCGATTGGCAAACTTGTCTTATTCAAATATGACTAAGGAATTTCTGAACGAGGTAGTAATGGATGCATTTATAAACGCACTCCAAGATCGGGACTTGTAACAAGCCGTTCGTTTGGCAGGAAAGAAGACGAGTAATGAATTACTGGGGTTCGCATTGGCATATGAATCTTCTAAACTGGCTACCAGGAGTACATATAGAGTCCGAGAAACGTCCGCCCAGGGCATGTATAACGGAGAACCCCGAGACCTGATATGAAGTGCTGGACATGCGGCGAAGGCGACCACATCTCTATTGACTGTAGGAAACGTCGACGAATGAATGAAACATCAATTAAGAATTGTTGTTCATGCGCTAATCATAAGATGAGACTATCAACGGATCAACCTGAGGACAATAGCTCGGAAAAACTTGTAAGGGCAGACTTTATGGGGCGAAAGTCGCCTGGTGGAATGTGCAGCCCCAGCATCGTAACTATATCACAACTCCAACGGGATAACCAAAGTTTGGTTATAACTACGATTGTTAACGCAAGGACAACAACAGTGACAATCGACACTGGAGCAACGAGATCCATAATTCGGCCGGATGTCGTGGGGAAAATGGCCCTTGATAAAAATAGAAGATATGCTTTGAAGACTGCCACCGGAGAACGTTCTGCAGTCTACGGAGAAGTCGAGAGCATAATAGTGCTGGGTAATATTTCCATCTACCGCCAATTTTTGGTTGCCGATATTACGGAGGAATGCATTCTTGGAATGGATTTCATGAAGGAGCATCAAGTTGTTCTAGATATCGGGCAAAGAACACTGCGAATTTGTAACTTCGGGGTTGCCATTACACTGCAAGACGAACAATTGCGAAGACCATGAAAGCCAGATTGTAAACATTGTCATAGAGCGAAAGAAAAACAAGAGGCGTACGACCTGCGAAATGTACAGGTAGAAGTACTAAATGGGTGGACGAGTGATGCCATACGCGCATCTCAACTTCAGGATGAAGATATGTCGTTAATCCTGGAACACAAAGAAAAGAACAAGCGGCCAACTTGGAACAATATTTCCGACAAGAGTGGAACATTTAAGGCATATTGGGCACAATGGAATTCCTTGCTGGTCGAAGATGGAATTCTAAAGCGTAAATGGGAAGCCGCGGACGGAAAATCCCATCGAATGCAGATTCTAGTCCCGATTCTCCGGTGGACATCTGAGAGTTAATAAGACACTTTCAAAATTACGATCTCGATTCTACTGGCTTCACATGAGAGATGACGGCGAGTCTTGGTGTAGGAAGTGCAAAACTTGCACTGCGGTCAAAGGACCAACAGCAAAACCAAGGAGCGTTATGAAGCAGTACAACGTGGGTGGCCCCTTCGAGCGAATTGCGTTCGACATCTCAGGACCATTTCCAAAAACCAACGACAACAACAAATACACGTTGGTCATCATGGATTACTTCAGCAAGTGGGTGGAAGTCCTTCCAATTCCAAACCAAGAAGCAACAACCGTCATTGAGCAGCTTATCAATAATTGGATCAGCAGATATGGAGTTCCCTGTGAGCTTCATTCTGATCGAGGCCGAAACTTCGAATCACTTCAAGGCATCTGTGCGGCACTGGGCGTAAGGGAAGCCAGGACCACACCCTTACATCCGCAGTCAGACGGAATGGTCGAAAGGTTCAACCGAACAATAAAAGAGCATTTATCGAAGGTCGTTAGTGATCACCAACGAGATTGGGACAAATATGTACAAACCTTTCTCATGAGTTATAGATTGACTAATCAAGAGACGACAGGCCATTCTCCAGCAAGAATTATATTTGAACGAGAGATACGATTACCAGCGGATCTGCGATTCGAAATACCTCCAGACGCCATGGATAAGACTGAAGACTACGTCGCTTCGATGAGATTCATCATTTGGTTCGAAAGCAAATCAAGGTATCAAGTGACAGGATGAAAACAAGTTGCGACGTTCGAGCTAACGCATCCGGATTTAATGCAAGCGATAACGTGTGACTTTATAACCCTCATCGGCAAAAAGGAAGGTATCCGAAGTTGCAGCAACATGGGGAAGGACCGTATAAGATTCTCACAAGAATTAACGACGTTGTCTATAGGATTCAGCGAAGACCGAACGCCAAGATGAAAGTGGTACATGGTGACCGACTGGCGACTTTTGTTAACCCAGGAGACCAGTGAACTAATCTAGGCGGAGTATAGTACTGGAAAACTGGAGACTATGAACAATAGAACATTCAAGACTATAGAACGGACGGAAACGAAACACCGAATCAGAATGTGAGGAAACGGTATAAATACGTCGCACACAGCACACAGAAGTAAGCAGTCAAAGACGCGATAAGTAAGGAAGCGATAATTCGAGGAATCGTCAAGTGTACGGTAAAAGTAACGGTTGTTATTAATGGACTAATAAAGTGTTACATTAATTCAAAATCGATTTAACGGCTCTTATTTATTAAAAATAATTAATCCGGCGAACCCTAAGCTCGCTACAATATTATATGAACCATACTATATCTCCATCGGCTCGGCTCGTCAGCAATTATAATAAAAAATAAAAACTCGCTGGCCAGCGTAATTGTTGACACAGATGTAGCCGATGGTTTTGCTACGGTTCATAACCATTTATTTCCCCAATCCCGAGGTTCGCAACACTTGCAACCAATTCCCTTTATCGGTTATCTACCGATCATGGGATTTGGGCACGAATATTATTGACGTTAGACAATCATACCCTAGACCATGCCTAACGATGCTTCGGCCTGTAAAACAAACAAACACACAGTAGCATCACTGTGTTTATGCTACTTACCAACCGCTGTCCATGTTTCCCCTGGGTGAGACGTACGCTTGCAGGTCTGCAAGTCAAATTCCTCACTACCACCATCATCATCATCATCATCATCGGCACTACAACCCGGAACCGGTCTTGGCCTTATTTAGCAAGTCCTGAGGCTTGTTAAATTTTCCATAATGATTTGTTTTTTCCGGGCAAGGTCATTAGTCTTGCGCCAGAGGCTCCCCGACGGGGAATCAAACCCCGGTCTCCTGCGTGACAGGCGGGTTTACTAACCAGTATACTATTGAGGAGCTCCTCACCACCATACCCATGTTTATTCAGGTGCATTTTCGTCGTTGCCGATATGCAGGCTGAAGGGCATCGTACTTGTCCTATACGGACACATATATAATCCTCCCATACCGATGTAATCCACCACCGTTGAATCTGACGGATATGGTTTGCATCGGCGGAGTCAGATTTTAGCCTTCCAACCACGCGCACGTGCCGTAAGGGAGTACATGAAAAAGTCGAGTTCTAACCACTAATCAAAGGAGTCGTGTAATTGTCGTGATCTTGTTAAACCAGTGTTCAGTCTTGTTGCCCGCGTCAAGAAATGTTTATTGCTCTACTGTAACTGCGAGTGATTCTATTGGATTTCGGATTGTGATTATAAGCATAATTAGAACGCAGACTAAACTCTTTCCGGAAACTTGTGCAAGAGGATAACGCACCCGGAACAACTACGGGCGGTATA
Source organism: Microdon myrmicae (assembly GCA_963931805.1). Classification (NCBI taxonomy): domain Eukaryota; kingdom Metazoa; phylum Arthropoda; class Insecta; order Diptera; family Syrphidae; genus Microdon; species Microdon myrmicae. Next base: position 27,212,617 of record OZ007496.1, read on the forward strand.
ATAAGTTGAACTTGTAATCGAAGTGCACTGTTAATATTGTTAGTAGTAATTGAAGTGCACTGTTAATATTGTCGAGAGTAATTAAAATCTATAAACATTGAGAAACTTCGTAAGGGCGTGTTCCAAGTTTACCACAACCCAGCCACTCGGGTTCTTTTCAAGGAAACTGAGTCCCACAGAACGACGTTACAGCGCTTATGATCGTGAATTACTTGCGATCTACAGCCCTGTTAAATACTTCCGTCATATGGTGGAAGGTCGCTCGCTCTCCATCACGACAGACCACAAACCTCTGGTCTACGCGTTCCGGAAGAAGTCGGGAAACGCCTTCCCCCGACAAGAGCGTCAATTAGACCTCATAGGGCAATACACTACGGAGATCAAGCACATCTCCGGTAAACAGAACATCACGGTGGACACCGTTTCTCGAAACGATACGATTCACTTGTGCACCGCCTTAAACAATGCTGAGCTCGCCCTGGCTCAATAGGAGGGCGACCAGCTCAAGTCCCTCCGACTCTTTGGGCGAAATCTGGTGTGATGTTTTCACTGGAACCGCTAGACCTTACATCCCTGAGAAAATTCGTAAGGGCGTGTTCAAGGTTTACCACAACCCAGCCCACCCCAGCGGCCGAGCGACAGCCGCTGCTGTCCGTCGCAAATTTGTTTGACCCCGGATGAGCAAAGATCTCACCGTTTGAGCCCGTGCTTGTCTCTAATGCCAACGCTGCAAAATAGCGCGACATAATGTATTGGAGCCAGCACAATTCAAGCTTCCCATGGCACGGTTCGCCCATGTCCATATAGACATGGTGGAAACGCTTACTCCATCAAGGGGATGCTCCTATATCCTCACAATGATGGATCGCTACACACGATGGCCAGAGGCGACACCCCTCTGGGTAGTTACTGCCGAATAGATAGCCGCCAAGGCCTTTTATTCAACTTGGGTCACACGCTTCGGTGTAACAACTACACTAACGTTGGACCGAGGGTCACAATTCGAGGCACCGATATTCAGACAGCTAACAAATCTCCTTGGCTGCCAAAGAAGTCGTACCACCGCCTACCACCCCGAATCCAATGGAATGATAGAGCGCTGGCATAGATCCCTCAAGACCTCACTCATGTGTCACAACGACACTCAATGGTTCGACGCCCTTCCCACTGTCCTCCTCGTCCTGAGGACAAGCATAAAACAGGACCTAGGTGCTTCGGCAGCAGAGCACACCTCGGGTACCAACCTCCTTCTTCCAGGAGAACTCTTCCTGGATGGTGATACACCGCGTGACCAACTTCATGAAGTGGGACATCTCCGTGACCTGCTACGTAAGGTTAGAGCAGCCCCAGTAGCCAGGCACGGCTCCAAAAAACTTTTCGTCCACCCTGAACTGCACAGCTGCACGCACGTCTTTGTAAGGGTGGGTTAAATAAGGCCAAGGCCGGATCCGGGTTGTAGTGCCGATGATGATGATAATTTCGAATAAGTTTATCAAACGGTTCCCTTTGTTTTTCACACTAATGTTCAGAAGCAACCCTTAGAAGCATTGTCGTAGCAAGAGGTTTTGTCTTGTTAGAGTTTACGTATCTTATGAAGAGAAATGTTGTGGTCATTTCCCGTGCATTTCGTATGGCACTCTAGATGTTATGATAAACATTTTTATCTATTTCAAAACCTCTATTTTTTAAAATATTAGTTATTTTCTTTTCTTTCTTTATTTATTTGCACATGCTTCTTTTTAAGATTATGTATTTTTATATTATGCGATCTAGGCAAAAACAAACTTCTGATACTTAAAGTATGAATCTTAGAGATTAACTCCAGCATTTTGCGATTAAATCGACTTTATATAAAGATTTAACCCTTCAAGGATTTTCTTATTCTTAACCGACTCCGTGCCTTAAGTAATTCAATTACCCAATTATTCAATAACAAGATTTTATGGAATGATTTACTTAAAGTGCTTCGAGATGGTGTCATGGACTTCTTTGAAGAAGTACTCTTTCTCGAAATCGTCCATAAATGCTGCTTCTCTTGCGTTTGCAATCAATGCGAAAACATCGTCTTTAGTTAGATTAAATGTCTTTTGGGCAATACTGAATTCCTTGGACAATGTTGTGTCAAATATTCCGCTGTCATCGGTCTGAAATATAATCACAATTACTGTTATTTTTCAAATACAGCCCTATTCAATGATTCCTTACACATAACACCACTTGGTGTTTATTCTCAAGCAAATGCTTAAAATGATGATCCTTGTAACTTGCCACTGTTCCACATTTGACGTTACTACTCAGACAACATTCAATTGGAATATTTTTTCGCTTTAGTATAGCCAAATGTTCCTGATTCAAGAATGTCCCATGGCCACAACGATCCATGCGGTCCATGAAGTCAATTATATCAGCAATCTCCTCGGGATTGTTTATTTCACCGCAATGAAGCGCTAAACGTAGACTGTTCTCTCTGGCTTTAGACAGGACATCTTTGTAGTCTTTAAATGAGCCTTTAGTGGGATCTCCACAAAAATCAATACCCTTGATAATATCTGGATACTTATCTCTAGCCTTGAGAACAACATCAAGTATTTCCTCGGCTTCCTTTACGCCCTTTGACCGGTCTATTGATGGCAGCAACTTCACGTGCGTGTCTGAGTAACTGTAGCTGGCCAAACTTACGATTCGTTGAGTCATTATAATGATTCGGAAGTAAAGTGAACGTGGTTACCTACTTGATGGCTTCTAATACAACCCCCAAATACTCTGCCTTCGACAAAATTATAGTGTCCTTGATGGTTGTTCGCAATTCGAGATACATTACATTGTCTGCGTGAAAATCTCGAATGGCGAAAAGTGTTGCCCGGCGCAGGTCGTCTTGGTATTTGGTGAGTTCATGGATAAATTTGAACTTGTTGAAGCATCTACGAAGACGGATTGAAAGGCATTAGCTAATAATATGAAATAGTAACGGTTTAAGAGACTTACTGTTCCATGGAAGGTTGATTAAGCTTTATCAGTTCGCAAGATCTTTTGAAATCGTCAGTTATTTCACCATAGATTAGAGATCCAAGCTCTAAAAGTGTATCTGTTTTTAGGCTTCCATTGAGATGTGCATGTAGTTCCTACATGCAACTAATTTAAATTGGGTATTTCGAATTGATCGAAGTGCTACTTACAAATTTTGGAAGATTTTTGAAGAATTTGTCGTCCATTTCCGCCAGCTTGTTAAATATCTTTCTTTGTGAACGAAGTAGATTTGGTGGTGACTACAAGATAAGGCTTTACAGTTTCGCCATACTATCAAATCATTCTTAAACCGTTACCGGTACCGTAGATCGTCCAAGCAGATCAATTCAGCTGATATCGAGATGTTAAGCATCTCGCTTTTACCTTTTTGATTCTGTGATAACCAAACGTCTGATCGTCAAATATCCAACAGGGTGTGTCGTCTGTTCGTGTAACTGAAATTATTTTAAGCTTTATTTATTTTCTTTTTTACCTGATAACGATTATTATTTATTTACCTGATAATCATTATTAAAATTTTTCATTCCCAATTATATTGTGTACTAGACATAAAAGCATTTAATAAGAGAAAATATTAGCAATAGTCTTTTGGCAAAAAGGAAAGAATGTACTTTATTTTTACTTTTATACAGGAATGTAATTTTGCATTACCTTTTCCTAGCGTAGATTTGAATTCAATTTCCCCTTAAACGTTTACGGATTTTTATTTGCAACTCATAAAATAATAAGATAAAAAGAGCAGAGCACCAACACCCAAAGGTTGAACAATACTGATGGCTGTGTTAATGTAGTATCTTGTACATTACTTGGAATATATGTCTCTACTATCTAAAATCGATTTCTGCTGAAGGCCAAGTGCGTTTTCTTGGAAATTATCTGTGGATGTGAAATAAAGAAAGATAGCTCACATATGATTCAAGTGAAGGTCAAAGGAGCCCACAGAAGAGACAAAAGGTCGATTGAAGTAAAAACAGTCGACAACTTGGAGCGGCAGATGAAGAAACAAACAACGAGAAGGTATGAGCATTTTTATTTTTACTCAAACGCGCGAGTTATTTTGTCTCGTTCCGGTGGAGAAAATAATTGAAAAGGAAAGATTTTTCTCCTTCTTAAGTGGAAACTATGTCTCCGTTTATTTACTATTTCAACTAATAGAACGCGTGTAGGAGTCCGTAGTCAGACAGGAGCCTATTTTGTTTTTGAACTTAAATCTATTTATATTTGTGGGTTTCCCGATACATTATCTATACGAGAAATAACATGAGGTTGATAAGGTTTTGAAGCATCTGTATTTGATGTTATTGTATATATCGTTTGGAATGATGCTTGTTGCTTATCTATTCGGAAATGATTTAGAGTACAATGATTCATGTTATCTTTTATTTTTGGTTTAGGAATATTTCAATGTTTGTCTGGTGTACAATGGGTCATCTTAGGATTGTTAACTATCTTATCTTTTATGAGTGTTTAGTGTACACTGAGTCATCTTAGGGTTGTTAACTCGCGCATAAAAGGGGATTTTGGAGTACCTTGAAATGCAGAGTACAGTGCGAGCGGAAGGAGAAGAAGTGGATAAGGAAAGGAGGTATCGATGTACATTGGTCTTAAATGCCTGGATATTACAAAGAGGAGGAAACACATGATCAGGTAGAGTATTCCACATTCGTGTCGTTCGGCTAAAGAATGACTCTCTATGTGTGTGTGTGCACCTGAAGTTGATTTTCAAGGTAAACTGATACGCATTCTCACATTGATGGGTATCGCGGAAAAATGTCTGAGGAGGCGGTACACATTCAGCAAGTTCAGTTGAGCAACGACCGTGATAATAACAGGTCAATTGAAAAGTCCCCGGCCTCCCATAGTAAAACACACTTTTTTTGGCAAAATTCGTTTTTTTTTTTTATTCAACATAATTCCCTTCGAGGGTGATACACTGATTATAGCGACCCTCCAACTTTTCGATACCTTTTTTGTAGTACGATTTGTCCTTTGCTTCAAAATGGGCCTCAGTTTCGGCGATCACCTCTTCATTCGACGAAAATTTCCTCCCAGCGAGCATTCTTTTGAGATCTGAGAACAGGAAATAGTCGCTGGGGGCCAGATCTGGAGAATACGGTGGATGCGGAAGCAATTCGAAGCCCAATTCATGGATTTTTGCCATCGTTTTCACTGACTTGTGACACGGAGCATTGTCTTGGTGAAGCAGCACCTCCTTTTTCTTCAAATGCGGTCGTTTTTCGGCGATTTCGTCCTTCAAACGGTCCAATAACGCTGTGTAATAGTCGCTGTTGATGGTCCTTCCTTTTTCAAGATAGTCAATTATTCCGCGCGCATCCCAAAATACAGACGCCATAACCTTGCCAGTCGACTGTTGCGTTTTTCCACGCTTTGGGACGGGTTCATCGTGTGCAGTCCACTCGGATGACTGTCGATTGGACTTCGGAGTGAAATGATGGAGCCATGTTTCATCCATTGTCACATATCGACGCAAAAACTCGGGTTTATTACGCTTGATCATCTCCAAACACTGCTCCGAATCATCAACTCGTCGTTGTTTTTGGTCAAAAGTGAGCTCGCGCGGCACCCACTTTGCACAGAGCTTTCTCATACCCAAATATTCGTGAATGATATGATGTACACGTCCAGTTGATATCTTTAGAGTGCCTGCTATTTCATTCAATTTCAATTTACGGTCATTCAAAATCATTTTGTGGATTTTTCTAATGTTTTCGTCGGTAACAACCTCTTTTGGCCGTCCACTGCGTTCACCGTCTTCGGTGCTCATTTCACCACGTCTAAACTTAGCATACCAATCCTTGATGGTTGATTTTCCTGGGGCGGCGTCTGGAAACTCGTCACCAAGCCAAGTTTTTGCTTCAACTGTATTTTTTCCCTTCAAAAAGCAATATTTTATCAACACGCGAAATTCCTTTTTATCCATTTTTTTCACAATAACAGAAGTTGCTTCACTCAAAATACTATAATTCACAAACTAATGATCCGACATCTGTCAAATTTATACACGCGTCTTTTAAAGTTAGGGCTAACTAAAAATCATATGGATTTAATTCTAGTGCCGCCATCTATGTGTCAGGGGGACTTTTCAATTGACCTGTTACCTATAGAAGAGAGATAGACAAGATACGTAGCGCCTACGTTCTATCGATGGAATTTATCGAATTACACCTGGGTCCCCAATGAGCTTCACTGCTCTTTTTGTATCCTATCGAGCACGTGTAGTGCCGTTTTGGAGCGCTTGACCAAATATGGGAGTTGGCCGCCTTGTCAATAGTGGTCAAATTGAATGAAGTATCTTTTGCATCTCAAAAGAAATCCCATACATTTGGCTGCACTTTTCGCAACTTCAAATATGTGGTTGCTCCAATTTAAAGTGGAATTAATTGGAATGCCGAGGATTGATAGCTCCTTGGCTTCATCGATGGAAAAGTGGTTCATCGATAGTATATTTACTTTGGGGCTCGCCTTTGACGACAAGAGACAGCACTGAGTTTTTAGGGCAATGAACACTACTCGGTTAGATAATCCCCATTGATATATCTTGTTGACGTCGGAATTCAGTGCATTATGCATAACCTGCTGACTGGTATTGACGTTCGAAGAGTTTGGCCGGGAATGTTCGTATAAGTATGAGAAACTCAATGTGCTATCATCGGCAAACGAGTGGATTGGGTTGTGGGTAATGGACGAGAGATCATTTATAAAGATGAGGAAGAGAGTGGGTGAGAGTACTGAACCTTGGGGAACACCTGCATTAATTTGATGGGAGGTGGATTTGACGCTATCAAGAACTACTTGGATTGAACGGCCAGAAATATAGTCTTTTATCCATTGGATCAGGGAATTGTCCACTCCATATAAATGTAATTTTGATAAAAGGGATGTCAAACTCTGTCGAAGGTTTTCGAGATATCCAGTGCAACAACTCTGTTTTCTCCGAAGTAGTGGATGGAATGGCTCCACTTTTCGGTAAGGTACGCCATCAAATCTCCTGTGGACCTGCTGCTACGAAAGCCATATTGGCGGTCATTGAGGAGGTCATTTGATTCCAGATATTTCGAAAGTTGAAGCGGAACTGATGTGGTATCAGGCAGCGTTGAGTGGGGTGCAAAATGTAGATTCGCTTTCTCTATTGCGCTGCTCGTCGTATAGGCTTTCTTTACCTAGTAGTGGATGGAATTGCTCCACTTTTCGGTAAGGTACGCCATCAAATCCCCTGGGGACTGATTGCTACGAAAGCCGTATTGGCGGTGATTGAGGAGGTCATTTGATTCCAGATATTTCGAAAGTTGACGGTTAATCAGTGATTCCATTACCTTCGAGAGAAAAGAAGTTAGTGCTATGGGTCGGTAAAAAGAGAAGGATGATTTGTCTCCCTTTTTGGGAATTAGCTGAATGCTCAACTCGTGGAGGAACCTACACGAGTGCCGGATTCACGAGGTGATTATGGGGGTACCCTGGATCTGTTTTTGACATCCGAGCCGAGCATTTATACCGTGGAGATTGCTGCGGCATTGGGAAACCCGGACCGCCGCTTAGTATGTCGCGCAACCACTTGCATTTCAAGCGAATAACCGACCTAAGCAGCTTCGTCATGTATGGAGGTATGGGGCTGCTAACTGGGACGATTCGTGAGACTTCTTCGCATCCTTTCCGTGGTCGGAGGTGTGTTTTGGAGACTCTGATGTTAACGTATGCGCGGAATCGGCCACAGGGATTATTCTTCTCGGGGTGGAGATCTACATCCCGCATTCCATCAAACGAAGTTCATCTGATAAACCTAAGTTTGATAAAAAATGCGAACAGACTACAGCGGCAAAAAATAGAGCTTTTAAACAATGGCGCTCTAATCCCATCGAGATTAACAGAACGAATTTTGTTAGTATCAGAAACGCGTGCAACCAAGCGATTGATACCGTGAAGAAGGCTTACAACGAAAGAGTCACTAGTAGACTGCTTGAGTGTCCGACTGGTTCGCGTCCCTTATGGTCAATGGCAATGGCTGTCAGCAGTAACTTCGCTTCCTCCTCCTTTCCCCCGTTAGCGACGTGTAGCGAGATGTTAGTCACAAATTCAAAAGACAAAGCTAATGTGTTCGCGAATTTATTTTGGAGCCGCGCGTGATGGCGGCGGTACGGTACTTCTTCGATGCGGGGTGTCAGGTTCCACCCGCGTAATATTCAGCGCATTCTACGTGGACTGGACTGTAAGAAGGCGACTGGCCCGGATGGAACACCAGCAATAGTCCTTAAGAATTGTGCTCCAAAACGATCGCCGGTTCATGGCAGATTCTTTTGGTTATCTTATGATCGAAGGTCCTCTCCTGCCTGCTGGAAAGTCGCTCGAGTTCAGCCAATCCCAAAGAGGGGAAAAAGGTGTACCCCGCAAAATTACCGCCCGACAGCATTACTGTCTATGTTATCTATGGTAATGGAAAATGTCATCAACGCCGAGTTAATTAAGAGTGCAACGGACTTCTGAATGATCGTCAATACGGATTCCGTGGCAGGCGGTCTGTGGGAGACCTTTGGACACTTATAACCGACATATGGACACCTGCGATTAAGCGGCATGGTGAGTCAAGAGCGGTCCCATTGGATATCTCCAAGGCTTTTGACCGCATCTGGCACGGGACATTACTGAGCAAACTTCATTCATATGGACTTTCCCAGCAGCTCTGCGACTGGAAGAGGAGCTTTCTCGAAAATCGATCTATCCGGGTTGTTGTGGACGGCGAGTGTTCGGATCTGTATCCTGTTAATTCCGGAGTGTCTCAAGGTTCTATTTTGGCTCCAACCTTCCTTTTGCTTCACATAACTGATTTGTTGGAGTCAATGGATAACAAAGTGTTCAGTTTTGCGGATGATAGTACGCTTGTTTCGTCAGGTGCGTAATATTACAACTTTGAAAGCCTATATTTTGTATGGTCCTTCGGTGGAAGGGCAGAAGACTTTGGTATTATAGTGCATTTGGTTATGATGAGTTTTGTAGCGATAATAATTTCTGCTGTAGTTCATCGGGTTGGTACACACCAGTTTCAGTAATGATGCCGGTGATTGGTGAAGCAGGAGTTACATCGAACGCCGGATTCCAACAATTAATACCTGGAGCAACTGTCCGATGTTCTCCAATGTGTGCCATTTCTCTGTCAGGTCATCATCATCATCAGGACTACAACCGGGAACCGGCCTTGGCGAGTCCTGAGGCTTGTTAAATTTTTTATAATGATTTGTTTTTTCCGGGCAAGGTCATTAGTCTCTGGCCGGTCGCTCTTCTATTAAAATGTGATCTCTACTGCGTATCTGCAGATCAATAGAGGTTAAGGGTGCGGCTACAAAGAAAGGCACTTTGTGGTGTTTGACTACAACTGCCATTTGGTACGTTCCTATCTTATTCGCAGTTTCTCCGTTAGCAGCTACCCTGTCTGCACCTACAATCACTGCAGAAATATTCTTGGCCCACATTAATGCTGCTACCATACTGTCTATCACTAGTGTCGCTGCAAGTTTATCGTGTACCAGTTCAAAGGCAGTTAAACGACATCCTTGATTATACGGACGAGTTTCGGTGCAATAAACGTGCTCTAGTTTTTTCAGTTCATGTAATTTACGTACAACATCCAGTGCCATCCCATATCCAGCTGTTGCTAAGGATCCTGTATTACAATGAGTTAGCACTCGTACACTTGTTTCTTTTGGACATTGTTCTAAAATAACCGAGACTCCATTTGTACCAATCGCTTTATTGTCAGCTATATCTTTTTGCAGCTTCGCTTCAGCAGCAGTCAAGAATCTTGACTTCATATTGTGACGCATATGACAATCAGTACTAGAATATTCAAGAAAGTCCGAAACAAAGTACTAGACTATTCTAGAAAGTACTGGAAAGCTGGAGACTATGAGCAATAGAAAATTCGAGGCTATGGAGCGGACGGAAACGAAACGAATGAGGAAAAACGGTATAAATACGTCGAGCGCAGATCGGCAAGATAAGTAAAAAGTAAAAAAATAAATGTAAAAGACGCGATAAGTATGGAGGCGATAAGTCAAGAAATCGTTAAGTGTACGGTAAAAGTAACGGTTGTTATTAACGGACTAATAAAGTGTTACATTAATTCAACATCGATTTAACGGCTCTTATTTATTAAAAATAATTAATCTAGCGAACTCTAAGCTCGCTACAATATCTTCCACAGTACATTGGTCATCATTTCCTCTTTTTTAAGTGATCGGCGGATTAGTGCACCAGGGTCGCACCAGCTGAGATGTAGCCAGATCGACTCTCTGAATCGGGATCTGGATAAGTTCCTGCAGTGGGGAAAGGTCAATCTCGTCGACTTCACTGCAACGAAGACACTGTATACAACATTCACAAAGAAAAGTGGATCATCGGTTCCACACCTAATTATGAATGGCCAGACCCTCGAATCTGGGGAAAGCATGAAATTGCTCGGCGTCATGGTCTGGGGGAATGTATCGTGACATAAACACGTATCGAACATCGCCGGAGCCGCCTCTTGAAATCTGAGTTATCTTTTTAGAGCCAAGAAATATTTTACTGTGGGCCTACTTCTTGTCCTGTATAAATCCCAAATTAGACCCGCGCTCGAATACTGCTCTCATGTTTGGAGCTCGGCTCCTAAACATACCCTCGACCTACTTGAGAGCATTCAGAGATGATCGGCTGATCGGGGACACTGCGCTGACGTCGGGACTACACTCGTTATCACATCGAAGGCGCGTAGCCGACCTCTGTCTGTTTTACAAATATTATCACGGGTACTGTTCTTCGGAGATTCGTGGTATTATTCCGCGTAATTCGATTTGTATGCGCTCTACGAGACAATCCGACGGATTGCACCAATTGCAGACTCACGACGGCGCGAACATCCCAGTATCAGAATTCGTTCCGTTACAGAGTGGTGAAGTTGTGGAATTCCCCCCTGCGCAAATGTTCCCGGAGCGTTACAACCAGCAACTGTTCAAAAATAACTGCAACAGTTATTTAGTGGCATCTCGGGGCATGTCGGCGCTATAGGTTCGCCTTTCCCGAGAAGTATCATCATCATCATCGGCACTACAACCGGGATCCGGTCTTGGCCTTATTTAACAAATCTCACCACCGGTCCCGATTTCAAGCCGACCCCGCTCAGGCTCTAGGCGTCCTGGTCTACGCCATCTCTCCATCGTAGACAAGGTCTCCCGCGCTGTCTCCTTCCATACATCCAGCCACATAGGACTTTACGGGCAGGCTCTTCTCCGCTCATTCGAGCTAGGTGTCCCGCCAACCGGAGTCTACCGAAGTTGATTTTTCTTACAACATTAGCTTCAAGGTAGATCGCCTACAACTCATGGTTGTAGCGTGTCCGGCCAACAATTCTCCTTAAGACCTTCCTCTCGAACGCGACTAAGAGTTCAGAGTGCCTTTTATTGAGCACCCAAGTCTCGGATTCATACATGAGTACTGGTAAAACCATGGACTTGTACAGTAGTAGCTTGGATGTTCTGGATAAATTTCGAGATTTAAAGAGCCTTGATAGACCATAGTAGGCTTTGTTGGATTTAATCAGCCGTTCGCGTATTTCTTCTTCCATATTGTTATCGGCTGATACTATTGAACCAAGGTAGTTAAAGCATTGCAAAGCATACGAGGTCAACAATTCTCCCGTTAATAGATACAGTTTTGCCAAAAAGAAAAAAAAATGAAATACGCCTACACATGGTGAGAATTCTTTTCTTATTGATGCGCCAAAATTTAATACAATTTATTAATTTCACTCAAATTTGATTTATTTCTAATTATGACTAAACGTAGGTTCTTAGTTCCTTCCCTTAGTTTTCTGTTCGGATATAGTTCCAATGCGGTTCCAGAAGTTAATATCTCAAATTTACTGCAGTATGAGGACAAGATAAGTGGATGCAATTGTATTGTGTGGGAGTTAAATTTGTTAATTTAACTAATTTATAATGACCTTGATGAAATAAAATTCTACATTACAAAATTCAACAAGCGGTAATTTATTGGGAAAGAAATCTACTCACTACTTTTAAAGCTGGTATAGTTTTTGGAGGTTTTATTGACATAAAAGAAGAAATATGATAATTAATAATAGTGATTGCTTTGCCATAATCGTTGTATATACTATATATTAATTAATAAATATTGTTAATATTTATACCGCGTTTCAAAATTTCATTAACTAAAATTTGACACTGGTCTTTCGGTGGGGATATAGCTCAGTGGTAGAGCATTCGACTGCAGATCGAGAGGTCCCCGGTTCAAACCCGGGTGTCCCCTTTTTTCCTAAAGGCGTTTTTTTTTTGTTGATAAAAATGCTGTTTCGTAATAGTACTTTAATGAGGACTACTTTTTTTTATATAGTTCTCTTGGGAAAGGCGAAAATGAATTAGCTGAGTTTGTGGCCTGAGTTGGTATTGGAGAAGTTTTTCAACAGTTGGTAATTGTAGTGCTTAGGGAGTTTTGGTACCGAAATTCACAGACCGTTGCAAGATGACTTGCAAATCTATGGGATGCATCAGATTGATTCGTAAAGTGCAAATAAACAGAATCCTTTGGAATGATTTCAAGGAATATCATAGGAACTGTTTTTGTGTTAATATCTGCAAAAGGCACAAGAGTGTACTGTGCAGCTTTGATTTGCGGATTTATCGCCTCTGAACGCTCTCGAATAGATCAGGGATATACTTATGACCACAAGTGGATGATTTTGATTTTAGATTTATTTCGGTGGGGGCACCAGACTGATGTATTTTCCGAATCCTTGTGATAAAGGTGACTTGAAAGTTCGTTGACCAACAAAAAAAAACCGTCAAATTGGTGAAGGACTCGAATTTTATATATTCACGAATGAAGATAAATAGTCGCTGAAAGTAAGGAGTCTACATTTACCCATGGATGTAGGCTAAAGTTCAAATCGAAGTACGTCGAAAATTCTCCATCTTAAAAAAAAATTGAGCGGTACTACGAGGGTTGCCTCTTATGTTTCGGGATTTGGCAACCCTAGTGTTGCAATCCGGCAATTGACAGCTCTGTCGTAAAGTTGGACATTTTTGAGGTTATACGCACTCAGAATGTTTTGACATACGAGCGCTATTTGTGTTGTTTACAGTAACTTAAAAGATTCATCTCGGCCCAAAAATGGAATTAAATCGTCAACATTTTCGTGCGATTATTTTTTACAACTTTCGGCGTGGATTAACTCAGCAACAGTGCATGGATGAACTTAATTCAATTTTTGGCGATGAAGCTCCATCAAGGACCAGTGTTTATCGATGGTATGGTGAATTCAATCGTGGTGGTAGTTCACTCCAAGTTGAATTTCGTGAAGGTCGTCCAAAATCAGTTGTTGTTCCGAAAACCATTGATGCTGTGCGCGAACTGGTATTGGAAGATCGTCATGTGACCTATAGTGACATTGAGACAACCTTAGGCGTTAGTGGGACCAGCATACATTCAATATTGCATAAACATTTGACTGTCAAAAAAATTTGTTCGCGTTGGATCCCACACAATTTGTCAATCGCCCAAAAAAAGGCTCGTGTCAATTGGTCGAAAGAAATGCTCAAAAAATACGGTCGCGGTGCTTCGAAACACGTCTATGACATCGTGACAGGTGATGAATCGTGAATTTACGCGTATGAGCCAGAAAGTAAACAGCAGTCGACTGTCTGGGTGTTTCAAGATAAGCCAAATCCAACAAAAGTTGTTCGCGCACGAAGCACTTCCAAGCAAATGGTCGCCCGTTTTTTCGGAAAAACTGGACATCTCGCAACCGTACCACTAGAACAACGCAGAACAGTCAATTCTGAGTGGTACACAACCATTTGTTTGCCAGTTGTCTTCCAAGAAATCAGGAAAACCAACCGCCGAAGACGGATCACTGTTCACCACGACAATGCGAGCTCTCACACATCGGCTGCGACAACTGCATTTGTGAGCACCCAAAACATCGATTTGATGGGTCATCCGCCGTATAGTCCTGACTTGGCACCGAATGACTTCTTTTTATTCCCGTACGTAAAAAACAAACTGAGAGGTCAACGTTTTTCAACACCTGAAGAAGCGGTTGCTGCATTCAGAATGCATGTGTTGGAGATACCTCAATCAGAGTGGCAAAAGTGCTTCGACAATTGGTTCAAACGCATGCAAAAGTATATAGATCTTCATGGGGAATATTTTGAAAAACAATAAAGTGATTTTCGATGATCAATATTTGTTTTTGTTCTCTAATCCCGAAATATAAAAGGCAACCCTCGTATACGGTGTATGCAAAATAGTTCAGCTCTATATCCGCGGCTATTAATAAATAATTTTCTTATTGTACTTTTGTAAGTTAATTAAAATGCAGCATTTTAAATCGAATATTTTAGTTCAGTGAGGGCAGAACCCTCATTTATTTGGATTGATGCAAGCTTAAATTAAATTAACATAAAACCTTACAGACTATCTTCAAATCTAGAGTAGTAAATTAAGACATTATTTAAAGGAAAAAAAGGGAGAAAAAAAACAGGGTGAGGATGACTGGGCGATAGAGGAGGTAGGAGGATATGGAAGAGCGAGTGGGGGGGGGGGGGGGGTTGAAATTGTGGGTGGGGGAACTAGTTTGGTGGAAGGGGGGGAGAGGTAGGATTGCAGGGTAGAGGGGTTATTGAAGGGGGGTTTCTTCTGAGATGTCGTTTGAGAGCGGGAGTGGAGAGGTTGAAATCGAAGGATGTGGGGAAAGAGTTGGCCTGTCGTAGCATACGCGAGATGGGTTCGTTAGCGCCGTAAGAAGTGTGATGAGCGGGTACGTAAAACAGTCGAGGGTTACGTACGTTACGGGGGTTTGTATGAAATTTTAAAGTGGAGAGCAAGCTTGGGCAATTGATTGAGCCAGACAGAAGGCGATGGACAAAGATGATGTCGGCATGGATTCTGCGCTCTTCAAGTGTGTTGAGGTTGATTAGAGGGAGCCGGCTTGTGTATGGTGGTAGAGTCAGCGGATTTTCCCAGTTTAGTCCGCGGAGGGCAAAGCGCAAGAAACGACGTTGAACTCCCTCAATCCTGCGAATGTGAGACAATTGATACGGGGACCAGACCTGACTCGCATATTCGACTAGTGGCCGAACAAAAGTAGTGTGGAGTGATCGTGTTATGGTTTCCTTTTTCACTCACTTTAAATACCACACACTTTAAATAAAACACTCATTTGTTTGTTTTATATTTAAACTAATTGTTATTCTTAATTCCCATCTATGGGCACAACTTGAACCTATTAATATCGGTCCGGACACTATTTCAACTTAATTTTACGCACCACTTTTACTTAATCATTTTTGTTTCGGACATACTTTTAAAATTAACTCCGCGCACCACTTTCAGACCAACTCGGTCAAATCTCAAAAACCAACTCACTTCAAGATTTTTAACCCACTCTCAATGTCCGCTTTTTCATCGGACGAAAACTTTTCTTATCCTGCAGATAAAAGGATTTTCCTTTCGTTGTCTTTGCCAAATTTGGGATCGAAAGAGGAAACACAAAAGAACAATCAACAAAGGATCTTGCCGAAGAGCATTTACGGTCCTTTGTGTCGGTCGGCGATAAACGTACATGTAGTTCGTTTTATGGCGCGAGTTGTTTGTTTTAACTTGGTTTGGTTAAAACGGAAAAAGACGCTGATTGTGTTAATGGTTTTGGGTAACCATATTTCTAGATGATCATAAAATTGCTGGCGCACGTTTTATGATTCTCAATGATTTTGTTTGGAGAAAGACATCTGGTCCGCACATTTGGATCTTAGGGGATTTTTGTGGCAAACCTCCGGTTCGATTATCCTATCCAAGTTTTCAACGTGAGCAAATTGATCGTTTAGTTCAATTTGTTTGAAATTGAATTGATTAGAGCAAATTGAACGTTTAGTTCAATTTGTTTGGTATTGCATTAATGTGGGACCATTTGATGGATGGGGTAATGCTATGGCTTGGGGAGTGTCTCATCCTTTAAGTGGATGTTATTGTCGTGTATCGCAATTAGTGGTGGAGATTGGCTCCAAAGGGGTAAGTATTATGGGATGGGTGGTTGTGGTCGTAACAATCGGGTGACGTGGGGGTTTAGGAATTCCTTCGACCAGCGTTTGACAAACCCAAGGGTGCGTTGGCCTTAAAGATTATGTCATCAATATGTGCGGTAAATTTAAGCTCCTTGTCGCATAGGACGCCCAGGTCGCGAATCGATTCAACCGATGTTATCGGTTGGTTCAGTAAGAGATAAGAGCGTGGCTGGGTGGGGGAGCGCTTCCAAGAGAAGGTGATTGTGTGACATTTGGCGATATTAAGTTCTAGGCAATTATTTTGGCAACAAGTCGAAAAGCTGTCAAGATCCGATTGGAGAAGTGAGAAGTCTGGGGGAGAGCGGATTGTCTTGAAAACGTTGGTATCATCCGCGTAAAGCGAGATGAAGGAGTGATTGATGCAAGAGCCTATGTCGTTTATGGTTGTGATAAATAGGAGGGGGCCGAGATTACTGCCCAGGGGGAAACCTGAGGTTGGAAAAAAAGGATCGGAGAGGGCGGATCTAAATCGCACGCGGTAGGTTCGTTATTTGAGATAGGATGAGATCCACTTAATCAGCAGGGGTTCAAAATCGAGGGAAAATAACTTAAAGAGAATGAGGTTATGGGAGATTTTGTCGAAGGCCTTGCTAAAGTCGGTAGTGACTAGATCAACCTCATTGCCATTTTCTAGGGCATGGCGTGTGTGCGACGTGAATTCGACAAGGTTGGTAGTAGTGGACCTGCTGGAGAGGAAGCCGTGCTGGTTAGGAGAAATGATGGGTGTGCAGCGAAAACATAACGCATCATATAGAAGGCCTTCGAACAGTTTAGGAATGTGCGTAAGCTTAGCAATGGGACGAAATATCGTTTTTTTTTTTGCCCCTTTTTATGTATGGGGGTTATGTAAGAGGATTTCCAAATGTCAGGGAATAGACCTTGTGCAAGGGAGATTGAAGATTGAAGCGAGCGGGAGAGAGAGAGAAGAGGAACATTTTTTTAAGAGGATAGAAGGGAGTCCGTCTGGGCCGGGACTGAAATCGTCTTTCAGTTGTTCAAGTTTTTCTATAACTTAGTGTTGTTGAATGTGTAGAGGGTTGAGAGGGCCGAGGGAGAATTCAGACATGCCAGGAAAGTAGTAGGGGTTAGGCTCGAACGAGTCGTCTGTGAAGGATAGTTTGAAGAAGGACGCGAAAAGATTGGCTATGGTATGGGAGTCAGTTGTAGTAGTTGAGCCGTAGAAAAGAGAGGTGGGATAGGCATCAGATTTCCGTTTGTGGTTGATGCAGTGGTAGAAAGATTTGGGCTCGTTGATTAGGTTGAATTGAGCTTTGGGAAGTTAATTGTGGTAGAGGGAGCTGTAAAGTAAAAGTAACCGAGATAGTTGGAGTAGTCCAGGGGAGAACGCGTATTTAGGAAAGTGTTCCACAACTTATTCCTCTTGTTACGAAGGATGCAGAGTTTGCGGTTATACCAAGGGGGCGATGAGGATGATAACTTGTGCCAGGAATACGGGACATATAGGGATATGGCGTTGTAGATTTCTGTGTAGAGCGAGACTGTAGCGACCTCTACACTTATATCATTTAAGCGGAGTGTGATATTGCTGAGGAACTCATTTATGAGGCGGAAATTGACTTTTCAGAAGTTGAAAGAAAATTGGTAGGGGGGAGGTGTGCAGTGGGCTGAGTAGTCGTGGTATAAGGATAAGAGACGCGGGGGGGGGGGGGGTGGTTGTCAATAGTTGAGAGGGTGTGGAGACTAGAGACAACTGAGAAATTAAAGGGGTCTGTCGTGAACGCAGGGTCAAGTTGTCTGCCCAGATGGTTTAGGACATTGCTTACTTGGCAAAGGCTAGAGTCAGTGAGGTTGTCTATAAAGAGACATTCCTTGGGAGTAGTGGGGTTTGAGATGTTGTGGGACTTATCGTCAGACAGCGTCCATTGGAGATGGGGGAGGTTAAAATCGCCAATGACTACAATGTCGTCTTGGGAAGAACTAAGCTTAGTTAAGCGGTCGATTGCAGCAATAGCGAGTTCGTATGACTCGATAGCTTGCGAAGGCGGTATGTAGAAGCATATGATGTACAAGGACTTTAAGCATGGGGAAGTGGGGCGAGGGGTTGAGAGATTTGAACTTGAGCAAGGTTCAGAGGACAAATGGGCTGTGCTTTCATGGGCGGGGCCTAATGGATTGAGAGTGTGCGATCTATGGAAATTGGTGAATTTAGCACCTGTTTTTAGGTCAAAGAACGGAAAGGAGCTGGAGTTAGGGGCGAGATGTGATGAGGGGGGAGTGGTTAGGTTGGGCAGGGCGACATTACGAGAGTGTGCGGAAGAGGGTTTGGGATAAGGAGTGCGGTCTAGGTGAGATAAAGGACGGGAGGATCGGTTGAAACTTAGTTTGGGAGAGGGTGTGGTGGGTCGTCTTAGTGTTGGATCTAGGAGACGAGTGCGCGTGCTTCTGGGATTGAGAAACGGGGTGTGCGTAATATTTGGCTTGGGCAGGGGTTTTATAGGTCGAGTTGTAACGGGAGCGTGGGGTCCTACGAAGGATTTTGGAAGAAGAGTGAGTGTCGATCTGGGCCGGACAGTACTGTGGCGATTTGTCGCTCTTTTTGGGAGGTCATTTGATTCCAGATATTTCGAAAGTTGACGGTTAATCAGTGATTCCATTACCTTCGAGAGAATAGAAGTTAGTGCTATGGATCGGTAAGAAGAGAGAGATGATTTGTAGCCCTTTTTGGGAATTGGCTGAATGTTCGCTAACTTCCATCTACTTGTGAAATGGCCAGTAGAAGGAAGGTATTCCGCAGCGGTTTAGCGAATTAAGAATAACATTTCTTCAATAGAATTGGAGGAATGCCATCAGGATCAGAGGATTCGTTTGCGTGCATACAGTACAAAGCTGCACTGCAGACATCCACTTGACACCCCTGGATAGCTACTTTGGCTCCCGCCAAGTAGTGAATCAATGCATGCAGCGACATCCTGAGAAAGGTTGGCGCAAGGCTAATTAACTTGCCCGGAAAAACAAATTATTATGGACAATTTAACAAGTTTCGGATATGGACCGGATACCGGTGGAGAGACTTGCTAAATAAGGCCAAGACCGGATCCCGCTGATGATGATGATGGTACCACTCATATAAAACCAATAATGGCCCCATTTATCCCGAAGGTATTGGCAAATTAATAAGCTCTTCGAACATCCTCACGAAAACAACTCTGACTCTTGCCCAAATGGCACAAAATTATACTAATCGGTCACCGAAAACTCTCATGTCCTCAACTTCGAAATAGTCGCACCTACGATTGGTGTCAGAATCAGAAATGCGTGCAACCAAGTGGTTGATACCCCGAAAAAGGTTTGCAACGACAGAGTGACGAATAAACTCCTTGAATGCCCAAATTTTCGCGTCCCTTCCGGTCAATAGGAAGGGCTCTTAGTAGTAACTTCGCTTCCTCTCTTTTCCTCCATTAGTGATGGGGAGCGGGACACTAGTCACAAATCAAAGGATAAAGTTGATGTGTTCGCGAATTTATTTTCCGCGAATTCAAACCCCGAGGCTGATCTTTTGGAGCCACATATGATCGCACCGGTGCGGTCTTCGATGTTGAATTCCGCCCACATACTATTTAACGCATTTTATGTGGACTGGACTGTAAGAAGGCAACCGGCTCGGACGGAATACCAGCAATAGTCTTTAAGAGCTCCAGAACAGCCGCCGGTTCTTGGCAGGTGTTACATCTCCAGCGCCGTGCTTCCTCTTTATATCGAGGGAAGAGCGTGGAGGTTTTGATATAAGCATATATCTCCTCTTCTTTGGTTTAGTTTAAAATAATTTTATTTCATTTTCTTGATCAAATTTCATTTTAAATTCTTTTATTCTTCGAATTACTTTTATAAATTCTCAACTCAAATTAACTGATAAATCAAACTTAAAGTCAACTCTAAACTCTAACTTTAAACTGAACTGTATCAGAACTGAAACTTAACTCCACTGCTTCTCAACTTGAACTTAACTCAACTGCCAAAACTAAACTTATTTTACAATTAAAATGTCTCTCTTCTTATGCTACTTATTGTTCTAATTGGTTGTTAATTATAATGTGAACAAAACTAATTTTATCAAAGTATTCCTTTAGTCTCTGTGACTTTTAAATTTTGAATAAACTTTGAACGAAAATCAGAGTGCTATGTTTTGAATGAAAAAAGGTGCATGTTATTAAATGTGCTGTAACTGGCTTGATATAGAATATTGTGAATGTTTATGAATGGTATGTATTAAGTGAGAATGTAAGATATATAAAGAGGAAGTTTTAATGATTTGTTAGAAAAGTAATGAGATTCCGTGTTAAAGCTAATAAGGGTAGTATTCTGGAATACAATACAGACTTTTCCGCTTATTTTATGCACGGAGGACATTTTCTATCTGCTGGAAGGTAGCTCGAGTTCAGCCAATCCCACAGAAGGAGAAAAAGTGTCTTCCACACTATTACCGTCCGATAGCATTACTGTCTATGTTGTCTAAGGTGATAGCAAAGGTCATTAATGCCGAGTGTTTGGAATGCAAAGGACTTCTGAATGATCATCAATACGGATTCCGTGGAAGGCGGTCCACTGGAGACATTTTGACCATTATAACCGATAAGACTACTTATAACAAAAGACTATGCTCCGGCAACGGTAGTTGGCATGCAGTCAGTAAACTGCTGAAATCCAAACTGCTATCACGGAATATAAAGCTCCGTGTCTATAGAACCATCATCATGCCGATTGTTCTATACGGATGCGAAACATAGGCTCTCACAAAACGGGAAGAAAACAAATTCCGCGTATTCGAGAATAAAGTCCTAAGGGTATAATTGGCGGTAAATATGACGAGGAGGCAGGACAATGGAGGAAACTCCACAACCACGAATTGGAAGAGCTATACCGCAAACAATAGTGAGACTAATCAAGTCGCGAAGATTAAGATGGGCCGGGCATGTGGCGCGAATGGGCAACGATAAGACCGTGCATAGAATTCTTGACGGTAAGCCAACGGGAAAGAGACCGACAGGGTGGCCGCGACGGAGATGGGAGGACAATGTTAGGTTAGATCTTGAGGATATCGGATCAAATGGTCAAGCGTGGAAGAAGAGCGCATGGGACAGGGAACAATGGCGGAGCCGAGTCGGTGAGGTCATGAATTTCGGGTTCGGATTTATGGACATCTGCTATTGAGGGGGATGGTGAGTCAAAGGCAGTCGCATTATACAAAGGTGGTGTCGAGTATAGCTGTGGTCGGTGTAGGTGTGTGTATTTGTTCCGACTTGTAGTGTGCGTGCATTTGTGTTGCGTGTTAGCAGAAGGCCCTATGGGATGGGTCCAGGAATTCTCTATTGTACAAATAGGGCTGAAAAGCCCCCGACCTCAACGTGAAGATACCAGCACTCGTCAATAAAGCTGGTGAATGCAGTTGTGCATCTTTTGACAGTTACTCACCAACATTTCAGCCATTTGGGAGTTGTAGTTTTTATTTGACAGTCGATGTGTGTTTTTGTGAAAATGGACAAAATTGAGTATCGAGCTGTCATTAAATGTTTGTTTTTAAAAGGCAATCATCATAATCATCGGCACTACAACCGGGATCCGGTCTTAGCCTTATTTAACAAGTCTGGGGCTTGTTAAATTTTCCATAATAATTTTTTTTCCGGGCAAGGTTATTTGCCTTGCGCATTTGAAAGGCAATACGCCTACGCTAATCAAAGACGAGTTGGGCTCTGTGTATGGGCACTCCGCACCATCATTTACCACCGTGAAATTTTGGGCAACTGAATTTAAATGTGGCCGTGAGAGTTTGGGAGACGATGAACGCTCGGGACGTCCAAAAACTGCAACATCCAACGATAAAATCGCTAAAGTTCACCAAATGGTGCTGGACGACCGCCGAATTAAACTGAGCGAGATAGCAGAGCCAATGAAAACGTCCAAAGAACGGTCTTGGCCTTATTTAACAAATCTCTCCACCGGTTCCGATTTCGAGCCGATGTCATCCAGTTTGGCACTCCTGAGCTCTGTACGTCCTGGTCTACGCCATCCCGCCATCGTAGACAAGGTTTGTCGGGTTGTAGCCTTCCATACATCCTGCCACAAGCACTTTCCGGGCAGGCTCCTCTTCGCTCATTCGAGCTAGATGTCCCGCCCACCGGAGTCTACCGAAGTTAATTTTTCTTACAACATTAGCTTCAAGGTTGATTGCGTACAACTCATGATTGTAGCGTCTCCGGCCAACAATTCTCCTTAAGACCTTCCTCTCGAACGCGGCTAAGAGTTCAGAGTGCCTTTTATTTAGCACCCAAGTTTCGGATTCACACATGAGTACTGGTAAAACCATGGACTTGTACAGTAGTAGCTTGGATGTTCTGGATAAATTTCGAGATTTAAAGAGCCTTTGTTGGATTTAATCAGCCGTTCGCGTATTTCTTCTTCCATATTGTTATCGGCTGATACTATTGAACCAAGGTAGTAAAAAGATTGCACTACTTCAAATTCGTGCTCCACTACCCTGATAGTTTGACCAACGTTAGGTCTTCTCTTCGCAAAAGTTGCCACCATGTACTTAGTATTTCCCTAATGAATGTGCAGTCCCAGTTTTTGTGCTGCCGGCTCGATCTGGGTGAAGGATTCCTGTACCGCCGATTCGGTTCTACCGATGATGTCGATGTCATCTGCGTAGGCAAGTATCTAGTTGGACTTGGTGACAATAGTCCCTCTAGTTGCTACGCCAGAGTCACGGATTGCTTTCTCCAACGCCCGGTTGAAGAGTAGGCAGGCCAGACCATCCCCTTGTCGGAGTCCATTAAAGATGTTTATTGGTTTGGACAGCAATCCCACTATTTTTACTTGACTAGTTACGTTGGTCATGGTCAACCTACAAAGTCGTATCAATTTGTTCAGAATGCCGAACTCTCTCATGGCATTATATAGTTCTACCCTGGCTATGCTGTCGTATGCGGCCCTAAGTCTATAAATAGGTGATACAATGGAATATTAAATTCCAGACATTTTCTCATCGCCTGCCTAAGGGTGAATATCTGATCAATTGCTGATTTGCCTGGGATGAAGCCACACTAATATTGAGCAGTGATGACTTTAGCGTATGAGGCTATCCGGTCTTGTAGGATAGAGGAGAGTATCTTATAGGGGATACTCAGCAATGTTATACCCCTATAGTTGCCGCACATTGTGATATCCCCCTTCTTATGTATGGGGCAAATTATACCACGACGCCAATCTTCCTGCATCTCCTCTTGTTGCCATACGTGCACCACGATCTCATGAATTGCGTGATGTAACACTGTCCTTCCTTGTTTGATCAGTTCAGCTGGTATACCATCAGCTCCGGGGGCTCTATATGATTTGAGCTGTCTTATGGCTTTTAATGTTTCCTCAATGCTTGGTGGCGGCAGCATTTGGTCTTGATTTTGCATTGGTGGAGCCTCCAATTCTTCTGTAAGCTGACCATTTAGCAATTCATTGAAGTGCACTTCCCATCGCTCCAGAATGCCTTTGGTATCGGTGATCAGATTACCCTTTTTATCCTTGCAGTGAGTGCAGCGTGGTGTGTACCGCGTCATGCTACGGATTATTTGGTAAAACTTCCGCGTCTGGTGCGGACCTCGCTCTCTACTGTTTTCTATTTCACAGGCAAGTTTTTTTCCCAGACACTTTCCTTTTGTCTGAGAAGTCTTTTTTCAGTTCTTCTGAGCTCTTTGTATTTCTTCTCGCGTGCCCACGTCCTATGAGACTGCTGCATTGCCGGGTATACAGCATTCTTACGTTCAGTCGCTAGTTTGCATCATCATCATCGGCACCACAACCGGGATCCGGCCTTGGCCTTATTTAGCAAGTCCTGAGGCTTGTTAAACTTTCCATTATAATTTGTTTTTCGGGGCAAGGGTATTAGCCTTGCGTCAGAAATGGAGTTGGCAGTACTAATGACAGTATTCGGAAGGCGTGTCCATTTCTCTTTTACGTCCGGCATTCTGGCCCCATGACTTACTCTTCGTCCGTCGAGCTCGTGTTACTGGTATTCTCATTGCGCAAGGCAGCCGTATTGATTCGAACCTGGTCCACGGATGCAGTACATCTCCGTAAGGCAATCCGTGCTCGGAAAACTGTACCAACAAGGTAGAAATCCGAGTCGACGTTGGCACCTCTGTACGTTCGTACCGTCATCAGGCTCGAGGAGTGGCGGCGATCTATCAACACGTAGTCAACTTGGTTGCGAGTGGCTCCATCAGGTGATACCCAGGTGGGTTTGTGGATATCTTTACACGGAAACCTGGTACTCGCAACGACCAAGGTTTTTGGTGCTGCCAGTTCGATGGGTCGTAGGCCATTGTCATTACTGTTCTCATGCAAACTATGGGAACCTGCACAGTGCCTGAAAATCGGCTCCCGACCTATTTTCGCATTCAAATCACCAAGAACGATTTTTACATCGTATCTTGGGCAGGCATTGACGGCCCGTTCGACGTTCTCGTAGTATTCTTCTTTTTCGTCGTCGGGTGACTCCTCTGTAGGTCCGTGAACGTTTATGAGACTTATGTTCCTAAACTTGCCTGGCACGCGAAGAGTGCATAGCCTTTCGTTTATTGCATTACAGCCGATAATGGCATGCTTCAGTTTTTGGCTGACTAGAAAGTTTACCCCGAGCACATGGTGTTTTGCATGACAGCTGTAACAAATGTTATACTCCTTTCTTTGAATAACACCACTCCCCGCCCATCGTATTTCTTGTAATGCTGTTATGTCAGCCTTATATTAGGACGGGGCATCGGGTAGCTGCTGTGCAGCTCGACCTCTGTATAGTGAGCGGACGTTCCATGAAAAAATTTTCAAATCGTGTAGCCATTTTTGTTTCCGTGGCCGTCGTCGTGTACCCGGTCCACATCAGAGTCTTGTTAAAGTTTTCTAAAATAATTTATTTTTACGGGCAAGGTTATTAGCCCTGGGCCAACCATTCTCAGGATGTCGCTGCATGCATTGGTTCACTACTTGGGGGGTGCCAAAATAGCTATCCAGGGATGTCACGTGGAGACTGCATGTCAACTTGGATTGAACAGGGACAAGGATCGTCCTGGCCTTCGCCGGGTTGAAAGCAATCAGAGACTTTGCCCTGTGTGTTCTCTTCCACCCCCGCCCCCAAAGAACGTGCTTGTCACATATTAAATCAAGATTTAGCCATGAGAAAGCAGTCCGTGCGTTGCGTGCCGCGTTTGCTCACGTTAGAGGTGTTCGAATGAACATGTCCAACGCTCTGTTGGCGCAGTTTAGACGCAATACTCGTAAATCAGAGTTTTGGCGCCGATTAATTACTGTCGATGAAACTTGGATACACCATTATACGCCCGAAACAAAAATACAGTCAAAACAGTGGACAGCAAAGAGGGAATCGGCTCCAAAAAAAAGCCAATAACTGTTTTTTCCGCTGGGAAAGAGATGGCGACTGTTTTTTTTTTTGGGATAGTCATGGAGTTATCTTAATCGATTATCTTCAAAAAGGAAAAACCATTACAGGAGCATACCACGCTTTATTACTTGACCAACTGACGGCAGAAATTGTGGAAGACCTGCCACATTTGCAGAAAAAGAAAATCCTGTTTCACCAAAACAACGCGCCGTCTCACACCTCAGCGGTTATCATGGCGAAAATCCACCAATTACGGTTTCAACTGCTTGACCACCCGCCTTACTCACCAGATCTAGCACCAAGCGAGTTCTCTTTGTTCCCTAATCTAAAAATTGCACTCGGAGGACAGAGATTTTCGTCAAATGAGGAGGTAGTCACCTTCGGGAACAGTTATTTTGCAGAGAAAAACGCCGAGTACTATTTGGATGGGTTAGAGAGACGAGAGCATCGCTGGGAGAAGTGTGTAGAGTTACAAGGAGACTACGTAGAAAAATAAAAATACATTTTAAGAAAAAATGTCGCTTATCTTTGTTAAGTCGGAAAATTTTCAGGCCACCCATGTATTTCTCCAAGGCATTTTACCGCGTCTGGCACGGGGCATTGGTGAGCAAACTTCGTTCATACGGACTTACCCAGCAGCTTTGCGACTGGATAGGAAAGCTTCCGCGAAAATCGATCGATCCGGGTTGTTGTAGACGGCGAGTCTTCGGATCTGTATACTGTTAACTTCGGGATTCCCCAAGGTTCTATTTCGGCTCCAACCTTGTTCTTGCTTCACATAAATGATTTGGGGGGTAAAATGTAGGTGTGCCGGCACGGGTACGGGTTCACTAATATCCCCAACGCGTTGACTGAATAAAACACTGTCCATAAATAATCAAAGAAACACCGGGATATTGTTTTGTATAAATGTTTTATTTTTTATTTTTAATCCTTCCTTTTTTGTTTAACAGCGATTAATGTTTTTAATTAGTTATGTAGTAAATTTTAACGTTAACGTATTATAAAAACAGAAGATGTATCAAGCCGCGAATACAAATCTTACATATAATTCACAACACGCTTTCTCGGCTACACTTGACTCGTTTTTCGTGCGCACTCGACTTAGGTTAAAACAAGACTGCTGTACTCAACTTTCAGCTAGGGGTGAGTTTTCTTTCTCGAGAGAAACGTGAAGTTTCTCTTTGTGGTGACCAATTGGAGAGGATCCCGCTGGATTGATCTTAGCTAGTGTGCTGGTTGATCCATTGTTTAATGATGCTAGGAGGTCATGGGTAAACCAAACTGAGAAAAGGCAATAGAACAAAGGGGCATCATAGGAGACGTGCATGCAGTTGTGTAAATAGTCTGCATGCCATTAGGAAAACTGGTGCTAGAAGCAAATTAGATACTTTTTTTTTCTACACTAACGCGCGCACAAAAGGGGATTTTGAAGTACTCTTAAATGTCAGAGCACAGTGCGAGCGGATGGAGAGGAAGTGGATGAGGAAAGGAGGTGTCGATGTATATTGGTCTTGATTGTCTGGACATCACAACGGCCAGGAAACACACGATCAGGCAGAACATTCCACATTCGTGTGGTTCGGCTAAAGAATGACTCTCTATGTTTATTTCTGCGCCTAAATTCCACTTTCA
The DNA here is from genome assembly GCA_963931805.1 of Microdon myrmicae. Classification (NCBI taxonomy): domain Eukaryota; kingdom Metazoa; phylum Arthropoda; class Insecta; order Diptera; family Syrphidae; genus Microdon; species Microdon myrmicae. The sequence continues at coordinate 27,239,809 of OZ007496.1, forward strand.
ATGTGAACTGATGCGCATTCACAGATTGACGAGTATCGCGGGAAAATGTCTGAAGGGGCGGAACACATTCAGCAAGTTCAGTTGAGCAACGACCGTGGTAATACCTATAGAAAAGAGATAGGTATAATACGTTGCGCCTGTGTTCTAAGGATGGAATTGATCGACTTACGGCTGGGTCCCCAATAAGTTTCACTGCTCGTTTTTGCATCCTGTCGAGCACGTGTAGTGAAGTTTTGGCTGCGCCTGGCCAAATATGGGAGTTGAACTCCATTTTTGGACGAATATACGCTTTGTAAATACTGGCCAGGTTGGATGGAGTGAAGTATCTTTTGCATCTCTTAAGGAACCCCATACATTTGGCTGCACTTTTCGCAGCATCAAATATGCGGTCATTCCAGTTAAGAGTCGAATTAATTCGAGTGCCGAGGATTGATAATTCCTTGGCTTCGTCGATGCAAGTGCCGTTCATAGACAGTATATTTACTTTGGGGGTCGCCTTTGACGACAAAAGGCAGCACTAAGTTTTTAGGGCATTGAATTCTACTCGGTTAGATAATCGCCACTAATATATCTTGTTGAGGTCTGAATTCAATGTATCAAGCATAAGTTGCTGGTTGGTAGTGACGTTCGAAGTGTTTGTACGGGAGTGTTCGTATGAGTATGTGTACTTACACAATGTTGATTGTGCTCGGTATCTATGCTGGTGGAAAGGGTCGAATTCTTTGTGTGTATATTTACACGCTGGAGAATTCAGTTTTTGGCGGCTAGACGCGAGATGCGTAAACTGCTTTTGTCGGTTGGACAAAAGGCTGCCGTGAATGTGGATAAGCCAGGAAAATCTGCTGCGTACGTGTGTGGCAGGGTACGCTGGCTGACATGGGCGCCAATAAGGTTTCCTAATTATAATGATTGCACGCGTGTTGAAGAATTCTTTTCAGGGAATTTTTTGGTGATGTATTAAATGCATGAAATGATGCCCTTGGGGTTGGAATTGAGTGCAGGTGACTGCGAGTTCACAAAAGGAGTTGGGGTTGGAATTATGGGTGGTTCTCAGCGCAGTGTTAAAGAACCCCCACAGACTCTTTCAATCGGGATCTGGATAAGGTCCTGTAGTGAGGAAACGCCAATCTCGTCGACTTCAATGCAACGAAGACACAGTATACAACATTCACAAAGAAAAGTGGATCATCGGGTCCACAACGGATGATGAATGGACACGCCCTTGAAGTTAGAGAACGCATAAACTTACTCCACGTCCTAGTCTGTGGGAATGTATTGTGACATGAACACGCAACGAATGTCGCCAGGTCCGCCTCTAGAAATTTGAGTTATTTTTTTAAAGCTAACACTTTTTCTCCGGTATACATACCAATTACACCCGCGCTCGAATATTGCTGTCATGTTTGGAGCTCTGCTCTTAAGCATACCCTCGACCTGCTTGAGAGCATACATAGACAAGTGATCTGCCTAATCAGGGACACGGCGCCGACCTCGGGACTACAGTCGCTTTCACATCGAAGACGCGTAGCTGACCCCTGTCTGTTTTACAGATGTTATCACGGATACTATTCTTCAGAGATTCTTGGTATTGTTCCACGCAATTCGGTTTATATGGGATCCAAGAGACAATCCGACGGATTACACCGCTTGGCAGTTCATCTCCCAACGACGCAAACACCTCAGCATCAGAACTCGTTCCGTTACAAAGCGGGAAGCTCTGGAATTCCCTCCCCGCGCGGGTGTTTCCGGAGCGTTACAACCACCAACTGTTCAAAAAGAACTGCAACAGTCATTTGGTGTCATCTCGGGGCGCCGACTCGGCGCTATAGGGTCGCCTCTACCGAGAAAAGTGTAATAAAAAAAGCCTATAATTTACAATCTAAGAAAAAAACGGAAATAAAAAATGGTCGAAAAATGAAAAAAAAAAAAAAAAAACGGTCGAGTTAACACAACTGAGCGACTGTTTTCAATATATAGCGTCAGCGTTTCGGAGCGAAGCATTTCATGGTTAAAATTCTACTGAATTGGCGTTTCAAAAACATGCCTACTCAAGTCAATCGGTTGATAAATGTTAAAGTTATTCAATGTTTACATACCGACATAAAGGATGCCGCAGCCTACATCACAAATTAAGAGAACGGCCATACGTCATAGCATCGCGTACTCTGTAAATTTTACTTACTACATGCAATTCTCAATACGCAGCATGAAGAACACCCAAAAATAAAAATGAAGAGTCGTGGAAACGAATTAAGATGAATAACAGAAGATAGTAATTTCATCTGCTGGCGTCACAAAACAATGACGTCACCAATGACGCCATCTCGTGCTCGATACCAGAAATGAAGCAATTGAAAAATTGAATACAAATTTATTTGTTACTGAGAATACGGTACAACGCATCAATTACAAAATTTACGTTACAAGAAAGGACAAATTATTAACGGAACTGAATATAAATGAGAATGACTACAAACACGATTAGAACAACAGGTATCTTCCACTTCAGTTGATATTTGTTATCGACGGCCCGAAGGAACCTTCGGAATGATTCCTGTAAGGAATAATTTTCACTTTGTCTGGTGCTGCGTCTGCCAGCGATTTGCTTCTGTACTCCTCCTCTGTGCGTTTCATGCCTAATTGGGACATTTTTAATAGTCTCGTCCCCCCTGCTGAATGAGTCCGATTTGAGGCGTTCCAGTTTTCTGGCGAATTCACTTAAATACGGTGTATCTGACGGATTTAGGGCTTCCTCTTCTTCATCGTACACAGTCGTACGTCGATGTTGCGGTTCATAAGAAGGCATTCCGTGGTTGGTTTGGACTACACGACGCGTACTCGTCGATCCTATTGTAGATCCCAATGTTGAAAAATCCGAATCAAGATTACTGTAGCGCAAGGAGCTAAGTGATGGATACAACTGAGGTTCTGGATTGATAGACGTTCGAGTTGTGGTGCTTGTACGGAACGCCGAGGTCGAGATTCTGCTTGGCTCAACTTGTATCGGTCTTTCTTGGGGTATTACTGTCGGTTTGGGCAGTGGTATTTCTTTTGCAAACCCGTCGTCGAATTCGACTTCGACTTCAAGAGTGCGTGGAACTGATCGTTCTTGACTGTACGATGTAGTCAAAACTCCAGTTTTGGAAAGAGATACTGAACGACGGGCCCGTGGGATTATGTATTCCTGTGTGTCGCTTTCGGCTGTATCGACCACAATCACATCATCGTCTTCATCTTCGTCCTCTTCTTCAAGGACCACAGCCTTTCTTTTCGAGGCCGCTTCTACTTTACTTGGTTGAATTTGTTCATTAACCGATCGGCTTGATTTTCTACGTTTAGTTATCGCGGTTGGCTTTCTTTGAGGTACTTCGGGCACCGAGGATGCTCTTGATGTAGTCGATGGCTCTTTTGCCGCTACTACTGGTATCGCCCGGACCGGAACGGGTGCTTCAATATTCCCAATTTCAGTATTGGCAATTGTGCGGCGTGTTAGTCGAGTTGGTTCCCGTTTCACTCCTTCGTCCACTTGAGGAACAACCGCATCGGCAACAGGAATTTTACTAACGTGGACTGTTTCTCGGCGATTCTTTTTTTTTTCTGTTGTTTCCCCTGAAATTGCTGCACGTAATTTACGAATAAGCAATTTGCGACTGGTGTCCGTAATCGGTACATTAGGTAGTCCGTATTCGAGACACTTTTTCCTTAACGACGCATTGTCCAAGGTCTCTAAGTTGTCGTCAGCCATTGGATGAGATTTCTGGAAACGAAATATTTCTAATTACACCACTTCTTTTGTAATTTGGTATTTACTCACGTTCGAAGGGGAGTTAAATGCAAGTTGATATTATAAATATATTTATTGTACTAATTAGGCGGAAAAATCTCGCTTCCCGTCCGTTACCAGCAATTTCGCCAAATCTTTTCGTTTGCGCGTTGGCTTGTGACAATTTCCAGTATTTTGAATTCCGTGAGTCACGCACAGTTTGGACAGCACTGACATAATGTCAGTGTTCAATCGGTGTGTGTTGCTTAATGTCACACGGAAATTTATAACTTTGGTTTGTTTTACTTTTAAATAAAATTTATTATAAAATACAACACAATAAACGCACTTAAGTTATTCATATTATACAATGTAATTAATAATTAAAATGCAATTATCATCATTGGCACCACAACCGGGATCTGGTCTTGGCCTTATTTAGCAAGTCCTGAGGCTTGTTAAATTTTCCACAATAATTTGTTTTTCCGGGCAAGGTTATTGGAATGCAATTATCATCACCATCGGCACTACAACCGAGATCCGGTCTTGGCCTTATTTAGCAAATCTCTCCACTCGTATCCGGTCCTTATCCGAGACTAGTTAAATTTTTCATAATAATTTGTTTTTCCGGGCAAGGTTATTAGCCTTGCGCCACAGAATACAATTATGCCGCTAAACAATTCGCAGTTTTCTTAGTGTAGAGATATCTGTGAATATTTTGTGGCATAACGTATTTACTTAATTGCAAATTAATATCTATTACACAGAAACATATTTAATTTTAATTTTAATTTAATTTTTGCAACATCTTTTATTTCCTTTTTTTTCGTAGGTTCTAAATTATAGGTTAGACAGAAAATGCTTAAATTCTAGTTCAATTGCCCCATATTATGAATTATCGGTCCTACGCGGGCGCTCTAAGCTAAACGTAATGTGTTTATTATCGAACTAGGTTTATTACAGGGGCGAGGGCCCGACGCTGCCCGTGTTGGATGGGTCGGGCATTGTAATTGATTATCGTTACAATTTATTAATTGTATTTCACGAACTTTTACTTACAATAATTCGAAAGTGTTCTTGTGTGAAGGTCGCAATGTAAATTAAGCAATCCGCATCATATAAAACCTAATACAAAAACGTACTTTTTCCACCAATCAAACTAAGTGAAAAAGAAGTGCAGACGTCTTCTCGAATCCCTGTTCGGGTAACGAATTCCGAGAGGTGATGGATCGTTCATTCCCGCTATGGTCCTACAACCGTGCTCGAATGCGAACTAAAACGCTCATCGATTGGAAAGCTCAAACAGGGTAGTTGTACGAACGAAGAGAGTGTGTTACGTAGTAACTCCCCCACCACATTCATCCCACCGAGGAAACATAAAATATAAAACATTTATACAAACAGCAAGGGGGGGGGGGGGTGAACATACGGGGCAAAGTCACCGATTGCTTTCAATTCGGCGAAGTCCAGGACGATCCTTGTCCCTGTTCAATTCAAGTTGACATGCAGTCTCCACGTGACAACCCAAGTAGTGAACCTAGGGTGGGCCTGTGGGGGTTCTCTATACCACATGGAGAACCAACCCACAATTCCAACCAATTTTGACCGCTACCAGCGCGTCCCCATAACCCAAACGGGCAATAGCATAGACCTCCCAATATTCAATAGCATCCGTCCCCAAATCTACAATTGCATACATCCCCAAACTTACCGCGAATCCATTTCTCAAGCTGTAATAAAATGCATATTCAAATTTACAACGGAATACTAATCATCTCCTCCAACTACATCACACCGCATATAATTTTTCCCAAAAACCACTTCGGTTAATTTCCTATTTAAATTATATTCCTTGCTTGCAACCAAGCAGCTCTAATTTCCCCCCGAAAAACATTCCGGCTCACTTCCTGCTTAAACTATCTTCACGCTTGTAACCAAGCAACATTTAGTTTCCCCGAAAATCATTTCGGCTCCCATCCTACTCAATACCAATTCTCCTTATTGGCAAGTCACCAGCACGATGAGTTGCATTACCGCGAAACAACCATCGCAATGATCAAGACCCTCCGAAACCAATTTCGCGGTACACACAACCAAAGAATCCAATCCAGCCCGTACGGCAGGAATTCCGGAAACAAACTCCCCATGCAGACATAGCAACCCTTCTTCGTGTTCCTAGTAAGTGGCAGTGAGCTTACTTCGCTATGACTCAACTGCCACGACACCCTGAATGGATTCTCCCCTCCATAATTATTAGTCGCTTCGCAAGCGCCGCCGCGCGCACACGCGCCAAGAGCAGTCGCCCTTCGGCAACCGCGGCGCGTGCACGCAAGTGTTAGCGCAGGAGTTAGCCTCCCATCCCCCGGCGTCCGTATTCAGCCAGTCGCTCTACTACCACCAATCGCGTCGCGCCACACTAAGTCGCTAATCATCCACCATACGGTGCACGGCTAACCAAGTCCCCCTCGCGACCGACGCCCGAACAGCAGTTAAAGCGCGAGTTAAACGTGCGTTGCCTCCCTCGACTGTCCCCGTCCTACCTACGTAGTTACGTGCCGGGCAAATTTGTGTACCGAGTGTTAGCGTAATACCAAGGCTTATACTTACAATAGAACGATCAACCTGTCTCGCCACTAACGATTTATTGTTACCTCATATTATAAAGAATGTCAAATACAAAAGTGACCCTGTGTAAGACCTATATTAAGAACCGTCGGCGGGGAGAGATTTGTCGTGTAATAATTACGAATGATACGGCGAAAAGCCGATTTGCCCATACCCCATATTATAAACAACATTAAGTACAAAAGTGACCCCGTATAAAACCTGTGCTAAGAACCTTGCTCGGAAAAACGGATTATTATGAACAATCTAACAAGTCTCGGATATGGGCCAGATACATGACGACGGGTAAACGATTTGAGCATTTTTTCGTGTAACGTCTGCTCACTATACAGAGGTCAAGATACGCAACAACTAGCCGATGCCCTGATCGAATATAAGGCTGACATAACACCATTAGAAGAAATAAGATGAATGGGGAGTGGTGTAATCAAAAAAAAGAGCCGGGTATGACATTTATTTTATCTGTCATGCAAAACACCATCTGGCTGGGGTGGACTTTCTAGTCAGCCAAAAACTGAAGCCTGCCATTACCGACTTTAATGCAATGGGCGAAAGACTATGCACTCCTCCCGTGCGAGACAATTTTAAGAACATAAGCCTCATAACCGTTCACGGACCTACAGAGGAGTCCCCTGACAACGAAAAAGAAGAATTCTTCCAGAACGTCGAACGGGCTCTCAATGCCTGCCGATGTGAAAATCGTCCATGGTCATTTGAATTCGAAAATAGGTCGGGAGCTGATTTTCAGGCATTGCGCAGGTTCCCATAGTTCGTATGAGAACACTAATGACAATGGACTACGAGTCATCGAAATGCCAGCATCAAAGAACTTGATCGTTGCGAGTACCAGGTTTCCGTGTAAAGACATCCACAAAGCCTGGGTAACACCCGATGGAGCCACTCGCAACCAAATTGACTACCTGTTGATAGATCGCTGCCACTCCTCGAACCCGATGATGGTGCGAACGTACCGAGCTGCCAACGTCGGCTCGGATCACTATCTTGTTTTTTTTATTGTTTTTTATTAGACTTTTCTCGGGAGAGGCGAACCTATAGCGCCGAGTGGGCGCCCCGAGATGCCACCAAATGACTGTTGCAGTTCTTTTTGAACAGTTGCAGGTTGTAACGCTCCGGGAACACTCGCGTGGGAAGAGAGTTCCACAGCGTCCCCACTCTGTGACGGAACGAGTTCTGATGCAGGGATGTTCGCGCCATCGGGAGATGAACCGCAAACTGGTGCGATCCGTCGGATTGTCCTGTGGATCGCACATAAGCCGAGTTGCGCGGAACAATACCACGAATCTCCGAAGAACAGTACCCGTGATAATATCTGTAAAACAGACAGAGGCCGGCTACGCGCCTTCGATGTGATAGTGGTTGTAGTCCCGATGTCAGCATCGAGTCCCCGACCAGGCGGTTCGCTCGTCTCTGTATGCTCTCAAGTAGGTCGAGGGTATGTTTAGGAGAGCGCGGGTCTAATTTGGGATTTATATAGGAGGAGAAGTTGGGCCTGACTAAAATATTTCTTGGCTCTAAAAAGATAACTCAGTTTTCCTGAGGCGGACCTTGCGTGGCTCGACACGTGTTTATGCCATGATACATTCCCACAGACCGTGACGCCGAGCAATTTCAAGCTTTCCCCAGCTTCGAGGGGCCGGCCATTCATCATCAGCTGTGGAACCGAAGATCCACCTTTCTTTGTGAATGTTGTATATTGTGTCTTCGCTGCATTGAAGTCAACGAGATTGGCCCATCCCCACGGTAGGACCTTATCTAGATCCTGGTACAGAGAGTCAATCTGTCTACATCTCAGCTGATGCGACGCAGAAGCACCAATCGGCCGAACACTCGAAAAGGAGGAAACCAGCGTACTATCATCCGCAAAACTGAACACTTTGTTATCCGTTGTCTCCAGCAAATCATTTATGTAGAGCAAAAACAAGGTTGGAGTCAAAATAGAACCTTGAGGCACCCCCGAATTAACAGGATACACATCCGAACACTCGCCGTTAACAACAACCCGGATCGATCAATTTTCAGGGAAGCTTGTGGGGGTTCTCTATACCACATGGAGAACCAACCCACAATGCCAACCAATCTTGACCGCTAACAGCGCGTCACTTTAATCCAACTCCCCATGCAAAATCTGCATTTGCATACATCCCATACTTACCAAGAACTCATCTCCCAATCTACAATAAAAAAACATTTTCCAAACTCCCAACAGAATATAATTCAACAGAATATATTCTAATCATCCCCGTATTCATTTTCCCAAAATTGCTTCAATCCCTTACTGAATTCTCATTCCCTCTTTGCGACCAAGCAATCACAATTTCCCCGAAATTAATATGCCTTAATAAAACGTATATTCCAACCTACGACAAACATTAGCCATCTCCCTCAATTACATCTGTTACGTACGTCGGCCACCACCATCATTTAATAATTTTAAATTTTAAATTTTAATTTTAAATTTACATTTAATAATAATAATAATAATTGAATTTAATACTTTGTTTCAACATAGTATGATGGTAAGGTGGTGGAAGAATTGCATGATCCTGAAGTGAGTTTCTGAACCCACCCTGATTCGGGTGTGGATCGTGCAGTTCTTCGAGTTCGAATTTGTTTTTCGAAGTGGACGTGAATGGAGAGCGAAATGAGAGAGACAGGAGGATGTTGAGTTCGGTTTGTTTTGGTTCCGTTGTTGACTGTTCTTTTTGGATACAGTTTCTTTTGCAACTCAGACCCCGTTGATCGATTTTTTGGGAAGAAGAGAAGAAGCCCGTGCCTAGTTTGGTTAAGATTCAAAGTAAAGTAAAAGAATTGAAAATAATAAATAATCATTTTTGTAACGTGATGTAAGAAGAAGCCCGTGCCTAGTTTGGTTAAGATTCAAAGTAAAGTAAAAGAATTGAAAATAATAAATAATCATTTTTGTAACGTGAATTGGTATATAATTTGACTGCGGAACTTCGGGGATATCTGAGTGGAGTGTGCACAGTTTCCAGAACCAAGGGTCGCCTGGTACCAGCCCTGGGTAATTTCCTCGAGCAGGAACCACGACCGCCTGCTGATCCGGAGTACGAGGAGTTGAGGACCAGCGCTGGGAGAGCTGCTGAGCGAGTTCACCAAAACTACAGGTATCAATTGATTTACTATTAATTTTCTGTGGCAAAAAGAAAGAAAAACCAAACGTCACAAACTGGCGCTGCGGACAGGATTTGAGGAAGCCTGAGTCAAACTCGTAAGTGCTTGAAAAGCCCAAATCCAGGAGAAACCTGTGCATCTCAAGTCGCAGGACACATCACAAACTGACTGGACAGACCTTCCGGACGGACCGCGGCAGGTTTGCTGCTTTGGCTTAGCGGCTCAGTGAGGCGATCGGAGTTGTGTGTCTGCACAGAATAGTCGATACAGGTGCATATAGAAAAATATTGAGCTGCGAGGTCGCTGTGGATGAAGAGTGCGTCTCCAAAGGTTATGGTTTTGTTCATTTTCGAAACGGAAGAGACAGCCAACGTATCAATTGGAGTGAAATTGCGGAGTTGCAGACAGAGCTGAAACCTATTTGTATATATATGTAGTTAAGTTTTTTCTCTCTTTTCGTTATTCTTGAAAATTGATTGGTGCTTTTATTTATTTATTTATTTATTCTTATTGTTGAATGGAAAACCTGTATGTTAATGACTGCAGAATTGTTTTGGTTTTAGCCTTAAGCTGATACTTTGATGTTGTTTATTGATTGTAAATTATTGCTTTTGATTTATTTATTTATCAACTAGTTTTTGGCTTGATCGATCTCTAAATTTTTGTTTGTAAATTATTGCTTTTGATTTATTTATTTATCAACTGGTTTTTGGCTTGATCGATCTCTAAATTTTTGTTTGTAAATTATTGCTTTTGATTTATTTATTTATCAACTAGTTTTTGGCTTGATCGACCTCTAAATTTTTGTTTGGAGCAGGTATTTTTCGGCTTCGGGTTTGGATTTCGTTTGTTTTTTTTGTTGTGTTACAAAAGTGACCCAAAAGTGGTCATTATATGTGCATACCCCTTTCTCTCTCTCCAATTCTCGCCCACTGAGGACTGCGTTTGTTAATAGAGTAGTGTTTTTGTTTGTTTATTGTGCCCGACGGGTGTAGTGTGTGTTTCTTTTTCTTGTTGCAAGACCGTTTGTTTTGTAGATTAGTGCACCGTTTTTCAGTCCCAAACATTGGTGAATTTTTAATTACGGGCTGACCTCCTCTGATGTTCCGGGTTTCCTTGTTACGCATCAGGCCCCTATAGTGATTGCGAGGGAGGAAGGTTCGTCGGCGTCTTGTTGTATATTGGGAGCGTGTTTGTTTTTGTTTTTCGCACCCCTTCTGTTGGTGGATACTGTCGGCGACGAGGTTGTTTTTTCTTTTCTCCGCGGGGTATCCGGGATTAGCTTTGGTGTAGGTGACCTTGAGATCTAGTTAGACGGCCGGCAGATGCAGACAAGGCAGCGTCAAAGAGATGTCCGAGAGGGCACCCCTGCCCGGGCACGACCCCAGGCATTTCCCGAGCCGCCGGTTGACGAGGTGGATCCGGAGGCATTCCACGATTCGCGGGACGAGTTTGTGGACGAACGATCGCCAACGCGTCCCCCTCCCACCGTCGGTAAACAGCCTGTCGGGAGCATGGAGGACACGCCGATGCCCTCGTATTTTAAACTGGGCCCACAACCATGTCCTGTACGGACCATGCTGGGCACAGATAGGGTTTTCGACCTTGTGTCGAAGGCGGTCCCCATGTTTTCGGGACAGGAGGGACCGGATACGGCCGAGAGACTCTCTGCGTTTCTCAAGGGCTGTAGAAGGACCTTGGATGGGCTGGCGGTGGAGGAGGAACATACCTTCCTCCGGTGGCTGCCCTCTAGGCTGAGCGGCGAGGCCTATCGGATGTTCGAGGAGAGACCACCCACGACATTCCTTGAAGCGGAACAGCGCCTTAGAGAGGCCTACGAGCCCCGGGTGTCGTATGAGGAGTTGTGTGCACAACTTTCCAAAATGCGACAACTTCCTTCCGAGGATGCCACAGGCTTTGTTTCCCGAGTGAAGCGGGCCGTGGTACGGTGCGAGGAGGCAGCTGAGCGCTTTTATGGTCGCCAGGGTAGGTCCGTCTTCGCCAGCCAGCTTGAGGGCATGGCCAAACCGGTGTTGGTAAGGGGTCTGAGGGAGGAAGGATTAAAGCACTTCCTCCTCACGTTGGGTAATGTCCCTTTTCGTAGCCTGGTGGACCACCTGACCGGGTTTGAGCGAGCTCGAAAGGAAATGTTGAGGCAGGACGACCTGTTTGTAGATGCGCGGCCCGGAATCGCCGAGCGAGCGTCGGAGACATTGGAGTTAGGACCGGGAAGTTGCTCGACCTTTTTGGAAAGTTCGTCCTCCACTTCTAGGGATTACGCCGCGGCGCCGGCGCCGGTTTTATCGAACTTAAATCCCCGGGCGGTGTCATTCGTGTTGCCGGCCGAAGAGCCTGATAGTCGTCGACGGGGGGAGGATGGTTTCGTTCGGGAGCAGTCGTGCGGGCCTCTCAATTATAGACGGGATTCTGGTGCCTATGCTCCGGCCTCCTCTGGCGAGGGAGCGTGGTCAAATACCGTGTCTTCCTCGAGTCGGAGTGAAGGGTCGCAGGGTTTGGCTCAAGGGGCGTATGTGCCTGGAGATCGATCGGGTCGGGACAATCCGTTCAGGGATTCGGTTGGCCGATCGGCGCACCCCCTGGAATCCCAGACAATATGCAATTTTTGCAATCTGAGGGGTCACGTGTACGACGAGTGTCTACAAAGACGAAACACTCCCTTCTGTCGCGAGTGTTGGCGGTATGGCCACGATATAGTGGACTGCCCGGATCGCCCGACGAGGACGCGCGGACCCCAAACCACATACAGGGGTAGAGGTCAGCAGGGCGGATTCGCACGACAGGAACCGCCTTATCAGCGACCACAGTTTCAGCGGAGAGCCCTACCAGAGCCGCAGCCCCCGTCTACGGGCGGCGGGCCGGCGACATCAGGCCCCAGAGTATTCAGCGTCCGGTGCTGTTGCGAGTTTTGTGGCCGACAGGGTCATAGCTTGCGCGGGTGCGAATACAGGCAAAGGTGGGAAAAACAACAGCATTCCCAGGGTTCTCCCCATAAGCGGCACGCCGGAACAGAACCTGTTGCGAGCCGAGAACAAGACACCCGTGTGGAGACTGGGGCGGGCGCGAGAAATAGGCGCAGAGGGCGTCGGAGGCGGCGTCGGCGAAATCGAAGCGCCGGTAATGATAGCGCGGAAAGTAGGGATTCTCGGAAGGTGGATGGAGATGATGGGCGACGGCTGTCCGTGTCGAGCGGTGGCGGTAGGCGACCCGACTCCATGGACTCAAAATCCTCAAAGACGGATGCGAGACATGATGCCGCATCAGGCAGCGCGGGGAGCCGGGAATGGCAGCCCCGGCGCATTGGGCCCAAAGTGGGCAGAAAGAATAGCTCCGGTTCCGCTAGTTCGGAGTCCAGTGGGACTCCCGAGCGGAATATTCCTGAACGGAGGAGCGGAACATTGTGCGAGTTTTGCGGTCGACACACTCACAAGGCGGCAGAGTGTCGACATAAAGCAAAATGGGAGAGTTCGGGAAACTCCCCAAGGTCGGGTCGGCAAGATCCTACCCGACCGCACTAGAAACGAAAACCAGCTCCAGCTGTTCTCAGTTTTCGCCGACTCGAGTCCCGATTGTCGCTCTCCTTCTAGACATTGGCCGTAGGAACCCTACGCGCCTAATCGTGGACACCGGCGCTGAGATCAGCCCGTTGAAGCTGAAGGCACTCCATCCTAGATTTGGCATGGATGTGCATAAATCTACAACGCTCCAAGCGCTGTTTGTCAAAGGCAAGTCGAGGGGATGCTGCACTGGGAGTTTCAAGTTGCACCATGAGATTCCCTGCAGTTTCCAAATAGTAGACTCCTTGCCGGGTTTGGAGGAAGACGGATTGTTGGGGTACGACTTCCTGTCTCGGAATTGTAAGGTAGACGGGCCGGGTGGTTGTTTGGTTTTTCCCCGAACGACCGTAAATCCCGTGCCATTCTCCATTCAATTTGTCAACTATGGGACGGGAAGGGTTGAGCGTGTGGCAGCCAAACGGGGAGACGTGCCAAAGGGACCTGTTAAGGTCGATACTGCGGCAGGTACTCGCCCGGAGACCCTACCCATACAGGGGAGGGCTGCGAAAAGCTGTTCAACCACGTACTACCCACGGGGTCATCCGGATGAACCCCGAACAGCGGACGTTGGTAATATAGTTATAGACAACGTTCTATATAAACGAACAAATAAGGGAAGGATAAGCCTTCCTATAACTTGGAGCCCCTGATCCTAGCTGGCCAGACTCTGGTTACCCTCCGGAATCTTCGTCCTTGTAAAGGACCTTCGTCGAGGGATACCATCTTGAGAGTCTGACGAAAAGTCTTTAAGGCCAGGCCTAATGCTGCAGGCGCAGTCCCAGCGAAGACTGCAGAGGCAAACCCCAGTGCTGGGGGTTAGATCGCATATATGAAAGTGCGAAAGCGCACTATAATGTCGGGTGATGGTAGGTTTTGCCGCCGAAACGGAAAACCCCCGATCTACCCACCCATGGACCGGGGCAAGTACCGAGTCCAAAAGAGGAGGACTAAATTAAATATATAGGAGCGGGACGTTTTCGCCGGCCGGGTGACATTTTGGAGTGGTTGAACGAGAGGGGATCACCTCGCCTTGGCGGGGGAGTCCTAACCGGATCGTGTGGGCGGTCGAGCTTTTGGTCGGACCATCGGATTGGGTGTCGGACCCGCCGCGGACGTTTGTGTTGTCCTTGGTTTTGTGGAGTGCTTGTCTATTGTTCCCCCTCTTACATTAATACCTACTAGTTAATTTATTTATTTATTTATTTATTTTTACTAACCCTAGTATATAGGTAGCCTAAAACGTACTAACATTAACCTCTAAGCATGTAGACTAATTTATTTATTTAGTTATTTATTTATTTGTTGATTGGTTTGTTAATTGTTTGTTTGTTTGCTCTCCGCCGTCCACTCTCCGGCGTGACATTCCTCTCCTAAGAATGGCACGCAGTCTTGTGCGGGGGGGAGGTGTGTTACGTACGTCGGCCACCACCATCATTTAATAATTTTAAATTTTAAATTTTAATTTTAAATTTACATTTAATAATAATAATAATAATTGAATTTAATACTTTGTTTCAACATAGTATGATGGTAAGGTGGTGGAAGAATTGCATGATCCTGAAGTGAGTTTCTGAACCCACCCTGATTCGGGTGTGGATCGTGCAGTTCTTCGAGTTCGAATTTGTTTTTCGAAGTGGACGTGAATGGAGAGCGAAATGAGAGAGACAGGAGGATGTTGAGTTTGGTTTGTTTTGGTTCCGTTGTTGACTGTTCTTTTTGGATACAGTTTCTTTTGCAACTCAGACCCCGTTGATCGATTTTTTGGGAAGAAGAGAAGAAGCCCGTGCCTAGTTTGGTTAAGATTCAAAGTAAAGTAAAAGAATTGAAAATAATAAATAATCATTTTTGTAACGTGATGTAAGAAGAAGCCCGTGCCTAGTTTGGTTAAGATTCAAAGTAAAGTAAAAGAATTGAAAATAATAAATAATCATTTTTGTAACGTGAATTGGTATATAATTTGACTGCGGAACTTCGGGGATATCTGAGTGGAGTGTGCACAGTTTCCAGAACCAAGGGTCGCCTGGTACCAGCCCTGGGTAATTTCCTCGAGCAGGAACCACGACCGCCTGCTGATCCGGAGTACGAGGAGTTGAGGACCAGCGCTGGGAGAGCTGCTGAGCGAGTTCACCAAAACTACAGGTATCAATTGATTTACTATTAATTTTCTGTGGCAAAAAGAAAGAAAAACCAAACGTCACACATCACCCCACATATAATTTTTCCCAAAATTGCTTCGGTCAATTCTCCACTTAATTCATATTTCCTCTTTGTCACCAAGCAATCCTAATTTCTCCGAAATTCATATGCCGTAACAAAACGCATATTCAAATCCACAACGGAACATTAACCATCGCCACTAACTATACCAAGCCGCATACATTTCCCCGAAATGACTTCGGTTAATATCCTATCTAAACGTTATTCCTTGCTTGCATCCAAGCAATTTCAATTTCCCGGTACACCCAACCAACGAGTCCAACTTCGCTTATACGGCAAGGATTCGCCAGAGCTAAATTCCTGTGCAGGCATAGCAACTCTTCCACAAATTCTTAGTAAGTGGCAGTGAGCTCACTTTAGCTATAACCGCAGCCACAATGCGATGCATTTTTGCTTATGCACGGTGCGGTGCGTGCCCACAAAATATCTACGCGAGTTCTCCTAATCCGTTAATTCCGTACCGGTGAATCCCTCGTCAGTTCTGCACTCCACATACATTTTCGTCACACGCGCATCAAGAGTGCCCTTAACAAACATTAACACTAGCGATGTGCGGTGGACCGTAAGAAAAAACCCTAATTTTATTCAATAACCGTTATTCGGTACAATCGTGTCAGTTGAGTGCTTGTCAGTAGGATGGACATGTTTAATGTGTGTACAAAACAGTGTACAAAAACCAAAACGATATTCGTCTCACCTTGTGCAGTAAAAAGACCCGTACGGCCAACTCAGTGCGTTTCATTTTCTCTTGCGTCTGTGGACGGTGCGCTGGCGAAAAATTCCGTAGTGGGCCGATAGTGAACCGGTGCGATACGCTGGCACACCTACATCGTACCCCACAAACACCTTGTCCAGTCGCAAAGGTGTTGGGAAAGTCCATATGAACGAAGTTTGCACAGCAATGCCCTGTGCCAGACACGGTCAAAAGCCTTGGAGATACCCAATGCGACCGCCTTTGACTCACCATGCCGCTCAATCGCAGATGTCCATATAGTGGTTATAAGTGTCAAAAGGTCTCCGTGGACCGTCAGCCACGGAATCCATATTGACGATCATTCAGAAGTCCGTTGCACTCCAAATACTTAACTAACTCAGTATTGATGACTTTTTCCATTACCTTAAATAAAATAGACAGTAATGCCATCGGGCGGTAATTTTGTGGGAGGCACTTTTTTCCCGTCTTTGAGATTGGCTGAACTCGAGCGATTTTCCAGCGGGCAGGAAAGGTCCTCCGTGCATAAGATAAGTGGAAGAGTCTGCCAAGAACCGGCGGAAAATAAATTCGCGAACACATTAGCTTTATCCTGTGAATTCGTTACTAACGTTCCGCTGTCTGTCACCAACGGTGGGAAGGGGGGGGGGGGGGGGGGGGGATGCGAAGTTACCGCTGACAGCTTTTGCCACTGACTAGAAGGAGCGTGAACCAACCGGGAACCGAAGGAGTTTGTTGATCACCCTGTCGTTGTGAGCTCTTCTTCGCGGTATCAATCGCCTCGTTGCGTGCGTTTCTGATTCTAACAAAATTCATCTGTAAACATCGGTGGGATTGGAGCGTCATTGCCTAAAAGCTCTATTTTTGCCGCTGTAATCTGCTCGCATTTTTTGTCAAACCACGGTTTATCAAATGAACTTTGTTGCGGATTCGCCCTAAATGCTACCTGTGGCACCACCCTAAACAATGTCAGCAATCAGCTGACATTTTAAAATTAATTCTGTTAGTTGTCAAACGGCAACCATTTTCCTTTTCTATTTTCTCATTCTTCTTCGTAAACTTTTTGGCGACAACGGTTCTTAATCAAAACCAAAGTAATCATATTAAATTAAGTAAAAATTGTGACTCCAAGTTGAGTTGTTAAATGTTAAATAGCTTGAGTTTAATTTATTTTTCCAATTTTGCGAGTTGCAGAAAAGGGATCACAAGAATTACTGCGATATTCTGGATTGATTCTCAGTTGAGAGGTATTCTTTGTTATATTCAACATAATTTCCAGATTATTTTAGAGCCATCACTACACGCCAGCAAACACCATCGAGTTTCATCAACATTTCAGAAGCATCACTGCACGCCAGGAGACACCATCGTGTTCCTGACGCTAGCACCCAGCCCACAACACAAGAACCCGGTGTTTGTGGAAGGTGTGTTCAACGCGTGTTGAGCATACAACAAACTTCATTTGATGGAATGTGGAATATACAGCTCCATCCCCAGAAGAATAATCTCTGATACCGACTTCGCGCAAGCGTTAACATCGGAGTCTCCGAAACACACCACCGACCATGGAAAAGATGCGAAGAAATCTCGCAAATCGTCCCAGATAGCAGCCCCATACTTCCATACATGGCGAAGTTGCCTAGGCCGGTTATTCGCTTAATATGCAACTACTTGCACGACAGATACCAAGCAGTGATCTGAATTTCCCAGTGGCGCAGAAACCTCCACGGTATAAATACTCGGTTCGAATGTCAAAAACAGATCGAGGGTGGTCGCATAATCGCCTCGGGCATCAGGCACCCGTGTTGGTTCCTCCACGAGTTGAGTCAAGTTGTTGCTAACAGCAAACATCTCGCCCAGCCTCCCAGCCTCATCCGTTCTGTTAGAAAGTACCAACCAGCCGGAATTGTGCACATTAAAATCGCCAACGACAACAATTTCAGAAGCTGAGTGGTTGATCTGTATCCAGTCGACGGTATGTGTAAGATGTTCGGAAAATGTCGCTGGTCGATCATCATTCGGGGAGCGGTAAAGACAACAAAGAAATTTAACAGTTGGTACAGTTTTCCGAGCGCGGATTGCCTTACGGAGATGTATTGCATCCGCGGATCAGGTTCGAATCAACACGGATGCCTTACGCAATGGGAATACCAGTAACACCTTTGGTCATGCTCTAGGACTCGCCCTCGAAGAACTCGACGGAGGGAGAATAAGTCCTGGGACCAGAATGCCGGGCGTAGAAGAGAAATGGACACTCCCTAAGAATGCCATCATTAGTACTGTCAACTTCATCTTAGGCAGTAGTCGTAGAGATCGGAGCGACTGGTTTGATGATGAGTGCAAACCAGCGACTGAACGTAAGAATGATGCATACCGGGCAATGCAGCAGTCTCATAGGATGCGGGTACGCGAGGAGAAATACAAAGGGCTCAGAAGATCTGAAAAAAGACTTCACAGACAAAAGAAAAGTGCCTAGGAAAAATACCCTGTCTGTGAACTAGAGAAAAGTAGAGAGCGAGGTCCGCACCAGGCGTGGAAGTTCTACTAAATAATCCACAGTATGACGCGGTACACACCACGCTGCACTTAGTGCAAGGATAAAGAGGGTAATCTGATCATCGATCCTGAAGGCATTCTGGAGCGATGGAAAGTGCACTTTAATGAATTGCTAATTGGTCAGCTCACAGAAGAATTGGAGGATCCACCAATGCAAGATCAAGACCAAATACTGCCGCCACCAAGCATTGAGGAAACATTAAAAGCCATTAGACAGCTGAAATCAAATAAAGCCCTCGGAGCTGATGGCATACCATCCGAGCTGATCAAACAAGGAAGGACAGTGTTACATCACGCAATTCATGAGATCGTGGTGCACGTATGGGAGCAAGAGGAGATGCCGGAAGATCGGTGTCGTGGTATAATTTGCCCCATACATAAGAAGGGGGATATCACAATGTGCGGCAACTATAGGGGTATAACATTGCTGAGTACCGCCTATAAGATACTCTCCACTATCCTACAAGATCGGATAGCCCCATGCGGTAAAGCCATTGTAGCGTCTCTAACAGATACACACACAATACACAAGCAAATAGTGAAGAACACCGAACGAAAAGCGAACAAGAAAATACATCAGAGCCGTATACCATAGCGATAACATAACAATTCACATCAGTGGAATATATTTGAGTTTAAAAATCGAATTCTAAACACGGCCAGTAGCCTCATGGATTGCGCTTTGGTTCAATTTTTGATTATTCTAACTGTCATAGCGTCAGTTCGAATCACACGTTCTTCACTATCAATCCCAAACGCCATACCATCATTGGTCAATATCAGTGTGGGTTTATCCCAGGCAAATCAGGGATTGATCAGATATTCACCCTTAGGTAGGTGATGGAAAAATGTCAGGAATTTAAGATACCATTACATCATCTATTTATATACTTTAAGGTCACCTACGACAGCATAGCTAGGGCAGAACTATATAATGCCATGAGAGAGTTCGGCATTCCAAACAAATTGATACGACTTTGTAGGTTGACCATGACTAACGTAACTAGTCAAGTAAAAGTAGCGGGATTGCTGTCCAAACCAATAAACATCTTTAATGGACTCGACAGGGGGACGTTCTGGCCTGCCTCCTCTTCAACCTGGTGTTGGAGAAAGCAATCCGTGACTCTGGCGTAACAACTAGAGGGACTATTGTCACCAAGTCCAGCCAGATACTTGCCTACGCAGATGACATCGACATCATCGGTAGATCCGATTCGGCTGTACAGGATTCCTTCACCCAGATCGAGTAGGCGGCACGAAATGAATGAGCGAAGAGGAGCGTGTCCGGAGAGCCCTCTGTGGCAGGATGTTTGGAAGGAGACAGCGTGGCAGACCTTGTCTGCGATGGAGGGATGGCGTAGACCAGGACCCCCAGAGCCTGGGAGTGTCAAACTGAATGGCATCGGCTTGAAATCGGGACCGGTGGAGAGATTAATTAAATAAGGCCAAAACCGGATCCCGGTTGTAGTGCCGATGATGATGATAAAGTAAGTAAACTAAGAACCTTTTGTTTTCGACCTAGGGTGGGGGCTGCTGCTGCTGAGTCAAATAACATGACGCTGTGATTTCAGAGCTAGATTAATGCATAACTCCTAATTGAGGTTAGGGAGATACCAAAGGAATGTACTTCAAACATGTAATGAAGTTCAATCGTATTGAATATTTTCGTCCAAAGTGAATAATTGTATAACCATCTTACCTTAATGGTTTATCATATCTCGATCACTTCCTCACTTCGCACCGTTTGCGCAGTCAAGAAGAAACTGTAAAAACGATTCCTTCATTCTATGATCACCACCACATAAAAATAAATTTTCGACAATCCAGGTTAGAGATCTAGGTTAGGTGCCAACAAATGTAGATCCTTTGAGATAATAGACTGGGAACGGTTTCAAATGTCGCAGATAGGAATCTAAGTTCTTTGCTACTTCCCATGAGTCACAACATTTCTAATGACGAAATAGAAGAAGATATCTTCACCTCGGCTATTCGCAATGCAATAAAAGCTAACTCAGCGTAAATTCCACATCATATCTTCCAGATCACGTAACGGCTCTTTAGGCAGAAAAACAAATGCCTGAAGGAATAGAAGAGAACATTCCATTATTATTATAATAGCACTTCCCAAACTTAGAAGAGTCTCTCGACGAAGATAGCTGTTACGATGTAAGAGACGATACCTTCTTGTTCTGAAAAGAACAAGGTGTCTTCTCGCATTCTTCCCTATAGAATGTTGCGATCATCACCGTGCTTCGTCTATCTAAAGGGAAGAGTGGTGACCGATGTTGAGGAAAGGAGTAAAAAAGATTGTGTCGTAAGTTTTTTATTTATTTATTATTAAAAAAAAAATTATCCACACTGCTGGACGCAGTTACGCTGCAGCTGGCACCAGCTGGCCGATTGTCACCACCGATGAAGTCATAGCGTCCCTTTTTGAATTGGCAGTTATGCCCAATGAGTCAGTCTGCAATCAACCTTCGCGGCGCTCACACGGCCCAACGGAATAGTAAACCATTCCCAGTCGTTGCCATCCGCAAAATACCTTTCATTGTGCATAATAGTGTTCCTTAAGCAATAAAGAACAACTTGACATTACAATAGAGAGCATCGTGTTATTAATTGGTTCCAGTTCAATTGGTGACGTGCTCTTCTACATTGACCGCGCTGCTCTCTCCCCTTTGCGACAGCCATTGTTCGTTGTGGCCGTCCATCGGCGGCCAACGAAACGCGTACCACTTCACCGTAACACAAGGACAAATGTGCCCTTTATCGTGTCTTTGTCCTTACCATTTTCTATAGACACCAAGCACAGTTAGCGAATTCGTTTTCGAACAAATAGATACATTCTACTTTCTTTGTTTACCACCAAGTCCAATTTTATTGCAAATTTTCATAAGTTATTTTAGAAGATAAATATTATTTTTTAATTTTTCCGTCAAGATAAACAACATTTCACAAATGTATTATTTCCGTATTCCCCGAAATGTACCCTACTCCGCTTATTTGTATTGCATCACTTCTTTGAGTTCGTCACTTAAACATTTATTCGGAAACACTTCCGCACTCTAGTACATATATAATAGTGACGATTTATTCACCCCATATGGTGAATTTCGTTCGATAGATACATTTCACAACCAGTGTGTGGAAAGTGGTGCATAAGATATTGAGTTTTGTCGGCGTAAAGCATACTTACCTGGCGTAGGGGTTACCGTGATCAATAAGGCGGTTCCCCCGGAGTGAGGTCTGGCCATTGCACCTTCGGCTAGATTGACCTCTGCGATTGTCCCTAATGTGGATAACTCGTGCGTGAAATTTTTGTTAGTCGGGAAGAGCGTTCGCGCCGTCCCGGTCCTTATATATACGACAAATATTAATTTAAAATAATATGGCTTGTTGTGCGAGGAAGTATGTGATAGGGAGGTTGTAGTATTGGATGACCATTAAGTTGAGAATAGTCGGCTTAATTTCTTTATTTATTATTTTGAAATTCTAGATCACGTCGTTTTGTTCTTCGTCACTTGGGATATCTTTAAGCAAAAACGGCAGCCTCCTGTTTTTGTAAAGTATATGTATTGTTCCAGTCAAATGCCCAGTTATTTGGCTACATTTTTAGTCTCTATTGTCTGTTGGTAAGGCCCCATGATACGAATTTTTGCCAATTTTTCGTTGTATCCGAAGTAGCCAAATGCAACGACGTTCTAAACAGGATAGTTTTACATTTCTGGACATTGATTTTGAATTTCCAATCGTCGTAGTAGCGCTGAACTTCGTGGAAGTCCGGCTGCAATTGGCTGTTAATGACCTCAATTTTCGGGGCTGATCTGTAGATTATGGGATCGTCTACATACACGCAATGGTTTGATGAAGTGTGCGTATTAAGTTGCGAGTGGATATGCTGAAAAGAACCGGTGATAGTACCGTGGGGGTTCACCAGCCAGTCAGTCAGTGAGTCAGTTCATACTCAGTCAAGACTGATACTGATCATAGACATCTCAAGATTATACGCATCAATCAAGACATACTCAAGCCAACTGCATATCTGCATATCATAATACAATTACTTATTTCTTATTATTATAACCGGAAAAATAAAGGACATCCCAAAATTTAATATATTAATATAATATAATAATAATAATAATAATATATATAAAATAATAATAAATATATATAAACAAACAAAAAAAAAAAAAAAAAACCTGGCGACTAGGTTTACCTTGTTTCTCTTCCTTTTGTTTTACGTTTGTTGGTTTTTGTTTCTTTTTCGTTTGTTGGTTTTCTGTTGCTATTTCGTTTATTGATTTTGTTTCTACTCAGTTTCTCCCGCTTGATTGAAGATATTCGACCCCGATATGAGAAACTATCAACCGAGGCTGAGAGGGAGGCACTCCTTTTCACTGCATACGCAAGACATAACCTTCACAATGGATTCCAAAATTAAAGTTATCTTCATATATGTCAACTCCCTTGTTTCGCATTCCAAGCGTATGATAGTCTCTGACTTCATAAAGGAAAACCGGGCGGACGTGGTACTTGTAACCGAAACTAGGTTGCAGCCATGCCACCGTCCCGTATTCCCAAACTTCTCCATGATTCGAAGAGATCGAACCCTCACTGGCGGTCCCACCATCAATGGAGGTGGCACTTGTATACTGGTTAATAGCGGACTTCGCCATGAAGCTATTGACCTCCCACACCTTGAGTCCATAGAGGTGTCTGGAGTTGAACTTCATCTGGCTAACAATGGTAGAGTGAATATATACTCCGTATACCACTCGCATAAAATCAACAATGGTCCCATTGATCCCGAAGATATCGGCAAATTAATAAGGACCTCGGGGCATACACCCTTCATCATAGGCGGCGATTTTAACTCCAGGCATCCCCACTGGAACAACTCTGTCTCTTGCCCAAATTGCACAAAACTGTACCAATGGTACACTGCAGGCACGTATGCCCTCAATTTCGAAATAGTCGCACCTACGGCTGGTACTCGAGGTAACTCAATTCTGGACATATTTTTTGTGCCCAAAGACTTACTTCCACAAATCACTCCTCCTCAAGTCTCAGCGGGTGTATCTGACCACAACGCTGTGACCACATTCATTCGCGACTATCGAGCATTCCGGGCTCATATCAGATACATACCCGATTATGGGCGGACAAATTGGGACAACTTCAATATTACATTGAAGGATAAACTCCACCATTTCTCTCTTCCCACTGACAGGAACCTTACGACGGTTGAGATAAACAACGCTGCAAAACGACTTCACGAGATTCTAGTTGAAACCTCGGAGACTCATGTCCCGAAGTACAAACTTGAAAAGACCTATCAGATTCCACAGGACGACCTCACTTTTCGTCTCATCCGGGAGCGTAAAAAGCTCTGCAGAATGAGATATCGTCACCGCTTTACCCAAAGGGAATCATTATTGCGATCCATTACTCACAATATTGGTACACTGATAAAACAGAGAATCCAAAACAATCGTACCCGACAATTGGAAAACAAACTCAAGGGTATTCAGATGGACCAGAACGTTTATAAAAATGTTAAAAAGATATGTGGCTCATCCCGTATCACTGGGCCAATCGTGCACAATGGTGTTGTTGTCAATAACGACACCAATAAAGCAAATATCATCGGAGAGACCTTCGAAAACAACCACAAACTTACTCTTCAAGATGGCGACCCGGATACTAATGCAATCATTAGTTCAGAGGTCCACAGTAAGTTGGATGACTTCAACGAGCCAATTGTTGTCTTTAAACCCAACTAACAGAGCATACCTCGATGACACACGTGATAATAGTCACGGTTTCATCGCACCAAATACCCTACAAAGCCTGGTTAAATCTCGACACCCTAAGAAGTCACCCGGTATCGACAACATGTCATACCACTCGTTGCGAAGGCTTTCTGCCTTATTCTTCATAAAGCTGTCCATTCTGTTCAACCATGCTTACAACACGGGGTACTTTCCCCAAGCTTGGAGGCACGCTATTATTTGTCCAATAGCAAAAGTTGGGAAACCAACGTATCACCCCTCAAGCTTCCGCCCTATCTTGCCCTCTATATATGAAAAATTCATATACGAGAAACTAAATAATTTTGTCAGTACCGGGCACCTAATACCTGATTTCCAATTTGGATTTCGAAGAGCGCACAGCACCACTATGGCTCTCAATTTATTTCAAAACCACGTCTGCGTACGGCTCTTTAATAAGGCACCCATCGTTGCGGTAAGCCTAGACATTGAAAAAGCGTTTGATACGACTTGGATCGAAGGTCTCGCTTTTAAACTATTGAATACTGGTCTTAGTAGAACGCTATGTAGTATCATCTACCAGTTCGTTCTAAACAGAACCTGACAAGTTAGAGTGAATGGAAAGCTTTCCCGAACTTTTCACGCCGCTGCAGGCGTACCACAGGGCTCCATTCTAGGCCCCATCTTATTCAATATTGTGACGCATATGACAATCAGTACTGGAATCTTCGAGAAAGTCCGAAACAAAGTACTAGATTATTTTAGGAAGTCCTGGAAAACTGGAATAGAACATTCAAGACTATGGAACGGACGGAAACGATACACCAAATCAGAATGAGGAAACACGGTATAAATACGTCGCACGCAGATCGAGAGGGGATATAAGTAATACAGTGAAGCAAGCGATAAGTCTCGAGTGAGAAGTAAGCAGTAAAAGACGCGATAAGTACGGAAGCGATAAATAAAGAAATCGTTAAGTGCACGGTATAAGTAACGGTTGTATTACGGACTAATAAAGTGTTATATTAATTCAAAATCGATTTAACGGCTCTTATTTATTTTAAAATAATTAATCCAGCGAACCCTAAGCTCGCTACAATATTTACACCTCCGGTATTCCTCGCCCTGTGGACGGGAGAGTAAACCAGATATGCTACGCGGATGACGTCCTGGTGTACACGTCAACCAAAGGCCCTAACCTCGCAACAAATCGACTCAACCGTCACTTGGACGAACTGTATCAGTATTGATGACAGTCGATGGAAAATCCGACTTAATCCATCCAAAGCAGTAGCCATAATTCTGAGTAGTAAACACTCCCAACCCGCCTCTCGATATTCACAGAATCATCATCATCATCATCGGCACTACAACCGGGAGCCGGTCTTGGCCTTATTTATCAAGTCCCGAGGCTTGTTAAATTTTCCATAATGATTTGTTTTTTCCGGGCAAGATCATTAGTCTTGCGCCAGAGGCTCCCCGACGGGATATTCACAGAATATTCGAATAAAAATGGGAGATACCACGATTAGACCATACGACAGGATGAAATATATTGGGATCACTTATACCCCAAAAATGAATTTCATCAAACATGTGACCCACATTCTCCAAAGGGGCCTCGGTCGGTCTAAGCAATTGCACAACATCTTGAAGTGGAGGAACAAAGTTGACACCAAAGTTAGTTTTCTTTTCTTTTCAGATATTGCGAGACCGAGCCCAACATCCTCAAGGATGTGGGCGATTCTGGTTATCGCAAGATGACCAGAAGTCAGAGATAAGATGAAGGACACATCTGTCCTTGTCTCGCTAAAGTCGGCCCTCTCGCCACCTTTTTTGTTTTTTTTTAATAAAGCACAAAGTTGGCCCTCTCGCCAACCCATTTTTTTTTTTTTTGAATAAAGCACACTTAACTGGCGTAGGGGTTACCGTGTTCAATAAGGCGGTTACCCCGGAGTGAGGTCTGACCATTGCATTTGTGACCGTATTCCCTCCATTGTGTTTTCTTTGGTGAACAGTGTTCGGCTGAACACATCAGCCGTAGACATTGACTAAAAAGTCCGCCAAATTGGTGCCTGTTTGTTTTAACTTGGTTTGGTTAAAACGGAAACCGACGCTGATTGTGTTAATGGTTTTAGATAACCATTTTTCTAAAGAATCATATAATTACTGACGCGATTTTTTTTTGAAGAGAGACATCTGGTCCGCACATTTGGATCTTAGGGGATTTTTGTGGCGAACCTGTAACTCGATTATCCTGTCTATGTTTTCAATGTGAGCAAATTGAACGTTTAGTTCAATTTGTTTGAAATTGAGTTGATTAGAGCAAATTGAACGTTTAGTTCGATTTGTTTGGTATTGCATTGATGTGGGAGAATCTGGGCATTTCAACTGCATCTTCCTTTTTTAACACCTTTTAACCGGCTGCGCCATGTTATGTTTTATTAAATAACAAGTCTTTGTATTTAGTTTTATTCAGTTTTATAATTTTTTAAAAAACTTTATATTTCAAGGTAACTTCTAAACGAACTATCAACTTGACGCGAAAGCCATGAACTGCCGAGTGCCCTGGAATGTTCACGTTAGGTGGCACTTCATGTATCGTGACAAATCTGGACATACATTTTTCTATAGACACCAAGCACAATTATCGAATTCGTTTTCGAACAAATAGACACATTCCACTTTCTTCGTTTGCCACAAAGCCCAATTTTGTTATAAAAGTTCATAAGTTACATATATTTTAGAAATTAATATTGTTTTTTAATTATTCCGTCAAGATAAAGAACATTTCACAAATGTATTATTTCCGTATTCCCCGAAATGTACCCTACTCCGCTTATTTGTATTGCATCACTTCTTTGAGTTCGTCACTTAAACATTTATTCGGAAACACTTCCGCACTCTAGTACAAATATAATAGTGACGATTTATTCACCCCACATGGTGAATTTCGTTCGATAGATACATTTCACAACCAGTGTGTGGAAAATGGTGCATAAGATATTGAGTTTTGTCGGCGTAAAGCATACTTACCTGGCGTAGGGGTTACCGTGATCAATAAGGCGGTTCCCCCGGAGTGAGGTCTGGCCATTGCACCTTCGGCTAGATTGACCTCTGCGATTGTCCCTAATGTGGATAACTCGTGCGTGAAATTTTTGTTAGTCGGGAAGAGCGTTCGCGCCGTCCCGGTCCTTATATATACGACAAATATTAATTTAAAATAATATGGCTTGTTGTGCGAGGAAGTATGTGATAGGGAGGTTGTAGTATTGGATGACCATTAAGTTGAGAATAGTCAGCTTAATTTCTTTATTTATTATTTTGAAATTCTAGATCACGTCGTTTTGTTCTTCGTCACTTGGGATATCTTTAAGCAAAAACGGCAGCCTCCTGTTTTTGTAAAGTATATGTATTGTTCCAGTCAAATGCCCAGTTATTTGGCTACATTTTTAGTCTCTATTGTCTGTTGGTAAGGCCCCATGATACGAATTTTTGCCAATTTTTCGTTGTATCCGAAGTAGCCAAATGCAACGACGTTCTAAACAGGATAGTTTTACATTTCTGGACATTGATTTTGAATTTCCAATCGTCGTAGTAGCGCTGAACTTCGTGGAAGTCCGGCTGCAATTGGCTGTTAATGACCTCAATTTTCGGGGCTGATCTGTAGATTATGGGATCGTCTACATACACGCAATGGTTTGATGAAGTGTGCGTATTAAGTTGCGAGTGGATATGCTGAAAAGAACCGGTGATAGTACCGTGGGGGTTCACCAGCCAGTCAGTCAGTGAGTCAGTTCATACTCAGTCAAGACTGATACTGATCATAGACATCTCAAGATTATACGCATCAATCAAGACATACTCAAGCCAACTGCATATCTGCATATCATAATACAATTACTTATTTCTTATTATTATAACCGGAAAAATAAAGGACATCCCAAAATTTAATATATTAATATAATATAATAATAATAATAATAATATATATAAAATAATAATAAATATATATAAACAAACAAAAAAAAAAAAAAAAAACCTGGCGACTAGGTTTACCTTGTTTCTCTTCCTTTTGTTTTACGTTTGTTGGTTTTTGTTTCTTTTTCGTTTGTTGGTTTTCTGTTGCTATTTCGTTTATTGATTTTGTTTCTACTCAGTTTCTCCCGCTTGATTGAAGATATTCGACCCCGATATGAGAAACTATCAACCGAGGCTGAGAGGGAGGCACTCCTTTTCACTGCATACGCAAGACATAACCTTCACAATGGATTCCAAAATTAAAGTTATCTTCATATATGTCAACTCCCTTGTTTCGCATTCCAAGCGTATGATAGTCTCTGACTTCATAAAGGAAAACCGGGCGGACGTGGTACTTGTAACCGAAACTAGGTTGCAGCCATGCCACCGTCCCGTATTCCCAAACTTCTCCATGATTCGAAGAGATCGAACCCTCACTGGCGGTCCCACCATCAATGGAGGTGGCACTTGTATACTGGTTAATAGCGGACTTCGCCATGAAGCTATTGACCTCCCACACCTTGAGTCCATAGAGGTGTCTGGAGTTGAACTTCATCTGGCTAACAATGGTAGAGTGAATATATACTCCGTATACCACTCGCATAAAATCAACAATGGTCCCATTGATCCCGAAGATATCGGCAAATTAATAAGGACCTCGGGGCATACACCCTTCATCATAGGCGGCGATTTTAACTCCAGGCATCCCCACTGGAACAACTCTGTCTCTTGCCCAAATTGCACAAAACTGTACCAATGGTACACTGCAGGCACGTATGCCCTCAATTTCGAAATAGTCGCACCTACGGCTGGTACTCGAGGTAACTCAATTCTGGACATATTTTTTGTGCCCAAAGACTTACTTCCACAAATCACTCCTCCTCAAGTCTCAGCGGGTGTATCTGACCACAACGCTGTGACCACATTCATTCGCGACTATCGAGCATTCCGGGCTCATATCAGATACATACCCGATTATGGGCGGACAAATTGGGACAACTTCAATATTACATTGAAGGATAAACTCCACCATTTCTCTCTTCCCACTGACAGGAACCTTACGACGGTTGAGATAAACAACGCTGCAAAACGACTTCACGAGATTCTAGTTGAAACCTCGGAGACTCATGTCCCGAAGTACAAACTTGAAAAGACCTATCAGATTCCACAGGACGACCTCACTTTTCGTCTCATCCGGGAGCGTAAAAAGCTCTGCAGAATGAGATATCGTCACCGCTTTACCCAAAGGGAATCATTATTGCGATCCATTACTCACAATATTGGTACACTGATAAAACAGAGAATCCAAAACAATCGTACCCGACAATTGGAAAACAAACTCAAGGGTATTCAGATGGACCAGAACGTTTATAAAAATGTTAAAAAGATATGTGGCTCATCCCGTATCACTGGGCCAATCGTGCACAATGGTGTTGTTGTCAATAACGACACCAATAAAGCAAATATCATCGGAGAGACCTTCGAAAACAACCACAAACTTACTCTTCAAGATGGCGACCCGGATACTAATGCAATCATTAGTTCAGAGGTCCACAGTAAGTTGGATGACTTCAACGAGCCAATTGTTGTCTTTAAACCCAACTAACAGAGCATACCTCGATGACACACGTGATAATAGTCACGGTTTCATCGCACCAAATACCCTACAAAGCCTGGTTAAATCTCGACACCCTAAGAAGTCACCCGGTATCGACAACATGTCATACCACTCGTTGCGAAGGCTTTCTGCCTTATTCTTCATAAAGCTGTCCATTCTGTTCAACCATGCTTACAACACGGGGTACTTTCCCCAAGCTTGGAGGCACGCTATTATTTGTCCAATAGCAAAAGTTGGGAAACCAACGTATCACCCCTCAAGCTTCCGCCCTATCTTGCCCTCTATATATGAAAAATTCATATACGAGAAACTAAATAATTTTGTCAGTACCGGGCACCTAATACCTGATTTCCAATTTGGATTTCGAAGAGCGCACAGCACCACTATGGCTCTCAATTTATTTCAAAACCACGTCTGCGTACGGCTCTTTAATAAGGCACCCATCGTTGCGGTAAGCCTAGACATTGAAAAAGCGTTTGATACGACTTGGATCGAAGGTCTCGCTTTTAAACTATTGAATACTGGTCTTAGTAGAACGCTATGTAGTATCATCTACCAGTTCGTTCTAAACAGAACCTGACAAGTTAGAGTGAATGGAAAGCTTTCCCGAACTTTTCACGCCGCTGCAGGCGTACCACAGGGCTCCATTCTAGGCCCCATCTTATTCAATATTGTGACGCATATGACAATCAGTACTGGAATCTTCGAGAAAGTCCGAAACAAAGTACTAGATTATTTTAGGAAGTCCTGGAAAACTGGAATAGAACATTCAAGACTATGGAACGGACGGAAACGATACACCAAATCAGAATGAGGAAACACGGTATAAATACGTCGCACGCAGATCGAGAGGGGATATAAGTAATACAGTGAAGCAAGCGATAAGTCTCGAGTGAGAAGTAAGCAGTAAAAGACGCGATAAGTACGGAAGCGATAAATAAAGAAATCGTTAAGTGCACGGTATAAGTAACGGTTGTATTACGGACTAATAAAGTGTTATATTAATTCAAAATCGATTTAACGGCTCTTATTTATTTTAAAATAATTAATCCAGCGAACCCTAAGCTCGCTACAATATTTACACCTCCGGTATTCCTCGCCCTGTGGACGGGAGAGTAAACCAGATATGCTACGCGGATGACGTCCTGGTGTACACGTCAACCAAAGGCCCTAACCTCGCAACAAATCGACTCAACCGTCACTTGGACGAACTGTATCAGTATTGATGACAGTCGATGGAAAATCCGACTTAATCCATCCAAAGCAGTAGCCATAATTCTGAGTAGTAAACACTCCCAACCCGCCTCTCGATATTCACAGAATCATCATCATCATCATCGGCACTACAACCGGGAGCCGGTCTTGGCCTTATTTATCAAGTCCCGAGGCTTGTTAAATTTTCCATAATGATTTGTTTTTTCCGGGCAAGATCATTAGTCTTGCGCCAGAGGCTCCCCGACGGGATATTCACAGAATATTCGAATAAAAATGGGAGATACCACGATTAGACCATACGACAGGATGAAATATATTGGGATCACTTATACCCCAAAAATGAATTTCATCAAACATGTGACCCACATTCTCCAAAGGGGCCTCGGTCGGTCTAAGCAATTGCACAACATCTTGAAGTGGAGGAACAAAGTTGACACCAAAGTTAGTTTTCTTTTCTTTTCAGATATTGCGAGACCGAGCCCAACATCCTCAAGGATGTGGGCGATTCTGGTTATCGCAAGATGACCAGAAGTCAGAGATAAGATGAAGGACACATCTGTCCTTGTCTCGCTAAAGTCGGCCCTCTCGCCACCTTTTTTGTTTTTTTTTAATAAAGCACAAAGTTGGCCCTCTCGCCAACCCATTTTTTTTTTTTTTGAATAAAGCACACTTAACTGGCGTAGGGGTTACCGTGTTCAATAAGGCGGTTACCCCGGAGTGAGGTCTGACCATTGCATTTGTGACCGTATTCCCTCCATTGTGTTTTCTTTGGTGAACAGTGTTCGGCTGAACACATCAGCCGTAGACATTGACTAAAAAGTCCGCCAAATTGGTGCCTGTTTGTTTTAACTTGGTTTGGTTAAAACGGAAACCGACGCTGATTGTGTTAATGGTTTTAGATAACCATTTTTCTAAAGAATCATATAATTACTGACGCGATTTTTTTTTGAAGAGAGACATCTGGTCCGCACATTTGGATCTTAGGGGATTTTTGTGGCGAACCTGTAACTCGATTATCCTGTCTATGTTTTCAATGTGAGCAAATTGAACGTTTAGTTCAATTTGTTTGAAATTGAGTTGATTAGAGCAAATTGAACGTTTAGTTCGATTTGTTTGGTATTGCATTGATGTGGGAGAATCTGGGCATTTCAACTGCATCTTCCTTTTTTAACACCTTTTAACCGGCTGCGCCATGTTATGTTTTATTAAATAACAAGTCTTTGTATTTAGTTTTATTCAGTTTTATAATTTTTTAAAAAACTTTATATTTCAAGGTAACTTCTAAACGAACTATCAACTTGACGCGAAAGCCATGAACTGCCGAGTGCCCTGGAATGTTCACGTTAGGTGGCACTTCATGTATCGTGACAAATCTGGACATACATTTTTCTATAGACACCAAGCACAATTATCGAATTCGTTTTCGAACAAATAGACACATTCCACTTTCTTCGTTTGCCACAAAGCCCAATTTTGTTATAAAAGTTCATAAGTTACATATATTTTAGAAATTAATATTGTTTTTTAATTATTCCGTCAAGATAAAGAACATTTCACAAATGTATTATTTCCGTATTCCCCGAAATGTACCCTACTCCGCTTATTTGTATTGCATCACTTCTTTGAGTTCGTCACTTAAACATTTATTCGGAAACACTTCCGCACTCTAGTACAAATATAATAGTGACGATTTATTCACCCCACATGGTGAATTTCGTTCGATAGATACATTTCACAACCAGTGTGTGGAAAATGGTGCATAAGATATTGAGTTTTGTCGGCGTAAAGCATACTTACCTGGCGTAGGGGTTACCGTGATCAATAAGGCGGTTCCCCCGGAGTGAGGTCTGGCCATTGCACCTTCGGCTAGATTGACCTCTGCGATTGTCCCTAATGTGGATAACTCGTGCGTGAAATTTTTGTTAGTCGGGAAGAGCGTTCGCGCCGTCCCGGTCCTTATATATACGACAAATATTAATTTAAAATAATATGGCTTGTTGTGCGAGGAAGTATGTGATAGGGAGGTTGTAGTATTGGATGACCATTAAGTTGAGAATAGTCAGCTTAATTTCTTTATTTATTATTTTGAAATTCTAGATCACGTCGTTTTGTTCTTCGTCACTTGGGATATCTTTAAGCAAAAACGGCAGCCTCCTGTTTTTGTAAAGTATATGTATTGTTCCAGTCAAATGCCCAGTTATTTGGCTACATTTTTAGTCTCTATTGTCTGTTGGTAAGGCCCCATGATACGAATTTTTGCCAATTTTTCGTTGTATCCGAAGTAGCCAAATGCAACGACGTTCTAAACAGGATAGTTTTACATTTCTGGACATTGATTTTGAATTTCCAATCGTCGTAGTAGCGCTGAACTTCGTGGAAGTCCGGCTGCAATTGGCTGTTAATGACCTCAATTTTCGGGGCTGATCTGTAGATTATGGGATCGTCTACATACACGCAATGGTTTGATGAAGTGTGCGTATTAAATTGCGAGTGGATATGCTGAAAAGAACCGGTGATAGTACCGTGGGGGTTCACCAGCCAGTCAGTCAGTGAGTCAGTTCATACTCAGTCAAGACTGATACTGATCATAGACATCTCAAGATTATACGCATCAATCAAGACATACTCAAGCCAACTGCATATCTGCATATCATAATACAATTACTTATTTCTTATTATTATAACCGGAAAAATAAAGGACATCCCAAAATTTAATATATTAATATAACAATATAATAATAATAATAATAATATATATAAAATAATAATAAATATATATAAACAAAAAAAAAAAAAAAAAAACCTGGCGACTAGGTTTACCTTGTTTCTCTTCCTTTTGTTTTACGTTTGTTGGTTTTTGTTTCTTTTTCGTTTGTTGGTTTTCTGTTGCTATTTCGTTTATTGATTTTGTTTCTACTCCGTTTGTTGCTTTTTCTTTCTTTTTCGTTTCTTGGCTTTTCTTTGCTGGTTATTTCTGTTTGTTTCTCCTCTTCTTTCCTTGTTTCCGCGCGCTTCTCGTCTTTGTCGCTTGTCTGTTCACATGCTTTGTGAGGGATAAAACATGGACACCTGCTCTTCTCGTGGTGTGGGCCATCAGTCGGATCAGGCCATGATGGCTCTCATAAAGAGACTGAAGGAGGACCTCGAACTCATCTAGGGCGCCAAAACGAAAAACGCCGCTCCCAACAACAAGCTGTGAGGGAGGACCCCCCAATAAGCGCGCCTCTACCGGCTGGCCGCCAACACCACCCCCATCATCATCATTACCTGTCCCCAAAAAGTTGTCGAACCCCACAATAACTCAAAACTATTCGAAAATCGTGCCTCCGCAGGAGTCTTGCCCTCCGAGGCCAACTCCGGTGGTCAATCCAAAACCAAAGGCCGCTTGTGTTCCCAACACTGTCCAGCCAGAGGGCGTAGTCCGCCCCCCTGTCTCTAAGAAGAAGCAGCAACCCGGGGTCTTTGCACGAGACCTCAATTTAAAAAATTTCGTCGGTGACATGAACCGACTAGGAATCTCCAATTTCAAGGCAAAGACCTTAAGTCCATCCCTAAACAAAATCGTGACCTACGATAGGGAAACCTACCACAAGGTTAACGACAACCTTAAGGCCAAGGAGGTGAATTATTACACCTTCACTCCGGCCGACGAAAAGTCGAGGACAATCCTCTTGAAACGAATCGCTGCCTCTTGGGAAAAGGAAGACATCGTAACTGCTCTTGAGGGAACATTTCCTAACGTCAAATTCATTGACGTCAAAAAATTCTCTCCCCCACAACGGTTTGTGAACATCAGACCGCAAAAATACAGCAAGCTGAACATATGGCAGCTTTACCTTGCCCCAGGAACCGACATAGATTCCATAATACGGACAAAGTCGCTTCCAATCTTGCATCAGCAAGTTGTCTTCGAGGTATTTCATAACAGAGAAATACCTCAATGCAGACGTTGCCAACGTTTCGGGCATGTGTCCCGAAACTGCAACATGAGTCGCCGTTGCGTTCGTTGCGGAAAGACTCACGATATTGGCAAGTGCGAACTACCGCTAGCAAAATACGATCCCGCAATAAACGTGCAGGATGAAATAACACTGCCAACTTGCTGCAACTGCGGCAACAAAGGGCATCCGGCTAGCTACAGGAATTGTCTTAAATATAAAGAAATCATACAA
Organism: Microdon myrmicae; assembly: GCA_963931805.1. NCBI lineage: Eukaryota > Metazoa > Arthropoda > Insecta > Diptera > Syrphidae > Microdon > Microdon myrmicae. The sequence goes on from OZ007496.1 coordinate 27,275,209, forward strand.
AGATCCAAGGAGACTCGAGCTAAGCAAACAGCCAAGTCAGACTTTGGAAGACAGGCCACACAGAACCTCGTCCAAAATGGATTTACATTTGCCGACATGCTTAGGGGACAGCAGGCAAAGAACATAAAAACTCTCACAACTCCTCCCCGCCGCCCTTAAAATCATACTCAAGTCCCTAAACGAGCCACGGTAAAGGCCAACACGACGCCTCAAACTCAAGCGGCGGTGCAAAAGCCCCCGAGGGGGCTTCAATGCTCGAGAAACTACTCAGTTTCTCCCGCTTGATTGAAGATATTCGACCCCGATATGAGAAACTATCAACCGAGGCTGAGAGGGAGGCACTCCTTTTCACTGCATACGCAAGACATACCCTTCACAATGGATTCCAAAATTAAAGTTATCTTCATATATGTCAACTCCCTTGTTTCGCATTCCAAGCGTATGATAGTCTCTGACTTCATAAAGGAAAACCGGGCGGACGTGGTACTTGTAACCGAAACTAGGTTGCATCCATGCCACCGTCCCGTATTCCCAAACTTCTCCATGATTCGAAGAGATCGAACCCTCACTGGCGGTCCCACCATCAACGGAGGTGGCACTTGTATACTGGTTAATAGCGGACTTCGCCATGAAGCTATTGACCTCCCACACCTTGAGTCCATAGAGGTGTCTGGAGTTGAACTTCATCTGGCTAACAATGGTAGAGTGAATATATACTCCGTATACCACTCGCATAAAACCAACAATGGTCCCATTGATTCCGAAGATATCGGCAAACTAATAAGGACCTCGGGGCATACACCCTTCATCATAGGCGGCGATTTTAACTCCAGGCATCCCCACTGGAACACCTCTGTCTCTTGCCCAAATGGCACAAAACTGTACCAATGGTACACTGCAAGCACGTATACCCTCAATTTCGAAATAGTCGCACCTACGGCTGGTACTCGAGGTAACTCAATTCTGGACATATTTTTTGTGTCCAAAGACTTACTTCCACAAATCACTCCTCCTCAAGTTTCAGCGGGTGTATCTGACCACAACGCTGTGACCACATTCATTCGCGACTATCGAGCATTCCGGGCTCATATCAGATACATACCCGATTATGGGCGGACAAATTGGGACAACTTCAATTGAAGGATAAACTCCACCAATTCTCTCTTCCCACTGACAGGATCCTTACGACGGTTGAGATAAACAACGCTACAAAACGACTTCACGAGATTCTAGTTGAAACTTCGGGGACTCATGTCCCGAAGTATAAACTTGAAAAGACCTATCAGATCCCACAGGACGACATCACTCTTCGTCTCATCCGGGAGCGTAAAAAGCTCTGCATAATGAGATATCGTCATCGCTTCACGCAAAGGGAACCATTATTGCGATCCATTACTCACAATATTGGTACACTGATAAAACAGAGAATCCAAAACAATCGTACCCGACAATTGGAAGACAAACTGAAGGGTATCCAGATGGACCAGAACGTTTATAAAAATGTTAAAAAGATATGTGGCTCTTCCCGCATCACTGGGTCAATCGTGCACAATGGTGTTGTTGTCAATAACGACACCAATAAAGCAAATATCATCGGAGAGACCTTCGAAAACAATCACAAACTCACTCTCCAAGATAGCGACCCGGATACTAATGCAATCATTAGTTCAGAGGTCCACAGTAAGTTGGACGACTTCAACGAGCCAATTGTTGTCTTTAACCCAACTAACAGTGCATACCTCGATGACACACGTGATAGTGGTCACGGTTTCATCACACCAACTACCCTACAGAGCCTGGTTAAATTTCGACACCCTAAGAATTCACCTGGTATCGACAACATGTCATACCACTCGTTGCGAAGGCTTTCTGTCTTATTCTTTACAAAGCTCTCCATTCTGCTCAACCATGTTTACAACATGGGGTACTTTCCCCAAGCTTAGGCACGCTATTATTTGTCCAATAGCAAAAGTTGGGAAACCAACGTATCACCCCTCAAGCTTCCGCCCTATCTCGCTTCTTACTTGCATCAGCAAAATATATGAAAAATTCATATACGAGAAACTAAATAATTTTGTCAGTACCAGGCACCTAATACCTGATTTCCAATTTGGATTTCGAAGAGCGCACAGCACCACTATGGCTCTCAATTTATTTCAAAACCACGTCTGCGTGCGGCTCTTTAATAAGGAACCCGCCGTTGCGGTAAGCCTAGACAATGAAAAAGCGTTTGATACGACTTGGATCGAAGGTCTCGCTTTTAAACTATTGAATACTGGCCTCAGTAGAACGTAGTAGTATCATCTACCAGTTCGTTCGAAACAGAACCTCCCAAGTTAGAGTGAATGGAAAGCTTTCCCGAACTTTTCACGCCGCCACAGGGCTCCATTCTAGGCCCCAACTTATTCAATATTTACACCTCCGATATTCCTCGCCCTGTGGACGGGAGAGTAAACCAGATATGCTATGCGGATGACGTCTTGGTGTACACGTCAACCAAAGGCCCTAACCTCGCAACAAATCGACTCAACCGTCACTTGGACGAACTGTATCAGTATTACAGTCGATGGAAAATCCGACTTAATCCATCCAAAGCAGTAGCCATAATTCTGAGTAGTAAACACTCCCAACCTGTTTCTCGATATTCACAGAATATTCGAATAAAAATGGGAGATATTACGATTAGACCACAGGACAAGATGACATATCTTGGGGTCACTTATACCCCAAAAATGAATTTCATCAAACATGTGACCCATATTCTCCAAAGGGGCACCGGTCGGTCTAAGCAACTGCACAACATCTTGAAGTGGAGCAACAAAGTTGACACCAAAGTCAAGCTTCTCTGCTATAAGCAGCTAATCCGATCTGAAATATATCTTCGCCCCTTAACCGGGAATCGGTCTTGGCCTTATTTAGCAAGCCCCGGGGCTTGTTAAATTTTCCATAAAAACAAGTTATTATGGAAAATTTAACATGCCTCGGGACTTGCTAAATAAGGCCAAGACCGGATCCCGGTTGTAGTGCCGATGATGATGATGATGATGATGATATATATATGTATATATATATATATTATATATTATATATATTATATATATATATATATATATATATATATATAATATGGAAGCTAAGCAAAAATCACAGCCTCCGTGCAATCACCGCAAGCAAAGACTCACACCGAGAGTGCCTTTCGACTAATTAAGTCAAGCACTCTCTCGGTCATTCTCACACACAAAGGAGAGTCATGGCTGAATTGCTGTGAAGTCGTCGCGGCACTGTGGCACCTCTAACAGATACACACAATTCACAAGCAAAATAGTGAAGAGCACCGGACGAAAAATCGAATAAGAAAATACATCAGAGCCGTATACCAAGCGATAACATAACAATTCACATCAGTGGAGTATAGTCGAGTTTTAAACTCGAATTCTAAAATCGGCCAGTAGCCTGATGGGTAACGCTTAGGTTCAATTTTTGGTGATTAAAACTGTCATAGCGTCAGTTCGAATCACACGTTCTTCTTCACTATTATTTCAAACGCTATAGCACTACGTGGGTCTCGCTAACACATAGAACGAAAACCGACGCCAGATCTTTCCCGCCAAATTCGTTCGACACACACCACATGTGTGGACAATTGACGGGAGTACTCTCCCACTTGGACATCGCTCGCCACCGATACCGGACGTCTCAAGAAGGAATCAACATCAGCCGAAGCTAGGTTCACCAGCGACAGCAGCCGCATCACACGACTTCTACGCAGGCCACCGGCCCACGCGCCTGATCTGACATTCTCTCAATCGAGTATGATTGACACAGTGACCGAGTTCGGACGTGTTTGCAATTCGCTTATTGAGTGAAATTAAAAAGTTGTTTTTGTGAGTCCGGGAGCGTTTAAAACACAAACGCTATTTATAAATAAATGCCATCGATAAAACAGTCAAAGCAAAATGAAGATATATTATTTGACTAGTCGACCAAAATAAAAAAAAAAGAATCAAAATCCAAAACTGATCTCCAGTGTTATACTTACTTCAGTTCATTTATACTCGTCGCGTACAGGTATGTGTTCCCTCAAAGAGGAAACAAAAGTGACCGAACGATCAACAAAAAAAAAACGGTGTGTGTTAGTGTGTATGCGTGTGAAAGCAGATGTCCCTGCATGTTGCTTCACAAATAAAACATTAGATCTAACGGTGGCAACTAATAATAATGGAAAAAAGAAAAGTTGGGCTAAAAGTGATTTCAAAGAGGAGGCCTAAAGCCCAGCCAAACTTCCTTGCCAAACGGCATAAGTCCAACTCTAAGATAAAAACTTTCATAGAAGGCACATTATTCCAGAAGAGGGAATAAATTCAAAGAACTGGCAACAGAAGACCACCAAACCAGCAATAGAGAAATGAGTGACATAGATGTCGAACGTGCTCAATTTATTGCGGAGTTATACAAAAAGAAAGAGGAGCTCTCCAAAAAGAAGAACGATTTGGAGCGACAAATTAAAGAAGCCTTATCGGAAAGCAACACCCAACAGCAGCAGAAGCAACAGCATCAGCAGCAGCAACAACTGCTGGGAAAACAACAAACAGCAGCCAATAAGAAGGAGAAAGTGCATCCCATCATAGTCAGTTTTATGGATTCTAAGGACCTAATTAAATTGGGTCAGTTAACATGCAGAAATTTCAAAACGAAAAATATAAGTAACAATTAAATAAGTTTTTTATGTGATAGTTTAAATGACTATCATAAAAATAAATCTGCTCTAAGGGAAGCAAGTAGTGAGTACTTCACGTACACACCTAAATCGGAGAAAACTATCTCCATGTTAGTTAAAGGAGTTGATCCTTCTTTTTTCTCCGAAGAACTCCTCTCGGAACTACAAACTGTCGAAAATTACAGTTTAAAATTTACTGATGTGAAGCCATTCTCCACTTCTCTCCCCCGAAGTCGCAACCGCAAGTTGCCGTTCTTCATTGTCTCCCTAAGTCCCAACAGCAAAGTCGATGCACTTAGGAATATTAAAGTTATTTTCCACCAAACAATAATTTGGGAAAAAATAAGGAAAGTTGACCGTGTGTTGCAGTGCATGCGGTGCCAACGATTCGGCCACGTTGCATCTAACTGCTATATGGAATTTAGATGTGTAAAGTGCCAAAACAATCATACAGTAGGAGAATGCCCCTTAGGTAAAGAACGGGTTCAGGATAGGAGCAAACTATCTTGCGTCCTGTGCAAAAATACAGGTCACCCGGCCAACTTTAGAGGTTGTCCATAATTCCAACAACTAAAAGCCGTTGCATTTAAAAAAAGAAAAACAACTTGAAGAAGAGAAAGGAATGAAGGTTCGTTCTTATAATAACTTCGTTGCACCCAGTGTATCATTCGCTCAAATTGCCGGTAGTCCATTAAACTCAAACTTCGCGGCACAGGGAAGTAATGTCACAAAATCTTCCGCTCCTAGCATATCATTTTCTCAAATGGCTAGTAATCCAATTAATACAACGGCGGGGGAACTTTTACGCAACGTCATAAAGGCGCCCGCTCCAGAGGCAAATTCAGACCTAAGAGCAATCCTGTTAGCCATACAAGGACAGATAAGGGATAATCTCGGTAACCCGATTGAAGCCGAATACCCCGATGTGCTTCTAGCTAGCGAAACCAAGCCAAACCAGAGGCACAAATTGGGCTACAAAAACTATAAAGTCATTAGACGAGATCGTCCAGACGCAACCTGTAACTCGATTATCCTGTCTATGTTTTCAATGTGAGCAAATTGAACGTTTAGTTCAATTTGTTTGAAATTGAGTTGATTAGAGCAAATTGAACGTTTAGTTCGATTTGTTTGGTATTGCATTGATGTGGGAGAATCTGGGCATTTCAACTGCATCTTCCTTTTTTAACACCTTTTAACCGGCTGCGCCATGTTATGTTTTATTAAATAACAAGTCTTTGTATTTAGTTTTATTCAGTTTTATAATTTTTTAAAAAACTTTATATTTCAAGGTAACTTCTAAACGAACTATCAACTTGACGCGAAAGCCATGAACTGCCGAGTGCCCTGGAATGTTCACGTTAGGTGGCACTTCATGTATCGTGACAAATCTGGACATACATTTTTCTATAGACACCAAGCACAATTATCGAATTCGTTTTCGAACAAATAGACACATTCCACTTTCTTCGTTTGCCACAAAGCCCAATTTTGTTATAAAAGTTCATAAGTTACATATATTTTAGAAATTAATATTGTTTTTTAATTATTCCGTCAAGATAAAGAACATTTCACAAATGTATTATTTCCGTATTCCCCGAAATGTACCCTACTCCGCTTATTTGTATTGCATCACTTCTTTGAGTTCGTCACTTAAACATTTATTCGGAAACACTTCCGCACTCTAGTACAAATATAATAGTGACGATTTATTCACCCCACATGGTGAATTTCGTTCGATAGATACATTTCACAACCAGTGTGTGGAAAATGGTGCATAAGATATTGAGTTTTGTCGGCGTAAAGCATACTTACCTGGCGTAGGGGTTACCGTGATCAATAAGGCGGTTCCCCCGGAGTGAGGTCTGGCCATTGCACCTTCGGCTAGATTGACCTCTGCGATTGTCCCTAATGTGGATAACTCGTGCGTGAAATTTTTGTTAGTCGGGAAGAGCGTTCGCGCCGTCCCGGTCCTTATATATACGACAAATATTAATTTAAAATAATATGGCTTGTTGTGCGAGGAAGTATGTGATAGGGAGGTTGTAGTATTGGATGACCATTAAGTTGAGAATAGTCAGCTTAATTTCTTTATTTATTATTTTGAAATTCTAGATCACGTCGTTTTGTTCTTCGTCACTTGGGATATCTTTAAGCAAAAACGGCAGCCTCCTGTTTTTGTAAAGTATATGTATTGTTCCAGTCAAATGCCCAGTTATTTGGCTACATTTTTAGTCTCTATTGTCTGTTGGTAAGGCCCCATGATACGAATTTTTGCCAATTTTTCGTTGTATCCGAAGTAGCCAAATGCAACGACGTTCTAAACAGGATAGTTTTACATTTCTGGACATTGATTTTGAATTTCCAATCGTCGTAGTAGCGCTGAACTTCGTGGAAGTCCGGCTGCAATTGGCTGTTAATGACCTCAATTTTCGGGGCTGATCTGTAGATTATGGGATCGTCTACATACACGCAATGGTTTGATGAAGTGTGCGTATTAAATTGCGAGTGGATATGCTGAAAAGAACCGGTGATAGTACCGTGGGGGTTCACCAGCCAGTCAGTCAGTGAGTCAGTTCATACTCAGTCAAGACTGATACTGATCATAGACATCTCAAGATTATACGCATCAATCAAGACATACTCAAGCCAACTGCATATCTGCATATCATAATACAATTACTTATTTCTTATTATTATAACCAGAAAAATAAAGGACATCCCAAAATTTAATATATTAATATAACAATATAATAATAATAATAATAATATATATAAAATAATAATAAATATATATAAACAAAAAAAAAAAAAAAAAAACCTGGCGACTAGGTTTACCTTGTTTCTCTTCCTTTTGTTTTACGTTTGTTGGTTTTTGTTTCTTTTTCGTTTGTTGGTTTTCTGTTGCTATTTCGTTTATTGATTTTGTTTCTACTCCGTTTGTTGGTTTTTCTTTCTTTTTCGTTTCTTGGCTTTTCTTTGCTGGTTATTTCTGTTTGTTTCTCCTCTTCTTTCCTTGTTTCCGCGCGCTTCTCGTCTTTGTCGCTTGTCTGTTCACATGCTTTGTGAGGGATAAAACATGGACACCTGCTCTTCTCGTGGTGTGGGCCATCAGTCGGATCAGGCCATGATGGCTCTCATAAAGAGACTGAAGGAGGACCTCGAACTCATCTAGGGCGCCAAAACGAAAAACGCCGCTCCCAACAACAAGCTGTGAGGGAGGACCCCCCAATAAGCGCGCCTCTACCGGCTGGCCGCCAACACCACCCCCATCATCATCATTACCTGTCCCCAAAAAGTTGTCGAACCCCACAATAACTCAAAACTATTCGAAAATCGTGCCTCCGCAGGAGTCTTGCCCTCCGAGGCCAACTCCGGTGGTCAATCCAAAACCAAAGGCCGCTTGTGTTCCCAACACTGTCCAGCCAGAGGGCGTAGTCCGCCCCCCTGTCTCTAAGAAGAAGCAGCAACCCGGGGTCTTTGCACGAGACCTCAATTTAAAAAATTTCGTCGGTGACATGAACCGACTAGGAATCTCCAATTTCAAGGCAAAGACCTTAAGTCCATCCCTAAACAAAATCGTGACCTACGATAGGGAAACCTACCACAAGGTTAACGACAACCTTAAGGCCAAGGAGGTGAATTATTACACCTTCACTCCGGCCGACGAAAAGTCGAGGACAATCCTCTTGAAACGAATCGCTGCCTCTTGGGAAAAGGAAGACATCGTAACTGCTCTTGAGGGAACATTTCCTAACGTCAAATTCATTGACGTCAAAAAATTCTCTCCCCCACAACGGTTTGTGAACATCAGACCGCAAAAATACAGCAAGCTGAACATATGGCAGCTTTACCTTGCCCCAGGAACCGACATAGATTCCATAATACGGACAAAGTCGCTTCCAATCTTGCATCAGCAAGTTGTCTTCGAGGTATTTCATAACAGAGAAATACCTCAATGCAGACGTTGCCAACGTTTCGGGCATGTGTCCCGAAACTGCAACATGAGTCGCCGTTGCGTTCGTTGCGGAAAGACTCACGATATTGGCAAGTGCGAACTACCGCTAGCAAAATACGATCCCGCAATAAACGTGCAGGATGAAATAACACTGCCAACTTGCTGCAACTGCGGCAACAAAGGGCATCCGGCTAGCTACAGGAATTGTCTTAAATATAAAGAAATCATACAAAGATCCAAGGAGACTCGAGCTAAGCAAACAGCCAAGTCAGACTTTGGAAGACAGGCCACACAGAACCTCGTCCAAAATGGATTTACATTTGCCGACATGCTTAGGGGACAGCAGGCAAAGAACATAAAAACTCTCACAACTCCTCCCCGCCGCCCTTAAAATCATACTCAAGTCCCTAAACGAGCCACGGTAAAGGCCAACACGACGCCTCAAACTCAAGCGGCGGTGCGAAAGCCCCCGAGGGGGCTTCAATGCTCGAGAAACTACTCAGTTTCTCCCGCTTGATTGAAGATATTCGACCCCGATATGAGAAACTATCAACCGAGGCTGAGAGGGAGGCACTCCTTTTCACTGCATACGCAAGACATACCCTTCACAATGGATTCCAAAATTAAAGTTATCTTCATATATGTCAACTCCCTTGTTTCGCATTCCAAGCGCATGATAGTCTCTGACTTCATAAAGGAAAACCGGGCGGACGTGGTACTTGTAACCGAAACTAGGTTGCATCCATGCCACCGTCCCGTATTCCCAAACTTCTCCATGATTCGAAGAGATCGAACCCTCACTGGCGGTCCCACCATCAACGGAGGTGGCACTTGTATACTGGTTAATAGCGGACTTCGCCATGAAGCTATTGACCTCCCACACCTTGAGTCCATAGAGGTGTCTGGAGTTGAACTTCATCTGGCTAACAATGGTAGAGTGAATATATACTCCGTATACCACTCGCATAAAACCAACAATGGTCCCATTGATTCCGAAGATATCGGCAAACTAATAAGGACCTCGGGGCATACACCCTTCATCATAGGCGGCGATTTTAACTCCAGGCATCCCCACTGGAACACCTCTGTCTCTTGCCCAAATGGCACAAAACTGTACCAATGGTACACTGCAAGCACGTATACCCTCAATTTCGAAATAGTCGCACCTACGGCTGGTACTCGAGGTAACTCAATTCTGGACATATTTTTTGTGTCCAAAGACTTACTTCCACAAATCACTCCTCCTCAAGTTTCAGCGGGTGTATCTGACCACAACGCTGTGACCACATTCATTCGCGACTATCGAGCATTCCGGGCTCATATCAGATACATACCCGATTATGGGCGGACAAATTGGGACAACTTCAATTGAAGGATAAACTCCACCAATTCTCTCTTCCCACTGACAGGATCCTTACGACGGTTGAGATAAACAACGCTACAAAACGACTTCACGAGATTCTAGTTGAAACTTCGGGGACTCATGTCCCGAAGTATAAACTTGAAAAGACCTATCAGATCCCACAGGACGACATCACTCTTCGTCTCATCCGGGAGCGTAAAAAGCTCTGCATAATGAGATATCGTCATCGCTTCACGCAAAGGGAACCATTATTGCGATCCATTACTCACAATATTGGTACACTGATAAAACAGAGAATCCAAAACAATCGTACCCGACAATTGGAAGACAAACTGAAGGGTATCCAGATGGACCAGAACGTTTATAAAAATGTTAAAAAGATATGTGGCTCTTCCCGCATCACTGGGTCAATCGTGCACAATGGTGTTGTTGTCAATAACGACACCAATAAAGCAAATATCATCGGAGAGACCTTCGAAAACAATCACAAACTCACTCTCCAAGATAGCGACCCGGATACTAATGCAATCATTAGTTCAGAGGTCCACAGTAAGTTGGACGACTTCAACGAGCCAATTGTTGTCTTTAACCCAACTAACAGTGCATACCTCGATGACACACGTGATAGTGGTCACGGTTTCATCACACCAACTACCCTACAGAGCCTGGTTAAATTTCGACACCCTAAGAATTCACCTGGTATCGACAACATGTCATACCACTCGTTGCGAAGGCTTTCTGTCTTATTCTTTACAAAGCTCTCCATTCTGCTCAACCATGTTTACAACATGGGGTACTTTCCCCAAGCTTAGGCACGCTATTATTTGTCCAATAGCAAAAGTTGGGAAACCAACGTATCACCCCTCAAGCTTCCGCCCTATCTCGCTTCTTACTTGCATCAGCAAAATATATGAAAAATTCATATACGAGAAACTAAATAATTTTGTCAGTACCAGGCACCTAATACCTGATTTCCAATTTGGATTTCGAAGAGCGCACAGCACCACTATGGCTCTCAATTTATTTCAAAACCACGTCTGCGTGCGGCTCTTTAATAAGGAACCCGCCGTTGCGGTAAGCCTAGACAATGAAAAAGCGTTTGATACGACTTGGATCGAAGGTCTCGCTTTTAAACTATTGAATACTGGCCTCAGTAGAACGTAGTAGTATCATCTACCAGTTCGTTCGAAACAGAACCTCCCAAGTTAGAGTGAATGGAAAGCTTTCCCGAACTTTTCACGCCGCCACAGGGCTCCATTCTAGGCCCCAACTTATTCAATATTTACACCTCCGATATTCCTCGCCCTGTGGACGGGAGAGTAAACCAGATATGCTATGCGGATGACGTCTTGGTGTACACGTCAACCAAAGGCCCTAACCTCGCAACAAATCGACTCAACCGTCACTTGGACGAACTGTATCAGTATTACAGTCGATGGAAAATCCGACTTAATCCATCCAAAGCAGTAGCCATAATTCTGAGTAGTAAACACTCCCAACCTGTTTCTCGATATTCACAGAATATTCGAATAAAAATGGGAGATATTACGATTAGATCACAGGACAAGATGACATATCTTGGGGTCACTTATACCCCAAAAATGAATTTCATCAAACATGTGACCCATATTCTCCAAAGGGGCACCGGTCGGTCTAAGCAACTGCACAACATCTTGAAGTGGAGCAACAAAGTTGACACCAAAGTCAAGCTTCTCTGCTATAAGCAGCTAATCCGATCTGAAATATATCTTCGCCCCTTAACCGGGAATCGGTCTTGGCCTTATTTAGCAAGCCCCGGGGCTTGTTAAATTTTCCATAAAAACAAGTTATTATGGAAAATTTAACATGCCTCGGGACTTGCTAAATAAGGCCAAGACCGGATCCCGGTTGTAGTGCCGATGATGATGATGATGATGATGATATATATATGTATATATATATATATTATATATTATATATATTATATATATATATATATATAATATGGAAGCTAAGCAAAAATCACAGCCTCCGTGCAATCACCGCAAGCAAAGACTCACACCGAGAGTGCCTTTCGACTAATTAAGTCAAGCACTCTCTCGGTCACTCTCACACACAAAGGAGAGTCATGGCTGAATTGCTGTGAAGTCGTCGCGGCACTGTGGCACCTCTAACAGATACACACAATTCACAAGCAAAATAGTGAAGAGCACCGGACGAAAAATCGAATAAGAAAATACATCAGAGCCGTATACCAAGCGATAACATAACAATTCACATCAGTGGAGTATAGTCGAGTTTTAAACTCGAATTCTAAAATCGGCCAGTAGCCTGATGGGTAACGCTTAGGTTCAATTTTTGGTGATTAAAACTGTCATAGCGTCAGTTCGAATCACACGTTCTTCTTCACTATTATTTCAAACGCTATAGCACTACGTGGGTCTCGCTAACACATAGAACGAAAACCGACGCCAGATCTTTCCCGCCAAATTCGTTCGACACACACCACATGTGTGGACAATTGACGGGAGTACTCTCCCACTTGGACATCGCTCGCCACCGATACCGGACGTCTCAAGAAGGAATCAACATCAGCCGAAGCTAGGTTCACCAGCGACAGCAGCCGCATCTACAAGGACATCGATTTGGGGATCAAAACCCGAAGCTGGTGACCCCGACGGAATCTGTACGACATAACCCACACTCCCATACGCACACAGAACTTTACTACTATAACCACACGACTTCTACGCAGGCCACCGGCCCACGCGCCTGATCTGACATTCTCTCAATCGAGTATGATTGACACAGTGACCGAGTTCGGACGTGTTTGCAATTCGCTTATTGAGTGAAATTAAAAAGTTGTTTTTGTGAGTCCGGGAGCGTTTAAAACACAAACGCTATTTATAAATAAATGCCATCGATAAAACAGTCAAAGCAAAATGAAGATATATTATTTGACTAGTCGACCAAAATAAAAAAAAAAAGAATCAAAATCCAAAACTGATCTCCAGTGTTATACTTACTTCAGTTCATTTATACTCGTCGCGTACAGGTATGTGTTCCCTCAAAGAGGAAACAAAAGTGACCGAACGATCAACAAAAAAAAAACGGTGTGTGTTAGTGTGTATGCGTGTGAAAGCAGATGTCCCTGCATGTTGCTTCACAAATAAAACATTAGATCTAACGGTGGCAACTAATAATAATGGAAAAAAGAAAAGTTGGGCTAAAAGTGATTTCAAAGAGGAGGCCTAAAGCCCAGCCAAACTTCCTTGCCAAACGGCATAAGTCCAACTCTAAGATAAAAACTTTCATAGAAGGCACATTATTCCAGAAGAGGGAATAAATTCAAAGAACTGGCAACAGAAGACCACCAAACCAGCAATAGAGAAATGAGTGACATAGATGTCGAACGTGCTCAATTTATTGCGGAGTTATACAAAAAGAAAGAGGAGCTCTCCAAAAAGAAGAACGATTTGGAGCGACAAATTAAAGAAGCCTTATCGGAAAGCAACACCCAACAGCAGCAGAAGCAACAGCATCAGCAGCAGCAACAACTGCTGGGAAAACAACAAACAGCAGCCAATAAGAAGGAGAAAGTGCATCCCATCATAGTCAGTTTTATGGATTCTAAGGACCTAATTAAATTGGGTCAGTTAACATGCAGAAATTTCAAAACGAAAAATATAAGTAACAATAAAATAAGTTTTTTATGTGATAGTTTAAATGACTATCATAAAAATAAATCTGCTCTAAGGGAAGCAAGTAGTGAGTACTTCACGTACACACCTAAATCGGAGAAAACTATCTCCATGTTAGTTAAAGGAGTTGATCCTTCTTTTTTCTCCGAAGAACTCCTCTCGGAACTACAAACTGTCGAAAATTACAGTTTAAAATTTACTGATGTGAAGCCATTCTCCACTTCTCTCCCCCGAAGTCGCAACCGCAAGTTGCCGTTCTTCATTGTCTCCCTAAGTCCCAACAGCAAAGTCGATGCACTTAGGAATATTAAAGTTATTTTCCACCAAACAATAATTTGGGAAAAAATAAGGAAAGTTGACCGTGTGTTGCAGTGCATGCGGTGCCAACGATTCGGCCACGTTGCATCTAACTGCTATATGGAATTTAGATGTGTAAAGTGCCAAAACAATCATACAGTAGGAGAATGCCCCTTAGGTAAAGAACGGGTTCAGGATAGGAGCAAACTATCTTGCGTCCTGTGCAAAAATACAGGTCACCCGGCCAACTTTAGAGGTTGTCCATAATTCCAACAACTAAAAGCCGTTGCATTTAAAAAAAGAAAAACAACTTGAAGAAGAGAAAGGAATGAAGGTTCGTTCTTATAATAACTTCGTTGCACCCAGTGTATCATTCGCTCAAATTGCCGGTAGTCCATTAAACTCAAACTTCGCGGCACAGGGAAGTAATGTCACAAAATCTTCCGCTCCTAGCATATCATTTTCTCAAATGGCTAGTAATCCAATTAATACAACGGCGGGGGAACTTTTACGCAACGTCATAAAGGCGCCCGCTCCAGAGGCAAATTCAGACCTAAGAGCAATCCTGTTAGCCATACAAGGACAGATAAGGGATAATCTCGGTAACCCGATTGAAGCCGAATACCCCGATGTGCTTCTAGCTAGCGAAACCAAGCCAAACCAGAGGCACAAATTGGGCTACAAAAACTATAAAGTCATTAGACGAGATCGTCCAGACGCCACACAAGGAGGTGGAGTTGTTGTCTTAATTAAGAAAGGCATTCACCACAAGGTCGTTTACAGCACAGCTATACACAAATTTCAGTTGCTGGAAGGTTGCATTATAGATATACCTTTGAAAAGTCAAAGGCATCTATACGAGGGTTGCCTCTTATGTTTCGGGATTTGACAACCCTAGTGTTGCAATCCGGCAATTGACAGCTCTGTCGTAAAGTTAGACATTTTTGAGGTTATACGCACTCAGAACGTTTTGACATACGAGCGCTATTTGTGTTGTTTACAGTAACTTAAAAGATTCATCTCGGCCCAAAAATAGAATTAAATCGTCAACATTTTCGTGCGATTATTTTTTACAACTTTCGGCGTGGATTAACTCAGCAACAGCGCATGGATGAACTTAATTCAATTTTTGGCGATGAAGCTGAAGGACCAGTGTTTATCGATTTCAATCGTGGTCGTAGTTCAGTCCAAGATGAATTTCGTGAAGGTCGTCCAAAATCAGTTGTTGTTCCGAAAACCATTGATGCTGTGCGCGAACTGATATTGGAAGATCGTCATGTGACCTATCGTGAGATTGAGACAACCTTAGGCGTTAGTGGGACCAGCATACATTCAATATTGCATAAACATTTGACTGTCAAAAAAATTTGGTCGCGTTGGATCCCACACAATTTGTCAATCGCCCAAAAAAAGGCTCGTGTCAATTGGTCGAAAGAAATGCTTAAAAAATACCGGCGCGGTGCTTCGAAACACGTCTATGACATCGTGACAGGTGATGAATCGTGGATTTACGCGTATGAGCCCGAAAGTAAACAGCAGTCGACTGTCTGGGTGTTTCAAGATGAGCCAAATCCAACAAAAGTTGCTCGCGCACGAAGCACTTCCAAGCAAATGGACGCCTGTTTTTTCGGAAAAACTGGACATGTCGCAACCGTACCACTAGAACAACGCAGAACAGTCAATTCTGAGTGGTACACAACCATTTGTTTGCCAGTTGTCTTCCAAGAAATCAGGAAAACCAACCGCCGAAGACGAATCACTCTTCACCACGACAATGCGAGCTCTCACACATCGGCTGCGACAACTGCATTTTTGAGCACCCAAAACATCGATTTGATGGGTCATCCGCCGTATAGTCCTGACTTGGCACCGAATGACTTCTTTTTATTCCCGTACGTAAAAAACAAACTGAGAGGTCAACGTTTTTCGACACCTGAAGTAGCGGTTGCTGCATTCAGAATGCATGTGTTGGAGATACCTCAATCAGAGTGGCAAAAGTGCTTCGACAATTGGTTCAAACGCATGCAAAAGTGTATAGATCTCCATGGGGAATATTTTGAAAAACAATAAAGTGATTTTCGATGATCAATATTTGTTTTTGTTCTCTAATCCCGTGTAGTGATCCTAAATCACTACTCTCTCCCACGTACCTATAATCCCAATCCAAGTGAATCATATGAGCGACAGGTTAAACCAAAAGTTAGTTTGCCGCACATTGATTCAACCCTTACCCTTACTCAAAATTCCAATCCAATTGAATCATATGCGCGATAGATTTAAACCATAAGTTAATTTGTTGCGCATTGATTCAATTGCCAAGTACCTTACATCCCAATCCAATTGAATCATATGCGCGACAAAATTAAAAGAAAGTCCATTTGTCGTGCATTGATTCAATTCCCTATAATTTGAAATTATGAAGTGCGTAATACTAAACGCATTTCATGATTTCTCCTTCCGGGAATTAGTTCAAATAGAGTTCGTGTACACTTCCGGGAATCCTATTCCAATTGAAGCACACACAATTTTGTTTGGGCTTCTTGGAATTTTTAAGTACTATTTTTAAAAAATCTCTGTTGCCACAGAGTATAAAAGGGGAGTGCATTTTGGATTCTAGATCAGTTCCCAAGCTTGGAGGCACGCTATTATTTGCCCAATAGCAAAAGTTGGGAAACCAACGTATCACCCCTCAAGCTTTCGCCCTATCTCGCTTCTCACTTGCATCAGCAAAATATATGAAAAATTCATATACGAAAAGCTAAATAACTTTGTCAGTGCCAGGCACCTAATACCTGATCTCCAATTCGGATTTCGAAGAGCGCACAGCACCACTATGGCTCTTAACTTATTTCAAAACCACGTCTGCGTGCGGCTCTTTAATAAGGAACCCACCATTGCGGTAAGCCTAGACATCGAAAAAGCTTTTGATACGACTTGGATCGAAGGTCTCGCTTTTAAACTTCTGAATACTGGCCTCAGTAGAACGCTATGTAGCATCATCTACCAGTTTGTTCTAAACAGAACCTTCCAAGTTAGAATGAATGGAAAGCTTTCCCGAACTTTTCACGCCGCTACAGGCGTACCACAGGGCTCCATTCTAGGCCCCATCTTATTCAACATTTACACCTCCGATATTCCCCGCCCCGCGGACGGGAGAGTAAACCAAATATGCTATGCGGATGACGTCCTGGTGTACACGTCAACCAAAGGCCCTAACCTCGTAACAAATCGACTCAACCGTCACTTGGACGAACTGTATCAGTATTACAGTCGATGGAAAATCCGACTTAATCCATCCAAAGCAGTAGCCATAATTCTGAGTAGTAAACACTCCCAACCTACTTCTCGATATTCACAGAATATTCGAATAAAAATGGGAGATACTACGATTAGACCACAGGACAAGATGAAATATCTTGGGGTCACTTATACCCCAAAAATGAATTTCATCAAACATGTGACCCACATTCTCCAAAGGGCCATGGTCGGTCTAAGCAACTGCACAACATCCTGAAGTGGAGGAACAAAGTTGACACCAAAGTTAAGCTTCTCTGCTATAAGCAGCTAATCCGATCTGGAATATCGTACGCCTTTCCCATATGGTCCTGCGTATCTTCGGCTCAAATGGAAAGACTTCGGGTTTTCGAAAGGAAACTCCTCAGATGATGCACCAATCATTCTAGAAGGCCTGACGGTCGTCATTACTCATTACGAGTACTTGCTTCAATTAGCATATAAGTACCTCGAAAACATTCAGAACAGCGAGAACCTACTTGTACGGGACTCTTGCGTTCTTGACCCTTCTCTCTCTCGATCTCTTCGGATCAAACCCCCACAATTTCTTCTTCAGTACAAAACTGAAGAAAGCACCCTTCCCAACAACATTCCCCTCTATAATAGAGGATTCCTGGACCCATCCCATAGGGTCTACAATTAACAAACCACACACACGAACGCACAGTACAAGACGGCACAAACACAAACATACACACCGACCAAAGAGCAGATTATCAGACGCCAAAGACGTGATCTGCGTTTACTACCGCACCCAAGAGCCACCGGTCTTGTAAGATTTCTTTCCCACCATCCCTCTATAAAAGTAGTTAGAGAACACTTGGACTAACACTGTCCACACTATCCTTGGATACCCCCCTTTTTTCTTCTCTTTTCAGATGCCGCGAGACCGAGCCCAATATCCTCACGGATGTGGGTGATTCTGGTTATCGCAAGATGACCAGAAGTCAGAGACAAGATGAAGGACACATTTTTTTTTTTTTTTTTTTGATTCTAGATCAGTTGGGATCCAGAGGTCGAGGCAACGGCCGAAAATTGAATAATTAAATAAATAAATAAAATAAATATAGCAAATAAAATTAAATCGCATTTTTATTTGGCAACCCTGAAGGAAGACACCCCATTGAGGTAACAAAAAACGATCAAACAAAATATAACCCTACACCCGAAATATAAAAGGCAACCCTCGTACGTGGTATCCGTGTATGCACCTGAAGCTCCTCAGTGTTCGCAATTTATCACCGAACTGGATACCCTTTTTCGTAATCTCAAGTTAGACTCGGAAAACAATTATTTTGTTCTGGCGGGAGATTTCAACTCCAAACACAGTGCTTGGGGTGTTATCACACCGAACACAAGAGGTAATGCAGTATTCAATTGGTGGGAAGCAAACGCAACAGAATATAAACTAGAATTGTACGCTACAAGTGCACCATCTTATCCAAGGGGAAACTCATTTCTGGACTTACTTATGATAGACGAGAGACTACAATTATTAGGCATGGACCTAAATACTCGAAATTGCCTTCGCACAATCGGGTATGATAGTGACCATTACGGTCTCGGCGCCGTTTTACATGTTCCAAACGAACATGCAATACTTGAGCAGTACGAGCAGACACATTTGTCCGTTTTCCGAAAAGCACATTGGTCGCGTTTTGATCGCATAATAAAAAGAGAACTACGCTCCAATGGCGTAGATCCTCCGACTAATAGAAACCTTCGAAATGAGGAAATAGACCATTATCTCTCAACGATGGACAACATTGTGATCAAAACAATGCACCGTTCCATTCCAAAATCGGCTCACACGGAGGAGCATTTTAATAGATACAGAAACTCAACTATTGATGCCCTGTATAGACAAAAAAGGGCTCTGCTCTCCCAGCTGAAACTACTCTACAGACAGTTTGTGGCGGTTCCGCCAAATCCCACGGTTTACCTTCCTGAAAAACCCCCATAATCATCACCCAAGACGCTCAAGTCCTCGCCAATGCATTCGCATTCGGCACCTAAAAATGCTGCACGCATTTAAGAGATCAAATCTATGATCTTTAAGTCCCTGTAAAGAAAACTTACCTTCATGCATTCTCTTCGCATATCACTACTCCTTAAGATTTCTTTATTAGCTTATCAGGAATTTCCAATCAATTTCGGCATCTACGTCGCCAGTCAAATTTCCTTAGACGAATTCCGGTAAACAAAATAATTAGATTTACATACATTGTAACCTTCATGACAGGGATCATCAATACTGCGCCGCCTATTTTTTCCAGCCGCGCCATGTGTACAACAATGTTCCCTACATAGACATTGGCTGGCTTATACCCTAGGGACCAAAGCAAATACGAATTCCGCGTCTCTTGCATCAATTAAATCCTACAGCATATTCAAATGCAAATAGGAACTCAATACCTACCCTTACTAGCGATGCCATTAACACATTTCCCATTGTGTAAATGGGAAAACCATTAGCGCTTCTTCGTAATGGCGATACATTTACCTACGCATCCGCACCACAGCATAGACACAGGTCATAAATCTCTTTTATCCTACAT
The DNA here is from genome assembly GCA_963931805.1 of Microdon myrmicae. Lineage (NCBI taxonomy): Eukaryota > Metazoa > Arthropoda > Insecta > Diptera > Syrphidae > Microdon > Microdon myrmicae. The sequence continues at coordinate 27,295,073 of OZ007496.1, forward strand.
AGTTCTGGACCCGTTTCCCAGTAACCTTCTCACATAAACAAACATCTCTACGAATCTTTCCCTTTCTTTGTGTTTCAGGTTATTCACCATATTGTTGAGCCATGAAAAGAACCGACGTACACACACACTTGTGTATCGTGAAGATCTCCTCTATGAGATCGGTTTGGTTACTCAAAAGAGAGACTTCACGTCTCTCTTGGAACAGGAAATGCACCCTTAATTTAAGAGAACCAATTTCACAGCTGAATTTCTTTTAACAACGATTGAATATCGTTGAGTCTTTTCCATCCTTCGACCCGAGCAGGTCGTGGCTCCTATCGCTGTCCTGGTGCGCACAGGGAAGCGATAATCGATTAAAATCGTTTGAGTCGTTGTCTCCGCGAGTCAATATTAAGTGTTCTTAACTAAATACACAATATTTTATTACATTATAGATTTTACCTTGTAATCATTAAAACAGTCGTTCAACACGAGCTATTCATTTAATTGTGATCCCATGAACCAGCGTGTAATCCAAAGTTAACGTTTAACCTAAGTGAATAAAATAAACATTAATTAATAAACCGGTGTTTCTTTTGATCATTAAATCAGTGCGTTTTATTTGTGGTTTTTCCTCTTCCTGGTGATCGTTGCTTGGATATTCGGTGCCTCTCAAGTGTTTCATCCGTGAACAGTGTCTGAGTTCTGGTTTTCATTTGGTGGAACTTTAGAGACAGTAGGATGGGGATAGGAGTGAACCGAGTGTCCGTGTTTGGCACAATACTCCTCCTCCCTACAAGTTCAGCGATCCTTATAGCCAAGAAATAAAGACAATTAAGTCATTGATTAAAAACGTTCTAAAGCTGATCCGTGACAACTACAGACCAGGAATTAATGAAGAATGGAAACGTAAAATTCTCTCCATTAAAACCAGCGGTGGGAATATGTTTCCGCAAATAAATAAAGTATTTAGAAGAAAATATCATAATGACATTCCCTGCTTTCGAGTCCCGAGAACTACCGAGAATTGTCAAATATTGCTGAACGCAGGACTCACCCCGGAACACATCAACTCCGAAGAAGAACTAATAGTAGCCGAGGATCCGCAAGAGAAAGCTAACTCTATTGACGCCTGTTTCGAGGCAGTACACAGTGAATGAATTCATCCATTCTAACCTCGATATCGAAAACAGAGCTATCCAAAACCATATTTCGCTGCACAATGAACGGCAAAGTTGGCATTCCGAAAACAAAAGTTTCACCATCTTCAGTGAAAACAATAGAGCGGATGCGCCGCTTAGAAATTTGCCCACAAATATATTTGTGAACAAGAATGAACTCATGGACATCCTTAGATCCATTAAAAACAAGAAATCCTCTGGAACAGATGGTATTCCGAATACACTTCTTAAACATCTGCCTCTGGAAGCGGTGAAAATTTACACTACCTTGTTCAATAACGCTCTAAATAGTGCCTGCTTTCCAAGACGTTGGAAAACAGCAGTAGTCCATCCCATCCCCAAGAAGGGCAAGTTCAGGAGTAATGCCGCTAACCTTCACTCCATTAGTCTGCTTCCAAACATTAGCAAAATATTCGAGAAAATCATAAATAAACTGGTGTGATGAAAACGACATCATTCCGAATAATCAGTTTGGCTTTAGAGCGGGACACGACACAGTTCACGCAGCTACAAAACTTGTTTCCGATATACAGTGGAACAAGGTAAAACGACAATGCACAGGCGTATGTTTGGTTGACTTTGAAAAGGCCTTCGATACCGTATGGTTAGAAGGACTTGTATATAAGTTATCAAATCTAGGTTTGCCTGAATATCTGTTATACATCATTTACGACATGATAATGGATGAGAAAAGTAGAGAGCGAGGTCCGCACCAGGCGCGAAAGTTCTACCAAATAATCCGCAGTATGACGCGGTACACACCACGCTGCACTTACTGCAAGGATAAAGAGGGTAATCTGATCACCGATCCTGAAGGCATTCTGGAGCGATGGGAAGTGCACTTCAATGAATTGCTAAATGGTCAGCTCACAGAAGAATTGGAGGCTCCACCAATGCAAGATCAAGACCAAATGCTGCCGCCACCAAGCATTGAGGAAACACGAAAAGCCATTAGACAGCTCAAATCAAATAAAGCCCCGGAGCTGATGGCATACCAGCTGAGCTGATCAAACAAGGAGGGACAGCGTTACATCACGCAATTCACGAGATCGTGGTGCACGTATGGGAGTAAGAGGAGATGTCGGAAGATTGGCGTCGTGGTATAATTTGCCCCATACATAAGAAAGGAGATATCACAGTGTGCAGCAACTATAAGGGTATAACATTGCTGAGTACCGCCTATAAGATACTCTCCACTATCCTACAAGACCGGATATCCCCATACGCTAAACCCATCATTGGTCAATATCAGTGTGGCTTCATCCCAGGCAAATCAGCAATTGATCAGATATTCACCCTTAGGCAGGCGATGGAAAAATGTCTGGAATTTAAGATTCCGCTATATCATCTGTTTATAGACTTCAAGGCCGCCTACGACAGCATAGCCATGGTAGAACTATATAATGCCATGAGAGAATTCGGCATTCCCAATAAATTGATACGACTTTGTAGGTTGACCATGACCAACGTAACTAGTCAAGTAAAAGTAGCGGGATTGCTGTCCAAACCAATAAACATCTATAATGGACTCCGACAAGGGGACGGTCTGGCCTGCCTCCTCTTCAACCTGGCGTTGGAGAAAGCAACCCGTGACTCTGGCGTTACAACAAGAGGGACTATTGTCACCAAGTCCAGCCAGATACTTGCCTACGCAGATGACATCGACATCATCGGTAGAACCGAATCGGCGGTACAGGAATCCTTCACCCAGATCTAGCAGGCGGCACAAAAACTGGGACTGCACATTAATGAGGGTAAAACCAAGTACATGGTGGCAACTTCTGCGAAGAGAAGACCTAACGTTGGTCAAACTATCAGGGTAGTGGAGCACGAATTTGAAGTAGTGCAATCCTTTAACTACCTTGTGTCAATAGTATCAGCCGATAACAATATGGAAGAAGAAATACGCGAACGGCTGATTAAATCCAACAAAGCCTACTATGTTCGATCAAGGCTCTTTAAATCCCGAAATTTATCCAGAACATCCAAGCCACTACTGTACAAGACCATGGTCTTACCAGTACTCATGTTTGGATCCGAGCATGGGTGCTTAATAAAAGGCACTCTGAACTCTTGGCCGCGTTCGAGAGAAAGGTCTTAAGGAGAATTGTTGGCCCCGTATGTGAGGGAGGACCATTCCGGAGACGCTACAACCATGAGTTGTACGCAATCTACCTTGAAGCTCATATTGTAAGAAAAATCAAGCTCGGTAGACTCCGGTGGGCGGGACACCTAGCTCGAATGAGCGAAGAGGAGCCTGCCCGCAAAGCCCTTTGTGGCAGGATGTATGGAAGGAGACAGCGCGGCAGACCTTGTCTGCGATGGAGGGATGGCGTAGACCAGGACGCCCACAGCCTGGGAGTGCTAAACCGGATGATATCGGCTCGAAATCGGGACCGGTGGAGAGATTTGTTAAATAAGGCCAAGACCGGATCCCGGTTGTAGTGCCGATGATGATGATGAATGGATAAACAATTTGTGTTAAAATGCGGGGACAAAATCTCCAATAAAACTTTCCATATTAAAAATGGCTTGCAGCAGGGAGCCGTAAATTCTCCCATTCTCTTCAATATTTATACTAGTGATCTAGTTGGGTCTCTTAATCATGCTGTTGCATATGCCGACGATATTGTGGTGTACAGACTAGAAAAAAAATCGGTGCCATTAACAGACTTCTTCAAGACAACTTCAATAAAATCAAACGCTTTTGTGACGATTGCAAATTGAAAAATTAACTTCCAAAAAACAGAAACCATCCTTTTCAGAACACTTCTTTCTACAGCTTCAAGAGATACAAGGCACAATTAGAAAAACTTTTCCATTGTAGGAACCAATAATCTTCCGGTGCAAATGAAAACTGTTGTCAGGTACCTTGGTATCTGGATGGACCAATACCTATACTTTGATAAGTACATTGTAGCTGCACTATCCGCAGCTAAAAGTGCATATGCAATGACAAGAAGTCTGTTTCGAAATAGTCTCCTAGATCACAAAGCTAAAATAATTTCGTACTCAGCATTTATTCGTCCAATATTAGTGTATGGTTGCCCGGTATGGTTTAACGTTTCCGCATCCTACATGGAATAGTTTCGCATGTTCGAGAGGCAGTGCTGGCGTTCTGCCTCGGATTACATAGAACACCTGAGTCTCAATACAGAAAATTCTATCCTAATAAGACATTGTATGACAAATCAGGACTAAATAGGATAGACAATTTCATTATTAAAATTATTCGTCGTGACACGGCAAGGGCAATGTGCAGCGAAAATAATCTTATCTCGGGAGCATACTACCCCAATGACATGTAACTGGAGAATACACTCCAAAATGGGCTTACCCCACCAGAAGCGTTCCCTTTCTTGGATAGAAAAGGTCTTATCCAAAACAAACACGGAGTCCCTATTATTTACCACGCTTTTCGTGGTGCCAGGGACAAACGGATTCTTTATAACAGTGATATAGCAAATCCTGCAGTTCACTTGCGCTTTAGCATGGCCAGAGACGATCGAGATAAATCTATAAATGACTGATCCCATACCAACTGGTGGTGGATTGACAATGAAGAATGGATTTAATATCCCCAAATATAGTAAAATCTTCGGACGCTACGCCTTCCCTTCCCATTCCTCATTTCTCTTTTCATATTTATTTATTCTTCCTTTTCATTTCCATTTTTCATTTAGAGTCTTTTTCGTTTTACAATTTCTTTATGTTAGCATTTTTGTTAATATGTTTGTTATTTTTTTGTAACCTTTTTTACCTTGTATTATTATTTAAAAAAAAAAATACAGAGAGAGAACTTCTTCTTCTAAAATATTCGGGTAATAGGAAATACATAAAAATATAAAAATATTATTGTACGCCGAAAGGCATTACACAAAATTGTATCGTGTAATTTAGAGTGCTCGTGTAGAGCCAGTAAATTATTTTACGAATAAGAAAAGATTGTAAAATAGGATTTAGCATTTTAGTCCTAAGTCAACATTTGTGAAATTATAGTACAATAAATGCGTTATTCAACAACAACAACAACATTCTGTAGTGTTCCGGAACCCTACTGTTTTCCCTTAATCCTAACATCAATCTTAACATATCCTAACATATCCATTTTTACACACAATATCCTCATTTTCCATTATATATATATATATATATATATATATATATATATATATATATATATATATATATATATATATATATATATACCGTTATAATAATTATATCTTTCATTCTCAAACATATTACTCATTTATCCATTATCACATTTCATACATTCATTTGCATATCAATCAATTCCATAGTATCAATATATTTGCATATTGAGAAAACCCCTTTTCATGTTAATACATTTCTTAAATTCAATCAATATCCATATTTCCATATGTCCATTACATTAGCCATACATTTTAAACCCTTAACTTCAAATATCTACATAATATGCACATACAAAATCAATTTGAAACCATCCTTTATATAATAATATATAACAACACATAATCCTTTCATGAAAACACATTCCCGTTATCCGAAGTAAATAAGCAGCTGCAATAGTTTCAGTTATCATCCCTCTTATGAGTTTTTGCACAAGCAACTTGATTTTGATTTCGTTCATAGAAAAGACAGTTTTGATATTCAGTTACAACTAGAAGGTAATTGAAAGGAGACCTCCGAGAGAGGAAGTTTGAATTAGCCTTTGTGTTTTGTGTTTTAATATTGTTTGTGTTTTAAAATAAATATATTGTTGAATTGTAAATATTAACGCGTTTATTATTAACATCCATGTTCTTCCCTCGGTCGAGGAAGCACGGCGATAGGGTGGATATAACAATTCTCTCGATCGCTCTCTCGCTCAGTCGTCGCATTTTAAAGTTGATCGTAACGAAAGTTACTGGGAAGGGAGTGGTGTGACGTTTCTAACCGATACACACGACCAATAGTGAAGAACAACACCACCTAAAAGACAAGTCGAACAATCAAAAGCATATCCATTAAAGCCGTATAGTATATAGTATAGTATATATAGTATAGAATGTACTTGAGTTTAGAAATCGAATTCGTACACGCGGCAGTTGCCTGATACGTTGAACTTTGGTTCTATCTTTTAGTGATTCTAACCTTGATAGCGTTGGTTCGAATCCCATGCTCTTCACTATCCTCGCAAGCGGTATATATATATATATATATATATATATATATATATATATATATAAGTATGTATAAAAAGTGATGATTTGCGTTGGGCTTCAGCAGCGAATCCAGACTTTGGGACACGGTTTGTATGGTCAGATTTGTGTATGAACTGATCACCTTGCGAAAACTTAAATAACTTATCAACATATGAAAATTCTCGATGCACTTGTCGATGAACACAACTTTATTCATTCATTAAAACAAAAAGCCACATGGTGGCGTGCGAAAAAACCAATATAAATGTTGTTTTTAAAACCACTTAGAATCCATTGATTGTGCACCAAAACAGTAAACAGAAAATATTGACCGTTGCAGAAGTTAACAATCGAGCACCAAAAGCAGTAAACAATGTAATTACAGTTGTTTGTGCACTGTTATCGAGTCGTCGGCAGGTGTGGTGAATATTTGTCGTGGAGAGTACTAGACGATGTACTAGATTCTCCCCGAGCATATAATTGTGAATCTGCAACATTCCGCCCGCTTCGCCAATCATTGACGAACCATCTGGCTCCATGGGATGGTGGCCCAGAGGCGGGGGTGTGCGGTCTGCTGGTAGTCGTGGTCTGCTGTCCACTTTCACGTGGATGATCGGTTGAGAGGGGGCCGCCCGCCCTGAGGAGCGCTGGAGGCTTGAAGGTCTGGGATGGCCCGTATGATCGATGGCGACAGGAACCTCTTTCCCATCGCTGATGTCCGTTGCCTTTTGTGGTCGCGGGACCGGCCAGTTGATCTGGGTTAGAGTGGTAAGGTCGCAACCCACGATCAATGACCACGTGATGGCTGGAGATGGGTCTCGCTGCATCGAGACCGGTGGTGGTGTCAGGTATTGCGCCCGCTGGCGCCCGTCCGAAGTTAGTAGCCGGCAGGATGCGGCCGTTGCTGTGAGAGGCTGTCGCGTGGAGTCGGGTGCGGAGTCCTCCTTGGCACTGTCTGCATGTCCTGTCGGAATGGCAGTCGCGGGCAAAGTGCCTCCCGGGGCTGTTGGAGTGCAGCCTCTGTTGATGCACCGAAAGGCGTGCTGGTTCGCTGGGATTCGGTTGATCCCTGCATGCTGGGGAGCGTCGCCCGCCAGGCGGGGCATTGCGCGCTCCTATCCCTATTGTGATGTGATGCCTTGAATCCCTTGGGTGGGCAGGCTGCTGGTTCTTCGGTTGGCTCTTGCCCTTACGGTGGTTCAGCGGGCGATGGGCATGTCTGGTAGCTGGGCTACGCAAATGGTCGTTTCGTTCTCTTATGGCCGCTGCGATCGTCAGTCGTAAGTTCGACCATGTCCTCTGGGTCGGTGTTGTAGATTCGCAACCCGTGAGGAATGGCCAGGTGATGGCTGGTGACAGGCCTTGTCACCTTTACTCTGGATGATATGGTAGGTGCTGTGCCTGTTAGCACCCATCCCAGTTCAGTGGCCTGCGCGACGAGGCCGGAACGTTGGTCCTTCCTTAGACCTTCGAGAATGATGCTGGGGTAAATGTCCGCTCCAAGGATTATGTCCACCTTGTCGGTGGAGGCGATGTTCGGATCGGCAAGCTCCAGATCCGCTATGAACGAGAGATCCCTGGTCGCTGATTGTGGTGGTGGTGCATACACTGATAGCTCTGACAGGATGAAGGGCCTCAGTGTCCATTGTTTCGAGCCGTGGAGGCGAGGAGTGATGCTGATGGCGGCTTGAGTCCTGGTGGCAAGGCCACGAGTGCTCCCAACACCGTAGGTGGGGACGGATGGTGCTTGGCGTCGGAGGTGCAACCTTCGGGCGAGTGATGATGAAATGAAGGTTCCGCTGGAGCTCCAGCAGAGCACGGACTTCAATCCTCCGTTGGTTCTCCGACGTCACGATGACTTTGGCTGTTGGTAGCAACGCGGAATGCTGTGAAGGGGTGCTGACTGTGTGTGCACAGGCCCTTTGACCCGGAGCTTTGGTGAGATTGTCCCGTCGATGGCGGTTGTCCGGACATGCAACAATGTGTGATGTCTCCGCTGGCATCGACGGCACGCCTTGCTGGAGTGGCAGTCGCGTAGGCGGTGGCGACCCAAGCAATTGACGCATAAGTTCCGTTCGTGTGCGAAGGACTTCCGACGGCCAGGTGTGAGTGATCGGAAGCCCTCGCAAGCGTAGTTGGTGTGTGAGGCCCTGCAGAATGTGCAAGGGGCCTGTTGCCTTGGGGGTGCCGGCGGTGTTTTGTGTCTCGGTACACGGGGCTGGTTAGTCATTGGACCGGCAGCTATTGCTGGAACAGTCGAAGGCGTGTTTGTGGGAAGCATTGGCGTTAGTTCTGGCACGGATCCTAAGTGCGCCGTGCCCACTGCTTTATCTGGAATGGTCGTGAAGGTAACCAGTTCCTCTGGGTCGGAGTTGTAAGTTCGCAACCCACGAGGAACGGCCACGCCATGTTGTGCCCCACAATGCGTGCGCGGCATCGGCTTCTGTGGGGGCTTCGCAATTGGGTCGATCATCGGGACCTGGGGTAGGTTGGGCTTTTGGGAGGCGGCACTCCGGTCGGTGGCCTGCTGACTCTTACCCACTGTTCTGGGGGGCGGTTCTTTTTCCGCTGGCTTAATGTCGACCGTTGGCAGCTGCACTGGGGGCAGCTCGCTAGGGTGGAGGCGATTGCCGCTATTGGCCATGGTTGGGGAGGGTGAACCAAGTGCGTACTGGGCCTCGAGGAGCTTCGTCTGTTCCTCGAGGTATATTTCTTCGGTTTCGCCGAAAAAATCCTTCGCGAAGTACGCGTATTGTAGATATTCCGGTGCCGCCGTGTAGAAGATGTCGAAGTGCCGCTTGGAGATGGCTTCCCATTCGGCGCGGAGTGCATGTTTGGTTGCTTCAATCCTGGTCAGGGTTGATTGTCCCTTGTCCTGCATGTTGAGGAAGGTGCGGGCGATGGTGTCCTGTGCCACGAACTAAGCGGCGATGAGTTACTCAATCGTGGTCGGTTGTTGTATTGGAGCAACCGTCAAAGGCACGTTGGTTTGAACTATCGTTGTAGAAAGTTCGTCTTTCAATTCTTTATCTTCGATGGAAGTCGCCGTTTTAGCATAGCAATTGGCAGCATTTTTTGACGTTGTTACTTTTGGTTCCGACTCGTGTAGGTGGTGAAAAGATGTATGATCTCTGCCGACCGAGGAATGTCGTCGGTCGAGATCGTTGCTGATGTTCCACCGACTGAGGAATGCCATCGGGGAACCGTTGTGTTGCTTTTCCAATGTATTTGCCAGCTTTATAGGTGAGCTTTGCCTATGTTGCGGTTGGGCTGGTGATCAGTTCGGTGGTCCGGCAGATGGGACCACGGTTTCAGTGCTTGTTCGAGAGGGTAAAGGAGTTTCATCAGTCTGGACTCTTTGCGCAGAAAAAATGTATGATCTCTGCCGACCGACGAATGTCGTCGGGGAAGCGTTGTGTTGCGCGTTCATAGGATTGCTGTTTATTTAGCCGCTTCCTTGCGCATTCAACTGCCTTGCTTTTAGACCTTTTTTCTTCTTTTCTGCTGATGAATTCTGCTGGTATGCCGCTCTCGCTTTCTTGGGGCGATAAGAATAAAGTCCACAGTTCGTCCATAAATTGTCTGGCATTGCGTCCATTAAAAAAGCCAGTCATGTTTATTTGCAATTTCTTTGGGCATGGGAATTTTTCCTCCTCCAATTGGTTGTAAACAAATTTAACAACGACATCGTCTTCGATATGAAGTATATCAGTGATTTTCTTACTAATCCATGGTCGAAGAACATCCAATTTCATCTTGGACATATCAACACGCTTGCTAAGACAGTCACCATTTCATTTGCCTCATAAGTGTATTCTCCTTATCACTGAAGCGCGTGTCTTGCTGTTGAGTAGTCCTCGTGATAATTATTTCAATTTTGTGGAATTTTCAACACTGCAAATCGAAAATGTGAACTTAATGATCTTGGACAATATATATATAAATACAAGTACTAAAATGATTAGTACACAAGCGATTGAAAATACACTTTCTTTGTTGCAATTACGGCGCAGAGAGCACGACTACGCGAAACGTTTTCGATTTATTGGAGAATCTGCTCTGTCTGCGTTGCTGAACCCTTATCGGTTTGAAGTTCACTGCACACTACACTTTGGCCGTCATGTTAGACCATTCGATTGGTTGAAATAGTTTCTCTGATAAACTAAGCTTCTGCAGTATTTAATTACGTGTATACGTTTTAAATTCAGAGTCGTAGATGCGCTTCGAAATAGCTTATCTCGCCGGGGCCTGTGGTTGATAATTTTGCTGGTGCCTATGTTCCGTTTGTTGCTAATGTTGAGCTGCCTATTGATTGGAGACTTGCAGAAGCAGTTGTTGCTGTGGTAATTGTTGTTGTGCCGCGAACTAGGCGGCGATGAGTGGATCAAAATAAGCACTGGATCCGATTTGTTGTTCCGCGAACTGAGCGGCGATGAGTAGATCCAATAAGCACTGGATCCGGCTCGAAGGACCAGAAAAAATGTGCGATGTCTCGATGCCGCACGAGGAATGTCGTCGGCCGAGATCATTGCTGAAGTTCCGCCGAACGAGGAATGTTGTTGGGGTATAGCGAACGATGGAGCACGTTGGAGATGAATCGATCAATGTCGCCTGAAACCAAAGTTTATTAAAAAAAGGAACAGCAATACCTTTTGATAATCTTTGAACTTGTTGTTCCTCCGTAAAAGTGATGATTTGCGTTGGGCTTCAGCAGCGAATCCAGACTTTGGGGCACGGTTTGTGTGGTCAGATTTGTGTATGAACTGATCACCTTGCGAAAACTTAAATAACTTATCAACTCATATGAAAATTCTCGTTGCACTTGTCGATGAACACAACTTTATTCATTCATTAAAACAAATAGCCACATGGTGGCGTGCGAAAAAACCAATATAAATGTTGTTTTTAAAACCACTTAGAATCCATTGATTGTGCACCAAAACAGTAAACAGACAATATTGACCGTTGAAGAAGTTAACAATCGAGCACCAAAAGCAGTAAACAATGTAATTACAGTTGTTTGTGCACTGTTATCGAGTCGTCGGCAGGTGTGGTGAATATTTGTCGGGGAGAGTTCTAGACGATGTACTAGATTCTCCCCGAGCATACAATTGTGAATCTGCAACAACTGAATCGAGCCCCCTGCTCGCCACGCTCTACGCTCGCCAACCACCGTATCAGTTTTAATGTAATTATCAACAATTTTAAATTAATTTTCAATTTCAATGTAACGATCAATGTTTAAAAACCATTTTTTAATTTTAATGTAACGGGTGAAAAAAAAAATCTACTCTTGAAGCCAACTTTGTTGAATTTTTTTTTCATATTATAGACACTCACGACCGTACCTCCTCGTACACTATATTCTTTATTTCTTTAGTTTCCAATTTACACTCGATCTTAATACAATTTTGACTTGTACATCGTGACAAAGCGACATATAACTGGCCGTGTGTGAAAATCGTATCTTTCATTTTAACGAATAAGCCGACGCGCTCTAAACTTTGACCCTGTGATTTGTTGATCGTCATTGCAAAAGAAAGTCGCACGGGAAATTGTGTGCGTTTGAGTACGAACGGCATATCACGATCGCCACGCGTGTCCAGAGTTATTCGCGGGACACGCATTATTTGCTACCTGTTCTATAGACATTTTTGCTACGCGCCTTTTTGAATTTATTTCTTCTTTTTTCTTGTCATAATATCGTTTTTTGATTGCCAACTGACGCTCGCGATGATTATGGGTAGCCATAATTAAATATTGAGTTTGTGCAACTGACACAAAAAAATCTGACACACGATCAATTTGCGAATTAAAAATAATAATCGGAGTTGGCGAGTGATTAACATGTTATAAAAAATCTGACACACGAAAAACCTTTTTATATAATAGAGAGATATAGATATATTCTACTTTTAAATTCTACCTTAAAAATCTTGTAATCTTATACTACAAAAATTATTATTATATTTATCTTTAAATTTAAAAAATTCGTTCTTTGAAACCTTCTGGCAATGTTTCCACTTTGAAGAGCTTCAAAGCTTTAAAAAAACGAGGTGTAAATAATTTGTAATCGGGGATTCCCCATAAAATTATTTTTAGTTAAACAATAGACATACATTCCTATGCAGTGTAAACTTTAAAAGGACCCCTTCGGTGATTTACGAAAAGCAGTGATTGAGTAACTTTAATATCACGTCCTATAAGTTTAGCCATTCATATTTGGAAATTTTTTTTTAACCTACACCTACATTATATTATGTATGAAATGTTTCTACCGTTGGCGGTTTTTAATTCTTTTTTAATTCTTAGTTTTGTTTCAATAAAAATTGGAACCTCGATACATTCATATTGTTGTTAGTTTTCACAAATGGCAGTACATTGCATATTTAACTATGAGTGAATTCATAGGGGATCCCCAAGTGACTTTACGGTCAATAACTAAAAATATTATTTGTTTATTATTTAGTCAATAATAAAAAAAAAAAAAAATACTTCACTGACAATATTCCTATAAACTTATGAAAGCTTTAAGCGTCGTTTTATTTGTTTACGAAATGAAAGCTCGATACGCTTATAAATGCAATGACTGATCAGAAATTTATCACGGTGATTTATTGGATTGTGGCCCTTCGTGTGGTGCATTAGAATAGTTAAAGTCAGTATTTAAATTCAGTGATATTGGTGTTTTTAGTCCCTTAACAAAATGTTGTTCTTTACGAAAACTCCAAAGGTAAACATAATTTTTATTATTTAATAATACAAATGACTCTCTTTTTAAACAATATTTCGCACTGATCGTGTGAGGTTGTGCATCAAAAATATTAGACTTAATTTTAATTATTAATTTTTATTTAATGTTTGTACAAAAGCATTCGAAGTGTTAACAACAATATTTAATTAATTTACTTCAACATTAATTATTTTGTTTATGTTGAAATGCATTTAAACCTATATTAGCGGTGCTATTGGATCTTGTAAACTGATAATTACAAGTATCCGTAGCTATAATTGTAATATCTGGGCATAAAAGGGCATCGGGGAATATTTGAAAACTATAAATGCCGATGTACAGTGCACATGGAGGAGGATAGAGGAAGGGGGTGTTGACGCACATTGCTTTTGAATACATAAAGTTTACAATGACGAGGAAACGTAGAACAGGCTAGGTGTAACACGCCCCCACATAACTTAGTTAATTGAAACTCAATTTGAAATAGTAGTAGTTCACTTTCTTAATTTAAAATGTCTACTATAGTTAAATTGATAAACAATCACTATTTGAATATGAAAAATTAATTATTTGCCGCAATTTGGATGTATTAGTTTTAACAATAGTTTAATAGAAAGTTGGAATCTTTAAAGCCGCTAATTGTAATTAAAGGTCATTTTATACCTAATATTTGACCATTAACACCGTCCTAGGACACGTCGTACTTACACGATACTTTTTCTTCTTCTATATCTAATGTGGAACGAACTCTTGATTTGTTTCCTAAATGCGAGTGGCTTTGCGGATGGCTAGTGTACTATCCTTTGTTTAATTTAAAATATAACCCGGTCATCTTTAAAAAATGTCGTATCGGTTGACGGTTTACGACCTCTTTGATGGATCACGTTGCCAACGAAAATTATTGTTAGATTGCACTTGATATCGGTCGAGTTTTATATAAGATGTAGTAAAAAGATATCTATTATTTTTCTAATAGATGGCTATAGGAATCTGTATGTAACGTGGTGTAAGTGTGACTGAGTTACGCTAGACAGCATTAGAAACATAAGATTTTGTACTAAGAAAATGCCTCAGAGCGTTTTGTGATTGTTTGATTCAATTTTGTTTGAGTGCGAGTTAGTGAGTAGGGCGTTAGAATATACTCACAGGTAAGCCGGCTTGTCGTAAGAAGCGACTAAAGCCGAGTGGTAGCCGGGGCCCCAACGCCTTGTGCGCGCGGTGTAATACCACCCCATCAAGCTTTGGGTCCCGTGAAATGGTCGGAAGAAATCCCTGGCCATCTTTCGGGGCTTGGTTGATGGACCGTTTCGAGAAAAGATTGGTTAGGTGGTAGTCGGTCCAAAGGTGAGATACCACCCCGTCACGCTGTATATTCCGCGATATCGCCGAGAGAAATCTTCGACGGTGTTTCGGATGTGCGGCTGATGGCCTGGACTGACACGGAGATAAGTCATGATGGTACCTTCTGATATAAAGAATTCTGGAGGTAAACTAGTCTCCCATTCGGATCTCCGGGGCGGACTATGTCAGGGGGAGCATCATGCAGATATCATGATAAGTAATGAGCTTTGAGAAGTTCGTCATCGCATAACCGGGCTCGCTCTCGAGGCTCTGCCCACGCTCGACTGGTGACGGCATTATGTAACATCAGGGGCACCGGTTTTACCAATATGAATGTAAACGCCGTCCACCAATATTTGCAAACAACGAAACCTGATATCCTTGCCCTAACTGAGACCCAGGTCGATTCGTCAACTGGTTCGACATATCTTCGTTGCTCAGGACACGACTTACATTCGAGATTCCATTTTAAGGACGGAGTCTTTCCAATCTGGCTTGCGAGAGGATGGAGGCGTTGGAACCCAATAATATGGACATCTTATAGTTGAGGGTCGTGCTGAGGAATTCCGTTAAATTTCTTTGTTGTCTTTACCGCTCCCCGAATGACCATCGACTGGCGACACTTTTCGAACATCTTTCACATAGCGTCGACTGGATACAGACCCGGCTTCTGAAATTGTTGTCCTTGGCAATTTTAATGTGCACAATTCCGGCTGGTTGTTACATTCTAACAGAACCGACGAGGCTGGGAGGGTGGCGAAGATGTTTGCTGTAAACCACAAATTGACTCAACTCGTGGGGGAGCCAACGCGAGTGTCGGATGCCCGAGGCGATTATGCGAACACCCTGGATCTGTTTTTGACATCCGAACCGAGTATTTATACCGTAGAGGTTTCTGCGCCACGGGAAAACTCGGACCACTGTTTGGTATCTGTCGCGCAAGCACTTGCATACCAAGCGAATGGCCGGCCTAGGCAGCTTCGCCATGTATGGAAGTATGGGGCTGCTAACTGGGACGATTTACGAGATTTCTTCGTATCCTTTCCATGGTCGGAGGTGTGCTTCGGAAACTCCAATGTTAACGCTTGCGCGGAGTCGGTATCAGAGATTATTTTTCTGGGGATGGAGATATATATTCCATATTCCATCAAACGAAGTTGGTGATTACAGCGGAAAAAACGGAGCTTTTAAGCAATGGCGCTCCAATCCCACCGATGTTAACAGAACGAATTTTGTTAAAATCAGAAACGCGTGCAACCAGGCGATTGATACCGCGAAGAAGACTCACAACGACAAGGTGATCAATAAGCTCCTCGGTGCCTAACTGGTTCGCGCTCCTTCTGGTCAATGGCATAAGCTGTCAGCGGTAGCTTCACATCCTCCTGTTTCCCTCCGTTGGTGACAGACACGAATTCAAAGGATAAAGCCAATGTGGTTGCGAATTGATTTTCCACGAATTCAAACCTCGATCCCGGGCTTTTGGAGCCACCTGTGATCGCGCCGGTACGGTCTTCCATGCGGGATGTCAGATTTCGTCCGCGCACTCTATGTGGACTGGACTGTAAGAAGGCAACCGTCCCGGACGGAATACCAGCAATAGTCCTTAAGAACTGTGCTCCAGAACTATCTCCGGTTCTTGGCAGACTCTTCCGCTTATCTTATGCACGGAGGACCTTTCCTGCATGCTGGAAAATTGCTTGAGTTCAGCCAATCCCAAAGACTGGAAAAAAGTGTCTCCCACAAAATTACCGTACGATAGCATTACTGTCTATTTTATATAAGGTAATGGAAAAAGTCATCAATACAGAGCTAGTTAAGTATTTGGAGTGCAACGGATTTCTGAATGATCGTCAATACGGATTCCGTGGCAGGTGGTCCACGGGAGACCTTTTGACACTTATAACCGATGTATGGACATCTGCGATTGAACGGCATGGTGAGTCAAGGGTGGTCGCATTGGATATCTCCATCGCTTTTGACCGCGTCTGGCACGGGCCATTGCTGATCAAACTTCGTCCATATGGACTTTCCCAACAGCTTTGCGACTGGACGAGGAGCTTCCCCGAGAATCCATCGATCCGGGTTGTTGTGGACGGCGAGTGTTGGGATCTGTATCCTGTTAATTCGGGCGTGCCCCGGGGTTCTATTTTGGCTCCAACCTTGTTCTTGCTTCACATAAATGATTTGTTGGAGACAACGGATAACAAAGTGTTCAGTTTTGCGGATGATAGTACGCCTGTTTCCTCCTTTTCGAGTGTTCGGCCGATTGGTGCATCTGTGTAGCATCAGCTGAGATGTAGACAGATTGACTCTCTGAATCAGGATCTAGATAGGGTCCCGCAGTGGGGAAGGACCAATCTCGTCGATCGAAAAGTGGATCATCGGTCCCACAGCTGATGATGAATGGCTGGGCCCTCGAGGCTGGGGAAAGTTTGAAACTGCCCGCCGTCACAGTCTGTGGGAATGTATCATGGCATAAACACGTGTCGAGTATCGCCAGGTCAGCCTCAGGAAAACGGAGCTATCTTTTTAGAAATATTTTACTCCGGCCCAACTTCTTCTCCTATATAAATCCCAAATTAGACTCGCGCTCGAATATTGCTCTCATGTTTGGAGCTCGGCTCCTTAACATACGCTCGACCTACTTGAGAGCATACAGAGACGAGCGATCCGCCTGATCGGGGACTCGGCGCTGACGTCGGGACTACAGTCGCTATCACATCGAAGGCGCGTAGCCGACCTCTGTCTGTTTTACAGATATTATCACGGGTGCTGTTCTTCGGAGATTCTTGGTATTGTTCCACACAATTCGGTTTATATGCGCTCCACAAGACAATCCGACCCGTCTGTGGTTCATCTCCCGACGGCGCGAACATCCCTGTATCAGAACTCGTTCCGTTACAGAGCGGGGAAGCTGTGGAACTCGCTTCCCACGCGAGTGTTCCCGGAGCGCTACAACCTGCGACCGTTCAAAAAGAACAGCAACCGTTATTTGATGGCATCTCGAGGCGTCCACTCGGCGCTATAGGTTCGCCTCTCCCGAGGGAAGTCTAATATTCAGGCGTCTGAAAATGTGAGTAGTGTTTATGGTCTTTATATTGTAACAGTCATTTATGTGCAATTTTAATTTCGTCAATTGCGTTCCGGTAATTTTAATGGCAACGATTCACCACACTCTGGAAGGCTAATTGTCGAAAATGTCGATAAAATCATGGAAATCGCCGAGCCCGATCATCATGTAATCATGCCAATTGCCCAGGAGCTCAACGTTGCACTAGAAACAATTTGCATGCTGGATACAAAAAAGATACTCAATGCATGAGTGCCACATGAGAACGCGAAAAAACTTCCCGGAACGAATTTCCATCTGCTAATCGCTGCTGAATTGCAACAAAATCAACCCATTTCTTTCTGAAGCGGAATTTTGACTGATGATGAAAAGTGAATCACTTACGACAGCGTCAAGGAAAAGGGGGCTGGTGGTGTTAATTATGTAGCACTTCTTGTATTTGCTTTTGCAATTGTTTGTTTTTTCTCCAGACTTCGGTAATCTATTTGTCTCGCTCAATGTCTTTTTCGATGCTGTCTTCGTTGTTGAAGACGTTCTTTTCTTGCGTCGCCAGTTCTTTATATTTGTTCCCTGCTCCATTATAATGAGGCTTATTGGAAATAGTTAATTCTTCCTCAGTATTTGATAGTATCTCATCATTCGATTTTAAAATTCTCCTCGGGGACCTCAGGGCACAAATTGGAGAGGAAGATATCTTCCAACCAACTATAAGTAAAGAAAGCCTACACGACGTTTCAAATGATAATGGAATGCGAATTATTACGTTCGCAGCGTTAAAAGATCGGGTAGTAATAAGTACGATGTTAAAGCACAAGCAAATCGTAGACAAAAGACCTTGGTTTGACGATGAGTGCAGGGCGAAGATCGCCTTACAGTGATCTGCTTAGAAAGGTATCATGAAGTCAACACAGAAAGATATACAGACGATTCGGAAAGAGATAACGAGACTTTTCAAACGCAAAAAACGCGAATGGGAGAAGACTTCGGTTGAAAAAATCTTTGAAAATACCAGAGCGGAATACCAACGGGAAAGAGACCGGTAGGACGGCCGCGACCGAGATGGGAGGACAATGTAACGTTTGACCTTGGGGAGATCGGATCGGATGGTCAAGCGTGGACGGAGAGTGCATAGGACAAGGAGCAATCGCACAGCCGAATCAGTGAGGTCATGAACTTCCGGGTTCCTATAGACCACTAAATAGTAAGAAATAGTAATAGTTAATTCTTCGGACTTCGGCCGTTTGGCTTGAATATTCGGTTCTGCATAAGGCTGTGGGGGTTTTTTAAAGCATTCACAAGGAACCACCCATTCCCTTTAAATCAATCCGCCTTTCCACACCCAACAAAGCCATTTTGCTTGCCTGTAATCGAGCAGCGTAAGCTACCCGTCAGTATTTTGCACCTGAAATATAAATCCACGGCAAGATTACCATCTTGCCATGTCATCAATTAAAACCATTTCGGTTCGTCTGCATGAACCGAGCGGTTACCATGGGCGACCACATGCCCATCAAACACGGACCAATACTTCCGAGTATTCTTGTTCGCTACAAAGCAAAGCGCAACTCGCGCCTAACTGCCAAGAGCCGAATTCTTTGCCAGTGTAAATATTCACACTGGGATTCGACCCTCGACTTACTATGGATGCAATGCACAATTGAGGTGGATAAATACACAACCGTCATTGTGTAATCATTCCGATCACCAGATCAGGTCCCACGGTATCATTCCCTTAAACAACTCTCGTACCACTAATCAACGTAAACAAACGCGTATCTTAGCGTTTGAACCCTTGAAATAGCGTTCTGTTGACATAACACTGAGAAATCTAACCCTGCATCAACGATCGCCATTTTAAACATGACAAACTTTTTCGGCCGTTATCCGAGCGACCATCTATTTGCACAGCTGACCTGAGTTGAATTCGAATATCATTTAGTCAGTTGTTGTTGTCACTTTTCCTTATTCGACTGTAGTTTATATTTGAAATGCTGTCCTTTCCGTGTACAGGCCCTTTCTATGTATGTGTGCAATCTCGAATAGAGATATCCGCGCGAAACTACATCTAAATCGTCACCAGGAAGTCAGATCGTATCCACCGAACAACGCACGCGTCCCGGGGACGTTGCGCTTCGAGTTTCATAATTTATCCCTCGCCGAGTACACTCACACCGAAGAGCCGAGATTCATCTACCGTCGCGTACCCTTGCACAAGAAATTGTCTTGAGACGTTATTTCCAAAAGTCCTCATTCGTTGTTAATTGAAATCGATTCGCGAAATTTGGCTCTGGCAATCAAACCCAAAATTAAGTGCTATTGGAAACGTAGTTTAAGTGAAATAGAATACTAAAACAATCTTAAATAAAAAGAATAATTATACGACAAAACAACACAGTGCGTTTTTTTATTTTTCTCTTTCCTTGGTGTTTTGATTTGTGTGAACATCTACGGTGTGATATTGGTGGTGTTCCTGCTGAACCTGCGTCCGTGTTGACGCTGTAGTGCTCCAAAAAGCCCTACTTTTCCCCCCATTCCTACATCCAAATCCTAGCTATCTTAATCCAAAACCAAAAATCCTATCAAAATCATGAAACACCAAAACTAAATCCAAAATTCGCAATAAACGAATCAAAATATTCGTTTATCGCTTTGCATTTGCCCCCACGGCATAATTTAATCAAAAAACCTAAACTAAAATCAAAATTCGCAATAAACGAATCAAATATTCGTTTATAGCTTTGCATTTGCCCCACGGCATAATCTCAATTCAAAATCCAGAAATACATTTCAATCTGGTAATTTCCCTAGAAAATTAAACAAACCAAATCGATGGTAAATCACACCAGATGTTCGAATTTGCTACAAGCAAACAATACCCAAAATACCATTTCCAATTCTCATATACAAATAGATTGATGAAGATTCAGAAAACTGAATCTTATCTAAAGTAAACACAACATCTCACTCGAAAGACCGAGATTGTTGCACGAAAATGTGTATCTTTGGGATACAATTTTCGATTCCTTTTCCTTTATAAAGGGATAGCGAAACGATCTCGAGGCCGCAGTATCTAAATCCTCACGCCACAGAGCAGAGATTTTTCAAATTCTGTTGTAATACTTTAACATAAAATCCAAATAAAACTTAACCAAAATTAACGCTATCTTTCTTTGGAAATTGTGTGTTGTCACTAACGCTGGACGATTCTTTTCTGTTGTGCACGCGGACGACTCCGAAAATTGGTACAGGAACCGGTGCTGAGGTTGGTATACAAGGACGTTATCCCCTAAGTTACGTCCAACGAAAATCAGGACGTTGCTCTTCCCTCTGGGTCAGAGGAAGCACGGCAACGACCCCTTGCTGCTGCAGGGTGTTGTGTTAGGAACATTCAATAAAGAGATCTAACGTCCTTTTCAGGACAAGAAAACGCGCTTCCTGAGGAACAACCCCCACAACAGCAGAACAACGCCCTAGCAGAAACCGCCACAGGGCTTCCTCTGTAGCGCCATTTGGAATCCACACAGTGCTGCCTCTTGTCGTCAAAGGTGAGCCCCAAAGTAAATATACTGCCTATGAACGGCACTTGTATCAACGAAGCCAAGGAACTATCAATTCTGGGCACTCGAATTAATTCGACTCTTAACTGGAATGACCACATATTTGACGCTGCGAAAAGTGCAGCCAAATGTATGGAGTTCCTTAAGAAATGCAAAAGATACTTCACTCCATCCAACCTGGCCACTATTTACAAGGCGTATCATCATCATCATCATCGGCACTACAACCGGGAACTGGTCTTGGCCTTATTTAGCAAGTCCTGAGGCTTGTTAAATTTTCCATAATGATTTGTTTTTTCCGGGCAAGGACATTAGTCTTGCGCCAGAGGCTCCCCGACGGGGAAACGAACCCCGGTGTCCCGCGTGAGAGGTGGGTATACTAACCACTATACTATCGAGGAGCCTACAAGGCGTATATTCGTCCTAAAATGGAATACAACTCCCATATTTAGCCAGGCGCATCCAAAATTTCACTACACGTGCTCGAAAGGATGCAAAAACGAGCAGTGAAACTTATTGGGGACCCAGCCGTAAGTCTATCGATTCCGTCGTTAGAACACAGGCGCAACATATCATGCCTATCTCTTTTCTATAGGTATTACCACGGTCGTTGCTCAACTGAACTTGCTGAATGTGTACCGCCCCTTCAGATATCTTCCCGCGATACCCGTCAATCTGTGAATGCGCATCAGTTCACGTTGAAAGCGGACTTTAGGCGCACAAATAAACATAGAGAGTCTTTCTTTAGCCGAACCACACGAATGTGGAATGTTCTTCCTGATAATGTGTTTCCTGGTCGTTGTGATGTCCAGACATTCAAGACCAATATACATCGACACCTCCTTTCCTTATCCACTTCCTGTCCATTCGCTCGCAATGTGCTCTTAACATTTAAGGGTACTTTAAAATCCGCTTTTGTGCGCGTTAGTGTAAAAACAAAAAAAGCCTCACCATCGTCGATGGCGGGCAGTATTGTTAGTCACTTTCGGACGTGAACACTTTGTTTGCTGCGTATTAACACACTTTTTTTTTATTATTTTGGGTGCAGATAAGTGTGGGAACCCACCCGTACTCATTTAAGGTGTGCAACACAGTTTATATGATCCTCTCTTTCCTCTTCAGACGGTTATGCGCATTGCAAATGTATAGAAAATCCCTTTTACGGCTGCGAATTACAAGGTATTATGAATTCTCATAAATCTTTTATAACGATTATCTTACATAATACTTCAACAGTGGCAGTGGCTATTAAAAACTAAAATCAGTTTTGACAGGGTGTAAAACATTCTTTATTAAATTGGTATGTGATTAAAATTTATTGAATTTATTTTTCAGATTACACAGGCGTTTGATCTGCTGAGCTTAACCATAAACATTGACGAGATGCGAGAACACTATACGAAACTATATAATTATGTACGCGATGTAATTATAGGAGATATGAAAAAGACTGAGTTCTTCTCGGAGTTGTATTGCGACTATAAACTTGCAGGTTTGTAAACGGTTTAGTTACATTATTTCTTTAAAACACATTTCAAACACAATTGTAAAAAAAAACGCCAGTAAAAAAGCTGTGATGTGTGTAAAATACATGGCCGACCGTCCCCGGGATTTTTATGTTTTGGGTATCTTGGGATCGATCACCTAGGTTGTAGTGATTTTTTAAGCTTGGATTTGTGATGTTTTTTTCCATACAACTTGCGCACAAAAGAGATTTTGAGATGCCCTGAAATGTTGATGAATAGTGCAAGTAGAAGAAGAGGGAGGGGATAAAGAAAAGAAGTATCGTCGGGGACCTGGACATCGCAGCTCTCAAGGCAGAAAAACTTGCCGTTTTAGAAATTCAATTGAAAAAAAAAGTAATACAGATACTGATACAACCCTTCCTTCATCTTCAAGTACAAAGCTTAAAGTTTATATATGATTGAAAAGTATGTGTTTTATATATGATTGAAAAGTATGAAAAAAAAGATAAAATAGAATAACAAAACAGCAACCCGAAAAACTTCATTTGGGTCACTCTCACACATGGTATATTGCTTGCCGATGACTGACCACCGTTATACTTTCTTTTTATAGCTGATCATCTGCTGATCTCTCCGTCTTTAATACGGTGGCGTACTGATGCTGTGTACTTTTCAAGGGCATTGGCATGGGCGGGTTTAAGCAAACGATCATGTAAGGCACAGATGCTATTTGATGATGATGGTATGCGGTAGAAAAATGGTGTTATGATGTTAAATGATATTAAACAGATGGCGTCCATTATAGTAAATACATTCTGTCAAAAAAGTACTAGCAATTGATCATTTAAAAAACTCGGTTAAAGGGATTACCCTAATTCTTTTCACCGCTAACTTTCATATAATAAATACATACTGTCAAAAAAGTACCGCCACGTGATCGTTTACTATAAAAAGCCCGTTTAAAGGAATTATCGAAATTCTTTCTGTCGGTAAGTTGCTTCAACTGCCTTCTATTCTCATGTGAAATTTGAGCGCGATCTGCCATTTACTTTATTTAGAGTGTTCGATTTAGTCAGTTTGTGGCGGTTCTGCTAACGCCACTGCCACCTTTTCAACTTACCCCCAAATCTTCCTGCCCTAAAGCTCTAGTGATCTTACCATTTTTGTCGCTTTATGCAAGCGCATTAACTCCCACAAGCATTCCCCCACCGATGTTATCATCTTTCGATTATGCAAATCGCACCCAACACCGCAAGCATTTTCCTCACCAAAGACATTCACGCATTCAATGCTTAATATCGTTTTTCCTGGAAAAATTCGGTACGTCACTACCGCATACATCAATGCATCTCAGCATTGCTCTAAAGAAAACATTTTGGTTGCCATACTAGATAACCGAAATGAACAATGAAACAATCATTGGAACTCAGGGCGGCTTTTATGCAACCTTCAAAGCACCAGCGCAACTCACGCCTAGCTGCCACGAGCCGAATTCATTGCCAGTGTAAATACTCACGCTGGAATTCGACCCGTGACGCCCTATGAATGCAATACGCAATTGACATGGTTGTAAATACAACCCTCATTGTGTAATCATCCCAAACGCATCCTAATCTCCAGCGCGATATTTGAACAGCTGCACATATTTCTCCTAAAAGACGTTCTAACTTGTGAATGTGCATTTCCCACGGTTCGTGCACCCATGAGCTCGCAACACGAGCAAACAAAGTGATCCGCGCGCAAATGGACACACCCTCGTTAGGATCTATGTACTGGAGATCCGCTCCTATTGGTCGAGCCAGCAGGAAAATTTAATTGTCTTTCTCACCACAGCGCCCAACTCACCCCAACCGAAGAGAAAGTAGTTTAGTCGCTGTGAGTGTTTCAAACGGACGAGTGTCCAATAATTTACGTAGGAGTCGAGGAAAGATAATAATTGAGAGTTGTACGAAGTTACCGAGTGCGCGGAATCGACCGGGTTCCCTGTAATATTACATATTGATACGCGTAGTTACAACTTAAAACAGTCAAAGCCATTTCTGTAATTACAACTTAAAACAATCAAAGACACTTGTATAGTTACAACTTTAAAACAAATAAAGTCTCTGCACTGTGTAATATAAGAACTAACATTAATAAAAGACACCATATACCATCAACCATTTCCTGAAGTTTTATTTTCTTTGCTGGAACAGTGGCTGTAACCACTTGGACAAATGGGTGTTTCTGTAAGCATCCTGAGTGCATCGGTAAAGTGAACTTGTCAGGAAATCTTAGTCACCCCGTGCCAATTTCGGCATATAACTAAGATAATACCTTAAATTTTTTTAAAAACTCAACCGCGTTAAGATCCCTGCTGAACGAGTCAATTCCGACCCCATATTCATAAAACGCATTGCCACTGGTGATGAGACAAGGGTTTACGAGTTTGATATACAAACCAGTTAACCATCCTCGGAATGCCGCCTTCCAACTGAGTACCTTTTTGACAGAATACACACTACGTTAGTCGAGAGCAAAGCTTTGATGGAACTTGTTCCAATATACTGATAGGTTGTTCAAGTGACTCAGGTTGAGACGTAAACAAGTAATTTGAGATAGTTCCATGAAAAGTAGTCACAGTAGCTTAAATCACTCTACCGTGTTTGTTATGGGCTACACACCCACAGTTTCCCCCACAAAACACCCCCTCTCTCTGTTGTTATAATTGTGCTAAGTAGTAAATTTACATAATCTACTTGGCAATAAGCTAAACAAAAAGTCAGCGTCGAAAAAAAAGAAAAGACGTCAGAAGACTTTGACGAAAAGTTGTCAGTCGAGGAGAAATCGCCCAAACGAACAGATCGGAATAATAAGTAGTTAACGCCAGATGAAAATTAACCTCCGGTGATCGGAAAAACATTTAGTGAACGGGAAAAACATTTAGTGAAAGGAAAAAACAATTAGTGAACGCCAGATGAAACATTTAATGAACGCGTCGAACATTTAGTAAGCGCACGTAACTCGCCGAGTCTAACCGCGACCCGCGTATATGAAGCAAAGGACGGACAAGAAAAGAAGAAAGAAAAATTAAACAAAGGGATTAAGAAAACAACCACTCCCTCCAACTAAAAGGGCAAAACAGTCGACCGAGAAACGGTCCGACGATATCACGTAAGTCTCTTCCCTACTTATAATTAAAATTATAATTGTTAACATACTCGTATACAACCCAACATGTTGACCACTGCAGATCGCTGCTTTGATAATAGTCACTAAACCCCGCAGAACAAAACCTTTATACACCATACTCATGAGGCAACTTTCGCTTCAGAGCCCTCAATTGAAACCAGAAAATCCCACTGCCACTATCTATATAACACATCGTTCAATAAGTCCTGAGAGATGGCGCCTGTAATGAAAAACCGTCATCACTTTTACGAAAAACTAACCTTCAATCGATATGTGTCAACATTTGGTGATAATTGGACCATAAAACACAGAGTTATAGTAATTTAAGTGACGCTATTTTTTCAATTCTATATTAACTTCTTACATTGGGACATCGCATCGATTATTAAGTGCGCTGTTTGGCACTGTTTACGCGAAATAAAAATCATTTTTTGCGTTGGTATGTGACAATGTATGCAACACGGACTCAGCATTTCATTCCGGAATCAAATCAGCAGACAGGTGGGTGGAGAGCGGCCGGTGAATGCCGCCCGAAGCGTCCGTCCATTGTTTTCAATATTGTAAAAATAGCGTCACTTAAATTACTATAAATCAGTGTGTTATGGTCCAATTGACATCAAATTTTGACCCATATCGATTGAAGGTTAGTACTCCTTTAAAGTCATACAGATTTTTCATTACAGGTGCCATATCGGAGTTAGTCTTGGGACTTATTTCGCGATGTGTTAGTTATTTGTAGGTCTGTAGGAACCCAAAAGTTTATGACCTCATTAACTCTCTTAACGCTCCACGTTTCGTTACCTGAGCCATTTTCGTCAAGATCACACCTGATATTGTCCACCATCTCCGTCGTGCCTTTCCGAGGGTCTTTTTCCTGTTGATTTTTCGTCAAGAATTCTATAGTTGCTCCTATGGTTGCCCATTCTAGCTACATGCTCGCCCCCTCTTAAACTTCTCGACCTAAAAATTTGCACTCTTGTTGGTTCGCAGTTCACGATAAAGATACTCGTCAAAACTGCATTCTCTTCCTCGCCCCCTATTATCATAATAATTAAATGAGGAAATACATGATCGGACAAACCATTCCACATTTGTGTGACTCGACTAAAGAACGCTCGTCTATGTTTATCCGGAAGTCTGAAATTAACTGGGATAGATGCACACTCTCTTGACTGATCCTAAATCACTACCCTTTTCCAATTACCCATAATCCTAATCCAATTCCCATAGTGAATCATATGAGCGACAAATTAAACCAAAAGTTAATTTGTCGCACATTGATTCAATCTCCAAGTACCTCACATCTCAATCCAATTGAATCATATGCAGGACAAATTTAAACGAAAGCCCATTTGTCGCGCATTGATTCAATTCCCTATAACCATGAAATTATGAAATATTCTAAATGCATTTCATGGTTTCTCCTTCCGGGAGTTTATTCAAATAAATCCCTATTATCTTCCCGGAATCCTTTTCCAATTGAAGCACACAAAATCTTGTTTGTGCTTCTTGGAATTTGTAAATAAAATTTGACAAACCCCGATGACCCAGAGTATAAAAGGGCGGCACATTTTTATTTCGGGATTCAGTCAAGTTCCAGAGGCCGAAGGCCTGGTTGGATCATTGAATCAAAATACAGAAGGCCAAAGCCAAACGGCCAGCCACTTTTTAACATAAGCTTCAAGGTGTAAATCAAAATATGAGCCAATAAAGTTGATATATATATATAATATATATATTTATATATATATATATATATATATATATATATATATATATATATATATATATATATATATATATAATATATATATATATTTTTTTTTTTATTTTTTTTTTTTTATTAGACTTCTCTCAGGAGAGGCGAACCTATAGCGTCGAGTGGGCGCCCCGAGATGCCATCAAATAACTGTTGCAGTTCTTTTTGAACAGTTGCAGGTTGTAACGCTCCGGGAACACTCGCGTGGGAAGGGAGTTCCACAGCTTCCCCGCTCTGTAACGGAACGAGTTCTGATACAGAGATGTTCGCGCTGTCGGGAGATGAACCACAAACGGGTGCGATCCGTCGGATTGTCTTGTGGAGCGCATATAAGCCGAATTGCGTGGAACAATACCACGAATCTCCGAAGAACAGTAGCCGTGATAATATCTGTAAAACTGACAGAGGTCGGCCACGCGCCTTCGATGTGATAGCGACTGTAGTCCCGACGTCAGCGCCGAGTCCCCGATCAGGCGGATCGCTCGTCTTTGTACGCTCTCAAGTAGGTCGAGGGTATGTTTAGGAGCCGAGCTCCAAACATGAGAGCAATATTCGAGCGCGGATCTAATTTGAGATTTATATAGGAGAAGAAGTTGGGCCGGAGTAAAGTATTTCTTGGCTCTAAAAAGATAACTCAGTTTTCCTGAGGCTGATCTGGCGATACCCGATACGTGTTTATGCCATGATACATTCCCACAGACCGTGACGCCGAGCAATCTCAAACTTTCCCCAGCCTCGAGGGCCCGGTCACTCATCATCAGCTGTGGAACCGATTATCCGGTTTTCTTTGAGAATGTTGTATACTGGGTCTCCGTTGCGTTGAAGTCGACAAGATTGGCCTTTCCCCACTGCAGGACTTTATCTAGATCCTGGTTCAGAGAGTCAATCTGTCTACATCTCAGCTGGTGCGACGTTGATGTGCCAATCGGTCGAGCACTCGAAAAGGAGGAAACAAGCGTACTATCATCCGCAAAACTACACATTTTGTTATCCATTGTCTCTAACAAATCATTTATGTGAAGCAAGAACAAGGTTGGAGCCAAAATAGAACCCTGGGGCACCCCCGAATTAACAGCATACAGATCCGAACCCTCGCCGTCCACAACAACCCGGATCGATCGATTCTCGAGGAAGCTCCTCGTCCAGTCGCAAAGCTGTTGGGAAAGTCCATATGAACGAAGTGTGCTCAGCAATGCCCCGTGCCAGACGCGGTCAAAAGCCTTGGAGATATCTAATGCGACCGCCCTTGACTCACCATGCCGTTCAATCGCAGATGTCCATATATTGATTATAAGTGTCAAAAGCTCTCCCGTGGACCGCCTGCCACGGAATCCGTATTGACGATCATTCAGAAGACCGTTGCACTCCAAATACTTAACCAACTCTGTATTGATGACTTTTTCCATTACCTTAGATAAAATAGACAGTAATGCTATCGGACGGTAATTTTGTGGGAGACACTTTTTATTTATACATATATATAGTAAAGAGTGCCGTTTATAATTCAGCATTGGACTAACCATTTTCGCGGCGTGTTTGGTTGATGGGAAGCTTGTGCTCTCCGTGTGCGGACTCGTTTATTCAGGACGTTTATTGACAATCTATTACGAATCCTAAATCAACGCCATTGGCGGGTTAATCCATTCGGCGGCCAAGTGAGGACGATGTGCTTTGTCCCGGAGTAACCAACCAGGCCTTGAGAGGAAACTGCGAAGATCCTCCCTCGCTGCCAAGGAACCTACGACAACCGAGTGTCCCATCCGGAAACCCCCTTCACCCGCGGAGAGGAAGTCAAGGGGGCGCACTTTACACGCCATCCACTCCAGAGGTAAACGGCCTCCACAAGATCACCCCAAAGGAGGTAAGCAAATCCCAAAGCCCTTTAACCTAAAAATATAGGTACAACACAGTTTATATTTTGTCTGTTAGTATGTGTATGTTTAAGTCGTGTGTCAATAAGCATAATATCTAGGAACGATCCGCCTCTGGGGAAAGAAGGATATTCTGTAGCTAGCAGGTCAGCTTTATATTGAATGTGATGTTGATCTAGCCAACCAGCTAGTTGATTTCCTCTCGTGTTGGATATGCTATTTCCCCAATTTGGGTCTTTAGCATTCAGATCGCCACCTACGATGTAATAGTTCCCTTCAGAGTGACGTTGTAAACATCGGAAAAGAGTTTCTAGATCAACATAATTAGATTTTGTGGATGTGCTTCTGATGCGTAGGCAGATATCACATACATCTCCCTACCTTGTCGGAGGAGTATACGGATGATGCAAGCTTCAACACCTGCAATCTGCGTATCTCACCACTATACATGGGGTTTTCCAATAGGGACTTGACAACTTTGACTTGAACGCACCCTTTCACTAATCATCGAACTGTCACTGTCAATTTATTCAGTAAACTCAACATTTTCATCATGGTTAAGTACACGAACGAACAACGTCTGCAAATTATAAAAATTTACCATCGAAATTTGGACTCGGTGACCGCAAATTTAAGATCGTTAACTCCAATTTTCGGACCGGGTTGGTCGAAGTGTCGAAAATATCGTTGCCGTTCAGGCGTCCGTAGCAAATGATCCAAATCAGTCAATTCTACGGCGTTCTCAAGAATTGGACATCCCCCAGGCCACTTTATGGCGAATTTTGCGTAAGGATCTTAGTTTACACCCATACGAGATCAAGTTGACTCAATAATTGAAGCCGATGGACCATTTGAAGCGACGTAAGTTCTCCGATTGGGCTCTGGAAAATATGCGCCAAGATGATGAATTTCATCGCAAAATCAACTTTAGTGACGAAACTCATTTTTGGCTCAATGGGTTCGTCAATAATCAAAACATGCGTTATTGGTCGGGTGAAAATCCACATGTGGTTCATGAATCACCACTTCATCCACAAAAAATAACTGTTTGGTGCGGCTTGCATGCCGGCGGCGTCATTGGGCCATATTTTTTCGTCGGCGATAACGATCGTCACGTTACTGTGAATGGCCATCGTTATCGCGCCATGATTACTGATTATTTTTGGCCCGAATTGGTAGACATTGACATGTGGTTTCAACAAGACGGTGCCACAAGCCACACAGCTCACGATACAGTCGATTTATTGAAGAGTACGTTTGATGAGCGTGTTATCTCAAGAAATGGGCCAGTCGGTTGGCCGCATCGTTCGTGCGATTTAACGCCTCTAGACTATTTTCTTTGGGGCTACGTCAAGTCGTTGATCTATGCCAACAAGCCGACGACGTTGGAAGAGCTCAAAGCCAGAAGCACGTCATGACTTTCGTCTTGCAACAGTTTAAAAACAACGGCTCTTCCCTCGATTCTGATAAGTGAATTTACATTCACGACTAGAGCCTTAATTGTGCTTTCTGTTCGGGGGTTTATATTGACGGCTGGCTAGACAACTGCGAATAGGCCCAGTCTAGTCTAGTGTCCTGGTCCTTTATTTGTTTTTGCATTTGTGTCATCTGCGTCCGAATAGCGAACAAGGTTGTGAGCACATTTGCTAGTGTTACTGTTTCTGGAAGCACAGTATGTCGCGGCGGTACCCGTGTAGTGGGTTGTGGCATGTTTCTCCTACCAGCTGTTACTTGAGCATACGAGAGCTGGGGTGTTACATTCAGTGGCGTTCTATTTTTTGTTGCCGTGAAAACTTTTTTCCTTTATTTCGCGGAATTTAGGACAGCCTCGATACTTAGCTGGGTATGCCTCACTCTTACAGACTGCACACTTTAGTAGAGATCTGTCGTCTACCCTTTCTTTACTTAACGTGCATTGTTCTGTGGTGTGGTCCTGTCCGCATCTTACGCATCGATACTGCATTTCACGGTTTGCTGCTGAGTGCCCGAACCTTTGGCAGCGAAGCCACTGGATTATATCTCTGCCTTTTTTCAATTTGCCCCATATGACAATTTGATGGTTCAGGATAGTGATTTTCCTAAGTCCACAAATTTTGCTACCGGGACCCAGTTGCACCAGGTAGATTGGTAGTTTACGATTTTCCTGTCTAACCCTAGCTGTATTGGAGGGTTTTACCGCGATAAACTCAATATCATTATAGTTAACCTCTCATAGCGTTTGTAATAGAACTTCTGGTTCTGTTTCAGGTCGACACCGTTTAATAGAACCATTATATTCTTTATTGCTGAAAAAAAAAAAAATACGTGTGTACGTGTAAAATTCCGCGGTGGCCCTTTTTAGCACATTTTTCACTTTTTCAAAGTCCTCAACCGAATTTGTCTGTATGGCAAACCTTTTAATTGAAAAATCCTCCCCAATAGAAACCTTACATAGACTTACCAGTTCGTTACAATCCATATCTGTAATGTTGATGGGTGGCATCTTCGTCTTCCTTTTTGCTGCCTGTTGCTCTTGTTGTGGTTGTGATTGCGTCATCTGTTGCGGTGGACATTCTTTTTGCTGGTTAGTATTGTGTTGTGTATATTGTTGCTGTTTTTTCACTATTAGGTGCTCCTTTTAAGCCAGTTCCTTTTTTCTGCGACGCTTCTCAGCTAATTGCGCCCTTGCTCGAGCTCGCCTTGTTTCAATGTCGTCGATTTCCCCCTCCTCGTCCTCAGTCTCGGTAGTCGCTAAACATGCAAACATGTTATTTGGTACATTGCCGTCATTATATGGAACCGGGGGAATGAGTTGTCCTCTTCCATTTTTTGCCCTTTTTCGAGAAAGTCTATTATAGTCTCGTTTGGCTTGTTGACTTTTGTTGTTGCTCGTGTTAGTGGGTTTTAGCTTTTTAATGACCATTTTGTATTTTTGATTTTTTTTTCGTATTTTCGTTTATTGCACGAAGGACAAATAGATTGTGGACTCGCGCACACACCCACAATGTTTGCGCGCTTACACGTAAACACGGTTCACACGTTCGATTTTTATAAGTATTATCGTCACAGGTATGTACATTCAAGTATTTATAGTGTGCGCACACCCATGCAAAGAAACACTTCGCACAACGCGTATCGACACTAATTGTTTTTTAATTTTGTTTAACGATGTTTACCGGATGGTGTTCAGTTTGGTACTGCGGAATATATACACACACACACACGCACGTGTACGCGAATAATAATTTTATTTATTTTTCGTTGACGAGCGACAAACGATGTTGTTCGTTCAACGGTCACTGAAGCACTGATAGTTCATTGGTTCGATGATGTAAATGCCATTCACCGACTGCGTATTTACGTTGGTACTTAGCTTTGATGGCTAGAGATAGCACTGGGTTATAGGTTTTGCGAACTTGTCAAGAACATGATTTGAATTACCGTCTTGAAAAAGTTAAAACCAAAGCATAACGCATCAGATCACGGCCACTTTTATACGGCGATGTTTTAACTCGTCAATTAAACTGTGTGATTTCTGCGTGAATGCTCTGGTACACAGCACTGATGATGTTGACAGTATTTTATGATGGATTATGTTTACAAAAAAAGCCATTTTTTATTAGCAACAGCGACATCTCTAATTAGGTTTTAAATTTTGATTGTTTAGACTCCCAATCCGACAAAAAACTATTTCAAAAGCTATTAGCTGGAAACAGACACAAAACTCTTTAATGACCTTTTTTAATGGTTTTTTTATTTATTTTTTATTCAGGCAGCTATTCGGACAACCTAAAGATTTCCAAACCCGATGAATTTGATCTTCTAATGGCATTTGAATTCCCTGCAAATCATTTAGTAACAATTCTCTCAGATAATAAAAGATATGGCAATGTTCTTCTGGACTTAACTGAAGTCCTTCGATATCTCGAAGAAGATTGTAGAAGTTGGAATATGCACACATTTCTCCGGCATCAAGTGAACGAACAGAACTTATTTCTGGAGAATAAATTTCAGCAATGGATTCAAAAATGTATTCAGAGGGCGCTGAATAACATCAACAGTCGATTAATCTACGAAGATATCGCATATTTGTTGCTATATAGGAAATCAGGACCTGCTCATACGATTACCGTAAAATAAATCACTGCCAATCAACCTTTGTTCTCTATTGACTTTGTTCCTGCTATTCGGTTAGGGAGTGACAAGTCGATATCGCTGAGAGATTTGCACTCGGAGTTTTGGATGGCAGTTCCTAAGCCACTTAAAGAAATCAACGTAAAAGATAATCCTTCATTCCGGGCGTCCTATCACGACTCCGAACGAATTATAATTGCGAAGAAACATCAACTTAAAAACGGTATCAAGCTCATGAAAAAATTCCGAGATCGTCATTATCGTCTTACACATTTGAAGAGTTATTTCATTAAGACGTTGTTTCTTTGGCATGATCTTGAGTGTGATCCTGGCTTTTGGCGGAAACCCATCTCTGAAATTATGCTGACGGTGATTGGAACTTGCTACAAATCATCTTGTTAAGATTTTGATTCTATTGTCTTTCAGATGTTTAGAAAATTGGAAGAAGCTCTACAGAATGGAGAAATTCGTTTCTTTTGGGATAAAAACCTAAATATGATGAGTGAATTGAAATCTACCCAAATCAAGGATATGTATGCGACAGTTGTTAAAGCAAGGATTTGCCTAGACCAATGCACGAGGAAACAGGATGTCGTCGATCTATTCCGTAATTAATAGAATTAAGGGTAAAGCTGAAATTGATTTTAAATTTGGTTATTCTTTTAGTGACGTCCGAGGAGCAAGTAGAATTATTTAAAAAAGTGAAAGATCAAAGACTAATTGCTGACAGTTTAGAGGAGATAAAGGGGAACCGCGTTGTTTTATCCCTATTTTGCATTATTGGAGCCTTGGTTGCTGTTTGGCTGCAGTTTTCATTGTATACCAATGACTGGGACACGGATATCGAAGAATTGAGAACCAATAATCAGCAGCCATAGAGGAGTGATAAATCAGTTTATTTAGAATATGTTGAATATGTTTTTATATTGAAACTAATTTATTTCATGCATTCAGATTTTTGTATTTATTAAACATTTCTTTATTACAAATTGATGATTAATTGTAAATTAAATATGTTTTGGAAGCTTAACACAGAATGGAGGAACTGATTTCAGTATGTTGCATCTTCCTAGCATTTTTTTCCTTGCTTTTTGAAAAACATGCATTCATTCTTCTATTAAAATAATTTTGTTGGGGCGAAAAGATTCTTTTAGTACGCTGCCTGGAGATCATTTTGACATTTGTAGATTCTTGATAGGATCTATTGAGTGGATAAAGAATTTTTACCAGTATATTACACACCTTGTCAAATATTGTAGCTGTTTATTATAATACAAAAAAACAAACAGCTAGCTATCGAGCACATGGATAATATTTTCGTTCAGTTTATAAAGAAGTTTTTGACTTGAATAGTTGGTGCAGAGGTTAGAATTTAGAAAGTAACTGTCAAATTAAATGGGAGCAAAATGCGAAACTACGAAAGCAATCGAAACTGTATGTAGGAAGGAAATTGAGGAGTGAGCATAGCTATGTTCTAACTTCTATTATCTAACAGAAATCAAGACCTAAGGCAGTTTAGATTTTTTAAAGTTTATTTAAAAGGAATGAGTTCTTTGAAAAAAAAAAAAAACAATTTGACAAAAGGCTGAGGTGGCGCTAGGCTCGCGAGGGGCGCACCCTCTAATATATAAGTATATACCAAAAGAATGTAATTATTACCTCCATTAATTCTGTGGGTGTGAGTGAGCATATCAGACTAATAATGTTGAGTTCGAGTTTTATAGTATACGGACATGTTACTAATAAATCTTTGAAACAAAACACAAAAAAAAAAGAGTGGCGGGAGACCGATTTAAACGAGATAAAGACAAACCTGCCCTTTATCCTGTCTCTGCACATACCTTTTTCTATAGACACCAAGCACAGTTAGCGAGCTCGTTTTGGAACAAATAGATACATTCCACTTTCTTAGTTTGCCACAAAGTCCAACTTTGTCATAAATTTCCATGTTACATGTGTTAGAAATAAATATTGTTTTTTAATTTTTCCATCAAGATAAAGAACATTTCACAAATGTATTATTTCCGTATTCTCCGAAATGTACCATATTCGGCGTATTTGTTTTGCATCACTTCTTGAAATTCGTCACTTTTTGGCAAACACTTCCGCACTCTAGTACAAATATAATAGAAGTGTTCAACCAATAGTGACGTTTTATTCACCTCGCATGGTGCAATTCGTTCGATAGAAACATTTCACAACCAGTGTCTGCAAAATGGTGCATAAGATATTGTGTTTTGTCGGAATAAAGCACAAATCGCCGAGATATCGCGATTAATTAAAGTTATCCTCATAAATGTCAACTCCTTTGTCTCGCATTCCAAGCGTATGATAGTCTCTGACTTCATAAAGGAAAACCGGGCGGACGTGGTACTTGTAACCGAAACTACGTTGCATCCATGTCACCGTCTCGTATTCCCAAACTTCTCCATGATTTGAAGAGATCTAACCCTCACTGGCGGTCCCACCATCAACGGAGGCGGTACTTGTATACTGGTTAATAGCGGACTTCGCCATGAAGCTATTGACCTCCCACACCTAGAGTCCAAATTGGGACAACTTCAATATTACATTGAACGATAAACTCCACAAATTCTCTCTTCCCACTGACAGGAACCTAACGACGGTCGAGATAAACAACGCTGCAAAACGACTTCACGAGATTCTAGTTGAAACCTCGGAGACTCATGTCCCGAAGTACAAACTTGAAAAGACCTATCAAATTCCCCAGGACGGCCTCACTTTTCGTCTCATCCGGGAGCGTAAAAAGCTCTGCAGAATGAGATATCGTCACCGCTTTACGCAAAGGGAATCATTATTGCGATCCATTACTCACAATATTGGTACACTGATAAAACAGAGAATCCAAAACAATCGTACCCGACAATTGGAAGACAAACTGAAGGGTATTCAGATGGACCAGAACGTTTATAAAAATGTTAAAAAGATACGTGGCCCCTCCCGTATCACTGGGCCAATCGTGCACAATGGTGTTGCTGCCAATCACGACACCAATAAGGCAAATATCATCGGAGAGACCTTCGAAAACAACCACAAACTCACTCTTCAAGATGGCGACCCGGATACTACTGCAATCGTTAGTTCAGAGGTCCACAGTAAGTTGGACGACTTCAACGAGCCAATTGTTATCTTTAACCCAACTAACAGTGCATACTTCGATGACACACGTGATAATGGTCACGGTTTCATCACACCAATTACCCTACAGAGCCTGGTTAAATCTCGACACCCTAAGAAGTCGCCTGGTATCGACAACATGTCATACCACTCGTTGCGAAGGCTTTCTGCCTTATTCTTTATAAAGCTGTCCATTCTGTTCAACCATGCTTACAACATGGGGTACTTTCCCCAAGCTTGGAGGCAGGCTATTATTTGTCCAATAGCAAAATTTGGGAAACCAACGTATCACCCCTCAAGCTTTCGCCCTATCTCGCTTCTCACTTGCATCAGCAAAATATATGAAAAATTCATATACGAGAAACTAAATAACTTTGTCAGTGCCAGGCACCGAATACCTGATTTCCAATTCGGATTTCGAAGAGCGCGCAGCACCACCATAGCTCTCAACATTTTCCAAAACCACGTCTGCGTGCGGCTCTTTAATAAGAACCCACCGTTGCGGTGAGCCTAGACAATGAAAAAGCGTTCGATACGACTTGGATCGAAGGCCTCGCTTTTAAACTATTGAATACTGGCCTCAGCAGAACGATATGTAGTATCATCTACCAGTTCGTTCGAAACAGAACCTTCCAAGTTAGAGTGAATGGAAAGCTTTCCCGAGCTTTTCACGCCGCGG
Source organism: Microdon myrmicae (assembly GCA_963931805.1). NCBI lineage: Eukaryota > Metazoa > Arthropoda > Insecta > Diptera > Syrphidae > Microdon > Microdon myrmicae. Next base: position 27,332,299 of record OZ007496.1, read on the forward strand.
CGTACCACAGGGCTCCATTCTAGGCCCCATCTTATTCAATATTTACACCTCCGATATTCCCCGCCCTGTGGACGGGAGAGTAAACCAGATATGCTACGCGGATGACGTCCTGGTGTACACGTCAACCAAAGGCCCTAACCTCGCAACAAATCGACTCAACCGTCACTTGGACGAATTGTATCAGTATTACAGTCGATGGAAAATCCTACTTAATCCATCCAAAGCAGTAGCTATAATTCTGAGTAGTAAACACTCCCAACCCGCCTCTCGATATTCACAGAATATTCGAATAAAAATGGGAGATATTACGATTAGACCACAGGACAGGGCGAAATATCTTGGGATCACTTATACCCCAAAAATGAATTTCATCAAACATGTGACCCACATTCTCCAAAGGGGCCTCGGTCGGTCTAAGTAACTGCACAACATCCTCAAGTGGAGGAACAAAGTTGACACCAAAGTTAAGCTTCTCTGCTATAAGCAGCTAATCCGATCTGGAATATCGTACGCCTTTCCTATATGGTCCTGTATATCTTCGGCTCAAATGGAAAGACTTCGGGTTTTCGAAAGGAAACTCCTCAGAAGATGCACCAATCATTCTAGAAGGCCTGACGGTCGTCATTACCCGAACTCTCACCTATACGAAGGCGCCTCCATTACCCCTATCGACGAGTACTTGCTTCAATTAGCATATAAGTACCTCGAAAACATTCAGAACAGCGAGAACCTATTTGTACGGGACTCTTGCGTTCTTGACCCTTCTCTCTCTCGATCTCTTCGGATCAAACCCCCACAATTTCTTCTTCAATACAAAACTGAAGAAAGCACCCTTCCCAACAACATTCCCCTCTATAATAGAGGATTCCTGGACCCATCCCATAGGGTCTACTGTTAACAAACCACACACACGAACGCACAGTACAAGACGGCAAAAACACAAAAATACACACCGACCAAAGCGCAGATTATCAGACGCCAAAGACGTGATCTGCGTTTACTACCGCACCCAAGACCCACCGGTCTTGTACGATTTCTTTCCCACCATCCCTCTATAAAAGTAGTTCGAGAACACCTAGACTAATACGAGTACTGTCCACACTATCCTTGGATACCCCCCCTTTTTCTTTTCTTTTCAGGTATCGCGAGACCGAGCCCAACATCCTCACGGATGTGAGTGATTCTGGTTATCGCAAGATGACCAGAAGTCAGAGACAAGATGAAGGACACATCTGTCCTTGACTCGCCAAAGTCGGCCATATCGCCACCCATTTTTTTTTTTTTTTGAATAAAGCACACTTACCTGGCGTAGGGGTTACCGTGTTCAATAAGGCGGTTACCCCGGAGTGAGGTCTGACCATTGCATTTGTGACCGTATTCCCTCCATTGTGTTTTCTTTGGTGAACAGTGTTCGGCTGAACACATCAGCCGTAGACATTGACTAAAAAGTCCGCCCAATTGGTGCCTGTTTGTTTTAACTTGGTTTGGTTAAAACGGAAACCGACGCTGATTGTGTTAATGGTTTTAGATAACCATTTTTCTAAGGGATCATAAAATTACTGACGCGATTTTTTTTGAAGAGAGACATCTGGTCCGCACATTTGGATCTTAGGGGATTTTTGTGGCGAACCTGTAATTCGATTATCCTGTCTATGTTTTCAATGTGAGCAAATTGAACGTTTAGTTCAATTTGTTTGAAATTGAGTTGATTAGAGCAAATTGAACGTTTAGTTCGATTTGTTTGGTATTGTATTGATGTGGGAGAATCTGGGCATTTCAACTGCATCCTCGTTTTTTAACACTTTTTAACCGGCTGCGCCATGTTATGTTTTATTAAATAACAAGTCTTTGTATTTAGTTTTATTCAGTTTTATAATTTTTTAAAAAACTTTATATTTCAAGGTAACTTCTAAACGAACTATCAACTTGACGCGAAAGCCATGAACTGCCGAGTGCCCTGGAATGTTCACGCTAGGTGGCACTTCATGGATCATGACAAATCTGGACATACATTTTTCTATAGACACCAAGCACAATTATCGAATTCGTTTTCGAACAAATAGACACATTCCACTTTCTTCGTTTGCCACAAAGTCCAATTTTGTTATAAAAGTTCATAAGTTACATATATTTTAGAAATTAATATTGTTTTTTAATTATTCCGTCAAGATAAAGAACATTTCACAAATGTATTATTTCCGTATTCCCCGAAATGTACCCTACTCCGCTTATTTGTATTGCATCACTTCTTTGAGTTCGTCACTTAAACATTTATTCGGAAACACTTCCGCACTCTAGTACAAATATAATAGTGACGATTTATTCACCCCACATGGTGAATTTCGTTCGATAGATACATTTCACAACCAGTGTGTGGAAAGTGGTGCATAAGATATTGAGTTTTGTCGGCGTAAAGCATACTTACCTGGCGTAGGGGTTACCGTGATCAATAAGGCGGTTCCCCCGGAGTGAGGTCTGGCCATTGCACCTTCGGCTAGATTGACCTCTGCGATTGTCCCTAATGTGGATAACTCGTGCGTGAAATTTTTGTTAGTCGGGAAGAGCGTTCGCGCCGTCCCGGTCCTTATATATACGACGAATATTAATTTAAAATAATTTCCGTTGTTGTGCGAGGAGGTATGTGGTAGTGAGGTTGTAGTATTGGATGACCATTAAGTTGAGAATAGTCAGCTTAATTTCTTTATTTATTATTTTGAAACTCTAGATAGCATCGTTGCGGATGTCACTTGGGATAGCTTTAAGCAAAAACAGCAGCCTCCTGTGTTTGGTAAAGTATATGTAGTCAAATGCCCAGTTATTTGGCTACATTTTTAGTCTCTATTGTCTGTTGGCAAGGCCCCATGATACGAATTTTTGCCAATTTTTCGTTGTATCCGATGTAGCCAAATGCAACGACGTTCTAAACAGATAGTTTTACATTTCTGGACATTGATTTTGAATTTCCAATCGTCGTAGTAGCGCTGAACTTCGTGGAAGTCCGGCTGCAATTGGCTGTTAATGACCTCAATTTTCGGGGCTGATCTGTAGATTATGAGATCGTCTACATACACGCAATGGTTTGATGAAGTGTGCGTATTAAGTCGCGAATGGATATGCTGAAAAGAACCGGTGATAGTACCGTGGGGGTTCTCAAGCCTTACGCAATGAACCACCCACAAATTCCAACCCCAACTCCCTTGGCAAATCTGCAGTTACCTGCAAACATTTCCACCCCAAGGCCATCGTCATTCCATGCGTCAACGCATCGCCGAATTTTCCTGAAAACATTTCGGTTCACATATAATGTAACCATCATAATCAGGGAATGGTATGATACACAAAACATCGAAGACATACTCATACCCAAGATTTGGATACTCACTTTCATCAAGACATCATTAATTATAACATTAATTTGATTTATAATTTGAAAGGAAATCCCAAAATTTAAATTAATATAATAATAATAATAAATAATAAAAACAAACCTTACTGTGTGGGTTTGTATGTTGTTTCTTTTCCTTGTTTTTGTTTCTTTTTCGTTTTGTTGGTTTTTGTTTGTTCCCCTTTTTCTTTCCTTGTTTCCGCGCGTTCTTGTCTTTTGTCGGTTATCTGTTCACATGTTTTGTGACTGATAAAACATGGACACCTGCTCTTCTCGTGGTGTGGGCCATCAGCCGGATCGGGGCGTGATAGCTCTCATAAAGAGACTGAAGGAGGATCTCAAGGCTCTCAGGGCTGAGAACGTGGTCCTAAAAAATAGATTGTCGCGACTGGAAGCTGCCCCATCCACGTCCCCGTTCCCGTTCGGAAGCTTCTGATTCAGAATCAGACCTCGGGCCGGAGTTAGAGATTGTCACTGACAATTCTGACGAGTCAATGGGCGGTGGTGACTCGCGTACCCCTACCCCAAACTCATCCAGGGCCGCAAAGCGAAAAACGCCGCTCCCAAAGAAGAAGCAGTGGCCCGGGTTCTTTGCACGAGACCTCAATTTAGAAAATGTCGTCGGTGAACCGACTAGGGATTTCCAACTTCAAGGCAAAGACCTTAAGCCCATCCCTGAACAAAATTGCAAAGAACTTAGATTCCTATCTGCGACATTCTGAAACCGTTCCCAGTCTAATTTCTGAAAGGATCTATATTTTTGACATCTCACTTAGATCTCTAACTTAGATTGTTGAATATTTATTTTTATGCAGAATGCCTGGTGATCATAGAGTGAAGGGATCGTTTTTACAGTTTCTTCTTGACCGAGCAGATGGTGCGAAGTGAGGAAGTGGTTGAGATATGATAAACCATTAGCAATGACCATTGGCAATGACACGGCGCCGACTCGAGCGACAGCCGAGTCTTATGACGAAGCGGTACAAGCCAAATACAGATGGCGATATAAATGCAAAAGAAAAAAAGCCTATCTACTTGAGCAGTATAACCAGATACACACTTTCGATTACCGAAAAGCACATTGGTCGCGTTTCGATCGCATAGTAAAAAGAGAAATACGCTCCAATGGCATAGACCCACTGACTAATAGAAACCTTCGTAATGATGAAATTGATCATTACCATTATTGGTACTGGACTGCAGTAGTCCACCCTATCCCCAAAAAGGGTAAGGATAAGAGCAATCCCGCTAATCTCCGCTCGATCAGCCTGCTTCCCAACATCAGCAGTATTCGAAAAAATTATAAACAAAGCACTGATAGGTTGGTGGGATGAAAACGATATCATCCCCAACAACCAGTTTGGCTTTCGAACGCGACATGATACAGTTCATGCAACGAAGAAACTTGTTTCCGATATACAGTGGAACAAGGCAAAGCGACAATGTACAGGCGCATGCTTGGTTGACTTTGAAAAGGCTTTCGACACCGTATGGTTAGAAGGACTTGTCTATAAGTTAACAAACCTGGGTATGCCGCAATATCTGCTATTCATCATTTATGATAATGGACAAACATTTTGTGGTGAAATGCGGGGACATACTCTCCAACAAGACCTTCCAAATTAAAAATGGCTTACAGCAGGGAGCTGTGAATTCTCCCATTCTATTCAATACTTACACTAGTGATCTAGTGAGTTCTCTCGAAAACGCCATTGCGTACGCCGATGACATAGTGATGTACAGAACAGGAGGAAAAATAGACGTCATCAATAGCCACCTTCAAGATGACTTCAACAAAATAAAACATTTTTGCGACGACTGGAAATTAAAGATTAATTTCCAGAAAACCGAGACTATCCTTTTCAGAACGCCCCTATCCAGGGCCCCCCTGGGATACAAAATACAACTGGAATCACTATTCTATTGTAGGTAACAATAACCTTCCACTGCAAGTGAAAACTATAATTAGATGCCTTGGTTCTGGTTAGACCAGTATTTATATTTTGGCAAGCACATAGCAGCGTCCCTCTCCGCAGCTAAAAGCGCATATTCTATGACAAGACGTCTATTCCGGAGTAGTCTTCTTGACCACAGAATCAAAATAATTTCGTACTCTTCATTCATCCGACCAGTTTTGGTTTATGGCTGCCCAGTATGGAATAATATATCTCCACTTTATATGGAGAAGTTTCGTGTGTTCAAACGGCAGTGTTTGCGTTCCTGCCTCGGACTTTATAGAACACCAGAGTCGCAATACAAAAAATTCTATCCCAACAAAATCCTGTAAAACAAATCAGGGTTAAATAGGATAGACAATTTCATAATTAAAATTATTCGTGGTCACACAGCAAGGGCAATGTGCAGTGACAATAATCTTATCTCGGGAGCATTCTATCCCAATGATATGTATCTGGAGAATACGCTCCAGAATGGGTTTATTCCCCCAGAAGCGTTCCCTTTCTTGGATCAAAAAGGCCTTATCCAAGACGTGCATGGAGTCCCGATTATTTACCACGCTCTCCGTGGTGCCAGGGACAAACGAATTCTCAATGATAGTGATATCTCCAATGCCCCAGACCGCATGCGTTTTAGCACGGCGATCAGTGAAAGAGATAAATTAGCCAAAGTTCGAACATCTGCCAAATGGTGGTGGCTTCTCAACGAGGAGAGGACTTCACTTCCTCAGATATAGTATGCTTCTCAAGAGCAACGCTCTCCTTCCTCTTGTCCCCCCTCCCCCTGTCAACCTTTCCCCATTCCTTTTTTGTAGCTATTCTATTTTATTTACCTTTTCGTTTCGTTTTGAAGCTTTTGTTTGTTACTTAATAATAAGAAAAAAAATTGTAATAATAATGTATCATCATCATCATCATCGGCACTACAACCTAGAACCGGTCTTGGCCTTATTTAGCAAGTCCTGAGGCTTGTTAAATTTTCCATAATGATTTGTTTTTTTTTTTTTTTTTTCGGGCAAGATCATTAGTCTTGCGCCAATAATAATGTATACATAGCTGTAAACGAGGAGTCCTTCTAATATATGGCCTATTTCATATATATATAAGAAAAAAAAAGATGTACGCCGAAAAGCATAAATAAAAATCAAATTGTAATGTGTAATTTAGAGAGCTCACATAGATCCAGTAAGTTAATTTAAGGACTGTGATTGTAGAAGAGGTTTTAACATTTGCCCCTAATATTATACATGTAAAAGAATTCTGAAAATAAATTTGGTTTAAAAACTAAAAAAAAAAATAGGAATGGTCTTACACAGAATGGAACCGGAATTCCGTTGATTTAACAACGAAGAAGAGCTATTTCCCACAGACACTCGGACAATAATATTAAACAGCACCGACAGCTCTGGTGGTTGAATGGCAAATAAAGATGTGTGCACCAAGGCCGGTAGAATTACTGCATCATCAGTCAGTTTATACAGACTTAGCTTTTCTAGAATTATGGTAGTATAAGATTTAAGTTAAGTTGTTTTAAGCAATAAAAAGAAGAAGAAGTAAGGTTAATGTTGGCACAACGTTTTTCTAGTCCCTTAAGTGCCCGACCGGTTCGCGCCCCTTCTGGTCAATGGCAAGGGCTGTCAGCAATAACTTCGCGTCCTCCTCCTCTCCTCCGTTAGTGACGGGCGGCAGGACGTTAGTCACAAATTCAAAGGATGATCGTCAAATGATCGTCAATTCAGATTCCGTGGCAGGCGGTCCACGGGAGACTTTTTGACCCTTATCACTGATATATGGACATCTGCGACTGAGCGGCACGCTGAGTCAAGGGCGGTCGCATTGGTTATCTCCAAGGCTTTTAACCATCTGGTAAGGAGCATTGTTGAGCAAACTTTGTTCATATGGTCTTTCCGAGCAGCTTTGCGACTAGACGAAAAGCTTGATCAAAAATCGATGGATCCGGGTTGTTGTAGACGGCGAGTGTTGGGATTGGTATCCTATTAATTCCGGGGTGATTCAAAGTTCTATTTTGGTTCCAACCTTGTTTTTGCTTCACATAAATGATTTGTTGGAGTCCACGGATAGTTTCGCGGATGATAGTACGCTTGTAGCTGAAGCTGTGGAATTCCCTCTCGGCGCAGTGTTCCCAGCGCGCTACAACCTGTAACTGTTCGAAGAGAACTGCAACAGTTATTTGGTGGCATCTCGGCGCGCTATAGATTCGCTTCTCCCGAGAGAAGTATATTAAAAAAAATCGTAGAATAGGAATACGCATATTTGGAGAAAACTTGATGGTGGTACAAGTAATAAATAACCTTGTAAGGGGATGACAAATGCAACCCACAAAACAAACATATGTGCAAACGATTCGAATACAAAAATATATCTTTGGCATCGGTGACTAAAGACACAATTAGGTGCATCTTCTGAGGAGTTTCCTTTCGAAAACTCGAGGTCTTTCCATTTGGACCGAAGATATGCAGGACCATATGGGAAAGGCGTACGATATTCCAGATCGGATTAGCTGCTTATAGCAGAGAAGCTTAACTTTGGTGTCAACTTTGTCGTTCCACTTCAAGATGTTGTGCAGTGGCTTAGACCGACCGAAGCCCCTTTGAAGAATGTGGGTCACATGTTTGAATAAATTCACTTTTGGGATGTAAATAACCGCGAGATATTTCATCCTGTCCTGTGGTCAAATCGTAGTACCTCCTATTTGTATTCGAATATTCTGTGAATATCGGGAGTGTTTACTACTCAGAATTATAGCTACTGCTTTGGATGGGTTAAGTCGAATTTTCCATTGACTGTAATACTAATACAGTTCGACCAGGTAAGTGTTGAGTAGATTTTTTGCCAGTTTAGGACTTTTGGACCACGTATACAGTGGGACGTCATCCTCATAGTATATCTAGTTTATTCTCCCATCCACAGGGCGAGGAATATCTGAGGTGTAGATATTAAATACGATGGTGTCTAGAATGGAGCTTTGTGGTACGCCTGCAGCGGCGTTGGAAATACAGGATATCTTTCCATTCACTCTAACTTGGAAGGATCTGTTTAGAACGAACGGGTAGATGATACTACATAGCGTTCTACTGAGCCGAGTATTCAATAATTTAAAAACGAGACCTTCGATCCAAGTCGTGTCAAAAGCTTTTTCAATGTCCAGGCTCACCGCAACGGTGCGCTCCTTTTTAAAGAGCCGCACGCAGACGAGGTTTTGGAATAAATTGAGAGCCATGGTGGTGCTGTGCGCTCTTCGAAATCTAAATTGGAAATCAGGTATTAGGTGCCTGGCACTGACAAAGTTATTTAGTTTCTCGTATATGAATTTTTCATATATTTTGCTGATGCAAGTGAGAAGCGAGATAGGGCGGAAGCTTGAGGGGTGATACGTTGGTTTCCCAAATTTTGCTATTGGACAAATAATAGCCTGCCTCCAAGCTTGGGGAAAGTACCCCATGTTGTAAGCATGGTTGAACAGAATGGACAGCTTTATGAAGAATAAAGCAGAAAGCCTTCGCAACGAGTGGTATGACATGTTGTCGATACCAGGTGACTTCTTAGGGTGTCGAGATTTAACCAGGCTCTGTAGGGTATTTGGTGCGATGAAACCGTGACTATTATCACGTGTGTCATCGAGGTATGCACTGGTAGTTGGGTTAAAGACAACAATTGGCTCGTTGAAGTCGTCCAACTTACTGTGGACCTCTGAACTAATGATCGCATTAGTATCCGGGTCGCCATCTTGGAGAGTAAGATTGTGATTGTTATCGAAGGTCTCTCCGATGATATTTACTTTATTGGTGTTGTTATTAACAACAATACCATTGTGTATGATTGGCCCAGTGATACGGGAGTTGCCACATATCTTTTTAACATTTTTATAAACGTTCTGGTCCATCTGAATACCCTTGAGTTTGTCTTCCAATTGTCGGGTACGATTGTTTTGGATTCTCTGTTTTATCAGTGTACCAATATTGTGAATAATGGATCGCAGTAATGGTTCCCTTTGCGTAAAGCGGTGACGATATCTCATTCTGCAGAGCTTTTTACGCTCCCGGATGAGACCGGGAGTGAGGTCGTCCTGGGGAATCTGATAGGTCTTTTCAAGTTTGTACTTCGGGACATGAGTCTCCGAAGTATCAACTAGGAACTCGTGAAGTCCTTTTGTAGCGTTGTTTATCTCAACCGTCGTAAGGTTCCTGTCAGTGGGAAGAGAGAATTGCTGGAGTTTATCGTTCAATGTAATATTGAAGTTGTCCCAATTTGTCCGCCCATAATCGGGTATGTATCTGATATGAGCCCGGGATGCTCGATAGTCGCGAATGAATGTGGTCACAGCGTTGTGGTCAGATACACCCGCTGAGACTTGAGGAGGAGTGATTTATGGAAGTAAGTCTTTGGACACAAAAAAAATGTCCAGAATTGAGTTACCTCGAGTACCAACTGTAGGTGCGACTATTTCGAAGTTGAGGGCATACGTGCTTGCGGTGTACCATTGGTACAGTTTTGTGCCATTTGGGCAAGAGGCAGAGTTGTTCCAGTGGGGATGTCTGGAGTTAAAATCGCCGCCTATGATGAAGGGTGTATGCCCCGAGGTCCTTATTAGTTTGCCGATATCTTCGGGATTAATCTGGCCATTATTGGTTTTATGCGAGTGGTATACGGAGTTTATATTCACTCTACCATTATTAGCCAGGTGCAGTTCAACTCCAGACACCTCTATGGACTCTGGGCGTGGGATGTCAATAGCTTCATGGCGAAGTCCGCTATTAACCAGTATACAAGTTCCACCTCCGTTGCTGGTGGGACCCCCAGTGAGGGTTCGATCTCTTCGAATCATGGAGAAGTTTGGGAATACGGGAGGGTGACATGGATGCAACCTAGTTTCGGTTACAAGTACCACGTCCGCTCGGTTTTCCTTTATGAAGTCAGAGACTATCATACGCTTGGAATGCGATACAAGGGAGTTGACATTTAAGAGGATAACTTCAATTTTGGAATCCATTGTGGAGGGTATGTCTTGCATATGGAGTGAAAAGGAGTACCTCCCTCTCAGCATCGGTTGATCTTCAATCAAGCGGGAGAAACTAAGTAGTTTCTCGAGCATTGAAGATTGCCCCCTCGGAGGCTTTTGCACCGCCGCTTAAGTTTGAGGCGTCGTGTTGGCCTCTAGCGGGGGTCGCTTAGGGACTTGAGTATGTTTTTGAGGGGGAGGAGTTGGGAGAATTTTTATGTTCTTTGCCTGCTGTCCCCTAAGCATGTCGGCAAATGTAAATCCATTTTGGATGAGGTTCTGTGTGGCCTGTCTTCCGAAGTCTGACTTGGCTGGTTGCTTAGCTCGAGTCTCCTTGGATCTTTGTATAATTTCTTTATATTTACGAGAATTCCTGTAACTAGCCGGATTTCCTTTGTTGCCGCAGTTGCAGCAAGTTGGTAGTGTTATTTCATCCTGCACATTTGTTGTGGGGTCGTATTTTGCTAGCGGTAGTTTGCACTTGTCAATATCGTGGGATTTTCCGCAACGAACGCAACGGTGACTCATGTTGCAGTTTCGGGACACATTGAGGCATTTCTCTGTTATGAAATACCTCGAAGACAACTTGCTGATGCAAGATTGGAAACGACTTTGTCCGTATTATGGAATCTATGTCGGTTCCTGGGGCAAGGTGAAGCTGCCATATGATAAGCTTGCAGTATTTTTGCGGTCTGATGTTCACAAACCGTTATGGGGGAGAGAATTTTTTGACGTCAATGAATTTGACGTTAGGAAATATTGTCTCAAGAGCAGTTACGATGTCGTCCTTTTCCTAAGAGGCAGCGACTCGTTTTAGGAGGATTAAATTGAGGTCTCGTGCAAAGAACCCGGGCCACTGCTTCTTCTTTGGGAGCGGCGTTTTTCGCTTTGCGGCCCTGGATGAGTTTGGGGTAGGGGTACGCGAGTCACCACCGCCCATTGACTCGTCAGAATTGTCAGTGACAATCTCTAACTCCGGCCCGAGGTCTGATTCTGAATCAGAAGCTTCCGAACGGGAACGGGGACGTGGATGGGGCAGCTTCCAGTCGCGACAATCTATTTTTTAGGACCACGTTCTCAGCCCTGAGAGCCTTGAGATCCTCCTTCAGTCTCTTTATGAGAGCTATCACGCCCCGATCCGGCTGATGGCCCACACCACGAGAAGAGCAGGTGTCCATGTTTTATCAGTCACAAAACATGTGAACAGATAACCGACAAAAGACAAGAACGCGCGGAAACAAGGAAAGAAAAAGGGGAACAAACAAAAACCAACAAAACGAAAAAGAAACAAAAACAAGGAAAAGAAACAACATACAAACCCACACAGTAAGGTTTGTTTTTATTATTTATTATTATTATTATATTAATTTAAATTTTGGGATTTCCTTTCAAATTATAAATCAAATTAATGTTATAATTAATGATGTCTTGATGAAAGTGAGTATCCAAATCTTGGGTATGAGTATGTCTTCGATGTTTTGTGTATCATACCATTCCCTGATTATGATGGTTACATTATATGTGAACCGAAATGTTTTCAGGAAAATTCGGCGATGCGTTGACGCATGGAATGACGATGGCCTTGGGGTGGAAATGTTTGCAGGTAACTGCAGATTTGCCAAGGGAGTTGGGGTTGGAATTTGTGGGTGGTTCATTGCGTAAGGCTTGAGAACCCCCACGGTACTATCACCGGTTCTTTTCAGCATATCCATTCGCGACTTAATACGCACACTTCATCAAACCATTGCGTGTATGTAGACGATCTCATAATCTACAGATCAGCCCCGAAAATTGAGGTCATTAACAGCCAATTGCAGCCGGACTTCCACGAAGTTCAGCGCTACTACGACGATTGGAAATTCAAAATCAATGTCCAGAAATGTAAAACTATCTGTTTAGAACGTCGTTGCATTTGGCTACATCGGATACAACGAAAAATTGGCAAAAATTCGTATCATGGGGCCTTGCCAACAGACAATAGAGACTAAAAATGTAGCCAAATAACTGGGCATTTGACTGGAACAATACATATACTTTACCAAACACAGGAGGCTGCTGTTTTTGCTTAAAGCTATCCCAAGTGACATCCGCAACGATGCTATCTAGAGTTTCAAAATAATAAATAAAGAAATTAAGCTGACTATTCTCAACTTAATGGTCATCCAATACTACAACCTCCCTACCACATTACCTCCTCGCACAACAACGGAAATTATTTTAAATTAATATTTGTCGTATATATAAGGACCGGGACGGCGCGAACGCTCTTCCCGACTAACAAAAATTTCACGCACGAGTTATCCACATTAGGGACAATCGCAGAGGTCAATCTAGCCGAAGGTGCAATGGCCAGACCTCACTCCGGGGGAACCGCCTTATTGATCACGGTAACCCCTACGCCAGGTAAGTATGCTTTACGCCGACAAAACTCAATATCTTATGCACCATTTTCCACACACTGGTTGTGAAATGTATCTATCGAACGAAATTCACCACGTGGGGTGAATAAATCGTCACTATTATATTTGTACTAGAGTGCGGAAGTGTTTCCGAATAAATGTTTAAGTGACGAACTCAAAGAAGTGATGCAATACAAATAAGCGGAGTAGGGTACATTTCGGGGAATACGGAAATAATACATTTGTGAAATGTTCTTTATCTTGACGGAATAATTAAAAAACAATATTAATTTCTAAAATATATGTAACTTATGAACTTTTATAACAAAATTGGACTTTGTGGCAAACGAAGAAAGTGGAATGTGTCTATTTGTTCGAAAACGAATTCCATAACTGTGTAGTGATCCTAAATCACTACTCCCATCCAAATCCCTAATATTACCTATAATCCCAATCCAAACTTCCATATTGAATCATATGAGCGACAAGTTAAACTAAAAGTTAATTTGTCGCACATTGATTCAATTTCCAAGCACTTTACATCCCAATCCAATTGAATCACATGCACGATAAATTTAAACCAAAGTCTATTTGTCGTGCATTGATTCAATTCCTAATAATCCTAACATCATGAAATGCTTAACTCTAAATGCATTTCATGATTTCTCCTTCCGGAAATTTATTCAAGTAAATTCGTATACACTTCCGAGAATCCTATTCCAATTGAAGCACACAAAATCTTTTTGTGCTTCTTGGAATTTTTAAATAAAATTTTTAACAAATCTCTGTTGCCACAGAGTATAAAAGGGCAGTACATTTTGGATTCGTGATCAGTCAAGACAAGAACAAGAATTTCATACTCAAGACAAGACATACCCATCCATGAATCATCGCATCAAGTTCGAGATTGGAAGTCAGTTAGTACACATCATACTCATCAGTGAAGACATCACGCACACAGTGTTTTGAGACAGTTCAGTACGAGACAGTTCATACTTGATCAGACATCATAGCCAAGCAAACAGGCAAAGAGATATCAATCAAGACAACTCATAATACATCATACGTATGATATACTAAATTTTAATTAGCTTTAACAACTTTAATAAAGGAATTCCCAAAATTTAAATTAACATAATATCCAAAAAAAAAAAAAAAAAAAAAAAAAAAAAAAAAAAAACCTTGAGACTAGGTTTCTCCTCCTTTTGTTTTCATTTGTTGGTTTTTTGTTTCCTTTTCGTTTGCTGGTTTTTGTTTCTTTTTCGTTCGTTGGTTTTGTTTTCTTTTCCGTTACTTGATTTCTGTTTCTTTTTCCTTTGTTGATTTTGTTTCTTTTTCGTTTGTTGGTTTCGTTTGTTCCCGCGCGCTTCTTCTCCTTTGTCGTTTATCTATTCACATGTTTTGTGGCAGATAAAACATGGACACCTGCTCTTCCCGTGGTATGGGCCATCAGCCGGATCAGGGCATGATGGCCATCATTAAGAGATTGAAGGAGGACCTCGAGGCTCTCAGAGCTGAGAACATGGTCCTAAAAAATAGACTATCCCGACTGGAGGCTGCCCCATCCACGTCCCTCTTCGGCGCCGGCTCGGAAGCTTCTGATTCAGAATCAGAGCTCGAGCCGGAGTTAGAGATTATCACCGACAATTCTGACGAGTCAATGGACGGCGGTGACTCGCGTACCCCCACCCCAAACTCGTCTAGGGCGCCAAAGCGAAAAACGCCGCTCCCGACAACAAGCTGTGAGGGAGGTCCCTCCAACAAGCGCGTCGCTACCGGCTGCCCGCCAACACCACCCCCATCATCATCATCACCTGCCCCCAAAAAGTTGCCAAACCCCGCGATAACTCAAAACTACCCGAAAATCGTGCCTCCGCAGGAGTCTCGCCCTCCGAGGCCAACTCCGGTGGTTAACCCAAAACCAAAGGCTGCTTGTGCTCCCAACACTATCCAGCCAGAGGGCGTAATCCGCCCACCTGTCTCTAAGAAGAAGCAGCAACCCGGGGTCTTTGCACGAGACCTCAATTTAAAAAATTTCGTCGGTGACATGAACCGGCTAGGAACTTCTAACTTCAAGGCAAAGACCTTAAGTCCATCCCTAAATAAAATCATAGCCTACGATAGGGAAACCTATCGCACGGTTAACGACAACCTCAAGGCCAAGGAGGTGAACTATTACACCTTTACTCCGGCTGACGAAAAGTCGAGGACAATCCTTTTAAAACGAGTCGCTGCCTCGACGACATCGTAACTGCTCTTGAGGCAACATTTCCTAACGTCAAATTCATTGACGTCAAAAAATTCTCTCCCCCACAGCGGTTTGTGAACATCAGACCGCAAAGATACACCAAGCTGAACATATGGCAGCTTCTCCTTGCCCCAGGAACCGACATAGATTCCATAATACGGACAAAGTCGCTTCCAACTTTGCATCAGCAAGTTGTCTTCGAGGTATTTCATAACAGAGAAATACCTCAATGCAGACGTTGCCAACGTTTCGGACATGTCTCCCGAAACTGCAACATGAGTCGCCGTTGCGTTCGTTGCGGAGAATCCCACGATATTGGCAAGTGCGAACTTCCGCTAGCGAAATACGATCCGGCAACAAATGTGCAGGATGAAATAACACTGCCAACTTGCTGCAACTGCGGCAACAAAGGGCATCCGGCCAGTTATAGAAATTGCCCTAAATATAAGGAAATTAAACAAAGATCCAAGGAGACTCCAGCTAAGCAAACAGCCAAGTCAGACTTCGGAAAACAGGCCACACAGAACCTCATCCAAAATGGATTCACATTTGCCGACATGCTTAGGGGTCAGCACGCAAGGAATACAAAAACCCTTTCAACTCCTCCCCCTCAAAAACATATTCAAGTCCCTAAGCGAGCCCCGGTAAAGGCCAACACGACGCCTCAAATTCAAGCGACGGTGCAAAAGCCTCCGAGGGGGCAATCTTCAATGCTCGAGAAACTACTTAGTTTCTCCCGCTTAATTGAGGATATCCGACCCCGATATGAGAAACTATCAACCGAGGCAGAGAGGGAGGCCCTCCTTTTCACTGCATATGCAAGACATACCCTCTACAATGGATTCCAAAATTAAAGTTATCCTCTTAAATGTCAACTCCCTTGTTTCGCATTCCAAGCGTATGATAGTTTCTGACTTCATAAAGGAAAGCCGGGCGGACGTGGTACTTGTAACCGAAACTAGGTTGCATCCATGTCACCGTCCCGTATTCCCAAACTTCTCCATGATTCGAAGAGATCGAACCCTCACTGGCGGTCCCACCATCAACGGAGGTGGAACTTGTATACTGGTTAATAGCGGACTTCGCCATGAACCTATTGACCTCCCACACCTAGAGTCCATAGAGGTATCTGGAGTTGAACTGCATCTGGCTAGTAATGGTAGAGTGAATATATACTCCGTATACCACTCGCATAAAACCAACAATGGCCCCATTAACCCCGAAGATATCGGCAAACTAATAAGGACCTCGGGGCATACACCCTTCATCATAGGCGGCGATTTTAACTCCAGACATCCCCACTGGAACAACTCTGTCTCTTGCCCAAATGGCACAAAACTGTACCAATGGTACACCGCAAACATGTATGCCCTCAACTGCGAAATAGTCGGACTTACGGTTGGTACTCGAGGTAACTCAATTCTGGACATATTTATTGTGTCCAAAGACTTACTTCCACAAATCACTCCTCCTCAAGTTTCAGCGGGTGTATCTGACCACAATGCTGTGACCACATTCATTCGCGGCTATCGAGCATCCCGGGCTCACATCAGATACATACCCGATTATGGGCGGACAAATTGGGACAACTTCAATATTACATTGAACGATAAACTCCACCACTTCTCTCTTCCCACTGACAGGAACCTAACGACGGCTGAGATAAACAACGCTGCAAAACGACTTCACGAGATTCTAGTTGAAACTTCGGAGACTCATGTCCCGAAGTATAAACTTGAAAAGACCTATCAGATTCCCCATGACGACATCACTCTTCATCTCATCCGGGAGCGTAAAAAGCTCTGCAGCATGAGATATCGTCACCGCTTTACGCAAAGGGAGCCATTATTGCGATCCATTATTCACAATATTGGTACACTGATAAAACAGAGAATCCAAAACAATCGTACCCGACAATTGGAAGACAAGCTGAAGGGTATTCAGATGGACCAGAACGTTTATAAAAATGTTAAAAAGATATGTGGCACTTCCCGCATCACTGGGCCAATTATGCACAATGGTGTTGTTGTCAATAACGACACCAATAAAGCAAATATCATCGGAGAGACCTTCGAAAACAATCACAAACTCACTTTCCAAGATGGCGACCCGGAAACTAATGCAATCGTTAGTTCAGAGGTCCACAGTAAGTTGGACGACTTCAACGAGCCAATTGTTGTCTTTAACCCAACTAACAGTGCATACTTCGATGACACACGTGATAATGGTCACGGTTTCATCGCACCAAATACCCTACAGAGTCTGGTCAAATCTCGACACCCTAAGAAGTCACCTGGTATCGACAACATGTCATACCACTCGTTGCGAAGGCTTTCTGCCTTATTCTTTATAAAGCTCTCCATTCTGTTCAACCATGCTTACAACATGGGGTACTTTCCCCAAGCTTGGAGGCACGCTATTATTTGCCCAATAGCAAAAGTTGGGAAACCAACGTATCACCCCTCAAGCTTTCGCCCTATCTCGCTTCTCACTTGCATCAGCAAAATATATGAAAAATTCATATACGAAAAGCTAAATAACTTTGTCAGTGCCAGGCACCTAATACCTGATTTCCAATTCGGATTTCGAAGAGCGCACAGCACCACTATGGCTCTTAACCTATTTCAAAACCACGTCTGCGTGCGGCTCTTTAATAAGGAACCCACCGTTGCGGTAAGCCTAGACATTGAAAAAGCTTTTGATACGACTTGGATCGAAGGTCTCGCTTTTAAACTTCTGAATACTGGGCTCAGTAGAACGCTGTGTAGCATCATCTACCAGTTTGTTCTAAACAGAACCTTCCAAGTTAGAATAAATGGAAAGCTTTCCCGAACTTTTCACGCCGCTGCAGGCGTACCACAGGGCTCCATCCTAGGCCCCATTTTATTCAATATTTACACCTCCGATATTCCCCGCCCCGCGGACGGGAGAGTAAACCAAATATGCTATGCGGATGACGTCCTGGTGTACACGTCAACCAAAGGCCCTAACCTCGCAACAAATCGACTCAACCGTCACTTGGACGAACTGTATCAGTATTACAGTCGATGGAAAATCCGACTTAATCCATCCAAAGCAGTAGCCATAATTCTGAGTAGTAAACACTCCCAACCTACTTCTCGATATTCACAGAATATTCGAATAAAAATGGGAGATACTACGATTAGACCACAGGACAAGATGAAATATCTTGGGGTCACTTATACCCCAAAAATGAATTTCATCAAACATGTGACCCACATTCTCCAAAGGGGCGTTGGTCGGTCTAAGCAACTGCACAACATCCTGAAGTGGAGGAACAAAGTTGACACCAAAGTTAAGCTTCTCTGCTATAAGCAGCTAATCCGATCTGGAATATCGTACGCCTTTCCCATATGGTCCTGCATATCTTCGGCTCAAATGGAAAGACTTCGGGTTTTCGAAAGGAAACTCCTCAGAAGATGCACCAATCATTCTAGAAGGCCTGACGGTCGTCATTACCCCAACTCTCACCTATACGAAGGCGCCTCCACTACCCCTATCGACGAGTACTTGCTTCAATTAGCATATAAGTACCTCGAAAACATTCAGAACAGCGAGAACCTACTTGTACGGGACTCTTGCGTTCTTGACCCTTCTCTCTCTCGATCTCTTCGGATCAAACCCCCACAATTTCTTCTTCAGTATAAAACTGAAGAAAGCACCCTTCCCAACAACATTCCCCTCTATAATAGAGGATTTCTGGACCCATCCCATAGGGTCTACAATTAACAAACCAACACACGAACGCACAGTACAAGACGGCACAAATACAAACATACACACCGACCAAAGCGCAGATTATCAGACGCCAAAGACGTGATCTGCGTTTACTACCGCACCCAAGACCCACCGGTCTTGTAAGATTTCTTTCCCACCATCCCGCTATAAAAGTAGTTAGAGAACACTTGGACTAACACTGTCCACACTATCCTTGGATACCCCCCCTTTTTCTCTTTTCTTTTCAGAGATCGCGAGACCGTGCCCAATATCCTCACGGATGTGGGTGATTCTGGTTATCGCAAGATGACCAGAAGTCAGAGACAAGATGAAGGACACATATGTCCTGTCTCGCCAAATTCGGCCTTCTCGCCACATTTTTTTTTTTTTTTTTTTATTCGTGATCAGTCCCCTCAAGCTTTCGCCCTATTCCGCTTCTCACTTGCATCAGCAAAATATATGAAAAATTCATATACAAGAAGCTAAATAATTTTGTCAGTACCAGGCACCTAATACCTGATTTTCAATTTGGATTTCGAAGAGCGCACAGCACCACTATGGCTCTCAATTTATTTCAAAACCACGCCTGCGTGCGGCTCTTCAATAAGGAACCCACCGTTGCCGTAAGCCTAGACATTGAAGAAGCTTTTGATACGACTTGGATCGAAGGCCTCGCTTTTAAACTACTGAATACTGGCCTCAGTAGAACGCTATGTAGTATCATCTACCAGTTCGTTCGAAACAGAACTTTCCAAGTTAGAGTGAATGGAAAGCTTTCCCGAACTTTTCACGCCGCTGCAGGCGTACCACAGGGCTCCATTCTAGGCCCCATCTTATTCAATATTTCATCATCATCATCATCATCATCATCGGCACTACAACCGGGATCCAGTCTTGGCCTTATTTAGCAAGTCGTGAAGGTTGTTAAATTTTCCATAATGATTTTTTTTTTCCGGGCAAGGTCATTAGTCTTGCGCCAGAGGCTCTCCGACGGGGAATCGAACCCCAGTCTCCCACGTGACAGGCGGGTATACTAACCACTATACTATCGAGGAGCCTACAAGGCGTATATTCGTCCAAAACTGGAATACAACTCCCATATTTAGCCAGGCGCATCCAAAATTTCACTACACGTGGTCGAAAGGATGCAAAAATGAGCAGTGAAACTTATTGGGGACCCAGCCGTAAGTCTATCAATTCCGTCGTTAGAACACAGGCGCAACACCTCCGATATTCCCCGCCCTGTGGACGGGAGAGTAAACCAGATATGCTACGCGGATGACGTCCTGGTGTACACGTCAACCAAAGGCCCTAACGTCGCACCAATCGACTCAACTGTCACTTGGACGAACTGTATCAGTATTACAGTCGATGGAAAATTCGACTTAATCCATCCAAAGCAGTAGCTATAATTCTGAGTAGTAAGCACTCCCAACCTGCTTCTCGATATTCACAGAATATTCGAATAAAAATGGGAGATACTACGATTAGACAACAGGACAGGATGAAATATCTTGGGGTCACCTATACCCCAAAAATGAATTTCATCAAACATGTGACCCACATTCTCCAAAGGGGCTTCGTTCGCTCTAAGCAACTGCACAACATCTTGAAGTGGAGGAACAAAGTTGACACCAAAGTTAAGCTTCTCTGCTATAAGCAGCTAATCCGATCTGGAATTTCTTCTTCAGTACAAAACTGAAGAAAGCACCCTTCCCAACAACATTCCCCTCTATAATAGATGATACCTGGACCCATCCCATAGGGTCTACTATTAACAAACCACACACGAACGCACAGTACAAGACGGCACAAACACAAACATACACACCGACCAAAGCGCAGATTGTCAGACGCCAAAGACGTGATCTGCGTTTACTACCGCACCCTACCGGTCTTGTATGATTTCTTTCCCACCATCCCTCTATACAAGTAGTTAGAGAACACCTGGACTAACACTGTCCACACTATCCTTGGATACCCCCCCCCCCCCCCCTTTTCTTTTCAGATATCGCGAGACCGAGCCCAACATCCTCACGGATGTGGGTGATTCTGGTTATCGCAAGATGGAATTTGTGTACTTCCGTGCTGTAAACGACCTTATGGTGAAGACCTTTCTTAACTAAGATAGAGACCCCACCCCTTCGAGTAGAAGGTGGTCCATTTCATCTAATTATGGTATAATTTTTGTAGCCCATTTTGTGCCTTGGTTTAGCTTAGTTTCGCTAGTCAAGAGCATATCTGGGCATTCGGCTTTGAGCAGATTGCCTAAATTATCCTGTCTTTCGATTTGGATTAGTGAATTTACATTCACAGCTATAATTTTTAGGTTTAGTTCAAACGGAGGGTTGAAGATTTTGATGTGGAGAGTTATTTGAGAACAGGGTTGAATAGAGAGTATCTATTCGTGCTCTTTGTTCAGTCAGTGTTTTTTTGAAATTCGGCAAATTGTCCTTGCATGGTTAATACCATTGTTATTCTTTCTGAATGTGCCTCTGGCGCAGGCATTCTTCCATTACTATATGTATGTTCCATGGATGCTGGTTGCTTAGGAGCACCGGCCATTTGTGCATATGACACACAAGGGGCCACGAAATTGTTTTAAGAACGAGTTTTCATTTTTTTCACTTCTTCAACTTGTTTCTTCTTGGATTCTAATTTTAATTTCATTTGTTGAAATTTAGGACATCCTCTAAAATTTGCAGTGTGACCTGTATTTTTACAGAGGACACAGGAGAGCGTTTTCCTATCTGGAAGCTGTTCCTTGCCCAAGGGGCATTCACCAATGATATGGTTGGAGAGGCACTTTATGCACTTGAATTGCATGTGGCAGTTTGATGCCGCGTGCCCGAAGCGTTGACAACGCATGCACTGCAACACGCGATCGATTTTTCTTATTTTTTCCCAACTTATTGTTTGTTTATTGAGGTGTTTGATGTATCGGAGAGCATCAACTTTACTCTTGGGACTCAGTGATACAATAAAGAAAGGCAATTTGTAATTGCGGTTTCTGGAGTTGGCGGTTGAGAAGGTTTTCACACATGTAAATTTTAAATTGTCAGTTTCGACATTTTTTAATTCCTCGAATACCTCCTCAGGGAAAAAAACATGGGTCAACTCCTTTTAGGAGCATGGAGATTATTTTCTCCGATTTCGGGGTGTACGTGTAGTACTCGCTTTTTGTTCTACCCACAGCAGTCATTACTTTGCGATAACCTTCAATATCATCGCACATTAATTTTATTTTAGAATTATTAACCGCCTTATTGATCACGGTAACCCCTACGCCAGGTAAGTATGCTTTACGCCGACAAAACTCAATATCTTATGCACCATTTTCCACACACTGGTTGTGAAATGTATCTATCGAACGAAATTCACCATGCGAGGTGAATAAATCGTTACTATTGGTTGAACACTTCTATTATATTTGGACTAGAGTGCGGAAGTGTTTCCGAATAAATGTTTAAGTGACGAACTCAAAGACGTGATGCAATACAAATAATGGGAGTAGAGCACATTTCGGGGAATACGGAAATAATATATATGTGAAATGTTTTTTATCTTGATGGTAAAATTAAAAAACAATATTTATTTCTAAAATATATGTAACTTATGAACATTTATAACAAAATTGGACTTTGTGGCAAACGATAAGATTTATTTCTAAAATATATGTAACTTATGAACATTTATAACAAAATTGGACTTTGTGGCAAACGAAGAAAGTAGAATGTGTCTATTTGTTCGAAAACGAATTCGCTGAATGTGCAAGAGTCACGAGAAAGGGCACGTTTGTCTTTGTCTCGTTTAAATCGGTCTCCCGCCACTCTTTTTTTGTTGTTGTTTTGTTTCGAAGATCAGCCTCAAAAATTTGTTTCGGGGGTAGCGTCCAGCAGTGTGGATAATTTTCTTTTTAAATAATAAATAAATAAAAAACTTACGACACAGTCTTCTTTACTCCTTCCTTCAACATCGGTCACCACTCTTCCCACTGTATAGACGAAGCACGGTGGTGATCGCAACATTCTATAGGGAAGAATGCGAGAAGACACCTTTTTCTTTTCAGAACAAGGAGGTATCGTCCCTTACATCGTAACAGCTATCTTCGTCGAGAGACTCTTCTAAGTTTGGGAAGTGCTATTATAGTAATAATGGAACGTTCTCTTCTATTCCTTCAGGCATTTGTTTTTCTGCCTAAAGAGCCGTTACGTGATCTGGAAGATATGATGTGGAATTTAGGCTGAGTTAGCTTTTATTGCACTGCGAGTAGTCGAGGTGAAGATATGTCCTTCTATTTCGTCATTAGAAATGTTGTGGCTCATGGGAAGTTGCAAAGAACTTAGGATCTATATTTTTGACATCTCACTTAGATCTCTAACTTGGATTGTTGAATATTTATTTTTATGCAGAATGCGTGGTGATCATAGAATGAAGGGATCGATTTTACAGTTTCTTCTTGACCGAGCAGATTGTGCGAAGTGAGGAAGTGGTTGAGATATGATAAACCATTAAAGTAAGATGATTATACAATTATTCAATTTGGACCAAAATATTCAATACGATTGAATTTCATAAGAAGTTTGAAGTACATTTGTTTGGTCTCTGTCTAACTACAATTAGTAGTTATGTATTAATCCAGCCCTATGAGTTGCACTCTCAAATCGCTTTGCCAACCTTCAAGTACCCAGTTAACATTTATACACATTTAAATTATTCACTCGACGATCGTTTCAAATCAATTTCGGACACAGAACTTTTAGAAGATGTTTAAATCTTTTTTTATTTTTCCGCCAATATAACGAGAGCTCATCAAACGTATTATTCCTGTGACAAGGAGTTATTCCCAATATTTCGTCTATTGTACCACTTCTTGGAGTTCGTTATTCAACCAGCATTTCTACGAGACATCTGCACTCTATCGCAAGTATAGTAGAACTCTTCAACCAATAGAGAGTTGGTATTATCATCATATGGTGAATTTCGTTCGTTGGATACATTTCACAACCAATGGATGCAATAGCGTGCAAAAGATATAGTGTTTTGATGGCGTAAAGCATACTGGAGGATTCCTGGACCCATCCCATAGGGTCTACTGCTAACACATTACAAACACGTACGCACGCACAAACACACACATGTACACACCGACCAAAGCGCAGATTATCAGACGCCAAAGGCGTGATCTGCGTTTACTATCGTTAGAATTACATTATAACAAACCAAATAATTACGAAAATAGAACAAATAGACCTAACAACCAAAATTTTAATAGAAACCAATACCCCAGACATAATGGCTATAGAGAAAACCTTCAAAGAGACAATAACGACCCAACACATTATTAAAATAGAAATAATACATACCAATACAACAACACATACGAAAACAATTCTAGGCAAACTAGACAAAATAATAACAATACATACGAAAACAATTCTAGACAAACTAGACAAAATAATCACAATACATACGGAAACAATTCCAACCAAATGAGACAACATAATAACAATAACTACAATACCAACAACACATACCATCACAATACAAACCGGAACCAAAGTTTTCCGAATAACTCTAATCAAACAAGACGAAATCAGACAAACTATACAGGAAGAAATTACACCCAGGCAAGAAATAATTCGGTTGAACCAATGCAAGTGGACCATATCTGCAACAAAAATCAAAACTTGGACCATGAAAATTTTCAAGTGACCAGTTTAACAGGAACTTTACCAGTAATGCCTAATAGACACAGGGTCAACAACCACTTTTCTAAACTCAGACAAACTGCCATATTACTAAAGAATAAAATTAGAAAACACAATCCCCATGTAACACTCTTAACGGACAAATCTCAATAAACACTGAGATAATAACACCATTGCCAAACGAGTTCAATGAGAAGAGCTATATGCGTTGCAAATTAACTCCTTTTTATAATAAACCATTCGATGGACTTATAGGTCAAAACCTACTCAAACCTCTGCAAGCAATAATTAACTTAGAAGAGGAATACATAGAAATAAATAACACAAAAACGAAATTCATTAACTCTTGCCCACTCAAATACGAGGAAATACATACATTAGAAGAACCTAAACTAAAACTAGAAAAATTAGAACGCGAAGACATGAATAGGGAAGAAAAAAGGGAACTACGAAAATTAATTAACAAAAATAGAGATCTCTTTTACCAAGAAGGACAAACACTTTCACATACTCACGAGATCCAACATTAAATTATAACCTCTGTAGAAAAACCTATATACTCAAAAATATACAGATATCCCCAAATACATGAAACAGAAATAAATAGACAAATAAAAGAAATGTTGTCACAAGGTATTATCAAAGAAAGCAATTCACCATACAACTCACCATTATGGATTGTTCCAAAGAAAATCGATAATTCTGGTGAAAAGAAATGGAGAATAGTGATCGATTATAGAAAACTTAGCAAAGTTTCTATATCAGACAAATTACCAATCCCTAACATAGAAACTATATTGGAAAAATTAGGGCAATCACAATACTTCACTACCTTGGACCTTGCCGAAGGATTTCATCAAGTATTAGTCAAAGAAGATGACAGAAAGAAAACTGCATTTTCAACGCCTCTTGGACATTATGAGTTTATACGAATGCCGTTTGGACTCAAAAATGCCCCTGCAACTTTCCAAAGACTAATAAATGCAGTTTTAAGAGAGCACATTAATCGAATTTGCGTAGTTTATCTGGACGATATTCTTATTTTTAGTACGACCTTAGAAGAACACACTGTAAATATAGAAAAAGTGTTCAATAAACTTAGAGAACATAATCTGAAGATTCAAGTTAATAAGTGTAATTTCTTTAGTCGAACTACGGAATATTTAGGTAACACTCTGACAACAGAAGGTATTAAACCTAATATGAATAAAATTGAAAATATACAGAAGCTTAAATTCCCGGAAGCCCAAAAACAAATAAAATCATTCCCGGGAATGGCCGGATACTATCGCAAGTTTATTAAAGACTATGCAAAGGTTGACCACGGTATGATAAAGTATTTGAAGACAAATTCTAAAATTGATAAAAAAGACCCTCAATATACAGATTCATTTCAGAAGCTTAAAAGATTGCTCAGGAAGCACCAATTTTAAAATATCCAGATTTCAACAAAAGATTTTAATTAATAACGGACGCCAGCGATTTTGCTTTAGGCGCAGTCCTTACACAGGACAACCACCCACTAAGCTTTGCAAGTAGAACTCTAAACGACCATGAGAAAAAATACTTCACAACGGAAAAAGAACTTCTTGGTATCGTTTGGGCCGTTAACTACTTTCGCCCATATATTCATGGTAGAAATTTCGATCTACTCACGGATCATCAACCTCTCAAATGGCTCCGAAGTAAACATAAAAGGAAAGATATAAACCCTAGATTACAAAGATGGTTGCTTAAACTTGGAGAATACGACATAAATATAAATTACATTAAGGGCACGGAAAACAAAGTTGCTGACTTTCTATTCAGAATAAATGCAAATACAGGAGAAATAAATGCCATCGATTTAGAAGAACCAAATGATAACATGAGTACAGCTGTAACAATACACTCACAAGAAGAAGAACAAAATGATCACTTTCCAATCTTAGAAATAGTTGTTAATAGATTCCAGACACAAATTATTTTGACACATGCTAAAACTAAAAATTATAGAAGACAAACGAAAAATTTACATAAGTACAAAGGACATTGAAAACAACTTCATGACTGATATATTTCGCAGATTTTTAAATCAGGGAAAATAGGAATTTTATCAGAACTTTCTGACCATATATATAACAAAGTACAACAAAAATTAATCAAACTATTCAATACAAAGTTGAAATTTTATAAATGCACCTACCATGCAAAAGACATGACGAATGAAGACGAAACATATAGATACATTGCAAAATATCATAGGAACGAAACAGGACATACAGGAATTAACGAAAATTACGAAGGACTAAGAAAAATTATATATTTCAAAAATTTAAAAACATATATCCAAAAGTACATTAACAAATGCGATACTTGCAATAAAGCAAAATATGATAGGAAACCAATAAAACCAAAGTTCCATATAACTGAAACCGCCAATAACGTAAATCAGATAGTTCACCTCGATGTATATATAAACAAGAGACATAGCTTTTTATCATTTATCGACAAATTCTCAAAACATGCAGTAATACTAAATTTACAAGACAGAAATAGCGTTACAATCATTGAAAAAATACGACTATACTTTTCCATTAAAGGCAAACCCAAATTAATCATTTTAGACAACCAATTCAATTCAATTAATATCAAGGAATTTTTAAGGTTAGAAGAGGTAGAAACACACTTCACAAAACCAAATAGTCATACAGGCAATTCAGATATTGTAAGATTTCATAATACATTAGCAGAAAAACTTAGAGTTTTGGAAACCGAAAAATCCGAATTATCAATTCAAGAAAGACTTTTCAAATGTGTAGAATGGTATAATAAATCTATTCACTCCGTCATTAAAGCAAAGCCAATAGACGTAATAGAAGGAAAAGTCGATAAAAAACAAATAGAAAAACTTTTAAAAGATTACAAAGAAAAAACCATTAACAAACGCAAGGAAAAACGAGAAACCTATAGACCAAACCAAGATGAAGGCTACGTAAAAAATTATAAAGCATTAAGGCACAAAGACCAACCTAAATATAGAAAACTTAAACTAGAAAATATACACCCGACAAATATAAAACGACCCACGAAATTTTTAGATCAACTAGACGCTAACTCTTACAATAATGACAGTAACAACACTGACCCACACCACGGCAGGAACATTTAGGAACAATTGACGAAAAATACCATAGCATAATCACCAACCTTAATAATACATAGATATTAATAATAATCTCAACAGAACTTTCAATAAGATTAAAGAAACATTAGAAATAGACACAAAAGAAATTATAAATAAAAATCCCAAAACACATGATAAGAGCTAAACATTCAAATACACCTAACCAATGAAAATTTTGAAGAACTTGTGTTCAATAACAAAAAAAAAAAAAAAGAAAGAAAATTGTAATTGTACATAACACCACTTATAACTCTGACGAAAATGTAAATTGAATCCAAAATGTGTATATACCAAAACAATTACCTAAAAATAAGAATAGCAAATCGAAAAAATTGAAATTAATTCACACTGTTAATGAACCAAAATAAAACAATGTTAAAGAGTTCATGTGACGATAGATTAATTATGTTAAATGGAAAATACCTAATAAATTTTAATAATTCTAATCGTAATAGTCATAAGCGTTTTTAAATTGAATAAAAAACAAAACTCAGGAGAGTTTCGAATTAAAAGGGGGAGGTGTTACGTCAAAGAATCCTTCGACGACACCAAAAAACCTATCTATCGAAATGTGTAACTTAATTACACATTTCCTAGAAACATTAAAATATAAAAATTGCAATGTAATGTCTATTGCAACATATGATAGAAATAAAACCTATTAAGAAGTAATTAAAAAGTAATTAACAAGACTTCGTGGAATCACGAAATAGGCAATTGTAGCGAGCTTAGGGTTCGCTGGATTAATTATTTTAAAATAAATAAGAGCCGTTAAATCGATTTTGAATTAATGTAACACTTTATTAGACCGTAATACAACCGTTACTTATACCGTACACTTAACGATTTCTTTACTTATCGCTTCCGTACTTATCGCGTCTTTTACTGCTTACTTCTCACTCGAGACTTATCGCTTGTTTCACTGTCTTACTTATAACTCAACTCCCGAAAAAAAAAAAAAAAATTGTGGCGAGAAGGCCGAATTTAGCGAGACAGGACATATGTGTCCTTCATCTTGTCTCTGACTTCTGGTCATCTTGCGATAACCAGAATCACCCACATCCGTGAGGATGTTGGGCTCGGTCTCGCGGCATCTGGAGAGAGAAGAAAAAAAAAAGGGGGGGGGGGGGGGGTATCCAAGGATAGTGTGGACAGTGTTAGTCCAGGTGTTCTGTAACTACTTTTATAGAGGGATGGTGGGAAAGAAATCGTACAAGACCGGTAGGTCTTGGGTGCGGTAGTGAACGCAGATCACGTCTTTGGCGTCTGGTAATCTGCGCTTTGGTCGGTGTGTGAGTTTGTGTTTGTGCCGTCTTGTACTGTGCGTTCGTGTGTGTGGTTCGTTAATAGTAGACCCTATGGGATGGGTCCAGCAATCCTCTATTATAGAGGGGAATGTTGTTGGGAAGGGTGCTTTCTTCAGTTTTGTACTGAAGAAGAAATTGTGGGGGTTTGATCCGAAGAGATCGAGAGAGAGAAGGGTCAAGGACGCAAGAGTCCCGTACAAGTAGGTTCTCGCTGTTCTGAATGTTTTCGAGGTACTTATATGCTAATTGAAGCAAGTACTCGTCGATAGGGGTAATGGAGGCGCCTTCGTATAGGTGAGAGTTCGGGTAATGACGACCGTCAGGCCTTCTAGAATGATTGGTGCATCTTCTGAGGAGTTTCCTTTCGAAAACCCGAAGTCTTTCCATTTGAGCCGAAGATATGAAGGACCATATGGGAAAGGCGTACGATATTCCAGATCGGATTAGCTGCTTATAGCAGAGAAGCTTAACTTTGGTGTCAACTTTGTTCCCCCACTTCAAGATGTTGTGCAGTTGCTTAGACCGACCGAGGCTCCTTTGGAGAATGTGGGTCACATGTTTGATGAAATTCATTTTTGGGGTATAAGTGACCCCGAGATATTTCATCTTGTCCTGTGGTCTAATCGTAGTATATCCCATTTTTATTCGAATATTCTGTGAATATCGAGAAGCATGTTGGGAGTGTTTACTACTCAGAATTATGGCTATTGCTTTGGATGGATTAAGTCGGATTTTCCATCGACTGTAATACTGATACAGTTCGTCCAAGTGACGGTTGAGTCGATTTGTTGCGAGGTTAGGGCCTTTGGTTGACGTGTACACCAGGACGCCATCCGCATAGCATATTTGGTTTACTCTCCCGTCCGCAGGGCGGGGAATATCGGAGGTGTAAATACTGAATAAGATGGGGCCTAGAATGGAGCCCTGTGGTACGCCTGCAGCGGCGTGAAAAGTTCGGGAAAGCTTTCCATTCATTCTAACTTGGAAGGTTCTGTTGCGAACGAACTGGTAGATGATGCTACATAGCGTTCTACTGAGGCCAGTATTCAGTAGTTTAAAAGCGAGACCTTCGATCCAAGTCGTATCAAAAGCTTTTTCATTGTCTAGGCTTACCGCAACGGTGGGTTCCTTATTAAAGAGCCGCACGCAGACGTGGTTTTGAAATAAATTGAGAGCCATAGTGGTGCTGTGCGCTCTTCTAAATCCGAATTGGAAATCAGGTATTAGGTGCCTGGCACTGACAAAGTTATTTAGTTTCTCGTATATGAATTTTTCATATATTTTGCTGATGCAAGTGAGAAGCGATATAGGGCGAAAGCTTGAGGGGTGATACGTTGGTTTCCCAACTTTTGCTATTGGACAAATAATAGCGTGCCTCCAAGCTTGGGGAAAGTACCCCATGTTGTAAGCATGGTTGAACAGAATGGAGAGCTTTATAAAGAATAAGGCAGAAAGCCTTCGCAACGAGTGGTATGACATGTTGTCAATACCAGGTGACTTCTTAGGGTGTCGAGATTTAACCAGACTCTGTAGGGTATTTGGTGTGATGAAACCGTGACCATTATCACGTGTGTCATCGAAGTATGCACTGTTAGTTGGGTTAAAGACAACAATTGGCTCGTTGAAGTCGTCCAACTTACTGTGGACCTCTGAACTAACGATTGCATTAGTTTCCGGGTCGCCATCTTGGAGAGTGAGTTTGTGATTGTTTTCGAAGGTCTCTCCGATGATATTTGCTTTATTGGCGTCGTTATTGACAACAACACCATTGTGCATAATTGGCCCAGTGATGCGGGAAGTGCCACATATCTTTTTAACATTTTTATAAACGTTCTGGTCCATCTGAATACCCTTGAGTTTGTCTTCCAATTGTTGGGTAGGATTGTTTTGGATTCTCTGTTTTATCAGTGTACCAATATTGTGAATAATGGATCGCAATAATGGCTCCCTTTGCGTAAAGCGGTGACGATATCTCATTCTGTAGAGCTTTTTACGCTCCCGGATAAGACGAAGAGTGGTGTCGTCATGGGGAATCTGACAGGTCTTTTCAAGTTTATACTTCGGGACATGAGTCTCCGAAGTTTCAACTAGAATCTCGTGAAGTCGTTTTGCAACGTTGTTTATCTCAACCGTCGTTGGGTTCCTGTCAGTGGGAAGAGAGAAGTGGTGGAGTTTATCGTTCAATGTAATATTGAAGTTGTCCCAATTTGTCCGCCCATAATCGGGTATGTATCTGATATGAGCCCGGGATGTTCGATAGCCGCGAATGAATGTGGTCACAGCATTGTGGTCAGATACACCCGCTGAAACTTGAGGAGGAGTGATTTGTGGAAGTAAGTCTTTGGACACAATAAATATGTCCAGAATTGAGTTACCTCGAGTACCAACCGTGGGTGCGACTATTTCGAAGTTGAGGGCATACGTGCTTGCAGTGTACCATTGGTACAGTTTTGTGCAATTTGGGCAAGAGACAGAGTTGTTCCAGTGGGGATGCCTGGAGTTAAAATCGCCGCCTATGATGAAGGGTGTATGCCCCGAGGTCCTTATTAATTTGCCGATATCTTCGGAATCAATGGGACCATTATTGATTTTATGCGAGTGGTATACGGAGTATATATTCACTCTACCATTGTTAGCCAGATGAAGTTCAACTCCAGACACCTCTATGGACTCAAGGTGTGGGAGGTCAATAGCTTCATGGCGAAGTCCGCTTTTAACCAGTATACAAGTTCCACCTCCGTTGATGGTGGGACCGCCAGTGTGGGTTCGATCTCTTCGAATCATGGAGAAGTTTGGGAATACGGGACGGTGACATGGATGCAACCTAGTTTCGGTTACAAGTACCACGTCCGCCCGGCTTTCCTTTATGAAGTCAGAGACTATCATACGCTTGGAATGCGAAACAAGGGAGTTGACATTTAAGAGGATAACTTTAATTTTGGAATCCATTGTGAAGGGTATGTCTTGCATATGCAGTGAAAAGGAGGGCCTCCCTCGCTGCCTCGGTTGATAGTTTCTCATATCGGGGTCGGATATCCTCAATTAAGCGGGAGAAACTGAGTAGTTTCTCGAGCATTGAAGATTGGCCCCTCGGAGGCTTTTGCACCACCGCTTGAATTTGAGGCGTCGTGTTGGCCTTTACCGGGGCTCGCTTAGGGACTTGAATATGTTTTTGAGGGGGAGGAGTTGAAAGGGTTTTTGTATTCCTTGCGTGCTGACCCCTAAGCATGTCGGCAAATGTGAATCCATTTTGGATGAGGTTCTGTGTGGCCTGTTTTCCGAAGTCTGACTTGGCTGTTTGCTTAGCTGGAGTCTCCTTGGATCTTTGTTTAATTTCCTTATATTTAGGGCAATTTCTATAACTGGCCGGATGCCCTTTGTTGCCGCAGTTGCAGCAAGTTGGCAGTGTTATTTCATCCTGCACATTTGTTGCCGGATCGTATTTCGCTAGCGGTAGTTCGCACTTGCCAATATCGTGAGTCTTTCCGCAACGAACGCAACGGCGACTCATGTTGCAGTTTCGGGACACATGCCCGAAACGTTGGCAACGTCTGCATTGAGGTATTTCTCTGTTATGAAATACCTCGAAGACAACTTGCTGATGCGGGGTTGGGAGCGACTTTGTTCGTATTATGGACTCTATGTCGGTTCCTGGGGCAAGGTGAAGCTGCCATATGTTCAGCTTGCTGTATTTTTGCGGTCTGATGTTCACAAACCGTTGTGGGGGAGAGAATTTTTTGACGTCAATGAATTTTACGTTAGGGAATGTTGTCTGGAGAGCAGGCACGATGTCTTCCTTTTCCCTGGAGGCAGCGACTCGTTTTAAGAGGACTGTCCTTGACTTTTCGTCGGCCGGGGTGAAGGTGTAATAGTTCACCTCCTTGGCCTTAAGGTTGTCGTTAACCTTGCGATAGGTTTCCCTATCGTAGGTCACGATTTTGTTTAGGGATGGACTTAAGGTCTTTGCCTTGAAGTTAGAGATCCCTAGTCGGTTCATGTCACCGACGAAATTTTTTAAATTGAGGTCTCGTGCAAAGACCCCGGGTTGCTTCTTCTTCTTAGAGACGTACCACGCCCTCTGGCTGCACAGTGTTGGGAACACAAGCGGCCTTTGGTTTTGGATTGACCACCGGAGTTGGCCTCGGGGGGGAGGACTCCTGCGGAGGCACGATGTTCGGGTAGTTTTGAGTTATCGTGGGGTTCGACAACTTTTTGGGGACAGGAGATGATGATGATGGGGGGGGGGTGTTGGCGGGCAGCCGGTAGCGACGCGCTTATTGGAGGGTCCACCCTTACAGCTTATTGTTGGGAGCGGCGTTTTTCGTTTTGGAGCCCTAGATGAGTTTGGGGTGGGGGTACGCGACTGATCGTCGTCCATTGAATCGTCAGAGTTGTCGGTGACAATCTCTAACTCCGGCTCGAGCTCTGATTCTGAATCAGAAGCTTCCGAACCTGCACCGAAAAGGGACGCGGATGGGGCGGCCTCCAGCTGGGCCAATCTATTTTTTAGGACCGCGTTCTCAGCCCTGAGGGCCTCGAGGTCCTCCTTCAGCCTCTTTATGAGAGCCATCATGGCCTGATCCGGCTGATGGCCCACACCACGAGAAGAGCAGGTGTCCATGTCGTATCAGCCACAAAATATGTGAACTGACAAGCGACAGAGACAACTAGCGCGCAGAAACAAGGAAAGAAAAGGAGAAAATAGACAGAGATCAGCAAAGAAAACTAAAAACGAAAAGGAAGCAAAAACCAACAAACGAAAAAGGAGTAAAACCAACAAACGAAACAAAATGCAACAAATGAGAAGGAAACAGAAACCAGCAAATGAAATAGAAACAAAAGGCAACAGACGAAAAGGAAAGTAAAATCAACAAATGAAAGCAAAAGGAAGAGAAACAAGCAAACCTAGTCGCAAGGTTTTTTTTTTTGTTTTATGATTATTGTTATCAAGTTTTGGGAGGTCCTTTATTTATTATATTTATGAATATAATATAGTATAATATAATACAATATAATATAATATAGTATAACGATGTGTATGGCTTGCGATGTCTTATACGTATGACTTTCTTGTCTTGGCTATGAACTGGACTGAAAGTCTTGTCTTGTCTTGAGTGTCTTCGATGATTCTGGGTATGTCTTGCCTAACTTTATTTTTCGCTTAGAATTCTATTCATACAAAAATATTTACACTAATACTCTTACATCTAAAATCTTGGATACAGGATTACAGGATTCCTGTTTACTATTACATACATGAACTCGACTATAGGATTCCTGTTTACTATTACATACATCGACTACGGGATTCCTGTTTACAACATAGCATTAATAAAACTAAGCCGAAAGCCAATCGGCATTTTCAAGATATACACAAATTACTGGAATGCACAGAAACAAAAGAAGAGAAGGAACGCAAGTTTCTGTACACAGAAAAACAGAAATATTAATGCTTATGCTGCTCCCTTTTGAGTTGGCGGCAATTCAATTATCACCTTCTGCTGTTGAGTTTTTGCTGTTTTCAATTGGAATTTGCTGGTTGCGGACAAATGTAGATCCTGTTGGTGGGATCTGGTGATGATAGCGGCATGATGATGAAATCTGTTTTATTGCCCAGTCATAAATTGTGGCTGGGATGTGGCATTGAAATGCATGGAATCGGCGTCATCCGGCTCAGCGTGCTAACATAATCATAATGATTCAGATGTTTATAACCATTATGGACCAATGTTGCCTATAGGCAACGTTGTGTTTGACAAATTACTGACCACAAACTAAACGTTCTTTTCGAATTCGCTATTTTTTTTTTCCTAATTTTCTTACCTGTGCTTAATATTTTATACACTTAAATTTCTTTATATATATTTTTAAATTATGTACACTCACTTTTTGCATAAAAAAATGTTTACGTGTGCACTCAACGCAGATCATCTACAAAGTGATCACTAGCAATACTTATAATAAAATATTCGCCAACAAGCTTGCACAACATATCGAGCTATTCTGAGAAAGATACCATTAGAGAAAAAACTCAAACATATAATGTTGCCTATAGGCAACATCGGCCATGAAAGGGTTAATTTTTCCGTCAAGATAAAGAACATTTCACAAATGTATTATTCCGTATTCCCCGAAATGTACTCTATTCCGCTTATTTGTATTGCAACACTTCTTGGAATTACCATTAAACACTTGTTCGGAAACACTTCTGCACTCTAGTACAAATATAATAGAACTGTTCAAGCAATGGTGACGTTCTATTCACCTCACACGGTGAATTTCGTTCAATAGATACATTTCACAACCAGTGAGTGCAGAATGGTTCATAAGATATTGAGTTTTGTCGGCGTAAAGCATACTTACCTGGCGTAGGGGTTACCGTGATCAATAAGGCGGTTCCCCCGGAGTGAGGTCTGGCCATTGCACCTTCGGCTAGATTGACCTCCGCGATTGTCCCTAATGTGGATAACTCGTGCGTGCAATTTTTGTTAGTCGGGAAGAGCGTTCGCGCCGTCCCGGTCTTATACATTTATATACTAGTTTTTAATTTAATAATACAATTTTATTGGACAAGATTGTGAGTGCAGATAAACTGTTATAACTGTGTACATGGACGAGTAAATTTAGTTAATTTTGGCTAAAGTTCGGGAAGTTACACACTTTCTTAGTTACTACTTTCAGCCATAAAAACCGGTTTTATTTCCCTATTATGTTGACATTTTACTTTCGCTCGGTTCCTTTATATGCTGCTTGGAATGTATTTCAGAGTAAATATGTGCTACAAATCAATTAGGGAATAATCACGTCATTAGCGGTGGAGTCGTGTACACAAACGCTCAAAAAGTCGCGGATACTTTGATTAGTGTTCTTACGAATATTAACCAGATGTTACAGATAATTTCAAGACAATGTAATAATTTTAGACTGAATCTTAACATAGAGAGTTAAATGAAAGCGTTGATGGTACAGAAGAAACAGAGCAAACTGGTTGAAGAAAATATGTGTGGTATGTTGATGAAACGATGAATTTTTAGACAGATATGGTTGTGACCAAATTCAATTAATTTTAATTTCCAATCAAAAATTATATCAATTCAATGAATTGGCAGATTTATTACATACGTTATATATTATTATATACATCGAGATTAATTTTGTTATTTTTGGCTGAAGTTGTGGCGATATACTTCCAGGCATTAAAAGCCTGGAATTTATTATTTTGAAATTCTACATTCTCTGGGTGTTGGTATGTCGGATTATCTTTCAGAGTAAATACAGTGATATTAAGGTGAAATATGTGTGATTGTTTGATGAAACGATGCGTGTTGTGCGGGTGTGACCAAATCCAGTTTCAACTTTCTTTATATTATTATTATTGCTTTCTTTCTTTGTTGTGTAAACTTACTACTTCAGTTCACCTTTTGTTTGATATGACATACTTCCAGTAAAGGGGGTGGAGAATTGTAGATTCTTAGATCAAGTTCGGATGGATTGCATACAAAAAATGAATTGAATGAATAAATAGAATTCTGTATTTGACTACTGTAAAGTAAATGATAAGGTCGTCAAGTAAAGATGCTAGGATTTACGAGGTGCACAAAATTACCATGAAAATGGGGGAATTCTATACGCTGGTGCAAGGAAAGGATAAAAAAAAGGACAGATGTGTCCTTCATCTTGTCTCTGGCTTCTGGTCATCTTGCGACAACCAGAATCAACCACATCTGTGAGGATGTTGGGCTCGGTCTCAAGATATCTGAAAAGAAAAGAGAAAAAAGGGGGGTATCCAAGGATAGTGTGGACAGTGTTAGTCCAGGTGTTCTCTAACTACTTTTATAGAGGGATGGTGGGAAAGAAATCATATAAGACCGGTAGGTCTTGGGTGCGGTAGTAAACGCAGATCACGTCTTTGGCGTCTGATAATCTGCGCTTTGGTCGGTGTGTATGTTTGTGTTTGTGCCGTCTTGTACTGTGCGTTCGTGTGTGTGGTTTGTTAATAGTAGACCCTATGGGATGGGTCCAGGAATCCTCTATTATAGAGGGGAATGTTGTTGGCAAGGGTGCTTTCTTCAGTTTTGTACTGAAGAGGAAATTGTGGGGGTTTGATCCGAAGAGATCGAGAGAGAGAGGAGTCAAGAACACAAGAGTCCCGTACAAGTAGGTTCTCGCTGTTCTGAATGTTTTCGAGGTACTTATATGCTAATTGAAGCAAGTACTCGTCGATAGGGGTAATGGAGGCGCCTTCGTATAGGCGAGAGTTGGGGTAATGACGACCGTCAGGCCTTCTAGAATCATTGGTGCATATTCTCAGGGGTTTCCTTTCGAAAACCCGAAGTCTTTCCATTTGGGCCGAAGATATAGGAAAGGCGTATGATATTCCAGATTGGATTAGTTGCTTATAGCAGAGAAGCTTTATTTTGGTGTCAACTTTGTTGCTCCACTTCAAGATGTTGTGCAGTGGGTTAGACCGGCCGAAACCCTTTTGAAGAATGTGGGTCACGATTGTTTTGGATTCTCTGTTTTATCAGTGTACCAATATTGTGACTAATGGATCGCAATAATGGCTCCCTTTGCGTACAGCGGTAACGACATCTCATTCTGCAGAGCATTTTACGCTCCCGGATGAGACTAAGAGTGAAATCGTCATGGGGAATCTGATACGTCTTTTCAAGTTTGTACTTCGGGACATGATCAACTAGGATCTCGTGAAGTCGTTTTGCAGCGTTGTTTATCTCAACCCTTGACAGATTCCTGTGAGTGGGAAGAGATAGTTGGTGAAGTTTATCGTTCAATGTAATATCGAAGTTGTCCCAATTTGTCCACCCATAATCGGGAATGTATCTGATATGAGCCCGGGATGCTCGATAGCCGCGGATGAATCTGGCCACAGCGTTGTGGTCAGATACACCTGTTGGAACTTGAAGAGGAGTGATTTGTGTAAGTAAGTCTGTGGACACAAAAAAGATGTCCACAATTGAGTCACCTCGAGTACCAACCGTAGGTCCGACTATTTCGAAGTTGAGGGCATAAGTGTTTTCGTTGTACCATTGGTACAGTTTTGTGCCATTTGGCCAAAAGACAGAGTTGTTCCAATAGGGATGTCTGGAGTTAAAATCGGCCGCTATGATGATGGGTGTATGCCCCGAGGACCTTATTAATTTGCTGGTATCTTCGGGATTAATGGGGCCATTATTGGTGTTATGCGAGTGGTATACGGAGTATATATTCACTCTACCATTATTAGCCAGATGTAGTTCAACCCCAGACACCTCTATGGACTCAAAGTGTGGGAGTTCAATAGCTTCATGGCGAAGTCTACTATTAACCAGTATACAAGTGCCGACTCCGTTGATGGTGCGACCGCCAGTGTGAGTTCGATCTCTTCGAATCATGGAGATGTTTGGAAATACGGGACGGTGACATGTATGCAACCTAGTTTCGGTTACAAGTACCACGTCCACCCGGTTATTCTTTATGGAGTCAGAGACTATCATACGCTTGGAATGCGATACAAGGGAGTTGACATTTAATTTTGGAATCCATTTTGGAGGGTATGTCTTGCATATGCAGTGAAAAGGAGTTCAACCCTCTCAGCCTCAGTTGTTAGTTTTTCATATCGGGGTCGAATATTTCCAATCAAGCGGAAGAAACTAAGTAGTTTCTCGAGCATTGAAGATTGCCCCCTCGGAGGCTTTTGCATCGCCGCTTGAATTTGTGGCGTCGTGTTGGCATTTACCGGGGCTCGCTTTTGGACTTGCAAGAGCGACTCATGTTGCAGTTTCGGGAGACATGCCCGAAACGTTGGCATCGTCTGCATTGAGGCATTTCACTGTTATGAAATACCTCGAAGACAACTTGCTTATGCAAGGTGATGTTCCCGTATGTTCACCTTGCTGTATTTTCCGGTCTGATTTTTACAAACCGTTGTAGGGGACAGCATTTTTTGACTTCAGTGAAGTTGACTTTAGGAAATGTTGCCTCGAGGGCAATTACGATGTCGTTCTTTCCCCAACAAGAAGCGACTCGTTTTAGAAGGATGGTCCTCGACTTTTCGTCGGCCGGTGTGTATGTGTATTAATTCACTTCAGTGGCCTTGAGGTTGTCGTTAACCTTGGGGTAGGTTTTCCTATCGTAGGTTATGATTTTGTTTGGGGATGGACTTAAGGTCTTTGCCTTGGAGTTGGAAATCTCTAGTCGGATCATGTCACCGACGAAATTTTTTAAATTGAGGTCTCATACAAAAATCACGGGTTGCTGTTTTTTCTTAGAAACAGGTGCGCGGATCTCGACCTCTGCCCGGACAGTGTTGGGAATACAAGCGGCCTTTGGTTTTGGGTTAATTACCGGAGTTGGCCTCGGTGGATAAGGTTCTTGCCTGGGTACGATTTTTAGAATATTTTGAGTTATCGCGGGGTTCGACCATTTTTTGGGGACAGCTGATGATGATGATGGGGGTGGTGTTGGCGGGCAGCCGGTGGCGATACGCTTATTGGGGGGCCCCTCTCGCAGCTTATTGTTGGGAGAGGTGTTTTCCGCTTTGGGGCTCTAAATGAGTTTGGGGTGGGGGTACGCGAGTCACCGTCGTCCACTGAGTCATCAGAATTGTCAGTGACATTTTCTAACGCGGGATCGAGCTCTGATTCCGAATCAGAAGTCTCTGAACTGGTACTGCGCGGGGATGCGGGTGGGGTGGCTTCTAGTCGTGATAATTTATTTTTCAGAACCGCGTTCTCAGCCTTGAGAGCCTCGAGGTCCTCTTTTAATTTCTTTATGAGAGCCATCATGCCCTGATCGGGCTGATGGCCTCAGGAATTCGAATGACGATCTTCCGTATGACTGAAGGTATGACCAACTGAATGGCGATAATCCAAAAGGAAAGGATAGCTCCTTACAGAATGCTATTGGTCTATTTTTTTTTTTTTTTTCAAAACTGTATTTATTGACCATAATTAGAATTTGTACATTTAAGTAATACAGTGACTTCAAATTAATGTCGTAACAATTGCTTACATGTAATTATTATTATAATATAATATATACATTTTCCAAGCAATATTTTATGAGATACAAGATAGATGCGTGTTTATAAATTTAGTAGTATTATCTTCCTGGAAAAGGTCAGAAAACCAGGAATTTGTTTTTTCAACTTTACTTAATCTAAACTTAATCCTAATTATATAAATAACAACCTAATTTAGCCTGATTACAGTATGATTTTCCTAAAGCCATAGACAAAGTTTTATAATTAATGGGACATATGAATTAAAGGATGTGGAGTGAGGTCAGTTATGGGTTTGAGGAAGAGTATTTCTTTCCGGTTGTTCGTTGGAAAAACATAGGATGTTAGAAAATGGTTGGACGTTACAGTATTTGAACTGGTTACGGGTAACTTCGGTGTTGTGGTATATGATCTCGTTTGAATCATTTACCAGTCTGCCTGAGGCGAAGATAGCTCTGGTGTGGAGACAGTTGGGATAGTTAGTTCTGATATCTAAGGGTTCGCTAAGAGTGAGGTTATTATGGGATTGAGATTATTTTGTAGGTTTTCGATAAATTTGATAGACAGCTCGAGGAATCGTCTATCGAGGCGCTCAATACCAGCGGTATTGTTGAGTTCGACGTTACTATAGTACTTATAGGAGTCAGGACGACGATGTAAGCCAGAGACATACCTAAAGCATTTGCTTTCGAATACTCGTAACTTCTCCATTTGGGAGGGAGTGATATGGTACTACAATGGGCACGCGTACGTGAGTGTGGGTCTCATAATTTGTTTGTAAATGGGCAGTTTGACTTTGTGAGAGAGACTATTAGGATTCTACATTCCTCTTCTACAGAGATTAAGCTGAATTGTGGCTTTACGAAGGGAATATTTAATGTGGGAGGAAAAACGACTCGTTATTAGAAAGTGATTCCCAGATATTTTAGGATTTTGGAGGGTTTTATTAGAGTGTTGTTTAGGTTAAGTTTAATTTTGTTGTGGCAGCGTCTAGTGTTGTTTGTACAGTGCTCGTGTTTGCCCTTGAACACTATGAGCTGCGTTTTATTTGGGTTAAGGTGAATTTTCCATTTATTGAAATATGTTGTTATGTTAGGGAGGAAGCTGTTAATGCGGTTTCTTGCAGCCTTAACAAATTTGCGGCTAGAGTAAATTAATGTATCATCAGCATAATTCAGCATCACAACATTATATAACAGATATAAAATTGGCCCTAAAATAGAGCCTTGGGGAACACCCGCGGTTATGTTGTGAGTTTCTGAGACGGAAGAATTTATTCTCACAATAAATTTTCTGTCAGAAAGATAAGAGGCTAAGAGCTTTGTTGTGTGAGACTTTAGATTAAATATGGAGTGCAGTTTGTACAGAAGCCCTGAGATCCAGACGCAATCAAACGCCTTCGAATTATCGAGAGATATACACACAGTAGGGCTTTGGTTTTGGAGACCAGTTGTAACATCATGTGTAAGTTTTAGTAGAGCATGACATGTGTATTGTCGCTTACGGAATCCAACCTGAGAGTTAGGGATGAGGGCA
This sequence comes from Microdon myrmicae, assembly GCA_963931805.1. Classification (NCBI taxonomy): domain Eukaryota; kingdom Metazoa; phylum Arthropoda; class Insecta; order Diptera; family Syrphidae; genus Microdon; species Microdon myrmicae. The sequence continues at coordinate 27,373,763 of OZ007496.1, forward strand.
TTCTCATTGGCAAATGAGAGAAGATTTTGGTAGATCTTGCGTTCCAGTATCTTACTTAGTGTATTTAATAGGGATATTGGACGATCATTGCAAGGGCTATTACTACTACCGGGCTTCTTAATAGCAATTACTACCGCAGTTTTCCAGTTCTCTGGGAAGTGCGATGCATTAATTATATGATTAAGAAGAATGAGGATGGGAAGTAGATTCGGTGGGCGTAGTCTTTTAAATAAAAGGCGTGGGATTCCATCTAATCCAGTTGACTTTTCGTTATTTCCTGATCTTACATCATCATCATCATCATCGGCACTACAACCGGGAGCCGGTCTTGACTTTATTTAGCAAGTCCTGGGGCTTGTTAAATTTTCCATGATGATTTTTTTTTCCGGGCAAGGTCATTAGTCTTGCGCCAGAGGCTCCCCGACGGGGAATCGAACCCCGGTCTCCCGCGTGACAGGCGGGTATACTTACGATCTCGGATAATTCGTCTGCAGTTAGAAAATTTGTAGTGTCTAAGGGGTGTGAAGCTATGTTTGTGTTGTTAAATTCACCGATGAAAGGAGTAAAAGTGAGACTGTGTTCTCGAAGCCAGGAGTTGAGAGAGAATTATTTTGCTGGTGAATCTTTGCAACGTGTTCTGCGAGGCAATTTGCTATGTCCGTATCGGACTGGGCAATATTATTGCTGATTGGGTTAATGAGGTGGTCAATTCGGGGTTTATATTTACGACCAGTTAGTTGGTTGATGTTCTTGAAAAGATCACGATTTGGTTTGATGTCATCTGCGAAATTTTTCAACTGCTCATTTATCAGAGTGGATAGGAGTTGGATTTGGCTTTTAATAAAGGGGCAGTATCTTGTATGAAGTTTTCGCCGGAGCTGCTTTTTAAGGCGCAATAATTTCGTTAGGATGCTGGGCAAAGGCTTTCCTAAATAGTTATGAGGAATGGTTGTCGGGGTGTTGTTGCTGAGAGCCTCCTTAAGAATTTGCTCTATTCTTAAAGATGGTTGATCAATTTCAGTAGGGAGTAAGTTAGATGCTTCAGGGATATACAAGTATACAAGTCAGAGAAACTTATCGCTATTTCCCTTTTGACTTTTCTCCAAATTGTTTTGGTGAAGTTTGGGACAGGGTTTGACGAGTAGAGTGGGTCGAGAGAGGGGATTTGGATCGTGGTGTGAAAGAAACTATGATCAGAAGGAAATATAAAGGAGACTATAGCGTTTGAAATAATAGTGAAGAAGGACGTGTGATTCGAACTGACGCTATGACAGTTTGAATCACCAAACATTTTTACCTACGCGTTACCCATCAGGCTACTGGCCGATTTTGAATTTGATTTTTAAACTCGACTATACGCCACTGATGTGAATTATTTTTGTTATCGCTATGGTATACGGTTCTGATGTATTTTCTTGTTCGATTTTTCGTTCGGTGCTCTTCACTATTTTGCTTGCGAATTGCGCGTGTATCTGTTAGAATCGCCACACCACCCCCTTCCCAGTAACTTCGTTACGATCAGATGCGGTGCGAACGACGAGCGAACGAGAGAATGTCGGAGCAAGCGAGTGTGCTCTATGCAGAAGTCATGATTGCGTGTGTGAAGTTCTGTTTACTACGGGGAGTGTGTGTTGCGTGTACAGATCATGTCGGGGTCACCAATTATCATCATCATCATCATCGGCACTACAACCGGGAACCGGTCTTGGCCTTATTTAGCAAGTCCTGAGGCTTGTTACATTTTCCATAATGATTTATTTTTTCTGGGCAAGGTCATTAGTCTTGCGCCAGAGACTTCCCGACGGGGAATCGAACCCCGGTCTCCCGGGTGACAGGCGGGTATACTAACCAGTGTACTATCGAGGAGCCCGGCCACCAATTATAGCGTTTGAAATAATAGTGAAGAAGATCGTGTGATTCGAACCGGTGCCATGACAGTTTGAATCATGAAAAAAATTGAACCTAAGCGTTACCCATCAGCCTACTGACCGTGTTTAGAATTTGATTTTTAAACTCAACTATACTCCACTGATGTGAATTATTTTTGTTATCGCTATGGTATACGGTTCTGATGTATTCTCTTGTTCGATTTTTCGTTCGGTGTTCTTCACTATTTTTGCTTGTGAATTGTGTGTGTATCTGTTAGAGTCGCCACACCACTCCTTCCGCAGTAACTTCGTTACGATCAGATTCGTATGCGGTACGACGGACGAACGAGAGAACGAGAAAACGTCGGAGGCTGTGCTCTATGCGGAAGTCGTGACCGTGTGTGAAGTTCTGTTTACTATGGGAAAGTGTATGCTGTGTGTACAGATCAGGTCGGGGTCACCAATTATAGCGTTTAAAATAATAGTGAAGAAGATCGTCTGATTCGAACTGACGCTATGACAGTTGAATCACGAAAAAAATTGAACCTAAGCGTTATCCATCAGGCTACTGACCGTGTTTTGAATTTGATTTTTAAACTCGACTATCATCCACTGATGTGAATTATTTTTGTTATCGCTATGGTATACGGTTCTGATGTATTTTCTTGTTCGATTTTTCGTCCGGTGCCCTTCACTATTTTGTTTAGTGAGAGCAGAACCCTCGTTTATTACACTTATATTGAGAAAAAAAAAGAAAAAGAAATTAAAAGTAAAAAAAAAAAAAAAAAAAACTTACGAACTAACTTAAGAAATAGGATTACAAAAAATTACATTCGAATAAGTAAGAAGATAAAAAGGTGGGAAGGTGGCTGTGCACGTGATGGGGTGGCGAAGACCGGGTAGTAGGATAAAGGGGCGGGGTGATAGGAATGTATACGGGTAGTAAAAGTGTAGATACTGGGTGGGGGAAGGTCACGAGGGGAAAGACAGAAGACGACGTTTGAGAGCAATAGAAGTGAGGTAGAAATCGAAGGAGGTGGGGTAGGAGTTTGCCTGCTTAAGCATACGTGAAATTGGTTCATTACAACCGTAGGAAGTGTGGTGGGAGGGCAGATAGAAGAGACGAGGGTTTCGTAGGTTGCGGGGGTTGGTGTTGAGTGCGATGGCGGAAAGCGAGCTAGGGCAGTTGATTGTGCCGGAGAGGAGACGGTGGATAAAGAGGATATCGGCAAGAGTTCTGCGTTCCTCAAGTGTACTGAGGTTGATCAAGTGGAGCCGGCTTGTGTATGGGGGGAGAATCCGAGGATTCTCCCAGTTCAGTCCACGGAGGGCAAAGCGCAGAAACCGACGTTGCACGCTCTCGATTCTGCGGATATGGGACGAGCAATGTGGAGACCAGACCTGACTGGCGTATTCAAGGAGGGGGCGGACGAAGGCAATGTAGAGGGAACGGGAAACGTAAGGATTAGAGAATTCCTTAGACCAGCGTTTCACAAACCCTAGGGCGGAGTTGGCCTTAAGAATGATATCGTCGATATGTGGGATGAAGCTAAGCTCCCTGTCAAATAAGATTCCGAGGTCACGTATTGAGGATACGTATGAGATCTGCCGGTTAAGCAGGAAGTAAGGGCGAGGAGGTGGGGGTGGACGTTTGTGGGAGAAGGTAATGGAGTGACATTTGGCAACATTGAGATCAAGGCAGTTATTACGGCACCAGGTTGAGAAGCTGTCGAGGTCCTGTTGGAGGAGTGAGGAGTCGAGGGGAGAGATGATTGTTTTGTAGAGTTTGGCGTCGTCCGCATAGAGGGATATGGATGAGTGTTTAATAACAGAGTCGACATCATTGATGGTTAGGATAAAAAGGAGGGGGCCTAGATGACTTCCTTGCGGAACCCCAGAGGTGGGAAAAAAAGGATCGGAAAGGGAGGATCTGAATTTGACACGGTAGGATCGGCCTTTCAGATAAGAAGATAACCATTTGATCAATAGGGGTTCGAAGCCTAGGGAGGACAGCTTGAAAAGGATGAGATTATGGGAGATTTTGTCAAATGCCTTGCTGAAATCGGTGGTGATAACATCAACTTCGTTGCCATTCTCTAAGGCACGGAGAGTATGGGATGAGAACTCAATCAGATTGGTTGTGGTCGACCTACCCGAAAGGAAACCGTGCTGGTTGGGTGAGATGATGGATTTACAACTAAAAGATAACGCATTGTACAGAAGCCCTTCGAACAGTTTGGGGATATGAGATAGTTTGGCGATGGGTCGGTAGTTGCTGATATCATTTTTAGGTCCCTTTTTATGTATGGGGGTGACATAGGAGGATTTCCATATACTAGGGAAGGTCCCTTGAGATAGAGATAGGTTGAAAATCTTTGATATCGGGAGAGAAAGAGAAGTGGAACAGTTCTTTAAGAATACAGACGGAAGTCCATCAGGTCCGGGGCTGAACTCGTCTTTGAGTAAGTTTAGTTTCTCCTCAACTACGTGACGGTGAATAAGTTGAGGAGAGAAAGGACCAAGGGAGAATTCGGGCAAGTCATTGAAATACGACGGATTGGGTTCGAAGGAGATCTCCGTGAAGGATTTATTGAAAAACGACGCGAACAGGTTGGCAATAGTTAGGTTGTCGTTTGACGTAGTCGTGCCATAAGAGAGGGAGTTTGGACAGCCGTCGGATTTACGTTTATAATTTATAAAGTGGAAAAAGGATTTGGGATCGCTAATCAAATTGGATTGTATTTTAATAAGGTATTTGGAATAGAGGGAGTTGTAGAGTTCGGAAAATTTATAAAAGGCCCCGAGATAGTTGGAGTAGTTTTCAATGGATCGCGTTTTGAGGAAAATGTTCCATAAGTTATTCCTTTTGTTCCGAAGATTGCGGAGATTGCGGTTGTACCATGGCGGCGAAGAAACCGATGACCTGCGGCGAGAATAGGGGACATATAAGGCGACGGCATAGTAAATCTCCTTATAGAGAGTGGCCGTGGCTTCTTCTACATCCAAATGATCAAAGCGAAACGCTGTTTTGCTAAGATGTTCATTTAGGAGGCGGAAATTAGCCTTATGGAAATTGTAAGAAAAGCAGTCAGGAGGTAGAGGGGGCTGGGTTTCATGGTCGAGATATAAGGATAAGAGCAATAGGGGGTGATAATTGTCAATGGTAGAGAGGGCGTGTGGGCTAGGGGCAACTGAGGACATGAGTGGGTCGGTTGTGAACACGAGGTCCAGCTGTCTCGCCATATGATTTGGGACATTGCTAATTTGATGGAGGCCTGAGTCGGAGAGTCCGTTAATAAAAATACGTTCATTAGAACTAGTGGGGTTAGAGACGTAGAAGGCTAGTTCGTCAGCTGATGTCCATTGAAGGTGGGGCAGGTTAAAGTCGCCAAGAACGACGATATCGTCTAATGCGGTGCTTAACACTGTAAGGTTATCTACCGCTTCTATTGCGAGTTCGTATGACGCGGTGGGTCGAGAGGGAGGAATATAAAAACAGATAATAAATAGAGACTTGTTTGCTTGTGAATTGTGTGTGTATCTGTTAGAGTCGCCACAAGACTGTAGGTGGACCCGCTGAATAAACATCGTCGGACTTGAGGAAGAAGTCGATTGTTGACTTGGCTGAGCTAGAGACACGAGTTGGCTGTAATGGGGAGTCAATGTAAGTATATGGATAAGACGGGAGGAGGGCTAGCAATTGGCGACCATATTTATCGCATTTATTATCATTGGATGCTGTATGACGACCATTCCAGTCTCCTCTGATTATAAATGGAGCGGGAACGGACTGTTTGATAATCTGCGAAATGTCAGTATCTGGGAAATCTGGTTGTCGTGAAGGGTGAATATAAATGGATGCTAAGACAAGCACTTTATTGTTCTCACAGACAAGTTTTATTGCTGTGTATTCAATGCTGGATATATCGGTGATTCTAATTTCACTGAATTGACATTTTTTGTGAATTAAGATGCCGGTACCTCCATGAGTTCCATTAGTTCTGGGGTTAGAAACTAAAGTATAATTCGGAATGGAAACTCGGGAATTTGCTTTGAGCCAGGTCTCTGAAAGGAAGAGGGTATCTGGGGAAAACTTTTCAACAAACAACCGGTGGCGTTGCTTACGTATGTTAGAGTAAATGGATTCTGTGTTGAGGGAGATAATGGTTAGTTTAGACAGTGCTAGAAAGAATATGGGAAGTTATTAGTGAAAGAATCTGACCTTTTTTTCTGTTTCTGACATCTTCCTCAGCGAAGGTAGCATGGCTTGTAAGCTTTGGATGTAACCCATGATGTCCAGATTGAGATTTTTAGTGTTGTTGTTGAGTTTTAGCTTCGAGTAAGGTGTCCTTGTCTTCAAATTGTCTGGCGCCTTCATTAACTTTACGAGATAGCCATGACCAAACGTTTTTGATTGTGTTTAAGTCCGGCGAATAGGGCGGCCATGGCAAAAATTCCACGTCTTCTGATTGAATCCAACTTCTAACAACCCTGGAAGTGTGGAAAATCCAAGACAAGTCCAAGTCCGAAAATGTTTTTAATTTGTGAAAATGACCGTTCCAGCAAACATTTGTAGTTGTTTCCGGTCATTGTTGTGGACAAAAACTCCGACACGATTGTCCCATAGTAGGTAATAGCTCCCCACATCACGACACCTTATGTACAGCTGTGATGTCTTGCCAAAATAAGCTCCTCCTTTCTCAGATCATGGAAATAAAAGTTGAAACCATCAGGACCGTCAAGGTTAAACTTTTTTTCATCCGAAAACACAACGCGTTTCCATTCACTGGTCCAAGCGGCATGTTCTCTTGCAAAATTCATTCGATGCTCCTTGTGTATTTGCCTCAAAACAGGTGTCTTTTTCAATTTTTTTCTCTTGATTGTATCACTTTTTTTTTATTATTCTTCGGACCGTTGCTATGCTGGCTGATACTTAGCTTTTGGCCCGTACTTTAGTCGCTGGTAGAGTCGAATTTGAGGCAAGCCCTAGAATCAACCGCTTTTCTCGTAATGTTGTTGCTTCAGATGTGCGTCCTTTTTGGTTTTTCCCATATTTTTATGACTCCGCAAGATAACTGTTTACAACAGTCTTACTTCTGTTAAGCTTCCTTGCTATTTCTCGACCTGAGAGTCCTAAATCCTTGAAAGCATCTATTTGTCCTCTTTCTGTCGCTGTCAACGTCTTTCCGGAATCCATTTGTATTTCAAATTAAATTAAAACAGTTCTTTTCAACACTTTTTAAAATATTCTAAACAAAAGTTTTAAAATAATTGCTCATGAGCACTCCGGCAACGAAATATTGGCAATGGCCTCATCCAAGTGATGCACTTTTTTATATCCTTTTTTAGATAGTATATTATATGAGTTTGGGAAATTCCAACGGTCGTTTCTTCATCATCATCATCGGCACTACAACCGGCAACTGGTCTTGGCCTTATTTAGCAAGTCGTGAGGCTGGTTAAATTTTCCATAATGATTTGTTTTTTCCGGGCAAGGTCATTAGTCTTGCGCTACGGGCTCTCCGACGAGGATTCGAAGCCCGGTCTCCTGCGTGACAGGCGGGGATACTAACCAATATACTATCGAGGAGTCCGGTCGTTTATTAATTACCCTTTAATTTTATGAATTTATTTTGGGAAAATACATACCTATTCACAGGTAGTATATTGTGACGCATATTACAGTCAGTACTGGAATATTCGGGAAAGTCCAAAACAAGCACTGGAATATTCTATAAAGTACTGGAAAACTGGCGACTAGAACATCCAAGATTATGGAACGGACGGAAACGAAATGAGAATGTGAGAAACGATAAAAAGACGTCGAGACAGCTGATGGTGACAGACAAGAAAGGAGAAAGCGAAGTCAACAAAATCGTTGAGTGTACGGGATAAGTACGGTTATTATCAATAAATTAATAAAGTGTGATATTAGTTAGAAATCGATCTAACGGCTCTTATTTACTGAAAATAATCAACCCAGCGAACCCTAAGCTCGCTACAATTGGTGTCAGAAGTGGGATTGATTATTGATTGATTGATTATAAGCTGCGAAAGCGTGTTGTGACGATGTCAGATCGACATTTGGAGGATCTTCGCGTTCCTGAGTTGAAGAAGGAACTTGAGGACCGGAATCTGGATAGCAGAGGACAGAAGTAAATTCTTCGACAGCGCCTACAAGCAGCAATGGAGGAAGAGGGTATTAATATCGACACATATGTTTTTACTATTGGGCCAGATTGTCCGGATGGTGAAGAAACAGCGAGTCACGATGGTGCCAATGTAACGGAGAAGAGTTCGCCACCGTTGGACATTTCGGAGATGTTCAGGATGATGATGACAAAAATGGGCGCGCAAGCTGCAGATGTTAATGCAAAGTTGGATGCCCAAACGCAGTGGATGAAATGTAATTTTCAACACTTTAAGGAAAAAATTCGAAATGAAGTAGAAAATCTGGATCTAAAAGTCACCGATGAAATAACGCGAATCGAAAAGAGACTTGAGTGTGTTGAGAGAAATAAGACATCGCCTAGCAATCAACATGACTACAAAGATACAAGGATGCAACCGCCAACCTTCGATGGAACGGGACCTTTCTCCGTATTTATACGGCAGTTTGACGCCGCGCCAATTATAATAAGTGGTCGGATGATCAAAAGTCAACATCACTAATCTTGTCACTCCGCGGGGCGGCTGCAGAATTGCTACAAACCATACCAGCAGAGAAGCAAACAGATTTCCAAGCGGTAAGAGACGGCCTTGAAGCTAAGTATGGAGACAGCAGATCTACCGCATGCAACTACGGAGCAGAACGCAGAAACCTGGAGAAAATCTGCAACAGTTGCAGGCAGACATTGAGCGATTGGCAAACTTGTCTTATTCAAATATGACTAAGGAATTCCTGAACGAGGTAGCAATGGATGCATTCACAAACGCACTCCAAGATCGGGACTTGCAACAAGCCGTCCGTTTAGCGGGAAAGAAGACGACTAACGAAATACTGGCGCTCGCATTGGCATATGAATCTGCTAAACTGGCTACCAGGAGTACATATAGAGTCAGAGAATTGTCGGTGCAGGAACGTTCCTGCCAAAGAATCGGGAATGCACAACGGAGAACCCCGAGACCTGTTATGAAGTGCTGGACATGCGGCGGAGTCGGCCACATCTCTGTTGACTGTAGGAAACGTCGACGAATGAATGAAACATTGAGTGAAAATTGTTGTTCAGCGGTTATCATAAGAGGAGACTATCAACGGAACAACCTGAGGTGAAGAAACACATTGTACCTGTCAGAGTACTAAATGCGTCCGAAGAGCCGGCCGCAATAAGAAAGGGAGAGTTAACCGCAGAATGTGCACCCGTACCAATGATAAGTTCAATTCAGCAAGGGAACGTGCATAATAACGCTGATGCTCTATCAAGAAGACCATGTAAGCCAGATTTTAAACATTGTCATAGAGCGGAAGAGAAAGAAGAGGCGTACGACCTGCGAAATGTACAAGTAGAAGTACTAGATGGGTGGACGTATAGCGTTTGAAATAATAGTGAAGAAGATCGTGTGATTCGAACTGACGCTATGACAGCTCGAATCACGAAAAAAATTTTACCTAAGCGTTACACACCAGACTACTGACCGTGTTTAGAATTTGATTTCCAAACTCGACTATATTCCACTAGTGTGAATTATTTTTTTGTTATTTATCGCTTGGTATACGGTTCTGATGTATTTTTCTTATTCGATTTTTCGTTCGGTTTCTTCACTATTTCGCCTGTGAATCGTGTGTATCTGTTAGAATCGCTACAGACGAGTGATGCTATACGCGCAGCTCAACTTCAGGATGAAGATATGTCGCTAATTCTGGAATACAAAGAAAAGAACGAGCGGCCAACTTGGAACAATATTTCCGACAAGAGTGGAACATTTAAGGCATATTGGGCACAATGGAATTCCTTGCTAGTGGAAGATGGTATTCTTAAGCGTAAATGGGAAATCCCACCGAATGCAGATTCTAGTCCCACCATCAAAAGTGAAAGATGTTTTAACAGAAATGCACGACGGGGCCTCCGGTGGACATTTGGGAGTTAATAAGACACTTTCAAAATTACGATCTCGTTTTTACTGGCTTCACATGAGAGATGACGTCGGGTCTTGGTGTAGGAAGTGCACAACTTGCACTGCGACCAAAGGACCAACGGCAAAACCAAGGAGCGCTATGAAGCAGTACAACGTGGGTGCCCCTTTCGAGCGAATTGCGATTGATATCTCAGGACCGTTCCCAAAAACAAACGACAACAACAAATACATGTTAGTTATCATGGATTACTTCAACAAGTGGGTAGAAGTCCTTCCAATTCCAAACCAAGAAGCAACAACCGTCATTGAGCAGCTAATCAATAATTGGATCAGCAGATATGGAGTTCCCTGTGAGCTTCATTCCGATCAAGGCCGAAATTTCGAATCACAGATATTTCAAGGCATCTGTGCGGCACTGGACGTAAGGAAAACCAGGACCACGCCCTTACATCCGCAGTCAGACGGAATGGTCGAAAGGTTCAACCGAACAATGAAAGAACACTTATCGAAGGTCGTCAGTGATCACCAACGAGACTGGGACAAATATGTACAAATCTTTCTCATGAGTTATAGATCGGCTAATCACGAGACAACAGGCCATTCTCCAGCAAGAATCATATTTGGACGAGAGATTCGATTACCAGCCGATCTGCGATTCGGAATACCTCCAGACGCCATAGATAAGACCGAAGACTACGTAGCCGAATGGAGAAATCGCCTCGAGGACATTCATCATTTGGTTCGAAAGCAAATCAAGGTATCAAGTGACAGGATGAAAACAAGGTACGACGTTCGAGCTAACGCATTCGGATTTAATGCAGGCGATAATGTGTGGCTCTACAACCCTCACCGGTAAAGAGGAAGATCCCCGAAGTTGCAGCAACATTGGGAAGGGCCGTATAAGGTCCTCACAAGAATTAACGACGTTGTCTATAGGATTCAGCGAAGACTGAACGCCAAAATGAAAGTGGTACATCGCGACCGACTGGCGATTTTTGTTAACCCAGAAGACCAGTGAACTTAGTTCGGGACGAACTAATCTAGGTGGAGGGTAGTGTGACGCATATGACAGTCAGTACTGGAATATTCGGGAAAGTCCAAAACAAGCACTGGAATATTCTATAAAGTACTAGAAAACTGGAGACTAGAACATCCAAGATTATGGAACGGACGGAAACGAAATGAGAATGTGAGAAACGATAAAAAGACGTCGAGACAGCTGATGGTGACAGACAAGAAAGGAGAAAGCGAAGCAAGCGAAGTCAACAAGTTTGTTTTGGATGCACCTGACGAAATATGGGAGTTGAACTCCATTTTAGGACGAATACATGCCTTGTAAATAGTGGCCAGGTTGGATGGAGTGAAGTATCTTTTGCATCTCTTAATTATTAATTTAATTCGAGCGCAGAAGATTGATAGTTCCTTGGCTTCGTCGATGCAAGTGCCGTTCATCGACAGTATATTTACTTTGAGGCTTACATTTAACGACAAGAGGCAGCCCTGAGTTTTTTGGGCATTAAATTTTACTCGGTTAGATAATCCCCACTGATATATCTTGTTGAGGTCTGAATTCAATGTACCAAGCATAAGTTGCTGGTTGGTAGTGACGTTTGAAGAGTTTGGACGGGAGTGTTCGTATGATTATCAGAAACTCAATGTGGTATCATCAGCAAACGAGTGAATTGGGTTGTGAGTAATTGACAAGAGATCGTTTGTAAAGACCGGAAGCGACTGGGCGAGAGTACCGAACCCTGGGGTACACCCGCAATAATTTGATGGGAGACAGATTTGACACCATCAAGAACTACTTGAATTGAACGGCCAGAAATATAGTCTCTTATCCATTGGATCAGGGAATTGTCCACTCCATGTGAATACAATTTCGATAAGAGGGCTGGATGCCAAACTCTGTCGAAGGCTTTTGAAATATCCAATGGGACTACCCTGCTTTCACCGAGGTAGTGGATATAATAGCTTCACTTTTTGGTAAGGTACGCCATCAGATCTCAGGTGGACCTGTTGCTGCGAAAGCAATATTGGCGGTCATTGAGGAGCTCATTTGATTCCAGATATTTCGAAAGTTGACGGTTGATAAGTGATTCCATTACCTTGGAGAGAATAGAAGTTAGTACTATGGGTCGATAAGAAGAAAGGGATGATTTGTCACCCTTTTTGGGAATTGGCTGAATGTTCGCTGATTTCCATCTATTTGTTGCTTGCAAGAAGCGTGCAAGAAGTCATCACACCGTTCTCCACCTCGGCGAACCACGATTAATGAGGGGATGAGAAAAACAAGGCAGCATCGCCGGATATTTGGATTAAACGGCGAATCTGATCACGAGTCAAAGAAGCAGAGAGAAGAAGTTGTTACTTTGGAGCGTACTATCAGCAGGAGGAAGGCGTATACAAAAATGATGTCAGTGGGCCTTTACGAACCGAAAGGATCGATCCACATGCTGGCCCCCCTCGACGAAGGGTCCACCATCTTCCTACTAGAATCATTAATCGCCAAGAACATTGGTGTGGAGGGACACTAGGAACGCAAATTCTGGAGACAGTCGCCGGACAAGGCATCAGGAAGGATGATCCGTAGAGGGTCCAAATAAAGGTCAAAGAGGTTCATAGGAAGGACAAAAACTCGATTAAACTAATAACGATCGACAAATTGAAGATCCCCAAACAAAAAGTTAAGGAGGAGACTATCAGACGATGCAAAAATTTCCGGAGCATTGAAGATTAGATAATATACACACAGTAGCAAACCAAAATACTGATAGGACAAGATAATGTATGGTTATGGTAAAGAGAAGATTAAAGGAAGCATCAAGACTCGAACCGGTCGCTTGGATCGCAAGATCAGATGCCCGGTTATTTTCTTCATTGGAAACAGTGGACTTAAAGTCGTCAAGAAAGAGGAATTAAGCGAATATGATTCAATACTTTAAGTGTCGATTTGTAAACCATCCTTGTCGGATGTAATTTGAAAAAACCCGTTGCTTTTAAATAAAATAATAAAAGAATCAGACTTTCAACCGTAAAATGAATCGGCCACATTGCCGAAATGGTGTCGTATGGGGGTTTTGGTATTGGTAAAGTTAATCTAGTTTAACAAATTCTGTAGGTCTGTGAAATCTCTCAGGATAGTAATTCAAAAATCAATATGTACCGAATGTTGGATATGCATGTGTTTCCTCGTCGTTGTAATGTCGTTAGAACACAGGCGCAATGTATCATGCCTATCTCTTTCCTATAGGTATTGCCACGGTCGTTGCTCAACTGAACTTGCTGAATGTGTTCCCCCTCCACAGACTACCTGATCATGTGTTTCCTGGCCGTTGTGATGTCCAGACATTCAAGACCAATATACATCGACACTTCCTTTCCTTATCCGCTTCCTCTCTATCCGCTCGCGCGGTGCTCCGACATTAACATAAACAATTTTTTTTTAAAGATTTTCAATGGAAAGTGCGGACTTTTTCTTTCGGTTGGCCTTGCAATAATATGACATTATTGTGTGCTTAAACCGATGTATGCCACGCAGAAAATTTAATGTTCAAGTTATCAAATGAGGCAGGTATTTTTGATAGGAGAGGTGTTGTTATTCTGTAAGACCTAATATCCAAATAAATTGGGTATTTCTATATTGTTTTAACGAAGCCCAGGGAATGAAGAGGCATTATCAGTTTATAAAAGTGAATTTTGTTTTATAAAGTGACCTAAGTGTAGTAAGAGAAGTTTTATTGTTACACTAAGTTTGTGCATATATACACACACCTATTTGTTACACATTCAGGCATTCCCGACTATAGCGTTCTGCGATGTTAGTGAAGAGCGTAATTCGCCCAAGATGAGAACTAAATCATGGGCATACCAGATCACGGCCATGAGAATGCAAACGTGTCTCAATTTGCTATAAGAGCTACGTTAATGCTATGGTATATGTCGCTGATAATTTGATTTTTCGATTGTCTATTGATGCTGTCCTCTTCACCATCGTAACGTGATGGAATCGCTACACTGCTATCACCCCAATATTTATGTTAAGATCGTTTTGTACTATCCAGAGCGGGGGAAGGAGAAAGTCACATCAAATCCTGGTTTACTATAGGAGAGTGTTTTGCTGTGAGAACAGACCACGTTGCGCTTGCAAATAATAACGCGTTGCGATGCATTGAAGAACGTAGTTCAAACCCTCGCAAGAGAATGTTACGGCCTCGTATATGTAGATCAACGTTCATTGAGTGATCCACCATGGATTGATTTAAAAAGACGAAGATCACCACCAGAGATAGGATGACAACGTTACATCTAGTCAGCCAGAAATTGAGCAATGAGACATAAAATATCGCAGAGCCAGGTGAAAATAGAATCTAAACGAATAAAGATAAACCTTCAACGGTTCGATTTTATCGTCCGGTGAGGTTCATACATGATTTCATTCTATGAATGAATCACATTGACTGGTGCAAGTTGTATAGAATCTTCTCCTACTTGTATCACTATTACCTTAGGCTAGTAATAATGTAGAATGCATGCATTCGCTATCAGGGTTAGTTCAAAGTATGTGAATAGTCTAGTTGGATGTACGCTCTTCAATCGACTTGACTAAAAGTCATAGCTCCGAACGCGCTTATTCAAATACGACGTTCCAGATGATTAAATATTTTATGAAATTGTACGTATTTATATGTCAATACTTGTCACGTGTGTTGGCCGATAAGGAATTCTGAATCATGTGTTATACGTCGGGACGACGGCATTGTTTTTCGCATATTGACATTCTCGGTGCACACCAAATGAAATGAATATAGCAACAAAAGCACTCAACAGTAGAACAGAGCCAATTAAATAAACAATTAAGTTCGCCAAATGTACGAAATTTATTACTTAACAAAAGCTCAAATGTGTCAATTGCCAATTTGGCTGTAATTTGTGACTGATAACAGTTAGTTAATTCTTGTCTATTTTTTGTGATTATCAGTTATTTCGTAGTAGCCAAAGCCAAGTTGCGTGTCGAATGTGGAGTAGTTTTTAATTCTTACTGTAGTAGTACAAGGTATTTTGAGCAGTGCAAACGTCTCGGTGAATAATATGGTGAACATTGAATGGGCGCCAAGCAGAATTCCCCCACAGCGGCGCATTCAAACGTTGGCTGTGGGAGCCTACGTGTTCTTGATCGGGTTTATCGGAATGTCGTCGTATCTATGGGGAGCTCTCCTCTTGGTGAGTAAATAAATAAATAGTCTTTACGATCGTTTTTCAAGAATTCCCTTCCAAGTTCTTAGTCATGTGTTAACATCGCACATGGATAATGCAAATATGATTCAATTGTCTGAATGATAATATGCATTCAGACTGATTGCGTTCATTGAGGGAATATTGCGTGAGGTTTTTATACATTCGTGTGTCTACTCCCGGAAATTCTGACCCATACCATTTGGTTTAAATGTTCATATCGATGTAAGGATTGTGTCTACAGTCATATTTTAAGTGGCCTCTTATCAGTCGGAACCCAGTTTTCAGTTGATAATACCCCAATATTGACCATACATATTTGTGGAAAATTTTATTGAATGACCAGACTTTTTGTTATCAAGACATTCGAACATAAAGTGATTGCCCTCAAAGCAATAGTTAATAGAATCTTTATCAGTAGCCGTCTGAACTATGCTCATTTTTTTCTTCATTTGAAAAATTATTTATTCAAAAAGACAGTAAATATTTTATATTTTTAGACTAACCCTAAATCTAATTTAACAATAACATTTCTAAATCTAATTTAATAACTCTTTTTTTTTAATATTTTATAATATACTTCTCTCGGGAGAGGCGAACGTATAGCGCCGAACACAGCGCCCCGTGATGCCACTAAATAACTGTTGCAGTTCCTTTTGAACAGTTGCAGGTTGTAACGCTCCGGGAACACTTGCGAGAAATTCCACAGCTTCCCCACTCTGTAGCGAAACGAGTTCTGATGGAGGAATGTTCGCACCATCGGGAGATGAACTGCAAATTTGTGTGATCTGTCGTCGGATTGTCTTGTAGAGCGCATATAAACTGAGTTGCGCGGAAGAATACCACGAATCTCGGAAAACAGTACCCGTGATAATATCTGTAAAACAGACAGAAGTCCGCTACGGGCCTTCGATATGATAGCGACTCTAGTCCCGACGTCAGCACCTTGTCCCCGATCAGCCGGGTCGCTCTGTATGCTCTCATGTAGATCAAGGGTATGTTTAGAAGCAGAGCTCCAAACATGAGAGCAATATTCGAGCGCGGGTCTAATTTGGGATTTATATAGGAGAAGAAGTTGAGCCGGAGTAAAATATTTCTTGGCTCTAAAAAGATAGATCAGTTTTCCTAAGCCGGTTTTGGCGGTTTTGGCGGTCTTCGACACGTGTTTATGCCACGATACATCCCCACCGACCGTGACGCCGATCAATTTCATGCTTTCGCCAGATTCGAGGGCCCAGCCTTTCATCATCAGCTGTGGAGCCGATGATCCACTTTTCCTTGTGAATGTTGTATACTGTGTCTTCGTTGCATTGAAGTCGACGAGATTGGCCTTTCTCCACTGCAGGTCCTTAGCCAGATCCCGATTCAGAGAGTCGATATGAGCACATTTCAGCTGGTGCAACGTTGATGATAATGAAACCAGGGTACTCTAATCCGCAAAACTGAACACCATGTTATCCGCCGACTCCAACGAATCATTTATACTACTACTATTACAATTTATTGGCCTGTAGGAACCCGAAAGTTCATGACCTCACCCACTCGACTCCGCCATTGTTCCCTATCCCGTGCGCTCTCCTTCCACACTCGAACATCTGATCCGATCTCCTCGAGGTCCAACCTAACATTGTCCTCCCATCTCCGTCGCGGCCGCCCTGTCGGTCTCTTTCCCGTTGGCTTACCGTCGAGAATTCTATGCATGGTCCTAACGTTGCCCATTCGCGCCACATGTCCGGCCCATCTTAATCTCCGCGACTTGATTACTCTCACTATTGTGTTTCGAGTTTCTTCCATTGTCCTGCCTACTCGTCATATTTGCCGCCAAAGATACCCCTTACAACTTTATTCTCGAATACGCGGAATTTGTTTTCTTCCCGTTTTGTGAGAGCCCATGTTTCGCATCCGTATAGAACAATCGGCATGATTATGGTTATAGACACGGAGCTCAATATTCCGTGATAGCACTTTGGATTTCAGCAGTTTACTGAGTGCATGCCAACTAGCGTTGCCGGAGTGTAGTCTTTTGTTAATTTCCATCGACATTTCGTTACTGGCCGTCAGTATCGTTCCCAGGTATTTAAATTCTTTGACATTTTCAAATATCTTGCCCCTGACGTTTATGTGTGTTCTCTGAAGTCCGCCTGGTCTGGCTATAATCATGTATTTCGTTTTGTCTTCATTTATTTCTAGGCCCACCTCTTCTGCCGCTTGCATGATGATTTCACTGTTTTTACTTACAGTTTCTAAATTATCGCCCAAAACGGCGATGTCATCGGCATATACTTGTGTGACACCGTTCAGGGATAATCAGGCCATGTTGTCGTCTTGTACCTTTCTAATGATGTACTTGAGGACAAGCTTAAAGAGACATGATGAGAGGCTATCGCCCTGTTTTAGTCCGTCCCGGATTTCAAATGGTTCTGAGAGGTGGTTTTCTATTCTAACTTCTCGCCCTCTGTTTTCGTTCATGCAGATTGGAATGAGTGCGGCATAGTTTTTCGGGATTCCCAGGACTCTCACAATATGGTAGAGTCTTTGACTTGCGACTGAGTCGTAGGCGTTTTTGAAGTCAACGAACAGTTGGTGAACCATCTCTCCGTATTCCCACTTCTTTTCCAGTAGTTGCCTTATTGTGAACATTTGGTCGCTTGTAGACCGGTTCCTACGGAATCCGTATTGGTAGTCCCAGTATTTCTTCTGCGTACGGTCTCTCCAGTATGACATTTGTTAATATTTTGTCTGTGGTTGGGAGCAATGATATTCCTCTGTAATTTTCGCACTCAGATCTGTCACCTTTTTTGAAAATGGGGACGACTATTGAGGTTTTCCATTCTTCGGGAATGACTTCCTTATCCCATATTGTTTTAATCAGTTGGTGGATCCTTCGAGCGGTTGCCTCTCCTCCATGCTTCACAAGCTCTGCCGGTATGCAGTCGACTCCGGGAGCCTTGTTGTTTTTCAATCGATTTATTGCCTCTACGACTTCGTCGAAAGAGGGCTCTGGGATCTGAGGCTCGGCTGTATGTAGTTGAGCAGGTTTTCAAAGTACTGCTTCCACCTTGTCACGATACTGTTTGTTTCTGTCACCAGACAGCCGTTTGTGTCTCGGATTATGTTGGCTCTCTCTCGGTAGCCATTTCTAATAGAATTTGTGCCGGCATACTTGCCTCTGATATTCTTTGCTCTGGCATTTTCCAGGAACCGGCCTTGGCCTTATTTGGCAAGCCCTGAGGCTTGTTAAATTTTCCACGATAATTTTTTTTTCCGGGCAAGGTCATTAGCCTTGCGCCAGAGGCTCCCCGGCGGGGAATCGAACCCCGGTCTCCTGCGTGACAGGCAGGGATACTAATCACTATACTATCGAGGAGCACCGACATTCGGTCATTAATAAATTGCACATCTTTTACATGGGGCGTAATCTTATTGCTTATGAGGAAGCCAGTCCCGGGGTTATGTGTATCGGTACCTCCACACGCCAGTGTAAATCCGTTGGTTTCGATTACTTGGTGTGGGAGTCGGACTTCCTGAAGCGCGATGATGTCCATTTTACATTGTTTCGCATTTTCTACGACCGTCTGTATCGCCCCTGGTTTATATAACGTTCGAACGTTCCACGCCCCGACGCCTATATCCCGCTTTTTCCGTTTTCCCCTACGTCTTCTTTTTGCCAAGTCGGTGTATTCTTGATGATTTGTTCCTTTATGGTAGTGTCGGCTCATCACACCTACGCCCAGAACAAATCATTTATGTGAAGCAAAAACAAGGTTGGAGCCAAAATAGAACAGGACATCAATCCGAACACTCGCCGTCCACAACAGCCCGGATCAATCGATTTTCGAGGAAGCTCTTCGCAAATCTGCTAAGAAAGTCCATATTAACGAAGTTTGCTCAACAATGTCCAGTGCTAGACAGGGTCAAAAGCCTTGGAGATATCCAATGCGACCGCCTTTGACTCACCATGCCCCTCAATCGCAGATGCCCATATATCGGTTATAAGAGTCAAAAGGTATGCCGTGGACCGCCTGCCCCAGAATCCGTATTGACGATCATTCAGAAGTTCGTTGCACTCCGAATACTTAATTAACTCGGCATTGATGACGTTTTCCATCACCTAGATAACATAGACAATAATGCTATCCGGTAATTTTGTGGGAGACACTCTTTTTCCTCTCTTTGGGATTGGCTGAGCTCGAGGGATTTTCCAGCAGGTAGAAAAGGTCCCTCATTCAAAAGATCAACGAAAGAGTCTGCCAATAACCGGCGACAGTTCTGGAGCACAGTTCTTATGGACTAATGCTGGTATTCCGTCCGGACCGGTTGCCTTTCTACAGTTCAGTCCACGTAGAATGCGTTGAATAGTATGCGGGCGGAACCTCACATCCCACGTCGAAGACCGTACTGGCGCGATCACAGGTGGCTCCACAAGACCGGAATCGAGGTTTGAATACATGGAAAATAAATTTGCGAAAACATTAGCTTTTCCCATTGAATTTGTGACTAACTTCCTGCCCGTCACTAACGGAGGAAAAGAAGAGGAATTGAAGTTACTGCCGATAGCCCTTGCCATTGACTAGAATGGACGCGAACCAGTCGGACACTCAAAGAGTTTATTAGTCACTCTATTGTTGTAAGCCTTCTTCGTAGTATCAATCTTCTGATTACACGGATTTGAGCGCCAGTGTTTAAAAGCTCTATTTTTTGCCACTGTAATCTGCTCGAATTTTTTGTCAAACCAAGGATTAGCAGACGAACTTCGTTTAATGGAATGCGAAGTGTAGATCTCCACCCCGAGAAGAATAATCTCTGTGACCGACTCCCCACATGCTTTAACAACGGAGTCTCCAAAGCACTCCTCCGAACACGGAAAGGATGTGAACAAATTTCGGAAATCGTCCCAGTTGGCAGCCCCATACCTCCATTCATGGCGAAACTGCTTAGGTCGGTTATTCGTTTGAAATGCAAGTGGTTGCGCGACAGACATCAAGCAGTGATCCGAGTTTCCCACGGTATAAATGCTCCGCTCTACTGTTTTCACCAAAGATCGTGAAATTTCTGTTTTCGAGACGCCAACTGTTATGATCATTGTGTGGCGAAATTCGGTTTTGTAGAGCCCTAGTTTTGAGGTCGAGGTTGCATTTTCATTTCATTTTGGCAAATTATTTCATTTATTATTTTTTTTTTTTTTAGATTTTAAATACTAGTTTCATCCACGGGTTGGGTCAAATTACGGCTAACAGCGAACATCTCCCCCAACCCCCCACCCTCGTCGGTTCTGTTAGAATGTACCAACCAGCCAGTATTGTGTACATTAAAATCGCCAAGGATGACAATTTCAGAATCTGGGTGTTTGATCTATATGAAATGTTCTCAGGAGTACTCTAAATTATACACTTTTGTATAATTTTCCGTTTTTATTCGTCAACGGCGTTCGGCGAATAATAATAAATTATGTATTATAAAAACACGGGCTCCTCGATAGTATAGTGGTTAGTATACCCGCCTGTCACCCGGGAGACCGGGGTTCGATTCCCCGTCGGGGAGCCCCCGGAGCAAGACTAATGACCTTGCCCAGAAAAAATGAATCATTATGGAAAATTTAACAAGCCTCAAGACTTGCTAAATAAGGCCAAGACCGGTTCCCGGTTGTAGTGCCGATGATGATGATGATTATAAAAACACGCGACAGATGTATCGAAAGAAATGATGCATTGCAAGAAAAACAAAAATGAATAAAAGCCTATAGCGTTTGCAACGATAGTGAAGATTCGAACTGATGTGACGGTTAGATCACTCAAAATAGAAGGAACCAATGCTCCACATCAGGCCACTGCCGCGTTTATGAATTCGATTTCTAAAACCAAGTACAATCAACTGATGTGGAATTGCTATGTTATCGTTTAGTATACGACTGATGCTTTTTCTTATTCGATTTTCTTTCGGTGTTCTTCACTTGTTGCTTGTATATTGTGTGTGTATCTGTTAGAAACGCACACAGACTCAATCGTCTCTGCCTGTATGATTGAGGATGCGATAACGATCATGTTGGTTTTTTCACAGTTTGGTAGTGTCTTTTCCTGGGAGTAATTTTTCGCTGGGTAATTTATAGAGAATATCTCTTTTCGAATTGGTGGGATGGAGCGAACACACAGGGCAAAGTCTCTGATTGCTTTCAACCCGGTGAAGGCCAGGACGATAATTGTCCCTGTTCAATTCAAGTTGACATGCAGTCTCTACGTGACACCGCTGGATAGCTACTTTGGTACCCCCCAAGTAGTGAACCAATGCATGCAGCGACATCCTGAGAAAGGTTGGCGCAGGGCTAATAACCTTGCCCGGAAAAACAAATTATTATGGAAAATTTAACAAACCTCGGATATGGACCGGATACACGACGACGCCCACGGAAACGAAAATGGCTAAACGATTTGAGAACGGTTTAAGAATTTTTTCATGGTCCGTCCGCTCACTATACAGAGCTCGCGCTTCATAGCAGCTAACCGATGCCCTGTCCGTATAAGGCTGATATAACAGCATTACAAGAAATAAGATGGACGGGGAATGGTGTTATTCACAGAAATGAGTATGACATTTATAGGCTTTCTAATCAGCCAAAAACTGAAGCCATCGGCTTTAATGCAATAAACGAAAGGCTATGCACTTTTCGCGTGCGAGGCAAGTTTAAGAACATAAACCTCATAAACGTTCACGGACCTACATGGGAGTCCCCTGACGACGAAAAAGAAGAATACTATGAGAACGTCGAACGGGCCCTCAATGCCTGCCCAAGATACGATGTGAAAATCGTTCTTGGTGATTTGAATGCGAAAATAGGTCGGCAGCCGGTTTTCAGGCACTACGCAGGTTCCCACAGTTTGCATGAGAACACTATTGACAATGAACTACGAGTCATCGAACTGGCAGCATCAAAGAACTTGGTCGTTGCAAGTACCAGGTTTCCGCGTAAAGATGTTCACAAAGCAAACTGGGTATCACCTGATGGAGCCAAATTGACCATGTGTTGATAGATCGCCATCACTCCTCGAGCCAGATGACGGTACGAACGTACCGAGGTGCCAACGTCGACTCGGATTACTATCTTGTTGGTAAAGGTTTCTGACCGCGGATTGCCTTAGGGAGACGTATTGCATCCGCGAATCAGATTCGGCTGCCTTACACATCGAGGACGCCAGCAACAGATGGAGGCAGAATGCCGGGCGGAGAAGAGAAATGGACACGCCTTAATAGGTCATTAGTACTGCCAACTCTATCTTAAGTAGTAGTCGTAGAGATCGGATCGACTGGTGCCGATGATGATGATTTTGGATCAATAAAACAGATTAAAAATGTCTCACAAACGAAAGTCAATCAAAGGTGTTTTCTTAAACAAACTTTTGAACCACAAATATAGTACATGCTGTATTCTTAAACAGCTATATCAAATCATACAGTCGAAGCTCAAGATAATGTCAGCCCTTCCCTTGACAACGTCTCTTTACCAGAAGAAATCCAATCGGTGCGATGCATTAATATCCATGAACTGACTTTTAACTTTTCTCTTCCGGCCGTTGAACCATCCATGTTAGCTGAGAAAGGACCAACGATTATTGTACCTCCGACCAGGCACACCCCTATGCGGGGTAGAAGTAGGTATGTCGCACGGACACTGGTTCACTCCTATCCCCATCATCACTAAAAGGTTCCGCCGAAAGTTGTTCACAGGAAAAGGAGAAATCACAAAACAATGTTTTATCTTTGCAATCGAGCGGACACAGCACAAAAGTAAAACACGGGGGTATAGTTTGAGTTTTATTGTTCAAATTTTATTGTATTTAATTTTAGTTACACTCTCCAGTAATATGTGTTTAGTGAGGATAGATTGTTTTACGTTAAATAACTAGGTAGCACACACAAATGTCATTATATTCGGATTGATATGCGGTAATACACACAAAGGTAATTATATTCGGATTGATATGCTTACTTGTTACATAACAAAAGCTTGAAACTTAATTTAATAAAACAACAATACTTGACAAACGGTAGTTTTAATTACTTGCACACGCTGCCGTGATTGGATTTCGACTTCTTAAACTCGACTGTTATTAACGCACGTAGAAAATCGCGTGTGTAAATGCACCGTACCGTGTGCAGGGCACGGCGAAGGGGAGACGACCCGACCGACTCCTCTGGTGGTTGTAAAAGGACTCACCGAGGGTTGAATTCCGACTTTCGATTCAACCCTCAGTTCGAGGTGAGTTTAGTGGAGGTGAGAGAAAATTTCTCTCTAAGGTGAGAAACCAGGAAGAGGATCTTGCTGGCTAGATTCTGGTGGTGTGTGTGCGTGATCGTGTAGTTCACATTGTTTACCAATTCATTGAAACAAAGGATAAACGAGATTGCACCGGAGACAAAGAACAAAGAGTAAATGTACCAAGGGCATGCTTGGTAATGAGGGTTCATCTGAGTAAATACTCTGTGCCTCATTAGAGCAGCATTGGGTGCTAATGGATTTCGATACTTTACACAATGGGGATTCTATATCGTATCTCTGCCGGCGAACAAAATAGGATTATTTATTTGCATTTGTTTATGCTGTAGAATTCGAATTTGGCGGCTAAGCGCGAAGTTGGTGATTGTTTGTCAGTTGGACAAACAGATCATGGGTCTGGTATAATGCAGCTGAGTAGTAGAGCTGCTTGGCGTTGCTTTGTCGTTGGACAAAAGGGTCGCCAACCAATGTGCATGTAGGAAAATTGTTGTACACATGTGAGGCTAGGATTTGCATGGCAAACAAGGGTGCCGAATAGTTTTTTGAATACATGATGCAGTGTACTTTAAAGAACTCTATCAGGGATCTGGAATCATGCATTGAATGCGTGAATGATGAAAGAATTCTTTTCTGGAATTTCTAGGTAATGCACTAGGTGTGTGGGGGTAAAAGTATGGGTGCCGACGTCCCGTACGGGTTCACTATCACCCGCCGACGATTACTGCACAAGGATTGTCACCAGGGGAAATACGCCACTGAAGAAAACACACCGGTGTAGTTCTAATGTTAATGTTTTTTTATTGGTTCTTTATTCTTGGTCCGGCACATACACGTAGTTCACTCTGTCGGTGGTTCTTAAAATACATAGTTTTACTGGATCAAGTACATACATGTATTCCATTCTGTTGGTGGTTCTTAAACTATATCATTTTACTGGATCAGGTAGATACACGTAGTTTACTCTATTGGTGGTTCTTAAAAGACATTATTTCACCGGACCACTTTCTCTCGTAACGTTGTTTATAACATAACGGTGATATTTGCTAAACCAATATAAATTACACGTGATCCTTGGAGACGCCCTCCTTCGCGTTCCTTCCGAATCGCTTTATTTGTATGTTTCAGAATGTCAATCGATTTTGGTTAGCTATCAACCCTTTTATCGAAATTCAAATAAATTCCACTTCATTAAGCGTCAGGTAAAATCTGCTTCATCGACAATCAACCATACCGTTTCGTTAACAGGTAAGAAACTAGACTCACGACTTGACTACTCCGGGGGGGCATGAAAGGACGTATGTCCCCTGGGATGGTTATTACTCGACTGACTCATCAAAAGCGAGAAGAAGTTCATCGCGTCGTGGCAGTGGAGTCATAGCTAAAGAAACTCAGTGCCACTTACTAGGAACTTGCAAAGAGTTGCTATGATTGTATAGGGAATTTAGTTCCAGAGAATCACTGCCGTACAGGCTGAGTTTAATTCCCCTGGCGCTATGTATATGAGGCAATTGGTTTGGAAACACGACCAAGTATGGGCATGAGTTGTCGGTTAGGCAAAGGAATGTGCGTCTTGGTCGTTGCGATGGTTGTTTCGCGGAAATACAACGCATCGTGTTGGTGACTTACCAGTAAGGAGAATTGGTGTTATTTCAATTGGTTTAGTTGGGATGGGAGCCGAAATCGTTTTCGGGGACGGTAAATGTTGCTTGGTTACAAGCGAAGGAAGTGGTTTAAGCAGGAAGTGGGCCGGAATGGTTTTCAGGGGGAATTGGTGCTGCTTGGTAGTAAGGAAGGGATATAGTTTAAATAGGAAATCAACCGAAGTGGTTTTTGGGAAAAATATATGCGGTTTTATGTAGGGGAGATGATTAATAATCCGTTGTAAGTTTGAAAATGCATTTTATTACAGCTTGAGAAATGAATTCTTGGTAAGCTTGGGGATGTATGCGATTGCAGATTTGGGGATGCATGCTGTTGCATATTGGAAAGTCTGTGCTGTCCATGTTTGCGAATGGTGGCGCGCTGTTAGCGGTCGAAGTTAGGTAGGAATTGTGGGTTGGTTCTCCGTGTGATATAGAGAACCCCCACAGGTGCATTAAATGTCCTTAAAGAAGGAAATGTTGCACGTTTGCAAAGGGAGTTGAGGTTGGAATTGTGGATGGTTCATACGTAAGGTTAAAGAACCCCCACACCTACAGTACATCGGTTCGGATCAACGTGGACTCTGGACGAGTGGAACGAGGGGCTCCGTAAATTTGGCAATAATAATCTGTCCACCTTTATTATTACCTGCATCCCCAAAACCGCTGACGCTTCTTCCAGCTTCTTCCTTCTCAATTTTGCCATACCCATCAAAAGATCTCAAAAGCCATGACATACTGACCTCCAGGCGGTGTGTGTCTGGAGTGACGAAGCCATTGGAAATTGTGCACATTGAAATTACCTGTGTTTGAATGATCAAGGAAATTCCCGTGCCATTGAAATGGCGTGACACAATACCGCTTCAGAAAAGAATGTAAGTCGGGACCCACAATAGATGAGCGAAAGCAAGCACTACAGGTGGTGTACAATAGTATCTGTTCCATTATATCGACCTAAAATCCAGGCCACATCCATTTCATCACGAATAAAACGCCACTCAAACACTAAAAACCTCTGTCACAGGGTATAAGTTTTCTTGTCGCTCGCCGAAAATGTTTTATAGAATAGATAGATAACTTTTTACGTAGTTTTATTAATGAAAAACAATTTTTAATGCCCGCTTCCATACATCCAATTTACTTTGCCAAAATGGTGAAACGTTTCACTTGCTTAGAATGAATAATCATTTTCGACATTGTATCCTTTTTTTTAAGATGAAAGAGTGTGGGGGTACGGTGTAGATGTGCCCAGGTATGGCACCAGTTCACCACAGCCCCCACTAGAGAGTTCACTGCTAAAACACTGCCGCCCAAAATTCGATTACCAAAGTAAAAACCAATAAGTAAAAGTCACTCGTGTTATTGTTTGTAAGTTCCCCTTTATTTTTCTGTTTCACTTATTCCTCGACTCTGTGACCGCCGCAATTGAAAGGGGAACGTTCGAACCGACTTTATTTGGCGTGCGTGCCCCCGTGTGGTCGCGGCGGTTGTCAAGGGACTCCCGACGTGCGCGTGGCGGTTGCTGAAAGGCGATTGACTGTAATAGGGGCAAGAATTCATTCATCGTGTAGTGGCGGTTGAGTCCTAGCTAAAATCGACTCGCTGCCATTTACTAGGAACTTCGGAAAGAGTTGCTATGTCTGTATAGGGAGTTTGTTTCCGGGAATTCCTGTCGTACTGGCGGCGCTAGATTCCTCGGTTGCTATGTGTACCGAGAAATCGGTTTTGGGAACACGAGCAAGTATGGGCATGAGTTTTCGGGGAAAATTGGAATTGTTGGGTGCAAGCGAGGGATATAATTTGGATAGAGAATTAACCGAAGCAATTTCGGGGAAATGTATGCGGCTCGGGGTAGTTGGTGGTGATGATTAATATGCGTTTTATTGCAGCATATAAATTTCCGGGGAAATTAAGATTGCTCGGCCGCAAGGAAGGAATATGACTTAAATAGATAATCCGAAGCGGTTTTGGGAAAATGTATGCGGGGATGATATAGAATGTATTCTGTTGAATTGTATTCTGTTGCGGGTTTGCGAGTGTGTTTTATTGCAAGGTTTGGAATGTATGCTATTGCAGATTTTGCATGGGGAGTTGGGTTGAGGTGAGGCGCTGTTAGCGGTCACGGTTGGTTGGAATTGTGAGTTGGTTCTCCATGTGGTGTAGAGAACCCGCACAAGTGTATTGTTTCTTTAAGTTTCGGAGGAATCATGATAAAATTTCGATGAAGTTACAAAACTGTACTTGAACATAAGAGACTTTAGTTATATATTTATTATATAGTATTAATGGCGTTTATACTTTTTCAGGTGTACGGAAATGCTGTTTGCAAGATCGGTGTGTTATTATATGCACTTTGGATATACATCGACAGGGATCGGATTCAGAATGGCGTTCGCGGTTCTGGGTAAGTGTGTTAACACATCACAATGAAATGTACTACAGGTGCTCGCGATTTAGGATCCGGTGGTTGAGAGACAACGTATTTTGGAAACACTTCCGGGATTATTTTCCCGTTGAGTTGGTGAAAACAGCCGATTTACCTGCAAATAAAAATTATCTATTAGCTTGTTATCCCCATGGAGTGATAGGGTAAGACAAGCTTGAAACGCTTTGGTACATATAACCATACCGTTATTTAAACTCAATTCAATAGCATTGGCGTGTTCACAAATATGGCTGTCGACATAAGCAAATGGAACGAGCTCTTCCCCAAAGTTCGGCCTCAGTTAGCAACATTAGCATTAAATTTCAATATACCCTTAATGCGGGTCTTCCTTCAAGCTTGGGGAATGATTTCCGTTACAAAAAACTCCCTTTTAAACA
The DNA here is from genome assembly GCA_963931805.1 of Microdon myrmicae. NCBI lineage: Eukaryota > Metazoa > Arthropoda > Insecta > Diptera > Syrphidae > Microdon > Microdon myrmicae. The sequence goes on from OZ007496.1 coordinate 27,401,674, forward strand.
ACCTCACTACCTCGAATGATGTAAATCATCCCTACAATGCTGATGGATACACTGCAAACGCTGTTGCAGTCGTCGTTGGTGGAGCACAGGAGGCTTTAGACTCGAAGCCAGAAACCTATGTCGTTACCATAAAGAATCGAAAAGGTTTTGTAAAACTTGCTATAAAGTCTGGGTGAGTGGCGCCCCCTATGGCTAAAGATCTCTAACTATTCTGGATTTCGTTTTTTGTAGAGCTGCGATTGTTCCAGTGATTTCATTTGGCGAAGTGGATGTTTTCGATCAGGTTGACAATCCACCAGATTCGTTTTTAAGAAAACTCCAAAATGCCGTAAAAAAATGTACTGGCGTTTCACCGTTAATAGTAAAAGGACGTGGATTTTTCCAGTACAGTGTTGGTTTTTTGCCGAAACGAAAACGAATAGTTCAAGTTGGTAAGCTACTCGTCGGATAGATTCATTCGAACAAGGAAATTCTGAGTGATTGCGTTCTATTTCAGTTGGAGCCCCGATAGAAGTGGAACGGTCAGACAAACCAGGCGAACAGGAAGTCAATAGGATACATGAGAAATTTATGAAGGACTTAAATGACTTGTTCGAAACTCATAAACAAAAATATATCACAAATTGGCAGCAAATCAGTCTGATAATGCGATGAGGGCATTCGAATCCACCTCTTTGGCCGTTGCAGTATTTATTCTGTAAATAAATTAGAACAGGTTTTAAACAAATTATATTTTCGTTATAAAAACAAACTTAGCGTTTTAAAAAACTATTAACGTTTTTCTCATAAATGACAAGGGTGTTGAATAGTAATAAGAATTCATTAATTGGAAATAATATTAGTCGGCTTATTAAAATCAACTGCAGACATGAGCTAGGTTATTGATTTTGTTATTATCGGATCACCGAGAACTTATTGCATCATTTGTGTCAAGCACTTTTATCGCCTCAGATCTTTTATGACATAATCATGTTGATCTACGTAAAAAATGGCCATCAGTTTTACGACGCCGCTCAGCAATAGGATGCCAAGATCGCGGTAAATGTCACTATAGCTTAGTTATAAGCCGATATTAACTATGTTCCTCAGTAAGTTTTCTTCTGTAAGTTGGAGCACTGCATTCTTTTATAATAATATGACTTTGCGCAGCACAATCCAATAGCTGGCAGTGTAGTTTTAAGATCGTTTGATAATTTGTTGTATGACAACGTTGGAGAGTTTCATCCACTGTAGTGGATGCGTAATTCTGCAATTTGGCCTTGTAATGTTCTCTCCACCTAATGAAGGTTTCAAGGTAAGGATAAAAAAAGTAATAAAATGGGCACAGAAAAAAGATTTTGTGGTACTCTTAAGTGTCATAGTATAATACATGTGTAAAAAGGGAAAAGAATTATTATATGATTATTGTGGGGAATCCGACCGATTGATGAGAGGTTGATGATGTTCCGGATCGAAGGACCATTAAAATGTATGATCATGGATACGCAGTTCGAATAAATTAACAGTTGATAACAATTCGAAGGTCGATACTGATCAGCGAATTAACAATTGTAATTGAAAGGCGCTTACCTGTTGGTCGAGTAAGACTTACAGAACCGATGGAGCGTTGTTTCTTTGTAGGCAAATTACTTTTGCTAACAACAATTACTTTTCAGTCCTGCAGGAAGGTGTTGATAGAAATTTGTTAAAGTGAATCGTTATCATGAATGCCGTGATTCACTTGTCTTAATTTTGTTTATCTTGCGAAAACACTGTCCAGGTTAGAATTCCCCTGTAATATTGTGAATGTTTTTGAACCTGGAAAACAAAGAAAACTCGCTACTTTAGTTCCAGCTGATTCTATTAGACTTCTTGGTCGGATATTGGTTTCCTATAATATTTATTAGATTTTCAATTATTAGAGGTGTGTGAGGAGTCAGCGTTGGGCACCGGCGTAAGGCGTTGATTATCTTCCTCCTCCATCATAAGTTCTTTAAACGCCACCGATAATTTCCGCGCAAAATTCTTCGCCGAGAGCAAGTCACACAGAGGAAATTATTTGAAACACACTGGAGAACCTTTTAATGATAATCTTTTCTTTATTAATTTACACTCAGACTAAAACAATTGTCAAAATACGAATTGAAGTTGTTCAAAGTACTTAAACTAATTGTACAATTTTGTTTGCGATATAAATTCGCGCTTCTTAATATCCCTCATTGAAACGTTCGAACGTACACACTACATCGGGGAGCGAAGGAAGAAAAGACTTCTAGAGAACCCACCGTACCGGCGTCGGTACGGTGGATGGCGAGCGACCCGACCGCTCTCAAGATTGAATTGCGACTACCCGATATCCTCTCCGATAAGGATATCGTTTTTACCTACCACCAGAGAAACGTAAAGTCTCTCTTGGTGGTATAGGAAACCAGATCTTGTAATAAAGGTCATGGTGGTATGTGTGGGATCCTTCAGATCGATGCTATTCACACGTGCTCGACAGCAGTGGAACAACGAAACAGGCAGGCGGCAAAGACAAAAGGGTAAAATGACCAAATGCGCCATTGGAAATGCGGGTCATTGTTTACGCGATGCCTCGTCTCTATTTTCGACGTTGGGAGAAAAAAGTGCTAAAAGCAAATTGGATGTTTATGACATCTCTGGCTGCAGTAGAAACCGGGTTCATGTTTGCATTAGGAAATGCTGGAGAATTTGGTTTCAGCGTCTATTGCGCTAATTATATGCAGCTGCTTGGGTTGTTTATTGATAGGAAAAACAAAAAAGGTGGCCAAGCAATGTGTATGAAAAGGTACATGACGCGGCTGGGAAAATAGACGGCGCAATATTTATGGTCCCTGTCATGACGGTTACATTGAATGCAATTTGTTTGACGGGATCAAGAACAGGTCGAAAAGGAAGAAAAATTGCGATGGGACGAAATGAGAATGTTGTGAGAGGGGTGTACAGTTCAAAGCAGTGTTAGCTGCAGTACACGAGGCTCCGTTAAGAGAATGTGTTTTGGAATGGAAATGTACGACCTGTGGACGATTTGCAGTGAGAAATGGAAATGCAAGGAGATTTAGAGAAAAGAGTGTGATTATCACTTGGCTTAGGTTGGGTTATTAAGTAAAGTAAAGTTTTAATAGTAAAAAATTAAATCCCGGGATAGCGCACAGTCCAAGTGATTTAATTTACCCAGTATTACTTGAAATGAATGGTTGGAGGGGCTATTATACATTATATAAACATTAACTCCATTTGTTATGTGCTTCTATCTACTACATAGACTTTTACGATGGCTGGCCTAACTGTGAGTATATTTCACGACCCTATTCCATTTAAAAAAATCATACCTATATATGTTGCAAACCCCCCGTTGCTCTTCGTACATTTGGTACAATTATAAAATCACTTTTGTGGTTAAGTCCGGCAAATACAGTGAATGAGACAAAGGGAACGTTCTGTTTTTCAGCAGAAAAAAAGTATGAAATCGCCGAACACACCAAATGCATATAACCTTGTGGTGTTATATTTTGTATTGATTAGGTATTTGTACTTACTTGGTGGGAGTCTTTGTTGAACCCTTCCAGTCCCGGGGGTAGCTCACCATGCCGTTCAATCGCAGATGTTCATATATCGGTTATAAGTGTCGAAAGGACTCCCGTGCATAAGATAAGCGGAAGAGTCTGCCAAGAACCGGCGATAGTTCTGGAGCACTGTTCTTAAGGACTATTGCTGGTATTCCGTTCGGACCGCTTGCCTTCCTACAATCTAGTTCACGTAGAATGCGTTGAATAGTGCGCGGATGAAATCTCTCATCCCTCATGCAAAACCGCATTGGTGCGATCACAGGTGGCTCCAAAAGCCCGGGATCGAGGTTTGAATTCGCCGGAAATAAATTTGCGAACACATTAGCTTTATCCTTTGAATTCGTGACCAACGTCCCGCTGTCTGTCACCAACGGAGGGAAAGAGGAGGATGTGAAGTTACCGCTGACAGCGTTTTCCATTGACCAGAAGGAGCGCGAACCAGTTGGGCACCGAAGGAGCTTATTGATCACCCTGTCGTTGTGAGCCTTCTTCGCGGTATCAATCGCCTGGTTGCACGCGTTTCTGATTCTAACAAAATTTGTTCTGTTAACATCGGTGGGATTGGAGCATCATTGCTTAAAAGCTCTATTTTTTGCCGCTGCAATCTGCACGCATTTTTTGTCAAAGCACGGTTTATTAGACGAATTTCGTTTGATGGAATGTGGAATATACATCTCAATCCCTAGAAGAATAATCTCTGATGCCAACTCCGCGCAGGCGTTAACATCGGAGTTTCCGAAGCACGCCTTGGACCATGGAAAGGATGCGAAGAAATCCCGCAAATCGTCCCAGTTAGCAGCCCCATACTTCCATACATGGCGAAGCTGCCTAGGCCGGTTATTCGCTTGATATGTAAGTGCTTGCGCGACAGATACCAAGCAGTGATCTGAGTTTCCTAGTGGCGCAGAAACCTCTAAGGTATAAATACTCGGTTCGGATGTCAAAAACAGATCCAGGGTGTTCGCACAATCACCTCGGGCATCCGGCACTCGCGTTGGCTCCATCACGAGTTGAGTCATGTTGTGGCTAACAGCAAACATCTCCGCCAGCCTCCTAGCCATTCTGTCAGAATGTACTAACCAGCCGAAATTGTGCGCATTCAAGTCGCCAAGGACAACAATTTCAGAAGCTGAGTGGTTGATCTGTATCCGGTCGACGGTATGTGAGAGATATTCGAAAAATGTCGTCGGTCGATCGTCATTCGGGGAGCGGTAAAGACAACAAAGAAATTTAACGGAATTCCTCAGCACGACCCTTAACCATATGATGTCCATATTATTGGGTTCCAACGCCTCCATCCTCTGGCAAGCCAGATCGGACCGCACGAAAACGCAGACTCCACCCTTAAAACGGAATCTCGAATGTAAGTCGTATCCTGGGCAACGAAGATATGTCGAATCAGTTGACGAATCCATTTTACGGAGCCTAAAGCTTGATTTGGGGATATGTGCAAAATGTATGGGGCAATGCTAGGGTCTTCTGAGTGCTTCATCCTTTAAGTGGATCGTTCTGCGTGTGGTGGAGGCTGGCTCCAAAGAGGTAAGTATTAAGAGATGGGAAGTTTTGCGTGTAACAACCTTTGCGACTATCAAAAAAATGAAGTAAATATTCAATAACTGCGAATGTCTACATACGTCGGGAATGTGTGTACCGGTAATCATTTTTTGATTATCTTGTTTTTGAAGGATTTTTTTTCATAACTTTTATTTACAAATGCAAAATTAAAATAATTACTGTTGATTTTTAATCACACTACTTTATGCTTTTAGACGGCTCAGATGGGTGAATTCATAAAATATAATATTAAATTTTCTAAGTTGTAATTTCTCTCAACCTTTAACTCAAAGTAAGTATATTGTTCCTTTTTATAAGTACAGGTTTAATGTTTGCTAATAGACGAAAACCATTTCCAATTTTAGTAAATATTTTCAAAGAGTTATGACGATACTAAATTACGCTGCCGTCAAAATTCAAATTGTTATACATTTCCATAGTTTACGTCACTGTAAAGTAACAAACTTCAATTCCTGAACGGAACCAGTCGTGATTTTCAACATGTTATGAGCAAAACACGAAAGGGAGAGAACATAGCAGCAAAGCCACACATATCATTTATAGTTATATGTAAATTTCGATGGCGTCGGTTCCATTGTTGTTCATGGTAGATGAATGAGCTAACTGCAATTGGAGCGTTTTTCAATTGTCGTGTTGTCATGAAGGTATTAATTACACTGAAATTAGATGGCACCGTTTTAAATATTTGTGTGTTTCTATTATAATGCTAAACATGTTAATTAATTTGTGTAACTGTAAAAATAAAATAGCAATATGTCAAATAAATAATTATTGACTTTTATTTCATATTGGTGGTCCACAGTTAAAACGGCCAAAGAAGTCTTGAATTTTTGAAGTAAGAGCAAAAGCTGCTTGACACGAAGTAAAAGCTGGTTGAAGCAGTGTAATAGATTTAATTATTATTGAGGCTCCCGAATAAATTTTGAAAATTTTAAAGGAAAAGGGAAAACAAATTTAAAATAAATTTTATTTATAATATAGTCAGTTTAACATTTTCCCAATCTTTAATATATTTTGATTTGTGTGTCTCAAACAGCTCAACGAGAGCGTTTATAAATTGTTCATGTAACTTGTTTATTTGCTCTGGAGTTGGATTAGCACACTTTTCAACCTCGATGGGGGCTCCGACTGAAAAAAAGATCAAATAAAGTATATTACTAAAGAGACGGTAAATATATGGCACATATTTAAAAAAAAAAATCTTATTTAGCTCATAGAGATAACATCTATACATTAATGATTTACAAGTCTTCCCCCTAACGCCGACAATGCTATGGAGGAATATACCACAGTTCACTTTCTGAATCGGATGCAAACTGCAACGTGAAAATAATGAGAACTCAGCAGGAGTTGTAGTGTTTCCAAAAGTCTACTTTGCTCCAATCAATAACAAACAACATGACTATAACCAATGCATGGGTGGGCTGAAAAGTTTCCAACCTCAACGTGAATGTAGTTATGCACCTTTTGACAGTTACTCACCAACATTTCAGCTATTTTGGATGCGTAGTTTTTATTTGACAGTCGTTTGAGTGAGTTGATGTGAGTGTTTTTGTGAAAATGGACGAAATTGAGTATCGAGCCGTCATTAAATATTTATTTTTGAAAGGCAATACGCCTACCCAAATCGAAGATGAGTTGGACTCTGTGTATGGAGACTCTGCACTATCATTTATCACAGTGAAATTTTGGGCAGCTGAATTTAAACGTGGCTGTGAGGGCTTGGGAGACGATGAACGTTCAGGACGTCCAAAAAGTGCAACAACTTTACATAACATCGCTAACGTTCACCAAATGGTGCTAGACGACCGCCGAATTAAGGTGAGAGAGATAGCAGAGGCTATGAAAATGTCCAAAGAACGTGTTTGTCACATATAAAATCAAGATTTAGGCATGAGAAAGCTGTCCGTGCGTTGGGTGCCGCATTTGCTCACGTTTGACCAAAAACGTGTTCGAATAAACATTTCCAACGCGCTCTGTTGGCGCAGTTTATGGGCAATAAATCCGAGTTTTGTCGCTGATTAGTTACTGTTGATGAAACTTGGATACACCATTATACGCCCAAAATAAAAATGCAGTTGAAACAGTGGACTGCAAAGGGGGAATCGGCTCCAAAAAAGCAAAAACCGTTTTTTCGGCTGAGAAAGTGATGGCGACTGTTTTTTGGGATAGTCATGGAGTTATCTTAATCGATTATCTTCAAATAGGAAAAACCATTACAGCAGCATAATACTGTGACGCATATGACAATCAGTACTGGAATCTTCGAGAAAGTCCGAAACAAAGTACTAGATTATTTTAGGAAGTACTGGAAAACTGGAATAGAACATTCAAGACTATGGAACGGACGGAAACGATACACCAAATCAGAATGAGGAAAAACGGTATAAATACGTCGGACGCAGATCAGGAGTAGAGTTACCTCCGATATTCCCCGCCCTGTGGACGGGAGAGTAAACCAAATATGCTATGCGGATGACGTCCTGGTGTACACGTCAACCAAAGGCCCTAACCTTGCAACAAATCGACTCAACCGTCACTTGGACGAACTGTATCAGTATTACAGTCGATGGAAAATACGACTTAGTCCATCCAAAGCAGTAGCCATAATTCTGAGTAGTAAACACTCCCAACCTATTTCTCGATATTCACAGAATATTCGAATAAAAATGGGAGATACTACGATTAGACCACAGGACAAGATGAAATATCTCGGGGTCACTTATACCCCAAAAATGAATTTCATCAAACATGTGACCCACATTCTCCAAAGGGGCCTTGGTCGGTCTAAGCAACTGCACAACATCCTGAAGTGGAGGAACAAAGTTGACACCAAAGTTAAGCTTCTCTGCTATAAGCAGCTAATCCGATCTGGAATATCGTACGCCTTTCCCATATGGTCCTTCATATCTTCGGCTCAAATGGAAAGACTTCGGGTTTTCGAAAGGAAACTCCTCAGAAGATGCACCAATCATTCTAGAAGGCCTGACGGTCGTCATTACCCCAACTCTCACCTATACGAAGGCGCCTCCATTACCCCTATCGACGAGTACTTGCTTCAATTAGCATATAAGTACCTCGAAAACATTCAGAACAGCGAGAACCTACTTGTACGGGACTCTTGCGTTCTTGACCCTTCTCTCTCTCGATCTCTTCGGATCAAACCCCCACAATTTCTTCTTCAGTACAAAACTGAAGAAAGCACCCTTCCCAACAACATTCCCCTCTATAATAGAGGATTCCTGGACCCATCCCATAGGGTCTACAATTAACAAACCAAACACACGAACGCACAGTACAAGACGGCACAAACACAAACATACACACCGACCAAAGAGCAGATTATCAGACGCCAAAGACGTGATCTGCGTTTACTACCGCACCCAAGACCCACCGGTCTTGTAAGATTTCTTTCCCTCTATAAAAGTAGTTAGAGAACACTTGGACTAACACTGTCCACACTATCCTTGGATACCCCCCTTTTTTCTTCTCTTTTCAGATGCCGCGAGACCGAGCCCAATATCCTCACGGATGTGGGTGATTCTGGTTATCGCAAGATGACCAGAAGTCAGAGACAAGATGAAGGACACATATGTCCTGTCTCGCCAAATTCGGCCTTCTCGCCACATTTTTTTTTTTTTTTTTTTTTTTTTTTTTTTTTTTTTTAGGAGTAGAGTTATAAGTAAGACAGTGAAGCAAGCGATCGTCGAGTGAGAAGTAAGCAGCAAAAGACGCGATAAGTACGGAAGCGATAAGTAAAGAAATCGTTAAGTGTACGGTATAAGTAACGGTTGTATTACGGCCTAATAAAGTGTTATATTAATTCAAAATCGATTTAACGGCTCTTATTTATTTTAAAATAATTAATCCAGCGAACCCTGAGCTCGCTACAATTGGTGTCAGAAGTGGGATTAATTATTGTTTAAGTGAATAAGTGTGTGAAAGTGTGTTGTGACGATGTCAGATCGACATTTGGAGCATCTTCGCGTTCCTGAGTTGAAGAAGGAACTTGAGGACCGGAATCTGGATAGCAGAGGACAGAAGCATATTCTTCGACAGCGTCTGCAAGCAGCAATGGAGGAAGAGGGTATTGATGTCGACACATATGTTTTTGTGATTGCGCCAGACTGCCCGGATGGAGAAGAAACAGCGAGTCAAGATGGTGCCAATCTAACGGAGAAGAGTTCGCCACAATTGGTCATTTCGGAGATGTTCAGGATGATGATGATAAAATTCGACGCCCAAAATTCAAAATTGGACGCACAAGCTACAGATGTTAATGCAAAACTCGACACCGTAAATTCAAAATTCGACGCCCAAAATGCAAAGTTGGATGCCCAAACGCAGTGGATGAAAAGTAATTTTCAACACTTTAAGGAAGAAATTCGAAACGAAGTAGTAAATCTGGATCTAAAAGTCACCGATGAAATAACGCGAATCGAAAAGAGACTTGAGTGTGTTGAGAGAAATAAGACATCGCCTAGCAATCAACATGACTACAAAGATACAAGGATGCAACCGCCAACCTTCGATGGAACGGGATCCTTCTCCGTATTTATAAGTCAGTTCGACGCCGCGGCCAATTATAATAAGTGGTCGGATGAGCAAAAGTCAACATCACTAATCTTGTCACTCCGCGGGGCGGCTGCAGAATTGTTACAAACCATACCAGCAGAGAAGCAAACAGATTTCCAAGCGATAAGAGACGGCCTTGAAGCTAGGTATGGCGACAACCAAATGCAGCAGGTCTACCGCATGCAACTGCGTAGCAGAACGCAGAAACCGGGAGAAAATCTTCAACAGTTGCAGGCAGACATTGAGCGATTGGCAAACTTGGCTTATACAAATATGACTAAGGAATTTCTGAACGAGGTAGCAATGGATGCATTTATAAACGCACTCCAAGATCGGGACTTGCAACAGGCTGTTCGTTTGGCGGGAAAGAAGACGATTAATGAAATACTGGCGTTCGCATTGGCATATGAATCTGCTAAACTGGCTACCAGGAGTACATATAGAGTCCGAGAAATGTCCGTCCAGGAACGTTCCTGCCAAAGAATCGGGCATGTACAACGGAGAACCCCGAGACCTGTTATGAAGTGCTGAACATGCGGCGGAGTCGGCCACATTTCTGTTGACTGTAGGAAACGTCGACGAATAAATGAAACATCGAGTGAGAATTGTTGTTCATGCACTTGTCGTAAGAGGAAACTATCAACGGAACAACCTGAGGTGAAGAAACACATTGTACCTGTCAGAGTACTAAAGGCGTCCGAAGAGCCGGTCGCAATAAGAAAGGGAAAGTTAACCACAGAATGTGCACCCGTATCAATGATAAGCTCAATTCATCAAGGGAAGGTGCATAATAACGCTGATGCTCTATCAAGAAGACGATGTAAGCCAGATTTTAAACATTGTCATAAAGCGGAAGAGAAAGAAGAGGCGTACGACCTGCGAAATGTACAAGTAGAAGTACTAGATGGTTGGACGAGTGATGCTATACGCGCAGCTCAACTTTAGGATGAAGATATGTCGCTAATTCTGGAATACAAAGAAAAGAACGAGCGGCCAACTTGGAACAATATTTCCGACAAGAGTGGAACATTTAAGGCATATTGGGCACAGTGGAATTCCTTGCTGGTGGAAGATGGTATTCTTAAGCGTAAATGGGAAGCCGCGGACGGAAAATCCCATCGAATACAGATTCTAGTCCCACCATCAAAAGTGAAAGATGTTCTAACAGAAATGCACGACGGGGCCTCCGGTGGACATTTGGGAGTTAATACGAGTAAGACACTTTCAAAATTACGATCTCGTTTTTACTGGCTTCACATGAGAGATGACGTCGAGTCTTGGTGTAGGAAGTGCACAACTTGCACTGCGACCAAAGGACCAACAGCAAAACCAAGGAGCGCTATGAAGCAGTACAACGTGGGTGCCCCCTTCGAGCGAATTGCGATTGATATCTCAGGACTATTCCCAAAAACAAACGACAACAACAAATACATGTTAGTTATCATGGATTACTTCAACAAGTGGGTAGAAGTCCTTCCAATTCCAAACCAAGAAGCAACAACCGTCATTGAGCAGCTAATCAATAATTGGATCAGCAGATATGGAGTTCCCTGTAAGCTTCATTCCGATCAAGGCCGAAATTTCGAATCACAGATATTTCAAGGCATCTGTGCGGCACTGGGCGTAAGGAAAACCAGGACCACACCCTTACATCCGCAGTCAGACGGAATGGTCGAAAGGTTCAACCGAACAATGAAAGAGTACTTATCAAAGGTCGTTAGTGATCACCAAAGAGATTGGGACAAATATGTACAAACCTTTCTCATGAGCTATAGATCGGCTAATCACGATACGACGGGCCATTCTCCAGCAAAAATTATATTTGGACGGGAGATACGATTACCAGCCGATCTGCGATTCGGAATACCTCCAGACACCATAGACAAGACCGAAGACTACTGTTGTATTCCAGAATACTACCCTTATTAAATTTAACACTGAATCTCCTAACACATCCTTAAAAACTTCACTTAACATATATTACATTCTCACTTAATACATACCATTCATAAACATTCACAATATTACCAGTTACAGCACACTTAATAACCTGCACCTTTTTATTTATTGAAAAACAACTTGGATTTTCGTCCGAATTGAATGTGAAAAGCAACAGAAGAAAAAACAGTATAGAGAAAAATTTGAGTTCATAAAGTTCGTTTTGGAATTGTAAGTTTAGTTTGAGTTTTGTTATTTAAAAAAAAAAAGGAGAAGCTGTAATAAAAATAAAGAAAGTAACACACAATAAAAGAAAAGAAACAATTTTTCAATTCAAAAACGGACAACTTTATATCAAGAATTGAAATAAAACAAAACGCGAATTGATGAAAGAAGATTAAATAAAGGAAAAAATAATAAGTCCACGCTCTTCCCTCATACCGAGGAAGCACGGCGTCCGGACCTCAACACTGGTGGCAGCGGTTGTCAATAGGGATATCTGAGATATTAGCGATTTCAGTCTTTAATACTGCTGAAAATTTCGAATTTTCAGTCTGTGTTGCTGAATTATTTTCCAGAATGGGAGTATGAATCGGAGTCTTTATATTAGGGACAGGGTTATCTTCGTTTATATGGCTTGGTTTATAGGAGTATGTGGGCTCAGGGTAAATTTGGCTAGGAGCTTCATTAAAATGGTCGTTATCTATTTCCAAAGATCTAATGCTGTAAATAGAAAACTTTGGTCTGTCTTCCATAAATTTTGGTTGGCGTCAGGCCTCGTTTTCCGACTCTTGCACCCGAGAAAAGTGAACATTTTGTCTATCGTTTTGTCTATTGGTGCTCCTAGAATTTTCACCAAAACGATTTTCAGAGTTTGTAGGATTATTTCGGAATGGGTTACGCGTTGTTGTACCTTGTTGGTAATTTGTTGAAGCCGATCCATTCCTAGATATCTTGTATCTACACTCATTCTCTGTGTGATTATTCCGTCCACAGAAATTACATACAATGTTATATTCCCTTTTTATGGGTTGTCTATTCGGAAAAAAGTTGGATTGCATGTTCCGATAACATGTGTCCTGTGTATGCCCTGGCTTACCACAGGTTTGGCAGACTATACTATTGAATGTAGGTTTTTCGTTATATTGATATGACCTGGGAGAGTTGTCCATGCGAGCCGCATGTGACACTACATGTGTAATGTAATCGACTGTTTTAAATTGTTTCCCCCATGGACTTTAGCTAGTATCTTTAGCTGTTCGTTGTTTAGTCCATCCTCAAATGTTTGTACGGCCAATTTTTTGTTTTCTTCAATTAAGTATTCCCTAACCACCGCGTCTGCTGTTATTTCACACGTGGCAGAGTTTAAAGTCCTTAGAGCATTCGCGACTCTATCGCCGTATTCCCGGACGGTTTCTCTGTAGCGTTGTTTCAGAGAGATCAACTCATTGTGTGCCGTCGACCGAGATTGCTCCTCTTTATATTCCGATTCGAGTTTATCTTTTAAATCCTCCCACTTTGCGTTTTGGCTATACCTAATCAGATCGTAAGCATGACCCTCTAGTCTATTTTTGACTAGCTCTAAAAACGTCTCGTATATATCCGGGTCTGCCTTCTTTACGGATCTAAATAAAACGTCTCCCCCGGAAATAAATTTACTTAAGTCGCAGGGTTTCCCGTCAAAGGTAGGGACGATTCTGAAAACATCAGAAATTCCGACAGACAGAGCCATTTCAGGGGTTTTACTGAGTATCTGTTGATAGTGGAATTGTTCTTCCCCCTGCCTAGCCGCCTGTCTCGTGTAATATGGACTCGTAATAGTGAAAGTTTAAAATAATGTATGGCGAAAATTTGTTATCAATTCTTAAAAATATGGTTTATGAAAAAATGGCCTTTATGTTATTATTCAATATATATATATGGAAACGATATGGTTTGGACCTAAAACTGAAAAGAAAGAAAATTTTCGACGAGAAGGAAAAGAAACGGAAATGTCGTCGAAAAACTGAAAAGAGAATTTTCAAAGAATATAGATAGAAATTTCTATCGAAAAAAATGTATGTTAGTAAAAAGGAAAGCTTCCAAGTAGAAAATATTCCTAAAAAAATTTAGAGAGAAAAAACAAAATATTGAAAAAATTTCTTACTACTCTAGATGTTGATAGAAGTCTTGTTGAATTTCTTACTGTTGTCCCTTTTTTTCTTCTTTGTTGAGAGTTCCTCTTTGTGTTCCTTTCTTTATTTTATATTATTTTGTTATTCTTGCCAGGCAGACTTCACGCCCGAGAAGTTGAATATCCTGGTCTTTTGCTGGATTTTTTTTTCGTTGTTTTATGTTTTTTTTCTTCGTTGTTTTATGTTTTTTTTTTTCGTAGTTTTGTCTGGGTTTTTTTTTTTTTTTTTCTTGAAAAATTTTTTTTTCTTCTTCTTATTTAGTTATTTCTCTTGTGTTCACTTTAAATTTTTTTTTTTTTAAATTTTTTTGTTTACTTTGTTTTTCGTTGTTTTATGTTTATTTTTTTCTTCTTCTTATAAACATTTTTTTTTGTTGTTTTAAATTTTGTTTTGTTTAAAAAAAATTTTTTTTTTCTTGTTTTTTTTTTTTCTTCTTATTTTCTTCTTTTTATTTGGGATCCTTTGGTTGTATCCCACCGCTGCCACCAGTGTTGAGGTCCGGACGCCGTGCTTCCTCGGTATGAGGGAAGAGCGTGGACTTATTATTTTTTCCTTTATTTAATCTTCTTTCATCAATTCGCGTTTTGTTTTATTTCAATTCTTGATATAAAGTTGTCCGTTTTTGAATTGAAAAATTGTTTCTTTTCTTTTATTGTGTGTTACTTTCTTTATTTTTATTACAGCTTCTCCTTTTTTTTTTTAAATAACAAAACTCAAACTAAACTTACAATTCCAAAACGAACTTTATGAACTCAAATTTTTCTCTATACTGTTTTTTCTTCTGTTGCTTTTCACATTCAATTCGGACGAAAATCCAAGTTGCTATGTTTTCAATAAATAAAAAGGTGCAGGTTATTAAGTGTGCTGTAACTGGTAATATTGTGAATGTTTATGAATGGTATGTATTAAGTGAGAATGTAATATATGTTAAGTGAAGTTTTTAAGGATGTGTTAGGAGATTCAGTGTTAAATTTAATAAGGGTAGTATTCTGGAATACAACATCCCACCCTTCTTCGAGAAAGAAAATTATCCTTGAAGAGAATAATTTTCTAGTAACTATATATTAAATTAAGATTAATTAAAAACTTGGATTTTCGTTCAATTACATTACAAAGGTTTTCAAAATTAATCTTTCATCAAAGGTTACAATAATCAAAAAGTTCTTAATACTAGAAAATTAATCTATTTACATTATATATTAACTAAATTTTTCCAATACTCAAAAAGTTCTTAACACTAGAAAAATAGTCCAAAATAGTCTATTTACATTATATATTAACTAAATTTAAATATTTCTCCTTGGAACCTTTTCTTTTCTTATCTAAAAATCATTATTACTTATTATATTAAATATATAATATTAATATTATTGTTTCAAAATTCTCATTTCCGTATATATATTAATTCCAAAATTTCTAATACATATATTACCTCTAAAATTTCCTTTCTTTCCTTTTCCGTTCGAATATATATAAATTCTAAAATTTCCAATATCTATTACCTCTAAAATTTTCTTTCTTTCGTCCCCCTCATTAACGAAGTTACTAAAGAAAACCGAAGCATTTAAATGGGACCCCTTCTGTGACGAAGCCTTCCATACGTTAAAAAATAAACTTATAGAACCTCCCATATTAGCTTACCCTGACTTCAATCAAGACTTTATAGTAACTACGGACGCTAGCGACGTTGGAATAGGCGCGGTCTTATCGCAGGGAGAAATTGGCCAGGACAAAGCTATTTGTTATGCTAGCCGTACCCTTAACGACGCCGAATCCAGGTACAGCACGACAGAAAAGGAACTACTGGCAATCATCTACGCCGTCAAACAATTTCGCCCCTACATCTACGGACGAAGGTTCACAATATGTACAGACCATAAACCACTACAGTGGCTCATAAATCTGAAGGACCCGACATCAAGATTGGCTCGTTGGAGAATATTGCTGGAAGAATATGAATACCAAATTATTTACAAGGCCGGAAAATACAACTCCAACGCAGATGCACTTAGCCGCCTCCCTATTCACCTCCAAGACACACAAGAGGTAGGCAAGGTACTAGTTACCACTAGAAGCAAAACAAGAGGTCAAGGCACCGCTGAACAATTAGTAGCCGCTAGTGAGGAAATTACTCTCCGACATACCGAATGTAAGATAATCGAAATTTCTAAACCCATAGAGTATTCCAAAACCCGGTCACCCATTCAGATCTTTATATTACCCAATAAAGAAGGCCAAGCCGAAAAGATACTTAAAACCATCCCTACCTATACACGTCCGAATCCAAACGAAATAAAATTATACCCAAACACGACTAAATCCCCTTCATATATTGTTACTACGTTGCCACTAAACATAGAAACCGAACCCAGCTTTGAACAAACACTCAGCAAAATTCATAACTATTGTAAAAAAGAAAAGGTAAACCATATCGACATTTCTATCCCAAAACAAGATCCAATAAACTCCCGCCTTAAAAATGCCATAATACAAACATTCGCACAAACCAAGATCACCGTGTATCTTTACTCTGACAAAAGAATCTATATCGAAGACCGACAGGATATCGCTCAAATCCTCCGTGACTTCCATAATTCACCTTTTGGAGGGCACCAGGGAGTCTCCCGCACAATCAAACGTGTTAAAACAAGGTACTTTTGGCCAACCCTCATAAAAGACACGAAAGAATTCATCCGCAAATGCGACTCGTGTCAAAGAAACAAACTAACGCTAAACAGAAAAATCCCAATGAAAATCACAACAACAAGTACAACCCCCTTCGAACGAGTAGCTCTAGATATTGTTGGCCCGCTCCCAACTAGTTACGAAGGTAATAAATACATATTAACGTTCCAAGATGACTTAACAAAGTTCACTGAAGCTATACCGCTACCCAATGCGGAAGCACCCACCATAGCTCGTAGTTTTGTGGAGAAAATCATATGTCGTTTCGGAATACCCGACGCGGTATTAACGGACCAAGGCACCAATTTCCTAAGCCACCTTTTTAAAGAAATATGCAAGATTCTAAAAATCAAAAAGATACAAACAACACCTTATCATCCCCAAACAAATGGAGCCTTAGAACGTAGCCACCGAACGTTGGCCGAATATCTCAGACACTACGTTAACAAGGACCAACTCTCATGGGATACTTGGCTACCATATTCAATGTTTGTGTATAACACCACACCGCACAGTAGCACCGCATTTAGCCCTTTTGAATTACTCTATGGTTTTCCTGCACGAATACCGAATTCGCTCAGCATAAATCCGCAAACGTCATACAACTACGAGAACTACGCTAACGAACTAAAAGCCCGCTTACAGTACGGTTACAAGATTGCTAAAAACATATTGCAGGACAAAAAGGAAAAATCTAAAGCGTGTTATGACAAAGGGACAAGCCATAAAACATTCAAAGTTGGCGACAAAGTACTCATAAAAAACCATACCAGGAAAAATAAGCTCGCTCCCTTATGGGAGGGTCCCTACGAAATACACCACATAGTATCCGATGAAAACTCAGAAATCAAAATAGGAAATAAATTCAAAGTTTTACACAATAATAATATAAAACTATTTTCGGAATAAATAAATAACCCATACACACAACATAACCAAATTTTTAACAATTATCTTAAAATTAAACACGGTTGGAAAATTTTCCATAAATTTAAGGAAAAGATAAACACATAACAAATGGCCTTTGTTTTATTATTCAATATATATGAAATAATCTAACAATTGTAGGAAATGACGGAAATGAAAAAAAAAAAAAAAAAAAAAAAAAAGTTAATGAGGGGGACGAAAGAAAGAAAATTTTAGAGGTAATAGATATTGGAAATTTTAGAATTTATATATATTCGAACGGAAAAGGAAAGAAAGGAAATTTTAGAGGTAATATATGTATTAGAAATTTTGGAATTAATATATATACGGAAATGAGAATTTTGAAACAATAATATTAATATTATATATTTAATATAATAAGTAATAATGATTTTTAGATAAGAAAAGAAAAGGTTCCAAGGAGAAATATTTAAATTTAGTTAATATATAATGTAAATAGACTATTTTGGACTATTTTTCTAGTGTTAAGAACTTTTTGAGTATTGGAAAAATTTAGTTAATATATAATGTAAATAGATTAATTTTCTAGTATTAAGAACTTTTTGATTATTGTAACCTTTGATGAAAGATTAATTTTGAAAACCTTTGTAATGTAATTGAACGAAAATCCAAGTTTTTAATTAATCTTAATTTAATATATAGTTACTAGAAAATTATTCTCTTCAAGGATAATTTTCTTTCTCGAAGAAGGGTGGGATGTTGTATTCCAGAATACTACCCTTATTAAATTTAACACTGAATCTCCTAACACATCCTTAAAAACTTCACTTAACATATATTACATTCTCACTTAATACATACCATTCATAAACAATCACAATATTACCAGTTACAGCACACTTAATAACCTGCACCTTTTTATTTATTGAAAACATAGCAACTTGGATTTTCGTCCGAATTGAATGTGAAAAGCAACAGAAGAAAAAACAGTATAGAGAAAAATTTGAGTTCATAAAGTTCGTTTTGGAATTGTAAGTTTAGTTTGAGTTTTGTTATTTAAAAAAAAAAAGGAGAAGCTGTAATAAAAATAAAGAAAGTAACACACAATAAAAGAAAAGAAACAATTTTTCAATTCAAAAACGGACAACTTTATATCAAGAATTGAAATAAAACAAAACGCGAATTGATGAAAGAAGATTAAATAAAGGAAAAAATAATAAGTCCAAGCTCTTCCCTCATACCGAGGAAGCACGGCGTCCGGACCTCAACACTACGTAGCCGAATGGAGAAATCGCCTCGATGAGATTCATCATTTGGTTCGAAAGCAAATCAAGGTATCCAGTGACAGGATGAAAACCAGGTACGACGTTCGAGCCAACGCATCCGGATTTAATGCAGGCGATAACGTATGGCTTTATAACCCTCATCGGCAAAAAGGAAGGTCTCCGAAGTTGCAGCAACATTGGGAAGGACCGTATAAGATTCTCACAAGAATTAACGACGTTACCTATAGGATTCAGCGAAGACCGAACGCCAAAATGAAAGTGGTACATCGTGACCTACTGGCGACTTTTGTTAACCCAGGAGATCAGTGAACTTAGTTCGGGACGAACTAATCTAGGCGGAGGGTAGTGTGACGCATATCACAATCAGTACTGGAATCTTCGAGAAAGTCCGAAACAAAGTACTAGATTATTTTCGGCTGAGAAAGTGATGGCGACTGTTTTTTGGGATAGTCATGGAGTTATCTTAATCGATTATCTTCAAATAGGAAAAACCATTACAGCAGCATAATACTGTGACGCATATGACAATCAGTACTGGAATCTTCGAGAACGTCCGAAACAAAGTACTAGATTATTTTAGGAAGTACTGGAAAACTGGAATAGAACATTCAAGACTATGGAACGGACGGAAACGATACACCAAATCAGAATGAGGAAAAACGGTATAAATACGTCGGACGCAGATCGGGAGTAGAGTTATAAGTAAGACAGTGAAGCAAGCGATAAGTCTCGAGTGAGAAGTAAGCAGTAAAAGACGCGATAAGTACGGAAGCATTAAGTAAAGAAATCGTTAAGTGTACGGTATAAGTAACGGTTGTATTACGGACTAATAAAGTGTTATATTAATTCAAAATCTATTTAACGGCTCTTATTTATTTTAAAATAATTAATCCAGCGAACTCTAAGCCTGCTACAATACGTATGATTACTTGATCAACTGAAAAGAGAAATTGTGGAAAAACGACCACATTCGTGTTTCACCAAGACAACGCGCCGTCCCACACCTCAGCGGTTGCCATGGCGAAAGTCCACGAATTACGATTTGAATTGGTTGAACATCCACCTTACTCACCAGATCTAGCCCCAAGCGACTTCTTTTTGTTTCCTAATCTAAAAATTGAGCTCGGAGGACAGATATTTTCGTCAAATGAGGAGGAAATCACCTTCGTGAACAGTTATTTCGGAGAAGAAAACGCCAAGTACTATTTGGACGGGTTAGAGAGATGGAGACTATGTAGAAAAATAAAAATAAATTTTAAGAAAAAATGTCTTATATCTTTGTTAGATCGGAAACTTTTCAGTCCACCCATGTATTTATTGGCCTGAGGGAAGGTCGGAAGTTCATGACCTCACCGACTCGACTCCACCATCGTGTCCTTTTCTGTGCACTCTCCTTCCACGCTTGACCATCCGACCCAATCTCCTCAAGTTCAAACAACATTGTCCTTCCAACCCCGTGGCGGCCGTCCTGCAAGTCTCTTTCCCGTTGGTCTACCGTCAACAATTCTACGCACGGCCCTATCGTTACCCATTTGCGCCACATGTTCGGCGCATCTTAATCTTCGCGACTTGACTACTCTCACTATTGTAGGTTTGCGGTATAGCTCTTCAAATTCGTGGTTGTGGAGTTTCCTCCATTGTCCCATTGTCCTGCCTCCTCGTCATATTTGCCGCCAAAGATACTCCTTAGCACTTTATTCTCGAATACGCGGAATTTGTTTTCTTCCCGTTTTGTGAGAGCCTATGTTTCGCATCCGTACAGAGCATTCGGCATGACTATGGTTCTATAGACACAGATTACGTGACAAGAGTTTGGATTTCAGAAGATTACTGTTTACAGTTAACTACAGTTACCAACTAGCTTTACCGAAAAGCAGTCTTTTGTTAATTTCGGTGCTGGCCGTCAGTATTGTTCTCAGATATGTAAATTGTTAAATTTTTTCAAATATCTTCCCCCTGGCGTTTATTTGTGTTCCCTGAGGTCCACCTGTTTTCGCCGTAATCATATATTTTGTTTTGTCTTCATTTATTTCTAGGCCCATCTCTTCTGCCGCTTGCATGATGATTTCATAGTTTTTACTTACAGTTTCTAGATTATCGCCCAGAACGGCGTTGTCATTCGCATATGCGAGCACTTGTGTGACCCCGTTCAGGGATTATCCCGCCATGTTGTCGTCTTGTACCTTTCTGATGACATACTCGAGCACAAGGTTAAAAAGACATGGTGAGAGGCCATCCCCCTGCTGTAATCCATCCGGGTACAAATTGTTTTGAAAGGTGGTTTTCTATTCTAACTCGCCCTCTGTTTTCGTTCATGCAGATTTGAATGAAGGCTGCATATTTTTTCGGGATTCCCAGTTCAACTACAATATGGTAAAGTCGTAGACTTTTTTGAAGTCAACGAACAGTTGGTGAACCGTCTTTCCGTATTCATACTTTTTTCCCAGGAGCTGCCTTACTGTGAACATTTGGTCGCTCGTTGGCCGGTTCCTACGGAATCCGCACTGGTAGTCTCGCAGTATTTCCTTTGTGTACTGTGTGATTCTCGCCAGTATGACGTTTGTTAGTATTTTGTATGTGGTTGGGAGCAATGATATTCCTCTGTAATTTTCGCAGTCAGATCTGTCGCCTTTCTTGAAAATGGGGACGATTATTGAGGTTTTCCATTCTTCCGGAGTGACTTCCTTATCCCTTATTATGTTGATGAATTGGTGGATCTTTCGAGCGGTTGCCTCTCCTCCATGATTCACATGGATCGACTCCAGGAGCCTTGTTGTTTTTCAATCGATTTGTTGCGTCTACAACTCCGTTGAAAGAGGGCTCTGGGATCTGAGGCTCGGCTGTAAGTGCGTCTGGTGCGTTTATTTGTGGTTGATGGGTGCGCACATTGAGTAGGTTTTCAAAGTACTGCGTCTAACTTGTCACGATATTGTTTGTGTCTGTGACCAGACAACCCTTTGTGTCTCGAATTATTTTGGCTCTCCCTCGGTAGCCATTTCTAATTGAATTTATGCCGACATACATACCACTAATGTTCTTTGCTCTGGCATTTTCTAGGATGTTTTCGATCCGAGTCTTCTCCCATTCGCGTTGTTTGCGTTTGAAGAGTCTCCTTGTCTCTTTCCGAATCGTCGCATATATTTCTGAGTTGACTTCATCATATCTTTCTAAGTGGATCATCACTCTGAGGCGTTTACGTTCTTCGATCTTCGTCCTACACTCATAGTCAAACCAAGGTTTGGACATAATTGTTTTCTTAAATCCTAATACGTTTTGGGATGCTTGTTAGATTGCGTCTTTGATCGATGCCCATTTATTGTTCACATTATTGGTTTTCTCTTCCTCACTACTCCCATTATCTCGGATGCTAAATATATTCGTTAGTTCGTCTTAATATTCAGCTCCTTTGCGCAGGTCTTTTAGCTTATCAATATCGAACTTTTTCCTCGTCCCTCGTGACTGCCCATGTGGGTTTGCTGTGAGTCGAATCCCAATTTTGTCTATCACTATAAAACCATCGGAGTCGGAATTTGCTACTATATATGATCTTACGTCAAGGAAGCTATTATTATTGTTTATTGGCCTCTGTGAACCCGGAAGTTCATTACCTCACTAACTCGGCTGGGCCATAGGTCCTTGTCCTATGCACTCTGCTTCCACGCGTCGCCCTCTGACCTGACCTCCTCACGACTTACATTATCCTCCCATCTCTGTGGCGGACTTCGTGGACCGGCCTCTTTCCCATCGTCTCCCGGCAAGCTTTCTATGTACGTTTCTATCGTTGCCCATTCTCGCAACATGCACGGTCCATCTTAATTTTCACGACCTGATTATTCTCACTCTTGTAGGTTTGTAGTATAGCTTTTGGCGGTTTTTATGTGTGGTGGTGGTAATGCGTTCCGCCGAACACTAGTTGTGGTGATGAAGGAACACTCAAGTAAGTCACTGTGAGCTGGGTTTGGCTCTTTTATTTTCTGGGTATTGACTAACAACCCCAGTAAATTAGTAAAAACATAAAGGTACACTATATTTATTATTGATTAATTGAAAACTAATTGTTCACCAGGAATAAGTAAATATAAGGTTAATAATTTGAATTCAGTATTCACAGAGAATTAGGGTTCCATTATTTACATTTAAATATTCACACGAATAGATGGTTATATAAATTACAAATTAAAATTAAGTATTCACCGAGAATAAGGGTTCCATTATTTACATTTGTATATTCACACAAATAGATAGTTATATAAATTACAAATTAAAATTAAGTATTCACTGAGAATAAGGGTTACATTATTTACATTTGTATATTCACACAAATAGATGGTTATATAAATTACAAATTAAAATTAAGTATTCACTGAGAATAAGGGTTCCATTATTTACATTTAAATATTCACACGAATAGATGGTTATATAAATTACAAATTAAAATTAAGTATTCACCGAGAATAAGGGTTCCATTATTTACATTTGTATATTCACACAAATAGATAGTTATATAAATTACAAATTAAAATTAAGTATTCACTGAGAATAAGGGTTCCATTATTTACATTTGTATATTCACACAAATAGATAGTTATATAAATTACAAATTAAAATTAAGTATTCACTGAGAATAAGGGTTACATTATTTACATTTGTATATTCACACAAATAGATGGTTATATAAATTACAAATTAAAATTAAGTATTCACTGAGAATAAGGGTTCCATTATTTACATTTAAATATTCACACGAATAGATGGTTATATAAATTACAAATTAAAATTAAGTATTCACCGAGAATAAGGGTTCCATTATTTACATTTGTATATTCACACAAATAGATAGTTATATAAATTACAAATTAAAATTAAGTATTCACTGAGAATAAGGGTTCCATTATTTACATTTGTATATTCACACAAATAGATGGTTATATAAATTACAAATTAAAATTAAGTATTCACTGAGAATAAGGGTTACATTATTTACATTTGTACACTTTCGGATCTCGAAAGTCACAACCTGCCTTCACGGAATCAATATCGCGATTAAAGAAGTTCATCGAAGCGATAGAATACCACATATTCAATCATCGCTTCGATGACCATATTTGGTCATAATCCGTTTTGAATTTGTATCTCAAAGAAAGGGTTGATACTTAACTCACACACGATGATCACATCTTCGTTCGTGCGGTGTGTCGCCCAGCATGCGAACCATCCTGTAAAGAGTTGGGATGTATACACGATCAGCGACTACGTGTAGCATGAGTGCTGATCGTGTGCATGTTGTTGTTGGCGTCTCCACGTAATCAGCCAGATACCCCCATGTATTTGTCGGTCGCATGACCGTTGGATGTGGGCATGCATGCAAAAGGTAAGATACAATATTTTTCAAGTGTGTGGCTGGCGCGTGAAAGTATATCTCATTGATATAGTTCAACCAATGATGGTTGTTACTTGATGCAACCAAATTGCTTTTAATGTGGTGGATGCCGATTAATTCATGGATATCGAACGGAAACGTGTATCAAGGATTGGTTCAGTACTTGTTGGTTGCATGTTGATACGACCAATCCGTCTCTGTGGATTTGCCTGTTTTAGGTGCAGATAATTCAGACTAAGGAAATATTATGTTTTATGTTGCACTTTGGACAGGTAAGTACCTATTTTCAGGTTTGATATGCCCTACGTGGGAGCTCAAAATGGGGTAATGGGAAGTTTAATTGGTGGCGCTTCAGTGAGCCGCTACAAGCTCTTTCAATTTGCGGTTGTGGAGTTTCCTCCATTGTCCTGTGTCCTCATCATATTTATTGCCGAAATACTACTGACGTCTCATTCTCGACTCTGCAAACACACGACTCTGCTGCAACACTCACAAAACTTTTAGGATATTTTTTCCCGCCTGCCCTGTAATACCATAGCTTGGCATTGTTCTTTCATTTTCTCCAGGTTTAAGAGTAAGACCTTTTTTTCAAATATTTTCTGTTAGCAGACAGACACAATATTTGATTCTTTGTTTCATTTGTTGTACCTTGTGTCGCCAATTGATATAAAGTAGTGAAAACATTTGGTATAGATTGTTATTAACCTTAGGTTTTTGGGTAATTGTAATTTAATGGACAAAGGCGACAAAGATGTTTTTGTATTTCACTTGTTTGCTGATTCGAGTTCCGTGTAGGACATTTTTCCTGAATTAAAATTTAATCTACACGATGTCACTAGCGAGTTTTCTCTCAGTTATGTGTCCGGGCTCTGTGGTTTTGTGGCAGATATGTAAAGATTCAGTGATATTTCATTTATTCTAGATCCTCATTTTGAAGCACACATTTCTAAACAATTGTTCGTAGCAAACTCTGACGTTCCGTTCCTATACCACTTTTCACTATCAAAGTTCACCTGGCGAGTTAAAATTTTACGTAAATTTGGATTTTCTTCGGGAATAAAGGAAAAATTGATATAGTAAAAAGTGAAATCTGATACAATTAAAGAAATTAGCGATTATAAATAATTTTAAGAAGATGAACCCAAAATATATAAGAATATTGGAAGAGCAAAACCACCTTCATGGGAAACGTTCACCGGAGAAGAGTTCTCTCCAAATAATATTGGGATTGAGAATCAGAGAAACATTATCAAAATACGGAGACTGTCATTAAGAAAATATGCCCAAAGATTTATTGACAACGGTGCCACCATTGAGTTTTTATTTGGTGGCTCTATTAAGTAAGCATTAATTAATTCAAGGGAGTTCACGTTACAATAACTTTAAGCTTGATGGGACTCGGCATTAGTAAATAAATATATTGGGATGTTTGGATGTAGTATGCAACAGATATTTCTTGGACGCAATACATCCATGATTGAGAGCAGTTTGTTTTAACCACAATCAGCGAAGAACTCTGACAGTACGTACACATGATTTCCTTATTTTCTCCATCTTCGTTCCCAATGTGTTTAAAATTTAAAAAAAAAAAAAAAAAAAAAAAAAAAAAAAAAAAAAATATATATATATATATATATATATATATATATATATATATATATATATATATATATATATATATATCCTTTTCGTGACTGTGTATTATACGAGAAATATTTCGTATTTGTTTTGTCCGCGAGTATTGTATATAAAGCATACATAAGAAAAATTGACGTACTTACCAACTTGAACAATCCGTTTGCGTTGGGGTAAAATTCCAAAACTATATTGAAAGAATCCTCTGCCCTTAATGATTATAGGTGCAATGCCGGTGGTTTTCTTAATAAACATTTGAATTCTTCCAATGATCGAATTTTCAGGAGAGACATACTGATCAAAACAATCATTTTCTCCAAATGAAAACGACGGCACCAACGCAGCACTGTAATTACAGAGGGGAAGATGTAAAAAATGTCTTTCAAATGATTATTCTTACCCGGTCTTCATAGCTATTTTTACAAATCCTTTACGTGACTTTATTACTAATGTATAATTTCCCGGCCTTGCATAAAATGCCTCCTGAGCTCCACCAACGAGTAAAAAGACTGCTGTAGAGGTACAACCATCAGCGTTAGCCGGATCTGTGGGATCGTTCGATGTTGATAGGTTATTAATAAGACATTCCTCTCTTGAAGATATCGGTGCCCATAGTCGTATTATTTCCCGAAATATCGGTGTACTAAAATGCATTGGCAAGGTTACCGAGTTTGGGCGAACTTTGGGATACAATTTTTCCCATGTGTCGAGTTCATAGCCCGTGTTAATAAATAGAGAAAAGCTAAGTGAATGGTTTTATTTTACAACAGGTTATTTTTAAATAAGGAAATAATATCCTACCTTAAAACTCCGTGAGGGAATGCACCTACTAAATAATTTTTGGTTGGTGGCAGTTCGGCCGTTTTGACGAGTTCTATAGGAAAGTATTCTCGCATCAAATTTCCATATAAACCAGATCTCGCCCATCTGACACTAAGAAAACATCAGTATAAAAGTTATTTACAGGCTTTGAGGCCAGATTCGTAGTATTCTTACCCTTGACCTTTAACACTGCATTCATTTCTGTCCCGGGCTATGTATATCCATATAGCATATGCCAGTATGAGGGCTTTGCCGTAAATATTTGTAAGGAACTGTGAATGTATTGTAATTAACGATTTTTAGTTTAATGTTTCATTAAATCGCCACAATTGTATAAGTACAAATATACCCATAACTACAGCCACAAACAAAGTTCTGTCGCCGAAAGGCAAATTGCACAATAGTCATATATGTCTGCGTAGGACCAGTAAGTTATAATATAAGATAATTAAGCTAGAATTTAGGCATTTTTTGTTTAGCATCTAATTTAGAGTCTAAGACAAAACCGGAAATAAAAATTGTTGGGAAAAATGAAAAAAAAGAACAGTAAATTTGCTAATAAAGGTAACCTCTGGTGAGATGGGCTCAGACCCATCTATTGAACCTACGAACGCATAGTCCCGTGTTTGTTGCAACCTCTTAAGCTTTTCGGCCTCTAAGAGAATTGAGAAATAAACTGTAATCGATAAGTTTTAATTATTCAACATCTTCAGTATACAAAACCCTTCCAAAAGCTTCATTTCCTTAAGGTTTAATTCCAAAGCTCCATTGAAGAAATCCCCTATTGTTAACCATCATATGAAGTCGTAGAGTCTCTAGGTAAATCTCGTAAGCTTTCTCAAGTTTAGGAAAAATATTTGGACAGAAGCAAAACAAATTAGTAAAAAAATTTCTGTTATTTATATAACCACGGCATGACAATTGAAAAACCATTGTGAGTGATTAAAAAAGGCTGGTACGATCCGAAAGATAGCACTGCTAGTATCGGGTTTTCCAATAGGGACTTGACAAATTTTTTTCGGTAGTAAATTTTTATAATTTACAGACGTTGTTCGTTCGTGTATTTAGCCACGATAAAAATTTTACTAAATAAATTGACAGTGACAGTTCGATGATTAGTGGAAGGATGCGTTCAGAAATTAAATTCAAAGTTGTCAAGTCCCTATTGGAAAAGCCGATAGTTATTGAATTAATTCATTTTTTTAATTAATTATTTTCAATTCTATGGTTATGAATTCAGTTTTGCTTTAGTGTGTGTGTTTGTGTGTGTGTTAGTTTATTCATTGGCCATTGGAAGCGGGCAGAGTTTAGATATAGGACGCTTTAATATTGTCCTTGCTGTCCTGATTGTAACGACTCGAATTTTGCCGTTAGTGCCGCCAAAGGGTGGGAGCCGTCTGTAGTGTAACAGCATATACATGAAATGATCATAAACAATATTCTCAAATGAATCGATTGGCCTTGTCACAATTTGCACTTCTCAAGTAACCAGCATTCGTTGTTTACAACCAAATTCAAGGTCAACTCATTGCATTGAGTAAAACGAACGAATTGCTCCAGTTACGATTTGAAGGAATCAGATGACAATCGTTTGCGAATTTGTCATTGGCAAAGTGATTCACGAATTAATTGGGTCAACTCATGTCATTGTTCTTTCGCTATACGGTGATATGATATTAAGTAGCATAATAAGCAAAATTGTATGAGTGATGTTCCAATTAATTATTTTATAGCTTGTAAGCAATATTTGTGTGAGTGAATAAGGAAATGTGTAAAGAATTGAATGATTGATTGGGAGTATAAATACCCCAGCATTTCTTGAAATAAAATTAATCATATACCTGAAACGTATTGATTCACTTAACTGCGGCGCTCTACGCCATTGACTTATAGCGAGCTGCGCTTTAACCAGCAACCATTAGGGAAGTTTAGTCATAGACAATCTTAGGATAAAGTTTAGATACTTGTCACCCAAAAATATACATTACTTGGCGATCCTTAACCACGAAAACACGACATGGCGATCCTGCCATGTCCCCTGCCTCCATAAACACCACACGTCTGTTGATCTAGTATGAGTACAAGGTGTCCCACTTTCTAAACTATCTAAACTAAGTTTTAAATATCTCTTCACAGCACTTATAATAAACCCTAGATTATCCTTACAGACAAACCAGCTTGACAAGCACAGCAGTTGCTATTTGTCGTACCAGGCAAACCACTCTACTAATTGCAGGTATGTATGTTCGTAAGTATATGACCTCACTGAAAGCATTGGTACATACCACGCTGTCGACTACTCTGCATATGCACTGACTAAAGTACTACTACGATTTCCCTCAATAGTCGCGCACATCTTTCCTCGGAAGTTGGATACGGAATGGTAAATGGAAATGTGTATCTTTAGAAACGCCACAGTCTTATCCAAGACAAACATGGAGTCCCTATTATTTACCACGCTTCCCGTGGTGCTAGGGATAAACGTATTCTCCATAGTAGTGAAATCTCTAACGCCCCAGATCGTCTACGCTTCAGTATGATGATCAATGACAGAGATAAATCCATAAAAGATAGAACCCAACCCAATTGGTGGTGGATCAATAATGAACAAGGGACTAAATGTCCCCAAATATAGAACGCATATCAGATGCAGCGCTTCCCTTTCCCATTGCCCTTTTGTTTGTTCCTATCCTATCTTTGCCCTTTCTCTTAATCCCTTTATTGTTTTATTGGTTTTTCGTATGGTTCTAATTCGTATTAAATAAATAAATATATATATATATATATATATATATATATATATATATATATATATATATATGTCATCATCATCATCATCGGCACTACAACCGGGAACTGGTCTTGGCCTTATTTAGCAAGTCTTGTTAAATTTTCCATAATGATTTGTTTTTTCCGGGCAAGGTCATTCGTCTTGCGCCAGAGGCTCGCCGACGGGGAATCGAACCCCGGTCTCCCGCGTGACAGGCGGGTATACTAACCACTATACTATCGAGGATATATATATATATATATATATATATATATATATATATATATATATATATATATATATATATATTGTAGCGAGCTAAGGGTTCGCTGGATTAATTAATTCAAATAAATAAGACCCGTTAAATCGATTTTGAATTAATATAACACTTTCATCATCATCATAATCGGCACTACAACCGGGAACCGGTCTTGGCCTTATTTAGCAAGTCCTGAGGCTTGTTAAATTTTCCATAATGATTTTTTTTCCGGGCAAGTTCATTAGTCTTGCGCCGGAAATATAACACTTTATTAGACCATTAATGCCAATCGTCACTTTTACCGTACACTTAACGATTTCTTGTTACTACAAACCGGATCCAGTCTTGGCCTTGTTTAACAAATCTCTTCAACGGTTCCGATTTCGAGGCGATGTCATCCAGTTTGTCACTCTCAGGCTCTGGGCGTCCTGATCTCCGCCATCCCTCCATCGCAGACAAGGTCTGCCGCGCTGTCTCCTTCCATACATCCTGCCACAAAGGCCTTTCCGGGCAGGCTCCTCTTCGCTCATTCGAGCTAGGTGTCCCGCCCACCGGAGTCTACCGAGCTTGATTTTTCTTACAACATTAACCGCAAGGTAGACTGCCTACAACACATGGTTATAGCGTCTCTGGAATCGCCCCCCCTCATATATGGGACCAACAATTCTCCTAAAGATCCTCCTCTCGAACGCGGCTAAGAGTTCAGAGTGCCTTTTATTGAGCACCTGGGTCTCGGATCCATACATGAGTTTTTTTTTTTTTTTTAATATCATTTTTAATATATTTTTATTTCTTCCTATTATTATAAATTTACTTACTCGCTAGACAAAAATGATTAAACTCTAGCTTATGTTATCTTATTTCTTAACTTACTGGTCCTTTGCGGACTCTCTAAGTTACATGCATACGCTTAAAGCATGAAAATTTGTCTTTCGACATTATGATTATTTCGTTTACATGCATTTTTATGGAACTTAATTAGATACAAAGAAAATGAAGAACAGAAAAAACTTTGTTTTTGTTATTTTTTTTTACCTTATATCTAACTTAAATACTAAACTATTTTTTTTTTTTTTTTTTTTTTGTTTAACCTTAACTCTATCCTAAAACTAATATCAAGACGGCGAAACGCTAAATCTATGTAAGCTTTCCGTAGTTTGTTGGGCTTTATTATTATTATTATTATTACTTCCCTTTTTTTGCCAGTTTTATAAGGAAACAGGTTTTTAATTGCCACTCAGCCACCAAAATCTCTGGTGTTGGTCCAAGGAACACACTCACCTATAGGTAAATGACACGTGCCCACAGACACGTGTCCTTAAAAGTCCTCCACCACACCTGAAACGAAGGTAACATACATCTGGAAGGCAATTACCCCACGTGCCCACAGACACGTGGGTCACAAGTCCGATCAATCGTCCTACGCCTGCACGGCGAACGAAGGACACAACAAACGGACAAACATTGCCTTACCAAGGACATTTAACGCATCGTCCTAAATTCCTAAAAATAATTATATATAATACATCATACAGGCATCGTAAATTCGAAAACCTGATCGGCGTCCCGTTAGCCAGCGTTACCTGCAAACGTGCAAATATAATCCTTGCCGCCAGCTAAGATACGGGACACAATTACCATTGTATACCAAAATCCCTTATAGCACCATTGTCCTGTGTTGCAGGCTATTAAACAGCTACACAATGATCCTATGATGCCCCTTTGTTCCTTCCTCTCTTCTCAGTCCCTTTTGACATGACCTTCGCTGCAGGAAAAAACAATAGATCTATTAGCACACGTACTAATAGATCAACCAGAGAGAACATTCGAGATTCAGGATCCGCGAACGCAACCGTCGCGAGAGTCAGTCATCAAGTAGCATTCACGGAGGTCAGATCCTCCTTTCCCACGAGAGTCGTTCGTGTGTCGTCGCAGATAGAAAACAAAAAGTAAATGAACCACAAAAGGTCGCAAGTGTGTCGAGCGTAACGTGTCGGCGAATACGTAATTGTCATATCAGTGAATATCCTTGTAAAATCGCCACGGGCATCCAAGTAGTGAATCCTGGATGTAATAACCAAAAAATAAAGAAACATTCAAAACAAATCTTTCGCTGTGTATTATTAAAGTGCCGTTTCGCCCCGTTGTGCGTTAGTGTGAACAGTGTTCGGCGGAACACTTCACCATCATCATTAAAACATTCCACGTGACCCCAAAATCCGCCATAAGCTGACCATTTAGCAATTCATTAAAGTGCACTTCACATCGCTCCAGAATGCCTTCAGGATCGGTGATCAGATTACCTTTTTTATCCTTGCAGTAAATGCAGCGTGGTGTGTACCGCGTCATACTGCGGATTATTTGGTAGAACTTCCGTGCCTGGTGTGGTCCTCGCTCTCTACTTGTCTTTATTTCACAGACAAGGTGCTTTGCCCAGGCACTTTTCTTTAGTCTGTGAAGCCTTTTTTTAGATCTTCTAAGCTCTTTGTTTTTCTCTGTACGTACCCGCGTCCTATGAGACTGCTGCATTGCCCGGTATGCAGTATTTTCTTACGTTCCGTCGCTAGTTTGCACCCATCATCAAACCAGTCGCTCCGATCTCTACGAATACTGCCTAAGATGGAGTTGGCAGTACTAATGACAGTATTTATTCTACGTACCGGCATTCTGGCCCCAGGACTTACTCTCCTTCGAGCTCTTCGAGGCCGAGTCTTAGCCCATGACCAAAGATGTTGCTGGTGTTCTCATTGCGTAAGGCAGCCGTGTTGATTTGAACCTGTTCCGCGGATGCAATACGTATCCGTAAGGCAATCCGCGCTCGGAAAACTGTACCAACAAGATAGTGATTCGAGTCAACGTTGGCATTTTGGTGCGTTCGTACCGTCATCAGGCAATCCGCGCTCGAAAAACTGTACCAACAAGCTAGTGATCCGAGTCGTCGTTGGCACCTCGGTACGTGCGTACCGATAGACCAGTCATCAGGCTTGAGGAGTGGCAGCAATCTATCAACACGTGGTCAATTTGGTTGCGAGTGGCTCCATCAGGTGATACACAGGGGACTTTGTGGATATCTTTACACGGAAACCTCGTACTTGCAACGACCAAGTTTTTTTTATGCTGCGAGTTCGATGACTCGTAGTCCATTGTCATTAGTGTTCTCATGCAAACTATGAGAACCTGCGTAGTGCCTGAAAACCGGCACCCGATCTATTTTCGATTTTCATATCGTATCTTGGGCAGGCATTGATGGCCCGTTCGACGTTCTCGTAGTATTCTTCTTTTTCGTCGTCAGGGGACTCCTCTATAGGCCCGTGAACGTTTATGAGGCGTATGTTCTTAAACTTGCCTGACACGCGAAGAGTGCATATCCTTTCGTTTATTACATTAAAGCCGATGATGGCAGGTTTCAGTTTTCGGCTGACTAGAAAGCCTACCCCGAGCACATGGTGTTTGGCATGACAGCGGTAATAGATAAATAAATAAATATATATATATATATATATGTATATATATATATATATATATATATATATATATATATATATATATATATATATATATATTGTAGGCCGCTTAGGGTTCTCTGGATTAATTATTTTTAATAAATAAGAGCCGTTAAATCGATTGAATTAATGTAACACTTTATTAGTCCGTTAATAACAACCGTTACTTTTACCGTACACTTAACGATTTGTTGACTTATCGCTTCCGTAATTATCGCGTCTTTCACTGCTTACTTCTTACTTCTTACTTCTTACTTATCTTCCCGATCTGCGTGCGACGTATTTATACCGTTTTCCCTCATTCTGATTTGGTGTTTTGTTTCCGGCTGTTCCATAACTTCGAATTTTCTATTGCTGATAGTCTCCAGTTTTCCAGTACTTTCTAGAATATTCTAGTACTATGTTTCGGTCTTTCTAGAATATTCTAGTACTGATTGTCATATGCGTGACAATATATATACATATATATATATATATATATATATATATATATATATATATATATATATATATATATATATATATATATATATATATATATATATATATATATATCAGTAAAGGGGTGGGCTGGGAGCGAACATACAGGGTCTCTGCTTTCAACCCGGCGAAGGCCAAGACGATCTTTGTCCCTGTTCAATCCAAGTTGACATGCAGTCTCCACGTGACACCCCTGGATAGCTTCTTTGGCACCCGCCAAGTAGTGAACCAATGCATGCAGCGATAGGCTAATAACCTTGCTCGGAAAAACAAATTATTATGGACAATTTAACAAGCCTCGGATATGGACCGGATACCTGTGGAGAGACTTGCTAAATAAGGCTAAGACCGGCTCCCGGTTATAGTGGCGATCATGATGATGATAAGTAGAAATGTAGGAGGAACTTCTCTTATACACAGCCATGTTATATAACTTAAGTTCATTATAAACATAATCACAAACAAACAAAAAAAGCGGAAAGACAAATACTCTAAGGCAAAAAAATTGTTTAACTTAGAGTGCTCGCGAAAAGCCAGTAAGCTAATTAAAAATATGTAATTTTATAAATAGGATTTAGCATTTAATCCTAAACAATGCGACAAAATGTAATCTAACCAAAGAAATAAATACGTTTTTAAAGTAAATACAAAGTGCGCTCACTCTACATAACCTTTATCCGCCGTCTGCTTACATAGATTTTGCATTTCAAAGATTGATTTTTGATGTTTGGTTTAGGATAGAGTTAAGGTAAAAAAAATGTAATTAATGTCGTAACGTCGAAAGACAAATTTTCACGCTTTAAACGTACGCATATAACTTAGGGAGTCCACAAGGGACCAGTAAGCTAGGAAATAAGATACAATCATAAGCTAGAGTTTAATCTTTCTTGTCTAGCGTGTAAGTAAAATAGAATAAGAGGAAGAAATAAAAAATTATATGAAAATTAAAAAAATAAAAAATTAAATATGAAATGTCTTTTATCCCTGCGTTCGCCCAGTTTTTTTTACTGTTTTTATAACTTAGATTTTAAGTTAGTTCATAAGTTTATAAATCGCTGAAATAAGCTAAACAAATAAATTAATTAAAGGAATAAACTCGCTATACATATAACCCGTACCCATTCTCATTCCCACGTCTAAGCTTCCGGCCTGTCTTGCCACTTACACCACCATCTCTCCACCTTCGGTAGTTCCCCATTCCGCAGTTTTAAGTTAATTTTAAATTAATCCCTGCAAGCTTATAGTGAAAAAGCAATTCTAAATACTTTTTAACACTGATGGGCAATTAATAATCCTTTCTTGCTCTTCTGAGATAATTAAGACTTTTGTATTTCCTTTTTACTTAACAAACAGATCAAATAATTGCGCCAACATTGATTGTTAATTGATTTCACCTTTTAAGGCAAGAGGTACTATAAAAAACAGACTCGACCTAACTATTAACATACTACTCTGGCTTGTTACGACTCGCTTAATTAATGTTAGCAATTAGCTTAATTACAATATCACGGGTTGAAATACGTTGGAGTGATTTGTACTGGAAGTTGAATAACTAACCATTTCCCGCGGAGTAAATAATTTCCGCGTGCATTATATGACTAATGTCAAATTTAAATTAGAGTATTGCGGATTATTTGTTGAATAGGTCATTTTGTGTGCATTGTGCTCGACTCTCATTACAATGACTTGCGCCTTTAAACGTATCAATTGTGCCGATGGATATATATGTTATATAGAGTTAATTTGATCTACTCAGAATATTACACCAGCACAAAACGCAGTATAACGTAGACAAAATCGGCGACTAAGGCAGGTATGGTATTTTTTGAACCTTTTTCTATTTAGGTTAAAACGAGTTATGTTGACGACCTTTCACCATCCGACCTTTGTCGAAGAGAAGTTTTATTTAACTTATAATAACGACATTTCCTGGCCTCTGGTTATATAAAAACTATTTTGTGGCAGATATCATAAGTTAGGACTTCCATTTCATTCAAGCAAATAATCATAAAATACACTTTGCTTCGGCACTCAATCTTCAACCTTGAAAATCATCCTCGGTCGTTGATATACAGGTTTTGTTTACCTCAACACTTTTAAGGAGCAGGTGGAGGTTACAACGGATTATTGAAACTTGGTCACTCAAATAAATGTGCTTACACAGTGTGCGGGAGTTATTTGATCTAATGGAATTTATAGGAACGTGCATTTGAAGTAAATGCACTCGCGCTACCTTTGAGCCTAGTGGCATTGAAGTTAGTGCGTTGTCGATAAAGAGAAAGACTGTTGCATTTTAGGTTGGCTCAATCGGGTATCTAAATCGTTCTATGCTTTTAATACTAGCGATAGGCAATTTATATTTTTAAGTTTGGCCCGGTTACAATGTTCATAAATACGACAACGTCAACAGAGACGACAGAGATAGAGACAGAAAATGAAGAGATTTTGATCAAGAAAGCGCGGATGGGAATTGTTTTTAGATATCTCTATTGTTAAAACAAATCACACTTAAAAACTGACCAGGAAATTTCAATTTTAAACCCGACCTTTCATTGAATTAAATGTATGAATAAATAAATAAGCAAATAAAAAAATATCAATAAATAAAAAAAAAAATAAAAATAAAAAAATAAAAAAAAACTAAACGAATAATTAAATATAAATAAATGAATAAAAAAACAAATAATTAGAAATAACAAAAAATAAGTAAATAAATAAATAATTAAACAAATAAATAAATAGATAAATAAGTAAATATAATAAAATTTAACAAAAAGTAATACGTGAATTCTTCGTATTCATTTCTGGTTATGGTATACGTGTAGTAAGCGACGAACAGGCGCAGATACCATTGTCCAAGTGTCCTAGATTATTTAACTATATTTACTTTAATTAGAATGTTCGTCTTATATTAGATATTTTTCTCTCCATTGCACAAAACTCGCCTTTAAATTAAATAACCTTCAAAATACGAATAATATTTATTTTCTTAGAGTAAATTCTTCCAAAGCGGCGATACGATCTATGTTACCGACTACCTCGCTCGTCTCCAACAGCGCCCAAAATGGCTTGCCTCCAATCATCAACTGAAAGTGGGACACCATGTACTCATACTATATCAACAGACGGCTCCCACCCTTTGGGGGCTGAACAGAGTTGAAGTAGACACTAACGGCAAAATTCGAGTCGTTACAATCAGGACAGCAACGACAATATTAAAGCGTCCTATATCTAAACTCTGCCCTCTTCCAATGGCCAATGAATAAACTAACACACACACAAATACACACACACACACACGCACCCACACACACTAAACCAAAACTGAATTCATAACCATAGAATTGAAAATAATTAATTAAAAAAGTGAATTAATACAATGACTATCGGGTTTTCCAATAGGGACTTGACAACTTTGAATTTAATTTGTGAACGCACTCTTTCACCAACCATCGAATTGTCACTGTCAATTTATTCAGTAAACTCGGCATTTTTAACGAAAGTTAGTTTTTTGAGCAAAGTTATATTTATTTTCCAATACTGCTTCCCAGGGCGATACACTTGATTTACGATTTTCTAAAATTTGATGGCCCTTCTGTAGTACGAAACTTCCAAGCCTTCGAATTGTACAATGTCTTTTTTTTTGTTTTGCCTTTACAATATTTTCTCAATTAACATCTAATATTATACATATCATCATCATCATCGGCACTACAACCGGGAACCGGCCTTGGCCTTATTTAGCAAGCCCTGGGGCTTGTTAAATTTTCCATAATGATTTGTTTTTTCCGGGCAAGGTCATTAGTCTTCGAACCCCGTCTCCCGCATAACAGGCGGGTATACTAACCACTATACTATCGAGGAGCCAATATTATATATATACATATATATATATATATCGGGTTTTCCAATAGGGACTTGACGACTTTGAATTTAATTTGTGAACGCACCCTTTCACCAATCATGGAACTGTCACTGTCAATTTATTCAGTAAGTTCAACATTTTCATCATGGTTAAGTACACGTCTGCAAATTACGAACAACGTCGGCAAATTATAAAAATTTACGGCCGAAATTTGGAGTCGGTGACCGCAACTTTAAGAGCGTTAACTCCAATTTTCGGTCGTAATTCTCGCCCTAGTAGACAGGCAATAACAAGTTTAGTGCAAACATTTGAGTCTACATATTCGTTGTGTGATGTTTCCGTGCCAGTGAGAGAACGGGTTGGTCGAAGTGTCGAAAATATCGTTGCCGTTCAGGCGTCCGTAGCAAACGATCCAAATCAGTCAATTCCACGGCGTTCTCAAGAATTGGGCATCGCCCAGACCACTTTATGGCGAATTTTGCGTAAGGATCTCGGTTTACACCCATTCAAGATCAAGCTGACTCAAGAATTGAAGCCGATGGACCATTTGAAGCGACGTACGTTCTCCGATTGGGCTCTGGAAAAGATGCGCTAAGATGATGAATTTCGTCAATAAGCAAAACATGCGCTATTGGTCGGGTGACAATCCACATGTGCTTCAT
This sequence comes from Microdon myrmicae, assembly GCA_963931805.1. NCBI lineage: Eukaryota > Metazoa > Arthropoda > Insecta > Diptera > Syrphidae > Microdon > Microdon myrmicae. The sequence continues at coordinate 27,439,740 of OZ007496.1, forward strand.
GAATCACCATTTCATCCACAAAAAATAACTGTGTGGTGCGGTTTGCATGCCGGCGGCGTCATTGGGCCATATTTTTTCGTCGACGATAATGATCGTCACGTTACTGTGAATGGCCATCGTTATCGCGCCATGATTACCGATTATTTTTGGCCCGAATTGGAAGATATGGACTTGGGCGACATGTAGTTTCAACAGGACAGTGCCACAAGCCACACAGCACACGATACAATCGATTTATTGAAGAGTACGTTTGATGAGCGTGTTATCTCAAGAAATGGGCCAGTCGGTTGGCCGCCTCGTTCGTGCGATTTAACGCCTCTATACTATTTTCTTTGGGGCTACGTCAAGTCATTGGTCTATGCCAACAAGCCGACGACGTTGGAAGAGCTCAGAGCCAACATTGAACGCGAAATAGCCGCCGTTTCGGGCGAAATGTGTGGTCGAGTCATCGAAAACTGGGCCCAACGAATCGAACATTGCGAACGTGCCCGAGGTGGCCATATGAACGAACTCGACTTCCGTTCATAAATGTTTTGATTGTACTTCAAGCCGATAATAAAGTTTTTGAAATATCTCAAATGGTTTGCGTTTTATTTAAAAAAAAAAGTTGTCAAGTCCTTATTGGAAAACCCGCTATAACTCATCATAGCCACACGCAACGTAACCACACCTGCATCTATTTTTTTTTCATGTACACACGGCAACGAGGCACCTCAAAACTAAGGGTTCCAGAAGAAATGTCAACATCTCAACGAGCGGGGTCGCAGAATTATCTCGCGACACACAGCGATAGACCCTCCTGAACCGACAATCTTCTTCAAAACGGAAAACACTTGCGAGCATGGAGGATATAACGAAGACAATTATATTTACACAAACACAATGCAAAACGGTCAGACGGCCACCCAAGAGGATGGCACAATTAAAAAAAAAATTAAAAAAAAAAAAAAATTAATAAATAAATTAAAAAAAAAAAATAAAATAAAAAAATAAATAAATAAATAAATAAATTAAAAAAAAAAAAAAATATATATATATATATATATATATATATATATATATATATATATATATAAGGACGAAAGAACCAATAGGATACTTGGACCTAAATTCTCAGCCAACGGTGGCTGCGCACAAGCAAACATATGCCACCATTCCCTTGAATGAAGACCGCATCCTAATCTCAGCTCACTCCGGGACATAGCTATGTCTATTTATGTCTCGGAAGAGCAGCAGGTTCGACTGCGAGCTCCAACCATATCTCTCTTGCTAGGTCGAAACGAAGAAGGGATCCTTTGCAATGAAAAGAACGCAGTGCGTCTCGGAGTCATGGAAGACAGCGCACTCCCATTTCCTTTTGGCCGCCCCGCAGTATGTTGCAACCTAATCCATCCACACATAAACGTATCACGTAAATTTCAATTACGTGATCACGTAAAATTCGATTACGGAAGACCTTAGGACACGCCTTCGATTAGCCAGCCGCCGGCGGCATAATACTTGCAATGTCAAATAAGGCAGACACCGAAGGAGCGTGTGAAGCAAATGGAGAAATTACGGTCCAAAACATTCACATAGCTTCCACAAGCAACGGACAATGGAGAGTCATTATAGAATATAGATCCCAAATCCTTTTTCCACTTTATAAAGTATAAAAGTAAATCCGACGCCTATCCTAACTCCCTCTCTTATGGCGCGACTACGTCAAACGACCACCTAACTATTGCCAACCTGTTCGCGTCGTTTTTCAATAAATCCTTCACAGACATCTCCTTCGAACCCAATCCGTCGTATTTCAAAGACTTGCCCGAAATCTCCCTTGGTACTTTCACCCCTCAACTTATTCAGCGTCACGTAGTTAAGGAGACACTAAATTTACTCAAAGACGAGTTCAGCCCTGGACCTGATGGACTCCCGTCTGTATTTTTAAAGAACTGTTCCACTTCTCTTTCTCTCCCGATTTTCAACCTATACCTTTCTCAAGGGACCTTCACAAGTATCTGGAAATCCTCCTATGTCACCCCCATACATAAAAAGGGACCTACAAATTATATCAGCAACTACCGACCCATCGCCAAACTGTCTCATATCCCCAAACTGTTCGAAGGAAGCTTCTTTACAACGTGTTATCTTTCAGTTGTAAATCCATCATCTCACCCAACCAGCATGGTTTCCTTTCGGGTAGGTCGACCAAAACGAATCTGATCGAGTTCTCATCCCATACTCTCCGTGCCTTAGAGAATGGCAACGAAGTCGATGTTATCACCACTGATTTCAGCAAGGCCTTTGACAAAATCTCATCCTTTTCAAGCTGTCCTCCCTAGGTTTCGAAACCCTATTGATCAAATGGTTACCTTCTTATCTGAAAGACCGATCCTACCGTGTCAAATTCAGATCCTCCCTTTCCGATCCCCTTTTTCCCACGTCAGGGGTTCCGCAAGGTAGTCATCTAGGCCCCGTCCTTTTTATCCTTACCATCAATGATGTCGACTCTGTTATTAAACACTCACCCATCGCCCTCTATGCGGACGACGCTAAACTCTACAAAACAATCATCTCTCCTCCCGACTCCTCACTTCTCCAACAGGACCTCGACAGCTTCTCAACTTGGTGCCGTAATAACTGAATGGAACTCAATGTTGTCAAATGTCACTCCATTACCTTCTCCCGCAAACGTCCATCCCCACCCCCACACCCCTACTTCCTGCTAAGCCAGCAGATTTCATACGTATCCTCAATACGTGACCTCGGAATCTTATTTGACAGGGAGCTCAGCTTCATCCCACATATCGATGATATCATCCTTAAGGTCAACTGCGCCCTAGGGTTTGTGAAACGCTGGTCTAAGGAATTCTCTAATCCCTGCGTTTCCCGTTCCCTCGATATAGCCCTCGTCCGCCCCCTTCTTGAATACTCCAGTCAGGTCTGGTCTCCACACTGCTCCTCCCATATCCGCAGAATCGAGAGCGTTCAACATCGTTTTCTGCGTTTTGCCCTCCGTGGACTGATCTGGGAGAATCCTCGGATTCTTCCCCCATACACAAGCCGGCTCCATTTGATCAACCTCAATACACTTGAGGAGGGCAGAACTCTTGCCGATATCCTCTTTATCCACCGTTTCCACTCTGTCACAATCAACTGCCCTAGCTTGCTCTCCACCATCGCATTCAACACCAACCCCCGTAACCTACGAAACCCTCGTCTCTTCTATCTGCCGTCCCACCACACTTCCTACGGCTGTAATGAACCCATTTCACGAATGCTAAGGCGGGCAAACTCTTACCCTACCTCCTTCGATTTCTACCTCACTCCTATTGCACTCAAACATTGTCTCCTCTCCTTCCCCTCCTGACCTTGCCCCACCCACCACCTACACTCTTACTGCCCGTACACATTCCAATCATCCCGTCCCTTTATCGGTTCCGGAGCGACTCGACAAAAGTTACAAACGTAGTCGAAAGATGAATAAAATGTTTAAAAAAAAATTGTTGTTATATCTTTAATACTTTCTCCTAAAAAAAAATCATGAAAATAACCTATTTTTTGATCCGACAAACCGGAATGCCCCCTTAAGTTAGTTCGTAAGTTTTTACTTTAAATTCTTTTTAACGCTTGTACTAAGTGAAATAAACGAGGCTTCTGCTCTCACTAAATTAATTAAAATTAATTGAATTAATTAATTAATTATAGAGATTGCAGGTCAGTGACCGAAATCAAGGCCAATCTGAAAATGTTGGGTCCGAGACAAAGAGTTGCTGTAAACTTTCGTCGTCTGATTTTGCAGTAGTTTTCGGCGCGTCATAAAAGGTTTTCCAACCTTGTCAGTAGTTAATTGTATAAAAAAATCTTGAGTTTTGGTACAGCAATTTTCAAACAGTGAATAAAATTTTAATCAAAGATAACTCGTTTCTTTTCTTTGTTTTTCGGTTCACACGAATAGGATTACAGTCGCGCCGGTTTTTTGTTGTTGTTGATTTTATCTTAAATCAAAATTTAAGATTGTGCTGTACCTCAGCGTACATATATATATATATATATATATATATATATATATATATATATATATATATATATATATATATATATATATATATTGAAAATTCCTTTATTTGCAAAATAAGAACGTTTTGCGATGTTAGAATAAACGCTAAGCACAAATTGTCGTAGAATAATCTATAGTGCTAAAGTAAGCTTAGCGTTTAGTCTAACATCGCAAAACGTTTTTATTTTGCAAATAAAGGCATTTTCAATTCAAATTCAACACAATTGTGGCAACTGCCATAGCCAAGAACATTTTTCTTAAAGAAACCTATTTGTAGTATAACACCCCGAACAAAATACATTTTAATCACTACCAATCGCATTTTAAGCATAATAAATCTTTGCTCTCGTCACTTTTATCCAAGGTCGACAACATTAATTTAGTTCTTACAACCAAGGACTGAATAATATATAAAGAATTATTTTATATTGGTAAAGCAATTTATTTTTAATATAAATAAACAAATTATTTTGAATTTATATATTATTTTATATATTTATATAATAATTAAGGATTTAAGTTTTGTGTGAACACAAACAAAAGGAAAACTATACACGAGATAAAAACGAATCAAATCTGCATTAGATATATATGTTTTGTTTGTGAAACATTGAATTTATAATCTAAAGCATAAGGCAGCTACTTACGAAGGCAATGATTAATGGCATTGGTCCAAGCATTGCAAGCCCAAACATTAGGAACACATGAAAAGCAACAGCAAGCGTTTGCATTCTTCTCCGCATCGGAGTATTAATTGGGGCCCACTTTATATTGAACATTATCACTGAGGGAAAATTTAGAAAACTTCACTTGCTGCACGCACTAATCTTAATTAAACACACCAATTTTCCCTGATCTGTCGATATCAATCACATGCAATTCGTCTGATTATCATTAATCCCCGGCAGCACAACCAGTAATGACGACTTGAAAAAGTATTGTGATATACTAAAGCTGCAGTTGTCTTATCAGCACCGTAATATCAAATTAAATATCAAGATTGCCTAGCTGTCTTTTTTTCGGACTTTTGTTGTGAACTTCGTTTCATGACCGAGTTGTACTTTTGCACTCACTCCAACCGGTGCCAACAGCCAACCTGCTTTTATCGAGCATTAATCAAATGATTAATATAATAGATACTGTGAAGCTTCCTTCTAAACTTTGCCCTTTATGTTGTAAGAGTCTCTGATACGTACCTAAGTGTGACAGACGTAACTGAAATAATACACATCTCTTCCGCAACCAAATTACAAATTGTTTACTTTCTTCATTTTCATTCACTATGAATATACTATATCTTACTATATATACGTATATACAAAAAATGTTTTTTGTCGCTCCTTCTCTTAGATCGACATGGGAGAAATAATGTAACAAATCTCAAAAAGTTGCTACTTAATCAGCTGTTGTTGCAGTATTTTTTTTTAAACATGTTTTAATTACCTGTTTGTATTCACTTGACAGCTTTGTAATGCGATACAATCTTTGATGTATCTTTTTCTGAAGTCGTAATTGAAAAATATAGAAAAAACAACAAAACTAAGCTCAGATTGTGATACGACTTCAAGCGTGTTTTTTTTAAAAAATCACTTTAGAATAAATAAGAGCTTATTTTGTTGTAATTAACGAATTTTACAATTATAGTTTTTATATATTGTAATTAACAATATAGCATTCTTTTTGTTTCTGCTTTCAGTAGAGAAGAGTAATTTTATAATTTTATATTTTTAATGTAAATATATAGTAACTTTTATTTTATGCACAGTATTTAATTAGTTTTACCTTTTGATCGAATTGTTTTTGCCATTCGGTGTTATTGTTTAAAATTTATTAGTTGGTGGAACAATTTCATATTAATTTCAATGGTATGTAACAATCAATTTATTAATAATAAACTAAGTTTTCTAAAGTTTTTATATTCCTTTTTTTATATATATATTCTAAACTCTGTGTAAAATTTTTGGTTAATTTTTTAATGATAAATTTCTCTCTTTATTAATATTAGGCTTTTATATTATTTTATTTAAGGCCAATTGTTCAATCATAAAAAAATTTAGATAATACTTTGGTTTGTTTTTCATACGTTAATTATTTAATTACTTTCTAAAAATTTGAAATTTAAGATTAGGGGTTTTGTTAAGTTTTTTTTTCCTAAGCAAATTGTTAATTCAATGAAGGTTGATTACAAGACGAATTGAAATTTAATTAACTTGGCACTCTAAATGAATTTGAGTTTATTTGCTTTGGTAAAAGATTTTTATCATTATTATGCGCTGGTGTTATTAAGCCTTATGGTTCTGCAATGTTAGGAAACTAGAAACTGCCAGTAAGTTGATAAAAACGATATTGACAATTAAGGGGGAAGCCAATATAAATTATAGAATTTAGTCTAAATATTTGTTGCCATATCTTTTTTAAACAAATGAATTTTTCCAATAAACTAAAATACATTTTTGATGACTCAAAAAATAGGACTTCTATAAATTGTAAGTACAACTTATTCCAGAATATGTTTGCGGCGCTTCGAATAAACATTACAATTACATTACAAAAACATAATAAAGACTCCATCACCTCGACCCTACACCACATTTAAAGATATGGTGATAAAAGCGTTCAGAGACACACCGCAAAATCGTATGCGACGCCTACTGCGACAGACAGACACCCTGGGGATGGCGCGGAATCGATAGCACGGGGTCACCAACAAGGGTAACGACATCAAAGTCTACCACTTCAACACAAAGAAACACGGCCAGTAGCCTGATGTGTTACGCTTAGGTTCAATTTTTGGTGATTCTAACTGTCATAGCGTCAGTTCGAATCACACGTTCTTCACTATCAATCCCAAACGCTATAATACCATGCCATGAAACGTTTTTAAAAACATTTTTTGCAATTTTCAAGAATGTAAACCTTACATTGTCTTAACTGCAATTATTTGTGAAATAGACGTTCTTGCCATATTGCCGACAGTTAATCTTATAATAGATATTTTAAAGAGGATATTTCCTTAGACAGGAAGTCACCACCGTTTAATTATAGGATTTTTTTTTAAAGATGCCTAAAAATCTCAAAAATAAGACACAAAACACAATCAATTATAAGGGGCAAGACTTTTAACGGGGAGGATGGGAGCTAACATACAAGGCAAAGTCACGGATTGCTTTCAACTCGGCGAAGGCCAGGGCGATCCTTGTCCTTGTTCAATCCAAGTTGACATGCAGTCTCCACGTGACACCCCTGGATAGCTAATAGCCTTGCCCGTAAAAACGAATTATTATGGCAAATTTAACAAGCCTCGAATATGGACCGGATACACGACGACTCCTCGATAGTATAGTGGTTAATATACCCGCCTGTCACGCGGGAGACTGGGGTTCGATTCCCCGGCAGGGAGCCTCTGGCGCAAGACTAATAACCTTTCCCGAAAAAAAAAACATCTTTATGGAAAATTTAACAAGCGTCAGGACTTGCTAAATAAGGCCAAGACCGGCTCCCGGTTGTAGTGCCGATGATGATGATGATGGTGACACGACGACGACCACGGAAACGAAAATGGCTAAACGATTTAAGAAATTTCTCAGGGAACGACCGCTCACTATGCAAAGCTCGAGCTGCACAGCAGCTAGCCGATGCCCTGTCCGAATATAAGGCTGACATAACAGCATTACAAGAAATAAGATGGACGGGGAGTGGTGTTATTCAGAGAAACGACTATGACATTTATTACAGCTGTCATGCAAAACACCATGTGCTCGGGGTAGATTTTCTAGTCAACCAAAAACTGAAGCCTGCCATCATCGGCTTTAATACAATAAACGAAAGGCAATGCACTCTTCGCGTGCGAGGCAAGTTTAAGAACATTAACCTCATAAACGTTCACGGACCTCCAGAGGAGTCCCCTGACGACGAAAAAGAAGAATACTACTAGAACGTCGAACGGCCCCTCAATGACTGCCCAAGATACGATGTGAAAATTGTTCTTGTTGATTTGAACGCGAAAATAGGTCGGGAGCCGGTTTTCAGGCACTACGCAGGTTCCCATAGTTTGCATGAGAACACTAATGACAATGAACTACGAGTCATCGAACAGGCAGCATCGAAAAACTTGGTCGTTGCAAGTACCGGGTTTCTGCGTAAAGGTATCCACAAAGTCACCTGGGAATCACCTAATGGAGCCACTCACAAACAAATTGACCACGTGTTCATAGATCGCCGCCACTCCTCGAGCCTGATGACAGCACGAACGTACCGAGGTGCCAACGTCGACTCAGATCACTATCTTGTTGGTATAGTTTTTCGAGCGCGGATTGCCTTACGGAGACGTTTTGCATCCGCGGATCACGTTCGAATCAACACGGCTGTCTTACACCAGTAACACGTTTGGTCATGCGTTAAGACTCGCCCTCGAAGAACTCAACGGAGGGAGAGTAAGTCCTGGGACCAGAATGCCGGGCGTAGAAGAGATATGGACACGCCTTAAGAATACTGTCATTAGTGCTGCCAACTCCATCTTAGACGGTGCTCGTAGAGATCGGAACGACTGGTTTGATGATGAGTGCAAACTAGCGACTGAACGTAAGAATACTGCATACCGGACAATGCAGCAGTCTCATAGGACGCGTGTGCGCGGGGAGAAATACAAAGAGAAGATCTGAAAATATACTTCACAGACAAAAGAAAAATGCCTGGGGAAAATCTTGTCTGTGAAATAGAGAAAAGTAAAGAGCGAGATCCGCACCAGGCGCGGAAGTTCTACCAAATAATCCGCAGTATGACGCGGTACACACCAGGCTGCACTTACTGCAAGGATAAAGAGAGTAATCTGATCAACGATATTGAAGGCATTCTGGAGCGGTGGGAAGTGCACTTCAATGAATTGCTAAATGGTAAACTCACAGAAGAATTGGAGGCTCTACCAATGCAAGATAAAGACCAAATGCTGCCGCTACCAAACATTGAGGAAACATTACAAGCCATATGACAGCTCAAATCAAATAAAACCCCCGGAGCTGATGGCATACCAGCTGAGCTGATCAAACAAAGAGGGACAGCGTTACATCATGCAATTCATGAGATCGTGGTACACGTATGGGAGCAAGAGGAGATGTCGATAGATTGGCGTCGTGGTATAATTTGCCCTATACATAAGAAAGGAGATATTACACTGTGCAGCAACTACCGAGGTATAACATTGCTGAGTACCGCCTATCAGATACTCTCCACTATCCTACAAGATCGGATAGCCACATATGCTGAAGTCATCATTGATGAATATCAATGTGGCTTCATCCCAGGCAAATCAGCGATTGATCAGATATTCACCCTTAGGCAGGCGATGGAAAAATGTCTGGAATTTAATATCCCATTATATCACCTATTTATAGACGTTAAGGCCGCCTGCGACAGCATAGCCAGGTTAGAACTATATAATGCCCTGAGACAGTTCAGCATTCCAAACAAATTGATACGACTTTGTAGGTTGACCATGACCGACATAACTAGTCAAGTAAAAATAGTGGGATTGCTGTCCAAACCAATAAACATATTTAATGGACTCCGACAAGGGGACGGTCTGGCCTGCCTCCTCTTCAACCTGGCGTTGGAGAAAGTAATCCGTGACTCTGGCGTTACGACAAGAGGGACTATTATCACCAAGGCCAGCCAGATACTTGCCTACGCAGATGACATCGATATCATCTGTAGAACCGAATCGGCTGTATAGGACTACTTCATCCAGATCGGGCAGGCGGCACAAAAACTGGGACTGGACATTAATGAGGGGAAACTAAATACATGGTGGCAACATCTACGAAGAGAATATCTAACGTTGGCCAAACTATCAGGGTAGTGGAGCACGAATTTGGAGTAGTGCAATCCTTTAACTACCTTGGGCCAATAGTATCAGCCGATAACAATATGGAAGAAGAAATACGAGAATGGGTGATCAAATCCAACAAAGCCCACTTTGGTCTATCAATGCTCTTTAAATCCCGAAATTTATCCAGAACATCCAAGCTACTAATGTACTGTGCCTTACCAGGACTCATGTATGGATCCGAGACTTGGGTGATCAATAAAAGGCTCTCTGAACTCTTAGCCGCGTTCGAGAGGAAGGTCTTAAGGAGAATTGTTGACCCCGTGTGTGGGGGAGGACGATTCCGGAGACGCTACAACAATGGGTTGTACACAATATACCTTGAAGCTAATGTTGTAAGAAAAACCCAGCTCGGTAGACTCCGATGGGTGGGGCACCTAGCTCGAATGAGCGAAGAGGAGCCTGTCCGGAATGTCCTTTGTGGCAGGATGTATGGAAGGAGACAGCGCGGCAGACCTTATCTGCGATGGAGGAATGGCGTAGACCAGGACGCCCAGAGCCTGGGAGTGCCAAACTGGATAACAGTGGCTTGAAATCGGGACCGGTGGAGAGATTTGTTAAATAAGGTCAAGACCGGACCCCGGGTGTAGTGCCGATGATGATGATGAAGACTTTTAACGGGTCAAGACTCCTTCACCCAGATCAAGCAGGCAGCACAAAAACTGGGACTGCACACTAATTGGGGGAAAACTAAGTACATGGTGGTGTTACGGACCTCGTGTCCATGGCCTCGCCCAACAACTAATCCCCACAACTTTAATTTCCACCCTCTACCGGTCTTGTTACGGACCTCGTGCCCCTACCTTCGCACAACAACTAATCCCGACGACTTTAATTTCCCCCCTCTACCGCTCTTGTTACGGACCTCGTGCCCATACCTTCGCCCAACAACTAATCCCCACGACTTTAATTTCACCTCTCTACCGGTAAATTGGAAATATTGTCAACTAGCTAATGTTCTACTTGGAAGAACAAATAATAAAAAAAGGCGTTGGCGCCAAATAAAAAATAAAAACTTCAACGGCAAAAATGATTGATTACACACAAGGCTAGGGAATTCACAAGAATAGAGAAGACACAAGGGTATAGACTACACACGACTAGAATACTAATTTAATACAACAGGGGGATCAAGATTCTTCAACCCCTGCACCCAGAACAGCCGACTGGTCGACCAAGAAGAGGTCCGACCATAAATACCAAGTAAGTAATATAACATAAAACAATAATATACTTTCTTTTTCAATTTACAGGAGAGAGAGGGAAGGAAAGAATCAACGTTGGGTGAAAAAAGCATAATCTATTATGGCATCATCATCATCATCATCATCGGCACTACAACCGGGAACCGGTCTTGGGCTTATTTAGCAAGTCCTGAGACTTGTTAAATTTTCCATAGTGATTTGTTTTTTTTTTTTTTTTGGGCAAGGTCATTTGTCTTGCGGCGGAGGCTCCCCGACGGGGAATCGAACCCCGGTCTCCCGCGTGACAGGCGGGTATACCAACCACTATACTATCGAGGAGCCCAATCTATTATGGTATACCCAGATATATTCCATTGTTTTTCGCGTTTATTTCCAGGTTTTTTATCTCCTTCTTTCTTTCTGTGTTTCGTTTTCATTTAGATTGGGTCTTGTCCCTCATCGCTGGTCGTTTGTTCCTTAATCGTGTTTGGGTTCGCTACCGCATACTAGTGAATTACGGTTCGATAAATCCGGGTAGTTCCGACATATAAATAAACGCGCGATTTTAATACGCCGCGATGCAAACCAGAAGCCACTCAAGAAGAATTTCCGCGGAACGCGTTACTGAGGAACCCATCGCAGCTATGTTGGGTGTGGAAAGGATTTTGGACCTAGTTCAAAACAATGTGGCAGTGTTTAGTGGACACAAAGGTCTTTATGCAATGAGAGAACTGCACGACTTCCCCGAAAGCTGTGACAGGACATTAGATTGTTTATCCGCAGCGGAGGAAACATTTTCCCTGCGGTGGCTACCGATGCGGTTAAGTGGGAAAGCTCGCCGGATTTTTAAGGAAAACCTTCCAGCAACTTTCGAGGAGTACGAACAACAACTCAAAGAGTTGAGCTTCATCATCATCATCATCATGGGCACTACAACCTGCAACAGGTCTTGGCCTTATTTAGCAAGTCCCGAGGCTTGTTAAATTTTCCATAATGATTTGTTTTTTTCCGGGCAAGGTCATTAGTCTTGCGCCAGAGGCTCCCCGACGGGGAATCGAACCCCGGCCCCCCGCGTGACAGGCGGGAGTTGAGCTTACGGTTGTATAAACCAAACAATACTGAGGGAAACCCGAAAAGATTTAAGAGAACCAGAAAAGACTGCAATGCGCATATTCAACGCTTCAAGTTCTTGTACGACCAGAGAGTGAGACAAAAAATATTACACTCTCCCCCAGGTAGTAAAACCTTCTGGGTATTAGTAAAAAACATTCAAAACTAGGTCTCTTCATCCATTCTATCGCTTATAGTCCATGACGAACCAGTCGCCAGTGCAATAGAGAAGGCGAATCTACTTGCTGCACATTTGGCAGTCAACCCAACACTGCCAGATACCACATCAGTTCCGGCTCAATTTGAGCATAGGCAGCACACCATCAGTCAGATTTGCTTCCGAACGCGTACTGTTGCCCACCCACTCAAGGAGCTAAACGCACACAAATCCGCTGTTCCGGATAGCATTCCCTCAATTCACTTGAAGAAATGTTCCTCTTCACTCGCTAAACCACTGCGGCAACTCTTCCATTTATTCTACTTGCCGTTTCTCAAATACAATAGATGGAAGTCAGCGAACATTCATCCAATTCCCAAAAAAGGTGACAAATCGTCCCTCTCTTCTTATCGACCCATAGAACTAACTTCTATCAACCGTCAACTTTCGAAATACCTTACGCACCTTACTGAAAAGTGGAGCCACTCCATCCACTACCTCGGCGAAAGCAAGGTAGTCGCATTTGATATTTCAAAAGCCTTCGATAGTTTGGTATCCGCCCCTCTTGTCAAATTACATTCGTATGGAGTGGACAATTCTCCGATCCGATAGATAAGAGTCTATCTTTCTGGCTGTTCAATTCAAGTGGTTCTTGATGGTGTCTTCATCGAATTAAACCAGGTGTTCCGCAGGGTTCGGTACTTTCGCCCACTCTCTTCCTGATCTTTATAAATGACCTCTTATCCATTATCCACAATCGAATCGACTCGTTTGCTGACTGGCCGTTTTCCAAATAGATGGAAGTCAGCGAACATTCAGCCAATTCCCAAAAGGGGTGACAAATCATCCCTTTCTATATATACTATGTCAGGGGGAACATCATGCAAATATTTTGATAATTAACCGAACTTGGTTAGTATACCCGCCTGTCACGTGGGAGTCCGGGGTTCGATTCCCCGCCGGGGAGCCTCTGGCGCGAGACTAATGACCTTGCCCGAAAAAAAACAAATCATTATGGAAAATTAAACAAGCCTCAGGACTTGCTAAATAAGGCCAAGACCGGTTCCCGGTTGTAGTGCCGATGATGATGATGAACCGAACTTGAAGAAATTCCGCATCGCGTAAACGGGGTCGTGCTAAAGACTCTGCCGACGTTCGACTGATAACGGCATTTTGTAAGATCGGGGGCACCGGTTTCACCAAAACGAATGTAAACGCCGTCCACCAATATTTGCAAACAGCGAAACCTGATATCCTTGCCCTGAGACCCAGGTCGATTCGTCAGTTGATTCGACACATCTTCGTTGCGTGGGATACGACTTACATGCGAGATTCCGTTTTAAGGGCAGAGTCTGTGATTTTGTCGTCCTTGGTGATTTTAATGTGTACAATTGCCGCTGGTTGGTGCATTCTAACAGAACCGACGAAGGCTGGCAGGCCGGCGGATATGTTCGCTGTTAGCTGCAAATTGACTCAATTCGTCGAGGAACTTACGCGAGTGCCGGATGCCCGAGGTGATTATACGAAGACCCCGGATCTGATTTTGATATCCGAGCTGAGCATCCAACCATCTCATGATGTAGACATCTTCACCATACTATCCCTCTAGTTCAATGGAAAACGGAGTAGATAATAGAGACTCCATATCTGTCATGTAATGCGTGTTTTGTATGATTGTAGGGTATCTGGAATTGTAAATACATAACAAACCCCATTAATAACTGAGCTGGTAAGGAGGTTCTGTCTTGCGTTTGATTGGCCAAACGTAGGTTCAACTGACGACTCTAGCTATTGTGCAGTTTGGCACAATCACTGAGTGGTAGGTAGGGTCCCAAAGCCCATCCGCCCGGTGAAATACCACCCCAATAAGCTATAGGCTTCCTGAAATGGGTAGGAGAAATCCTTGAGCATCTTTCGGAGCTTGGCTGATGGACCCGGTCGAGAAAAAAAATAGCGTCTTAGGGCGCTGACTCAGGGTGTGCTCTGGTTAACCCATGAACAGTCTGTCGCAGATATTATTCTTCTCGGGATGGAGATCTATATTCCGCATTCCATCAAATTAAATTCATCTGATAAACCTTGGTTTGATAAAAAATGCCAGCAGATTACAGCGGTGAATAATAGAACTTTTAAACAGTGGCGTTCCAGTCCCACCAAGGTTAACAGCATACATTTTCTTAGAATCAGAAACGAATGCAACCAGGCGATTGATACCACGAAGAAGGCCTACAACGACAGATGATGAATAAACTCCTTGAGTGTCCAACTGGTTCGCGTCCCTTCTGCTCAATGGCAAGGTCTGTCAGCATTAACTTCGCTTCCTTCTCTTTTCCTCCGTTAGTGACGGACAGCGGGACGTTAATGACAAATTCAAAAGACAAAGATACTGTGTTTGCGAATTCAAACCTCGATCCCGGTCTTGTGGAGTCACCTGTGATCGCGGTCCTTGACGTGGGATGTGAGGTTCCGCCCGCGTGCTATTCAACACATTCTACGTGGATAGGACTGTAGGAAAGTAACCGGTCCGAACGGAATGCCAGCAGTAGACCTTAAGAACTGTGCTCCACGACTGTCGCCAGTTCTTGCCAGGCTCCTCCGCTTATCTTATGCATGGAGGACATTTCCTAGCTGCTGGAAGGTGGCTCGACTTCAGCCAATCTCAAAGAAGTGGAAAAGTGTCTCCCACAAAATTACCGACCGATAGCATTACTGTCTATGTTATCTAGAGTGGTGGAAAAGGTCATCAACGCCGAGTTAATTAAGTTTTTGGAGTGCAACGGACTTCTGAATGATGCCAACATTCCGTGGCAGACCTTTTGACCCTTATAGTCGATATATGGACATCTGTGATTGAGCGGCATGGTAAGTCTGGACTGGTGGCATTAAATATCTCCACACCTTTTGACCGCGTCTGTCACTGGCCATTGCTGAGCAAACTTCGTTCTTTTGGTTTTTTCTAACAGCTTTACAACTGGACGAAGAGCTTTCTCAAGGATCGATCGATCGAGGTTGTTGTAGACGGCGAGTCTTCGTACCTGTATCCTGTTAATTCAGGGGTGATTTAAGGTTCTATTTTGGCCCCAACCTTGTTGATGAATGATTTGTTGGAGACAGCGGACAACATGGTGTTCAGTTTCGCTGTTGATAGTACACTTTTTTCCTCTTTTCGAGTGATCGGTCGATTGGTGCATCAACGTCGCACCACCTGAGATGTAGACAGATCGGCTCTCTGAATCGGGATCTGAATAAAGACACAATATACAACATTCATAAAGAAAAGCGGATTATCGGTTCCACAGCTGATGATGAATGGCCAGGCCCTCGAATCTGAGGAAATCATGAAATTGCTCGGCGTCAGTCTGTGGGAACGTATCGTGGCATAAATATCTGTCGGACATCGCCAGATTCGCCTCTGGAAAACTGAGTTCTCGTTTTAGAGCCAAGAAATATTTTACGCCGACCCAACTTCTTCTCCTGTATAAATCCCAAAGTAGGCCAGCGCCTATATATATATATATACATATATATATATATATATATATATATATATATATATGTATATATATAAGAGAAGCCCATATATATATTTATATATATATGGGCTTCTCGATAGTATAGTGGTTAGTATACCCGCCTGTCACGCGGGAGACCGGGGTTCGATTCCCCATCGGGGAACCCCTGACGCAAGACTAATGACCTTGCCCAAAGAAAAAAAAAACAAATCATTATGGAAAATTTAACAAGCCTCCGGACTTGCTAAATAAGGCCGGTTGTAGTGCCGATGATGGTGATGGTGATCATGATGATATATATATATATATATATATATATATATATATATATGTCTATATATATATATATATATATATATATATATATGTATGTATATATATATATATATATATATATATATATATATATATATATATATATATATATATATATATGTATATATATATATATATATATTGTGACGCATATGACAATCAGTACTAGAATATTCTAGAAAGTCTGAAACAAAGTGCCAGAATATTCTAGAAAGTACTGGAAAACTGGAGACTATGAGCAATAGAAAATTCGAGGCTATGGAACGGACGGAAACGAAACGCCGAATCAGAATGAGGAAAAACGGTATAAATACGTCGCACGCAGATCCGGAAGATAAGTAAGAAGTAAGAAGTAAGCAGTAAAAGACGCGATAAGTACGGAAGCGATAAGTCAAGAAATCGTTAATTAAAATAATTAATCTACCGCACCCTAAGCTCGCTACAATTGGTGTCAGAAGTGGGATTAATTATTGGTGAAGTAAATAAGTCTGTGAAAGTGTGTTGTGATTATGTCAGATCGACATTTGCAGGATTTTCACGTTCCTGAGTTGAAGAAGGAATTTGAGGACCGGAACCTGGATAGCTGAGGACAGAAGGAAATTCTTCGACATCGTCTGCAAGCAACAATGGAGGAAGAGGGTATTTATGTCGACACATATGTTTTTACGATCGGGCCAGACTGTCCAGATGGAAAAGAAGCAGCGAGTCAAGATGGACATTTCGGAGATGCTCAGGATGATGATGACAAAACTGGACGCGCAAGCCTTCTCCGTATTTATACGTCAGTTTGACGCCGCGGCCAATCATAAGTGGTCGGATGAGCAAAAGTCAACATCACTAATCTTGTCATTCCGCGGGGCGGCTGCAGAATTGCTACAAACCATACCAGCAGAGAAGCAAACCGATTTCCAAGCGGTAAGAGACGGCCTTGAAGCTAGGTATGGGGACAACCACATGCAGCAGGTCTGTGGGGTACGATGTAGTTGTACCAACGTATGGCACCAGTTCACTATCGCCCCACTAAAGAGTTGTTCACCAGCACACTTTCCACAGACGCAAGGAAAAATGAAACACACCGGGTGGCCGTTGGGATCTTTTATTATGCAGGGCGAAACGAATATCGTTAGTGTGAAATTTGCAAACTATAAATTAAACATATCCATTCCACTGGCAAGCACTTAACTGATACGATTGTACCGAATACTGGTTTTTGAATAAAATTAGGATTTTCCATAAGTTGTTCAGTTTCTATTCACGAACTGCGCCCAAATGTTTTATCTTCTATTTCTCTGTGCCCACAGCAATTGAAGGGGGAACGTTCGACTCGATTCTATTTGGCACGCGGGGACGCGCGTGCTCCCGGATGCCCGCGGCGGTTTTCAGGGGACTCCCGATGTGAGCGTGGCGGTTGCTGAATGACGACTCTTGGTGCGTCTGCACGCCGCGGTGGTTGGATATCGACTGACTAATGTAAGCAAAGGTTCATTGCGTCGTGCCAGTGGTGTCGTAAGCTCATTGCCACTTACGAGGAATTTTGAGGAGAGTCGCTATGCTCGCGTAAGAATTCGGTTCCAGAGAATCCTTGCCGTACAAGCTGAGTTGGATTCGTTGGTTATGTATACCGGGAAATTGAAATTGCTTGGGTGCAAGCAAGGAATATCGTTTGGGTAAGATATTAACCGAAGTAATTTCGGGGAAATGTATACGGCTTGGTATAGTTGGTGGCGATGGTTAATGTTCGTTGTGGATTTGAATATGCATTTTATTATGGCATATGAATTTCGGGGAAACTGGAATTGCTTGGTCGCAAAGAGGGAATATGAATTAAGTAGAGAATTGACCGAAGCAATTTTGGGAAAAATTATATGTGGGGTGATGTAATTGAGGGAGATGATTTAGAATGTATTCTATTGAATTGTGCTCTGTTCGGAGTTTTGGGAAATGCCGTTCATTGCAGATTGGGAGATGAATTCTTGCAAGTTTGGGATGGATGCGCTTGCAGATTGGAATTTGTTTTGCATGTTTACACCTTAGGGTAGGGTGACGCGCTGTTAGCGGTGGAGATTGGTTGGCATTGTGGGTTGGTTCTCCATGTGGTATAGAGAACCGCCACAGGTCTACCGCATGCAACTGCGGAGCAGAACGCAGAAACCTGGAGAAAATCTTCAACAGTTGCAGGCAGATATTGAGCGATTGGCAAATTCGTCTTATTATGACTAAGGAATTTCTGAACGAGGTAGCAATGGATGCATTTTAAATTGCACTCCAAGATCGGGACTTGCAACAAGCCGGTCGTTTGGTAGGAAAGAAGACGACTAATGAAATACTGGCGTTTGGATTAGCATATGAATCTGCTAAACTGGCTATCAGGAGTACATATAGAGTCCGAGAAATATTCGTCCAGGAATGTTCCTGCCAAAGAATCGGACATATACAACGGAGAACCCCGAGACATGATATGGAGTGTTGGACATGCGGCGAAGTCGGCCACATCTCTGTTGACTGTAGGAAACATCGACGAATGAATGAAACCTCAATTGAGAATTGTTGTTCATGCGCTAATCACAAGAGAGGCCTTCAGCGTGATTCAGACTTGGACAGCACCACGACCGAATGTAAATCCTTGCATTAACAGATAATTGCTCTTAAGACCAGCCGAGAAAATGTCATTGAGGAGAACAATCGCTTATCAACTGATCTAGCAGAGAGGCTAGTTGAAATTTTGACCCTAAAGCGTCGCCTTCAGGATTCGGAAGTAGAAATTGATCGTTTAAAACAAGAGGCGTACGACCTCCGAAATGTACAAGTAGAAGTACTAGATGAGTGGACGAGTGATGCTATACGCGTAGCTCAACTTTAGGATGAAGATATGTCGCTGATCCTGGAACACAAAGAAAAGTACGAGCGGCCAACTTGGAACAATATTTCCGACAAGAGTGGAACATTTAAAGCATATTGGGCACAATGGAATTCCTTGTATATATATATATATATATATATATATATATATAATATATATATATATATATATATATATATATATGTATATATATATATATATATATATATATATATGTATATATATATATATATATATATATATATATATATATATCGCATCATCATCATCATCATCGGCACTACAACCGGGAATCGGTCTTGGCCTTATTTAGCAAGCCCTGAGGCTTGTTAAATTTTCCATAATGATTTATTTTTTCTGGACAAGGTCATTAGTCTTGCGCCAGGGGCTCCCCGACGGGGAATCGAACCCCGGTCTCCCGGGTGACAGGCGGGTATACTAACCACTATACTATCGAGGAGCGATATATATATATATATATATATATATATATATATATATATATATAAATATAAATATATATATATATATAAATATAAGGACCTATCTCATATGTGGTGTGTTAAGTCTATACATCCCCATTGAAGTACTTCTGTCTCCTGTTTAAACGAAAAAGAAATTTATCTCCTGTACAATGAAATTTTTAATATTCTACGTCGAGGTAAACGCTCGAACTCCCATGTATCGCTAGTAGGAATTATTAAATAACTTTTGATTGCGTTAGGTGGTCTAAACCGAGTCGAACACACTCATGCATGTGGATAATGTGGTCGCAGCGCAATCTGAAGGCAGAAACAACAATAAAGGAAACTTGTACTTTTCTCCCAAACCAGGCAAGCCACTGTTTGTTTTTTTTGAATCAAGGTTTTAGTCGATGATGCTATACTGTTTAACAAGGATAGTGAAGAAGGTGAATTGAACACACGATGAAACGGGCGAGAAGCGAAACATTGCTGTATCAGACTAACGGCGGCGTGTAGGAACTCTATCGTTATTCTCAAGTACATTCAACTGATGTGGAATTGCTATGTTTACTGTGCTATGTTATCCGGCGCTGATGCTTCTGCTTATTCCATTGTCGTTCTTCACTATTTGCTTGTGTACTGTGTGTCTATCTATTAGAAACGAAACTGTGGGGGTTCTCTATACTACATGGAGAACTAACCCACTATTTCAACCTTAATTTTGACCGCTAAAAGTGCGTCATCTCAACTCCAATTCCCCCTACAAGCTATTTCACCTGAAAACCATGATTTCCCAAAGGAGGCATAGCTGAATTCATTACCCTATGCAATTAATGCATAATTGAATTCAGATTCCTTTTGCCATACGGCAACTCCATTTCTCTAACCCATGAGATTTCCTCCGGAAATCGCATTTTATGTTGGTTAGCAACAACCAAGTCTAACCAGACGAAGTTGTCGCATCATTGCAAAACCGCTGGGGTTATTTCAGCGTCTTCGAGTCTGGTTCCCACGTTGTTATTTCCCAACCATCAGCGGCGTCCTTTTGACTTCCCCCAGATACTCTATCCGCTGGGGATCAATGATCTTTTCTGCCAGGTGAATAGCTACTAACCATTTTCCTCTCCTTTCCATTTTTAACTTCCCAGGTTTCGTTGCACTCTGAGATCACCACAGTCACCGAACTAGGCCAGTGGGTCATCCTCAGAGTCTGCATTCGTACATCTAAACTGAACGATAATGTAAATATAGTTTTTAGAGCGCCCTTGTAAGTGAATCCAGTTGCAACAAGTACAAGCGAAATAGCGAATGCATTTCTGCTGGATAGTTTCGTGCAAAAAGAAAAACTTAGTGTAAAATAAAAAAAAGAAAACGTTACAACAACAAAAAAAACCCTAGTGCATTTAATTTGTCCGTTCTTCTCGGGTGATCAATTTCCGGCGGAACATCGTTGGGGATAATAGTGAACCGCGTGCCCCTGTTTGGCATATAAACTTCTACCCCCACAAAACAATGCTCCAATCAAATTGAGATGTAAACGTCACGTAAACTCTTGCAAAAGGTCAACTAGATTTTGCTCCTTCACCAAATAATCTCGGCTTTGGTTTTTTCTTTTAAAGACACACATTATTAATAATTGCTTGTGTAGGATGGCCCAACAGGTGAGTGCTCGTCTAGGTTGGGGCTATAAAATTACTTCTAAAAATTATAAGTCAGGCCTTTCAAATATTTATTACAGGGAATTTCAGTAATTTTTTTTCTATTTGGCGTATAGGGTGACTAGATGACATCGCCTCGAAATGGGGACCGGTGGAGAGCTTTGTTAAATAAGGCCAAGACCGGATCCCGGTTGTAGTGCCGATGACGATGATGATATATAGGGTGACCCAACTTATGCGAGAGCTCGCTCGTATATTAAACATTGTTAAAACATATTCGATTTGAATTCGCCACACATTTATCTAATGAATTCATGTGAAGAATTCGCCAACTGTTATCTGCGGAAATGTTTCTAGTATGTAAGGCAACTCCGTAACGATCGGTTGCACCGTGTAAGTTTAAGGCGGTATTCTGGTCTAGATGCACGAATTTAACGCAATTTTTGAAGTGCTGTAAAAAAAGCATCAATATTTTTACTATTCATTTTTTTATAGGATGTTTATTAATATTTCAAGATTACAGTAAAAAAAAATGAAAGTAAAAAATTCAAAATTCAAAAAGTTCAACGTTTTTCTCGAAACTGTCTTTTTTAAAACAATACCCACGATTTTTCAAGTTCTACCGAACCGATTTACTTCAAATTTAGTATATGTCTTCTTTAAAGGCTTTTCTATTGCATGAACTATCATCATCCCCAAATTTCAATGTTAACTATTTTTATATGTTAAATTTTTTTTCAAGCAGTCGCGTTTGTTAAAAAAAATATTTTTTTCAACTTTTTTTAGTTCCAACGATAGAGGCATTTTAATGTAACTTAATAATCTTTTCTTTTTTTTTCAGATTACTAGGAGGGTTGAATCATGGGTATGGTCGCGTGCCAACTTCTTGAAATCTCCCACTTCATCAGCTGCTAACTTTTTGAATTTTGAATTTTTTACTTTCAATTTTTTTTTCCGTATTCTTGAAATATTAATAAACATCATATAAAAAAATGAATAGTAAAAATATTGATTGCTTTTTTTTTACAGCACTTCAAAAATTGCGTTAAATTCGTGCGTCTATAGCAGAATACCCCCTTAAATAAATAATGTTATAAGCACGTGTCGGTCCACAGCCTCTATTTACTAAATATAAACAAAAAAGGGGAAAAAATAAATACATGTAAATAAAAACGAAAGGATAATTTATTAGATTTTATAGAATGTGGAAAACAAATACCGTTAGTATATCCGCTAATTCAAGCTTTGATTATGAAAATTGAGTTTTATTTTTATTTCTACATGTATACTTATTTATTTATTTAAGTTGTTTCTCTTTAATTACGTTTTTTGAGTTCCTGTAAACTAGGTGGTTAAAAATAAGGTGGTCATTGGTCTAATGCTACAATATTTACGCTAACTACAAAAACGACAATTGAGCGAATATACAAACGATATGTGTTATAAATTTATTAATTTATTTGCTATATGTATATATTTCAAATATATAGCAAAGCATTGTATAAAATGTTTTTATTTTAATCTCATCTGAGTTTTTTTAGTTCTTGTTTTTAATAATGTTTTCATATATTTCATATTAGTTAGTTTGGTTTTTGTTTTTTTTTTTTCAATTGCTTCATAAATTTTGTTTGTTGTTTGGTATATGTACAAATATAAGCCGCTTGTAAATATATTTAAAGTTTAGTACGATTTTATATTCAATCCGTTGAATAAGCGTTATTCTTTCAAACCAATCCCTGAGTGTTAGTGGTAATTGATCATCAGATTTTTGTTTTTATTTTCATATCAGCAATTGATTGGGGAAAGAATTGTGAAGAAATTTCAAACGAAATAATTTCTTTTAAGGTGTTAATTTGTTTTTTCTTATTGATTTAAATATTTGTTTTATTCTCATTCAACATAATAATAATTAGGGATCTTATCCAATTCAATAAATTTGTTAACTTTTAACATTGTGTTAATAACATTTGTTTTTTTGTTGTTGTTTGTTTGTTCGTTTTAGATTTAACTGAAGTGTTTTTCTTTTCTTTAATAAATTGTTTCGTTTTTATGATTCGCATTCGAAATAACAACAATCCTTATGACTATAATAAGTGTTAGCATTCAAATAACCTCTCTATCTTTTTTCTATTATCATAAGACTGTCTTATCACCTAGAAAAAAATCTATTGGTTTTAGTTTTCATTGTAACATTAAGCTTTTTTAATCGGAATACAATAGTTTATTCCGTGTTCTATTCTCATTCTCATTTAGATAGTTTTAAAGTTAATATAAATTTTTAAAGCTTTCGGAGGAGGAAAATTAACAGAACCAATAATATAAATACGATTTAGGATGCTAGACTTAATCTTATAAAAAACTACGTTTAAGTGTTGGATTAGTTGGAAAAGGAGCTTCTCGCACCTACGTAGGTGTTTGCACAGGGGTGAAGTAGTGAAGTCCATTGGTCTGTAAAGATAAACAATGTTTTATGGTTTTTATTGAACAAAGTATACAGTAGAAAGTATTTGAGGATGCTTACAGCCATATCGTATTCTGTTATGTATGCGGGTATTTCCAGTTGATCTTTAGAGATAGCAGAGTACAAATGTTCTACACCAGGCAGTGAGTGAACTTTTGCTTTGATTGCTGGAGCCATAAATGTTGTAAACCACCACGTCACCATCTAAAAAATAAAAACAAGGGAGTTTCAAAGGTAATACGTTAGTAGTGTTTATAAAAAACGTTGTATCTAAAAAACTATGATTTACAGATTTTTGAATTGCTGTCTGAATTAGTATATTTGTGGTACGGGGTCTTAAACTACAATGAATTACTCAGGCTATGTTGACGGAAGCATACGCTTCCAGTAGGGCTGTGGGGTGGAAGTACTGTCCCTAACACGGACACTCCGTTCACTTCCTCCTCCATCATAAATTGTTCGCCGCGTAAAACACTGAAGGAAAAGCACAAACACGATCACACAAGTAAAATAAAACACTCGATTGTTGGCTGTTGATGTTTCTTTGTTTAACGATAAAAGGATCTTATATTTCACTTAGGACTTGTGGGGATTATTCTTTTAGTTTTGAATGTATATCAAAATCGAACAATACATAAAATGACAGATTTTAATCAATACTTTCACCAACTTTAACTAAAGTTACTTGTACAACGCGAACACGACTCCGGTATATATTTGCGCGTCTCCGCAGTGACGGAGAGCGGAAGCGGCATGACCATTGTGGTCAGCGGATGGAAAACAACTCAGCGATAATCATCTCGTGCAGATCTGATTCGGTACGAGGGAAATTTTTAGGGGCATTTTCCCTGAGAGAGAAAGTATTTCCCTCCACTAGCGAAAAGATTTACCTACCACCAGAGAAACGTAAAGTCTCTCTTGTGGGAACAGAGAACCAAATCTCGTAATGCAGATCATGGTGGTATGTGTGTGATCGTACCCATTACCGTGTTTATCGTTGCGTTTAGCAAAGGATAAACGAAACCTGAATCGAGAAAAAAAAGAGCAAAGGGATCGTGGAGATCTTTGTTTATGTGAGAGGTTACAGGGAAACGAATCGAGAACTATGTAGGATTAAAGGAATTTATGGCCTGAGAGTTCAACTGAGTAAAAAAGTTGCAACTCATTAGATGGTAGGTGCATTTGGGATACTATGATGATTGAATTGTTTGCGTATCGCCAGAATACCCGCTGAACGACAGCGGTCTTTTGTTTAGGGGAATAGTCTCAACGTGGATGGGGCTAATTACACGCAGCTGGTGTTGGACTATTTATCGCTGGCTAAAAGAGTCGACAGCCGATGTGTGCATAGATGGTTTTTATGTACACATATTGAGGCTGGGATTAGCCAAATCAAGGGTAAGATTCCCCGATATGCGGTCGTATGATACGCGAACCGATGAATTTTATTACAGGGAATTTATGATAAGGTAAGAAAGAACTCTTCCGGCGCAAGACTAATGACCTTGCCCGGAAAAAAAAAACAAATCATTACGGAAAATTTAACAA
The DNA here is from genome assembly GCA_963931805.1 of Microdon myrmicae. Taxonomy (NCBI): domain Eukaryota; kingdom Metazoa; phylum Arthropoda; class Insecta; order Diptera; family Syrphidae; genus Microdon; species Microdon myrmicae. The sequence continues at coordinate 27,464,932 of OZ007496.1, forward strand.
GCCTCAGGACTTGCTAAATGGGGCCAGGACCGGTTCCCGGTTGTGGTGTCGTTGATGATGAAGAAAGAACTCTTACAGGGATTGTATGCGAAGAGATGCAAGAAAAGGTAAGAACTCTTTTACTGAAGCTTTTTAGATTATACCATAGATAATCCTAGATGGGTAAAGCATGTAAGGTGCTAATGCGATTGCATTAGCAAAATTATGTGTTTGGATGGCTGTTATGGGGATTCTTTTTTTTTTAGGTAAGTGAACCGTGGGGATTGGCGGAACCGCCACAGGGCCAGCCATGTCAGGGCAGTAGGGCCACCCATAGGCTTTTTTGCAGTCAACGAACAGTTGGTGAACCGTCACTCCGTATTCCCACTTCTTTTCCAGCAGTTGCCTTATTATGAACATTTGGTCGTTTGTTGACCGGTTCCGACGGAATCCGCATTGGTAGTCCCCCAGTATTTCTTCTGCGTATGGTGTGATTCTCGCCAGTATGACATTTGTTAGTATTTTGTATGTGGTTGGGAGCAATGATATTCCTCTGTAGTTTTCGCAGTCAGATCTGTCGCCCTTTTTTTTGAAAATGAGGAGGACTATTGAAGTTTTCCATTCTTCCGGGGTGACTTTCTTATCCCATATTGTTTTGATGAGTTGGTGGATCTTTGGAGCGGTTGCCTCTCCTCCATGCTTCACAAGCTCTGTCGGTAAGCAGTCGACTCCGGAAGCTTTGTTGTTTTTCGATCGTCTATAATTATATATTGCGTCTATAATTTCGTTAAAAGAGAGCTCTGGCATCTGAGGCTCGGCTGTATGTACGTCTGGTGCGTTTATTTGTGGTTGATGGGTGCGCACATTGAGTAGGTTTTCAAAGTACTGCTTCCATCTTGTCAGGATATTGTTTGTTTCTGTGACCAGACAGCCGCTTGCGTCCCGAATGATTTGGCCTCTCCCTCGATAGACATTTATAATTGAGTTTTGCCGATTGAGAGTGCCGGCATACATACCTGTGATGTTCTTTGCTCTGGCATTTTCTAGGATTTTTTAGATCTGAGCCTTCTTTCATGCGTTTTTTGCGTTTGAAGAGTCTCATTGTCTCTTTCCGAATTGCCACGTATCTTTCTGCGTTGACTCCATCATATCTTTCTAAGTGGATCACTCTGATGCGTTTACGTTCTTCGATCTTCCTCATGCAGTCATCGTCAAACCAAGATTTGGAGTTAATTGTTTTCTTAAATCCTAATACCTTTTGGGCTGTTTGTTTGATTGTGTCTCTGATCGATGCCAATTTAGTGCCCACACTATTGGCTTCCTCTTCCTCACTACTCCCATTCTCTAGGATGCTAAATTTATTCGTTAGTTCCTCTTGATATTCAGCCCTTTTGCGTCGGTCTTTTAGTTTATCAATGTCGAACGTTTTGCTTGTTTCACGTGATTGCCCATGTGGGTTTGCTGCGAGCCGACTTCTAATTTTGCGCATCACTAGAAGGTGATCGGAGTCGCAACCTGCTCTTCTATATGATCTTACGTCAAGGATATTCGAGTGGTGTCTTTTGTCTATGAGGAAGTGGCCTGTTTCGAAAAAAAGCGACAAATCGGCCCTCTCTTCTTATCGACCCATAACACTGACTTCTATTCTCTCGAAGGTAATGGAACAACTTATCAACCGTCAACTTTCGAATTATATGGAATCAAATGACCCCCTCAATGACCGCCAATATGGCTTTGGTAGTAACAGGTCCTTGATGGCGTACCTTACCGAAAAGTGGCGCCATTCTACCCACTACCTCGACGAAAGCAAGGTAGTCGCATTGGATATTTCAAAACGCTTCGATAGAGTTTGGTATCCACCCCTTTTGTCAAAATTGCATTCCTATGGAGTGAACAATTCCCTGATCAAATGGATAAGAGACTATGTTTCTGGCCGTTCTATCCAAGTGGTTCTTGATGGTATCAAGTCTGTCTCCCATCAAATTAATGGAGGTGTTCCCCAGGGTTCGGTACTCTCACCCACTCTCTTCTTAGTCTTTATAAATGATCTCTTATCCATTATCCACTCGCTTGCTGATGATACCACATTGAGTTTCTCAGACCCATACGAACGTTCCCGACCAAACTCTTCGAACGCCGATACCAATCAGCAGGTTATGCTTAATACACTGAATTCCGACCTCAACAAGATGTATCAATGAGGATTATCTCACCGAGTAGAGTTCAATCCTTTAAAAACCCAGTCCTGTCTCCTGTGGTCAAAGGTGAACCCCTAAGTAAATACACTGTCGATGAACGCAACTTGCTTCGACGAAGCCGACGAATTAATTCGACTCTTAGCTGGAGCGATCACCTTTTTGGAGCTGGGAAAAGTGCAGCCAAATGTATAGGGTTCCTTAAGAGATGCAAAAGATACTTCACTCCATCCAACCTAGCCACTATTTACAAGGCGTATATTCGTCCCAACATGGAGTTCAACTCCCATATTTGGTCGGGCGCATCCAAAACTGTTCTACACGTGCTCGACCGGATGCAAAACGGAGCAGTGAAGCTTATTGGGGTCTCAGCTGTAAGTCGTTTAATTCCGCCATTAGAACATAGGCGCAACGTATCATGCCTGTCTCTTTTCTATAGGTATTACCACAGTTGTCGCTCAACTGCACTTGCTGAATGTGTTCCGTCTTTTCAGACATTTTAATTATCGTTAATCTGCGGAAGCGAATCAGTTCACATTGAAAGTGGCGCACAAATAAACATAGGGTCATTCTTTAGCCGAACCACACGAATGTGGGATGTTTTACCTGATCATGTGCTTCTTCGTCGTTGTGATATCCAGGAATTCAAGGCCAATTTACATCGAAACCTCTTTTCCTTATCAGCTTTATCTCCACTGTGTTCTGACATTTAAGGGTACTTCAAAATCCCCTTTTATGCGCTCGTTAGTGTAAACAAAAAATAGTGTGGAATGGAAATGAGGGGGTTGAATTTGAGATAAACTTATAGTTCACAGTCACATCGTCACAATGGAGACAAGCTGAGTTGTGTTAGTCCCACAATTCACAGTCAATCAGAGCAGGGCACTCTTGATAGGGTGAGCAAACGAATAAAAGAGAGTCAGTTATGAAAAGTTTAATAAAGTGAATATTTTTATCCATCAATAAAGATGTGTAAAAGAGGCAGACCCCTTATGTCGGTATGTGCCATATTTAATGTTGTGTGATAGTTTGGCCGTATTCCAAGCGACGTGGATGATTCTTTGAGTCAATTCCTTTTTATATGGATACAAATGTAAATCATCCTTCAAAATTTATCGCAAGGTGGTTCCACCGATGCCAAATGCTCGGTGACGATATGCCATTGTTTTTTTATTCCACTTTTCCCAGCAAAGGCGAACCTATAGCACCCAGTCAGCGCCCTGAGATGATATTTTTCCCAGACCAGGTCTAGTAGCTAAGTTTCGAAAGATGGTCAAGGATTTCTCCAAACTATTTCAGGAAGCCTAGAGCAACCGGGACTACTACTCAGTGATTGTGCCGACCTCTACAATAGTAAGAGTCGTCAGTTGAGTCGGTATTTGCAGTATAAAACGAAAAACACAACCTCTTTACCAACTCAGCCATTTAGTTGGGTTCTCGGCAACACACTCTCTTACCCCTTCAACCAGTTCGTTGGAACGTCCTGGGCGTTGAACGGCATGTCGACGATCTCCCACTGTCGTATGCACAACAAAATTCGACACCAAACGACGACGATTGGCCACGATATTTTTGACGATATGCAGGTTGAGTTAACACAACTGAATGACTATTTTCAATGTACAGCGTCACTATTTCGACGCGTTGTTTCGGTGTGAAGCGATTCATGGTTAAAATTGTACTGAATCCACTTTTCAAAAACATATCTACTTAAGTCGGTCGATTGATAAATGTCAAAGTTATTCAATGTTTACATATCGACATATTTTATGGCGCACCTTGTATATGAAGACAATATATTACACGTTGATTAAAAATTATTGTATGTCGAAAGGCAAAACAAAACAAAAAGACATTGTACAGTTTAGAGTGACTACAATGAATCGCTCAGGCTATGCTGACGGAAGCATACGCTTCCAGTAGGACCACCGATGTCAGACAGGCTAGCGAGGAATAACACACAAAGACCAATCACCCCTAATCCAGGGTGTTACGCGTCACCGTACCCATTGGATGGTTTGCAGCCAGGGGTGTGCCGGCTGTGTTATAGCGGCGCCTCTCTAACACCGGGTCGAATCAGAGCGCTAAGCAGACATAACCATATCAAAGAGGGGCTCTGATATGGCGGACTATTTGAAACCCCAAGACTCGTGGGAACACAAATGAATAATCAATATACTAAAAACAATCTCACAAAAAACTCGGTAGGTTTAAATCCTCCTCGGCGACCTCAATTCGAAAATTGGGAAGGAAGATATCTTCCAAACAACTATAGGTAAAGAAAGCCTACATGACGTTTCAAATGTTTTTTGTTTTGTTTGTTTTATATCCACATTTATTCAACAATTCAATTACATATTTCACTTAAGACTAAATGTTAACATCTATTTTACAAATAACATTCTTACATTAACTTACTGGCTCTTCGCAAGCACTCTAAATTACACATTATCATATTTCATATGCCTTTCGGCGTACAATAACTGTTTTTACAACATGTCACAATAATTGATATGTTTTCTCTTTTAAAATTTATTCTATTTTTTCTACATCCTGTATTATTTATAATTTTTTTTTTTTTTTTTTTTTTTTTTTTTTAAATTACATATATAGGGGGTTGACAAGCAAAATAAGTAAAACAAAACGGACAAACATAAACAAGGAATAAAGGAATACAAATAAAAATCAAAATAAAAAAATAAAAAAAATTAGAATTAAATTAAAAACAAAATTAAAAGATAAAATAAAAATAATTGGGAATTGTGGATAGGGGGGAGGAAAACGGTGCGCCTGAGTGGCATACTATGTTTGGGGACGTGTAGTCCTTTCTTCATCACTGATCCACCACCAGTTGGGATGGGATCGATCTTTTATTGATTTATCTCTTTCACCGATCACCATACTAAAACGCAGGCGATCTGGAAAATTAGAGATATCGTTATCGTGGAGAATTCGTTTATCCCTGGCACCACGGAAAGCGTGGTAAATAATAGGGACTCCACGTTTGTCTTGGATAAGTCCTTTTTTATCCAAGAAAGGAAACGCTTCTGGGGGAATGAACCCATTATGGAGAGTACTCTCCATATACATATCATTGGGATAGAATGCTCCCGAAATGAGATCGTTTTCGCTGCACATTGCCCTTGTTGTGTGTCCACGAATAGTCTTGATAATGAAGTTATCTATCCTGTTTAGTCCTGATTTGTCATACAGGACTTTATTCGGATAGTATTTCTTATACTGCGACTCTGGGGTTCTATACATTCCTAGGCAGGAACGCAAACACTGCCTCTCGAACACCCGAAACTTCTCCATGTAAAATGGGGATATGTTGTACCATACTGGGCAGCCATACACCAATATTGGTCGGATGAATGCTGAGTATGAAATTATTTTTACCTTGGGGTCCAGCAGACTACTACGGAAGAGTCTTCGTGTCATTGCATATGCGTTTTTAGCTGCTGTAAGAGCAGCTGCTGTATGCTTATCAAAGTAAAGATATTGATCAAGCCAGATTCCAAGGTATCTGACGACAGTTTTTACTTGTAGTGGAAGATTATTACTTCCCGCAATAGAAAATGTTTTCCAATTCCGCTTTGTGTCCCTTGATGCACTGGACAGTGGCGTTCTGAAAAGGATAGTCTCTGTTTTTTGGAAATTTATTTTTAATTTCCAGTCGTCGCAAAAACGTTTGATTTTGTTGAAATCATCTTGCAGAAGTCTGTTGATGACATCAATCTTTTCTCCAGATCTATACACCACAATGTCGTCGGCATACGCAATTGCATGGTTGAGAGAACCCACTAGGTCACTAGTGTAAATGTTAAATAAAATGGGAGAATTCACTGCTCCCTGTTGTAAGCCGTTTTTGATGTGGAAGGTCTTGTTAGAAATTATATCTCCACATTTCACTACAAATTGTTTACCCATTATCATATCGTAGATAATGTATAATAAATATTCGGGCATACCTAGATTTGATAACTTATATACAAGCCCTTCTAACCATACGGTGTCGAAAGCCTTTTCAAAGTCAACCAAACAGGCCCCTGTGCATTGTCTCTTCGCCTTGTTCCACTGTATGTCGGAAACAAGTTTTGTCGCAGCATGAACTGTGTCATGTTGCGATCGAAAACCAAATTGGTTGTTCGGGATAATACCATTTTCCTCACACCAGTTAGTCAATGCTTTATTTATAATTTTCTCGAATACCTTGCTGATGTTCGGAAGCAAACTAATCGAGCGAAGATTGGCTGGATTGCTCCTGTCCTTGCCCTTTTTGGGGATGGGATGGACTACAGCAGATTTCCATTGGATTGGATAATATGCATTGTTTAGAGCGTTATTGAACAAAATAGTGTAAACCTTCACTACTTCCACAGGTAAATGCTTTAGAACAATGTTTGGAATACTGTCTATTCCAGAAGATTTTTTGTTCTTAATCGATCTAAGAATGTCCGTCAGTTCATCCTTGTGTACAAATATACCAGTGTTTAGATCTCTAAGCGGGGAATCCGCTCTATTATTTTCACTAAAGATAGTGAAACTTCGACTTAAGAGACGCCAATTGTTAAGTTCATTGCGTAACGAAATATGTTTTTGGAGAGCCCTATTTTCCAGGTCAAGGTTAGAATGAGCCGATTCGTTCAATCTATACACTGCTTCGAAACAAGCGCCAATTGAGTTTGCCTTTTTTTGCGGATCCTCGACTATTATGAACTCTTCGTTAGAGTTGATGTGTTCCAAGGTAAGTCCTGCGTTCAGCAGCGTTTGACAATTCTCGGGAGTCCGCGGAACTCGCAGACATGGGATGTCATTATAATCTTTCCTTCGAAAGACTTTATTTATTTGTGGGAACATATTCGGTCCACTAGCTTTAATGGCTTGAATTCTCTTGTTCCAGTCTTCATTGATTACTGATCTATAGTTGTCACGGATCAGTTTTTGAAGATTTTTAATTAATGATTTAATTGTTTTTATTTCCTGGCTATTTGGATCTCTGAATTGTCTGTAGAGCAGTTTTAACTTAGAGAGCAGAGTACTCTTTTGCCTATACAACTCGTCGATCGTTGCGTTTCTGTACCGGTTTGTATGGCTCTCGGAGTGAGACACTTTTGGGATAGAACGATTCATTGTATTAGTAACAATGTTGTTCATCGTCGAAAGATAATGATCAATTTCGTCATTATGAAGATTTCTGTCAGTTGGTGGATCTATGCCATTGAAGCGTAATTCTTTTTTTATTATCCGATCAAAGCGCGACCAGTGTGCTTTTCCGAAATTAAAAGAATGTATCTGTTTGTACTGCTCAAGTAGTGAATGTTCGTTTGGGACATGTATTACAGCACCAAGTCCATAATGATCGCTATCGTACTCGATTGTACGAAGACAATTTCGAGTAGTTAGATCCGTATCTAATAGTTGTATTCGCTCGTCCAGCAACAGTAAATCCAAGAAGGAATTTCCTCTTGGATACGACGGGGTACTTGTAGCGTACAATTCTAGTTTATGTTCGATAGCGTTTGTTTGCCACCAGTCGAACAACGCATTGCCTCTTGTGTTTGTGATAAGGTTACCCCAAGCATTGTGCTTGGAATTGAGATCTCCCGCCATAAAGAAATAATTATTTTCTGAGTCTAACTTGAGACTTCGAAAAAGGGTATCAAGTTCATTGATAAACTGTATACACTGTGGCGCTTCGGGAGCATAAGCAGAGATAACATATAGATGCTTTTGACTTTTCAAAGGAATATTTATAACGCAGGCTTCTAGTACCTGGAACTTGTATACATCTCTACTGTAGACGACTTTGTGTTGTAGACCATTTTTAAGTAAGACAGCGACTCCGCCCCCCTGAGTGGAATTTGGACGATCTCGTCTAATTACTTTATAATTTGGGTAGCCCAATTTGTGCCTTTGATTTAGCTTAGTTTCGCTAGCCAAAAGCACATCTGGGCGTTCAGCTTCCAGCAGATTGCTGAGATTATCCCTTCTTTCCATGCGGATTAGTGAATTAACATTCACAGCAATAATTTTTAAAGTTAATTCAGTCGTAGTGAACGTTATGATTAGAGTGTGGGTTCGTCTGGAAACAGGGTCGAATAGATAATATCCGTTCGAGCCACTTGTTCCGTCAGTTTTTTTTCGATCTTTTCGAATTTTTTATCAAACGCAGCAAACTGTCCTTGTATGGACAGTAATATTGCTGTTATATCACTTTGTGCCTCTGGAGCAGGCGTTTTAATGATATTACGTGATTGTTCTATAATTGGTGCATTTTTTACTCCACCTGCCATTTGGGCGTATGACACACTTGATGCAACGAAGTTGTTGTAAGAGCGAGTTTTCATCTTTTTCTCTTCTTCAACTTGCTTCTTTTTGGCTTCCAACTTTGATTTTAGTTGCTGGTACTTAGGGCAACCTCTAAAGTTAGCAGGATGTCCTGAGTTGTTACAGAGGACACAAGATAGTTTACTTCTATCCGGAAGCTGTTCTTTGCCTAATGGACATTCTCCAATGATATGTTTGTTTAGGCATTTGACGCATCTGAAATGCATATTGCAATTCGCTGCCACATGCCCGAAGCGTTGACAGCGCATACACTGCAATACGCGGTCGCACTTCTTTATTCTCTCCCAACTTATTGTTTGGTGATTAATGTATTTAATATATCTAAGTCCATCAATTTTACTATTGGGGCTTAGCGACACAATGAAGAAAGGCAACCTACGGTTGCGATTTCTAGAATTTGCTGTAGAAAATGGTTTCACACCTGTAAACGTCAGGCTATCGTTTTCGAAGTTTTTTAGCTCTTCGAGCACCTCTTCGGGGGTAAAGGAAGGGTCAACTCCTTTGAGGAGCATGGAGACAGTTTTCTCCGATTTAGGGGTGTACGTGTAGTACTCGCTTTTCGACTTCCCTAATGCCGATTTAATTTTGTTATACCCTTCTAAATCCTCACATGTTAAACTTATCTTAAAATCATTTATTCGTTTTGTTTTAAAAGTTTTGCATGTCAACTCACCCAATTTTATGACATCCTTTGTCTCCATGTAGCTAATGTAAATAGGAGGTACTTTCTCCTTTTTTTTGACTGGCACCTGCTGAGATGTTTCCTGCTGTTGGTGTGATTCGTGTTGTTGATTTGGTTCCTGCTGTTGTTGTTGGTGTGATTCCTTCTGTTTAGTTTCCTTATCTAGCCGTGTTTTCTCTGCCTTCGTGGGTTGCTGTTGTCTTTGTTCTTGCTGTTGTCTTTGTTGTTGCTGTTGTTGTTCTAGCATTTTCGTTTTTCGCTCGTTGTGGCTCAGGTTGTTTTTTAGTTTAACAACTTCCTCCATTTGTCTATCCAGTTCTTCTTTTTTACGACTAATCTCATGGATGAGTCTGTTGAGGACCTCGATTTGATTGCTAGCGTCTGCATTTGTTTCGCTGACAGCTAGTTCTTTGAATTGGTTTCCAGCCCCTGAGTACTGGGCAGCATGGCTGTTGTCTTTGTCATCGCTGGTTACAATCGACGTCTCTGTATTCTTATTTTCATTTGTTTTAACGCGTTTAGTCTTTAGGTTTAGGTCCGTATTTTGCCTTCTCCGATTTGCCATTTTGGCATCAATTTGTTTTACGTCCATATTATGGACCGCGTGTTCTCACTTTTTTTTATTTTTTTATTTTATTCTTTTTTTTCACTTTTTTGTGACAAACAGATTGTGGCCTCGCGCACACACTCACACGTAGATACCGTTAACGTGTTACTCACACACTTTTTGTATTGAACTGTGTTCTTCGTTTTAACTGTCACAACACGTGGCTTCGTTGTCTTTTAATTGATTCTATTTATTTATATTTACTTTGTTTTGACTGTTTTTGTCACTGTAATTTATTTGTCCACAAATAGTCTCTTTATGATACTTCAGCCACTGTCGACACATAAAAACAACTTTTTTCATTTAATTCGACCGCCGAACCGAAGACACGTCCGCACTCGTTCACTGTGTATCGTTGGCTTGTGTTTTGACGTTTCAAATGATAATGGTATTCGAATTATCACGTTCGCAGCGTCAAAAGATCTGGTAGTGAAAAGCACAATGTTCAAGCACTAGCAAATCCATAAAGCCACATGGATATCACCCGACGGCGTAACGCGTAACCAAATAGACGGCTTCCCCATAGACAAAAGACACCACTCGAATATCCTTGACGTAAGATCATATAGAGGAGCAGAGTGCGACTCCGATCACCTTCTAGTGATGGGGAAAATTAGAAGTCGGCTCACAGCAAACCCAAATGGACAGTCACGGGAGACGAGCAAAAAGTTCGAGATTGATAAACTAAAAGACCTACGCAAAAGGGCTGAATATCAAGAGGAACTAACTAATAGATTGAGCATCCTAGAGAATGGGAGTAGTGAGGAAGAGGAAACCAATAATCTGGGCACTAAATGGGCATCGATCAGAGACACAATCAAACAAACAGCCCAAGAGGTATTAGGATTTAAGAAAACAATTAACTCCAAACCTTGGTTTGACGATGGGTGTAGGGTAAAGATCGAACAACGTAAACGCATCAGAATGATCCACTTAGAAGCATATGATGAAGTTAACGCAGTAAGATACGCGACAATTCGGAAAGAGACAACCAATCTTTTTTCAAACGTAAAAAACGTGAATGGGAGAAGACTCGGATCGAAAAAATCATAGAAAATGCCAGAGCAAAGAACAGCAGAGGTATGTATGCCGGCATAAATTCAATTAGAAATGGCTACCGAGGGAGAGCCAAAATAATTCGGGACGCAAACGGGTGCCTGGTGACAGAAACAAACAATATCGTGATAAGATGGAAGCAGCACTTTGAAAACCTGCTCAATGTGCGCACCCATCAACCACAAATAAACGCACCAGACGTACATACAGCCGAGCCCCAGATACCAGAGCCCTCTTTCGACGAAGTTGTAGGCGGGATAAATCGACTGAAAAACAACAAGGCTCCCGGAGTCGATTGCATACCGGTAGAGCTTGTGAAGCATGGAGGAGAGGCAACCGCTCGAAAGATCCACCAACTCATCAAAACAATATGGGATAGGGAAGTCATTCCGGAAGAATGGTAAACCTCAATTGTCATCCCCATTTTCAAAAAAGGCGACAGATTTGACTGCGAATATTACAGAGGAATATCATTGCCCCCAACCACATACAAAATACTATTCTATATTCGGAGACTACCAATGCGGATTCCGTCGGAACCGGCCAACAAGCGACCAGATGTGCACAATAAGGCAACTGCTGGAAAAGAAGTGGGAATACGGTGAGACGGTTCACCAACTGTTCGTTGACTTCAAAAAAGCCTACGACTCAGTCGCAGGGCAAAGACTCTACCATATTGTGGTTGAGCTGGGGGTCCCGAAAAAATATGCCGCCCTCATTCAAATTTGCATGAACGAAAACCAAGGGCGGGTTAGAATAGAAAACGACCTCTCAGAACCATTTAAAATCCGAGACGGACTAAAACAGGGGGATGGCATCTCACCATGTCTTTTTAGCCTTGTCCTCGAGTATGTTATCAGAAAGGTACAAGACGACAACACGGCCGGATCATCCCTGAGTGGGGTCACACAAGTACTCGCGTATACGGATGACATCGCCGTTCTGGGCGATAATCTCGAAACTGTAAGTAAAAATTGTGAAATCATCCTGCAGCAGCAAAAGAGGTGGGCCTAGAAATAAATGAAGACAAAACAAAATATATGATTACGGTGAGAGCAGGTGGACCTCAGAGAACACATATAAACGTCAGAGGCAAGATATTTGAAAATGTCAAAGAATTTAAATATCTAGGAACGATACTGATGACCAGAAACGAAACGTCGAAGGAAATTAACAAAAGACTAAACTCCAGCAACGCTAGTTGGCACGCAGCCAGTAAACTGTTGAAATCCAAACTGCTATCACATAATATAAAGCTCCGTGTCTATAGAACCATAATCATGCCGATTGCTCTATACGGATGCGAAACATGGGCTCTCACAAAACGGGAAGAGAGCAAATTCCGCGTATTCGAGAATAAAGTTTTAAGGGGTATATTTGGCGGTAAATATGACGAGGACGCAGGATAATGGCGGAAACTCCACAACTACGAATTGGAAGAGCTATACCGCAAGTCTACAATAGTGAGAGTAATCAAGTCGCGAAGATTACGATGGGCCAGGCACGTAGCGCGAATGGACGATGATAGGACTGTGCATAGAATTTTTGACGTTAAACTAACGGGAAAAAAACCGACAGGATGGCCGCGATGGAGATGGGAGGATAATGTTAGATTGGACTTCGAGGAGATCGGATCGGACGGTCGAACGTGGAAGGAGAGTGCACAGGACAGGGAACAATGGCGGAGCCGAGTCGGTGAGGTCATGAACTTCCGGCTTCCTACAGGCCAATAAATAATAATAACAGTTTAGAGTGCTCGTGACGAGCCAGAAAGTTAATATAAGAAGAATAATTGTAAGTAGGCTTAGTACTTAGTCTTAAGTAAAAACTGTAAGTTTTTTTTTTTCTAAAATAAATACGCACTTTAAACTAAAGAAAAAAAAACGGAGCGTAATGAACAATTTTGAAAATCGCACATACCGGGAAAAAAGTAAACAGTTGGCTACAATTAAGCTTTCGTACTTTAGGAAAGGTTTATACAGTGAGGTAGAGCGTCGTTGAATGTCCAGGTAACATTCACTGACGCCATGTACCACAACTGAGAATGTGTTCACGAAGTTTGTTGAAAATCCTTAAAGAAGATTCGGATATCGACCAGTATTAAATTCAATTGACACAACTGCTGTGGAAAGTAACCACGAATGGTGACAAAATCGGAGTGGTCGGTTTCAGTAGAGACTACTAGCATTTTTTGCAAGAAATCATTACACGCGACGGAGCACATGCCGACTTGGCTGGCTTGTTAAACAGAATAGCTGCTATTGGGGTATCGAAAACCTTCAATTGATACAAACAAGATCACACTCTCCTAGAGTAACAGCATGATGCGCCATTTTACCCTGCAGGATTATTAGGCCCATTTCTTTGAGGCAGTTATAATATGTTGGAAAACTTTCTTGTGCCCAAATTGGATCAATTAGGCCTATAGAAAATTAGGTTCCAACAAGATGTTGCCACTTCACATAGTTCGTGCAGCAATGCAAATTTTACGAGCGATTTTTCCGGTCAAATAATCTCGAAAAGTGGTGATGTCGTCCAGGTTCCCTTGATGTGACCCTTTAATTAATTTCCTTGTATAGGGGTACATAAAGGATAAGGTATATAACGATAAACCAACCAAAATTTGAAGGACGAGAAATTGCTAAGATAACACTAGAAGTCTGCGAAATTATTATGACAATCGTGCTCCAAAGAGCCCGCCCCTACACCTCAGGCGACCCCTTGACCCAGATTGTATTCCATTCACAATATTGAAGGCCATATATTCGACAAAAGTAAAATGTAAATTATATAATTGTATTCCATTTAAAGGTTATTAAAGAGAAAACCTGGACCCGGAACATGAAACGCACCCTGTACCAAATCTGAAATTGCACTCTTTTTTTTTTTTTTTAATAAATACGATGTGTATCATCAAATGCAAACGTGCGGGCGGACTATATATAAATACGGTACATGTGTCCATTCATTAAATCACACGATTAATATAATATTCTATGATGCTTAACGTTTATCGTTACGTGACGACATAATAGCTTGTGCCCATCACTTGATATTATTGACTTTATGGGTAGAAACCCGAGGCCGACTTGACACAATTTCCTTTCTATAATCCAAAGGATACTCAACGTTAGACCAACTTCATTTCACATTCAAGATATTCCCCTTACAATAACGTCATTGATGTTCCAACCCTCAATGTATGCTTGTGCGTCATTTTTACGGCAGACAATAGAATTACCCTCGCATAATTGGACAGTTCTAATAATAGATTCCAAATATAGATCTGGCTGGATATCATTCACCTTAAATACATAAGAAAGTGTCTTGATACGGTGACCCAGTTTTACGGCGATAAGAAGGCACAGTAGGTCACTGTCACGTGGCTTAAATGTTCACGATTCAAGGTTCCTTTTCGACATACTACCTAGCAACAACATGAATTATTTACTGAAGCGATTGTTGACCTTAACTGAGAATGGAAGATACATTTTTACTTCCACAGAAGCATTCTGTGCAAATGGAATACGTATTTGTGTCAATGATTAAACTCACCTTGGTCCAGAGTGTGGGATGAACAATGTAGAATGCCTTCAGATTCTTTTTATACCTGAAACGATGTGTATATTCAAATGGAAACGTTATTGAAGAATATATATGAAATAAACTTACTTATAAGGCAATATGCTGTAGACCTCACGTAGCCAGTGTAAAGAAGGATAATTACTTGTAGACGTTAATGTGTGGAAGTATGCTATTACGTAATCATTTTTAACGATTGGATCAAGAAGTTTTATCAAGTAGAGCAGTGCCTGAAAGGGATAAAAATTGATAAGTCGTGTTAGGAGGATTAAGAGAGAGTTGTTGATAAACCTTTTCTAAATCGACACTGTCTGCTGGAAACCATTTCCCACAAAATACGATCACAGGTCTTCCTAGGCGGTCAACACCACTTTGATAAAGGCATCCAATTCCAGAAACTTCAGTTAAGTCTTCTACTTGTGCTCGGCGTAATAGACGTTCATATCTGCAAGATAAATTTGGAGTAAGTACCGTTGCCGAGAAAGTTAGTAAATGGACTAAATAGATTTATTATATATTATAGGCTAAGATTGTCGGGTATTGAGCCAAAGTCCTTATTTATGCGCAATCAATTAAGCTATAAATATCAGTTGGGTTTTAACCCAAGGTAGGCTTTTTCACTTTTATAAACCATTGGTTTGTTATTTTGTATGTGTCCCGCGCTTTTTGTTTTTGAAGTATGTCCCAAAAAAAAAAGGTATTTTCCTTTCTTACAATATACCTACACAAACGTGTTGTTTTAATATTCGTATTGTTCAATTCAATTCAATTTTTATTAAGTAGATAGATAATACATTTACAGTTTAAGATTTGACAACTAGTATTTTAGAGATACTCGTATTGTAATGTTTAGGGAAGTACGTGATTCGAATCCACGCCATGAAAAGGTTAAAACCAAAGGACGCATCACCGAAGATGCTACAAATCACTACTCGAGCTGTATATTGCTACATTAATGCTCTGGTATATATATATATATATATATATATATATATATATATATATATATATATATATATATATATATATATTTTTTTTTTTTTTTTACACTAACGCGCGCACAAATGGGGATTTTGAAGTACCCTTAAATGTCAGAGTACAGTGCGAGCGGATGGAGATAGAGCGGATAAGAAAAAGGGGTGTTGATGTAAATTGGTCTTGAATGTGTAGTATTCCAGAATACTACTGACACTGAATCTCATAACTTATCTAACACATCCTTAAAACTTTCTCCTTACATATCTAATATTCTCATTTAATACATATCATAAATAAACATACACAATATTCTATATCAACTCAGTTACAGCACATTTCATAACATGCCCCTTTTTCATAACATGCACCTTTTTTCATTTGAAACATGGCTCTTTGATTTTCGTTCAAAGTTTATTCAAAATTTAAAAGTCACAGGGAGTAAGTAATACTTTGAGAAAATGGATTTTGTTCATATTATAATTTACAGTGAATTAGAACTCAAAGTTCTATAAGAAGAGAGAAAAATTTATTGTAAACACAGTTTAAAGTTGAGTCAGTTTACAGTTTAAGTTGAGTAAGTTTGAGTTATAAGTTTTTCGAGTTTAAGTTTTGAGTTGAGTATCACTTCAGTTTGAGTTTGAGAATTTGTAAGTTTTAGTTTGAGAGTTTGAGTTGAGTGGAGAAGAAGATACAAAAAATAAATAATTAAATAATATCGAAGAGACGGAATAGTTTTTTTTCTTTGATAACTGATTATCAAATGCAATAAATTTCCGCACAAACATATTTTCAATCGGAGCGAATAAACATTAACACGAATAGTTGAAAGAATATTAAATAAAGGAAAAATAAAAGGTCCACGCTCTTCCCTCAACCGAGGAAGCACGGCGCGGGATCATAACAAATGTCTGGAAATCACAACGACGAGGAAGCACATGATCAGGTAGAGCATCCCAAATTCGTGTGGTTCGGCTAAAGAACGACTCGCTGTGTTTATTTGTGCGCCTGAAGTCCACTTTCAACATAAACTGATGCGCATTCACAGATTGGTGTGTATCGTGGGAAAATGTCTGAATGGGGCGGAACACATTCAGCAAATTCAGTTCAGCAACAACCGTGGTAATACCTATAGAAAAGAGACAGGCATGATACGTTGCGCCTATGTTCTAATGACGGAATTAAACGACTTACAACTGAGTCCCCAATAAGTTTCACTGCTCGCTTTTGCATCCTATCGAGAACGTGTAGTGCAGTTTTGGATGCCCTGACCAAATATGGGAGTTGAACTCCATTTTTGGATGAATATACGCCTTGTAAATAGTGGCCAGGTTGGATGGAGTGAAGTATCTTTTGCATCTCTTAAGAAACCCCATACATTTGGCTGCACGTTTCGCAGCTTCAAAAACGTGATCGCTCCAGTTAAGAGTCGAATTAATTCGAGAGCTGAGGATTGATAGCTTCTTGGCTCCGTCGATGCAGGTGCCATTTATCGAGAGTGTATTTAATTTGGGGTTCGCCTTTGACCACAGGAGATAGCACTGGATTTTTAAGGAATTCAACTTCACTGTTTTAGATAATTCCCATTGATATATCTTGTTGAGGTCGGAGTTCAATGTATTAAGCATAACATGCTGATTGGTAATGACACTCGAAGAGTTTGGTCGGGAATGTTCGTATGGGTCTGAGAAACTCAATGTGCTATCGTCAGTAAACGAGTGAATTGGGTTGTGGATAATGGACAAGAGATCATTTATAAAGATCAGTAAGAGAGTGGGTGAGAGTACCGAACCCTGGGGAACACCTGCATTAATTTGATGGGAGACAGAATCGACGCCATCAAGAACCCCTTGAATTGAACGACCAAAAAGATAGTCTCTTATCCATTGGATCAGGGAATTGTCCACTCCATAGGAATGTAATTTTGACAAAAGAGCTGGATGCCAAACTTTATCGAAGCCTTTTGAAATATCCAATGCGACTACCTTGCTTTCACCGAGGCAGTGGCTGGAATGGCTCCACTTTTCGGTAAGGAACGCCATCAGATCTCCTGTGGGCCTGTTACTACGAAAGCCATATTGGCGGTCATTTGATTCCAGATATTTCGAAAGTTGATGGTTGATAAGTGATTCAATTACCTTGGGGAGAATAGAAGTTAGTACTATGGGTCAATAAGAAGAGAGGGCCGATTTGTCACCGTTTTTGGGAATTGGACGCTGACTTCTATCTAGTTGGGAATCGGTCAGGAGAATAAGACAAATGGAAGAGTTTCCGGCGTGAAGAGGAACATTTCTTCAAGTGAATTGGTTGAAATTCCATCAGGATCAGCGGATTTGTGTGCGTTTAGCTCTTTGAGTGCGCTGGCAACAGTACGCGTTCGCAAATAAATCTGGTTCATGGTGTGCTGCTTATGCTCAAGTTGAGGCGAACCTGATGTGGTATCAGGCAGTGTTGAGTTCGCTGCAAAATGTGCAGTAAGTAGATTCGGCTTCTATATTGCACTGGTTACTGGTCTGTCGTAGGCTATAAGCGCTGGAATGGATGAAGAGACCGAGTTTGGAATGCTTTTTACGAATGCCCAGAAGTTTCTACTACCTGTTGTAATGATTCTCCTCAGCACCACCCACTTTGCACACCACACACACTTTGAATAAAACACTCATTTGTTTCTCTTAGCACTTCTAGCCTTTATTCCTAATTATCTTTTCTTTATTCCCATCTATGGGCACAACTTAAACTCATTAATATTGTTCCGGACACTATTTCAAATTAATTCCTATTTGTCGGCACAACTTCAATTTATTCCACGCACCACTTTTACTTATTCATTTTTGTGTCGGACATCCTTTTAAAATTAACTCCACGCACCACTTTCGGACCAACTCGGTCAAATCTCAAAAACCAACTCCTTTCAAGATTTTTAACCCACTCCATCAATTTTCGTTTTTTCATCGGACGAAAACTTTTCTTACCCTGCAGATAAAGGATTTTCCTTTCTTTGTCTTTTCCAAATTTGGTCGGCGATAAACGTACATGTAGTTCGTTTTATGGCGCGAGTTGTTTGTTTTAATTTGGTTTGGTTAAAACGGAAAACGACCCTGATTGTGTTAATAGTTTTGGGTAACCATATTTCTAGATGACCATAAAATTGCTGGCCCGCATTTTATGATTCTCAATGATCTTGTTTGGAGAAAGACATCTGGTACGCACATTTGGATCCTAGGGGATTTTTGTGGCGAACCTCTGGTTCGATTATCCTATCTAAGTTTTCAACGTGAGCAAATTGAACGTTTAGTTCAATTTGTTTGAAATTGAATTGATTAGAGCAAATTGAAGGTTTAGTTCAATTTGTTTGGTATCGCATTAATGTGGGACCATTTGATGCATGCGGTAATGCTATGGCTTGGGGAGTGTCTCATCCTTTAAGTGGATGTTATTGTCGTGTATCGCAATTAGTGGTGGAGATTGGTTCCAAAGGGGTAAGTATTATGGGATGGGCGGTTGTGGCCGCAACACTGTGGGAGAGTGTAGTCTTTTTTGTCTCACTCTCTGGTCATGCAAGAACTTGGCGCGTTGAATATGCGCATCGCAGTCTTTTCTGGCTCTCTTAAATCTTTTCCGGTTTCCCTCAGTATTGTTTGATTTATACAACCAGAATTTCAACTCCTTAACCTTAATGGTTTCTCTGCACCCGGAATCGAACCACATATTCCTCTTGGGTTTGATACTCTTTACCCTGTACGGAATAAATGTTTGCATGCCAAGTAGAATAGTGTCTATCAATGTGTCCGCTATAGAGTTAACATCGTTATCGAGGAAAAATAATGACTAATTTAACCTCCCAAAAACAGTCGTTCAGACCTTCCCAGTTGGGTTTCTTGTAGAACCATACTCTTCTTTTGGGAGCTTTCTCATTAACGTTGGTGTTGATTAGAGCAAATTTAGCTGACACGACATAGTGGTCTGAAGTGCCCAAGGGCAAAGAAACTCAAATTGTAAATTTTTTTGGGGTGGGAAGTGAAAACAGGTCCAGTGTGTTGGCGAAATGACCATCTATGTCTGGCACCAGTGTTGTCTCAGTGACGAGTTGAGCTAGACAATTGGAATCAGCATAGAGCTGGACATATTGACTTTCAGCTGTTGTGTGGCCGGAGTGACCAAGCCGCTAAGAGTTATACACATTAAATTCACCGGCATAACGATTTCAGGGTGTTGATATAGGGTCAATTTTATATCGATAGAATCAGACAGAGTATCAAATTCGTTAAAAGATGCGTTTCTATCCAAATTCGGGCTTCCTGTAAAGAGAGCAGTAATGTATGATATGCTTACGAACGTTAAGTTTTAGCCACGAGAAATTAAATTCTGGATTGGAGCAGAGCCCATATTGTGGAGAAGCTAAGTAATATCACTTGGTATGTATGGTAATGACCTTGCCCGGAAAATAAAAAAAAAAACATATGGAAAATTTAACGAGCCTCAGGACTTGCTAAATGAGGCCAAGACCGGATCCCGGTTGTAGTGCCGATGATGATGATGATGATGATGATGACTAAGTTATATCTAGGTAGATTGATATCGGAAATATCTGTATTAGTTATTACCTGGATTTCTCGTTAGAAACGTGTGCAGACACGGAAGAGAAATGGCATCTCAGGTCGCGACTCTATGCTGACGACAGAAAATTCTATAAGACTATCAAGTCACTACCTGATTCCGTATTACTTCAAGCAGATCTTGACAACCTCTTGGCTTGGTTTCGCAAAAACTGCGTAGAGCTTAATATTGCTAAATGGCAGTCTAGAACCTTTTCACGAGAACGCGTATCTTCTCCTCTCAGTCCCTACTCTCTTCATAATCAAACCCTCGCCGTAGTCCATTTCATCCGCGACCATGGTATTTTATGTGATAAAGAATTTAATTTCTTTTCACATATTGACCAGATGATTCTTAAGGTTAACTCAACCCCCGGGATTGTAAAACGGTAGAAAGAAAGAATCCAATCCAATCCGGTGATCCAAAGAATCCAATCCAATCCCTATGTCACCCGGTTTCTCCACATTTCATTTGTCCATCCATGTTGGAATATACTACTTAGGTATGGTCTCCCTATCAACAGACTCACATTCGCAGAATCGAGAGCATTTCACAGTCTTACGTTTGGCTCTCCGGGGATTAGGATGCGAAAACCCTCTGATCCTGCCCCCTTACACTAACCGTCTCATTTTAATTAGCCTAAAAACCCTGGAAGAACGCAGAATCCTGCCCGATATTTTGTTTGTTCACCAACTTTTCTCCGGCTCAATCGACCGATTCAAACTTCCTTCAAGACAAACCCACACACCATACGTAATCCTCGCCCTTTATACCCCAACACCACCACTCTCCTTCATTCGACCACTATCATACCCCTTACGACTCCAACGAATCTATCGCTCGAATCCTACCAAGTGTGAACTCCAAGTCACCCATCATTAATTTCAATATTAGCACCCTAACCCTAAAACATCTTTTAATTTTTGGTGAAATCAGATCTAAAGTTGATGTAAGAAGTACGGCTCAGATAGTATGTTTCCACTTTAAAAACAAAACAAATATAGTTATTATGAGTTCATACAAATAAAGATACTTATGTTATGCACTGGGACTATCCATCCTAATACGTTTATCTACTAGGTCCGAGGTCCATCATGGTTAGAGTCATTTAACGTAAACTCCCTTGGAATAAGGTATATTAAATTGATGAATCCACCAAACAAAACCACTAGGATAATAAAGCCATAGAGACTACACGCACATATGAAAGAAAAACTCGATGACGGCACGCTTGAAAATGAATCCATACAATCCAGGAACATATCTGAGGGGAAAACTTTATGGTGGCACAGTTACACTACATCACCATCTAGAAAAATATGTCTTGCACGGAACCCGGTGCCGGCTACGAATAATAAAAGGACACAGGAACAATACAATAAAAATACAGAAAAATGTCTTGGGTACAATTGTCCATTAATAAACATTTATCCATAAAATCCAGGATAATAGGACAGCAATGAACGTTACTGAGAATCCCAAATTATGATCAGTCTCCAAGGTACAATAAATGAATCAAAGGATCAAATACTGTGCTTACTGGCTTACAAAGTATATCCAAAAAAGTATTTTGCTCTAGACAACCGGCAAATGCATAAACTATGAATCACTACGCAACTCTTTGATGGGCAACAAAAGCGATCCTTTAAAAGGAGATCGGATTCAACGACATGGGTGAGCTATACTTTGGCGAGTGACTCAGAGAAACGTATCTTGTGAGTGAGTGAAGTCAACTGTCTCATAGGTATATTAAGCCATAAAGAACAATGACCCGTGTGTGTCATAAAAACAATGGAATTAAAAGTGAATAAAGATGAACAAAGACTTTTGTCTTTTATACTTAAGAACAGAATAAAATAAAAACTACTCAAAACTAAAGAAAGTTTATTATGTGTTATCCTTAAGAACAAATGGAATCAAAACTACGTAGAGATAAAAGCCGACTTGTGCGCTGTACTTAAAAACGTGTAGAATCAAAACTACCTACACATTAGGAACGATTTTTGTGTGGTGTACAAAGTGGCCCTCCTAAGCCGGCGGTATTTGTTTTGGGAAAAAAATTTAAAAGGTATTTTTTTGTTTTGCTGCTCAAGTCAGAATCATTTAATCCAATTTTAAAAGGTTTATTTGCATGACTTTCTCAATACGATATTACGTCAATGGTCGTCTTAAGCTCAAACGGCCTAATGTGTTCATTTTTCGGCATTTTCCATCATATTGGCCGTTGTTTCGACTGATAGGGCGGCTCTTTCTTGGCAGGTGTTGCCCTTAAGTTGGTTTAGGGTCATTGGTTTGGTGATATAAACTTGTATATCCGCACAGGAAGAAGTAGTAATAGTAGTTTTACTTCTTATATGATTATAGACATTAAATTTTACATTAAAATAACAGATATTATCGCCTTACAATAATATATAAGAAAACCTAGACGACGTTCAGTGTTTTTTATACAACTAGAGAAAAAAGGAGAGTTGAATGCCTCTTTACAATAGTCTGGCGGTGTCATATCGAGTGACTGCAGAGAACAGTCAAAATTACCCTTTTTTGATATTAAAAGACTGTAGAACAATGGCTTCAAAGAATCTTTATCAGCTTTAGTTAGGTGGGGTAAAGCATCATCTTGTGGAAAATGGAAGTCGTCCGTACCATTTGCACACAGAATCGGCATATACAAATCGGATATCATAGCTCGATAATGCACTTGTTTAACGGTCGCTGTTTGACCACGTTCATCTTCGAAGAAAAACGGTCCGATGACCACATCAACACAAACACCATACTAAACAGAAACTTTCTTATGGTGAAGAAGTAACTCCTCAATTGTTGCTGTATTTTCTAATGTTAGGTGTCTCTGGTGCCATAGAAGCGACAGTTTTGTTTATTAACTGTTTCATCTAAACTGAAATGCCCTTTTTTCACAAAAATTCTTCTCAGTTTTTCGCTATTTGGGAGACAAAATTCGCATACACCAAGTGACGAGCCTTATCGGCTGGGAGCCATTGTTGAGTCAATCGACTTTTGGACCGGAATGCCTTTAAATCAACATAAATTATACGCTGTAGAGTGGGTCCTCTGATTTCCAACAAAGTTAATCGACGTCGAGTTGATGTTGTCAACGAAAACTAATACAGGCCTCTACGGCTGCGGTATTAAAATCGGATTGGTTTGGATGAAATCCGTTTGAACGCCTGGGATTAGCAATAGTACCAGAAGACAAAAGTTGTCCGTGCAAACATTCTATGATATGTTTTGAAGGTACATTTTTAAATTTTCTTCAATGCACTTTGAGCGTAATGAAAACTTATTTTGAATATCATCATCATCATTATCGGCACTAGAACCGGGAACCGGTCTTGGCCTTATTTAGCAAGTCCTGAGGCTTGTTAAATTTTCCGATGATGTAGTGAACCAATGCATGCAGCGATATCCCGAGAAAGGTTGGCGCAAGGCTAATAACCATGCCCGTAAAAACGAATTATTATGGCAAATTTAACAAACCTCGGATATGGACCGGATACACGACGACGACCAAGGAAACGAAAATGGCTAAACGATTTAAGAATTTTTTCATGGAACGTCCGCTCACTATGCAGAGCTTGGGCTGCACAGCAGCTAGCCAATGCCCTGTCCGAATATAAGGCTGTCATAGCAGCATTACAAGAAATAAGATGGACGGAGAGTGGTGTTATTCAAAGATACGAGTATGACATTTATTACAGCTGCCATGCAAAACACCATGTGCTCAGGGTAGGCTTTCTAGTCAACCAAAACCTGAATCCTGGTTTAAGAACATAAGCCTCATAAACGTTCACGGACCTACAGAGGAGTGCCCTGGCGACGAAAAAGAAAAATACTACGAGAACATCGAATGGGCCCTCTATGCCTGCCCAAG
This sequence comes from Microdon myrmicae, assembly GCA_963931805.1. Lineage (NCBI taxonomy): Eukaryota > Metazoa > Arthropoda > Insecta > Diptera > Syrphidae > Microdon > Microdon myrmicae. Next base: position 27,488,847 of record OZ007496.1, read on the forward strand.
ATACGATGTGAAAATCGTTCTTGGTGATTTGAATGTAAACATAGGTTGGGAGTCGGTTTTCAGGCACTACAGAGGTTCCCATAGTTTGCATGAGAACACTAATGACAATGGACTACGAGTCACCGAACTGCTAGCATCGAAAAACTTAGTCGTTGCAAGTACCAGGTTTCCGCGTAAAGATATCCACAAATCCACCTGATGGAGCCACTCGCAACCAAATTGACCTCCCGAGCCTGATGACGGTACGAACGTATCGAGGTGCCAACGTCGACTCGGATCACTATCTTGTTGGTACAGTTTTTCGAGCGCGGATTGCCTTACGGAGACGTATTGCATCCGTGGATCAGGTTCGAATCAACACGGCTGCCTTACGCAATGAGAATACCAGTAACACCTTTGGTCATGCGTTAAGACTCGCCCTCGAAGAGCTCGACGGAGGGAGAGTAAGTCCTGGGGCCAGAATGCTGGGCGTAGAAGAGAAATGGACACGCCCTAAGAATACTGTAATTAGTACTGCCAACTCTATCTTAGGCAGTAGTCGTAGAGATCGGAGCGACTGGTTTGATGATGAGTGCAAATTAGCGACTGAACGTAGGGATGCTGCATACCGGGTAACGCAGCAGTCTCATAGGACGTGGGTAATGAGAAATACAAAGAGCTCAGAAAATCTGAAAAAAAGGCTTCGCAGACAAATGAAAAGCGCCTGGGAAAAAAAACCTTGTCTGTGAAATAGAGAAAAGTAAAGAGCGAGGTCCGCACTAGGCGCGGAAGTTCTACCAAATAATCCGCAGTATGACACGGTACACACCACACTGCACTTACTGCAAGAATAAAGAAGATAATATGATCAGCGATTAGATCGCATTCTGGAGCGATGGAAAGTGCACTTCAATGAATTGCTAAATGGTCAGCTTACAGAAGAATTGGAGGCTCCACCAATGCAAGATCAAGACCAAATGCTGCCGCTAGCAAGCTTGAGGAAACATTAAAAGCCATAAGACAGCTCAAATCAAATAAAGCCCCGGAGCTGAGCTGATCAAACAAGGAGGGACAGCGTTACATCACGCAGTTCATGGCACTGTGGGGCACGTATGGGAGCAAGAGGAGATGCTAGAAGATTGGCGGCGTGGAATAATTTGCCCCATACATAAGAAAGGAGATATAATACTGTGCAGCAATTATAGGGGTATAACATTGCTGAGTACCGCCTATAAGATACTCTCCACTATCCTACAAGATCGGATAGCCTCATACGCTAAAATCACCATTGGTCAATATCAGTGTGGCTTCATCCCAGGCAAATCAGGGATTGATCAGATATTCACCCTTAGGCAGGCGATGGAAAAATGTCTGGAATTTGAGATTCCATTATATCATCTATTGATAGACTTTAAGGCCGCCTATGACAACATAGCCAGGGTAGAACTATATAATGTCATGAGAGAGTTCGGCATTCCAAACAAATTGATACGACTTTGCAAGTTGGCCATGACCAACGTAACTTGTCAAGTAAAAATAACGGGATTGCTGTCCAAACCAATAAACATCTTTAATGGACTCCGACAAGGGGGCGGTCTGGCCTGCCCCGTCTTCAAGCTGGCGTTGGAGAAAGTAATCCGCGACTCTGGAATTATAAATAGGGGAGGTATCGCGTTTTGCGCCGATAGTGAAGAATGTGTGATTCGAACGGATGCTATTACGGTTAAAATCACTAAAAATTAAACCAATGCTCAACACATCAGACCAGTGCCGCGTGTACAAATTCGATTTCTTAACTCACGTACACTCAACTGATGTGGAATTGTTATGTTATCGCTATAGTGTACGGCTCTGATGCTTTTGCTTATTCGAATTTCTTTCGGTGTCCTTCACGATTTGCTTGTATATTGTGTGTGTATCTGTTAGAAACGTCACAGGACTATTCACCCCAAGTCCTGCCAGATACTTGCCTACGCAGATGACATCGACATCGTCGATAGATCCGACTCGGCTGTACAGAACTCTTTCACCCAAATCGAGCAGGCAGCACAAAAACTGATACCGCACATTAATGAGGGAGAAACTAAGTACATGGTGGCAACTTCTGCGAAGAGAAGACCTAACGTTAGTCAAACTATCAGGGTAGTGGAGCACGAATTTGAAGTAGTGCAATCCTTTAACTACCTTGGGTCAATAGTATCAGCCGATAATAATATGGAAGAAGAAATACGCGAACGGCTGATTAAATCCAACAACGCCTACTATGGTCTATCAAGGCTCTTCAAATCTCGAAATTTGTCCAGAACATCTAAACTAGTACTGTGCCATGGTCTTACCAGTACTCATGTATGGATCCGAGACTTGGGTGCTCAATAAAAGGCACTCTGAACTCTTAGCCGCGTTCGAGAGGAAGGTCTTTAGGAGAATTGTTAGCGCCGTATGTGAAGCCGATTCCGGAGACGCTACAACCATGAGTTGTACGCGATCTACCTTGAAGCTAATGTTGTAAGAAAAATCAAGCTCGGTAGACTCCGGTGGGTGTGACACCTAGCTCGGTTGAGCGAAGAGGTGCCTGCCCGGAGTCCTTTGTGGCAGGATGTATGGAAGGAGAAAGCGCGGCAGAGCTTGTATGCGATGGAGGAATGGCACCGACCAAGACGCCTAGGCTTGGGAGTGCCAAACTGGATGACATCGGCTCGAAATCGAAATCAGTGGAGAGACTTGCTGAATAAGCCCAACATCGGACCCCGACTGTAGTGCTGATGATGATGATGATGAGTCATAACCTTGTACTATTTCCTCCCTCACTCACCATCTTCCGCGATGACCTCCCCAATCTGGCCACTGACTTTTCCCCCAGGCGAGGAGTGCTCATCGCTATCCATGACAGCATCGATTCGTCACTTATCGCTTTCCCCACCTCCTACAAGCTGGAATTTGTGACAATCAAAATCATTCTTCCTCGGAAATAAATCTTAGTCATGTGCTTCTATATCTTGCCACCCCAGCCTATTGAAGATTACGAGCTTGTTCTTAATGCTATCGACCACATAACTGAACTGGTTTAATTGTGAGGACGATACCATCGTCTCTGGAGATTTTTATTTTACAACAGAGCCTATCAATACATCAGTCTCACCCAGCCCCCCTGTCCTTACATCTATAGACTACCATCACCTCTCTCTTTTCGTGACCTTCTTTCTATTCTAGTCGCCATCATCTGACCGCTGTTTCACAGCGCCTACGATATTCATAAAGGTAACTTCACCTCATCAACGACTGCCTTGCCTAGGCCGCCTTTCATTCAACTACGATCACCTATCCGTCGAAGATGCCATCACCCACTTATATACCGAAATCCTTTACTCTATTTCCCTGTTCGTTCCCTACTCTAGACAGAGAACATCAACCCCTTCCCCTCTATAGTACAATCACAAGCTTCATTCCCTGCGTAACAAAAGGAATAAGTTATGGGTCACTTTCTCTCGGAAACGAACTATACCCGACTACTCCAACTTTCGTGGCTGTTACCCCCAATTCACGAAACTTTCAACATCCTTAGACCCTTCGAAGTACCCTTATATGACAACGGTGATGTATTTCGGGTGTAATGGAGTCTTAATAATTGCTTCTGGATTTTCTTCACTCCGGATTCGGCAATGTTGTTCGCTGACGTAGGCATCCAACCATAATGAGCTGAACAAAATTTTGCGGTGAAAATGCGGATCATGGGCAATCTTGTTGTCGGTCCAATCTCACAAAACGTACGACGGGTATTGTGATGACACATTTTCTATTTTCGCGATGGCGAATTCAGTAATCTGTTGTCAATTGTCAAATTGATTGTCACTAGAAGCAGTGTTGTCGAATTGAAAATCAAACCTCTAAAAAACATCCTGTATTTAACAACAAGTAAAATTAAAATTAAAATAAAGAAAGTCTTATACTTAAGAACAATTGAAATCAACACTACCAAAAAACAAGGGAGGCGCCTATCTAAAAGTGGCAACACGACATGATGGAGATGGACAGACGGAGAAGAAGAATCAGTTGCCTTATTGGACCCACACCGAGGACAACTCTAGTTCTTCAGTGATAGAACTGGAGAGTCCCCCCTAAATATAAATTTTACGTCTACATATCTCAGATCTTTCGTCGCGGTTTCCTATTCCTCTGTGACACGACTTTTTAAGAATATTGATGTCCTTAGCGAGTATCTTCTATAAGAAGCAACAAGCTTCTCGAAAACAATCTTTAAATACCTCCGGTTATTTCAGGATCAAAATATATCTTAGTCTTCTACATTCGCTTTAAATATTTCCCTAAGCAAAAATAAATCACAATGTTTGGCTACGTAATATTTGATCTTTCCGTAAATAGAAAATGTATACTCTAAGGACTTTTACACATGCAAGAGTTGGCAGGATGTCGTGGTTATTGAAACTATATTTAGAAGTGTGACTTCACAGGCCCTCTTACAGTCATCTCTGCGGATTACTGCTGTTCGTATTTTATTGTCCATCAAAATAGATACACTTATAAATTCTATTAAACTGTATTGAAGGCGTTGGTGGCATTTCAATCAATGTAGAAATCGGATATAACATTTGAACTTGAAGCTTGACTCTGACCGTGATTTCATAGGAGCGACTATACTCATTTCTTACTGGATTATTCATTACCGTTCCGCACACATAGTTTCTCCTCTTCCCAAAAAATGCAGAGGATGGGCGCCTTTAAAAGGAGGGAAAGGATGTTATCTGAATTAATACATTGAATACTCTAGGGAGGTATATAAAAAATGTGTACTCTTTGGAAAGTTTATAAATGAATGAAACGCATTTTGGAAGGTATTTTCCAAAATTGCATTCTTCTTGAGATTTGTTCACATAAGTAATACAAGGGTTGCCTCTTGTTTCGGGATTTGGCAACCCTAGCGTTGCAATCCGGCAATTGACAGCTCTGTCGTAAAGTTGGACATTTTTGAGGTTATACGCACTCAGAACGTTTTGACATATGAGCGCTATTTGTGTTGTTTACAGTAACTTAAAAGATTCATCTCGGCCCAAAAATGGAATTAAATCGTCAACATTTTCGTGCGATTATTTTTTACAACTTTCGGCGTGGATTAACTCAGCAACAGTGCATGGATGAACTTAATTCAATTTTTGGCGAGGAAGCTCCATCAAGGACCAGTGTTTATCGATGGTATGGTGAATTCAATCGTGGTCGTAGTTCACTCGAAGATGAATTTCGTGAAGGTCGTCCAAAATCAGTTGTTGTTCCGAAAACCATTGATGCTGTGCGCGAACTGATATTGGAAGATCGTCATGTGACCTATCGTGAGATTGAGACAACCTTAGGCGTTAGTGGGACCAGCATACATTCAATATTGCATAAACATTTGACTGTCAAAAAAATTTGTTCGCCTTGGATCCCACACAATTTGTCAATCGCCCAAAAAACGGCTCGTGTCAATTGGTCGAAAGAAATACTCAAAAAATACGGTCGCGGTGCTTCGAAACACGTCTATGGCATCGTGACAGGTGATGAATCGTGGATTTACGCGTATGAGCCCGAAAGTAAACAGCAGTCGACAGTCTGGGTGTTTCAAGATGAGCCAAATCCAACAAAAGTTGTTCGCGCACGAAGCACTTCCAAGCAAATGGTCGCCTGTTTTTTCGGAAAAACTGGACATGTCGCAACCGTACCACTAGAACAACGCAGAACAGTCAATTCTGAATGGTACACAACCATTTGTTTGCCAGTTGTCTTCCAAGAAATCAGGAAAACCAACCGCCAAAGGCGGATCACTCTTCACCACGACAATGCGAGCTCTCACACATCGGCTGCGACAACTGCATTTTTGAGCACCCAAAACATCGATTTGATGGGTCATCCACCGTATAGTCCTGACTTGGCACCGAATGACTTCTTTTTATTCCCGTACGTAAAAAACAAACTGAGAGGTCAACGTTTTTCGACACCTGAAGAAGCGGTTGCTGCATTCAGAATGCATGTGTTGGAGATACCTCAATCAGAGTGGCAAAAGTGCTTCGACAATTGGTTCAAACGCATGCAAAAGTGTATAGATCTTCATGGGGAATATTTTGAAAAACAATAAAGTGATTTTCGATGATCAATATTTGTTTTTGTTCTCTAATCCCGAAATATAAAAGGCAACCCTCGTATTATATGTACACAGACATTAAAGAATTTCAGTGAAGCTAAATTGTTATCATTGAGAGAGCAAAAAGAAGTATCCTGGATATTGTAAAGAATTTGGCTAAAGAATTGAACTGACATTGTATATACAAATTGTTAGGGAACTTTAGTAAACTCCGATTATTATTCTTAAGAGATTAAAAGGAAATGCCTAAATGAAAATAAAGAGTTAAGACAAAGTGTAAAAAAAAATAAAGAAAAAAAATAATAATAATAATAATAATAATAATAATAATAATAAAGGAAGCAACTATAAAAGACTTGTTTCATTTATTCTTGTGGAGTGGTCCAGTGAGAAAGAAGAACAAACACCCACGGAAACATAACTCGTGCGAGGCAAGTTTAAGAACATAAGCCTCATAAATGTTTTCGGACTTACAGAGGAGTCCCCTGACGACGCAAAAAAGAATACTATGAGAACGTCGAACGGCCCCTCAATGTCTGCCCAAGATATGATGCGAAAATCGTTCTTGGTGATTTAAATGCAAAATAAAGTTGGGAGCCGGTTTTCAGGCACTACACAGGTTCCCATAGTTTGCATGATAATGCTATATGTCGCAATCTTTATTAGAAAAGGGATCCCTCATAAAGTTATATATAGTGGAGAAGTGCGCAGGTTCCGGGTGCTGGAAGCCTGCATCGTACGCATACCCCTTCAGCAAGGAAGGGGTTTGTATGCGATTGCGGTCTGCGCACCTGAGGAGCACCAACATAATCTATTTATAGCAGAGCTCGAGACTCTCTTCCGATGCTTACAATTGCACCTGGGCAAAAATTACTTTATTCTAGGGGGAGATATGAACGCCAAGCATAGAAATTGGGGAAATTATATATCTAATGCCAGAGGAAATCAGTTGGCTGCCTGGTTAGATCAGTTTCATATTGAATATAGAACTGACCTGCTAGCTACCGAATATCCATCGTTCCCTAGAGGTAGATCGTTCTTAGATATCTTGCTAATCGACTCACGACTGAGATTACTTAACACCAATAGACGAAACACAAACTGTTTACGGACAATTGAATACGATAGTGACCACTGTGCATTCACGGCAGTAATAGAGCTTCCGAACGAGCTCGCAGATCTAGAGGAATTCGTGATCCCGCAACCCTATAACTACGGGGCAATGCGATGGCCGCGGTTCACCAGATCATTAACAAGAGAACTTCGTTCGAATGACTTTAATCTGCCAGTAAACAGAAACCTGACTAATGTCGAAATCGACAAATACATTCAACAAATGGACGAAACTGTAAAACGAACAATGGACAAAACAATTCCCAAAACAACAGTTACAGATCACACTAACATGTACAGAAACGCAACAATAAACGCATTCCACAGGCAAAAGAGCAGACTGCTATCGAAATTAAAACAATCACACAGACAGTTTACAGACAGACAACACCAGGAGATAATATCACTGAAATCCCGATTAAAAAACCTCCAACAATTACTTAAAGCTAATTATAGATTAGCAACAAATTTGTATTGGAACAACAGAATTCGAGCTATAAAAACTAATAACCCGAATATGTTCCCACAAATAAATAAAATATTCAGGAGAAATAATCAAAACGAGATTCAGTGTCTCCAAATTCCACGTACTGAGGTAAACAAGCAGCTGCTAACCAACATTGGCATAGATACAGAGAACGCTATCTTCAATAGTGAGCTCTTCGTGATCGAAGATCCTTTGGAGAAGGCGAACGCTGTGGGAGCTGTCTTTCAGGAAATGTACAAGGTGAATGAAAGCATTCACCGAAATCACGACCTGGAGGACAGAGTTCTACTCAATCACCTGCACCTCCGGAATGAAATTTCACTTTGGCAATCGGAGAATCCGGGTTTTACCGAATTCAGTGAAGATAATCTGTCAATTGACATTAATGCCAATGGTGTAGTGGCTAATAGCCTTCTAATAACAAGGGAAGGAATCCAGAGTATCTTCGACTCATTAAGAAGCAAAAAGTCAGTGGGAATAGATGGAGTACCTAACATCGTACTCAAGAACCTGCCCCCAATGGCAATAGATATATACACGGTCCTGTTTAACAACGCGTTGAATATTGCATATTATCCCGCGCGTTGGAAAACGGCTATCATTCAGCCTATCACAAAAAAGGGCAAAGACTGTACAAACCCAATGCACATGCGTTCGATAAGCTTACTCCCAAGCATCAGTAAAGTATTCGAAAAGACTATTAACAAAGGTCTGCTAGAATGGGTATCTACCACAGAAGAGCTCTTGCGCTTCAATAGGGCTATCTCCCACAGAAGAATTTTTCGCGCCACTAGGGCTATCTCCCACGGAGACTGGGACGATAATACTCGTATTAAACAGCATCAACAGTTCTCGTGGTTGAATAGCAAATAAAGACCTGTGTACCAATGTCGGTAGAATAACTGCATCATCAGCCAGCTTACACAGATTTGGCTTTTCTAGGATTACGGTCGTATAAGATTATAGTTAAGTTTTTTAAATAATAAAACAAAGCAAAAAATAGAGGTAAGTTAAATTTTAAGTAAAAAAAAAAAATTGGCACAACGTTTTTTTAATTTTTCTTTGCCATACAAATATTCATAACTAAAGCCACAAACAAAGATCTGTCGCCGAAAGGCAAACTACACAATAGCCATATGATGTTTAGCTTAGATCGTCTGCATAGGACCAGTAAGTTATAATATAAGATAATTAAGCTAGAATTTAAGCATTTTTTGTCTAGCCTATAATTTAGAATCGAAGGAAAAATGGAATTTAAAAATGTTGGAAAAATTAACAAACAAAAATTAAATGAATACACTCGCAAAAATGATCATCGCCACTAGTTTACGCTACACGCGTACGATGGTGTTCATTTTTAGAAACAATTTTCCGCCATATGACTTACAGGCCATGATAACTCTGTTGGTTACAGCCATTATCTTCGGACATAATGTCTGTTTGATTGCTTAATTTTGCGGGATCTTGAATGGGTTATGTGAGCCACAATATAGGAATAATGTTAAGCTATCCTAAATGCTATTTTATGCTGTTCCAATCGGGATGATTTCCGTGACGGAAAACTCCGTCGGCGCTAGCTCAAGGAGATCGTTAAATTGCTTATGTTTTGGTGGGTCTTTAGTCACGCTGTTGTCTCCTGGGATAGTGATGCGATCTTTCTTTATGACCATACGTTTTGAGATCGCCGTGCAGGAAAGGGACTCATGCGGTCGTCATGAAGTAACTATGTGTGAGTATGTACTCATTTTTGATGGGCGAAAATTTCAGAAGTTTTCCGCGCTGCCTTGGAGATCCGTAGGGTCACTACAGATGTACCCCAACTCTCCAAGTATTTTCTGCGATGCCAAACAATCAGATAGACTGGTGTGAACAGTTCACTTTAAATAGTATATTTAAATAAATAAACACAGAGAATCATTTTTTTAGTCGAAATACACGAAGATGAGGAGCACTACCTGCTCATGTATTCATAGATATTTTCAAATCTCTTCTTCCTTCATTTATTCTCATCTAAGAGTGTCATTAAAATATCTCTCCTGCGCAATAGCATAAGACTTTGAATAAGTTACCGTTGATTTGAATAAGTTTTCACCTCTCCCACAGATGACGTTACTAATGTCAGATACTTGGCGACTCGCAAAATCATTAGGAGCTGATCACACAACAGTTATGAATTGCTCGAAAGTATCAGGAATGATTCAAAAGCAAACCATATTTGGTGCGGTACAAATTGAAGCCAGCGAGGACTTATTCAAAGTACATTACATTACGTCAAATTTTGGGAGGGATTTGGAGATTTCGCATCCTAAATTGTTGATTACATTGAAGACAAATTTCTAGCACGAAAACGAGAAAAACAACTGAACCAAAAACATCTGATATTTATACAAATCGCATTAATAAATTCACCTAATTACATAAAAGCGCACACAGCAAAAAGGGAATTGTTCAGCACCCTTAAAGAGAAAAGCAAACTCCGGTCGAAATAGTCAGATAAAGTAAATATGGTTTGATGATTAATTTCAATACGATGTTCAGTTGCTGTCAATACTACCGCCTATCGAAGTATTAATAAACAAAATATCGAGAATTGAATCAAAAGAAGCCGTCGAATGATTCATTGAACTAATTGGATGTTGTTTGAGATAGAATTATTTTTGGAAACATTACTTTAAAGATAAAGTTTCTCTTAAATTTACTCTCTTCCGTATCGTTCAGTTTTTCGTGAGTTTGTCGACTAAATATACATTGTCAAAATAAAGACGAACGATATTAGTAACAAATCGCACTTAATTTGAGTCACGGCTTGTAAAAAACAAAAACGATATAACAGCGATTAAATGTTATTACGAAATTACACAAATAAAACATCAGCGACATGTTTGGTGATGAGCACCGTCATTGTCATCGTTTTGGAGGTATGACGACCGGGATCGTTTTTATTGTGTATATCACTGATAACGTTGACTGGTTAAATTTAAAAATGAAATTAAAAAAAGGATTTAAAAAAAAGATGTATAACAATCATCTATATGCTTTTTTGTTTAATTATCAGGTCCAGATTCATCTGTCGTTTAATTCAGGATGATCATGATGGGGCTCTTTCTATGAATTCTGTCTGGCTGAACCAGTTCTTCGTGATACATTTATTTAGTCATTTGTTAACCGGGTGTCGTTAATTTGTATGTTAATTCAAACATTAAATTTAGAACGCTATATATCTATATTGAAGTGTGATTCTTTATTAAGCCATCTAAAGTTGATGGTTGGAAATCATATCTGTTATGTGTATCCCGTTCATGTATTGCTGAAGTGAGACGTAGGCGACTCGAGGGCATTGTAAGTATTATTATGATGGAGTACTCCGTTGGCCCCGATTTCACAGAATACATGGTAGAATATAGGAAGAAATTCTTTTATGTTGTTACGGACCTACCTCGCGTCCAGGTCCTCCCCTAACCCACACTAATCCCCTTTCGCAAGTTTTCCCTGTGGAGGTTATTTAAGCAATCCCAAAGAACCACCCACCGCCCTAATCCAACTCCCCGTCCCCAACCTGCAAATACCTGCGCCAACCATAAGTAGCTTACCTGTATACGACCAGTACAAAGCTCGCTTGAATAATTCTATACCATCTTGCCATGGCACCAAAACCAAATGCATCAACTAAACCATTTCGGTTCATCTGTCATGAACCGATCGGTTACTATGGGCGACTGTAGGGGTTCTCTATATCACACGGAGAACCAACCCACAATCCTAACCAACCTTGACCGCTAACAGCGCGTCCCCTTAACCCAACTCTCCATGCAAAATCCGCAATAGCATAATCCCCAAACCTTCGCAATAAACACATTCCTAAACCCTAAATACAATTCAACAGAATATATTCTAAATCATCCCCGCCTACATTTTCCCAAAATTGCTTCGGTCAAATCTTTACTTAATTCATATTCCCTTCTTGCGACCAAGCAATCTTAATTTCCCCGAAATCTGTACATTGTAATAAAACGCATATTCAAACCTACAACGAACATTAACCATCACCACCAACTATACCAAGCCGCATACATTCCCCCGAAAACCACTTCGGTTCATTTCCTCCTTAAATCATACTTCTCGTCTGCGACCAAGCGACAGCTAATTCTCCACGAAACAATCACAACCATCAAGGCCCCTGATCATACTTGGCTATGCCAATTTCCCGGTATACACAACCAACGAATCCAACTCAGCTTATACGGCGAGGATTCGCTGGAACTGAATTCCCATGCAAGCATAGCAACCCTTCTTGAAATTCCTCGTAAGTGGCAGTGAGTTTATTTTAGCTATGATTCCACTGCCACGACGCGATAAACTTTTTCTTTCCAATAATAAGTCAGTCGAGTCACAACCACACATTGAGCGCGCATCGCTCTTCCGTCAGTCAGTCGAGATCCATCCGCCCAACGGTGCCCAACCACAGGAGTCACACTGAGTCGCTTTACAACCACTACCCGGTTGAGAGTCGAGCCAATCACGGGTCGTGTCAAGTCTCCGCGCGAGTTGGAAGTTTCCCTTAAGTCGTTAATACAGCATCAAGCTCCTACTCAACTTGCGTAAAGTAGAATCTTCATTCGGGCCGTCGGCTTCCTATTTTCGCGCTTTTCCACTGCTTGCGGTGTGCTGTTCAATTAATGCCAAGTTTACGCGGTACGGGCCTACCTTTGATGAACGGTGGCTGGCATATGGAGGGTCGCGTTTTATAATTCGGATGGTCTTCTGCGGTAGTATGAGACGGCCACAAAAGACGTGGTAAAAAACAATGATTGTGAGGCCGCCGTATTGACGAAATTAAGAAGGGGAGTGTTCCAGTAAAACAATTGACATATTAAGTGCGGCCCCCAGACTACACCAGTGTGCGTGCCGATACCGGATGTTCGAGGCGCAATTGTTGTTCACGCCTGGTGTTATTTGTGCACGGAAATTTTCCCCTGCCTAGTGAGCAGAACATAATTTTGTTTGTGATTCTAATAATAAAAGCTAGGGCAAATTGGGGGAGTTTGTAAAAATTAATAAGTTAAAATAAAGAGGGCGCTAATATATAGAATAAAAAAAAACCCAGTGTAATTTAATTACCCTCTCCTTTCTTTGGTGAACGATTTCTTCCCTCGCAATTTGTTGGCGGATGATAGCGCCCTGTGCCGTACGTCGGCACCCATATCTTCACCCCCCACGACCACATGCCCATCAGACACAGGCCAATCCTCCCGAGTGTCTTGATCCAACAATCCGTTGTTCCAAAAGACACGCCATGGAAAATCGCTTGCTTATACAGCTGCAGCCGATTATCCCTGATCGATTGCATAAGCGATAAACTAGCATCGAATTGGACGTGATCATGGTTTGTTTTTCCTAAACAATCTAGCAATGGTCACGTCCCATGTTGTGTTCAGTAATACAAAGCATATCGCAACGCGCGCCTAACTGCCAAGAGCCGAATTCTTTGCCAGTGTAAATATTCACACTGGAATTCGATCCTTGACTCGCTATGGATGCAATGCACAATTGACGTGGATAAATACACAACCGTCATTGTGTAATCATCCTGATCACCAGATCAGGTCCTACGGTATCGTTCACCTAAACAACCATCGTACCATTAGCTAAGGCAAACAAACGCGTATCTTAGCGTTTGACCATCGAAATAGCGCTTCTGTTGACATAATACTCAGAAACCTAATTCTGCATCAACGAATCGCTAGTTTAAACATAGCAACCTTTTTCGGCCGCTATACGAGCGACCATCTATTTGCACAGCTGACCTATTTGAATTCAAATATCGTTAGTCAGTTTTTGTTGTCGCTTTTCCTTATTCGACTGCAGCTGATATATGAAGTACTGTCCTTCCCATGTATAGGCTCTCTTCCTGTTTGTGTGCATCTTGGATAGTGATATCTGCGCGAAACAACATCTAGAATCATCGCGGAGTCATATCGTAACCACCGAGTAACGTACACGTATCGGGGACGTTGCATTTTCAGGAGTCAAATTTGAACAACCAGCGTGTGCGCAGGAGTCGAAGGTTTTTCTTGTCGGTACCGTTGTCGCTTATCTGTATAACAATAGCAAGTGCGCAATATTAATTCAAAAGACGTGGCGAAAAGATTGTCGTTGGTGAATCTTAATGTTTGAATTAAACTCTTTATAAAGTACAAACTCTCTGTGAAAAGATTGTTGATGTGAATCGTAAGATGAAGTTAAACTCTTTATATAGTACACACTCTTTGTGAAATGACCGTTGATTGTGAATCTCAATGTTTAAATTAAAATCCTTCATATCATACAATTGTAGCGTCTCTAACAGACACACACACAAAAACACAAGCAAATGGTGAAGAACACCGAACGAAAGTCGAATAAGAAAATACATCAGAGCCGTATACCATAGCGATAACATAACAAAATCCACATCAGTCGAATGTACTTGAGTTTAGAAATTAAATTCTGAACACGGCCAGTAGCCTGATGTGCTACGCTTAGGTTCAATTTTTGGTGATTCTAACTGTCATAGCGTCAGTTCGAATCACACGTTCTTCACTATCATTCCAAACGGTATACAATCTCCTTGTGGAATCTATTTTCAAGAATAAAGAAATAAACGATTTTACAACAAAAATCCTCCAGTGCCTTTTCATTTATCTTTTCTCTCGGTGCTTGTGCTTTTGGTGACAATTTTAGTGAGGAAATCGTTGATGTGTGATAGGTGAAAACCCGTGTCCTTGTTAGGCACATCCACATCTAACCCACACCCCTCTCTACCTGTAAAAGGAAAACAAATCGCCAATTTGCATAAACTACTTTGTGCAAATTCTATTTGGTAGAAAAAAAATAAAAAACGGCGTTGGCGCCCAATAAAAAATAAAACGTAAACGGCAATAATAATAAAAAATTGGGTCGCCGTAAAACTTCAGTAAAAGAGAGTCAATAAGAAAGTCCTTGAGAAAAGTTCACAGACAGAGAATAAAAAAATATTCAAACCAATACTCAAGAAATGCACAAAAGAAGTAGAAACTCTAACTGAAACCAACATCGGACAACAAGCTGAACAGGGGAGCACCACGGCCAACGCCCCCTGCAACCTGCCAGCAGCTTCAACAGCAACAATAAACGACCGCTCCACAGTCGATCAAGATCAACCAAGTAAGTCCTCTTCACTTACAATTATATAGGTTAAATAAAATAAAAATTATTATTATATTTTGACTATATTAAACTTAAATGGAAAAATAACATAATGTTTTATACAAACGTTTTTTTTTCCAATAAGAGAAGTTATTCGAGGAAAAAAAGGCCGGCAGAATGCTACGAGGGTTGTGTGATAAATATACGTCCTAGACCAGAGATGACACTGATAATATTTAAAAAGCGAGGTTTTTTGTAAACATAATCTTTCACAACAATACTGTCAGATTGTTGCTGGTTTAGTTTGCAAATGCCAGTCATATATATATAACGACTTTTGTGGTTTCGTGATGTTGAGGCGTTTCTAACAGGTCCACACACAATATGCAAGCAAATAGTGAAGAACATCGAAAGGAAATTCGAATAAGCAAAGCATCAGAGCCGTATACCATAGCGATAACATAACAATTCCACATCAGTTGAGTATACTTGAGTTTAGAAATCGAATTCGCACACGCGGCAGTGGCTTGATGTGTTAAGCATTGGTTCCATTTTTAGTGATTCTAACCGCCATAGCGTCAGTTCGAATCACACATTCTTCACATCGTCGCAAACGGTATAATTCGACGTGATCTGTATACACACAACACACAATCTCCCATAGGAAACAGAACTTTACTACTCGATCACGACTTCCGCATAGAGCAGCGGCACATTTGCCTGCTCCGACGTTCTCTCGCTCGCTCGTTCCTCGCTCCGTTGTTCGCACATAAATTTGATCGTAACCAAGTTACTGAGGGGGGAGTAGGGTGGCGTTTCTAACAGATTAACACACAATATACAAGCAAATAGTGAAGAACACCGAAAGGAGAGGCTGCAAGGGTTGTCAAAAAAAAACAAGACCCCGGGACTGGATGGCATCTCTAACGCTGTAGTTTAGACTGCTTTAACAAAAAACCCGGAAGTCTTCGAATCAGGATGCGAAGGCGGTAACCACTACTCAGCAGGGAGGTACAAATACTGAGCATTTAAAAACGCGATGTCCAATCTTCTGAATAAAAATGGACAGGTTTAAGTGCATTCAAATGAACTTAAACCATTGTGGAGCCGCACAAGATCTCCTTTCCCAAACGGTTAAGGAATATGATGTCGACGTGGTACTCACCAATGAGCAGTACAGGATGCTTGGCACTGGTAGTATTACATGGGAGGAAGACAGCAGCGGAAAGCGGTTATCTGGACAACTGGAAATTCCCCCATGGAATGCAGAAGTGTCCAGCGGCTGGAAGGAATTGCCTATGCTAAGATCGGAGGAATTCATTTCTACCGTTGTTACGCTCCGCTAAGATGTAAAATAGAAGAATTGAAATCCTTTTTGGACAGGGTAACACAAGCAGCTAGAGATAAGAGCCCTCTTATAGTTGCTGGAGATTGCAACGCTTGGGCAGTAGAATGGGGAATCACAAAGACCAACAGTGGAGACCAGGCACTACTCGAAGCCTTCGCAGTCCTAGATGTGGTGTTACTTAATGATGGTGTTGATGACACCCTCATAAATGAGAGAGGCCGGTCCAAAATAGACATCACATTTGCCAGCTCCATGTTAGCAAGAAGTATGGAGTGGCGAGTTTTGGACACCTACACCCATAGTGACCACCAAGTTGTGATGTACGAAATATTACCGCACAGGGGATTCATCTCTGCCAAATTGGCGAAGAGAGCCCCACAAAATGGGTGGAAAGAGAAGAACCTCGATGCGGATCTGCTCGTTTATATGCACAGTTTGACGCAGGGGCCGATGCGAACAGGCAGATTGGAAAAGTCATGAAGTGGCTAACTACAGCATGTGATGCATCTCTGCCACGACAAAGACAACCAGCAGGGGCTATAAAACCAGTGTATTGGTGGAATTAAGAAATCGCCCATGTACAATAAAGAGCAAGAAACCGTAACACCTACCCACAGTTGCATGCGGACTTCGTCAACAAACGGAAAGAGTTGAGGAATGTAATTCGCAAAAGTAAATATGACGCGTTCTGCTCTCTAAGGGATGAATTAAATAACAACCCATGGGATAGTCATGAAAAGACTACACAACAGTAGTCAAATGCTAAAAAAGAAAAGTGACATGGCCAGAATCGTTGCTGTCCTCTACCCACTGTGTGATGAGGTGCTAAGAGTGCAAGAGGAGTGGAGTATCACTGAAGGAGAGATACCTCCCGTGACCACTGAAGAGGTGATCTTGGCTGCAAGGGTTGTCAAAAAAAAAAAACAAGACCCCGGGACTGGATGGTATCCTTCACGCTGGAGTGAAAACTGCTCTAACAAAAAGTTGGAAGTCTTCAGCGGTCTCTTCACAACCTGCCTTCAAACAGGACAATTTCCTAAATGATGGAAAAAAACAGTGGCTTGTGCTTATTCCAAAAGGACTCAAGAATCCAGAGGCGCCGTCGTCTTATCGCCAGTTGTGCATGTTGGACCCAACAGGAAAACTGCTTGAGCGAGTAATTGCCACTCACCTGGAAGAATTCACAGAGGGAACATCGAGGCTCTCTGAATGGCAGTATGGGTTCCGGAAAGGTAGATCAACCGGTGAAGCACTATCTGTGGTGTGCGACAACGCTCGGGATGCGATAGCTGGAGCACGATGGCTATGTGACACAAAGAAATATTGCGCTAACTCGGTGAATTGGAATCGGATTCTAGAAGCGTTGGTCGATCTACAAGTCTCACCCTACCTGGTCTGTATACTAGCAAACTATCTCTCGGATAGAAGACTGCTCTATGACACAGATGAGGGACCACAGGAATATAAAATAACAGTAGGTGTACCCCAGGCATCTGTATTAGGTCCGCTGTTATGGAATATTATGTATGATGGTGTGCTCAGGGTCAATGTACCGAAGGGGTTAGAACCATTGGGTACGCAGATGATTTGGCAATAGTGGCCGTCGCTAAACATCTAGATGACCTAGAGAATATTTGCTTCCAAGAAATTCAGAGCATTAAATGCTGGGTAGATATAGCCGGACTGAAACTAGCTGGACATAAGACGGAGGCAGTTTTAATAAGCAGCCGCAAGAAAGTTGAACACATTGATTTAGAAATAGAAGGACAAATAATCAGATCAAGTCCCTATATTAAATATCGAGGTTCGATTCCCCATCGGGGAGCCTCTAGCGCAAGACTAATGACCTTGCCAAAAAAAAAAAAATCATTATGGAAAATTTAACAAGCCTCAGGACTTGCTAAATAAGGCCAAGACCGGTTCCCCATTGTAGTGCCGACGATGATGATGATGCAAAGTTTTAGCGAGACGACTACCCAACGTTGGAGGACCCCGGCCCCACATAAGGAAACTCATAACCAGTGTCAACACCTCCATTATAATGTATACAGCTCACATATGGGCAGGAGCCCCACATGAGGGGATTGAACTCAGCACATAGGCTGACATCACTAAGAGTATGCTGTGCATTCCGAACGGTATCCGAAGATGCCATAAATGTTTTGGGCGGGAGGACACTACTTGGTATTGTAACTAAAGAAAACGCTGCATTGCATGAGGTCTCCCAAGAGAATCGTCGGAGAATGCGGCCAAAATTAGAGCTCTCAAGCCTTAGAGAATGGCAACGAAAATGGGATTCTTCCACCCAAGATGGATGATGGACCCACACCATGACACCTGATATAGAAACATGGGTGAAAAGAAAAAATGGCGAGCTGAATTACCACTTGACTCAGCTAATATCAGAACATAGATGGTTTCGGCAATACTTGCACAAGTATAAGCATGTGAATCACCCATACTGCTTGTATTGCGAAGGCAAAATAGAAAATGCGGAACACGTTCTCACAGAGTGGGTGAGATTCGAGATCGCACGAACGATTTTGGAGAGACATATGAGACGGACAAATACTCCGGCAGGAGTAATAGAATATTTGCAGAGTACAAAATAGGCATGGTTTGTAACAAATGGTATTCTCTGTGAAATGATGCAGTAGTTGCGACGCGACGAGCCGAGTAACAGGTAAACTCCGTCTCGCCCCGCGATGGAATAGCTAAAAGAAAGTTCCACGAGGATCAACGGGAATATGAGCCTGGCGGGAGGTGATTTTAGTTGGTAAAAACCTGGCATGCCTCTGGATCGGTCCAGAGGTATCTTTTGAAGATTTTCACCTTCCTACCGAAACCAAAATAAAAAAAATAAAAAACACGTGAAACCAAAATTTTTTTAAAAATTTGATGCTTTTTACTTATCATCATCATCATCGTCACCACAACCGGGAACCGGTCTTGGCCTTATTTAGCAAGTCCTGACGCTTGTTAAATTGTCCATAATAATTTGTTTTTCTGGGCAAGGTCATTAGCCTTGCGCCAGCTTTTTACTTATAGCCATTTTTAAATTGGAATCGGTTGCAAAATCTTCGAGTAGAGTCAATCTGAGTTTCTGATATGGTTAGAGTGTGGGGGTTGAAGTTGTTATGCCAATACACGGGCACTCGGTACGCTTAAATCCCCCGACACTTTTATTACTCCGACCTTCAGCAATTGTTCCACTGCAACACGTATGTCCAAGAAAACGAAACGAATAGAACTTTTTGGATGATGTGGATATTTAATGACATCTGTTTTTGATTACAATAAATAGGGCACTTTCAATATTAAGTTCTTCTTAATTACTTTTATTACACAGTTTCTTTTGTTTGGTGACATTTGATTTAAAATCCAGTGTAAGCCTGTGGCGTCTGTGACAGATACACGCACAATACACAAGCAAAATAGCGAAGAACACCCAACGAAAATAGAATAAGAAAATTCATCAGAGCCGTATACCATAGCGATAACACAACAAAACATCAGTGGAATATACTTGAGTTTAAAAATCGAATTCTAAACACGGCCAGTAGCCTGATGTGTTATGCTTAGGTTCAATTTTTTGTGATTCTAACTGTCATAGCGTCAGTTCGAATCACACGTTCTTCACTATCAATCCCAAACGCAAAAATTGGCGACTACGACGTGATCTGTACACACAGCACACACTTTCCCGTAGTAAACAGAACTTCACACACGATCATGACTTCCGCATAGAGCACTCGGCATACTCGCCTGCTCCGACGATCTCTCGCTCGCTCGTTCCTCGATCCGCCGTTTGCAAACGAAGCTGATCGTAACGAAGTTACTGAGTAGGGAGTAGTGTGGCGTCTCTAACTGATACACACACAATACACAAGCAAAATAGTGAAGAACGCCGAACGAAAATCGAATGAGAAAATACATCAGAGCCGTATACCATAGCGATAACAAAACAATTCACATCAGTGGAATACAGTTGCGTTTAAAAATCGAATTCTAAACACGGCCAGTATCCTGATCTGTTACGCTTAGGTTCAATTTTTGCTGATTCTGACTGCCATAGCGTAACACATCAGGCTACTGGCCGATTTTTAAACTCAACCATACTCCACTGATGTGAATTGTTATGTTATCGTTATGGTATACGCCGCTGATGTATTTCCTTATTCGTTTTTCGTTCGGTGTTCTTCACTATTTTGCTTGTTATTGTGTGTGTATCTGTTAGAGACGCCACAGGCCCACTGACCTAATTCGGTGATTGTGGTGATCTCAGAGTGCATTGAACTATGCGAAGATGAAAATGTGGTGGACAGGAAAATGGCTTGTGCAATTCACCCGCAAAAAGAGATCATTGATCCCAAGCGGAGAGAATATCTTGGGGAAGTTGAAGTGACGCTACATCGGCTAGGGAAATATTATCGTGAGATCCAAACTCGAAGAATTTGGAATTATCCCAGCCGTTGGACGATTATGCAACCGCGTCGTTTGGTCAGACATGGTTGTTGCTAACCAATATGACGTTGAGATTTCCGGTAGAAATCTCATGGGTTAATGCAATAGTGTTGCCGTATGGAAGGAAAATACTAAATGCTATTGTGCATTAACTGGATAGATTAATGGCTTCCGGACATGTTTCTTTTAGGGATCTTTCTTATTGCAAGTGAAATAACCGACGGAAGGAATTGGGATTGAAATGACGCGCTATTAGCGGTCGAAATAGGGATGAAATAGTGGGTTGGTTCTCCATGTAGTATAGAGTATTCATAATCTTAGAAGGTATTCTATTTAATTACAACATTTGACTACATCATCACCCAAGGTTGACAAGATAATCAAAGATTTCTTATGACCACTTTGCGGAATTTATGGTACCATGTGGTGGGCCCATCTATCACCCATTACAACTTTTTCAATCGTTCCATCAGCCAAGGTCGGAAAGACGATTGTATCTGATGGGGGAGTTGAGCCTTGGGATACAACCTATCGCCTATAGTTGTAGTTCATATAATTTGTGTTGATTGCACAAGTTAGGAAATCTGAAAGTAATTTGACAAGTTCTTGGCTGTATATGGGGTATGATGCTTTTTCGTTTTGTAATCGAAACATTTAAATGCTTTAGATAAGGATACACTCAAGGATTCCTCAAGCTTTTGAAAAGCAGACTCCAGCAGAGTTGTCAGATTGGTTTGTATATGTACAACAAAGGCAAATTGATGAAGTAGCAAAACTAACATTTAATACAATACTCCGTTTCATCATCAGCATCGGCACTACAACAGGGAGCTGGTCTTAGCCTTATTTGGCAAGTCCTGAGGCTTGTTAAATTTTTCATAATGATTTGTTTTTTCCGAGCAAGGTCATTGCCAATACTCCGTTTATATATAAAATATTTCTAACAAAGAACTTACAGTTGAATTAAAAGTAAAATTACTCTCGCAATCGGGATTCAACTCACAAGAATATTTGTGGTGCACCATCAGACCCAATCGTTTTTGGCAAAAAAAAAAATGATTTCAGTGTGAGAGAAGATAAAACACGCAGATTTAAGTTTAAAAATAAATTCATTTCACTTTAGGAAATCCATTATTTTCAACATCCACTGTTTGTTATACATTTCGTTTTCAAAATGAATATATAGTATTCAAAACTAATATGGCAGCACTCTTAACGATAATCAAATTACACTTATAATTGACCGTAACTCCCACAAGAATTATCATAAAACTGGGACAATCGAAATTAAACACAAATCACATATTTTCCACTGGGCAATAAATTCAAAACACAAAGAGACTACCGCAAGTGGAAAATGCATACAACAAAGTTTACTTTATCATTGCAATTCAATTTGTGTGAATGATTTAATTTGTTTTCGTAATTAAACAATAGTAATTTAAATTACCGGAACAAGTGATTGTTATAGTGATAATTCGGGCTTGTGAAAATTCCAAAGCGAAAAAAAACAAGCAAAAACCAAAAGAGAAAAATTTAAATAAAAACGAACTAAAAAGAGCTCACGTTGAAATTATTAACGTGAATAAATTTGTAGACTGCACATAATCGATGATAGCACGAGCTTCATTAATATTTATGAAATTCGCCAGGAAAGTGAATTAAAGTTTAGGGGCAAGGCATATGCAAAATATTGTTAAAAAACAGCACAAGAACAAGAAAATGCCATTATGAACAAGAGAAAGTTGAGCAGAAACGTTTTTTTTTAATATTTCAACAATTACATAAATCAATATCACACACCGAACTGATTTGATTGTTGTTTTAGCTGTTCTTTGCCATTTGGAGTTGGTCATATCGCTTACAACGCACTCGCCTCGAGAACTGACAATAGAATGTCCTTAAAATATGACGCATCCAACGGATACCAACGTTGTGGTCTTTCACTTAAATTGTTGCACACACACACTCTCAATGATACACTTACGGAAAAGTATTTTTGAGGGTACAATGGGAATCCTTCGCAAACAGACGTCACCCTTAAAGCTTAAGCTCAGGAGCGACTTCCCTTATATTTTCGGTAGTATTGAGTTCATAGGCAATTTCCGCAATTACACGATATAAACAAACCTCTCTTCAGGTGTCTCGATGTGTTCGTCTCGTCCTCCAATTTCCTTACTCCCATTAGACGAATCCGGTGTTGTCGGTTGAGATGGTACCGGGCCCAAATCAATAGTTGTCATCCCATCTACTACCGCCATTCTGCATACAATTAACGTGTGTAAAACCGCCAATAAAGTCCTTTAGTTAGCGTCAACGACTACACAACGGTTGCATAAAATTGGTTTAACTTTTCTAATTCTAATTCGTGCCGATTACACGAGGGATGACCAAAACAAAGCTATCACCAAAACGTTCGTTCTATTTATGTTGCCACATGGAATCAAGAACAAGGTATTTGCGTAGCTTAGCGCGTTCTTCTCGGGCTAACTTCTTCGAGGTTCACTATTGAATTCTAAATTTATCTCAATCGTAAACACTGACAGCGAATATATCTCTAGCTCTAAATTTTTGCTTCCTTTTCTATACCGCAGGTATTCAATTCATGTATCCGGACAACTCGGCACTACGAAACAAACCTCTAGACTGAATTCGAATGTCATCTGATTCATGATATTAGTCGTATCCCTCGTTGTAGTCGCTCTCTTCTTATTAAGCTCAGAAACAATAATAATACCTTGATGTTGATGGAGTGACGCAGGGGACATACTTTGCTTGTTTACATTATTTTCTGACGGTTTATGTAACGTTCAATACAATGCATGCGTTTTTATTTTTCATTACTTCGTGTATCTTTGGAGGCCTTCACCTTCATTCTCTTAAGTCTCTTAAGAGTTTTCCAAAAGCAAAACCAACGCGAAAACTTGGATGCGACACGCGCAAACTCAAAGCTTTTTATACAAGTTTTAAGCGTACGAAGAAATTTTATTGGTTCGCACTGGATGGCGCAGATACAAATATGAATGTCTCACGGTGTTGTGTATGGGGCAACTCTGGCTTCGTCAGAAAGTATACAGAGTTTGTCAATAAAGAGTATATCAATCTAAATGTACAAATTCTGGGTGGCATTGAGGGACACTTGCAGTTGGATAACAGAAACAAATGCGCATAGTTTTGAAGGAAGGCAAACAACGCGTGGAGGAGATAAATAGATTATTTTAACAGCATCTTACTAAATTGGGGCTCGTGGAACTTGGAGTTTTGCGTCAGTTTTCAAAATATGGCCTCAGCTGATCTCTTGTCTCTTTGTATACAGTCGTGTTTTGAATTCCTTAGTATTCTAAACTTGACTCAGCGGAATGCCTCAGCCTTGAAAATTATGAATTCATTGCGATGAGAATGCAAATAACTGTGGGAGAATTTCAGAATAATCATCTAGGTAATATGTTTAAAGTTCAAACAGCCATTCAGATGCGTTTCTAACTCAATAATGAAATGTTAAGGTAGTCACATCAAAAACCTTTTCAATGTTAAGGTAGTCACGTTATTTTCACCCTCACTCATTTAAATTATTTTTGTTAGACAATCTTATTAAGGGGACATTTCGGTTTGTCGGGTCAAAAAATAGGTTATTTTCAGGATTTTTTTAAAGAGAAAGTATTAAAGATATAACAATTTTTTTTTAACATTTTGTTCATCTTTCGACTACGTTTGTAAATTTTGTCGAGTCACTCCGGAACCGGAACCCAACCCCTTCCAGGTGTTCAAAGTTAGCCATCCGTTCTGCTCGTGTAAGGGTTATTTTCGTCCCCGGTGAGAAAATACAAAAAATGCAAAAAGTTTATTGAACTCAAATACATTTCGCCCAATGTGAGTGAAAAAAATTTTAAAATTAATAAAAACAACAAAATGGCGGACTATTGAAAAAAAAATTGATTTGTCGGCCCTTTTATACTCTATTTTTTAGTTATAACTAAAAAAATAAATAAATAAATAAAAAAGTAATTCACTCACAATTTGCGTGTGCTTGTTAAAAATATGTGTGCGAACTTTCATAAGAATCGCATGCACCGTTTTCATATTATCGCTTACACCGCACTCAAAAAAAAAGTTTCGCATTCAAAGTTTGGAGATAAATTAGACAAAAGATAAAAGGGATTTTTTATACTAACAGCTAGACATCTATTCCTGGACCATAAACAATTCCTTCCACGACTTCGAATTGGTCCTCCCGTTGCATTTTCGCCTTTTTCCTCGCTGTTCGTGCCTCGTGCGAGTTGTATACTACGCTGCGGTCAGCGTCTTGCAGCCGATCTCTGTCCCTCTCGTTCGCAAACGCTCTCGCAGCGTACCCAATTTTGTTGCCCATGACTTGCATTATTAGCAATACGGGTAAAAACCGCTCATTAAACATACAAGCTGCGGTAAGAGCCGCAACTTCAATGATTTTCTTACCGCTGTATGTGTGTTTTGGCGCCATTTGCCAGTTAGTAGCATTGAAACTTTTGTTGTTATTTTGCGTGAAACCTCCCTCGCATTTTTTTAACAAATCGGGGGCTGTCAGTTTTAGCTGTTCGTACTTTAGGATCCAAGGGAGGTTTGTCGTGGTGGAACTTTGACAGCTCATTCGCAGCTTCCGCGCGTTTCCATTTGCACCATGACTCCGGGCCCTCTGGACAGTTTTGATGTTGCGGATTTTCATCGGTTGATATTCATTTTCATTTTTACAACATTTTTTATTTTTCTTTTTATATTCTTAATTTCTAAATTAAAGGCTAGACAAAAAATGCTTAAATTCTAGCTTAATTATCTTATATAATAACTTACTGGTCCTTCGCAGACGCTCTAAGCTAAACATTACTTAACATTTGTATAATTTGCCTTTCGGCGACAGAACTTTGTGGCAGTACTGATAATTAGTTGAAATACAAAGAAAAATTTGAAAAACTTTGTCAATTTTTTTTTTTTGTTTTTTTTTCTTAAAATTTAACTTACTTAACTTACCTACTTTATTTTTTTTATTTTATTTCTTTTTTTTTTCTTTTTTAAAAGCACTTAACCTAACTTAACTTAAATCTTATACTACCCTAATTCTAGAAAAGCTAAGTCTATGTAAGCTAGCTGATGATACTATGATTCTATACCGACTTTGGTATCCAGGTCTTTATATGCCATTCAACCACCAGAACTGTTGACGCTGTCTAATACTATCGTCCCGGTCTCTGTGGGAGATAGCCCTACTGAAGCGCAGGACCTCTTCTTCGGTGCGCGTTACTTCCCGGTCGTAGCACAATCGCCCGTCTACAGATGATCTACTTACATGATAGATCAGCGGAATTCCGGATCTATCCTGTATAAGCCCTTTCATATCCAAGTCAAGGAACGCCTCTGGTGGAACAAAGCCGTTGCGACGCACGCTCTCATAGTACAAGGTGTTTGGATAATAGGCCCCGAAAATTAGGTCATTGGACGAGCTTATTGCTCTCGCAATATGTCCTCTGATTAATTTAATCATAAAATTATCCACCCTATTTATGTAAGCTTCATTATATAAAGTCTCATTTGAGTAATACTTTTTATAGTCCGATTCCGGTGTCCGATATAATCTGAGACAACTTCTGAGACACTTTCTTTCGAACACCCGAATCTTTTCCATCAAATTTGGACCTATGTTAAACCATACTGGGCAACCATATATGAGCATTGGCCTGATTAGCGTCATGTAGCATATGACTTTTACCCTGCTATCAAGTTGGCTACTGTGAAATAGCCTCCTTGTCATAGCAAACGTTTTTCTAGCCTTGACCAGAGCAGCCTCTACATGTCTGTTGAAATACAGATATTGGTCTAGCCAGATGCCAAGGTATTTAACTAAACTCTTGGTTTCCAGTTTATCTCCATGCGGTCCCACGATAACTAGCTTTCGCCAGTTTTTCCTTGTGTCGTACGTGGCTTTATATAATGGAGTTCTAAATAGGATGGCTTCACATTTCTGGAAGTTGATCTTAAGTTTCCAGTCATCGCAATAGCGCTGCACTTTGTTGAAGTCTCGCTGTATTAACCTATTTATGATCGCAACTTTCGGAGCTGTTCTGTAAATTATGAGATCGTCAGCGTACGCAATAGCCTGCGGAAGTGCATCTAATAAGTCGCTAATGTAAATGTTAAAAAGAATAGGAGAGAGTACCGCGCCCTGTTGCAAGCCATTCTTGATATTATACGTTTTATTAGAGGTCAAATTACCACTTTTGACCACGAACCTCCTGTCCTTTAACATATCGTAAAGTACATATAGTAAAGGCTTATGTATGCCATGTCTGACCAGTTTGTAATACAACCCTTCGATCCAGACGGTATCAAAGGCTTTCTCCAAGTCGATCAGACAGGCACCCGTGCATTGGTTCCTACATTTATTCCATTGTATGTCGGAGACCAGTTTAGCTGCGGCATGTGTGGTTTCATGACCCGCCCTAAAGCCAAACTGGTTATTTGGAATAATGCTGTTGTCGTCTACCCATTTTACCAGAGCTTTGTTGATGGTTTTTTCAAATACTTTACTGATGCTTGGGAGTAAACTTATCGAACGCATGTTCATTGGGTTTGTACAGTCTTTGCCCTTTTTTGCGATGGGCTGAATGATAGCTGTTTTCCAACGCGTGGGATAATATGCATTATTCAACGCATTGTTAAACAGGACCGTGTATATATCTATTGCCATTGGGGGCAGGTTCTTGAGTACGATGTTAGGTACTCCATCTATTCCCACTGACTTTTTGCTTCTTAATGAGTCGAAGATACTCTGGATTCCTTCCCTTGTTATTAGAAGGCCATTAGCCACTACACCATTTGCATTAATGTCAATTGACAGATTATCTTCACTGAATTCGGTAAAACCCAGATTCTCCGATTGCCAAAGTGATTTGTGGTAGTATGTTGCTCAAATTTCTTTCGCCATTTCTTCAGCAGAGTGAGCATTTAGTCGCAAGTTCGTAGTAAGTCGTCAGTTCTGTTATCATGTTTCCCGTAAGTTTGCCAGGACCAGCTCCTCCTAATTGGTCTGTTTTTTTTGTTGCTTTTTTTATGACACCGCGTAATTGCGAACCGATTCGCTTTCCCGCGTGATTGTTACGCTCGGCCTTTACAACATTTGGAAATGATTTCTGCAACGCATTCATTATTTTTACATCCCCGTCTCCAACGTACCTTTCGTAAATGCGGCCGTGCAGATCAAAAGCGCGCTCGAACATCTCTAACATTCCGTCAGGCTCCATTTGACCCGAACTTCCATTGTGATCCAATGTGCAAACTGATTCGTGCTCATCCGACCAAGTATCATATTCAGGGGTGCCTTTGTATGTTTTCATAAGGTTGCAGCCTTGGCAATAACGCAATTTCACAGTAAGATCGAGAACTTTGTTTGTTTTGTTGCCGATCAACGTCATAACGCCATAATTAGCAGTATGACCCTTTTTGCTCCAACTACCATCTCCAGAAGCAGTAAATTTGTTATCTTCACTTTCATCAGTTTTTTCTTTTTCTTCTTTGCTAGCCTTATTTATCACGGAAGAAAAAACGCCGATACAAGCGGTGTGTGTATTATCGAGAGCAGCGTAGTAGATCATCATCATCATCATCATCGGCACTACAACCTGGAACCGGTCTTGGCCCTATTTAGCAAGTCCTGAGGCTTGTTAAATTTTCCATAATGATTTGTTTTTTTCCGGGCAAGGTCATTAGTCTTGCGTCAGAGGCTCCCCGACGGGGAATCGAACTCCTG
Organism: Microdon myrmicae; assembly: GCA_963931805.1. Lineage (NCBI taxonomy): Eukaryota > Metazoa > Arthropoda > Insecta > Diptera > Syrphidae > Microdon > Microdon myrmicae. Next base: position 27,517,309 of record OZ007496.1, read on the forward strand.
TCTCCCGCGTGACAGGCGGGTATACTAACCAGTATACTATTGAGGAGCGTAGTAGATGTGTTTCGTAAATTCGCCAATATCCATCAGTGAAGTGAAATAATGTAATCCATTTAACCCGACACCCAAGATGCGCATTACGAATACTATTCTACGATTAATTTCGTAAGCTTTGTTGGCGATTCGTGGACAGGACTCGATGACCCTCTCACCACAGTTGCATTCGACGATCAGATTTTTTTGAAAAGTTTATCGAGCCGTCACAGTTTTTACACTTTATATTGTTTGAAAGTTCGGAAAAAACTGAAAAAAATGTAACATCACGTATGCTGCCGTCACTGTGACCGTTGGAGCGAAGTCGGGCGATGGAGTCAATTTTTGTGCCGATGTAGTCGCGTACTCCGTTTCCAGTTCATTTACAGTTCCCATAAATCCTTTTCGTTTTTATAACGACTCCCTGGACGCACCCCTGACTTAGGCGAGCCTTTAACGTTTTTAAACATTATGTTAGAAACATTTACCGTTGAAAAACGTATGAAACGGGCGCCTAAACGCGAGCACTGCACACTCTGAGACCACGTTTACACTAAATACTTTTTCCTCCTCATGAAAAAGAAACAAAGAAACATCAAAAATACCTACCCCGCGACGTCACCGGTAGGAACATCTTCCATAGTCACCAAACAAGAAAAAACCGCCAGCACCGTGCAACGGGCAAGTTAGTTTCATATATATGAAACTAACTAAAACTCAGGCAATCGCAGGTCACCCGCAGTACGCCCGAATGTAAAAACAACACACACAGGAGCGACTATCCATTACCGCTTATGAACATGTTGTTCAGTCGCACAAGATTGCGACATATTCAAAGAAGTGGCAGTTGGCCCCAGGCCAACAGCGAAGCAAAGTAATGCCCATAAATGGATAGTCTGCATCTTTCTAAATACACGGTAGGAGCCACCTATGATACGAATTTGTATCCGCGGGAGACCCGACCCTTTAATGACCTATAACTTTGGAACCCCCTAAGATTTCGTTTCCAAATTTTAACATATTATTTTTGAAGGATACAACTGTCGATTAAGCAATTGATTTTTTGAACCGAACAAACCGGAATGTCCCCTTAAATTATTGTTAGACAATCTTATTAATGCAGGGCAATCGAAGAAAGACAACCAATTCGTGAATGAACAACATCGAAATTGCATATTTCTTAGACTATGCGAACATATATGACCAGCGATTTAATTTGCGCGGGCATATTGAATTACAACTCCCTCTTCTTTTTTTTTTCTAACTTCGAAATTTTACGTCATTATCTTCATTTGCGAAATAGTTACGGTAGTGTTTTATGAGCAACAAAAGAAAAGCAAAGAATTTGGTTTAAATTTCGGACCCAAATCTAAAAATAAATAATGCGTCGTACATAACGATAACACATGCGATGTACAACGAAGAGACGATGATGTCATGCCTTAGGAATGGACACCACAATCAGTAGCGATAACACATACGACGCACAACGAATAAAGGAGGATGCCATAACACATGCGACCCACAACGAACAAAAGATAATCTCATGCCTTAGAAACCGACGCTACAATCAGAATCCGCACCTATCATAGCGATAACAAAATAGCATAAATGGCCCAAGTCATTCTTGAACTATGCTCCGCACCCGGACACTAATGCAATAATTAGTTCAGAGGTTCGCAACAAATTAGACAACTTTAACGAGCCAATAGTTGTCTTCATCCCAGCTAACAGTGCATACTTCGACGACACCCGTCATAATGTTTACGGTTTCATCACAGCAAATACCCTACAGAACCTGTGGGGGTTCTTTAATCATTCCTGAAGAACCACCCATCGTTTTAGCCCAATTTCCCTTTCCCAACCAAAGCTATTATACGTACCGGCAATCGAGCAGCGTAAGCTACCCGTCAGTATCTTGCACCTGTAAGTTAAACCTCATCGAGCATGCTGTTGCGGATTCGCAATTACATGCAGTGGGGGAATCTAGTACGTTCATCGTCTAGTACTCTCCCCGACAAACATATTCACCCCACCTGTTGACATTCCTCGCTCGGCAACGAGATAGCTCACAATGCATATAGGCAAATCATTTCGTTCACCACCTTAAACATAAATCCACGGCAAGATTACCGTTTTGCCATGGCATCAATTAAAATCATTCCGGTTCATCCATCATGAACCGATCGGTTCCTAAAGTCGACCACATATCACAAAACACACACCAATTCTTCTGCGTGTCTTTGTCCAACAATTGGTTGGCCCACAAGACACGCCATGGCAAATCATTTGCTTATACAGCTGCAGCCGATTATACCGGATCGGTTGCATAAGCGATAAACTAGCATCAAATTGGACGTGATCATAGTCTGTTTTTCCTAAACAATCTAGCAATGGTCACGTCCCATGTTTTGTTCGCCAATACAAAGCATAACGCAGCTCGCGCCTAGCTGCCAGGAGCCGAATTCTTTGCCAGTGTAAATATTCACACTGGAATCCGACCATTGACTCGCTACGGGTGCAATGCACAATCATCATCATCGGCACTACAACCGGGAAGCGGTCTTGGCCTTATTTAGCAAGTCCTGAGGCTTGTTAAATTTTCCATAATGATTTGTTTTTTTTTTTTCGGGCAAGGTCACCGAAATCAGGCACCACGGTATAGTTTTCCTTATCAACCCATATACCATTAGCTTAGATAAACAAAGGCGTAGCTTAGCGCATGACCCTCGAATTATGGTTCTGTTGACATAATACCCAGAACTCTAACCCTGCATCAACGAATCGCTATTTTAAACATCTTTTTTTTCGGCCGCTATACGAGCGACCATCTATTTGCACAGCTGACCTAAGTCGAATTCAAATATCATTTAGTCAGTTTTTGTTGTCGCTTTTCCTTATTCGACTTCAGTGTATATGTGAAATACTGTCCTTCCCGTGTACAGGCTCTCTCCCTGTATATGTGCAATCTCGAATAGAGATATCCGCGCGAAACAACATCTAGATGGATCGAGGAGTCAAATTCTAGCAATCACGGAGTCAAGTTCTAACATCGAACCCAGAAGGGACATATTTCAACCCTTGTCGCATATACACTCGTGTTTACAAATCGAGTTTCAATAACGATAGGAGTCAGCCGAGTCCCGAATCAAGGTTTACATCTATTAACGAGACGGCGCAGTTTTACGCATGTTAACGTAGTGGAATCTACCAGGTGTTTACTGAAGTTGAATTCATTTGCTTTTCGATAAAAATTGGATAATTAACTAAGATAGATAGATTTTGGGAGAGATACAAAGAAGACGATTCAGTGCAGAAGAGTTGTTACAAAGAATCAGTGTAGTTATATTGGTTTTACAAAATATCACAGTTATGTTATTAACAATATTAAGAGAGAAAGTGATATAGCTTGTTGGTGTGTCTGGCACGACACGGATTCCTTAAATCCCGAACGATGTTTGGACGCAGACGAGAATGAAGAAATGAAAACACACTGGAGGTTTTTTTCTTGCCGGTTAAAGTTTTCTTTATTTCCTTTTTTTTATATTTCACTTATTTTATTTTGTTCTTACTCAAAATTGTTTATTATAATTTGTTTAAACGTGGTGAAGCAACACTGATATTTATCGTTCTATTTCGCTTTAATGGGTTTCGTTATCACTGATGATACTACACTCGCGACTATAACTCGACTCGATTCGTGCGCACACTCTGAGGATTGAAAATCGACTGCAAATACGTGTGTGTCACTTGAGGAATGGAAAATTACTTAAGCGACAGCGTGACCGACTGCGGTTGTGGTTGGGTAATGACTTCGGTGCGGTGTGTCCGACACCGATGGAGATTGGATAGCGACTGATCCCAATTAGGGATGAAATTTGGATTTTGCCTTTGCACCACAAGCAACCAATGGAGATCATCTTTACATTTGTATTCTCTCATTTTCCCCGCCCATCAAGGTGGATAAACGCTTCGATTAATTCGATAGTCGACGGACAAGAGAGAATGAGAGAATCGGAACACAATGTGCAATGCTCCCGGGGTGGATGTGGTTTTTGTATGCATGTACCAATGCAATTCTGAGGATAGCCCACTGACCTAATTCGGTGAATGTGGTGATCTCAGAGTGCATTGAACTGTGGGAAGATAAAAATGAGAAGGAGAGGAAAATGGTATTTTGCTATTCACCTACAAAAAGAGATTATTGATCCCCAGCGAATAGAGTGTCCGGGGAAAGTAAATATGATGCTTGGGAAATAATCACCGTGAGAGCCAGACTCAAAGACGCTGAAATAACCCCAGCTATTTTGCTATGATGCAACAGCGTCGTTTGGTTAGATTTAGTTGTTGCTAACCAATATGACGTTGAGATTTCAGGTAGAAATCTCATAGGGTTAATGATATGGAGTTGCCGTATGGCAAAAAAGGTAGGTGAATTCAATTATGCATTACCTGTATAGAATAATGAATTCAGCTATGCTTTCTTTTGCAGGTAAAATAGCTGGACGGTGGGATAGGGGATAATATGACGCGCTGTAGGCGGTCGAAATTAGGTTGAAATTGTGGGCTGGTTCTCCATGTAGTATAGAGAACCCCCACAAATCCATCCAAGGCAGTAGCCACAACTCTAAGTAGTAAACACTCCCAACCTACTTCTCGATATTCACACAATATTCGAATAAAAACAGGAGGTACTATGATTAGACCACAGGACAGGATGACATATTTTGGGGTCATGTATACCCCGAAAATAAATTTCATCAAACATGTGCCCCACATTTTTCAAAGGGGCCTCGGTCGGTCTAAGCAATTGCAAAACTGTTTGAAGTGGAGTAACATGTCTTCTGTCTGCATGTCTTCGGCCCAAATGGAAAGACCTCGAGTTTTCGAAAGGAAACTCCTCAGAAGATGCACCAACCACTCTAGGAGGCCTGACGGTCACCATTACCCGAACTCTAACCTATACGAAGGTGTCTCCAATATCCCTATCGACGAGTACTTGCCATAATTAGCATACAGGTACCTAGAAAGTATTCAGAACAGCGTGGACCTACTTGGCGGGAGTCTTGCGTTCTTGACAGTTCTCTCCTTCGATCGCTTCGGATCTGACCATCACAATTTCATCTTCGGTACAAAACTGAAGAAAGCATCGTTCCCAACAACATTTCCCTCTACGAGTATAAAAGAGGACTAACCCTGTTCACACTATCCTTGGATGCCCCCCCCCCCCCTCTTTTTCAGACATCTTGAGACTGAGCCCACGGATGTGGGTGATTCTGGTTATCGTAAGAAGCTAGAGACAAGATGAAGGACACATCTGTTCGGCCTCTCGTCCTCCTTTTTTTATAAACTATGTTCTTTGTTCTTTATAGATCGAACTATGTAGATCGTAAGTTTTATTTTCCTGTATAAAGTCTGAATGCACGAATAGACATAGCCACTCTCTGCATAAAAGAATATATTTTCGATCTTTCACTGAGCCATAACATTAATTTGAATAAAAAAATGTCAGAAAAAAACTTGAAAATGTGACCAAACAAAAACAAAACAAAATTCTATGAGTGCTATAAAACGTTCAAAGACATTTCAAAACGCATCGAAAGTAAGCCAAATAGGAGACGACAACACCCGAGTTGGCCATCTGTACAACTGAAAATTCCCCCCCTAGAACATAGAATAGCCCACCGGCAGGAAGGATTCGGCTTTGATAAGATCAAGCTCAACCAAATCTGGTACCTTGGATCATTTCTTTTGAGGTGTGCAAACAGCCGGTACTCATTTGCTACTACATCTGGAGTACACGATGGATTGGGAACCAATTCGAAGCGCAATTCTTGAAGCTGGGCCATCGTTTTCAACGACTTCTGAACATACAGGGAGGGCAAAGTCCCTTGTCCCTGTTCAATCCAAGTTGACATGCAGTCTCCAACTAGTGAAGCAATGCATGCAGCGACATCCTGAGAAAGGTGGGCGCAAGGCTAATAACCTTGCCCGGAAAAACAAGTTATTATGGACAATTTAACAAGGCTCGGATATGGACCGGATATACGACGACGACCACGGAAACGAAAATGGCTAACCGATTTAAGAATTTTCTCATGGAACGTCCGCTCACTATACAGAGCTCCAGCTGCACAGCACCTACCCGATGTCCTGTCCGAATATAAGGCAGACATAAAAGCATTACAAGAAAGAGATGTTATATTATAGATGTCATGCAAAACACCATGCGCTCGGGGTAGGCTTTCTAGTCAGTCAATAACTGAAGCCTGCCATTAGCGGCATTAATGCAATAGACGAAAGGCTATGCACTTTTCGCGTGAGTTAACGCTATGCACTACCATCGAATTGACCAAACAAAGAATCCCTTAGCATACCCATAAATAAAGAATCCCTTCTCATTAGAATCCCTTAACATATCCATGAATGACTATGACGCCATACCAATGAAAAGAACGCCAACATGCCTATCAACATACATGGGATACATGGCCATCATCATCGGCACTACAACCGTGAACCGGTCTTGGCTTTATTTAGCACGTCCTGAGGCTTGTTAAATTTTCCATGATAATTTGTTTTTCCGGGCAAAGTCATCATTCTTGCGCCAGACATGGCCATCATAGCGAGTACAAAATATAGAATACAATCTGGATCGCTGGTGCGTTGTGTACGAGAACTCCTCCAGAGAGGTATTGTGTGTGAGAACTCCTCTAGTTTCACAGTGAAGTAGAAATTAACTTTATGACTTAATTTTAAAATTAAAATATAGAATCATACGAGACTAAGTTATAGTCTTGTAGAAAAACAATTTTTACTACATCGTAGAAGTGTTATTATTTAATTCGTGCGAGGCAAGTTTAAGAAGATAAAAATTATAAACGTTCACAGACTTACAGAGAAATACCCCAACGACGAAAAAGAAGAATTCTACGAGAAGGTCGAACAGGCCCTCAATGCCTGCTCAAGATACGATGTGAAAATCGTTCTTGGTGATTTGAATGCCAAAATAGGTCGGGATCCAGTTTTCAGGCACTACGCAGGTTCCCATACTTTGCATGAAAACACTAATGACAATGGACTACGAGTCCTCGAACTGGCAGCATTAAAGAACTTGGTCGTTGCAAGTACCAGGTTTCCACGTAAAGATATCCATAAAGGCACCTGGGTATCAACTGATGGAGCCACTCACAAACAAATTGGCCACGTGTTGATAGATCGCCACCACTCCTCGAGCCTGATGACGGTACGAACGTACCGAGGTGCCAACGTCGACTCGGATCACTATCTTGTTGGTACAGTTTACCGAGCGCGGATTGCCTTACGGAAACGTATTGCATCCGCGGATCAGGTTCGAATCAACAAGGCTGCCTTGCGCAATGAGAATACCAGTAACACATTTGGTCACGCGTTAAGACTCGCCCTCGAAGAGCTCGACGGAGGGAGAGTAAGTCCTGGGGTCAGAATGCCGGGCGTGGAAGAGAAATGGACACGCCTTAAGAATACTGTCATTAGTACTGCCAACTCCATCTTAGGCAGTAGTCGTAGAGATCGGAGCGACTGGTTTGATGATGACTGCAAACTAGCGGCTGAACGTAAGAATGCTGCATACCGGGCGATGCAGCAGTCTCATGGTACGCGGGTACGTGAGGAGAAATACAAAGAGCTCAGAAGATCCAAAAAAAGAATCCACAGACAAAAGAAAAGTGCCTGGGAAAAAAATCTACTTTGTGAAACAGAGAAGAGTAGAGATCGAGGTCCGCACCAAGCGCGGAAGTTCTACCAAATAATCCGCAGTATGACGCGGTACACACCACGCTGCACTTACTGCAATGATAGGGAGGATAATATGATCAGCGCTCCTGGAGGCATTCTGGAGCGATGGGAATTGCACTTCAAAGAATTGCTAAATGGTCGGCTCACAGAAGAATTGGAGGCTCCACCAATGCAAGATCAAGTCAAATGCTGCCGGCACCAAGCATTGAGGAAACATTAACAGCCATAAGACAGCTCAAATCGTATAAAGCCCCCAGTTATGATGGCATACCTGAGTTGATAAAACAAGGAGGGACAGCGTTACATCACATAGATCATGACATTGTGGGCACGTATGGGAGCAAGAGGAGATGCCAGAAGACTGGCGTCGTGGCATAATTTGCCCCATACATAAAAAGGAAGATATCACATTGTGCAGCAACCATAAGGGTATAACATTGCCGAGTACCACCTATAAGATACTCCCCTCTATTCTACAAGATCGGAAAGCCTCGTACGCTGAAGTCATCATTGGTCAATCTCAGTGTGGCTTCATCCCAGGCAAATCAGCGATTGATCAGATATTCACCCTTAGGTAAGCGATGGAAAAATGTGTAGAATTTATGATTCCATTATATCATCTATTTATAGACCTTAAGGCCGCCTATGACAGCATATCCAGGGTAGAACTATATAATGCCATGAGAGAGTTCGAAATTCCAAGCAAATTGATACGACTTTGTAGGTTGACCATGAACAACGTAACTAGTCAAGTAAAAATAGCGGGATTGCTGTCCAAACCAATAAACATCTTTAATGGACTCCAACAAGGGGACAGTCTGGTCTGCCGCCTCTTTAACATGGCGTTGGAGAAAGCAATCCGTGACACTGGCGTTGCAACTAGAGGGACTATCGTCACCAAGTCCAGCCAGATACTTGCCTACGCAGTAGACATCGACATTATCGGTAGATCTGATTCGGCTGTACGACCTTCCTTCACCCAGATCGAACAGGCGGCACAAAACTGGGACTACACATTAATGAGGGAAAACTAGGTACGTGGTGGAATAATAAATAGAGGGGCTATCGCATTACGATAGTGAAGAATGTGTGATTCGAACTGATGCTATTACGGTTAAAATCACTAAAAATTAAACCAATGCTCAACACACCAGGCCACTGCCGCGTGTATGAAATCGATTTTTAAACTCAAGTACACTCAACCGACGTGGAATTGCTATGTTATCGCTTGGTATACGGCAGATGCTTTTGCTTATTCGATCTTCTTTCGGTGTTCTTCACTATTAACTTGTATATTGTGTGTGTATCTGTTAGAAAAGGGGGATGGGAGCGAACATACAAGGTAAAGTCTGTGCTTTCAACCCGGCGAAGGCCAGGATGATCCTTGTCCCTGTTCAAACCAAGTTGACATGCAGTCTCCACGTGACACCCGCCAAGCAGTGAACCAATGCAGCGACATCCTGAGAAAAGTTGACGCAAGGTTAATAACCTTGCCCGGAAAAACAAATTTTTATGGACAATTTAACAAGTCTCGGATAGGGACCGGACACCGGTGGAGAGACTTGCTAAATAAGGCCAAGACCGGATCCCGGTTGTAGTGACAATGATGATGATGATGATCTATTAGAAACGTCACAGGACTATTGTCACCAAGTCCTGCCAGATACTTGCCTACGCAGATGACATCGACATCATCAATAGATCCGATTCGGCTGTACGGGACTCCTTTACCCAGATCGCGGCACAAAAACTGGGACTGCACATTAATGAGGGTAAAACTAAGTATATGGTGGCAACTTCTGCGAAGAGAAGACCTAACGTTGGTCAAACTATAAGGGTAGCGGAGGACGAATTTGAAGTAGTGCAATCCTTTAAATACCTTGGTTCGGTGGTATCAGCCGACAACAATATGGAAGAAGAAATACCCGAACGGCTGATTAAATCCAACAAAGCCCACTATGGTCTATCAAGGCTCCTTAAATCCAGAAATTTATGCAGAACATCCAAGCTACACTGTACAAGACCATGGTCTTACCAGTACTCATGTATGCATGCGAGACCTGGGTGCTCAATAAAAGGCACTCTGAACTCTTAGCCGCGTTCGAGAGGAAGGTCTTAACGAGAATTGTTGGCCCTATATGTGAGAGAGGACGATTACGGAGACGCTATAACCGTGAGTTGCACGCGATCTATCTTGAAGCTAACGTTGTGAGAAAAATTAAGCTCGGTAGACTTCCCGGTGAGCGGGACACCTAGCTCGAATGAGCGAAGAAGAGCCTGCCCGGAAAGTCTTTTGTGGCAGGATGTATGGAAGGCGATAGCGCGGCAGATATTGTCTGCGATGGAGGGATGGCGTAGAAAAATATTGGCTTTTAAATCTTTACTATAAAATCGGACATTTCTACTGCTATTTATGGGCCTATAGGAACCCGGAAGTTCATGACTTCACAGACTCGGCTGCATTCGTCCCTTGACCTGCCACTTCATCATATTTACCGCCAAAGATACTTCTTAAAATTTTATTCTGAAATACGTGGAATTTGTTTTCTTCCCGTTTTTTGAGTCGACAAAAATAAAAACAGTCGAAATTTGAAATTTGAAGATTTTGGTCGCTTTATTTTTCTCCCTCGAATCGAGTGCGAGTTTTGTTTTGATTTCGGTATCACTTTCTTGTCGAACCAACCAATTGTGAGTAAAAGTTAAAGACAACACAAAGAGGTTTAGTTCAATCATTCGACACACACCATCTCTAAGTTAGTCTTGGAATTTATTGAATGACGGGTTAGTAGAAAGAAAAGATTGTGAAACTGTTTAGTAGAGCTTTTAGCCAATGTTTCTATGAGGGAGGCATTATAATGTGCAGCGTTATAGAACAGTATATATTCTACCCAAATCGGATAATCCGAAACATATTAAATAAAGTTTTGAAATAGCTTAATGAACAAACAATGGATTTCTTTCTCGTCAAATTTACGTATGTATAAATAATTTCTTTCCAATGCGACTTTAACGATCGCGGTTTATAAAAACAGAGGGCGATGAAAATTGATGAATGGGTAAGTATACTAGTCAGTCCTTATCAGCTGGATAGATAGGTGTTAACATAAGTGCAAGTTGTGGCAGCTGACATGAAATTACTTGTAAAAACAACGATTTAGCTGCTCGCTCTAAAGTTGATATAAGGCACATTTTTTATTTAAATTTTATTTAATTTCCAATCAACAATGAAGTTGGATAGATGCCAAAGTCAAGTGTGCTCGCATTATTACCCAAAACGCATGATGTCAATAACGTCATTGGAGAATGTTTTTCTATTTATAGATTCTGCAACGCAAATATAATTTTTCGAATATAACAGAATTGGGGCTTTCATTGTTTTGTTTTAATTGTTGCAAGATGCATACACTCCGTTGTCACGTATTCCTCGCACGCTCCTCGAAAATTCTTAAATAAACTGCCCAAACAACGTGAACACACGGTAAAAAAAAAATAAATAAAGATATTAACGAATTGTAAAACCACAATTTGGGTGAAAACACGTTTGCAGTTGAGGTTACTCGTGTATTGTCATTTTGCTTATCACCAACTGGCAATAAAATCATGAGTAAAAATACATGCACCGCTGAGAATTTAAATGTTTTCGAAGGCGAACCCTGAGACTCAATAGTCGTTTTGTGAATATGCGTTTTACTAGAGGATGAATGAACTTGGACGTAATCCGGATACAATAATTTAGCAACGTCCTCTTAACAGCCTTTCATATTTTTCATGTTTTATATACACTGGAAGTTAGCTTGATTTAAATTTCTTAATTATCATTATATAATCGAATATTTATGAAATGCCATGAACGTTTACGACTGGTTTCGTAATAAAATAAAGTACATGTAATTCGAACCAAACCAGCACTATTGTGTAATTTTCAACTTACTGGGGATTCTATTTGTTTAGGAGGATCTTGAATCTATTAAAAGCGGCTATGAACAGTGTTTAACTACTGCCTCGTGTGTAGGACTGTACAATAGCCCCAACATTTTTCGGAAATCATATCAGAAATTATTACTCTTCCCCACATTGACACAAAACCCAATTATATGTACTCACGGTTGTAGAACTGGTCTAGGTATTGAACTAAATTAGATATTGCTCGACTTTTTTTTTCTTATCTTTTGTCAGAAAGTGATTCGGACTCAGTGCCTAGGCGAAGCTCTAAGATGCTTTTTTTTCCGTATCGGCTCCATCAGGTAAGCCCCGAAAGATGGTCAAGGAATTCTTACAACCATTTCACAGATCTTATAGCTTTAAAGGAGGGTATTTTATCGGGATACTGGGCATTGAGACCTAATCTACCAGTCAGTAGTTCTGTTGAACGGCCAACATTAAAATAGTCGACAATTGAACTGAACAATCATTTGCATGACACAAACTCTTTACCAACTCAGCTATTAACGTGGCCTTGTTAGTGGGACAGTGAGTGTCATTAAGGTAAACAAAAATTATTGTTCGAAATTCTTTAAAATTCGGTGTGAGAAATTACATCTTTGACCGCTCGCATACCGCTGCTATTCCAACTGATCTAGAATTAGGTAGTGCTTAAACAAGTGCTCTTTTGCAGTTAAAGATAGGATCTCAAAAAATTGATTGTCGGTATAGTTTTCCGAGCGCGGATTGCCTTACGAAGACGTATTGCATCCGGGGATCAGATTCGGATCAACACGGCTGCCTTACATATTGAGAACGCCAGCAACACCTTTCATCATCATTATCGGCACTACAACCGCGATCCGGTCTTGGCCTTATTTAACAAGTTTTGAGGCTTGTTAAATTTTCCATAATAATTTATTTTTACGGGCAAGGTTGTTAGCCTTGCGTCGTCAGCAACACCTTTGGTCATGCGTTAAGACTCGCCCTCGAAGAGCTCGATGGAGCCAGAATGCTGGGTGTAGTATAGAAATGGACACGCCTTAAGAATAGTGTCATTAGTACTGCCAACTCCATCTTAGGCACTTGTTGTAGAGATCGGAGCGACTGGTTTGATGATAAGTGCAAACTAGCGACTGAACGCAAGGATGCTGCATACCGGGCGTGCTGCAGTCTCATGGTACGCGGATACACGAGGAGAAATACAAAGAGTTCAGAAAATCTGACAAAAGACTCCGCAGACAGAAGAAAAGTACCTCGGAAAAAACTTGTCTATGAAATAGTGAAAGGATCCTCGATAGTATAGTGGTTAGTATACCCCCTTGTCACGCGGAAGACCGGGGTTCGATTCCCCGTCGGGGAGCCTCTGGCGCAAGACTAATGACCTTGCCCGGGAAAAACAAATCAAAGCCTCAGAGCTTGCTAAATAAGGCCAAGACCGGTTTCCGGTTGTAGTGCCGATGATGATGATGATGAAATAGAGAAAAGTAGAGAGCGCGGTCCGCACCAGTCGCGGAAGTTCTACCAAATAATCCACAGTCTGACGCGGTACACACCACGCTGCACTTACTGCAAGGAGAAAGATGGTAATCTGATTACCGATCCTGAATGCATTCTGGAGCGATGGGAAGTGCACTTCAATGAATTGCTAAATGGTAAACTCACAGAAGAATTGCAGGCTCTACCAATGCAAGATAAAGACCAAATGCTGCCGCTACCAAGCATTGAGGAAACATTAAAAGCCACAAGACACCTCAAATCAAATAAAGCCCCCAGTTCTGATGGCATACCAGCTGAGCTGATCAAATAAGGAGGGATAGTGTTACATCACACAATTCATGAGATCGTGGTGCATGTATGGGAGTGTAGTGATCCTAATCACCACCTGAAACCAGTTCGTAATAAGCCTCAACGTAATTCCTTTTCCCCAAACTATGCGTCATAGTACGAACCTTGAGTTCATACTGTGCGTTGAGCAATTCTCTGGAATGATAACATCATGAAATGCGTATCTTCAAATGCATTTCATGGTTGTGCCTTCGCCGAAATTCGTCAACCGAAATCCCAATATTTTCCCCATATGAATCATATGAGCGACAAATTAAACCAAAAATCCATTTGTCGCACATTGATTCAATTCCCAATAACCCTAACATAACGAAATGCCTAAATACATTTCATAATATTTCCTTCGGGGAATTTGTTCAACCAAATTTTCTTCCACTTCCTACATCCTCATTCCAATTGAAGCACACAAATGATCCTAAATCACCACCTGCAACCAGTTCGTAATAAGCCTCAACGTAATTCCTTTTCCCCAAACTATGCGTCATAGTACGAACCTTGAGTTCATACTGTGCGTTGAGCAATTCCCTGGAATGATAACATCATGAAATGCGTATCTTCAAATGCATTTCATGGTTGTGCCTTCGCCGAAATTCGTCAACCGAAATTCCAATATTTTCCCCATATGAATCATATGAGCGACAAATTAAACCAAAAATCCATTTGTCGCACATTGATTCAATTCCCAATAACCCTAACATAACGAAATGCCTAAATACATTTCATAATATTTCCTTCCGGGAATTTGTTCAACCAAATTTTCTTCCACTTCCTACATCCTCATTCCAATTGAAGCACACAAAATCTTGTTTGTGCTTCTTGGAATTATTAAGTAAAATTTTTAACCAATCTTTGTCGCCACAGAGTATAAACGGGCGGCACAGTTTGGATTCGTGATTAGTAGCGCAGATTATCAGACGCCAAAGACGTGATCTGCGTTTACTACCGCACTCAAGACCCACCAGTCTTGTACGATTTCTTTCCCACGATCCCCCCATCCAAGTAGTTAGAGAACACTTGAAGTAACCATGTACACACTATCCTTAGATACCTCCTTCCCCCCTTTTTTTCAGATATCTCGAGACCGAGCACAACATCGTCACGGATGTGGGTGATTCTGGTTATCGCAAGATGACCAGAAGCGAGAGACAAGATGAAGGACGAAGTCGGCCTCTCGCCATCTCTTTTTTTTTTTTTTTGATTCGTGATCAGTCCAAATCTAGGAGGCCGAAGCCAAGGCCAATTAACAGTCAAATTAGAACATTAAAGAAAAAGGAAAAAATAAACAGTCGCTCAAACTAAAATAAAGGAAGCGCCTTTTATTCCATCCACACTCGAAGGAAGCAATAGGACAGCTCGTTGTGGGACCCGTTAGGCCCGGACAACCACATCATGACCAATCTGGCCATTAGGACCCGCGAGACCGAGGTAAACCTATAACACATATTTTTTAAAAAAATTTAACCCTACAGGAGCAAGAGGCGATCCCGAGGATTGACGTTGCGGAATGATATGCCCCATACATAAGATGGGTGATATCACACTGTGCAGCAACTATAGGGGTATAGCATTACTTAGTACGACCTGCTCCTACAAGATCGGATAGCCCCAATGTGGCTTCATCTCAGGCGAATCAGCGATTGATCAGATATTCACCCCTAGGCGGGCGATCGGAAAATGTCTGGAATTTAATATCCCATTATATCACCTATTTATAGACTTTAAGGCCGCCTACGACAGCATAGCCAGGTTAGAACTATATAATGCCATGAGTGAGTTTGGCATTCCAAACAAATTGATACGACTTTGTAGATTGACCATGACCAACGTAAGTAAAAATAGCGGGATTGCTGTCAATCGAATCATGTATAATGGACTCCGACAAGGAGTGGTCTGCCGCCTCTTTAACCTGGTGTTGGAGAAAGCAATCCGTGACTCTGGCGTTGCAACTGTGACTATTGTCACGAAGTCCACCCATACGCAGATGACATTGCCATCATTGGTAGATCCGATTCGGCTGCACGACCTTCCTTCACACAGATCGAACAGGCGGAACAAAACTGGGACTACACATTAATGAGGGAAAAACTAAGTATGTGGTGGCGTGTTCTGAGAAGAGAAGACCTAACCACGAATTTGAGGTAGTGTAATCCTTTAACTACCTTGGGCGAATAGTATCAGCCGATAACCATATGGAAGAAGAAATACGCGAGCGGCTGATCAAATCCGACAAAGCCTACTATGGTCTATCAAGGCTCTTTAAATCCGGAATTTTATCCAGAACATCCAAGCTGCTACTGAACAAGACCATGGTCTTACCAGTACTCATGTATGGATCCGAGACCTGGGTGCTCAATAAAAGGCACTCTGAACTTTTAGCCGCGTTTGAGGGGAAGGTCTTAAGGAGAATTGTTGGCCCTGTATGTGAGAGAGGACGATTCCGGAGACGCTACAACCATGAGTCGTACGCGATCTACCTTGAAGCTAATGTAAGAAAAATCGATCTCGGTAGATTCCGGTGGGCGGGACACCGGATGACATTGGCTCGAAATCGGGACCGGTGCAGAGATTTGTTAAATAAGGCCAAGACTGGATCCCGGTTGTACTGCCGATGAATAATAATAATAACAATAATAATAATAATAATGATAATAATAATAATAATAACAATAATAATCGTCACTTTTCAGGAAGTCCGACTTCCACATCACATAATCGAAACCAACGGGTTTACACTGGCGTGTGGAGGTATCGATACACATAACCTCGGGACTGGGTTCATCATAAGCAAGAAGATTACGCCCATTGTAAAAAATCTGCAGTTTATTAGTCGGTGTTAAAAATACAGGGACCATGGTACAATTACGTATTTATAAACGTACACGCCCCAACAGAATCTACGGACGAAGAAACGAAGGACACATTTTACGAGACCCTAGAGAAAGTATTTGACGGGATCTCATCATTCGATGTTAAAATCCTACTCGGGGGCCTCAATGCGAAAATTGGAAAGGAAGACATCTTCCAACCAACTGTAGGTAAAGAGAGCCTACACGACGTTTCATATGATAATGGAATTCGAATTATCACGTTCCAAAGATGTGGTAGTGAAAAGCACGATGTTCCAGCACAAGCCAACCCATAAAGCCACATAGATATCACCCGACAGCGTAACGCGTAACCAAATAGACGGCTTCCTCATAGAAAAAAGACACCACTCGAATATCCTTGACGTAAGATCATATAGAGGAGCAGATGGCGACTCCGATCACCCTCTAGTGATGGGCAAAATTAGAAGCCGGCTCGCAGCAAACCCACATGGGCAATCACGGGAGACGAGCAAAAAGCTTGACATTGATAAACAAAACGAGCTGCGCAAAAGGACTGAATATCAAGACGAACTAACTAATAGATTTAGCATCCTAGAGAATGGGAGTAGTGAGGAAGAGGAAACCAATAATCTGGGCACTAAATGGATCAGAGACACAATCAAACAAACAGCCCAAAAGGTATTAGGATTTAAGAAAACAATTAACTCCAAACCTTGGTTTGACGATGAGTGCAGGGCGAAGATAAAAGAACGTAAACGCCTCAGAGTAATCCACTTAGAAAGATATGAAGAAGTCAACGCCGAAAGATACGCGACAATTCGGAAAGAGGCAACGAGACTTTTCAAACGCAAAAAACGTCAATGGGAGAAGACTAGGATCGAAACAATCCTAGAAAATGCCAGAGCAAAGTACATCAGAAGTATGTATGCCGGCATAAACTCAACTAGAAATGGCCACCGAGGGAGAGCCAAAATAATCCGAGACACAAGGGTTGTCTAGTGACAGAAAAAAACAATATCGTGACAAGATGGAAGCAGTACTTTGAAAACCTTCTCAATGTGCGCACCCATCAACCACAAATAAATGCACCAGACGTACATACAGCCGAGCCTAAGATTACAGAGCCCTCTTTCGACGAAGTTGTAGACGCAATAAATCGATTGAAAAACAACAAGATCTGACTGCGAAAATTACAGAGGAATATCATTGCCTCCAACCACATACAAAATACTAACAAATGTCATACTGGCAAGAATCACACCATACACCGTATTGGGACACTACCAACTACGAACCGGTCAACGAGTGACCAAATGTTCACGACAAGGCAACTACTGGAAGAGAAGTGGGAATACGGAGAGACGGTTCACCAACTGTTCGTTGACTTCAAAAAAGCTTACGACGCAGTCACAAGGCAAAGACTGCCATATTGTGGTTGAGCTGGGAATCCCGAAAAAAAATGCCGCCCTCAAATCTGCATGAACGGAAACAAAGGGCGAATTAGAATAGAAAATCACCTCTCAGAACCATTTGAAATCCGGGATGGACTAAAGCAGGGCGATGGCCTCTCACCGTGCCTTTAACCTTGTCCTCGAGTATATCATCAGAAAGGTACAAGACGACAACATGGCTGGATCATCCCTGAACGGGGTCACACAAGTGCTCGCATATGCGGATGACATCGCCGTTGTGGGCGATAATTTAGAAACTGTAAGTAAAAACAGTGAAATCATCATGCAACCGGCAGAAGAGGTGGGCTTAGAAATAAATGAAGACAAAACGAAATACATGATTATGGCGAGAGCAGGTGGACCTCAGAGAACACACATAAACATCAGGGCAAGATATTTTGAAATGTCATAGAATTTAAATACCTGGGAACAATACTGACGGCCAGTAACGAAATGTCGAAGAAAATTAACAAAAGACTACACTCCGGCAACGCTAGTCGGCATGCAGTCAGTAAACTGCTGAAATCCAAACTGCTATCACGGAATATGCTCCTCGATAGTATAGTGGTTAGTATACCCGCCTGTCACGCGGGAGACCGGGGTTCGATTCTCCGTCGGGGAGCCTCTGGCGCAAGACTAATGACCTTGCCCGGAAAAAACAAATCATTATGGAAAATTTAACAAGCCTCAGCACTTGCTAAATAAGGCCAAGACCGGTTCCCGGTTGTAGTGCCGATGATGATGATGATGATGATCACGGAATATAAAGCTCCCTGTCTATAGAACCATAATCATGCCGATTGTTCTATACGGATGCGAAACGTGGGCTCTTACAAAACGGGAAGAAAACAAATTCCGCGTATTCGAGAATAAAGTCCTAAGGGGTATCTTTGGGGGCAAATATGACGAGGAGGCAGGGTAATGGAGGAAACTCCACAACCACGAATTGGAAGAGCTATACCGCAAACCTACAATAGTGAGAGTAATCAAGCCGCGAAGCTTAAGATGGGCCGGACACATGGCGCGAATGGGCAACGATAGGAACGTGCATAGAATTCTTGACGGCAGGCCAACGGGAAAGAGAGCGACAGGGCGGCCGCGACGGAGATGGGAGGACAATGTTAGGTTGGACCTCGAGGTGATCGGATCGGATGGTTGAACGTGGGAGGAGAGCGCACGGGACAGGGAACAATGGCGGAGTCGAGTCGGTGAGGTCATGAACTTTCGGGTTCCTACGGGCCAATAAATATCAGGTGTACCGGTACGAAGTGAGCGTTTTTTTCAAGGGTAAAAAAGGCTTTTTTGGGAAAGTAAAAAAAAATTTTATTCGAAGTATTGGCCATTGCTTTCTACACATTTCGACCATCTTTCTGGCAATTTGTGGATACCACGCCAATAAAACCGGTCGTCTTTTGAGGCCAACCATTCGGAGACCCAATTTTATACTTCTTCGTAGGAATTGAAATGCTGCTCGGCTAATGCGTGTCCCATCGATGAAAACAAATGGTAGTCGGAAGGAGCCTGGTGAATACGGCGGGTGGGGTAACACTTTCCAGCCGAGAGCTTTTATTGTTTCTTTGACGGGTTTTGCTGTATGACTCGGAGCATTATCATGCAACAAAATTACCTTTCCGTGTCTTGTGGCCCATTCTGGTCGTTTTTCGATCAATACATGGTTCAAATTGATCATTTGTTGTCGGTAGCGTTGCACATCAACAGCTTCGCCAGGTTTTAGAAGCTCATGATACACCACCCCCTTCTAGTCCCACCAAACACAGTGCATTGTCTTTTTTCCGAACCGATCAGGCTTTGCAGTCGATATTGACGCTTCTCCTGGATGATGTACCTATGATTTTTGCGTTTAGGATTTTTAAAATAAATCCATTTTTCCAGTCACCAGTCACAATTCGATGCAATACGGACTTCTTTTCGTGTCGTAGAAGCACCGTTTCACATGTGCTGTTTCGCTTTTTCATCTGCCTGTCATTCAATTCATGTGGCACCCAGTTTCCACAATTTTGGATCTTTCCCATGGCTTTTAAATGGTCAGAAACATTTAACATTTGTGCCATTTGTTTTTGACTTAAAGTGTCATCTTGATCCAATATTGCTTGTCTTCAAACTTTTTTGGTGGTCTTCCACGTTCTTCATTTCGCACATCAAAACCATTATCTCTGAACTGCTTAAACCATCTTTTGCATGTTGCTTCCGATAGAGCATGATCACCGACAAGCATTCGATGTGTCTCTGCAGCACTTTTGTTCAAATGAAAACAAAAAAATGGTTGTCTGGGCGCAAGGCGCTCGGACATTATATTCGTGACAATGTATCCTAAATATGTAACATTGAATATACAAGTTATTAAATCAAAATTAAAGTGTTTTTATTCCTTTTATTCCTTAAATGATAATTACATATATAAGTAATATTTTATTTTTTTATTTTTTAATATTTTACATTTTGTGATATATTTTTATAATTATGTTCGATATTTTATTTTATGTTGCATTATTTCTTTCGATTGCTTTTACTCTGTTGACGATAGGACGATGATACGAGAAGTAGGATATCAATGGTAACATCTCAACTGTAACGTGTCTTGAGAAGCTTAGGTCGAGAGTTGTTCCTCCCAATGTTGTAGGCTTGTTGACATTCGACGCCCATTCGAGATTGAACGTACTCTTCATGAAGTTAATAAATGCGCTATCAGTTGTGACATTTATATTGAAGTCGCCACAAAGAAGAATCGGTATGTCTGCATCAACTTCATAGATCGTCGGTACACTCTGATTGTGTGCATATGGGAGTAATGCTTGGTGCAACAACAAACCAATGTTCGGGATAGTTGATCCAGGATGAATGTACACTGCCCCGAGTAATACTTTGTACATCCTATCGACAGTGAAGCATGAAATTTCAGCCAAGCACACATCACCCGTGTTTTTAATATGACGAGCTGAATCGGACAATTCAATTCGAAGAATTTCCTTGGCCATGGACGGCGATGATAATCTTCTATAAATCGCTACTCCACCAGCTGCGTTTATTTCAGAATCCGAACGATAGTTCTGCTTCGTAACGCACTCATAATCATTGATTGGCACTGAATCACAATCATCGCGCATCCACGTTTCGGTTAATACGAGATAATCTGATCTTGGTATGACAGTATCCGCTTGAATATCCTCTGAATGGGCCGACAAACTTTGCACATTGAGGTTTATCACTATTGTTTGTTTAGCGTTGTCAGCTTCGTTACAGAATTCCACTGCTTCCTTGGTAATAGTTGAAAGTATGTGTCCGTTGAGTCGCAGATACTCGTTGCGGATATCGCGTGTATTCTGTGAGTCATTCCCTTCATGCCCATGCTTGAAGACAAATGGCTCATCGTTCTCCGTAACGACATACAAGCCGTCTAGATTCGTTACCCGACTCATCGCTACGTACCCTAACTGCTGCGGTTGCTTGGCAGAGTATTTATATACGATCTTTTCAAACGTCCCACCCTGCGATTGGTGAATCGTAATCGCACAAGCGGGCACACAGAGAAACTGTTTTCGTTTGCAATTTACGGTTTTTGTTAGCGTAATGTTCACTACTTTTTTATAAATCGGCACCCATTTTCTAGAAATTGTATTTCCTTTGCTTAGTACGTAAGGTCGACATTTGATTTGACTACTGGTACCTGTAGTCGCTTCAGGAATCTCAAACCACAAGGCAATTATTTCTTCTTCAAGTGCCGGTCGATCTTTGTTGTGCGATGCTTCCACATTTTCAGAACGATCGCCTTTATTTGATAACTGACGCTCGATATGTTGCAAGACACCAATAGCACCATTTACAAGTCCATCAGCAACATCTATATTGCAAGTAATCATGTACGGATACCCCTTTGCCAATGGAAGCAAGTACGGCAATCCGTCGGTTTCTGCCACAGACATTTTATGAAGTTTACCCCGACACTGCGTGTTCTCTTGTTTACTCGAGTATCCGATGACGATGTCTTGCGCTAGACAATTGTTCGCGTTAATTATGGCGCTTCTGTTGAACGAATCAACTTCATTATTACTGTAGTACACCCGAACGATATTCTGTGCGTTTTCCTTGCACCAAAATTCAGTTTTGTGCCTGGGCTCGATAAGTGCGATCTTATCGTCACTCAGTTTCAGCCCGTCGCCAATTTTCGTCAATATGGTAGAGAATCTTGCGTCGCTCTGCCGCACGACACGAACCTCGGAAAGTAACTAATACTGTGGCACAGAATTGGTCCTCCGAGTTGATTTATCGGTATACTGTAACACGGACTTGCTCGTACGGGCGGCAGCTGTCTGAAATCGCCGCATAAAATCACGTGGAAGCCTTCAAATGGTTTGTCGTATATATCGGCGATCTGTTGCAGTCGATAATTTATTTTCTGAAGAATATCAGAACTCAACATACTGATTTCGTCTACAAACACCACTCTGACACCTACAAACGTATTTCTGTAAGCCTGTAAATTCTCTGCCGACAAGAGTTTCGTCATGCGCGAAGTGGTTAAACGGAACGCTGAATGAACAGTAGTGCCGCCAAGAGGCACAGCGGCTTTACCTGTACTCGCACAGGCAATGTATGCGTTGTTCATTGAATTATGCTGCTGAGTGTAGCGGTTGTACGTTTCCATTAGACATTTCAAAGTATACGTCTTTCCACAATTTGCGGGGCCTGTAAAGAAAATGTGTATGGGTTCAGATACACCGTCTCCACAACCGTGTATTCGATGTATAACCTCCAGAACAATCTCTCGTTGCTCCGGATTGGTGGTTCGTATAATCTCGCAATACTGCTGTTTCGTCATCACGTTGCTGAGCTTCTTTACAATAGATAGCCCCGGATGCGAAACTATTTCGTGAATATCGTCAACATTTTCAGCACCATTCTCTCCGAGCACGCGTTCGACAAATGCCGTTCTTGATTCTGCTTCTTGCACATTTGTACTCTCATCTTCGTTCTGCAAAATCATCATTGCTTCCAATTCTTTCATGACGTTTTCAATGTTCAGGTTCGCCTCGAATAAACTGCGGCGCTCCATGATCAAGTTTTCGTTTTCCTCAAATAATTGCAGAAATTTATTCTGATCGATACTTTCTGTCACTTCGTTGCGAAACTGGACGTACAAGAGAACCATCTCTCGTTTATAGTCTCTCTGCACTTGACTTAGGAGCAATTAATGTTGGTGGCTCAGTAATTGGCATTTCGTCCATTGATACGATATATTCTTGCTTCTTCGACAGTTCACAATACTCTCTCTTCTTTTATTTTATACGTTTTGCTACGTCAACTTCTCTCTCGCTAGTGGCGCTCTCGCTCACTGCGGCTCGTGCGTTATCGGTTATCGTTATCGTAACGCTACAAACTTTTTTCCGAATGCCTCCCAAGTGTAGGCATTAATTTTGGTGTTTGAACTTGCCGCTGCGAAACCACTATGAACAGTCAATTTTCTCTTAGCTATATCCGATTTATTTAATGCTGCAAGGCGCTGCCTGCATTCGCATTGTCTCTGTGTATTTTTTGTCTTTACACTTTCAACCTGCACAGCTGTTCTCGACAGTGCAAGGCGCTGTCTGTATTCCTGTTGTCTCTCTGCATTTGACTTAAGAGCAATTAAAAGAGTCGCGCTCTCACTCACTGCGGCTCGTGCGTTATCGGTTATCGTTATCGTAACGCTACAAACTTTTTTCCGAATGCCTCCCAAGGTATACCGATTTATAAGACGTTGTCACGTCAAAATTAATGCTTTCCGCGAATCATCATTTTCTTGTACAAATTTCGACACTTTTAAAAAGATTAAAAAAAATGATGTTGTTTGTACAATGATTTGATGCATACTAAATATGTTTGACAGATGTCATAACAACCAAATAAAAAAAATATAAGGGCTCGTTCACAACAAACGTTCCCGATCGATACATTTGTATCTTGACGCTCATTTCACACCGGCATACCTGGTAGTATAATATAATAATAATACGAGGGTTGCCTTTTATATTTCGGGATTAGAGAACAAAAACAAATATTGATCATCGAAAATCACTTTATTGTTTTTCAAAATATTCCCCATGAAGATCTATACACTTTTGCATGCGTTTGAACCAATTATCGAAGCACTTTTGCCACTCTGATTGAGGTATCTCCAACACATGCATTCTGAATGCAGCAACCGCTTCTTCAGGTGTCGAAAAACGTTGACCTCTCAGTTTGTTTTTTACGTACGGGAATAAAAAGAAGTCATTCGGTGCCAAGTCTGGACTATACGGCGGACGACCCATCAAATCGATGTTTTGGGTGCTCAAAACTGCAGTCGTCGCAGCCGATGTGTGAGAGCTCGCATTGTCGTGGTGAAGAGTGATCCGTCTTCGGCGGTTGGTTTTCCTGATTTCTTGGAAGACAAGTGGCAAACAAATGGTTGTGTACCACTCAGAATTGACTGTTCTGCGTTGTTCTAGTGGTACGGTTGCGACATGTTCAGTTTTTCCGAAAAAACAGGCGACCATTTGCTTGGAAGTGCTTCGTGCGCGAACAACTTTTGTTGGATTTGGCTCATCTTGAAACACCCAGACTGTCGACTGCTGTTTACTTTCGGGCTGATACGCGTAAATCCACGATTCATCACCTGTCACGATGTCATAGACGTGTTTCGAAGCACCGCGACCGTATTTTTTGAGCATTTGTGTGGGATCCAACGCGAACAAATTTTTTTGACAGTCAAATGTTTATGCAATATTGAATGTAAGCTGGTCCCACTAACGCCTAAGGTTGTCTCAATCTCACGATAGGTCCCATGACGATCTTCCAATATCAGTTCGCGCACAGCGACAATGGTTTTCGGAACAACAACTGATTTTGGACGACCTTCACGAAATCCATCTTGGAGTCAACTACGACCACGATTGAATTCACCATACCATCGATAAACACTGGTCCTTGATGGAGCTTCATCGCCAAAATTTGAATTAAGTTCATCCATGCACTGTTGCTGAGTTAATCCATGCCGAAAGTTGTAAAAAATAATCGCACGATAATGTTGACAATTTAATTCCATTTCTGGGCTGAGATGAATCTTTTAAGTTACTGTAAACAACGCAAATAGCGCTCGTATGTCAAAACGTTCTAAGTGCGTAAAACCTCAAAAATGTCCAACTTTACGACAGAGCTGTCAATTGCCGGATTGCAAAACTGGGGTTGCCAAATCCCGAAACATAAGAGGCATCCCTCGTAATAATAATAATAATAATAATAATAATAATAATAATAATAATAATAATAATAATAATAATAATAATAATAATAATAATAATAATAATAATAATAATAATAATAATAGTCAAATCATCATCATCATCGGCACTACAACCGGGATCCGGTCTTTGCCTTATTTAACAAATCTCTCCACCGGCCCCGATTTCGAGCCGATGTCATCCAGTTTAGCACTCCCAGGCTCTGGGCGTCCTGGTCTACGCCATCCCTCCATCGCAGACAAGGTCTGCCGCGCTCTCTCCTTCCATACATCCTGCCACAAAGGACTTTCCGGGCAGGCTCCTCTTCGCTCATTCGAGCTAGGTGTCCCCAATAGTCAAATAATAAATAATAAAAAAAGAAAATTATAATTATAAGAATAATAATAATAATAATAATAATAATAATAATAATAATAATAATAATAATAATAATAATAATAATAATAATAATAATAATAATAGTAATAATCAAATAATAAATAATAAATAATAAAAAATATTATAATAATTATAATAATATTAATAATAACAAGAATAATAATAAAAGTAATAATAAATGACAAAAAAAATAATGAAAATTAAAAAAGAATATATGAAATAAAATTACAAAACTAGTATGTACATTGCGTCAGCAAAATTGTAAAAGAGGAAGCAGGAAGAATTTGGTGCAAGGCTAATAACCTTGCCCGGAAAAACATATTATTATGGAAAATTTAACAAGCCTCGGGACTGGCTAAATAGGGCCAAGACCGGATCCCGGTTGTAGTCCCGATGATGATGATGATGATGATGATGAAGCAGGAAGAATAATTACAAAAGTTATTGTACGCCGAAAGGCATAAACAAAAAAACTAGATATTGTATAATTTAGAGTGCTTGCAAGGAGCCAGTATGTCAGCATAAGAACAATATTTGTAAAACAGGACATGCATTTAGTCCTACATAAACAGAAATGTATAATTAGATTCTAAATTAAAATAAATGCGATCTTCAAGTCAAAAACAAAAAAATAATAATAATAATAATAAAAGAGATGATGAAAATTGATGGTCAAAACTATAATTTCGATAATCTTTACCTTTTCCAGATGCTTTGAAACATTGAAAGGTGCATGCACAATCTTTGTATTTCCAATAATAATGGAAATACAAAGAATCTTTTTCAATGAAGCACGTGAAGGCTATCTTCCCTTAAATTTCAAGCAGCCCACCCACATTAACATTCAAATCAAACCGAAGTAGAAGACAGTAAGCTTCGTTGTAGATTTAGCTTTGACGTGACGGGACTTTGATCGAGTTTTATTTGGTTTCCAGTTAGGCCATACAAGCGACATTTAGTTTGACATTGAACCTAATTACCTTATGTCTAAATTCGTTAGACGGTGATAGCAACCCACCAATCATGGATTGGCTAACATTTGTCAACAGTATTCAGAACATAATGTTTTGACTAATTGCCTAGTGTTTGGTAATCACATGCGAAAAGGTGTAATTACCAAACAGGTATGAGTGCTCTGTGCAATACAAAAAAAGAGGGTATTGGAAAATGTTAGTCACTTTCATTTCACAGTTCAGTTCATTTCAAATTAGCCTAATTATGTTATATGAGCTGAACCCTTTTAGTAACATTTTAGTGTTATTATCTCCATATGAAATCGGAATGGAAACACGTATCATACGAAAATGTAGAGGGTAGATAGGGAGTCGAGTGATCGTAATGTGTAGATTCAAACGATGATTTTGTGAATTGGTGTACAAGAAAAGATGCAGAAAGGTTCCAACGCCAGTATTTCATATTTTTGAAATGGTAAACACTACTTTTTTACATTTCATCCTACTTCTATTGTACTTTATCCGATTTTTTTTTAATTGCGTGAGGTATGGATGAAAAAATGGGTTTGAGGGTAACTGATAAAATTTTTATTCACTCAACTTAAACAATCAAACATGAAATGAATGTAAAAAATGTAATTCAATCGATGTGGCGATGTTGAGGTTTTTTTTGACTGATTTGAGGAATGATCATAATTTTGTAAACAAGGTAAGAGGTTACGATAGCCTTTTCAAACATCTACTTCTATATAGATAAAACAAAGTCGGGTTAGGTAACTATTTATAATTCAAGAACCGATTTTAATTATCTCTGATTTAGATTCATCTCCGCCCTCAAATAGCAGAATAACTATTAAAATACCGGATAAATTCACGAAAAAGAAATTATACAGAAAATTAATTTTTAAATAAATTATGCTTGGAACTTGGCCATCTTCCGTAATTGACAGCTTAAGTCACGCACGCTTATAGCTTATTTGTAATAATTGATGTCCACTGCAAACGGAAAATAGTGGAAAAACAGCTTATTCAAATCTACAAAGATATTGATATATATATAGAAAATACTTGAATAGAAATGTAAACAAAAATATAGAGAACAAATGACAACAACTGTCAAATCGATTGGTCTCAATCATTCCACATCATTCGGTCAATCGAGTTGCTAATCAAGTTGCTAACTAACCGCCGACGACTCAGCACGTGCGCTTCTTCCTCGTGATCCGTACCATCGGAACAATTGTGTAATCCGTTTAGAGCATCGTAAGTAAACGCAAGGTACCCTAATTGCACTATCTGTTCGCGCGTCAGGTCTTCTGTGTGATCCGAAGTAAGCAAACGGATCACCACAAACGCGTCCGACTGCAGTGGAGTGATATCTATGGAATTCGCGCCGTAGTGTAAAAATTGTGTGGACGTGTACAGTGCGGGAAAACATCATACCCTTTCCTTTCCTTGTGTCTGTTCCTCTTTTCCGACCCCTCTTGCGTCCCCAGGCATCGATCCTCTCGATTGATTAGTAATATTTGGAGAGTTTTTGGTATTTTGAGTGGCGTAACATTCGTCATGAACGGGATGTGACCTGGATTTTGGCACGGATCTAGTGGGGTAGTGTGGGGTAGGAGTATGTAGCACCGGCGTACGGCGCTGATTCACTTCACTCCCCATCACTAATCGAAAGTTCAGCCGCAGCAATTGTGTCCACCAGAAAAGCAATCACACCAAGGATAAAACGTACACAATAGCTCGCAAAAAGAAAACACACTGTTGTAATTTTTAATGTTGATGTTTTTTTATTTAATCGATCTTCTGTACAATGTGCCAATATCGTGCCGTTACTTCGTATAGAAAGCTATCTATCAAACTTTATTTTATCCACTGAATTACACGCTTCCAACAAGGCATTATATTGTTTATTAACTATCCGATATTAACGATAATTTAGACGTACACCACCAAAGTTGAGTTTCTTAATTCTCTAACTATAGATTAATATAACGCCGCAGATTTTATACTCGACTTGACTGTGTATTCGCGTCCCCGTGCGAACCGGGGAGCGGGAGTAGCACGACCGGCTCAGTCGGCGGATGAAAAGGGACTCCATGATTCAACCCTCGTTTTGGGGTGAGTTTGGTGGTGTGGTGGTAGATATCCTCTCCACTAAGGATATGTTTTTACTTACCACCAGAGAAACGTAAAGTCTCTCTTGGTGGAATAGAAAACCAGATCTCGCAATGGATATCATGGTTGTATGTGTGTGATCGTATAGATCTGTGTTGTTTACTCATGCGGGAAGACAATGGAAAAACAAAGCAGGCAGGCCCCAAGGACAAAAAAATCGGGGAGATCATGGTTTATGATGTGCATCGCGGCTAAATAAATGGACGACGATGCATCGAAGAAATTGTGTTAAAAGAAAAGGCGGGACGAGAGCATCATAAAAGTCTTAGATGAGTGATGCCCTTGTGTAAATAGACGAATAGACATTGGGAAAATGTGCTAATGGGTTGCGATACTGGCCGAAACGAATTCCTTGCTTGCATTTGTATATGCGGGGTAATTCGTTGTAAGAAACGGATTCTATATTTGCAGTGTTTATGCTTTGAATTCAATCCGACGGCTATGCGCGAAGTCGATAATTGTTTGGAGATTCAAACAACGGGGCATTTCGGGGTAAAGTGCTTGCAGCTGTATTAATAGCTGCAGGTCATTGCGAAGCAAATTAGATGGTTATACAATGACGGTTTGTATAACATCTCTTCTAATTGTGTTGAACTCTAGTGTGAGTGTTTACACTAAACGAGAATTCGGTTCTTGGTCGCTAATGCAGAGATGCATTGATGCCTGCATGAATGCCTTTGTGGGAGATATTCTTTACAGGAATTCCTAGGTAATGCGTATGTATGATTGGGATCTGTGATAAATTTGGATAGAATTCTTATGGGGAATTTTTAGATTCGAATGATTGAATGAAGGTAAGAATTCTTTTCCAAAAGCTTTTAAATAAATGAATTTGATAAGCTTGATGCGTGAAGCATTTACAGGTGCTAATGCGATTGCATTAGCAGGAAATTATGAAAGTTGGCTAGCAGTTATAGGAGTTTTTCGGGTAAGTAACAGTGGGGTTTGGCGCAACCGTAACAGTACCAACCACCTGTAGTTGTTGCTTTCGCTTATCTACCACCGGGTCCAACATGCATCTTTTTCTGAGGCGGTATTGGTATTCTGTATCGCCATTTCAAGGGAACGGGCATTTCACGTCGATCTTTGCACATTCGAGGCCTAAGATGCAATTCCTCCTCTGTGTCTGCCTACGTCCGTAACCAGAAACCAACTATCCTTGGACTTAGCGAAACTCAGGTAATAACTGATGCAGATATTTCTGATTTGACTATACTTGGTTATAACTTAGTGCCTTTGTTCTTTCCAAATCGTGGTCTAGCCACATACATACGAAGTGGTATGAAGGTGATAAGCTTCTGCCACAGTATGGGCTCTGCTCCAATTCAGAATTTAATTTCTCGTGGCTAAGACTTCACGTTCGTAAGCATATCATACATTACTTCTTTCTTTACAAAAGCCCAAACTTGGATAGAAACGCATCCTTTAACGAATTTGATGCTCTGTCTAATTTTATCGATAGGATCTTGACCCTATATCCGCACACTGAAATCGTTATTACGGGTGATTTTAATGTGTATAACTCTCAGTGGCTTCGTCACTCCGGACACACAACACATGAAGGTCAATATGTCCAGCTCTTTGCTGATTCAAATAATGGGTTTTCCAATATGGACTTGACAACTTTTTTTCCAGAGCCCAATCGGAGAACGTACGTCGCTTCAAATGGTCCATCGGCTTCAATTCTTGAGTCAGCTTGATCTTGTATGAGTGTAAACCAAGATCCTTACGCAAAATTCGGCATAAAGTGGTCTGGGCGATGCCCAATTTTTGAGAACGCCGTTAAATTGACTGATTTGGATCGTTTGCTGCGGACGCCTCAACGGTAGCGATATTTTCGACACTTCGACCAACCCGTTGTCTCACTGGCACGGCAACATCACACAACGAATATGTGGACTCCAATTTTTGCACTAAACTTGTTATTGTCTGTCTACTGGGGCAAGAATTACGACCGAAAATTGGAGATAACGCTCTTAAAGTTGCTGTCACTGACTCCAAATTTCGGTAGTTAATTTGCAGACGCTGTTCGTTCGTGTACTTAACCACGATGAAAATGTTGAGTTAATTGAATAAATTGACAGTAACAGTTTAATGATAAGTGAAAGGGTGCGTTCACAAATTAAATTCAAAGTTGTCAAGTCCCTATAAAATAACCCTATAGTTTAACTCAACTTGTCAAACAGCCAACACTTCCAGACATATATGGTCATTTCACCAACACACTGGACCTGTTTCTCACCTCCCACCCAACCAAATACACAATTGAAGTTTCTTCGCCCTTGGGCACTTTAGACCACTGTGTCGTGTCAGCTAAATTTCCTCTAACCAACAATAACGTTAATGAGAAAGCCAATTGGGAAGGTCTGAACGACTTTTTTGGGAGGTTAAATTGGTCGTTATTTTTCCTCAATAACAATGTTGACCCTATAGCGGACACATTGACAGACACAATTCTGTTTGGCATCATCATCATCATCATCTTCAATATCGGTACTTCAACCGGGATCCGATTTTGGCCTTATTTAGCAAGTCTCTCCACCGCTATCCGCCCATATCCCAGACTTGTTGAATTGTCCATAATAAGTTGTTTTTCCAAGGGTATTTGCCTCGCGCCACATTCTGTTTGGTATGCTAACATTTATTCCACACAGAGTGAAGAGAAGAACCCAAGAGAAATATGTGGTTCGACTTTGGGTGCAGAGATTTATGGTAAAGTGTTGAGCTTCCGGTTGTATAAATCAAACAATAATGAAGAAAACCGGAAAAGATTTAAGAGAGCTAGAAATGACTGCTATGCGTATATTTAACGCACAAAGTTCTTGTATGATCAGAGAGTGAAACAAAAAATAAAACACTCTCCCACAGATAGTAGAAATTTCTGGGCATTTGTGAAGAACATTCAAAACTTGGTCTCCTCATCCATTCCATCGCTTATAGTCGACGACAGACCAGTCACCAGTGCAATAGAGAAAGCGATTCTACTTGCTGCACATTTTGCAGCCAACTCAACGCTGCCCGATACCACATAAGTTGCGGCTCAACTTGAGCATAATCATGAGCCAGATTTGCTTCCGAACGCGCACTGTTGCCCGGGCACTCAAAGAGCTAAACGCACACAAATCCGGATTGCATTCCCCCAATCCTCTTGAAGAGATGTTCCTCTTCACTCGCTAAACCACTGCGGAAAGTCTTCCATTTGTCTTATTCTACTGGCCGTTTCCTAAATAGATGGAAGTCAGCGAACATTCAGCAAATTCCCAAAAGGGGCGACAAATCGTCCCTTTCTTCTTATCGACCCATAGCACTAACTTCTATTCTTTCAAAGGTAATGGAATTACTGATTAACCGCCAACTTTCAAAATATCTGGAATCAAATGACCGCCAATATGGATTTCGTAGGAACAGGTCCACAGGAAATTTGATGGCGAACCTTACCGAAAAGTGGAGCCAGTCCATATACTTTTTCGAGGAAAGCAAGGTTGTTGCACTGGATACCTCGAACGTTTTCGACAGAGTTTGGCATCCAGCTCTTTTATCAAAATTACATTCCTATGGAGTGGACAATTCTCTGATCCAATGGATAAGAGACTGTCTTTCTGGCCGTTCAATTGAGGTGGTTCTTGATGGTGTCAAATCTGTCTCTCATCAAATTAATCCAGGTGTTCCACAGGGTTCGGTACTCTCACCCACTCTCTTCCTGACCTTGGGAAATCATCTCTTGTCCATTATCCAGAACTCAAACCACTCGTTTGCTGATGATAGCACATTGAGTTTCTCATACTCATACGAACATGCCCGGTCAAACTCTACGAACGTCAATACTAATCAGAAGGTAAGCTTAATACACTGAACTCCGACATCAACAAGATATATCAATGGGGATTATCTAACCGAGTAGAGTTCAATGCCTTAAAAACTCAGTGCTATCTCCTGTCGTCAAAGGCAAATCCCAAAGTAAATACACTGTCGATGGACAGCACTTCCACCGACGAAGCCAAGGAACTATCAATCCTCGGCACTCGAATTAATTCGACTCTTAATTGGAGCGACCACACTTTTGAAGCTGCGAAAAGTGTGGCCAAATGCATGCTGTTACTTAAGAGATGCAAAAGATACTTCACTGCATCCAACCTGGCCACTATTTACAAGGCGTATATTCGTCCTAAAATGGAGTTCAAGTCCCATATTTTGTCAGGCGCATCCAAAACTGCATTACACGTGCTTGACAGGATGCAAAAACGAGCAGTAAAACTTAGTGGGGACTCAGTCGTAAGTCGATCAATTCCCTCATTAGAACACAGGCGCAACGTATCATGTCTATCTCTTTTCTATAGGTCCACGGTCGTTGCTCAACTGAACTTGCTGAATGTGTTCGCCCCTTCAGACATTTTCCCGCGATACCCATCAATCTGTGAATGCGCATTAGTTCACGATGAAATTGGACTTCAGGCGCACAAATAAACATAGAGAGTCATTCTTTAGCCGAACCGCACGAAAGTGGAATGTTCTGCCTGATCATGTGTTTCCTGGTCGTTGTGATGTCGAGACGTTCAAGACCAATATGCATCGACACCTTTCCTTATCCATTTCCTCTCCATCCGCTCGCACTGTGTTCTGACATTTAAGGGTACTTCAAAATCCCACTTTGTGCGCGCGTTGGTGTAAAAAAAAAAAAAAAAAAAAAAAAAAAACTAAAAGATGGGTTAAATGTGTAGAAGCCGTTGGCCAATATTTTGAATAAAAAAATTAATTTCCCTAGAAAATAACGTTTTTTTTTCTTTTTACCAAAGAAACCGTTCTATAGTTTCTGAATTTCCCCGCCCAGCGGCTGCATTCATACAGGGAGCAAAACAAGTTTTGGGATATCATGTATATATTACAATTTTTAAGTAATATAAAAATGTTTGCTTGCTGCAAAATCTGATGAAACTGATCTTTTAAACCTGGACCTGGACGCTTCCCCACCTGTCACCCATGAGACCGGGGTTCGATTCCCCGTCGGGGAGCCTGTGGGGGTACGAAGTCGTAGTGGCGGCGTACGACACGCGTTTCTACCTCGTCCCCAAAAGTTCTAAAAGGCCCGCCGTAAAATAAAACTGTTCACCAAAAAAAGGAAATACGCACCCAGGATCCCGTACCGGAAGTAAATGAAAAGCACTGGATAGTCTATTGTAAAATGCTCTTTTTATTTCAACAAATTTTTCGATGTTTAATTAGGTTACAGAAAACAGATTCGAATTACACCAAAGGTTCTTTTATTCACAACCAGCTTTTCGGTATTTAATTATAGTGACAAATTTTACTGCACTTGATTAGACTACAGAAAACAGCTTTTGATTACACTGACGATGAAACTGACGAACCAAAAGAAAAAAACGGAAATATAAGACAGAGTACTCTACTGTATGACATTGTACGGGAGGCACCAGAAAAATAACTTTTCACTTCATTGCGCTCTTATTCGACTCGACGGGATATATGCGTCCCCGCGGCGCGAAGACGGACCGACCGGCTCAGTCGGGTGATGGGAAACGACTCAGCGATATCAATTTGCTAGGAAAGGAAATTTGGCCGGCGGTACGGGCTCTCTTAATTTAGGGTGTTTTTCCTCTTACAAGAGAAACGTGAAGTCATTCTTTGGGGTAGGTAAGCGGATCTCATAGAGGAGATCATGATGGTATTCATGTATGTGTGAACATTGGTTCTTTCATGGGACAAGGCCATGAGAACGAAGCTGAAAAATCAAAAGGGATAATGGGCATCAATGAGATGTGAGTTCGGCTAAGTAGACAAGCCGTATCTCATTGGGTACTAATGGATTTCTGTTTGCTCATGCCGCGAGGTCATGAGAAGCGGATCCAGAAATATTGAAAGATAAAGAGATCGTGTAGATCATTGTCTATGATGTGCATTCCAGCTGTATTGATAGGCCGCAATGCATCGTGGACATGGTGCTAATTGGTTTTAGCATATTCACTGAGAATTGGTGTTTATGGAATCGCTGCCAAGGGTAAGTACACAATTCCTATTTGCGTTTGCTTATACTATAGGATTTGGTTTATGCCTTTAGACGCAAGATGGGTGTATTTGCTTTTGTCCCTTGGACAAAGGTCGCCAGCCAATGTGTTGGTGAGGAAATTTATTGTACACATGGTGCGGCTGGGAATAGGCGACGCAATGATCGTTATCCCGGGTTATGATGGTTACATTATATGTGAACCGAATTGTTTCTTTACAGGAATTCATCTAGGGAAAATCCATATGGTAAGATTGGGATTTGCCTGGAAACCGAAGGTGCCGAATTGGGTTTTGAATTTATGGTCCGATAAGATGGACAGAATTCTTGTAAGGAATTTTGAATGCAAACTGGTGCATGAAGGTAAGATAACCTTGATGCGTGAAGCATTTATAGGTGGTAATGCAATTGCATTAGCGGGAAACTATGGAAGTTGGGTTGTAGGTATGGGGGGTTCTTCGGGTAAGCTAAAAAGAACCCCCACAAGCCTCTGGCGCAGGACTTGCCCAGAAAAAAACAGATCATTATGGAAAATTTAACAAGCCTCAGGATTTGCTAAATAAGGCCAAGACCGGTTCCCGGTTGTAGTGCCGACGATGATGATGATGATGATGAGAACGCTTCCTTTACACAGCGTGCAAAAAAACAAAAAAAGGAAAAAAAACAGTAAAAGACCACTTTCATTTAATTTTCGTTGTTTAAAATGCAAAAGTACAATTTCAAAATTTCAAGTTCGCCACTTTGTAATCTAGTTATGGCCGACACAGTGCGAGATGATTAAGTTGTGTGGGCATTAAATATCTATGACGCCATTTACTGCCCACACACAGTTTTCCGTGTCTAAACAAATTCGTTTACGTCTATAATATTTCTAGTTGAGTAAACAAACGCAATTTATGTCCGGCGAACAAGTCTTCCTGATTGCAGATATAGCAAATGAAACAACACGGCGGGATATTAAAAGCGGCAGTAAATTTAATTAGAAAATGTTGAGCTACCTTAGTCAGCTATCCCAAGCCACAGAATACTATGTAGTTAAATGGGCAAAGTAGAACTACCTATGGAAGTTTTTCTCACGTGTATATTTGTATACTAGGTTTGAGGCAGTCAAGTCTGCCGTGACCATTTTCTTGTTTTTTGTGTTGTTTTCCTTCTTTGGGTTGATTCTGTTTATTTTTTTTTTGCAATGTGTCTCTGCGAAGCATGATGTAAATATTTATACATTTGTACACAAAACGAACCCGTTCGTAATGAGATCACTTAAAGGTAATGTAAGACGACGCTTGCCAACGAGTGTGTCGGCCTCATAGTCATCAAGAGGCAGAGTGTCACAAGATACGCCTAGTTATCTCATTTCATACCCAGCTGCATCTAATAAGATATACGACTCACCTGAATAAATTCAGTCAACTGTTAACACCAATAAATTTAAATAAAATATAAAATACCATAAAAATATAATTAATGTGTTTGCTGGTAAATCTATTGGCAAATACCAGAGCATTTTATCATAGATTTACATCCCCCGAGTATTTTTGTTTACCACACTTTCTAGTGCACGCATACCTTGTATTATGTTCATGGTACGAGCCACCTACATTACATTTGTATTACTTTGGTGATTAGAAAGGCGCGTGGGGTGGGAAAATGTTATCACATCGTATAAGCCCAACGAGTAATCATGACACTCACCCTTTACTACAAATACGATTTGATTGATTTTCAAAATTGCCCGCTTCGTAATGGTTTTGTTGCTTTCCAGGTGATAGTCGGCTCTTGAGCGATTTAATAAGGTAAAGTACGTTCCACTGGGCGACGTTGCTGAAGAGAGAATAGTGAATTCATTGAAATTTGCTCGGATGGTTTTGTCAAGTGATTCAAACAGCGTTTGCTTAACATGCAACACATAACACGACAAATAATTTTGTTTGACAACACCCAGTAACAAATTGAAACAAAAAAGAAAACACACTTAAACGTGGGTTGGGAGGTATGGAAATAAGCATGCTTAAGGGAGATCCGATTTTCTCATTTCTAAAGTCTCGTAGGACTATCTAAATCAAGTTTACTTGGTTTGACATTTTATCTTCAATTTTTTTAAAGTAAGTAAGCATTTGGAGAAAAGCTGTGTATCCAATCATGACTGACAAGAATATAGTCAGGTGACAGTGAAAAAAATACATAGCTGAAATTGTAAAAAAACTTTCAACTGCTTCAAGAGTCATACGTTTTTGTTTGCTTGTTTGAATAAAACTTCAGTAATGTTTACGCAATTACAGAAAAATCAAAATCCTATTGAAATTACAAAATTTAATCAAAATATTTATATTTTAATTTTTTATATAATAATTTATTTAATATAAGCTCTGTGAGTAGGGTGTTAGAATATACTCACAGCTAGGCCAGCTTGTCGTAAGAGGCGACTAAAGGCCGAGTGGTAGCCGGGGTCCCAACCCCCTGTGCGCCCGGTGAAATACCACCCCATCAAGCTTTAGGCTCCGTGAAATGGTCGGGAGAAATCTCTGGCCATCTTTCGGAGCTTGGCTGATGGACCGGTTCGAGAAAAGGTTGGTTAGGTGGTAGTCGGTCCCAAGGTGAGATACCACCCCGTCACGCTGTACATTCCGCGATATCACCGAGAGAAATCTTCGACGGTGTTTCGGATGTGCGGTTGATGGCCCGGACCGACACGGAGATAAGTCATGGTGGTGCCCTCTGATATAAAGAATTCCGGAGGTAAACTAGTCTCCCATTCGGATCTCCGGGGGGGACTATGTCAGGGGGAACATCATGCAGATATCATGATAAATAATGGAACTTTGAGAGGCTCGTCATCGCATAACCGGGCTAGCTCTCGAGGCTCGGCCCACGCTCGACTGGTGACGGCATTTTGTAACATCAGGGGCATCGGTTTGACCAATACTAATGTAAACGCCGTCCACCAATATTTGCAAACAACGAAACCTGATATCCTTGCCCTAACTGACACCCAGGTCGATTCGTCAACTGATTCGACATATCTTCGTTGCTCAGGATACGACTTACATTCGAGATTCCGTTTTAAGGGCGGGGTCTGCGTCTTCGCACGGTCTGATCTGGCTTGCCAGAGGATGGAGGCGTTGGAACCCAATAATATGGACATCATATGGTTGAGGGTCGTGCTGAGGAATTCTGTTAAATTTCTTTGTTGTCTTTACCGCTCCCCGAATGACGATCGACCGGCGACATTTTTCGAACATCTTTCATATACCGTCGACTGGATACAGATCAACCACCCAGCTTCTGAAATTATTATCCTTGGCGATTTTAATGTGCACAATTCCGACTGGTTGTTACATTCTAACAGAACCGACGAGGCTGGAGGCTGGCAGAGATGTTTGCTGTAAGCCACAACTTGACTCAACTCGTGGGGGAGCCAACGCGAGTACCGGATGCCCGAGGCGATTATGCGAACACCCTGGATCTGTTTTTGACATCCGAACCGAGTATTTATACCGTAGAGGTTTCTGCGCCACTGGGAAACTCAGATCACTGCTTGGTATCTGTCGCGCAAGCACTTGCATACCAAGCGAATAACCGGCCTAGGCAGCTTCGCAATGTATGGAAGTATGGGGCTGCTAACTGGGATGAGATGCGAGATTTCTTCGCATCCTTTCCATGGTCGGAGGTGTGCTTCAGAGATATCAGAGATTATTCAGAGTATCAGAGATTATTCTCCCGGGGATGGAGATGTATATTCCGCATTCCATCAAACGATGTTCGTCTGATAAACCTTGGTTTGACAAAAAATGCGAGCTGATTACAGCGGCAAAAAATAGAGCTTTTAAGCAATGGCGCTCCAATCCCACCGATGTTAACAGAACGAATTTTGTTAGAACCAGAAACGCGTGCAACCAGGCGATTGATACCGCCCTCCTTCGGTGCCCAACTGGTTCGCGCTCCTTCTGGTCAATGGCAAAGGCTGTCAGCAGTAACTTTCCTTCCTCCTCTTTCCCCCCGTTGGTGACAGACAGCGGGACGTTAGTCACGAATCCAAAGGATAAAGCTAATGTGTTCGCCAATTTATTTTCCGCGAACTCAAACCTCGATCCCGGCCTTTTGGAGCCACCTGTGATCTCGCCGGTACAGTCTTCCATGCGGGATGTGAGATTTCTTCCGCGCACTATCCAACGCATTCTACGTGAACTGTATTGTAGAAAGGCAACCGGCCCGGACGAAATACCAGCAATAGTACTTAAGAACTGTGCTCCAGAACTATCGCCGGTTCTTGGCAGACTCTTCCGCTTATCTTATGCACGGAGGACCTTTCCTGCCTGCTGGAAAATCGCTCGAGTTCAGCCAATCCCAAAGACGGGAAAAAAGTGTCTCCCACAAAATTACCGTCCGATAGCATTACTCTCTATTTTATCTAAGGTAATGGAAAGTCATCAATACAGAGTTGGTTAAGTATTTGGAGTGCAACGGTCTTCTGAATGATCGTCAATACGGATTCCGTGGCAGGCGGTCCACAGGAGACCCTTTGACACTTATAACCGATATATGGACATCTGCGATTGAACGGCATGGTGAGTCAAGGGCGGTCGCATTAGATATCTCCAAGGCTTTTGACCGCGTCTGGCACGGGGCATTGCTGAGCAAACTTCGTTCATATGGACTTTCCGACCAGCTTTGCGGCTGGACGAGGAGCTTCCTTGAGAATCGATCGATCCGGGTTGTTGTGGACGGCGAGTGTTCGGATCTGTATCCTGTTAATTCGGGGGTGCCCCAGGGTTCTATTTTGGCTCCAACCTTGTTCTTGCTTCACATAAATGATTTGTTGGAGACAACGGATAACAAAGTGTTCAGTTTTGCGGATGATAGTACGCTTGTTTCCTCCTTTTCGAGTGATCGGCCGATTGGTGCATCTACGTCGCACCAGTTGAGATGTAGACAGATTGACTCTCTGAATCAGGATCTAGATAGGGTCCTGCAGTGGGGAAAGGCCAATCTTGTCGACTTCAACGCAACGAAGACCCAGTATACAACATTCACAAAGAAAACTGGATCATCGGTTCCACAGCTGATGATGAGTGGCCGGGCCCTCGAGGCTGGGGAAAGTTTGAAATTGCTCGGCGTCACGGTGTGTGGGAATGTATCATGGCATAAACACGTATCGGGTATCGCCAGATCAGCCTCAGGAAAACTGAGTTATCTTTTTAGAGCCAAGAAATACTTTACTCCGGCCCAACTTCTTCTCCTATATAAATCTCAAATTAGACCTGCGCTCGAATATTGCTCCCATGTTTGGATCTCGGCTCCTAAACATACCCTCGACCTACTTGAGAGCGTACAAAGACGAGCGATCCGACCTCTGAAGGCGCATGGCCGACCTCTGTCTGTTTTACAGATATTATCACGGGTGCTGTTCTTCGGAGATTCTTGGCATTGTTCCACGTAATTCGGTTTATATGCGCTCCACAAGACAATCCGACGGATCGCACCCGTTTGTGGTCATCTCCCGACAGCGCGAACATCCCTGTATCAGAACTCGTTCCGTTACAGAGCGGGGAGGCTGTGGAACTCCTTTCCCACGCGAGTGTTCCCGGAGCGTTACAACCTGCAACTGTTCAAAAAGAACTGCAACAGTTATTTGATGGCATCTCGGGGCGCCCACTCGACGCTATAGGTTCGCCTTTCCCGAGAGAAGTCTAATAATAAAATAATAATAATAATAATAATAAACTGCTTTGTCTGTTATTTCTTATAATAGTTAACAACCTTCCTCGTAAACTGCAAATAAGATTGTGTTACGTATTCACAAATGAATATACTGGAGAAATCTAGTACGTTCACATCTGCTTGCCATGTGCCAACTATCATCCGCCTGCTGACTACGCGTCAGTGAAAAAAGGGAGGCCACCTAAACGTCGCTTTTCAAATCTTTTCAATGATTCATACTTCTCTCTCCAGTCATCACCTGGGGCGCTCTTCTCCCGTTTTTCCTTGGGATAACGCAGTTTCGTTCGTTAGTTACACTGTAGTGCTCTAAAAAGCCCTACCACCCCTTTCCCCCATCCATACATCTTAATCCCAGAAATCCTACACCAAAACATTAAAACTAATCAAAATCCTGAAAAACCAAAACTAAATCCAAAATTTGCAATAAACGAATCAAAATATTCGTTTATGGCTTTGCATTTGCCCCACGGCATAATCTCAATTCAAAATCCAGAAATGCATTTCAATCTGGTAATTTCCCTAGTAAATTAAACAAACCAAATCCATGGCAAATCGAACCAGATGTTCGAATTTGACACAAGCAAACAATACCCAAATTCCATTACCAATTCTCATATGCAAATAGTTTGATGAGAATTCAGAAAACTGAATCTTATCTAAAACAAACATTGAGCATGTATCGAAAATCGAGATTTTCCATCTGAAACGGTCGTTTTCAAGATACAAATCTCGATTTAATTTCGTTTAAAAGGTGAGGTATCGCGATCTCGAGAAGTCATTCTATTCATATATATAGTCCCCGGCGAAAGTTGCTGAGGGACCACCAGTCATTCAATTATTCTTCATAGCCCCCGGCGGAAGTGCTGGAGGTCCACGATAAGATTCATTCAATTATTGTACATAGTCCTCCGCTGAAGTTGCTGCGGGACCACCATTCATTCAATTATTGTACAAAGTCCACGGCGGAAGTGCTGAAGGACCACGACCAGCACGTAGAGCAAGGACCTTGGAGGTGGTGTCTCCAGAATAATCAACCTTTACCAAGTAAAATAAATAAAAGTGAATCTATGATAACTAAACCAAAAGTATTTTCAGTAATTTGGTTTGGTGCATTCGCTGAGAAACGTTTTAGAACAGGAGACGACTTCCAACAAGGAACCGGTGAGTAGGGTGCTGGCAAGCCCACAAACTAAAACTTACAGCGTCCACGATTTCGGACATCACCAGAAGGCACCTGGTTCCAGGGCACAGGAACGCAATTTCAAAGCGACGTCCCAAGAACGATCGGTAGCTGCTTTTCCCTCAAGGTTTGAGGAAGCACGGCGGCAACCGCAACGGGTCCCCTCAGCAGCTGTCTTAAAAAGATCCCTCATCCTTTTCAGGACAAGGAGACACGCTACCTGGGAGTGAGGCCAGTACTAACAACAATTGAATACTACTACAACACCATCCTGTGGACATATTCGTTCGTTGCCCAGCTCGACCAGTGGACACTCCGCCTCATCGCATAGTCATCTCGGACTGCTACTCCTACTAGGCATCACCGTTGGACTGCTACTCCTACTAGCCATCACCGCTTGGATTGCTATTTCTGCTAGCCATTACCACTTGGACTGCTACCCCTTTAATCGTCCTCAGTTGGACAGCTCTTCTGCTCGTCCGTCAACCGCTGGACATCACACTATTGGCCGTTGAACACGCTGGGCGCAAGCTTTCGAGGGTCGCATCCCCAACATTATTTGGTCCTTCGAGACGGATTTTTTCGCTGTACAGTGCGCGATATGTTGAACATGTGGAAAAGTGAAAGTGCGCGTGGTGAAAGTGCTAAATACCAACGGTGTTGATGAAGCATCGCGTTCTCCTTCGTTCGGACGTTACTGAACTCACAGCGCAGTTCAGACGTCACTCCCTCGGTTGCGGTGTCAACGAAGATTCGGGGCACGTTCACTAACGGATTCGACCTTCAAGTGGCCACAATATCCCAGACTGAGGAACTCACCGCCGCTCAGTTCGCGGGACAAGACCAATCTGAAGAAAAGGGGACCACCAACGTTAGACTCAGTGGAGACTCGCCCGCAGAACCTCGGGCTCAAATGGGCCAATATCCGGAAGCGGCACGAGGAAATTATACAGCTGGCAACCCCAAAAATTAAAGGCCATCGTTACTTCGCGGACGAATTCATCGAGTCGGAAATCGACGAAATTTAGCTGGACGAGGAGACCGAGCTGCTACTCATACGTGGAGTCGAGACCTGGGTGATCAATAAAAGGCTCGAAAAAGGCACTTTGAACTCTTAGCCGCGTTCGAGAGAAATGTCTTAAGGAGAATTGTTGGCCCCGTATGTGAGGGAGTAGATAGTTGTACGCGATCTACCTTGAAGCTAATGTTGTAAGAGAAATCAAGCTCGGTAGACTCCAATGGGCGGGACACCTAGCTCGAATGAGCGAAGAGGTGCCTACCCGGAAAGTCCTTTGTGACAGGATCTATGGAAGGAGACAGCGCAGCAGACCTTGTCTGTGATGAAGGGATGGCCTAGGCCAGGACGCCTAAAGCCTGGGAGGGCGAAACTAGATGACATCGGCTCGAAATCGGGAACGGAGGAGAGATTTGTTAAATAAGGCCAAGACCGGAGCCCGGTTGTAGTGCTGATGATGATGATTATGTATCCAGAACAGAAATACGAAAGTCGCCATCGGAATATATTTCTACAATACTTTTTTAGAATGCTTTCATTAGACAATCGGAAAAACGCAAACGAAATACATTTCTGGGTATACCGTCAGAACACACATTCGGAGTATATCTCAGATTGCTTTCGCAATACGTCTTCAAAATACGTACCTCCTCAAGAATTATTGACCAGAGAAAGCTTAACCAGTGGGAACACAATAAGTGTTAATTTTCGTAGAACAAACAAATATTACCAGTCAAACTACTCGAGCATGGATACGCCACAATTACAACCTACAAGCTTAAAAGACCAATGTGCATCGACACCTCCTTTCCCAATTATTTTTCTTTTTTTCTGCCCACACTCTGCACTAGCATTTAAGGATCTCAAAAAATTCCTTTTGGGGGTGCACATACTAGAGGTAAAATAAAAATACGAAATGGATTCGAAGGCAACACCGGTTTTGTTTTGTATTCCCGACTTAATTATTAATGTTGGTGTTATATTGTTGCCCGATGTTTGTTGGCAATAACTGCCACACAACGAGGTGGCATTTATTCAATCAATGACGGACACCCCGCCAAAGGAAGGGTATACTAACACCATTGAATTGTATTTTATAAGTGAGCTTAAGTTTCTCTGGAGTCGGAAATTCCAAGACGTTAGCGCCTTTTTCACTAAACTAATAGTTTTCTCTGATATTTTTGGGGTAATTGTCCTATAGATGTGGTTAGTGGTAAGTGGTGAGTGAAATAATAGATCATATGTCATAAAATAAACTTGGATATTTATTGACATTACTCCATAGAAACATTATTCGATTCGTGTCTGCATATTAGCGTTATTCTCGATTACAAATGCCAGTGTATTAGCAACTTGACGTAAATTGGGGAATGTTGTAATGTTCCCCTACAATATGAAGAGATCTGCCATTAAAATTTATGGAATGCTCTGAAAGACTTACAATGAGAATGTCAGCAAAGACTATTAAGGAAAGAATGTCTCGTAACTAGTTTTG
The DNA here is from genome assembly GCA_963931805.1 of Microdon myrmicae. Classification (NCBI taxonomy): domain Eukaryota; kingdom Metazoa; phylum Arthropoda; class Insecta; order Diptera; family Syrphidae; genus Microdon; species Microdon myrmicae. The sequence continues at coordinate 27,561,379 of OZ007496.1, forward strand.
TTTTGTTACATGGTACAATCACACAATCTATCATGATAGAAATAACTTAAGGTAAAAATCCTTGGGTTAATTGATGATAACTTGATCAATTCTTTAAAATAAAAGCTCTACGGCCATAAAATAATGTCCTTCAGACAACATCTGGAAGGAAACTCTATGGCGGCACTGGTGCCATTAAATCCTGTGACATGAAATATGTCCTGCACAAACCGAATGGCGCCGCCGATGAAAAAGTCTACTTCTGGTGACGAGAATATTAAGATGTACAAAAATATCTTCGGCACCGTCGCCTACCAATCAAAATTTATCAAGAACTTAAGGTATAACTAAATGCTTATGAACATTACTTGAAATCCCAAGTGATGTTTAGTAATTGATGGCATACAAGGTTATCAACCAAACATAACGAGCAACCATTGCGTCTTATAGTTAGAAAGGAAATCCCAAAAGGAGCAGGTTGGGGCCACATTTTAATTACCAACAAAGAAAACTGATCGAGTGATCTGATTGAATAGCCAACGAAAAAGTGGCTTGTGTCGGCTATCAGGGAGTAGTGTTTTGGCGAGCATCTCAAGAAGTTGTGGTGGCCACATCCTGAAATGGTGTAGTTCTGCATATAATTTCTCTTATATAACTTTATTCCAAAGATGTCTACCTTTCTAGAATGCTTTTGTGAAAAATGACAGCATTGCGTTTTTGTTGAGAATGTTTGGTGGCAGGAAGTCAATATTGTTATATGACCTAATGGTTCTACCCCTAGAGGTTTAACCTCTGCTACTATTTTCGCACTTACCCATTTATAAAAACTGGTTCTCGCACGCACTTAGAATTTGATTGATGCAAACACTAAGCGTGCGTAAAAGGTTACTCTCAGTAAAATCGCTCTTTCAAAGCTCTTCTTTATGAAGAGATTGGAGCATTTGAATTGCACAATGAGTTAGTTGTTCGCTTGACTTTGGCAGCGAAATACCGAAAAATAAAATTAGAATAAGGATTGTATACGCACATCTAACTGTGGAGGTTATACGGACATATAACTATATCATTTTTGTACATTTCCACTAATTAAAATATAATAAAAGAGGAGATAAATGGAAAAAGAGTCATCAAGAGTTTTATTAATTCCTCTACTGTGAAGATAATGACTGAAGAACCAGCGATGACTATTTACTAAACATCTGATAGGGTAAAGCCAACATATAACTACCTAGAGAACCAGGGGTGATTACCTCGTCTCTGTGAGTTTTCGATAAAAGGTGGTTCCTCCGTAGAGTAGGATATGATTGCTGCACTTGTGCCGGCGATCGGAACCATTTCACCCCGCCTAGAACCATCCATCTTGCATCTTCGGTGGAGTGGTTGGAAAGTAACCACCATTCAAATTCTAATTAAGAATAAGATATTGTACAGGTGAGATTATGGGGGTTCTCTATATCACGCTGAGGACCAACCCACAATCCTAACCACAATTTCACCCATAATTCCTGCACACAAGTCACCCACAATGCCAACCCCAACTCCTTACGTTTACCTGCAGTTACCTGCAAACATTCCCCTTCCCAAGGGCCCCATAACATGCATTCAATGCATTTCCAGAACATTCACTGGAAGCAAAACCTCATTCATGCATTCGAAATATCGCCGTGCATATGTTGCATCATCATAATTCCCTGAAAAGAATTACGAACAGGCGTCATACATTGGGAAACCGATCGACGCCCCTTGTTAGCCGGCTTATCCTGCCACACATGTGCGCAGCACATTTCCCTGGCTTATCTACAGTCACCCCAGCTTTTGTCCAACGACAAAGGCGGTTCGTGCATCTCGCGCCCTGCCCACAAGAAACGAATTCTCCTGCATGTAAACATGCACACAAGAATTCGGCATAGGCCACCGGCATCGATACTGTGCCCAATCATCGTTGTGCAAGTATTCGATTCGCTGGTGGCACAAGTTGCCCTAATGACTTGCAACCTATTTGCGCAGCTGCAAGCACACCATATAATGCCCCCTGAACCATTCCCTGTTTTTCGTTTCTGTTTGCACATGATCTGGCAACGTGGGCAAGCGAAACTATCCTGCCAAGATCGGCAGAGAGATCCTCCCCGATTGGTCAGCACAGAGAGAAACTTCACGTTTCTCTCGAGAATGAGAATCCACCCGAAAAAGCGTATAGTTTGAGTCCAGTCGTGTTGTAGTCGAACATTGTGTTCTAGTAGTCGCTTTGCTTCCTCAAAATGTTCAATCAGTTTGCCCACGTTCGTTAATTGGCTAACCTTTAAGTTTATAAATGATTAGTAATATATAAAAAATCGTTTATCGGAATTAAAACAAATCATCGAGTTTTATTTGTTTCTGATGTATATGTCTTGCGGCGTCCCAAGTGCAAACTCAGTGGGGCTTTTAGTGAACCCGTACCCGTGCCGGCACACAACTAAAAGAACACGAACAATCTAACATCCAAACCACCTTCCGCCCTCACAAGGTCTTCTCCAAATAAAATAAATACAACTATCATGTAACCAACGAAGTTTGTGCGGTTATTTTTCGGGCCATGGTATACGTATTAGAGGTGTTCTGAAAGCTTATGCATCATCAGGTTGCGTCTGCCAACGTAGAGAATCGGTTGGGAGTGACAGTTCAGAAATTAATAGTTAAGTATGGCTGTGTCCAACGCAATTATTACGACATGTTTATTGCTTGAGTTCAAATTGAGTGCAAAAGGTTCCGGGCCAGCAAGAGAGTCTAGTGTTAGTCAATGAACAGCTCAAAATTGGTTTCAGACCTTTTCGACTGGCGATGAGACCCTTGAAGATAAACTTTGCTCGAGTAGACCAAAGTCTCTCAATTTTAGCCCAATTATAGATAACAACTGAAGAGGATTCTACTCAAAGAGGTAAGGAACTTGCTCAAGAGTTTGGGTAAGCGCTGAAATAATTCCTGTATACTTGCATCAGCTGGGAAAATCATGGAAGATGAGTAAATTGGTCCCCAAGAACTGATTGCTGCGAATCGATTCTAGCGACTCAATATTTGCTCACCAGGAACAACAATTGTCCAATTTTGCACCGGATTTTTGTTACGAAAAGTGGATGATGTACTGCAAAAGAAAACGATTGTGCCATTGGCTTTCGTTACCCTACCTAAACCTGCTTTTCATCAACGAAGGATGATGTTGTGTGTTCGGTGGCCTACTGCTGGACATTCTGAGTTTTTGGAACGTGGCAAAACCATTACTAAAGGGGTTTACTCACCACAATTGTAGAAAGTAGCCAAAGAAGTCGCAAGAAAACAGTCAGCGCTCATGTATAGGAAGGGTGTTCTTTTCTACAAAAACAACGTGAGGCCTCCTGTAGCGAGGATGATTTTTTCACTAGGTTGGGAACTTTTACCTCGTTCTCCATATTTAAAGGACGTTGGTCCTTCCTTTTTACCTATGGACAATTATATGCGCGATCGGCAGTTCAAAACTCGAGAAGAAGATGAAAAAGCGTTGAGCCACGGGTAAAAAAATTTCTTCTAAAAAGGGCGTCTACAGTCTTGTAAATAGATGAGAGAAGGTTGTAGAAGCGGATGGTGGATCTGTTGCAGAAGGAGAATATATAAATTTGTGTGTTGAACTTAAAAAAGGGCTCAGACATTGTGTAAACGCAGTGTTTTTGGTAGTTTTCTTTTCGGTGGTGAAACCGAACGTACTTTCTTGGCTGCCGGATAAATATCCTTAACAGCTTTAAGAGCCGTGATTTTATGACGAGCTGGCATAGCGCTGGAAGAGGAAAGGTTGCCGAAGGTGCAGAATTAGATCCAGAATCGGATTAAACGGTGATTGGAAATGACTGATCAACTCATTTCAAATTGCCTCAAACACATAAGACAGACTCAAAAGCAAACAAATTTACTATTGTTCGTTGAACGGCGATTCTTTCTTTGTCAACATCTGAATGAAAGAAAAAGACCAGTGGAGTTTCTGCACCGTGTTGAGTTCATTACGATAACCCCAAGCGCAGAAAATCGCGGGGAGTTCCCAGCCATACTTCCACAGCAAGAATCAAGCCGAATATGCGGGGCTCCAGTGTCATGTTTTGTGTTTGGTGGTTTCACCTCATGGACTGTTAAAATCGACTGGATTATTAAGAGGCAATCGATATATAACAGGTATTTGGGTCAAGCATTGAAAGGCAAACAGTCACAACACAGCCAGTATTAGCTACGCATATTCATGGCACATATGAAACAAATTCACACACACACAAAAGGACAACAACATTGTTATTTAACAACCAAGCGTTGGTTCCGTGCGCGAATGCGGCCTATTAGAGGCGTCAACCAAGCACGCCCCTTTCAAACTTCTGAGGTGGATTATGCCGGCCCACTACAGCTTAAAGCATGGAAGGGAAGATGCAACAGAATCACCAAAGCGTACATTGCTATTTTTGTATGCTTCTGTACGAGGGCAGTTCATCTTGAACTTGTCAGTGAATGCAGCACAGCGGCCTTTCTGGCAGCGTTTAAACGCTTTACGGTGCGTCGTGGGATTTGTGCGCATATATACAACGACTGCGGAACCAACTTCCAAGGAGCTGCTAAGATGATACAAGAAGAACAGACATACGCATCGAAACATTGGACTGAGGATAAGCAGGTACAGAATAACGGAACTTCATGGCATCCTCCTGCAGCGCCTCATTTTGGCGGGCTATGGGAAGCAGTGATGAAGTCCATGAAATATCACCTCAAACGAGTGATAGGACACTACACTCTCACTTATGAAGAATACGTTACCATCTTGGCCCAGGTGGAAGCGGGTCTGAACTCACGTCCTCCGTGCCCAATATCAGAGGATTTGGATGATTTGCCTATTCTCACATCGGGACATTTCCTGATTGGCGCTGCACTCAATGCCGCGCCGGAAAGGGATTTGACTCAAACCACGCCCAACCGCCTAAACAGATGGCAGTTAATGCAAAAGTTACAACAGGACGTCTGGAAAAAATGGAAAGCAGAATATCTCTCTCGTCTGCAACAGCGACCAAAATGGCTTACACCAGGCCTAAATTTAAAAATAGGTAGCATGGTACTTCTACCTGAGGAGCATTCACCGCCGACCCTATGGCGATTGGGTAGAGTCATGGTAACACACCCAGGAGCCGATGCAATGATCCGTGTTGTTACAATCAAAACAGCTACCACAACATTGAAGCGCCCAATAGCGAAACTTTGCCTTTTACCCATGCTCAATTAAAATACACACCATATACACATAAAAATAATGACCTCTGTCATCACCTACTACAAAACACATGCCCACACTCCCACACACACACTTATAATTTGAAATACACATGCCACTATACTAAAGTCAAATATAATTGATAATCCAGACCCACTAATTGAACCAATGTCAAACAATTGCCACCCCACCGTTGCACTGTGCCGGTTCACGAGCGACACAACATTTAAAAGTATCGTCTCAATTGCAACTTTTCGTGCTAACATCGCCCAAGACGATCATTGCGCTGATACATCTCATCTATACAGGAAAGAAAAAAAACCTATTGATCCACCGTCACCGGCCCGAGAAGATGTTGCAGAAGCAACAGCATAACATTTGCAAAACAATTTGCATTAAGTAATTGAGTCAAACAATTCAATTGAATCGGCGAAATATCACCTTACAGCGCGGGAGAGTATGCAACTATAAGTTGTGCCAGAAACTCGATCATGCTACTGAATGCTTTTCGAAGTGCTCGCTGACTACGGAGACAATTCAGCTAGCTGATAGCAGACCCCGTTGCTGAAATCGCTGGTCTTAAAAAGAAATCAATACAACTGTGTAGCGGAGGAGATTTTTTTGTTGCTCAACGGCTGATTCTGGGCGGAAAAAACAGAAGGTGACCGGTAATTAAGTAGCAGTTAATCACGTTTTAAAATGTCTGTAAATTAAATTATTCGGGACTGCCTTTTGAACGGAAAAGGGAGAGGACAGTTTTTGCTTTTAAAGGTAGTTACTTCTGCAAATCAAGGAAAGATCCTGGTTGCTGGAGACATTGTTATTTAACAACCAAGCGTTGGTTCCGTGCGCGAACGCGGTCTATTAGAGGCGAGGAGTTCCCGACCATATATGAAATTAATAGCTAAAGTTGACAAACCAGCATATCACCACTCCGTGATTTGCTTCCGCCTTATCTCGGTGCTGGCTTCCGTTATGTATATATATATTCCATTCATATAGAGTAGACAATTTCCTGAACCAATGGATGAGACTATCTTTCTAGCCGTTCAATCCAAGTGGTTCTTGATGGTGTCAAATCTGTCTCCCATCAAATTAATGCGGGTGTACCCCAGGGTTCGGTACTCTCACCCACTCTCTTCCTCATCTTTATAAATGATCTCTTGTCAATTACTCACAACCCACTTCACTCGTTTGCTGATGATAGCAAAAGTTGAGTTCCTCATACTCATGCGAACACTCCCATACAAACCCTTCGTACGTCACTACCAATTAGCAACTTATGCTTGCTACATTGAATTTAGACCTCAACAAGATATATCATGGAAATCCTTAAGAGATGCAAAAGATACTTCACTCCATCCAACCTGGCCACTATTTACAAGGCGTATATTCGTCCAAAAATGGAGTTCAACTCCCATATTTGGTCAGGCGCATCCAAAACGGCACTACACGTGCTTGACAGGATGCAAAAACGAGCAGTAAAACTTATTGGGGACCCAGCCGTAAGTCGATCAATCCCGTCGTTAGAACACAGGCGCAACGCATCATGCATATCTCTTTTCTAGTGTATTATCACGGTCGTTGCTCAATTGAACTTGCTGAATGTGTTCGACCCCTTCAGACATTTTCCCGCGATACCCGTCAATCTGTGAATGCGCATCAGTTCACGTTGAAATTGGAGTTCAGGCGCACAAATAAACATAGAGAGTCATTCTTTAGCCGAACCACACGAATGTGGAATGTTATGCCTGATCATGTGTTTCCTGCCCGTTGTGATGTCCAGACATTCAAGACCAATATACATCGACACCTCCTTTCCTTATCCACTTCCTCTCCATCCGCTCGCACTGTGCTCTGACATTTAAGGGTACTTCAAAATCCTCTTTTGTGCGCGCGTTAGTGTCACAAAAAAAAAAGTTGCTCTACAACTCCCGCTAGCTATCATTTGTTTGGATCAATGGCTCACGGTCTTGCTACCCAATGTTTTTGTTATTATGATAAAGTAAAAAATATTATCGATTCGTGGATTGCCTCAAAGTTTTTCTAAACGTGTGATTCATATGCCCACAGAAAGATGGGGAAGTTAGTGATAAACAATGCTTTGAATCATAAATGTATAACCAGTTTCTTTTTTAAATATAGCCTGGGAAAGCAGAGTTGTACATCTGATACTTCCCTGACGGCAGCTACTTTAAAATTAATAAAATTAAGACAAAAAAGCAAAAAAAAAAAAATCCATCAAGCAAATCACTGCGACATACCTGCTTAACTGCTTTAATGGCGTACGGCTGTTTATTATTTTATTTTAAATGAACTATATAAAAATAAAATAAATAAGCAACTCACTTGCTTAACGTTTTCATTATAGAAAACGACATTGACAACAAAAAATCGAATTGTCCTTCTTTATAAAAAAATTAACAACTTCACCCCAAGGCAATGACACCACTATAGATTCAAGTACATCTAATCAGAAAATATTCTTTAGCAAAAGAAAAAAAACGTAGCATTCGATAAGTGCAACACACATTTGAAATATCTCCTTAAGGGAAAAGGTGTTAAAAATAATCATCCTTAGTGGAAAAGGTTAAAAATAAAAATCCAATTAGGAGTTTCTTGTATTGATTCTCTATATCTACAATATCTAACATAGATATTACATTGATTTACTCTCTAAGAAGTACTTGCACAACATAATTATTTACCATCTAAGGCTTAAGTGGATATTGGAATATTATATCACTCACCTTTCTTGTTGTTCTAAACCTTCAATGCCGTCTTCAATAACACTTTCAAAAACTCCACTCCTTTGTCTATTGCCGAGTAAATGCTGTCGATCTAAATCACCTTGCTGAAAGTAGATAAAAAGAGTTTCTTGTATCATTAACCAATGCACTAGCTACAATTTTTTTTTAAATATTATACGAGCGCACACAAAGGGTGGTTCGATACCCCTAAACATCAATGTACAGTATCGGGGGCAGCCGAAGAAAGTGCCAATGCAAATAGTCTTGAGTGAAAAATTTGCTAGCGAGGGCACACGTGATCTAGCAGACAAAAAAAAAAAAAAAAAAAAGAGAGTTTTTTGGTTGATATTACAACCTATAGCGCGGTTTTGATGCGTTTGACCAAATGCAGAGATTTTTAACACTAATTATCATCACCATCTTCGGCACTACAACCGGGATCCGGTCTTGGCCTTATTTAGCAAGTCTCTCCACCGCTATCCGGTCCATATCCGAGACTTGTTAAATTATCCATAATAATTTGCTTTTCCGGGCAAGGCTATTAGCCTTGGGCCAACACTATTTATACCGAATGACATAAAAGAATTTCGTAAGAAGTTGTACAGACCTTCCGGTAATTTTATATGCTCGAATATTTGTTTCCCAATTACACGACAGCCAGTGTCAGAGATTTCCCCATTCCCAAAACGGTATGTCACGTCCAGTCATTCCTAGGACTGGCGAACTATTACTGGAAGTTTGTGCCAAACTTTTCCCGGATAGTGCGCCCCTTAACTAACCTGTTAAGGAAGGACGTGAAATTCACGTGATCACCCAAATGCCAGCAAACATTTGAGGAAATAAAGGGGAGGTTGATTTCGCCGCCACTGCTGGTATATCCAGACATCACCAAACCCTTCAACTTGATCACAGATGCGAGTAACGAAGCACTGGGAGCTGTGCTGTCCCAAGGCGAGATAGGTAAAGACCAACATATCACCTATGCTAGTCGCACCCTGAATAGAGCGGAAAGAAATTATTCAACCATAGAAAAGGAGTTGCTAGCCATTGTATGGGCAGCAACAAACTTTCGCTGCTATTTACAGGGACGGCGTTTTACCGTATACACGGACCACAAACCATTGAAGGGAGTGTTTGGCGTCAAAGACTCCACCTCACGTCTAACCCGATTTCATCACAAACTATCGGAGTTTGATTATTCAATCGAGTACAAACCCTGTAGGTACAACAACAATGCGGATGCTCTTAACCGTATCCCACAAACGGTGAATGAAACCCTTTCGCCACCACAGCGCAATGTACTAACTTGTGACCAGGCTAAGAACCGAAGGGTAAGCAAAGGATCACAGGAACGTCCAAGTGATGATGATTCTCCTCTGCACGAGGATCCCATTCCCTCCTGCACGGAACAGAAAATGGAGATAACTAGCCCTGAAGAGATCCAACACTTACTATGGGATTACCATGATCATCCCTTAGGTGGCCACCAGGGGGGGATCAAAACGTATAACAAAATACGTAGGCATTACTGGTGGAAGAATATGAGGCGCGACATCAAGCATTACATTAAAGTATGCAAGATCTGTCAGTGTGTTGCATATTTGCACACAAATAATATATTTATTAATATATTGTGACGCATATGACAATCAGTACTAGAATATTCGAGAAAGTCCGAAACAAAGTACTAGAATATTCTAGAAAGTACTGGAAAACTGGAGACTATGAACAGTAGAACATTCAAGGCTGTGGAACAGACGGAAACGAGACGCCGAATCAGAATGAGGCAACGGTATAAATACGTCGCACACAGATCAAAAAGAAGAAGTAAGCAGTGAGAAAGCGATACGTAAGTAAGAAGTAAGAAGTAAGCAGTAAAAGGCGCGATAATTACGGAAACGATAAGTCAAGAAATCGTTAAGTGTACGGTAAAAGTAACGGTTGTTATTAACGGACTAATAAAGTGTTATATTAATTCAAAATCGATTTAACGGCTCTTATTTATTAAAAATAATTAATCCAGCGAACCCTAAGCTCGCTACAATATATTATTAAACAGTACTTACGTTCAGTATGACGAGATACCGCTTTACTTATCAGGATGGGTGTTCCGGAAGATGCGCCCCGAAACCTAGTATCGACGAATCCTGGTTGAACTTGTCCTAATATTCGAGGGTTCCAATACTTAATGCATGGGAACTGTGTAGTTGCGCAGGCACGACCAAGGGAATTCGAGAACGCTCTGTGAGTACGGCGTCAGAATATACTCATAGCTACGCCAGCTTGTCGTAAGAGGCGACTAAAGGCCGAGTAGTAGCTGGGGTCCCAATGCCCTGTTGCCCGGTGAAATACCACCCCATCAAGCTTTAGGCTCCGTGAAATGGTCGGGAGAAATCCCTGGCCATCTTTCGGAGCTTGGCTGATGGACCGGTTAGCAACCACCCTGTTACGCTGTACATTCCGCGATATCGCCGAGAGAAATCTTCGACGGTGTTTCGGATGTGTAGCTGATCGCCCGGACCGACACGAAGATAAGTCATGATGGTACCTTCTGATATAAAGAATTCCGGAGGTAAAGTAGTCTCCCATTCGGATCTCCAAGGGGACTATGTCAGGGGGAACATCATACAGATATCATGGTAAATAACCGAACTTTAAGAGGTTCGTCATCACATAACCGGGCTCGCTCTTGAACCTCTGCCCACGCCCGACTCTTGTTGCGGATTCGCATTGGACACAACCGGCGAATTCGCAACTGAATGCTGCACTTGGCAATAAAATAACAAATGTCAGCAACCAGCTGACATAAAGAAATAATTTGGTTGTCAAGGGAGAAAACAATCAGTTCTCCTTGGTTAACTTCTCTTGACGGTCGGATGTCCAATAAACCCAACCCTCGTACATCATTTGTAAATCGATCAAAAGCTAGTTCATCCGTTAAATGAAGTAATATTAATTTCTAATAGTATAATCATATCGATTTATTTACCACGAAGGACGATTATTTCATTACTGGGATTGCTGCACAACCACATTTAGGTATTCCTTTCCTGTTTCAACCATTTGCATTTATCAGTGTTTCAGAACAACAATTAACATCGCGGCACGACAGGAGACACCACTTTTGAACATTAGAGAAATCTTCCCCGACGACATTCCTCGCTCGGCGGAAATTATAGAAATCTTCTCCGACGACATGCCTCGGTCGGCGGAGATCAAACTACGTGTTGGGCGCTCAATTGCCAACACAACTGGTGACGGCAATTTGTAACATCAGGGGCATCGGTTTCACCAATACGAATGTAAACGCCGTCCACCAATTTTTGCAAACAACGAAACCTGATATTATTGCCCTAACTGAGACCCAGGTCGATTCGCCAAGTGATTCGATATATCTTCGTTGCTCAGGATACTACTTACATTCGAGATTCCGTTTTAAGAGCGGAGTCTGCGTTTTCGCGCGGTCCGATCTGGCTTGCCAGAGGATGGAGGCGTTGGAACCCAATAATATGGATATCATATGGTTGAGGGTCCTGCTGAGGAATTCTGATAAGTTTCGTTGTTGTCTTTACCGCTCCCGGATCACGATCGGCCCGCGTCATTTTTCGAACATCTTTCACATTCCATCGACTGGATACAGATCAACCCCCCAGCTTCTGAAATTGTTGTCCTTGGCCTTTTTAATGTGCACAATTCCGGCTGGTTGTTACATTCTAACAGAACCGACGAGGCTGGGAGGCTGGTGGAGATGTTTTCTGTAAGCCACAACTCGTGGGGCCTAGGCAGCTTCGCCATGTATGGAAGTATGGAGCTGCTAACTGGAACGATTTGCGGGATTTCTTCGCATCCTTTCCATGATCCAAGGTGTGCTTTGGAAACTTCGATGTTAACGCTTGCGCGGAGTTGGTATCAGAGATTATTCTTTTGGGGATGGAGATGTATATTCCACATTCCATCAAACGTAGTTCGTCTGATAAACCTTGGATTGATAAAAAATGCGAGCGGCAAAAAATGGAGCTTTTAAGCAATGGCGCTCCAATCCCACCGATGTTAACAGGACGAATTTTGTTAGAATCAGAAACGCGTGCAACCAGACGATTGATACCGCGAAGAAAGCTCACAACGACAGAATGATTAATAAGCACCTTCGGTGCCCAACTGGTTCGCGCTTCTTCTGGTCAATTGCAAAAGCTGTCAGCGGCAAGTTCACAATCTCCTCTTTCCCTCCGTTGGTGACAGACAGCGAGACGTTAGTCACGAATTCAAAGGATAAAGCTAATGTGTTCGCGAATTTATTTTCCGGGAATTCAAACCTCGATCCCGGCCTTTTGGAGCCACCTGTGATCTCGCCAGTACGGTCTTCGATGCGGGATCTGAGATTTGATCCACGCACTATTCAACGTATTCTACGTGAACTGGATTGCAGGAAGGCAAGCGGCCCGGACGGAATACCAGCAATAGTCCTTAAGAACTGTGCTCCAGAACTATCGCCGATTCTTGGCAGACTCTTCCGCTTATCTTATGCACGGAGGACCTTTCCTGCCTGCTGGAAAATCGCTCGAGTTCAGCCAATCCCACAAAATTACCGTTCGATAGCATTACTGTCTATTTTATCTAAGGTGATGGAAAAAGTTATCAATAAAGTGTTAGTTAACTATTTGGAGTGCAACGGACTTCTGAATGATCGTCAATACGGATTCCGTGGGAGGCGGTCCACGGGAGACCTTTTGACATTTATAACCGATATATGGATATCTGCGATTGAGCGGCACGGTGAGACAAGGGCGGTCGCATTGGATATCTCCAAGGTTTTTTACCGCGTCTGGCACAGAGCATTGCTGAGCAAACTTCGTTCATATGGACTTTCCCAACAGCTTTGCGACTGGACGAGGAGCTTCCTCGAGAATCGATCGATCCGGGTTGGTGTGGACGACGAGTGTTCGGATCTGTATCCTGTTAATTCGGGGCTGCCCCAAGGTTCTATTTTGGCTCCAACCTTGATTTTGCTTCACGTAAATGATTTGTTGGAGACAACGGATAACCAAACGTTCAGTTTGGCGGATGATAGTACGCTTGTTTCCTCCTTTTCGAGTGTTCGGCCGATTGGTGTATCTATGTCGCATCAGTTGAGATGTAGACAGATTGACTCGGATCTAGATGGGATCCTGCAGTGGGGAAGGGCGAATCTCGTCGACTTAAATGCAGCGAAGACACAATATACAACATTCACAAAGAAAACTGGATCATCGGTTCCACAGCTGATGATGAATGGCCAGGCCCTCGAATCTGGTGAAAGCCTGAAATTTCTCGGCGTCACGGTCTGTGGGAATGTATCATGGCATAAACACGTGTCGAATATCACCAGGTCAGCCTCAGGAAAACTGAGCTATATTTTTAGAGCCAAGAAATATTTTACTCCGGCCCAACTTCTTCTCCTATATAAATTCCAAATTAGACCCGCGGTCGAATATTGCTCTCGTGTTTGGAGCTCAGCTCCTAAACATACCTTCGACCTACTTGAGAGCATACAGAGACGAGCGATCCGCATTGACGTCGGGACTACAGTCGCTATCACATCGAGGGCGCGTAGCCGACCTCTGTCTGTTTTACAGATGTTATCACGGGTACTGTTTTTCGTAGATTCTAAGTATTGTTCCACGTAATTCGGCTTATATGCGCTCCACAAGACAATCCGACGGATCGCAGCCGTTTGTGGTTCATCTCCCGACGGCACGGATATCCCTGCAGCAGAACTCGTTCCGTTACAGAGCGGGGAAGTTGTGGAACTCCCTTCCCGCGCGAGTGTTCCCGGAGCGTTACAACCTGCAATTGTTCAGAAAAAACTGCAACAGTTATTTGGTAGCATCTCGGGGCGCCCACTCGGTGGTATAGGTTCGCCTCTCCCGAGAGAAGTGTAATAATAAAATAAAATAAAATAAAATATATAAAAAAGGAATTAGCGTCCAAAAGTAATCAAAAGTCGTCGTTAACGGACTTAATAAAATTTAATTCAATATCCTATAATTATTAATAAAATAAGTTTCAATTACACAAAACAACGGGAGTCATTCTTCCCTCTTGTTAGGCGAAGCACGATGATATACCGCAACAAGGAATCTGGGAGGAATCTGTAAAGAGATCTTGTTCTTTCAAGAACGAGGAGATATCCTCTCAAATATTACTACACAACTAGACTAAAATTATCCCTCCCTGATGTCCATAACAGCTTGAGACATGGGTTTTATGGCGTATGTGTTTAATTTATGTCTAGGATAGTGTGGTGTTTTAAACATACAGCCGCTGACAAATTGTGCTAATTTGCAGCACTTTTGGTGGTAGGCGGTTGTAACACTACTTGGTTGGTGAAGCTATTCAAGTATTCTGAATATCTATCGACCTCCGACGAAATTATGTTGGATTAGAAGAGCAATGTTCAGCTATTGAGCGTTTTAATAACATTGGCCGTTTTTATAATACTGCAGTGTTGAATACGTATTAAATAGTGGAAAGTAAAAAAACATTTTACTTCAATGCCTTTTGTACAAAACTACACCCAACATCACCAAATAATCGCTATCGATTAAATTCCACGTGGTAGCTAATTATTAACTTCGAAATAAATAAACAAAGATAAAACTAAATGCACCTGCTAATTAACGCAAAGTGTAAGTTATTGGGATTTTGCACCTTAGGAAATTTTCAAAATCTGTCAATCAGTCAACATTTCTCAGGGAATATACAACCATACACCATTTCCATTTTATTTGCAATCTGCTTAACATTTCGCTTTCCAAAATTCACACCTGTGCTTTACGAGACCATTCAAAACAAGAAAAATAAGTGTCGAAAGGCGAGATCTAGCAATCAGATCCAACTGACTAATTTACCGAAATAGCCTACAGTGGCTGAATGGCTTTGCGAGTAAAGTTAATTCACTTGATTTTTCGCTTGGCTATTCACCTATTACCGCCTACAGGGTGTTAATTTATGAAATTTATTGTATTATACAGGTTTCCCTCTTGAACAAAACAACTAAGAACAACATACGTGAAAGAAGACAAACAATACACCACTTACATGCACTTGAGCAAAGGAGTTTTGTCGGTTGAAAGAGTTCAAGCTCAGTCCATTGAAGTCTGCTAAGCCGTACTCCAGATCGGATGCGCTTCCCTCCATGTCATGTGGACTGGTGTCAGAATCGTCGTCAGCTATAATGAATCAAAGAGGTGAATACAATTAAAGTCAACACAATTCCAGGTCTTATGATTTACATGAAAACTCAAACGAATTGTTAATCATAATGTTTAATAAAAATCAGAATAGTATGACACCGATGTAAAGTAACTTGAGTATCCGAGTGTGATATGCACAGCTACAACTTGTTCGTACAATTCGTGAGCAACTAAATACGAGCAGCAGTCATCAACTTGATAACAATATTGTCTCAGAAAACATAAGAACTCTGCAGTCAGTCCGCAAAATCGAGTAATAAAGAGAAGAAGGGGCGTAGGTTTTCCTTTGTTGAAAGCTACGATACACACTTGTAGTTTATCGTCCACATCCGTCGAGCAGCATCTTCATACAAACCACATTACTTATATCATGAACGATTCACTGTGAGATAAATTTATCTAAATTTAAACGTTACCTTCTTATTATACCTCAGCATCAGCCGTGATACAAAGAGTTAAATGTATTTACCTCCACTTTGTAATCGGCGAGACTGACAGCGACATTTTGGGCTTAAATCCATCATATTTCATTAAATGTTTCTGATTTTCAGTTGTAAATATTCGTAGGTTTCTTTGGGTGGAGAGAAAGCTCCAAAGTTTGGTTTTGTATAGTTCCTTTATTAATTACTTCACTTTATGCCGGCGAATGTGAGGGCACATCTGGTTCATCCTGATAGGTAATTCGTCATAGGAATCGAAGAGTCCCTATTTAATGACTGCACTTTGACTGAGCACATATGAAACATATTTATGTAGACCAATACCGTGGACACATCTGTGCCTAAAAGGATTATTTTTAGTTCGTCGTATGGAAACGCAGGGTTATTCCCAATTTTCCAGTCTCATAAAATGCAAAACACAGTTTGGAAAACATTTCGTTTTATCAGAAGCCTAAACTAATGAAACATTTTGTAACCAATGTTGGAACCGTTGCTTTGACCTACAACGCAAACAGAAAAATAAAAACTACACTCAAGCCGGTAACCCTTAAAAAAAACATATCTTGATCCGACTCCGATAATGGTGATGTTGACAAAAATCAATATGAAATCCATCCCAAAGTGTATATAACGTCAGGGATTCGAACCCAGGAAGAAACCGGTGGGAAAAGAAGCTCTAACTCATCAGACCAAATGCTCCGGCTAGGAGATGACTTATTATTCTTGACTCGGACTGTTGATGGTGCGGACTGCTTCTGGTATAATTCCCAGGTGACGTTCGCTTTCCCTTTTTCGTATCATTGCCTGTATAATAGTTCCAGCATTATCTGCCCGAATGACTGTCTTTTCAGATCGAAATCCAATATATTCTTTAAACAGTAACACGCTGTGACTTGTGGCGTGTTCTGATAACTCGACATGCCGTGGCATTTTCTAGGAATTGACGCGTCTAATGGCGTTGTGGGGGTTCTTTAAGTATTCCCTAAGAACCACCCATTTCCATAAATTACGTGTCTGCTATTTACCTGCAAATGAGCAGCGTAAGCTACTCCGCATTACCTCTCATCAGAAAACATAAGTCCACGGCAAGACTATCATCTAGCCGTGACATCAAACTTTTACCTCGGGGCAGGTAACCAGCATTTGCCCATGATCATGTCAATGCGCAATGCTAAAAAGCATTTTCTGATACATGTGCATGGCATGTTCATCCTCACCACTAAAAGCAAACCTGGCATTAATAGCATCGAATTTTTCTGGTTCATAATACATGAACAATTTCACATCCTCTATCGGCTCAGCTTGTCACCAATAAACGATAAACACACGCTGACCAGCGTATTGTAGACACAGTTGCAGCCGATATTCTTCCTACGGTCCATAATTGAACCATTGCTCCTATACGTTTGGGTTCGCAACACTTGCGACCAATCCCCGATTATCGGCTATCAAGCGATCATGGGATTTGGACATGAATATGATCGTTGTTAAGGCAATCATACCCACGCTCATGCTCTATGATGGCCCTTCTGGAAATCAAAGTAAACACACAGTACCTCACTGTGTTTGTTTTGGTTACCAACGCTGGTCCATGGTTCCCATGGGTGGCAAATTCCTCACCACCATATCCATGTACCAGCATATTAATCCAAATAAGATAACCATCCAGCCTGACCCTTTGCCACCATCGGCAAGATTTCTGTTGACTTAATGTCAACAAAATATCTTCCTTTCTAGAGCACCCGAGCCATACGGCCAAATCAAACACACCCCAAATATTCGGTCGACCTATCGTCACCGAAGAATGTATCGCCTACAATGGCATTACATGAACACAATGCCTGCAGCCCCTTTTTGCTCGTCCATTTGTTTGAACAGGTGCGGTATCGTTCGTTGTCGACATGCAGGCTAAGGGGCATCGTAATTGTCCTATACGGACATATGGGAAATCCTCCCAATTAACTCCTTTTCGATCGCCCATTGGTCGTCGCCAAGGTGAGCCTGTTCGCTCCTCCCACATCGATGTGATCCACCACCGTTGAATCTGACGGATGTGGATTGCATCGCAGAGTCAAATTTCATCATCCTTCGAGGAGAGATGTCGAGTCTCTGCTGTCGTGCCTTCCGTTGTCAGATTTAAATTTCTTAAGCGTACACACGGTTGTTTTCGTGTCGAGTTTTTGTCGAGAAACATAAGTTCTATGGGAATGAATTTAATACTTTATAGGAATAAATTTACTTAAATAATGGTTGCCAAATACGAGTGTGACGTTGATTCATAGAGTTCGTGTACCACACAATAACTAACAAGTGCGCAATGAAAATTAAAATCAAGACTACTGAACAAACAAAACGACCCATAATATAAAAGACAATTCCAGTGTTTGTATTTAAAATAAAAGCTATGTTCAAGAGAATAAACTAAAATAAAAATAAGAAAATAAATTACTCCAGTGTGTTTTTCTGTGGAGAGTTGTTGTGTTCGCTAGGTGCTCTATTCCTTCTGGTAGGAACAATTTACAGCTATATTGGTGGTGTTCCTGCTGAACCAGCGTCCGTGTTGACGCACTAGAGGAAATTACCCACAGCGTCTTCCGGGAAGTGGTGTGCTTTGGTTTGTGCCGTCCTCCGGAGAATTGAATGTCCCCCGCAGCGCCAAGAACAACTCTCTGTGGTGGCGATATTCTTTGAGGAACCAAGACAATGAATCTGTGGGTTGGTCTTTGGAGTATTCCCATGGAATTTTTATATGCAATTCTTTCGTCTGGTGTTGGGTAAATCGTCTGCATTTCTTCATGGGGTGAACATGGTATTTTGTCTGAAGTTTTTTTTTTGTTGGCATCAAGGATCGTGTAGTGATCCTAAATCACTAGTCCCAGCCAATCCCCATTATTACCTATAATCCCAATTTTGTACCCATAGTGAATCACCATCAGTCCATCAT
This sequence comes from Microdon myrmicae, assembly GCA_963931805.1. Lineage (NCBI taxonomy): Eukaryota > Metazoa > Arthropoda > Insecta > Diptera > Syrphidae > Microdon > Microdon myrmicae. The sequence goes on from OZ007496.1 coordinate 27,579,975, forward strand.
AAAGGAACAAGAGTCCGATAAGGAGGCAGAAAGGAGAGTTATGATTATGATGGGAAATTCTTCTTTGCAGATACGATGGGAAATTTTCTTTTGCAGATGCGGGGATGAGAAATTCGAATTGGAGTTTGAAAAGAGGAGTCGACTTAGAGAATCTAAAAGTAGCACACGGGAAGAGAAAACGACAGGACGTCGCGCGCGTGTAGAAATCAGAAAAGCGTATTGTGTTCGAAAGTGTAATTAAAAAAGTAATGTAAAATGAAATCAGCCAGTCGTAGCAAATGTAAAATCCGTGTCAAAAATAATATTATAAAAAAAAAATATATTATGATCAGATATTCATCCTTAGGCAGGCGATGAGAAAATGTCTGGAATTTAAGATTCCTACGACAGCATAGCCAGAGTAGAACTATATAATGCCATGAGAGAGCTCGGCATTCCAAACAAATTGATACGACTTTGTAGGTTAACCATGACCAACGTAACTAGGCAAGTAAAAATAGCGGGATTGCGGTCGAAACCAATAAACATCTTTAATGGGCTCCTACAAGAGGGCGATCTGGTCTGCCTCCTCTTCAACGTGGCATTAGAGAAAGCAATCCATGACTCTGGAGTTACAACTAGAGGGACTATCGTCACCAAGTCCAGCCAGATACTTCCCTATGCAGATGACATCGGCATCATCGGTAGAACCGAATCGGCTGTACAGGAATCCTTCATCCAGATCGAGCAGGAGGCACAAAAACTGGCACTGGACATTAATGAGGGAAAAACTAAGTACATGGTGGCAACTTCTGCGAAGAGAAGACCTAACGTTGGTCAAACTATCAGGGCAGCGGAGCACGAATTTGAAGTAGTGCAATCTCTTAACTACCTTGGGTCAATAGTATTGTAGCGTCTCTAACAGATACACATACGGTACATAAGCAGATAGTGAAGAACACCGAACGAAAATCGAATAAGAAAATACATCAGAGCCGTATATCAGGTCGATAATTAATAACCTCGGAGGACAGATCCTCCATTTAGAAAAAGGAGTCTTTGTCGTGTATTGAGTTTAACGTGTGTGAAAAAGGATGAGATTAATATGTGTCATTGATTAATTAAGCGTGATATTAAGCGAACACTTTTTAACAGCAGTTTATGTGTTAATAAAAACAGTATTTAATAAAGCAAGAAATAAGAGTTGTAAATAACGCTCCAGGAAACAACTTATCTGTGTTTCATTTGTGTCAAATCCGCTCCGGTTTTGTTTTGTTTTTCGGTGAACAGTGTTCGGCGGAACACCATTCAGACATTCCACAAAATACGCCAAAGTGGTGACAATCCGACGCACGACGAATTTAAAAGTGAACACGCCCCGTAAAATAGAGAACACAGATAAAAACAATTTAAAAAGGTGAACACGCGAAAATAAAAATAAAAACACTTCCGGAAACTTAGCGCAAAAGTGCCGAAAAACAGACAAACACAGACAGTTGCAGTGACATCCAGTGCAGGTGAACAATGGAAAGTGATTGAGCCACCCACAGCGACGCCCATCCGACGCAGCCCACCTTCGACAGAATACCAGGACTCATCACGACGCCCACGGACACAGGACAACAGTATTCCGGATAAACCGCAAGTTTTTTATAAACAAATATATACGTTTCCTTTTTTTTCAATTAAAAAATTTTGTTTGTTTGTACGAGCTCCTTCCGAGCCGAAAGGTGTAAAATCTGTAAGCTCCTTCCGAGCCGACAAAACGAATAAATGCAAATCGGGTGAGCTCCCTCTGAACCGCCATACAGACGCACTACAATTAGAAGTAGATCCGGTGAGTTTACTTCGACTCACCGAACATATAAATTTATATATATATATATATATATATATATATATATATATATATATATATATATATATATATATATATATATATATATATGTATATATATATATATATATATATATATATATATATATATATATATATATATATATATAATTAACAGAGTGTGGACCGAAAATTGCACACGTAAAATCAATGCAAAGCCCCATCCGAGCCTTAAGTCAGTTGAAAACACGGTGATTAACTCCTTCTGAGACGCCGTAAGGATAAAGATATTTACCAACAAATAAGACAAGCAGACATATTTCTCAAGCGATATTAATTCTTATTCTAAATAAAGAAAAAGTAAAACGAACAAAGAAAATATACAGTTAAAGAAAAAAATCCATATATAAATAGTACAGAGAAATAACATTTTGTTTCAAACATAACACCAAAACAATTCCATTACTGGAAAAGTAGAACCTAGACGGAAACCGGATAAGTTTGTAACACCAAATTAGTATAAGCAATGTCTCTCAATTAAGGAAATAGAAATATCAAAACCCTTTGTCTCTAACCGAATTAATAAATATAATTGGTGACTACGACGTGATCTATACACACAGCACACACTTTCCCATAGTAAACAGAACTTCACACACGATCACGACTTCCGTATAGAGCACAGGCACACTCGCCTGCCCCGACGTTGTCTCGTTGGCTCCGTCGTTCGCACACGAAATTGATCGTAACGAAGATACTGAGGAGGGAGTAGTGTAGTGTCTCTAACAGATACACACACGGTACACAAGCAGATATTGAAGAACACCGAACAAAAATCGAATAAGAAAATACATCAGAGCCGTATACCATAGCGATCACATAATAACTCCACATCAGTTGAATGTACTTGAGTTTAAAAATCGAATTCGTACACACGGCCAGTAGCCTGATGTGTTACGCTTAGGTTCAATTTTGGTGATTCTAACTGTCATAGCGTCAGTTCGAATCACACGTTCTTCACTATCATTCCAAACGCTATAGTATCAGCCGATAACAATATGGAAAAAGATATACCCGAACACCTAAACAAATCCAACAAAGCCTACCATGGTCTATCAAGGCTTTTTAAATCCCGAAATTTATCCAGAACATACAAGGTATTACTCTACAAGATCATGGTCTTACCATTACTCATGGATCCAAGCTCTTGGTGCTCAATAAAAGACACTCTGAATTCTTAGCCGCGTTCGAGAGGACGGTCTTAAGGAGAATTGTTGGCTCCGTATGTGAGGGAGGACGATTCCGGAGACGCTACAACCATGAGTTGTATGCGATTTACCTTGACCTCACGTTGTAAGAAAAAATTAAGCTCGGTAGACTCCGACGGGCGAGACACCTATCGAATGAATTAGCGAATAGGAGCCTGCCCGGAAGGCCTTTGTGGCATGATGTATGGAAGGCGACAGCACGGCAGACCTTGTATGCGATGGAGGGATGGTGTAGACCAGTATACCCAGTGCCTGGGAGTGCCAACTGGATGGCATCGACTCGAAATCGGGACCGGTGGAGAGATTTGTGAAATAAGGCCAAGAACGGATCCCGGTTGTAGTGCCGATGATGATGATGATAGATGAGTATTAAGTGAACTTAGTCCGCCAGCGGATACGGATTACCCTCTCTGAAAGGCAACACGTAAATTTAAACGTCCCCTTATCCACGTGCCACCTATAAAGGATGCACAGGGACAGTGGGTACGCAGAACTGAAGATAAAGTTGAAATATTTGTAGAACACCTGGCTTCAGTGTTCAAACCACACAACCTCCACAGTAGTATTGATCCTTCACCCAGGTATCAAGCTGATCAAACAATCAAAGCAGTGACCCCAATGGAGTTTACCCAAGAAATCGACAAAAGTTTGAACCACAGAAAAGCGCCAGGCATCGATGAAATATCACTTGGCGTGTACAAGGAATTACCCCGAAAAGCTGTCATTATACTAACATATTTGTTTAATGCTTGCTTTCGACTAAGATACATTCCAACTTCATTCAAAACAGTCCAGATAATAATGCTCAAGAAACCAGAGAAAACAGCAGAAGACTAACGTCTTATAGACCCATATCGCTATTGCCATCCATTTCAAAACTGTTTGAGAAAATACTCCTCAACGAGTGGCGACTCAAGCCACTCATCCATGTTCCAAACATTCAATTTGGTTTTAGGAATAAACACTCAACTATTGAACAGGTTCACCGTGTGACCACAGCAATAGAAAAGGCTTTCGAAGAAAATAAAATAATAATCCCAAGCATTCAACAGAGTATGGCATGAAGGTCTTATATATAGAATAAGTAAACTGTTTCCAGCAAACTATTGCCATCTACTCGAATCATACTTGTCTGATAGAACGTTCAAAGTAACACACGAAGGAGCTCACTCTAGCTTCTCTCCAATATAAGGTGGCGTACTACAAGGAAGTGTCTTGGGACCTTTCCTCTACATACTATACACAGCAGACATCGCAACAACCAAGAACACATTCATAGGAACCTTTGCAGATGATACAGTTATATCAGCTGACGATAATCAAAAAAAGCTACACAACAATTGCAACAGGCACTCAACAAAATTAGCCAATGGACCACTGATTGGAAAATTAAACTCAACGAGATGAAATCTATTCCCGTAACATTTACATTGCGACGAGCAGATAACAATATTTCTACATATCTCAATAGAATTCCAGTTCCGAAAGCAGATTCAGCGAAATATCTCGGTATACATCTGGATAGGAGACTAAATGTTACATATCCATAACAGAAACATGACGTGAATATAAAATAAGCATAACAAAACGAATATATCTCTATAATGTCGTTTGAATGCAATTATATTTTAAATACATAAATTACCTATTAACAGGAAGACATTCTTGTAATAAGCATACGAGGATTGCCTCTTATGTTTTGGGATTTGGCAACCCTAGTGTTGCAGTCCGGCAATTGACACCTCTGTCGTAAAGTTGGACATTTTTGAGGTTATACGCACTCAGAACGTTTTGACATACGAGCGCTATTTGTGTTGTTTACAGTAACTTAAAAGATTCATCTCGGCCCAAAAATGGAATTAAATCGTCAACATTTTCGTGCGATTATTTTTTACAACTTTCGGCGTGGATTAACTCAGCAACAGTGCATGGATGAACTTAATTCAATTGTTGGTGATGAAGCTCCATCAAGGACCAGTGTTTATCGATGGTATGGTGAATTCAATCGTGGTCGTAGTTCACTCCAAGATGTATTTCGTGAAGGTCGTCCAAAATCTGTTGTTGTTCCGAAAACCATTGATGCTATGCGCGAACTGATATTGGAGGATCGTCATGTGACCTATCGTGGGATTGAGACAACCTTAGGCGTTAGTGGGACCAGCATACATTCAATATTGCATAAACATTTGACTGTCAAAAAAATTTGTTCGCGTTGGATCCCACACAATTTGTCAATCGCCCAAAAAAAGGCTCGTGTCAATTGGTCGAAAGAAATGCTCAAAAAATACGGTCGCGGGTCTTCGAAACACGTCTGTGACATCGTGACAGGTGATGAATCGTGGATTTACGCGTATGAGCCCGAAAGTAAACAGCAGTCGACTGTCTGGGTGTTTCAAGATGAGCCAAATCCAACAAAAGTTGTTCGCGCACGAAGCACTTCCAAGCAAATGGTCGCCTGTTTTTTCGGAAAAACTGGACATGTCGCAACCGTACCACTAGAACAACGCAGAACAGTCAATTCTAAGTGGTACACAACCATTTGTTTGCCGGTTGTCTTCCAAGAAATCAGGAAAACCAACCGCCGAAGACGGATCACTCTTCACCACGACAATGCGAGCTCTCACACATCGGCTGCGACAACTGCATTTTTGAGCACCCAAAACATCGATTTGATGGGTCATCCGCCGTATAGTCCTGACTTGGCACCGAATGACTTCTTTTTATTCCCGTACGTAAAAAACAAACTGAGAGGTCAACGTTTTTCGACACCTGAAGAAGCGGTTGCTGCATTCAGAATGCATGTGTTGGAGATACCTCAATCAGAGTGGCAAAAGTGCTTCGACAATTGGTTCAAACGCATGCAAAAGTGTATAGATCTTCATGGGGAATATTTTGAAAAACAATGAAGTGATTTTCGATGATCAATATTTGTTTTTGTTCTCTAATCCCGAAATATAAAAGGCAACCCTCGTAGCACAGTAAGTCATATTGTAATGTAAGGCTTTAATTGTACTTTTTTTTTGTCATATTGAAAGTTTCGTCGGAGCCTCAATCTAACGGGGGGGGGGGGGGGGGGGGGGGGGGGGGGGGGGGGGGGGGGGGGGGGTGTTACATATCCATAACAGAAACATGACATGAATATAAAATTAGCATAACAAAACCAATATATCTCTATAATGTCGTTTGAATGCAATTATATTTTAAATACCTAAATTACCTATTAACAGGTAGACATTCTTGTTACTACCTGAGGTACAATCTATTAAGATTGCAATGTTAGATTTTAAGTAAAACACAATTATAAATCAGTCTTGAGATAGATTCAAAGGAGGGAAGATCCTCTATAATAAAGATAACTAAACGGAAAGATGGCGTTCGTTTTCTTTTATACAAAGTTTGCTGCTAACGAAAGATCGTTGGCTCAAAAGTATAACTACTAAACTGGAGACATCATGTGAAACAAAAAGCTGAACAAATAAAGCTGAAACGTAGACAGATGTATTGGTTAATCGGGAATCACTCTGAACTCAAACTCTACTGTAAAAGATTGATTTATCAATCTGTCATCAAGCCGATCTGGATATATGGAATCCAATTATGGGACTGTACAAAGCAATCTAATAGAGATATAATTGAACGAAGCCAGAATAAATTCCTTCGCATTATCACGAATGCCTACCGTTTCGTGACAAATTAGGAAATTCACGACGACCTAGAGATCAAATGGATTTATGAAGTTATCCAAGAATATGCTGTCAAACACGAAAGACGCTTACATAATCATACCAACGTAGAAGCTATTCAGCTCTTGGATATTACCCATGAATTGAGACGGCTAAAACGGGCGAAACCCCATGAATTAATATGTTAAAATCTAACATACTAAAATTGAGTTAGAAGCTGAACACTGGTCCAGTAAACCCTTACAAGTTTTACTTAATTAAACTAAGTTAAGTACAATTTAAACCTAGTATTAAATTAAATTGTTAAGATTGTATTATAAATATCCAAAAAAGGATGTTATTAAAAAAAAAAAATAGTATTGATCCTCTTCGTATAGAGTACGAAGCTTCTGCGCGGTGTCATCGAACCCTCCAAAAGAGTGGCAACCGAAAAGCGGATGTTGTATTAAGAATTTCACTCTACCGAATTTTTACTCATTCCTCCAAATGGTTCATCATATCTTTATTTCAATTGAAGCTTTGAAATTATATTTAAATATTTTCATGAAACGTATATTTGTTTTTAATTTGACTGTCTTGTATGGAAAGAGGCGACATTCTTTCCTTGTAATCAGCTGACTAATAACCTTATGATTTTGCAAGAAGCGGGGCGAACAACCCTGCTTCATTGCCATTCCTTAATGGAGGTGTACTACATTAAGTAATATATAGTTGTTTATAGACATGTGAGTCACACTTTGTGATTAACCGTTTATCGTTTCCTGGCCGCTAAAGCTCAATGATCCGCGGTGAATTTTGAGAATTGAGAATTGCATCATACAATGAATCATGTTATAACCAACAATAATAATTCGAACAGCACTTTGGGTACTTGGTTCGTCCTGTTTACTTATCATATAAATGTAACACTGACTGCAATTTGATTAATTTTTATGAGTGTAGTAGATATTTTGTGTTTTGTTTGTTTGTTGTTGATGCAACCAAGGATTAAAGCTTCTTTTGAATAAAACTCCAATGACATTGTAGACGGTATATGATAAAACCCCAAAAAATCAAAATTAAATTCAAACAATTTCCGTAAGGGGATGAGTATGCAGTTAATTGGGCGAGCTGAGTCATATTATGTGTATACAGCTGCATAAACGCTTAAACTTTTTCACCGACTTGAAGACGTGGATTCTTCTACAAATGCTAATAAGGAAAATACTGACATAAATGATTTATTGTTTGTTTATGAGAGCTATTTGATAAGTCAGCGACTTTTATAAGAGACGGCGCTCCAATCGCTGCCTCCTTTTTTTTAAATACTGGTAGTCCCCGACTTACGACCGTTCGACTTACGACTATTCGCACTTACGACCATTTTCTTTCCAATTTTTTTCATAGACAATACTTAAAGAAGACAAATATGTAGTTGCGGGTAATCCCTAAAATACATGAGAAAAATTAAAAAAAAAAAAACAAAGTAAAAAAATTCGATTTACATACATATTTCAGTACAAATAATACATTACAAATAATACATTACATTAGTCGGAATTTTTTTAAGTGAATAATTTTATATCATACCAAAAATGGCTGGAACTAGAAAAACTAGTAAAAATAAAAGAAGTGTTATAGACTTGGAAACCAAACATAAAATAATATTACAATTTGAAAGTGGTAAAAAAGTGAAAGATATAGCACATGATCTTAAACTGTCTCATTCGACAATATCGACGATTTTAAAGGATAAAAAACGAATTTTGGAAGCTGTAAAAGAATCGACATCTATGAAATCTACAATAATAACCAAAAATAGACAAGGTCCCACACATGATATGGAAAAACTATTAGTGATTTGGATGGAGGATTTGACTCAAAAACGAATTCCTCTAAGTCTCGCAATTATCCAAACCAAAGCATGTAGTCTTTTCAATATGTTAAAATTAAAGGAGGTAAACACTATGATCAGACTTTTACTGCAAGCCGTGGTTGGTTTCAAAGATTTAGGAAGAGAGCTAATTTTCAAAATGTAAAAATTGGTGGAGAGGCAGCTAGTGCTGATTATAAAGCTGCTGAGGAATTTGTAGTTAAATTCGACGAGTTTCTAAAAGAAAACAATTATACAAAGGAACAAATATTTAATGTAGATGAGACTGGTCTATATTGGAAGAAGATGCCTGAACGTACGTATATTCATAAGGAGGAAAAAAGTATGCCAGGGTTCAAGGCTTTTAAGGACCGAATAACAGTTTTATTAGGCGGAAATATTGCCGGTTACAAATTGAAACCTTTTGTAATACATCGCTCGAAAAATCCAAGAGCATTTAAAGGAGTAAATATTAATATTGTGACGCATATGACAATCAGTACTGGAATCTTCGAGAAAGTCCGAAACAAAGTACTAGATTATTTTAGGAAGTACTGGAAAACTGGAATAGAACATTCAAGACTATGGAACGGACGGAAACGATACACCAAATCAGAATGAGGAAAAACGGTATAAATACGTCGCACGCAGAGCGGAAGTTAAGTTAGAGATAAGTAAGACAGTGAAGCAAGCGATACGTCTCGAGTGAGAAGTAAGAAGTAAAATACGCGATAATCACGGAAGCGATAATAAAGAAAACGTTAAGTGTACGGTAAAAAAAGTAACGGTTGTTATTAACGGACTAATAAAGTGTTACAGTAATTCAAAATCGATTTAACGGCTCTTATTTATTTTAAAATAATTAATCCAGCGAACCCAAAGCTCGCTACAATTGGTGTCAGAAGTGGGATTAATTATTGTTTAAGTGAATAAGTGTGTGAAAGTGTGTTGTGGCGATGTCAGATCGACATTTGGAGGATCTTCGCGTTTCTGAGTTGAAGAAGGAACTTGAGGACCGGAATCTGGATAGCAGAGGACAGAAGCAAATTCTTCGACAACGTCTGCAAGCAGCTATGGAGGAAGAGGGTGTTGATGTCAACACATATGTTTTTACGATTGGTCCAGACTGTCCGTTTGGAGAAGAAACAGCGAGTCAAGATGGTTGCAATGTAACGGAGAAGAGTTCGCCACTGTTAGACATTTCGGAGATGTTCCGGATGATGATGACAAAATTCGACGCACAAGCTGCAGATGTTAAGGCAAAGTTTGATGTCCAAAATTCAAAATTCGACGCCCAAAATTCAAAATTCGACGCCGTAAATTCAAAATTGGACGCGCAAGCTGCAGATGTCAATGCAAAGTTGGATGCCCAAACACAATGGATGAAATGTAATTTTCAACACTTTAAGGACGAAATTCGAAACGAAGTAGAAAATCTAGATCTAAAAAACGAAGCTGAATTCAAGAAAGTCACCGATGAAATAATACGAATCGAAAAGAGACTTGATTGTGTTGAGAGAAATAAGACATCGCCAGGCAATCAACATGACTACAAAGATACAAGGATGCAACCGCCAACCTTCGATGGAACGGGACCCTTCTCCGTATTTATACGTCAGTTTGACGCCGCGGCCAATTATAATAAGTGGTCGGATGAGCAAAAGTCAACATCACTAATCCTGTCACTCCGCGGGGCGGCTGCAGAATTGCTACAAACCATACCAGCAGAGAAGCAAACAGATTTCCAAGCGATAAGAGACGGCCTTGAAGCTAGGTATGGCGACAACCACATGCAGCAGGTCTACCGCATGCAACTGCGGAGCAGAACGCAGAAACCGGGAGAAAATCTTCAACAGTTGCAGGCAGACATTGAGCGATTGGCAAACTTGGCTTATACAAATATGACTAAAGAATTTCAGAACGAGGTAGCAATGGATGCATTTATAAACGCACTCCAAGATCGGGACTTGCAACAGGCCGTTCGTTTGGCAAGAAAGAAGACGACTAATGAAATACTGGCGTTCGCATTGGCATATGAATCTGCTAAACTGGCTACCAGGAGTACATACAGAGTTCGAGAAACGTCCGTCCAAGAATGTTCCTGCCAAAGAATCGGGCATGTACAACGGAGAACCCCGAGAACTGACATGAAGTGTTGGACATGCGGCGAAGTCGGCCACATCTCTGTTGACTGTAGGAAACGTCGACGAATGAATGAAACATCAAGTGAGAATTGTTATTCATGCGCTAATCATAAGAGGAGACTATCAACGGACCAACCTGAGGTCAATAGCTCGGGAAACTTGTAAGGGCAGACTTTACGGGGCGAAAGTCGCCTGGTGGAATTTGCAGCCCCAGCATCGTAACTGTATCACAACTCCAACGGGATAACCAAAGTTTGGTTATAACTACGATTGTTAATGGAAGGACAACAACAGTGACAATCGACACTGGGGCAACGAGATCCATAATTCGGCCGGATGTCGTGGGCCAAATTGCCCTTAATAAAAATAGAAGATACGCTTTGAGGACTGCCACAGGGGAATGTTCTACAGTCTACGGAGAAGTCGAGAGAATAATAGTGCTGGGCAATATTTCCATTTCCCACAAATTTTTGGTTGCCGATATTACGGACGAATGCATTCTTGGAATGGATTTCATGAAGGAGCACCAAGTTGTTCTAGATATCGGGCAAAGAACACTGCGAATTGGTAACTTGGAGGTTGCTATTACACTGCAGGACGAACAATTGCGAAGGCTGAAATGTTATGTGCGTGAGGAGGATGAGATCCCAGCTCGTTCAGACTCGGTAATTTGGACCAGTCTCGAGAGTGATCCCGGTGACAATCGGTTTTACATCACCGAAGCTGCACAAAATCAGCGCAAGGGGAACATCCTTGTTGGGAAAGCCCTTATCGATGCGAAGAAGCACATCGTACCCGTCAGAGTACTAAATGCGTCCAAAGAGCCGATCACAATAAGAAAAGGAGAGGTAATCGCAGAATGTGCACCCGTGTCAATGATAAGCTCAATTCCGACAAGGGGAGAGGACCATTCAATTCAACAGCCCTCTGGTACACCGGCTGTGGTTAATAGGTTGATGTCCCGGAAAATCGGATTAACAGACAGAAAAAAGGCAAGCGTTAAATCACTCCTGAACGATTTTTCTGATATTTTTGTGACAGGACATGATAAATTCGGACGCACCGGTATAGTTAAACATCGCATTGACACGGGTGAGTCAAGACCTATAAGACAGCCACCTCGTCGACTACCGTTGGCCAAACAATCAGAAGTAGGCAACATGATTCGAGAGATGGAAGAGCAAGGAGTCATCGAGAAAGCATCGAGCCCATGGGCTTCGCCGGTAGTGCTCGTCAAGAAGAAGGATGGGACAACTAGATTTTGTGTCGACTACCGCCGGTTAAACGACGTTACGAAGAAAGACAGTTACCCACTTCCTCGAATCGACGACACACTAGATACCCTTTCTGGAGCTCAGTGGTTCTCAACATTGGACCTAAAAAGTGGTTACTGGCAAGTGGAAGTGGAGGAGGAGGACAAGGAGAAGACAGCGTTTACTACCGGAAACGGACTTTATCAATTCAACGTGATGCCTTTTGGATTGTGTAATGCCCCAGCAACGTTTGAACGATTAATGGAAAGTGTTCTACGGGGACTTACATGGAAGACGTGTCTTGTGTACTTGGATGATATCATCGTTGTTGGAAGGAATTTACCAGAACACATCAATAATCTGCGCTCCGTCTTCGAACGACTAAGACAGGCCAACTTAAAGCTCAATTCGAAGAAATGTGAACTCTTCCAAAGGAGAGTAAAATTTCTGGGACACATCGTTTCATCTGCAGGAGTTCAAACGGATCCTGACAAGATAGCAGCCGTCCGTGAGTGGCCTACTCCAGAAGACAAGCAGCAGTTGAGAAGCTTTATGGGATTAGCCACATATTACCGACGGTTTGTTAAAGGTTTCGCCAATGTGGCAAAACCCCTACATGAACTAACGGGTAAAGACAAGAAATTCAATTGGACAGAAAAGTGTGAGGCAGCATTCAACACATTGAAGGCCGAGTTATGTAAGACACCAACATTGGCATTCCCAAGAGCGGATTGCCCATTTATATTGGATACTGATGGAAGTAACACAGGAATCGGAGCAGTGTTGTCACAGGAAGTCGATGGTAAAGAGAGAGTTGTCGCATGTTATAGTCGAGTTCTATCTAAGCCAGAGAGAAATTACTGCGCAACAAGAAAGGAACTGCTGGCTGTCGTAGAAGCCGTTAAGAATTTCCATAAATACCTCTACGGACGTCGATTCAACCTTCGGACGGATCATGCGGCCCTGAAATGGTTGCTAAATTTTAAGAATCCGGAAGGACAAATAGCTCGATGGATCGAACGACTTCAAACGTACGATTTCCAAATTTCCCACCGTCAAGGGAAGGTGCATAATAACGCTGATGCTCTATCAAGAAGACCATGTAAGCCAGATTGTAAACATTGTCATAGAGCGGAAGAGAAAGAAGAGGCGTACGACCTGCGAAATGTACAAGTAGAAGTACTAGATGGGTGGACGAGTGATGCTATACGCGCAGCTCAACTTCAGGATGAAGATATGTCGCTAATTCTGGAATACAAAGAAAAGAACGAGCGGCCAACTTGGAACAATATTTCCGACAAGAGTGGAACATTTAAGGCATATTGGGCACAATGGAATTCCTTGCTAGTGGAAGATGGTATTCTTAAGCGTAAATGGGAAGCCGCGGACGGAAAATCCCATCGAATGCAAATTCTAGTCCCACCATCAAAAGTGAAAGATGTTCTAACAGAAATGCACGACGGGGCCTCCGGTGGACATTTGGGAGTTAATAAGACACTTTCAAAATTACGATCTCGTTTCTACTGGCTTCACATGAGAGATGACGTCGAGTCTTGGTGTAGGAAGTGCACAACTTGCACTGCGACCAAGGGACCAACGGCAAAACCAAGGAGCGCTATGAAGCAGTACAACGTGGGTGCCCCTTTCGAGCGAATTGCGATTGATATCTCAGGACCATTCCCAAAAACAAACGACAACAACAAATACATGTTAGTTATCATGGATTACTTCAGCAAGTGGGTAGAAGTCCTTCCAATTCCAAACCAAGAAGCAACAACCGTCATTGAGCAGCTAATCAATAATTGGATCAGCAGATATGGAGTTCCCTGTGAGCTTCATTCTGATCAAGGCCGAAATTTCGAATCACAGATATTTCAAGGCATCTGTGCGGCACTGGGCGTAAGGAAAACCAGGACCACACCCTTACATCCGCAGTCAGACGGAATGGTCGAATGAAAGAGTACTTATCGAAGGTCGTTAGTGATCACCAAAGAGATTGGGACAAATATGTACAAACCTTTCTCATGAGCTATAGATCGGCTAATCACGATACGACGGGCCATTCTCCAGCAAAAATTATATTTGGACGGGAGATACGATTACCAGCCGATCTGCGATTCGGAATACCTCCAGACGCCATAGACAAGACCGAAGACTACGTAGCCGAATGGAGAAATCGCCTCGATGAGATTCATCATTTGGTTCGAAAGCAAATCAAGGTATCCAGTGACAGGATGAAAACAAGGTACGACGTTCGAGCCAACGCATCCGGATTTAATGCAGGCGATAACGTATGGCTTTATAACCCTCATCGGCAAAAAGGAAGGTCTCCGAAGTTGCAGCAACATTGGGAAGGACCGTATAAGATTCTCACAAGAATTAACGACGTTGTCTATAGGATTCAGCGAAGACCGAACGCCAAGATGAAAGTGGTACATCGTGACCGACTGGCGACTTTTGTTAACCCAGGAGATCAGTGAACTTAGTTCGGGACGAACTAATCTAGGCGGAGGGTAGTGTGACGCATATGACAATCAGTACTGGAATCTTCGAGAAAGTCCGAAACAAAGTACTAGATTATTTTAGGAAGTACTGGAAAACTGGAATAGAACATTCAAGACTATGGAACGGACGGAAACGATACACCAAATCAGAATGAGGAAAAACGGTATAAATACGTCGCACGCAGAGCGGAAGTTAAGTTAGAGATAAGTAAGACAGTGAAGCAAGCGATACGTCTCGAGTGAGAAGTAAGAAGTAAAATACGCGATAATCACGGAAACGATAATAAAGAAAACGTTAAGTGTACGGTAAAAAAAGTAACGGTTGTTATTAACGGACTAATAAAGTGTTACAGTAATTCAAAATCGATTTAACGGCTCTTATTTATTTTAAAATAATTAATCCAGCGAACCCAAAGCTCGCTACAATATGTTACCAGTGCATTACAACTCAAATAAAAATTCTTGGATGACACGATTACTTTTTGAAGACTGGTTTATGAAAGTATTTGCGCCCGAAGTAAAAGAATATTGTAATCAACAGAATATCCCTTTTAAAATACTTTTACTACTGGATAATGCACCTGGACATCCACCACACCTATGCGACTTACACCCGAACATTCAAATTATGTATCTGCCTCCAAATACTACGAGTGTTTTGCAGCCCATGGACCAGGGTGCTATAGCTACATTTAAGGCCTATTATTTAAAAATTACATTTACTCAAGCAATTATGGCTCTTGAAGAGGGGATTACTTTAAAAGAATTTTGGTCGGAGTATAATATTCTTCATGGAATTAAAAACATAGCAAGCGGATGGAAAGAAGTCAAGCCCTCTTGTATGAGCGGAATATGGAAAAAATTACCAAAAAGATTTGAAGAATGTACAAGTTCGTCGATTGAAAAAGAAGTTGACATTGAGGAAATTACAGATCAGATCGTAGATCTTGGTCGGCAGCTTAATCTTGAAGTTGTCAGTGAAGATATTAACCAACTCATTGCACACCAATTGGATGACCTAACGAATGAAGATTTATTGGAATTTGAAGCACAATGTGTTGCAGAAAACGAAGATAAAAGCAAATCAGATGAAGAAGAAAGTCCACAAAAAAAATTCTCAACAAAAGAAATGAGTGCTGCTTTTCACCAAATTAATAAGGGAATGCTAGAATTACAACAAATGGATGCAAATGAAGAGCGATTCTCAGAAATAAATAGGCTGATTCAGGAAAATTTGGCTTGTTATCGTGAAATTTACCGGGAAATGAAAGCTCGCACTGTTCAGACGACATTAGACATTTTTTTTAAGAAAACCAGCACTGGACATTCTGTTTCTGAAGACAACGCAATGGATTGCACTCTTGTAATAAGTACGGATGATGAAGACATTTAAATAACTCTAAATTAAATAATATATTTTTGTTTAATTATATGTTTTTTTTTTTTTCCCCGTCGGGGAGCCTCTGGCGCAAGACTAATGACCTTGCCCGGAAAAAGCAAATCCTTATGGAAAATTTAACAAGCCTCAGGACTTGCTAAATAAGGTCAAGACCGGTCTCCGGTTGTAGTGCCGATGATGATGATGATATGTTATTTTAATTATGTATTTTTGTTTTATTATATATGTAATGTGTTGTTTTTATTTCAATATATATTATTGTGTTATTATTATTATTTTAAATAAAGTTTGAATTATATGAATTTTGGGTAGTTTCATTTCTCCTGACCCTCAAAGTTAGTAGTAGTACAGTATGTAATTTTTTTCTTAAATTTTTTTTATATGAAATTCGACTTACAACTTAATCGACTTACGACCGATGACCAGGGACCTATCTCGGTCGTAAGTCGGGGAATACCTGTACATACAGATTAATCATAGCTTAGACCCGTATTCATTGTACAAAAAAAAAACTTAGAGCGATTTAAAAAATAAAATTCGATGAGATGAAAAAAGGAAGTTTCGCTTTTTATAATAGTAAAATTATTTTTCACCAGATAAAATGATAAAAGAAGCAATAGAAAAGTAAAAGAAAATATATTATGGGAACTCTATACTAACAGGTTGACCGAAACCGTTGGGGACCTACGAACATGAGCTTTACCGATGAGATACCGTAAAAAGGAAGTATTATTGTTGTATTATTATTTATTGCCCCGTAGGAGCCCGGAAGTTCATGACATCACCGACTCGACTCCGCCATCGTTCCCTGTCCTGTGCACTCTCCTTCCACGTTCAACCATCCGATCCGATCACCTCGAGGTCCAACCTAACATTTTCCTCTTATCTCTGTCGCGGCCGCCCTATCGGTCGCTTTCCCGTTGGCCTGCCGTCAAGAATTATATGCACGGCCCTATCGTTGCCTATTCGCGCCATGTATCCGGCCCATCTTAATCTTCGCGGCTTGATTACTCTCACTATTGTAGGTTTGCGGTATATCTCTTCCTATTCGTGGTTGTGAAGTTTCCTCCATTGCCCTGCCTCCTCGTCATATTTGCCGCCAAAGATACCCCTTAGGACTTTATTCTCGAATACGAGGAATTCGGTCGATCCGACCTCCTCAAGGTCAAACCTAACATTGTCCTCCCATCTCCGTCGCGGCCGCCCCGTCGGTCTCTTTCCCGTTGATCTACCGTCAAGGTTTCTACACACGGTCCTATCGTTGCCTATTCACGCCACGTGTTCGGCCCATCTTAATCTTCACGACTTGATTACTCTCACTATTGTAGGTTTGCGATATAGCTCTTTCAATTCGTGGTTATTGAGTTTCCTCCATTGTCCTGCCTCCTCGTCATATTTACCTCCAAAGATACCCATCAAAACTTTATTCTCGAATACGCGGAATTTGTTTTCTTCCCGTTTTGTCAGAGCCCATGTTTCGCATCCGTATAGAACAATCGGCATGATTATGGTTCTATAGACACGGAGCTTTACGTTACGTGATAGCAGTCTGGATTTCAGCAGTCTACTGACTGCGTGCCAACAAGCGTTGCCGCAATACAGTCTTTTGTTAATTTCCTTCGACATTTCGTTACTGGCCGTCAGTATCGTTCCCAGATATTTAAATTCTTTAACTTTTTGAAATCTGTTATCTCTGACGCTTATATGTGTTCCCCAAGGTCCACCTGCTCTCGTTATAATCATATATTTTGTTTTGTCTTCACTTATTTCTAGGCCCACCTCTTCTGCCGCTTGCATGATGATTTCACAGTTTTTACTAACAGTTTCTAGATTATCGCCCAAAACGGCGATGCCATCCGCATATGCGAGCATTTGTGTGACCCTGTTCAGGCATGATCCGGCCATATTATCGTCTTGTACCTTTCTGATGACATACTCGCGCACAAGGTTAAAAAGACACGGTGATAGACCATCTCCCTGCTTTAGTCCGTCCCGGATTTCAAATGGTTCTGAGAGGTGGTTTTCTATTCTAACTCGCCCTTTGTTTTCGTTCACGCAAATTTAAATGAGGGCGGCATATTTATTCGGGACTCCCAGCTCAACTACAATATGGTAGAGTCTTTGCCGTGCGGCTGAGTCATAGACTTTCCGTAAAAAGGATTGTTGGATAAAATGCTTGATTTGGCATTAAATGACCGAAGACTTGCGGTAGGCATGCTGGTTAAGATACAATAGTAAACATCTCAAGCGAACACTTTTTAAATATGTTACACTATAATTTAGGCACGAGAAAGTTGTCGAGTAAGAAGGTGCTGAGTTTATCTACAATTGATCATAAAGGAATAACGTAGGCATATCAAAACTGAGTTTAGACAAGTTTATTAGCAGTCTTAGTGAGTTATTATGAAGGTATGTGGTGTATGACTCCTCATGGTCAAACTTTACATTGCCCCCCCATCTCCGTTGCGACCGTCCTGTCGGTCTCTTTCCCGTTTGTCTACCCTTTGAACCCCTGAGGAGCGCAGGGTCGTGGCTGACATAATATTTATTCATCGAGTCCTCTACGGTTCGGTCGACTGTGCCTACCTCCTTAACTTAATTCCTCTTAACACAAATCCTCGAAATACGCGTAATCCTCGCCTTCTCCACCCCCCCCCCCCCCACCCACCCGGAACTCTTATGGTCTGAACGAACCCCTTTCGCGGACGCTGAGAAATGGTAACTCCAATTCCACCTTGTTCGACTTCGACCTCTCTACCCATACTCTCAAGCACCGCCTCCTAAACTATTCTCACCACCAATCTTAAGCGGCGCTTCTACACTCGACTATAACCTGCCCCACCCCTCGACCCCTCTTCTTCCTTCTTGTTTTGTCCTGGTTACCTTAAGTTAAGCCTAGTTAAGATAGTTCTTAAGCTCTCTTGTTTGTAATTTAGATATACTTTAGATGTAGGTAATTATGTTGCTTGAATTAAGTCAATAAATGGAGTAGTTGCCCCACTAAACTACCGTTAAGAATTCTACGCACGGTCCTATCATTGCCCATTCGCGCCACGTATCCGGCCCATCTTAATCTTCGAGACTTGATTACTCTCACTATTGTAGGTTTGCGATATAGCTCTTCCAATTCGTGGTTATGGAGTATCCTCCATTGTCCTGCCTCCTCGTCATATTTACCTCCAAAGATACCCCTCAAAACTTTATTCTCGAATACGCGGAATTTGTTTTCTTCCCGTTTTGTGACTGCCCATGTTTCGCATCCGTATAGAACAATCAAACAAACAATGTGGTATGTGAATGGATTTGTTATTATATTCAGATATTTTTTTATTTTCATTAATATTATTCGAACCCATAGCGCGTTCTGACTATCAATCGGTCATGAAACGCATTATTCCGATCAGACTTGATTCTACGCGTACGACCCGGAAATAACACACGACCCGGAAAGAATCGAGCAAATATCGTCTCATCTAGACGGAAAAGGGATTTTTTTTATTATATTTCTCTCAGGAAAGGCGAAATTATTGCGCCGAGTAGGCGCCCCGAGGTGCCTCGAAACAAGAGCTGCAGTTTCTCTTGAACAGTTACCCGTTGTAACACTCCGGAAACACTGGCGCGGGAAGAGAATCCCACGGCTTTCGCGCTCTGTAACGGAACGAGTTCTGATGGAGAGATATTCGCGCTGCCGGGAGATGAACCGCAAATGGTGCGATCCGTCGGATTGTCTTTTGTAGTGCAAATAACCCGAATTGCGCGGAACACTACCAGGAATCTCCGAAGAACGGTCGCCGTGATAATGTCTGTAAAACAGACAAAGGTCAGCTCATAAATGTATTAATTATAAATAACGTAATGTTTATATTTTATATCCTGTTTATTTTAATTCTCAGATGTAAATAATGTCTGCACGCTATAATTTGAGGTCTTTAGATGCCGTTACTAGTTTATTAAGAGAAGAGGAAAACGTTCAGGCTGAAGATTATGTTTCTGAGGAACTTTGTAGAGCAACCACCCCATTTATTGGCTTAATTCAAGCAACATAAATACCTACAACTAAAGTATATATGAATTGCATCTGATAGTGACTGCAGCCTTGACGTCAGTGCCGTTTCCCCGATCAGGCGGGTCGCTTCTCTATGTAAACTCTCAAGTAGGTGGAGGGTGTGCTTAGAAGCAGACCTCCAAATATGGGAGCTGTATTCGAGCGCGGGTCTAATTTGGCATTTATACGGGAGAAGAAGTTGAGCCGGAGTTAAATATTTCTTGGCTCTAAAAAGATAACTCACAGACCCACACGCCGAGCAATTTTATGCTTCCCCAGATTCGGGGGCCTGGCCATTCATCATCAGCTATGGAACAAATGATCCACTTATTTTTTGTGTATGCTGCATATTCTCCCTTTGTTGCATTGAAGTCGGCGAGATTGATCTTTCACCACTGCACGACCTTATCCAAGTCTCGATGCAGAGAGTCGGTCTGGGTACGTCTCAGCTGGTGCACTATTCGGCCAATCACTCGAGACTGAGGAAATAAGCGTACCGTCCTCCGCAAAACTGAAAGATTTGTTACCCGTTGATTCCAACAAATCATTTATGTGAAGACAAAACAAGGTTGTAGCCAAAATAGAAACTTGAGTCACCCCGGAATTAAGAGGATACAGATCCGAAGACACGCTGTCCCACAATAGCTCGGGCCGATCGATGCTCAAGGAAGCTCTTCGGCCAGTCGCAAAGTTTCTGGGAAAGTCCGTATGAACGAAGTTTGCTCAGCAATGCTCCGTATCCGACGCGGTCAAAAGCCGTCGAGATATACAATGCGACCTTTTTGATTCACCCTGCTTTTCAATAGCAGATGTCCATATATCGGTTATAAATGTCAAAAGTCTCCCGTGGACCGCCTGCCACGGAATCCGTATTGACGATCATTCAGAAGTCCGTTGCACTCCAAATACTTAACTAACTCTTTATTGATGACTTTTTCCATCACTTTAGATAAAATAGGCAGTAATGCTATCGGACGGTAATTTTGTGGGAGACACTTTTTTCCCGTCTTTGGGATTGGCTGAACTCGAGCAATTTTCCAGCAGGCAGGAAGGGTCCTCCGTGTATAAGATAAACGGAAGAGTCTGCCAAGAACCGGCGATAGTTCTGGAGCACAGTTCTTAAGGACTATTGCTGGTATTCCATCCGGGCCGCTTGCCTTCCTACAATCTAGTTCACGTAGAATCCGTTGAATAGTGCGCGGACGAATCTCACATCCCTCATGGAAGACCGTACCGGCGCGATCACAGGCGGCTCCAAAAGTCCGGCATCGAGGTTTGAATTCGCGAACACATTAGCTTTATTCTTTGAATTCGTGACTAACGTGCCACTATCTGTTACCAACGGAGGGATAGAGGTGGATGCGAAGTCACTGCTGACAGCCTTTGCCATTGAAGGAGTTTATTGGTCACTTTGTCGTTGTAAGCCTTCTTCGCGGTATTAATCGCTTGGTTAGACGTGTTTCTGATTCTAACAAAATTCGTTCTGTTAACATCGGTGGGATTGGAGCGCCATTGCTTAAAAGCTCTATTTTTTGCCGCTGCAACCTGCACGCATTTTTTGTCAAATCACGGTTTATCAGATGAACTTCGTTTGATGGAATGTGGAATATACATCTCCATCCCCAGAAGAATAATCTCTGATACCAACTCCGCGGAAGCGTTAACATCGGAGTTTCCAAAGCACACCTTGGATCATGGAAAGGATGCGAAGAAATCCCGCAAATCGTTCCAGTTAGCAGCTCCATACTTCCATACATGGCGAAGCTGCCTAGGCCGGTTATTCGCTTGATATGCAAGTGCTTGCTTGACAGATACCAAGCAGTGATCTGAGTTTTCCGTGGCTCAGAAACCTCTATGGTATAAATACTCGGTTCGGATGTCAAAAACAGATCCAGGGTGTTCGCATAATCGCCTCGGGCATCCGGCACTCACGTTGGCTCCCCCACGAGTTGATTCAAGTTGTGGCTTACAGCAAACATCTCCACCAGCCTCCCAACCTCGTCGGTTCTGTTAGAATGTAACAATTAGCCGGAATTGTGCACATTAAAAATGCCAAGGACAACAATTTCAGAAGCTGGGTGGTTGATCTGTATCCAGTCGATGGTGTATGAAAGATGTTCGAAAAATGACGCGGGTCGATTGTGATCCGGGAGCGGTAAAGACAACAAAGAAACTTATCAGAATTCCTCAGCACGACCCTCAACCATATGATGTCCATATCATTGGGTTCCAATGCCTCCATCATCTGGCAAGCCAGATCGGACCGCGCGGAAACGCAGACTCCGCCCTTAAAACGGAATTTCGAATATAAGTCGTATCTCGAGCAACGAAGATATCTCGAATCAGTTGACGAATCGACCTGGGTGTCAGTTAGGGCAAGGATATCAGGTTTCGTTGTTTGCAAATATTGGTGGACGGCGTTTACATTCGTATTGGTGAAACCGATGCACCTAATGTTACAAATTGACGTCACCAGTTGTATTGGCAATTGAGCGGTCAACACCTAGTTTGATCTCCGCCGACCGAGGCATGTCGTCGGAGAAGATCTCTATAATTTCCGCCGACCGAGGAATGTCGTCGGGGAAGATTTCTCTAATGTTCAAAAGTGGTGTCTCCTGTCGTGCCGCGATGTTAATTGTTGTTCTGAAACACTGATAAATGCAAATGGTTGAAACGGGAAAGGAATACATAAATGTGGTTGTGTAGCAATCCCAGTAATGAAATAATCCTCCTTCGTGGTAAATAAATCGATATGATTATACTATTAGAAATTAATATTACTTCATTTAACGGATGAACTAGCTTTTGATCGATTTACAAATGATGTACGAGGATTGGGTTTATTGGACATCCGACCGTCAAGAGAAGTTAACGAAGGAGAAGTGATTGTTTTCTCCATTGACAACCAAATTATTTCGCTGTCAGCTGGTTGCTGACATTTGCTATTTTGTTGCCAAGGGCATGATTCAGTTGCGAATTCGCCGGTTGTGTCCAGTGCGAATCCCCAACACCAGTCGAGCGCGGGCAGAGGTTCGAGAGCGAGCGAGTTAGTGCACCGTTCTCAAATGGTCTCAATGAAAGATTGGATCAGACTTTAGTTAATAGAATAAGGTGTAAGATAAATGACAGCAGGGAAAAAGATTTGGTCAACTATTCCCAAAAATGTGTAGATAAATATAATAACGTGGAACACACGGTCGCTGGATTTGCACCAAAATATATGATTATGGAAAATTTAACAAGTCTCAGGACTTGCTAAATAAGGCCAAGACCGGTTCCTGGTTGTAGTGTCGATGATGATGATGATATGTTAGGTGGTACAGACACAAGTATTATACCAGAGGAACTAAAAAAGAAAAAATAAATAAAGAAGATTGGATTAGTTGTTTTTCATTGCCAATGACGCATTATGTCCCATTTTAAATTCATAAAGGAAGAGGGTTCGAATTCGAACTGCCGACAGCATGGTAAACAATTCCTAGAAAAAAAAAACAATTGTACTTGTAACAGAGCCCTAGAAAAGACAATAAAGAGTCGTACTTATAGAAAAAAACTATATGAAAGAATAAAAAACTTCTTGAGTACAATATAGGGGACATACAGAAAATGGCAACAAATTGAATAGGAACAAGCTAGATAACTTGAGAGAGGGACCATTTGAAATAATAGAAAAGCTATCAAGCTCTATATACAAGATTAAGGTCAAAAGAAATCAAAAACGAGTTTATTTCATATACCGAAATTAATTCCGATTTCCAAAATAGAAGAAGATATAGATGGAGAAGCTGGCGCAAGACTAATGACCTTGCCCGGAAAAAACAAATCATTACGGAAAATTTAACAAGCCTCAGGACTTGCTAAATAAGGCCAAGACCGGTTCCCGGTTGTAGCGCCAGTGATGATGATAGATGGAGAAGAGTGAATATAAATATATAAAGATAAAAATTACTCCTAACAGTTCTTACCCTAAATGGGGGGAGATGTAAAGAAAATATATTTTCTTCAATATATAATTTACCGTGTTGTAAATGTTTCGCGCTATTTTATCGACACTTTAATTATATATTAAGTCTGAGAGACATTGAATCGACGACATGATCAAAAACAGTATTCGTTGGGGAATGTCCACTGGGTAAAGAACAGTTCCGGATAGAAATAAACTATCTCGTGTCTTTTGTAAGAAGGTCGAATTCTGACCACCAACGAGACAGTACGTGCGCTTCTGCCTCGTGATCTGTACTATCGGATCAGTTGTGCAATCCGTTTTGGGAATCTTAAATATACACAAGATACCCAATTGCACTATCGGTTCTCGCAACAAGTCTCACTGTTGGATCCTAAGCAAACAAACGGATAAGAAAACAAACGTTATCTGTGCGATCCTAGGCAAATAAACGGATTTCCGCACATGCGTCTCAGTGCTGTAAAAAGTGCGAGGATGTACACGCGAGTGATGTGCAGTGCGGGAAAACCCTCTACTCTTTCCATTCCTTGTGTTTGTTTTCCTCTTTTTCGCACTATGTTTGCGTCCCTCAGGCATCGATACTCTCGATTGATTTATAATCTTTGGAGAGTTTTTGGTGGCATAATGTTCGCCATGGAAGGGGTGTGACCTGGAATTCGGCACGGATCGGGTGAGCCGCCTACTACAAGAGCAAAACAACTGTAGTGGTTGCTTTCGCTTATCTCTCGCTAGTCTCGAGTTGCATTCATTCCAGAGGCGGTATTGGTTTTCTGTGTCCCCATTTCAATGGAACGGGAATTTCGCGTTGGTTTGTGTAACATTCGCGGCTTGAGATGTAATTTCTCCTCGGTGTCTACCCACGTATCTAACCAGAAACCAACTTTGCACCAATCAAAGCGCAGGTATTAACTAATACAGATATTTCCGATTTCAATCTACCTGGATATAACTTAGTGCATCTGTTCTTTTCACAGTGGTCTAGCCACATACAAACGAAATGATATTGCTTATCAGCTTCTGCCACAATATGGGCTCTGCTCCAATCCAGAATTTAATTTTTCCTGACGAAAACTTCACATTCGTAAGCATATCATACATTAGTGCTTTCTTTACAGGAGCTCGAACTTGGATAGCAACGCATACATTAACGAATTTGATGCTCTGTCTGATTCTATCGATATGATCTTGACCCTGTATAACTCTCAGTAGCTTCGTCACTCCGGACACACAATACCTGAAGGTCAATATGTCCAGCTTTTTGCTGATTCAAATAGTTTAACTCAACTCGTCAATGAGCCAACACGGGTACCAGACAGATATGGTCATTTCGCCAACACACTGGACCTGTTTCTCACTTCCCATCCGAACAAATACACAATTAAAGTTTCTTCGCCCTTAGGCACTTCAGAACACTGTCTCGTGTGAGCTAAAGTTGCTCAAACCAACAGCAAGATTAACGAGAAAGCTCCTAAAAGAACAGTATGGTTCTACGAGAAAGCCAACTGGGAAGGTCTGAACGACTTTTTTGAGAAGTTAAATTGGTCGTTATTTTTCCTCAATAACGATGTTGACTCTATAGCGGACACATTGACAGACACGATTCTGTTTGGCATGCGCGATTCGCTTCCGAACGCGTA
Source organism: Microdon myrmicae (assembly GCA_963931805.1). Taxonomy (NCBI): domain Eukaryota; kingdom Metazoa; phylum Arthropoda; class Insecta; order Diptera; family Syrphidae; genus Microdon; species Microdon myrmicae. Next base: position 27,605,540 of record OZ007496.1, read on the forward strand.
CTGTTGCCCGCCCACTCAAAGAGCTAAGCGCACACAAATCCGCTGGTCCGGACGGTATTCCCCCAATTCACTTGAAGAAATGTTGCTCTTCATTCGCTAAACCACTGCGGAAACTCTTCCATTTGTCTTATTCTACTGCCCGTTTCCCAAATAGATGGAAGCCAGCGAACAATTAGCCAATTCCCAAAAAGGGTGACAAATCATCCCTTTCTTCTTATCGACCCATAGCACTAACTTCTATTCTCTCCAAGGTAATGGAATCTTTTATCAACCGTCAACTTTCGAAATATCTGGAATTAAATGACCTCCTCAATGACCGCCAATAAGGCTTTCGTAGTAACAGGTCCACAGGAGATTTGATGACGTACCTTACCGAAAAGTGCCCCACCGAGGAGGAGTAAAGTTTAAATGGAAATACTATTCTACTATTCTACATTAAATAAATAATTCTACATACATTAATTAAATTGGAAGCAAGAATGAATAAATCTAGATAAAGTATTAATAGCTAATTTTATAAGAAACATAAATGAATACGTTATACAATGTTTAATTGAATACGAGCAGATGCACGAACCTGCGTCGTTAAGTTGGCGTATTGTCGAAGGGACAGTTGGATCGAGTTTCTTTTCGAAGAAGTAGTGAGATGGCTGGAGAGAGATAGAGAAAGAGTGTCTTGAGAGTCTTGATGCGGGAAGAAAATAAAAAGGGGAAATTAGCGCCCCTATGGAGAGGTCCTTATGACGTGGTGGAGGTCAATAGCTCGGTCAATAGTGCGTTAAAAGTAGAGAAGAGGACGGTGGTAGTTCATAACAAACGCCTGAAACCCTACTGGGAGTGAGCAAGTCAGTTATCTGGAAGCGCATTAGAGTGGGGAAAGTTCGCCTGTCGGGTGACACTTTGACACCTGCGTAGCGGAGATCCTAACCGGATCGTGTGGGCGTTTTTGTTGTTGAATTAAAATTAAAGTTTTGGTTTATAAAAGTTATACATGTGTTTCATGTGGAACGAGGACTTGTATGTGTTTGGTGACCACAATTTGGAGATCTCTATGGCTGGAATTGGGGGTAAGATTTGTGTATAATACCAATTGGTTATAGCTGCAACGGAGGTGTTGCAACTGGTCCGGCGTAATACAGTTTTCCCCGTCCGGAAACTGTACTTGGCAACTACCGAACGGCACATACCGCAATTGCATGGAGAAGCGGTTTTTCTATTGCGAGGAGTGGCACCGTTACCTGTGGTCACAGATAACAGCTCTTGAATCTGAAAATCAAGTAATACCACAACTGGCACTACAAATTTTCCGCCACATAGAACTCTTATTTAGCAGACTTGCCGCACAAATAATAGACTGGCATTGCGGACTTCCCATTACAACAATGAATTATCTGACGGACTAACTATACTGATGACTTATACAACGGACTGGCACTGAGGACGGGATCTCAGCAACCCCATCCCATTGCTTAAGATTCTACAACAATCTGGCGCTGCGAAATTCTTATACACCATCATTATATATCACACAGGCGCACCAGCCTTTTAATGCCACAACACTATATATTTGTATATCACACTGGCGCTGCAAAACTTTTTATGCCACAAACGGCGCAATCATTTACATGCCACAAGTGGCGCTGCGGATCTATCATTTAATGCCACAAGGCATTCCTCTTATATATCACGCTTTATATATGCCACACTGGCGGACGATGATCATTATAACTACACGACACTGGCGCTGCAGATAATTTCTATACACCAATTTTAATAACGCCACGGGGGTATCTGTGGCGGTATATATGACGAGGAGGCAGGCCAATGGAGGAAACTCCACAAGCAGGAATTGGAAGAGCTATACCGCAAACCTACGATAATGAGAGTAATCAAATCGCGAAGATTAAGATGGGCCGGACATGCGGCGCGAATGGGCAACGATAGGACCCTGCGTAGAATTCTTGACGGCAGACCGACGGGAAGGAGACCGGTAGGACGGCCGCGACGGGGATGGGAGGACAATGTAAGGTTTGACCTTGAGGAGATCGGATCAGATGGTCAAGCCTGGAAGGAGAGTGCACAGGACAGGGAACGATGGCCGAGTCGAGTCGGTGAGGTCATGAACTTCCGGGTTCCTACAGGCCAATAAATAGTAATCAATAATACTGGAAATAAGTATGGATTTAAATCTAAAAGAGAAAACGAAACAGTAATACAATATATCTGCTAAAAATTGAAAGTATGGACATGATCCGGGGAGCCTCCGGCGCAAGACTAATGACCTTGCCCGGAAAATACAAGTCATTATGGAAAATTTAACAAGCCTCAGGACTTGCTAAATAAGGCCAAGACCGGTTCCCGGTAGTAGTGCCGATAATGATGATGATGGACATGATCCGTTTCCAGTTCTAATGTCGGAAAAGTAATTTTATAATACTGAACCGTAGTTACTAGAGATGTTAAAAATATGTTAACTGAGTATTTGAGTGAACTGCTAGTTATATTCGTTAGAAACACTTTTCAGCATGCACGATGCTGTTCTTAAATAACTACAAAGTATTACGATAACGAGTCCCAAATATCGAGTTTAGAAATGTTATGTTTCAATGATTCTGTCATAAAACGTTCGTCTGATTAAAAACCTAACAACTTATTTGGCTTGGAACAAAACGCAGAACACAATAACAATAACAACAGATTTGGCAAAACAGGGAATACACCAATTGGAAAACAAAAGCAAAACCAACGCCTCTCAAAGGTTATTAATTCAACGGAACATGAATTATACACTCGATAAATGATAAAACGAAACGATTTGAAGTAGAACCAAATCGAAATCAGTTATCTATTCCAACAAAAAAAAAAAAAAATCGCTATACCAAGTGTATTGCTCTCGAAGACAAATATGTTGAGGAATAAAGTTGAAAACGTAATTTCTTACAAATCTTGGTTTTTTAACCTCAAAGTTAACTTAAAAAAGAAACGGAAAATTGTCCAACATTCCATGAGATAATATTCGATACATGAGTTTTGATTTTACTAACTTTTACCACTTTTACGTATAAAATTCATCCCGAACTCCGCCTAATGGTTAGCCTTTGATCGATAACACTTAAAAATACTCGTACATGAACTGACTGCACTTGAAAACGAACTCTATGTGAGAAGAATGAGTGATACTAATATCCCGTTGCTCTGTAGGCTATCACAAAACATCAATATTGCTATCTTATCGGCAATTCATGTTTGATAAGCTCTATACCCCACAATAACCAACCAACTTACTTTGTCTCATAATCACCGTGTGCTGTGGATTACGTATTATTCGAATCTGACGATCTGGATGATGAGGTTCGCCAAATTCACCGCCAATATCCTTGGGCAACTGCCACTGGGCGCTGCTCTCTTCAAGTTGATCTCTTGGAAAATATAGAGGTGCTAATACCTCATAGATACCACGTTCGTGTGCATCAACACACAATATCACAATTTCTGATTGAAACTTCTCTAAAAATCTACGAATAGTGCCTGTGGGAAAGGTTAAAATTTAAATTAAAAATATGAAAACAAAAACGGGTATCAAAAATACTTACGTAACGCTATATGAGCTTCTAGGTCAGATGGAAAATTTCTCTGAATTGTACTTATATTACATAAAGCGATTGTTTTTAGTTTCAGTTCTCTAGCCTTGTATAGAACATTCCTGAAATGAAATACAATTTGATCGTTATTAAAAAAAAAGTAGTATACTATTCAATAGGCTTAAATTTCATAGCTGGCATATGCAAAAAGCTAACATATAAGGACAAAACGTATCTAAGTCGTATGGTTGTTTTTTCACAGGAACTTTTCGACAGTTTTCAAAACTGTGTTGAAGCTAGAGGTTTTGTACAAAATTACTGTAAAAATTTAAAAAGCTTAGCTTGCAAAGGAAGATATGGGCATTATGGGTATATTGAGAATGGAGCCCTCCTCACCTTACTAACAGGTTTACGCCATTTTCGCAGCTTTATCCATAATAGATCTGTAGAGGTTCTTAATTCATACGGAACACAATATTTCTACGCCACTATCAATTTACGATATTCACTTTCTGATCCACGCGTAGTTTAAGAACGGTCATTGTTGCACGTTGCAACTAGAAGTGATGAAGGTGCTCCTTATAATGCTTGGAAATAACTCTCCACACTCTCCACTCGACGTACTATCTTGTGTCACAACCTCTCAGCTGGATATCGATTACGTTTAGTTGTGACACAAAAAATGCTGGGGTGAATTCAAGAGAACAGCACAGGAGTACTGCTCTTGATCGGCAATAACACGAAAAGTACGAGAGAGATAAAAGGATGGATCGATTGCGGTGGGGAAGGAAAAAGAAAATAACGTTTATGATCGAACAAAGAGAATCTCGACCAGGAGAACATCTAAAAAGCGAAAAAAGATATATATCAGAGCAGTTGGAACAAAGGGACGGCGAGAATTTTGGAAGTTCGTTAACATCAATTAATTTTAATCTGTTGTGGAGTGAAGAAATCTGGTAGATCAACTACAAGGAAATTGAGGGAAGTTAGTGGCAGATCTTGATGGTCACCCGTTTGGCTCTTTCACAACAATCAGCTCATCGCAGCAGTGTTCCAGTCAACTAACCTAAAGACTGATTAAGTTATCTCATCGCAGCAGTATTCCAGTCAACCAACCTGCAGACGGATTAAGTTATCTCATCACACCATTGTTGCTGCCAATCAAAGGCCGAGTGGTAGGTGGGGTCCCAACGCCCAGCCACCCGGTGTAATACTACTCCATCAAGCTATCATCATCATCATCATCATCGGCACTACAACCGGAACCGGTCTTGGCCTTATTTAGCACGTCCTGAGGCTTGTTAAATTTTCCATAATGATTTGTTTTTTCCGGGGAAGATCATTAGTCTTGCGCCAGACAAGCTATAGACTCCGTGAAATGGTCGGGGAAAATTCCTGGCCATATTTCGGGACGTGGCTGATGGATCAGTTCGAGAAAAGATTGGTTTAGGTGGTAGTTGGTCCCAAGGTAACTTAAGACATCGTCACGCTGTACAATCCACGATATCGTCTGGAGAAATCTTCGACTATGTATCGGAGTATGGCTGATGGCCCGGACTAACACGGATACAAGTCATGGTGGTACCTTCTGAGATAAAGAATTCCAGAGGTAAACTAGTTTAGGGGAATAGGGGGGCACATAGATGGTAAAATCTGTGCTTTCAACCCAGCGAACGCCAGGACGATCCTTATCCCTGTTCGATCCAAGTTGACATGCAGTCTCCACGTAACACCCCCGGATGTCTACTTTGGCATCCGCCAAGTAGTGAACCAATGCATGCAACGACATCCTGAGAAAGGTTGGCGCAAGGCTAATGACCTTGCCTGGGAAAACAAATTATTATGGACAATTTAACAAGTCTCGGATAAGGACCGGATACCGGTGGAGAGACTTGATAAATAAGGCCTAGACCGGATCCTGGTTGTAGTGCCGATGATGATGAAAATAGTTTTCCATTCGGATCTCCGGGGGAGACTATATGGGTATAAATGTATATGTACCGTCGTTGGCACCGGTTCTACTTCTATCCCAATTAGTTACCCTATTGGGTTGTCATCAATGCGGGGTAAAAGTTCCATTTTCGGCTCTTGTAACTTGTTATTCGTTGGGGATAGGACCCTTTGTTGTCTTCAGTCTCCTTGAAATACAGCTTTGTCAGAAGATGCGTCTGCGCACGCGTCGTATTGTCACCACTGTGGGGTGACGTTTTCCTGATACGTATTTGTCCCAGTCGTAAGGTGCCACAGGGGTACAGGTTCACCAAATTATCCGAACGCTGTCTAGGGAAACGCTAAACCCAGCTGTCTGTTATCTCTCTAATAAATCAACAGTTCGGTAAATAAATAAAAGATTTAGTTTTTATACACTTTATTTAGTAAACTATAAGTTCGAGTGATTTATTACATAAATCAACTGTACTGTCACTAAATGATTAATTTAACTTTGATACAATCTATTTAGTAAACTATAAATTCGAGTGATTTGTTACATAAATCGACTGTTCGGTCACTAAATAATTAACTTAACTTTGATACACTTTATTTAGTCAACTATGAATTCGATTGATTTGTTACACAAATCAACTGTACTGTCACTAAATGATTAATTTAACTTTGATACAATCTAATTACAGACGCGTTTTATGAGTTGACTCCCGACGCCCACCTTAAGCACCGAATTTACACTTCAAATGTTGACGACAGACTATATGTTTATTTAACGTGGAGGCCCGACTTGCCTCCACGAATCCAGATCGCGATTGAAGATATACCCTGAAACGACAGAATACCGAAGCTTTCATTCATGGACACGATGACCATATAAGGGATGATCATCGAAAGAATGTGCACACACACAGATGAGGTTGCTTCGCCCTCTCATGCTGTGCATGAGCAATCGAACCGTGGATATGATAATTTCCTAAGGGGAACATAAGCTGACATGGTTGCAGCCGGTGCCAATATCCCTACATAGGGATTGCAATGTTTGCACGATCAGCGACTGTGTAAAGTATTATTGCTGACCGTGTACATGTTAATGGCATCTCCACGTAGTCGAATTCTCGATGGTAAATTTCCATTTTGAGAACTCGACTTGTTTGGGCGGTCGTGTGACCGATCGATGTGGCCATGATATGCAAAGGAAACATAAAACATTTCCTGCACGTGTGTGGGTGGCGCGCAAGGGAATATCTCATGGATATTGTTCGGGCAATGTTGGTTGCTACATGGTGCAACCAAATTGCGCTTACGTGTGTAGGATGCCAGTCACATGATAGAAATCGAACCGAGAAATGTATATGCATATCAGATACATACCCGATTACGGGTGCACGAATTGGGACAACTTCAACGTCACACTAAACGAAAAACTACACCAACTCTCTCTTCCCACTGACAGGAACCTAACGACGGTTGAGATAAATAATGCTGCAACTGGATTTCTGCGGAGACCCGTGTCCCGAAGTACAAACTTGAAAAGACTTATCATGACGACTTCGCTATTCGTCTCATCCGGGGGCGTAAAAAGCTCTGCAGAATAAGATATCGTCACCGCTTTACCCAAAGGGAGCCATTATTGCGATCCATCATACACAATATTGGTACACTGGAAAAACAAAGAATCCAAAACAATCGTACCCGACAATTGGAAGACAAACAGAAGGGTATTCAGATGGCCCAGGCCGCTTTTAGATATTCAATTGCCGATGCGGGAAGTTTTTTTATTATGGAATTTGTCAGATCATCTGGGCCAGCTGATTTCTTTGATTTTAGGGTTCTGATAATTGAGGTAACTTCCTCTTTACTGGTGTAACCCGGATGATAGTTTGGATTTAAGGCAGAGTTTTCTCTGTTAAACACCACTAGATGTTCGTTTCTCTGTTCGACCAACTCAATGACCTTCGCTTCAACTCGATTTCTTAGATCTGGGTCAAAATCTGGACGCTGAGATCGGTAGATCGCCTCAAACTGTTGGGCCAGTGTTGTCGCTATCTGCTCGAGATCAATCAGTGTGGAATTGTCTACTTGAAGTTTATTCATTTGGGGTATTTTTTCGGATTCCTAAGAATCTATTTACGTCCTTAAAAGGTTTCCGGGACGCCAGAATGGACGCGAACTGTGAACCTTCATTTGGATTCGCGGAAAATATATTCCCGAACATATTTGCTTTTTTGTTATTATTATTTATTGACCTGTAGAAACGCGGAAGTTCATAACCTCACCGACTCGACTCCGCCATCGTTCCCTGTCCCGTGCACTCTCCTTCCACACTTGACCATCTGATCCGATCTCCTCAAGGCCAAACTTAACATTGCCTTCCCATCTCCGTTGCGGCTGTCCTACCGGTCTCTTTCCCATTGCTCTACCGTCAAGAATTCTACGCACGGTCCTATCGTTTGCCATTTGCGCCACATGCCCGCCCTATCTTAATCTTGATTACTCTCACTATTGGAGGTTTGCGGTTTAGTTACTCCAGTTCGTGGTTGTGGAGTTTCCTCCGTTGTGCTGCCTCCTCGTCATATTTACCTCCAAAGATACCCGTTAAAGGAACACATTTGCTTTATCTTTTGAATTTGTGACTAGTGTCCCGCTACCCGCCACTTACGGAGGAAAAGAGGAGGACGTGAAGTTACTGCTGGCAGCCCTTGCCATTGACCAGAAGGGATGCGTATCAGTTAGGCTCTGAAGGAGTTTATTGGTCACTCTGTTGTAATCCTCCTTAGTGGTTGCATGCGTTTTTGATTCTGACAAAATTAGTTCTATTGACCTCCGTGGGATTAAAACGAAATTGCTTAAAAGATCTATTTTTGCCGCTGTAGTCTGCCTACATTTTTTATATCAAATTAAGGATTATTACATGAATTTCGTTTGAGGAAATGCGGAATGTAAATCTCCATCCCAAGAAGAATAATCGTCGTGACCGAATCCGCACATGCGTTAACATCGGAGCCTCCAAAGCATACCACGGAAAGGACACAAAGAAATCTCGCAAATCGTCCCAATACCAAAAGTCCTCAAAAATCAAGGTGACGGTTTCTTCGGTTGTCGCAGAGTTGTGCACTATGAATTCTTTTTACTGGACGAAACTGTTAACAAGGAATGAGCGTTATGCGCTGTTCGCGTCAAGCCAAGAGATACAAGTTGAATCGCTTCGCGCTTTGAAGGCCATCTCGCAAATGGACTCTAGCAAGTGTTTCGAAGATTGGAGAAAACATTGGGATACGGACATTGTGCCTAAAGACGATTACTTTGAAGGCGACGAAATAGATTTGGAATAATAAATAAAGTTTAAACAAAATTATAATCAATCTTGTTTTTTGGAGGTCGATAATAAGGTCAAAATAATTAAGCACCGATCAGTATAATACATCAAACAAAACAACTTGCATAAAGGAAGTTTAAGATACAAAGCTGGCAAAACTGAGGAAAATGTTATCATTCAATGGAAGACAGAAAAAATACAGATATTTTCATTTCAAAATTGGAAAGGTTAACCAATAACCCCACTAGATCGTATAACTACCATACATCGATCCCAAAAATCGATTTAATCATTTATAAAATTTGATTTTCAATTCTCACCTATAACAATAATGTAATGTGTTCTCGGCTGCAGTTTTAAATTTGCTTTTATATATTGGCCCAACGGTATGAATAATATACTGGGCTGGCAAGTTGTACCCTTTTGTTACCTGAACTTCCCCAGTGCGGCACTCTGTGAAGCAAGCGAAAGCGTAAGATATATTTGCATTATGTTTATCCTTGTTGTAACAAAAGAATGCGATCGTTGCTTTTTTTTAAATATTATGGAGGTAACATTTCAATAAATCGCTTTTCACCTTTTATATGATTATGAATCTCCTCTCTTAACTGATTGCCAGCAGCATGGAACACCGTGTCTGAGATGATATTGCTCTCAGTCAAAGTTTCATCTGTTGTATTTGTGATGGCATCTACTTCGAGACGGGTAATATCACCATCCCTGTGGGATTTAAATAGTAATACATGTGTGTCCAAGTCAATTTAATTGATGTACTTGCCAGATAATAAAACGGCCATTAATACTATGGGATACGGGGAATGGACTGGTATTATGACGTGGTCCGACAACACTGGAATAATTGGTTAAAGGCAGCCTCGGTATTGTTTTCTCTGATCCACCCCACTTTGGAAGCGAATCAATGTTTACCTGAAATATAATTAATTAGGTTATTTGCTTATAACACAAAAGACAGTAATAAGATCGGTAAATTGTACTCACTGTATTTTTAGCACCTAAGGATTTAAAATCTTCATTGGAGTTTGAATCAAGTCGCATTTCTCTGAAATGTACAAAGATCGGTTTGTAAAAGATGTTGAAAACAGCTGCCAAACTTAGAATACTCGAATAAGGAGTTAATTTAATTTAATTTGGTGGGTATACCGCCCCATTTATTCGCCTAGTACAATCATCCATTTATTATAAAGATACTAAAATAAAACTTATTAACCAACTTATTTAAATTTAACCTCACTTAAAGAAAGGGGCGAGCAACGTGAAAACCAGAAATCACCGTGGATAATCCGAGGGGACCAAAAATTGTAAAAGAATCTGTGTGAGGAATGCAGGGGCGGAATCAGGAGGACGTTATTTTGAGAGCAAAAGTGCTGAGGTGAAAATTGAAAGAGGTTAACTCTGATTTAGCATTCTGTAGCATTCTGGAGATAGGTTCATTAGAGCCATGCGAAGTGTGGGCAAATAGAATAAGCGAAGCTCGTGTAAATTGCGGGGGCTGGTGTTGAAGGAGACCATAACCGTACTCCTCTCCCTTGCCCCAATCACGACGGCCACCTTCACTCTACACCCCCTTCCTCATCCACCCGTAATAATCATCATCATCATCATCGGCACTACAACCGGAGTCGATCTTGGCCTTATTTAGCAAGTCTTTTCACCAGTATCCGCTACTTATCCGAGACTTGTTAAATTGTCCATAATAATTTATTCCTCCGGGCAAGGTTATTAGCCTTGCGCCAACCCATAATAAAGCCCCCGTAATAATAACAAACCTGCTCGCCCCACACCACACCCTACCTCTATCTCCAATTGCATCCCCCTCTTCGACCTCAAAACAGGCGAGAAGTATTCCAACTTCCACAGGTCACACACTCTTGTGGCGGTTCTACCGACATCACTGCTACCTTTTCCAGTTACCTCCAAATCTTCCTGCCCTAAAGCTGCAGAGACCCCATTTTTTTTCGCTTATGCTTAAGCGCATTAACACCCTCAAGCATTCTCCCACCAACCCCATAGTTCTTCGATTATACAATCTCATCCAACACCCTCAAGCATTTTCCCATCAAGGACATTCACGCAATTAATGCGTTATATCATTTTTCCTGGAAGAAATCGGTACGCTAGTACCGCATACATCAATGCATCTCAGCATTGTTCTAAAAAGAAAACATTTCGGTTGCCATACTAGACAACCGAAATGGATTATAGAAACAATCAGCAGAACCACTGTCTGCCTGCGTTTGCTGTCCCACACGTGCGCGACAGATTTTTATAGTGTATCCGTGCCCAGGGCGGCTTTTATTCAACCTACAAAGCATAGCGCAACTCGCGCCTAGCTGCCAAGAGCCGAATTCTTTGCCAGTGTATATAGTCACACTGGAATTCGATCCTTGACTTGTTATGGATGCAATACACAATCGACGTGGATGTAAACACAACCGTCATTGTGTAATCATCCCAAACGCATCCTAATCACCAGCACCATATCTAAACAGCTGCAAACACTTCGTCCAAAGATGCTCTTGCATGTGAATTTTCATTCACACGGTTCTTACACCCAAGAGCTCGCGTCACGAACAAACAAAGTGATCCGCACGCAAGTGGACACACCCTCGTTAGGATCTATGTACCGGAGATACTCTCTGATTGGTCGGTCTCAAAAGGAAAATTTCATTTCCTTTTCACCACACCACCAAACTCACCCCAAACTAGGGTTGTATCATTGAGTCGTAATTCTACCAGCAAGGCGGTCGGGCCGTCGGCCATCCACCGCACCGGCGCCGGCACGGTGCATACACACAAAGTCTCTGCGCGAGTTCCTACGCTAAGTCGGGCGTAGTCGAGTAAGCGAGTATCGGATTGAGAAGGTTTTGTTAATTACTTAAAGTGTGCCCTAACCTGATACGCTCCGCGATCACCGTCCGCGGAACAAATTGCTCGAATCCGTCAATCACATATCTTCCGCAGTTGTTTAAATCCATTTTACCTTTATCGTGAGTTCGTCGATCCCCAGTGCTGTAATCGGACGCGATTTCAGCTTTATTGTTATTTTTGTTGCTGGCGCAAGGGTAATAACCTTGCCCGGAAAAATAAATTATTATGGAAAATTTAACAAGCCACGAGACTTGCTAAATAAGGCCAAGACCGGATCCCGGTTGTAGTGCCGATGATGATGATGATGATGTTATTTTTGTTGAGTGTGGTGTTTGGGACACGTTACGAATATCAAATGCATGCTATGCCCGGCATCAGCTTTTATAAAGAATGTAAAGCCCGAAAGTGAACCTTATTTAACAATAAGAACGAAGTAAAATCAAATGTTAACATTAAATTAAAATTCATTCGAAAATTAAAACAGTGTGTTTCATCTACTTTCTCTTCTTGCGTTTAGTGGACGTTGTGTTGTGGGGTCTTGTTTCATTTTTATTTTGAGTGAACAGTTTTTCTTTGGTGCTCGTCGAACTTTTAGCAGAGTGGGTTGGTAGTAGAACCCGCGTCCATGCAGGCGCCACGATTACCCCCCCCCCCCCCCCTCCATCTGGACACGCCTAACTCACCCACAGAACCCAACTCGAGGCCGCCTTTGCACCACTCCTTTCCGCACCCATATCTCACTCCCTTCCACCTCGTCCCTCACCTAGACCTTTAATCGACCCACTCTTACCCCCGCCTGCCACACTCACTCAGCAAACCATTAATTCTTCTGACAATCGGTATGCCTTGTCTAAATTTAGGAACAAAATGACCTACGAAAATGTCCGCCTCTATCTTTCATACCTTCACGATAAATCTGATTCTGTCTGTTATGAAGGTGAAACGAAAACCAGCGTAATGGTCTCCATCCAGCCGGATGGTCTACCCACCGACTTTCGCAGCCTGTTCGTTAAGTTCCATAAACATCTCGATAAGCTTCCTAATAAAGTTCTAAAAGATCTCTTGGCATTTCGCCAATATATCGATAACAAGATGACCTATCCCAATAATGTCAAGCACTTTTGACCCCAACTAGTCGCCCCCTCGCCCCCCTTATCATCTCAATACCCCCAATACGCCCCCCTAACCGTCTACTATCAGAATGTTAGAGGTCTCCGCTCCAAAACACAATAGACACTGGAAAAGGCGCATTCCCTCCGCTTCGACATATACGCTCTGACTGAGACCAACCTTATCCCCAGTATTAATAGTCTTGAACTATTTCCTCCCTCCTTCAATGTTTTTCGCGATGACAACGCTCATCGAGAAGGTCCCAATTCCCCATGCCGTGGAGTGCTGCTTGCCACTCATAACAGATTCGCTTCGTCTCTAATTGCCATCTCTTCTTCTCCGGATCTTGACTACGTCGCAATAAAAATCAACAAGCGCCCTAAGTCTCTTTTCATTATATACTTCCTTCACGACCCATCGTGTCATACCAACTCGCAATAGAAGCGGCAGATAACCTAACCGAGTTGAGCACCTCTCTAGACGATATCGTCGTTCTTGACGATTTTAGCATCCCCCATCTCCAGTAGACATTGCCTGATGAACAAGCCGTCTAAGTCTCAAACCCTACTAGTTCCAAGGAACGTATTTTTATTAACGGTCTCACCGACTCATGCCTCCATCAAATAAGCAATGTCCCAAATCATATGGGGAGACAACTGGACCTCGTGTTCACAACGGGCCCACACAAGTCCTCAGTTGCCCCTAGTCCACACGCCCTCTCCACCATTGGTAATTACCACCCGCTCGTATCCCCAGTGTGTTGAGAGTGATTAGAGGGAGCCGGCTTGTATATCGTGGTAGAGTCAGTGGATTTTCCCGGTTTAGTCCACGGAGCGGAAGAAACGACGTTGAACGCGCTCAATCCTGCGAATGTGAGAAAATTGACATGGGGACCAGACCTGACTAGCATATTCGAGTAGTGGCCGGACAAAAGTAGTGTAGAGTGATGGGGTCACATAGGGGTTTAGGAATTCCTTCGACCAGCGTTTGACAAACCCAAGGGCGGCGTTGGCCTTAAGGATTATGTCATCAATATGTGCGGTAAATTTAAGCTCCTTGCCGCATAGGACGCCCAGGTCACGAATCGATTGAACCGATGTTATCGGTTGGTTCAGTAAGAGATAGGAGCATGGCTGGGTGGGGGAATGCTTCCGAGAGAAGGTGATTGTGTGACATTTGGCGATATTCAGTTCTAGGCAATTATGTTGGCCCCAAGTCGAAAACCTGTCAAGATCCGATTGGAGAAGTGAGGAGTCTAGGGGAGAGGGGATTGTGTTGAAGATTTTGGAATCATCCGCGTAAAGCGAGATGAAGGAGTGATTGATGCAAGACTCTATATTGTTTATGGTATTTGGCTTGGTTTGTAGGTCAATCGTTACTCGGAAGTATTTCACCCAATTTATCTTTATGAATATCGAAGGCTCGGAAGGAGCTTCGGAATCTACTTTTGGACCAATTCAACTTTTAAATAATGTCCCACAAGCATTATACTATATTTGGCGGTAAATATGACGAGGAGTTAGGACAATGGCGGAAACTCCACAACCACGAATTGGAAGAGCTATACCGCAAACCTACAATAGTGAGAGTGATCAAGTCGCGAAGATTAAGATGGGCCAGATACGTAGCGCGAATGGGCGATGATAGGACCGTGCAGAATTCTTGACGGTAAACTAACGGGGAAGAGGCCGACAGGATGGCCACGACGGAGATGGGAGGACAATGTTAGATTGGACCTCGAGGAGATCGGATCGGATGACCGAACGTGGAAGGAGAGCGCACAGGACAGGGAACAATGGCGGAGCCGAGTCGGTGAGGTCATGAACTTCCTACAGGCCAGTAAATAAAAAAAAAAAAAAAATATATATATATATAATAAATGTATTTTTATGTATATGCAGTGCCTCAAACTGAACTCACCCGATTTATTTCTACAAAGTTCTTGTATTAGCTCGGAAGTTTACACAAAAAAAAGGAATATAACAAACAAAAGTTTTCTTAAGAGTTGGAGTTGACACCAGTGGTCTGTGGGTGGTTGTTGTCAATCCCTGTTTGCAAATCCGGGTTGGGGTGTTCAGTTTTCAGTTTACTGCTCGGGGTGAGTGGGGAGGGGGGGGGGGGGGGGGGCTGTCGACGGGTGGTGGCGTCCGATTGGCTCACTTAGAAGTGATGTTAACGGTTTTTTTTTGCACTGGCATTGTCGTTGATTGTCGGTCGCAATATCGCACTATTCTGCGAGTTTTTCGTCTCTATTATCGTGTTTGGTATGGCTTCCGAGGGTGGTTGTGCACAGGTTTCTGATTACACTGTTCGCGGTACTTCTGTGGTAGTTCAGCTTGTCGGGTTGGTTCAAGATAACTTTTCAATTATATTCATATCCGAAATACTTAGAGTTCACTTGTTATACCCGAACCGTAGCACAATCGTGCAGCGAAACGAAATCCTTGGCCTTGGGGGATGGGCACAAATGCCGTTTCACAAAACGTGTCGTGGTTTCTTTTTTTTTTTTGTTGCGTGTATCACTTTACTTTAAATCACGTCGGGGTCTGCAATTTGGCGGTTTTGTTCGATGTGTTCCGCCGAACACAGCCCGCAATAAAAAAAAAAAAAAACGATATCGAGTGTGTCGTTGTGAAGTAGTGTGTCGGCGCAAAATAAATAATTAATCAATTAAAAATTAATAAAACCTTTTATTTTATTTTATTTGTGGTCTGTGTTCGGCGGAACACGTCGAACAAAACCGCCAAACGCCGTCCGAAGGCTAGGGTGGGAAAACCCTCTGTTACGGACCTACCTTGCGTCCAGGTCCCCCTAACATCCACTAATCCCCTTTCGTAAGTTCCCCCTCTTTACCTGTGAAAGGAAAACAACTCGCCAAGTAGCTAATTTGTATAAACTACTTGGTAGAGAAAATAATAATAAAACGGCGTTGGCGCCAGATAAAATATAAACGTCAACGGTAAATAATAATAAATATTCATTCGACGTTAAACGACGAAGAGAAGAAGACGTAACTCAGTTCCTAGCTGTGGTATTGGGCACTATCCATAATTTGACAATTCACAAGTTGACAACTGAAAGATAACCCAAAATAAAGACAAAAACTGCAGCTCTACTGAAAATACAATCGACAATCAGCAAGGCGACGCTTGAACAATGTGGACATCTGCAATCGACAGCGGACAGGGACTGAAGCTGAACAGGGGAGCAGCCCTTCAACGCCCCCCGCAACTTGGCGCCGAACAACAGCCGACGTCTCCAATCAACAACAACACAAATCGACCGCTCAACGGTCACACAAGTAAGTCCCTTAACTTACTTCGTTTAATACAAAAATAAAATTAAGAAAAACCCATCCTTATTAAAATTATATTAACTATATGTAATTACCATATTATTAAATTGTATAAATAATTATAACACCTCTAATTCTGCCCACTACATTAACCTCTTAAAATTAATCAACCTCAGAACCCCTGAGGAGCGCTGATTCCTGGCTGAAATAGTGTTCATTCATCGGGTCCTTTCCACACCGATCGACTACGCCTGCCCCCATAACTTAATTCCTCTGAACACAATCCATCGTACTATACATAATCCCCGCATTCACTACATTCCCCCTGACCGCACCCTCTTACAATTCCAACGACCCCCTTTCGCGGATGCTGAGAAATGTCAAGTTTCAAGCACCACCTCCTAAACCATTTTCACTACCTACCTTAAGCGGCGCTTTGTACACTTTCCTCTTGAACCCGCCCCCACCCCCGGTTCTATCCTTGCCGTCATAATATGACCTGTTCACCTTAAGATCAGCTTAGTTAAGTTAGTTCTTACGTTCTTGAGATTGTAAAGTTATATGTACTTTAGTTTGTTAGTACTTATATTGCTTGAATTAAGCCAATAAAAGGGGTAGTATCCCCACTCAACTATAGGATGAAGAGTTTCTCTTATTTCTGATTTAGTTTTAAGTTCTGGGTCTAAGTTAAGAAAAAGGAGATATAAATAATAAAAGTATCTTATAATTAATTTTATAGTTTAAACGTCAAGAATGTTTTCTCTTCTCTTCTTCCTCTTCTTAATTTAATGCAATCCTGTGCATAATCTCCCCAAATTGGCTTCGGTCCAGTCACCGAATTAGCATATTCATGACTTCTCTATCCAGCCGAAAGTCAGTCCTTCTCGTGTGGTTACTTTTGGTACAGAATCTCCACAAATGAGATTGCTCATATATAAAATCCTAAAGCCGGCTTTTCTGCATTACGATTCCAAACACACAATAGTGTCGAATTACCCCAACGGAACGTAGTCTCTACCCCTGCGACAAATGTAAGGGAAGGTCAGAGAAGTGTACGTTTCCTCCGTCGGTTGTTGGCAGTGTTGTCCATAGATTTGTCCTTCGTACTTGGGTGAGAAAACTTGACCTCGTTTCTGTCAGACATAAGCTATTCCTTTTCTTACTCCAAACGTATTCGTGTTCGTATTCATGTCCAAGGCGCTAGCCTTAATTGAACTGCTCCCACTCAAGTCATGTCAACACAGTTAGTTCTCGAGTTGATAATCTAAAATTATTGTTGAAATGAAGATGTCGAGATGAAAAGCAACGTGTCCGTGGGGCATTTACCGCCATAAAAAATTCAATCTATATGTTGAATAGAGTTGCCCCAGTTAAGAGAAAAGACAATACACAACGACTATATGCCTTTACGGGTATTTAGTACCTATATCAGTGAATCGAATTCCGTAATGGGGAAATGTGCCAGAAGCGATTCCACGTGAGAGAACAAAACGCCGGCCCTTGTAGTCCTTTACTATTCCATTTACTATTTCTTTTCTGTCATTCTTTTCTTTTTTTCTTTTTACGAACTGTAATCAATATTACCTCAGAGTGTGATAAATGGAAACCAAAGGCCTCCAACCGCAGTCAGATGCAACTGGATGGTAAATTTGATTAAGCGACAACCTTCCGCTTTCGACTGCCCAGTACTTGCAGGTGGTTATGTATCGATGTCGATGTGAACCGAGCTCCGGCAAGGTGGTAGGGCTTGCATAATTGAAAGGAATCCCTCCACTGTTCCAGTTATTGGACTTTTAATGAACACTAGAAGTCTTCCTGGAGGTCTACAATTGGGTTGACAGTAACGGGTGGGCAGAAGCGGACGGGTCAGGCAAACAAATATGTTATAAAAAGTTAACCAACTTTTGTGGTGTGAATTGCAAGTAAGTGAGTTAGAAGAGACAGTTCGATTGGAAATAATTGGCCCCATGAAAAGCAATTGCCTCAGGAGACATAAGTTGTCCCAGGAGATGTTATTACAGAGTCATGATTTCAAAATCAAATGGAATTCCTCTTGACAAAGGGCTATGGGCAATGTTGTAAATAAGTTACGTTTTTACTCGTGTGGGATGAGAACTGTGCGATGTTAGAATGTAATGACAAATTCATTTTCACCGTTACAGAAATGGAAGCCACAGAAAACTTCGTTTAGGCCCTAAACATTTAACGCTTAAAGGTTATGGGGGTAAAAAGTTTGCAAGACGCAAACGACTGTTTAATTGATGGTTTGCACTATAATGGTGACTAGAGAGTTAGAGTATTATTTATTCCTAAACATTTCGTTGCACGTCCTGCAACGTCAAATATGTCATCCTTCGTGAAGTCGTCGGTTTCTATGAGGCCAGTCCACTTCAATCGCATATCTAAGTGTTGCGTGTAAAAAACGCGCACTTTCAAATACTTGTCGGAGTCGTTTCTTCTAAAAACGGATGCACTTAACGCGATTTGCCAGTGTTGTTTAATTTGTGCTTAATCAACACAGCAAATTATTTGTGAGTAAGCCTTTATAAATGCGTAGAACAGGCATTATATAGTACCTACAAAATAAACAAATGTGTGGAAATAATGCCAATAAGATATACGAAAATATCTTTAATATCATCGATCGCGTATGGACAGTTGTGTAAACAGAAGTTGCTCAGGTGTTGGCGACGCATCATACAATTCTCAGGAAGACTGCATAAAAAAACAACATTGTGTCGATTTCTGGAAAGATGATACCCGCGGAATAACACACACGGCAGCTGCTATCTGCACAACGATTGCGCATCGTTAAATCGGGTTTTGGATAACATTATGAATAGAAAAATATCAATCCCATTCATTTCAACACGAAGAAAACACAACATACATCGATTATAATAAAAAGCTATGCCATTGTTACATGGTAGAACTATCCTTATTCATTATCCATTATGCTTGGAATAATTTAACGTCAAATGGGTTAATTCTTGTTAAATTAATCAATTTATGAAAAAGAAATTCGAGGACTATATAATCATAGAGATCTGATAAACATTTAAAAGATATACCCTATGGTCGGAACATCCAAAATAAATTCTGTTTTAGGAAAAATGGCTCGCATGGAGCTCTATTTATTTACTGAGCTCCATGCGGGCCATTTTCATGCTCCGAATAATTTAACGTGAACTGGGTTAATTATGGTTAAATTAATCAATTTATGAAAAGGAAATTCTAGGACAATATAATCTACAGATCACATAAACATTTAAAAGGGATACTGTATGGCCTTAATATCTAAAATAAATTCTGTTTTAAGAAAAATGGCTCGCCTGGAGCCCAATGTGACAACAATTAACATATTTGGCACTGTTGTCCTTTAATAAGCACTTATTAAAAGAACTGGGGTAATAGCATGCATTGAACATTACTGGAAATACTAAGTGACGTCCGGTATCTTGACATTTATGATCCAAGGTATAAGAAATGAACCAAAGGATAAATTAATTTGTCTGCTGACCAACAAAGGATATCGCGAAACAAAAAGGATCTTGCATTAGACAGGCGGCAAATGGAGAAACAATGCGAAGCTGCGATCACACACTGAGCGTCGATAAAAACGATCTTTTACAGGGAGATCGGATTCAAAGGGTGAATGGTATTTAGTGAGTGGTGAAATTGGGCTCCTCGATAGTATAGTGGTTAGTATACCCGCCTGTCAAGCGAGAGACCGGGGCTCGATTCCCCGTGGGGGAGCCTCTGGCGCAAGACTAATGACCTTGCCCGGAAAAAACAAATCATTATGGAAAATTTAACAAGCCTCAGGATTGATTCCCATGCATTAACGAATCGGCAAAATTTTCCCAACAAAGAATTCTTTATGGAATTAACAGCATATCCCTGAAAGAAAACAATTCGGTTCACATATCATGTAACCATCCCAACCAGGGATAATGATAATTGCATCGCCTATTCCCAGCTTCATCATCTGTACAACAAATCCCTTTTCATACACATTGGCTGGCGACCTTTTCTCCCAACAATAAACAACCCAAGCAGCTGCATATAATTAGCACAATCGACGCTGAAACTAATTTCCTTAGCACGCATCATGTGTAAACAAAAGAACGCTGTTCTTCCGCAGGCATTCTGGCGATACGACAAACAATTCAACTTGTTTCAAGTATCCCAAATGCATCTAGTATCTAATGAGTTCCAACTTATTTACTCAGTTGAACTCTCAGATCATAAATTCCCATTGTTCTACACATTCCTCGATCCGTTTACCATTGACCTTCTCACATAAGCAAACACAAACCTGTGGGGAAGGAGTATTGTGCCAAACGCGGACACTCGGTTCACTCCTATCTCCATCCGATTGTCACTAAGGTTCCGCCGAGCACAGGAATGAAACGCCACCACGTGGTCAACGGATGGAAAGCGACTCAACGATATTCAATCGTTGTCGAAAGAAATTCAGCCAGTGAAGCTGGCTCTTTTAAATTAAGGATGCATTTCCTGTTCCAAGAGAGACGTAAAGTCTCTCTTTGGGGTAACCAACAGATCTCATACAGAAGACCGCCACAGTACACATGTATGTATGTACACTGGTGTTACTTAATGATGGTATCGATGACACCTTCATAAACGAGAGAGGCCGGTCCAAAATCGACATCACATTTGCCAGCTCCATGTTAGCAAGAAGTATGGAGTGGCGAGTTTTGGACACCTACACCCACAGTGACCACTAAGCCGTGATGTACGAAATATTACCGCACAGGGGATTCATCACTGGCAAATTGGCGAAGACAGTCCAAAAAAAATGGGTGGAAAGAGAAGGACCTCGACGCGGAACTGCTCGACTATATACTGGAAGACCAAATCGCACAGTTTGACCGGGGCCGGGGTGAACAGGCAGGCTGGAAAAGTCATGAAGTGGCTAACTACCGCATGTGATGCTTCTATGCCACGACAAAGAAAACCAACAGGGGCTATCAAACTAGTGTATTGGTGGAACTCAGAAATCGCCCATGTGCGATCGGAGTGCAACAGGTTAAGACGCTTGCAACAAAGAGCAAGAAACCATAACACCTACCCACAGTTGCATGCGGAATTCGTCAACAAACGGAAAGAGTTGAGGAATGTGATCCGCAAAAGTAAATATGACGCGTTCTATTCCCTAAGGGATGAATTAAATAACAACCCATGGGGCAGCGCTTACAGGATAGTCATGAAAAGGCTACAGAGTAACAGTAGCCAAACGCAAAAAAGGAAAAGTGATATAGCCAGAATCGTTGCTGTCCTCTTCCCGCAGTGCGATGAGGTATTGAGAGTGCAAAAGCAGTGGAGTATCACTGAAGGAGAGATACCTCCCGTGACCACCGAAGAGGTACTCTTGGCTGCAGGGGTTATAAAAAAAAAAAAAAAAACCCGGGACTGGATGGTATCCCTAACGCTGTAGTGAAGACTGCTCTAACAAAAAAGCCAGAAGTCTTTAGCAGTCTCTTCACAACCTGCTTTCAAACAGGACAATTTTCTAACCGATGGAAAAAACAGCGCCTTGTGCTTATACCAAAAGGTATCAAGAATCCAGAAGAGCCGTCGTCTTATCGCCCGTTGTGCATGCTGGACACAACAGGAAAACTGCTTGAGCGAGTAATTGCCACTCGCCTGGAAGAATTCACTGAGGGAACATCGGGGCTCTCTGAATCGCAGTATGGGTTCCGGAAAGGTAGATCAACCGGAAAGCCACTATCTGTGGTGTGGGACATCGCTCGCAATGCAATAGCTGGAGCACGATGGCTAGGTGGTACCAAAAAATATTGCGCGGTGGTGACGCTTGATGTAAAAAATGCTTTTAACTCGGTGAATTGGAGTCGGATTCTAGAAGCGTTGGGCGATCTACAAGTCTCACCCTACTTGGTGCGAATATTAGCAAACTATCTCTCGGATAGAAGACTGCTCTATGACACAGATGAGGGACCACAGGAATATAAAATAACAGCGGGTGTACCTCAGGGATCTGTATTAGGTCCGCTGTTATGGAATATCATGTATGATGGTGTGCTCAGAGTCAACGTACCAGAAGGGGTTAGAATCATTGGGTACTCAGATGATTTGACAATAGTAGCCGTAGCTAAATATCTAGATGACCTGGAGAATATTTGCTCCCAAGCAATCCAGAGCATTAAATGCTGGCTAGATATGGCAGGACTGAAACTAGCTGGACATAAGACGGAGGCAGTTTTAATAAGCAGCCGCAAGAAAGTTGAACACCTTGATTTGGAAATAGAAGGACAAATAATCAGATCCAGTCCCTATATTAAATATCTTGGTGTTATACTCGACAACAGGTTGAGCTTCAAGGAACACCTGAGGAAAACGAGTGAAAAAACGGCAAGAGTATGCAAAGTTTTGGCGAGACTGCTACCCAATGTTGGAGGACCCCGGCCCCACATAAGGAAACTCATAACCAGTGTCAACACCTCCACTATAATGTATGCAGCTCACATATGGGCAGGGGCCGCGCAGTATAAGACATACTGAGGGGAGTGAACTCAGCGCATAGACTAGCATCACTAAGAGTATGTTGTGCATTTCGAACGGTATCCGAAGATGCCATAAATGTTTTGGCCGGGAGGACACCACTTGACATTGCAGCTAAAGAAAACGCTGCATGGCATAAGGTCTTCCAAGAGAATCGTTGGAGAATGCGGACACAATTAGAGCTCTCAAGCCTAAGAGAATGGCAACGAAGGTGGGAAGGGGTGAAAAGAAAACATGGCAAGCTGAATTACTACTTGACTCAGCTAATATCAGGACATGGATGCTTTCGGCAATACTTGCACAAGTATAAGCATGTGAATCACCCATACTGCTTGTATTGCGAAGGCAAAATAGAGAATGCGGAACACGTACGAGATTCGAGGCCGCACGAACGATTTTGGAGAGACACACGAGACGGACAGTTACTCCGGCTGGAGTAATAGAATACATGCTTAGTTCAAAACAGGCATGGTCCGTAACCAGTGGTATTCTCTGTGAAATGATGCAGCAGTTGCGACGTGACGAGCGGAGTAACAGGTAAACTCCGTCTCGCCCCGCGATGGAATATCTAAAAAAAAGTTCCGCGGGGATCAACGGCAATATGAGCCTGGCGGGAGGTGGTTTTAGTCGGTAAAAACCCGGCATGCCCCTGGATCGGTCTAGAGGTATCTCTTGAAGATTTCCACCTTCCTACCGAAATCAAAAAAAAAAAAAAAAAAAAAAAAAACACTGGTTCTTTTATGGCTCAAAGCCATGGGAAAGACTCTAAACAAAGAAAGGGATAATGTGCATTCATAGGATGCGACTTTGGTAAAGCAAACAAAACTGAAACTCGTCGGATGGTAATTGAGTCTTTGTTTGAGATGTGCGTCGCGTCTAAATAAATAAACGCAACGCATCGAAGAAATTGTGTTAAGGGATTTTGGCTTGATTACCGGGAAATGGTGTTTGTGGCATCACTGGTAAGGGTAAGTATTGAATTCCTATTTGCATTTGCTTATGCTGTAGGGTTTAATTGGTGCCAAGAGATGTGCGTGTTTGTTTTGGTCCCTTGGGTGTAGGTCGCCAGCCAATGTGTTTGTCTGGTGATTTATGATACACATGATGAAGCTGGGATAAGCCAACTCAAGGGTAAGCTTTTCTGATTATGCGGTTGTATTATACATGAACCGATGAATTTTCTTCCAGGAAATTTAAGATAAGATTGGAGAGAACTCTTATAGGGGATTTTAAATGCGAAGTTATGCATGCAGGTAAGAATTCTCTTTTCCAGGGGCTTTTATGATTACAAATTTGTTCTCTTTAATGCGTGAAGCATTTAAGATGCTAATGCTATTGCATTAGCGAAAGCTTATGCAGACTGGGTTCTAGGGATGGGAGTTTTTTAAAAAAGCGAACCGTGGGGTTTGGCGGAACCGCCACAAACCTAATTAGCATCCAATGAGATTCGGCTTGTTTGCTTAGCCGAACTCACACCCCATTGATGCACATCATTCCTTTTCTTGTTTTCAGATTCGTTCCCATGGCCTTGTGTATGAAAAAATCAATGTGATCTTCACTCATACATACATATACATTACCAAGTCCTCCTTCCTTGTTTTCACCATGAGAGAAACACTTTCTCTCTCGAGGAAACTCACCCCGAGTTGCGAAGTGGCTCTGCATCGAGCAGAGCAATGCGGAGTCGTTTTCCATCACCCGACCGAGGCGGTCGGGTCTTCGTCTTCCGCTCCTCGTCGTGCGGCGATGATGCGTACATCTCGTAGCCAAGTTTTCAGCCCCAATCGTGTGTGTGCAAAATGGCAAGCGCCAATATCCTCCGTCCGTAGTTTGATTATGTGCTTATTTTTAAAGTAGTTTGTTTTGCACCAAACCATTACAGAAAATAAAGTGACGATCTAATTAATAGCTCAAATCAGTGCGTTTTACTTTCTTTCCCGCGGAACTTTGTCTTTGTAAGCTGGTGGAAGGACGTGAACCGAGTGCCCCTGCCTGGCACAATACTTCCTCCCTACAAGTCCACAATGAACACTGGCCAGAATGGTCGGCTGAAAAGTTCGTAGGCTGACACATGGATGGTGTTACTAGAATTAAATCCATATGATTTTTAATTAGTACTGACGTTCAAACGATACGTGTATAAATTTGACAGCTGTCGGACTATTGGTTCGTGAGATATAATATTGTGAGTGAAGCACTTCTGCTATTGTAAAAAAAAACCGATAAAAAAGAATTTCGTGAGTTAATGAAGCATTTTTTTTTATTTTACTTCTCCCAAGAAAGGTGAACCTATAGCGCCCTGAGATGCTATTTTTTCTTGACCAGGTCCACCAGCCAAGCTCCGATGCTCAAGGATTTCTCCCAACCATTTCACAAAGCCTACAGCTTAATGGGGTGGTATTTCACCGGGCGGCTGGGCTTTGGGTCCCTACCTACCACTCAGTAATTGTGCCGAACTGCACAATAGCAAGAGTCGTCAGTTGAACCTAGGTTTTCACAATCAAACGCAGGACACAACCTCCTTACCAACTCAGCCATTGAGGCGGGATTGCTTTATCATAAAAAAAAACTGTTGACGCCAAAACTTGGATTGATAAACATTATTTGGACTCTGAACCAGGAAAATCAATCGTTGAGAGCTGGTCTGATAAATTTAAACGGGTCGAAATGACCACCGAATACGATACACACAGTGGACGCCTGAAAGAGGCTGTAACGAAAACATAAAAAAAGTTCACAAAATACTTATGAATGACTGTTTCCTCACTGTGATGTGCTGTGGTGTGAGTGGACTGTATTTTATTCAATCAATTCTGAATGTAGTGGGCTCCTTAGCTGCACCTGTGAGTAAGTGGTATCCAATCGGATTGGCAGCGTTACGTGGTCTTTGTCCTTCTTTTATTTTTGCGTTTTTGTAGAAACTTCTAATGGCTGAAGAAGTATTAGAAACTTTCTGTCGATTTTTTGTGGTTGTCGGAACATGACTCCAACTCTTTTTCACAAACAAAGTTCGTGAACAAGTCAAATCAGTTCACTTGCTGCAGTATCTCAATAAAATTTCTTTTTCGATTAAGGACTGATGAAAATTCCAGAAAGTAAATAACAAAGTCCGAATCTGAAGCTAAAAATATTTGATTAATTTAATGCGAGAATTCATATAAATATCTATTTTCCTTGTGGAGTTCTTTGTTATATTCGTGTTATTGCCCTCGCCCAAAGGTTGCACCTCCGATGCCAAGCACTATTCGTCCCCACCTATGGCGTCGGGGCACTCGCTGCCCTACCACAAGGACGCAAGCGACAATCACCATCTCTCCTCGCCTCTACAGCTCCCAACAGTGCACACTGAGGCCCTTTATCCTGTCCCGCCTCTCTGTGTACGCGCCACCATCACACTCAGTGACCAGGGATTTCTCGTTCGTGGCGGATCTGGAACTTGCCGATCCGAACATCGCCTCCGCCGACAAGGTGGACATTATCATTGGGGCAGACCTATACCCCACCCTCATCTTCGAAGATTTAAGGAAGGACCAACGTTCCGACCTCATCGCGCAGGCTACTAAATTGGGATGGGTGCTAACAGGCGCAGCACCCAACACGTCATACAGCTCCGGTGGGACAAGACCTGTCACCAGCCACCACATGGCCATTGATCGTGGGCTGCAAATTTACAACTCCAACCCAGAGGAGTTGGTCGAGCGTGCGACTGCAGATCGCAACTCCTCTAAGCAGACCAAAAGTAGGTCTCTACGGCATCGACCTGGGGGGCCCCCACACGAGGCCCATCCAACCACCCATCATCGACCACCAGCGCGACCTAACTACCAGACATACCCCTCGCCCGCTCAATCACCACAAGGGCAAGGGCAATCGAGGAACCGGGAGCTTACCCACCCAAAGGCCTCAAGGCACCCCACCACACACAGGACACCACGTGGCCAAGCTCCTGCCCAAAATCACCGAGGCCGACGGCTACCACATGTAGCCACCACAATAGAGGTAGGAGCGCGCAATGCCCTGCTTGGCGGGCGGCGCTCCCCAGCAACGAGCGATCGCTCGAACCCCAACCAGAGAGCACTCCTCTCAATGCACCAACAGAAGCGTCACGGTACTGAATCGACGCATACTCCTTAAAATATGATTAATTTATGTACTTTACTAAGCTAAATACCGAAAATATAAAAGATAGACATTGTTGGTTGTAGTGTAGCTAGTTTGTTTGCGTGTCCGTCAGTTTATAACTGAGAGACAGTGATTTGCCGAAGAGAATTATAACGCATCATCTTGGACGCCAGCTCCCTGGTCGGCTCACTTCCTTGTGTCACTGGTGGCCGTCCGTTCGCCACCAAGTAATGAACTTTTATGACTAGTTTTGTGTCAAAATATTGTCAACTGGCACCAACTCATAGAATTGGCTTAATTGCTTTTTTACCAGGAACAATAATTAATTTTCTAAAAAAAACCCAAATTACTAGTCATAAAAGTTTATTACTCATTTCAAGAAAACTGAAAATTTACGTGAGTCTATAATTTTTCACAGCACTGCCGCAAACCTACAATAGTGGGAGTAATCAGGCCGCGAAGATTAAGATGGGCCAAACAAGTGGCGAGAATGGGCAACGATTGGATCCTGCGTAGAATTCTTGACGGAACACCACCGGGGAAGAGACCGGTAGGACGGTCGCAACGGAGATGGGAGGACAACGTAAGGTTTGACCTTGAGGATATCTGATCAGATGGTCAAGCGTGGAACAAGAGTCCACAGGACAGGGAGGGATGGCGCAGCCGAGTCAGTGAGGTCATGAACTACCGGGTTCCTATAGGCCAATAAATAGTAATATAGTAATGTACACAGAATAATTTAGAGTCCTCATAATCGACTTTGTTAGAATTAATGTTGTAAAAACACATTTTCTGTATTGGTTTTTTCTTGCATATAAATGCGTTAACATTACAATACAATACAATACAATAGAATACAATACAATACAATACAATACAATACAATACAATGCAATACAATACAATACAATACAATACAATGCAATACAATACAATACAATACAATACAATACAATACAATACAATAGAATACAATACAAAATACAATACAATACAACACAATACAATACAATACAATACAATACAATACAATACAATACAATACAATACAATACAATACAATACAATACAATACAATACAACACAATACAACACAATACAATACAATAAAATACAATAAAATAAAATACAATACAATACAATAGAATACAATAGAATACAATAGAATACAACACAATACAATACAATACAATACAATACAATACAATACAATACAATACAATACAATACAAACAATACAAAATACAATACAATACAATACAACGCAATACAATACAAAATACAATACAATGCAATACAATATCGGATCGGCGGGATGTTGTTATCCCTAAGCAACCCCAACAAACCGTCAAAACCATTGCCGTCTTCACCTATACCCACTCAGGGATATAACAACAGTACTGTCCGTCCCAAATCGACATTCGCTCTTCCTCCAAAATCCTACAGAGGGCCCCGCGGTCCAGGTACAACTCGTCCTATAAATTTCCTGCCCAAGCCAAATACCATGCACACTCCGTTCCCCATTCCCAGAAGCACGCGCACTCGCGTCCACGACCCAACCCTAAGTCGACCCACCAAACCCTCTCCCAAGCCTAGGTTCAAACGGTTTTCCCTCCCTTTATCTCGCCGTGACCGCATTCCTTATCCCAAACCCACCCCCACACATTCCCGTCATGTCATCCTTCCCAACACCAACCAAACCACCCCCCCCCCCACGCCTCATCCTGCCCCTAACCCCAGCCCCTTTCCGCTCTTTGATCTTAAAATAGGTGCTAAATACACCAATTTCCACAGATCGCACACTCTCAGTCCCTTAGGCCCCGCCCACGAAAGCTCAGCCCATTTGTCCCCCGAACCGTGCACAAGATCGAATCTCTTACCCCCTCGCCACACTTCCCCATCTCGCCTCAGCCCCACTCCCCCGCCCCCACGTTTTTGATCCCCTTCTGCCGCCCCCCGTCAAGATCACCCAACAATCCCTTAAGACATCTGAATGCCGCTATGCCCTCTCAAAGCTTCGAAATAGTCGGACCTACGATAACGTCCGCATTTATCTAGCTTATCTTCATGGTAAATCTGATGCAGTTTGCTATGAAGGCAAAACGAAAACGAGCGTTAAGATCTCCATTCAACAAGAAGGTCTCCCCACCGATTTCCCAAGCCTTCGTAACCTGTTCATAAAGTTCCACGAAAATTTAAATATTCCCCCTCTTAAAGTAACAAGAGACCTCTCGGCTCTCCGAGAATACATTTGCTCAAAAATGGCATCTGGTCCACCACGCAGCGAACCCACTACAAACAAATTTTTTCGGCCCTAATCGGCTGCCCACCCCACTCTCCATGGGGTCTCCCAATTCTTGCCCCCTTACCATATACTATCAGAATGTCAGAGGACTTCGCTCCAAAACCCAGTCGATCTTACACAATACCCACTCCTTTCCCTATGATATATACGCCCTGACCGAAACCAACCTCATCCCCCAGTATCAGCAGCCTAGAACTGTTCCCCCCCTCCCTAACAGTTTTTCGTGACGACGATGTCCATCATTCCTTGCCTGACACCCCCTGCCGAGTCGTGTTGCTTGCCGTCCAAAACGGACTAACATCTTCTTTTATCACCTTCTCTTCTTCACCCTACCTCGACTATGTCGCTATAAAAGTTGAACACCGCTTAAAGTCCTTGTATATTATTTGCTTCTACATTCCACCTTCGCATGCTACCGAGGCATACGAACTCGCTATTGCTGCAATCGACTGCTTAACGGAACTGAGTTCTTCCCAAGACGACATTGTAGTCCTGGGCGATTTCAATCTCCCCCATCTCCAATGGTCGTTGTCTGACGATGAGTCCCACTATATCTCTAACCCCTCTACTAACAACGAGTGTCTCTTAATAGACAACCTCACCGATTCTAGCCTTTACCAAGTCAGCAATATCCTAAATCATCTGGGCAGACAACTCGACCTAGTGTTCACGACAGACCCCTGCAACTCTTTAGTTACCCCTAGTCCCCACATCCTCTCAACCATTGACAACCACCACCCCCCACTTCTCTTATCCTTATACCGCGACTACTCAGCCCACAGCACACCCACACCCCTCCCCTACCAATATTCTTTCAATTTCCGAAAAGCCAATTTCCGGCTCATAATGAGTACCTCAGCAACACCTTACCCCGCTTAAATGATATTAGTGTAGAGGTCGCTACAGCCTCGCTCTACACAGTAATCTACAACGCCATATCCCTATTTGTCCCTTATTCCCGAAACAGGTTATCATTCTCATCGCCCCCTTGGTATAACCGCAGACTCCGCACACTTCGTAACAAAAGGAATAAGTTGTGGAACACTTTCTTAAATACGCGTTCTCCTCTGGACTATTCCAACTATCTCGGTTACTTTTACCAATTCACCGAGCTCTATAGCTCCCTTTACCACAATTACCTTGCCAAAGCCCAACTCATTCTGATCAATGACCCCAAATCTTTCTACCACTTTATCAACTATAAACGGAAATCAGATGCCTATCCCAACTCTCTTTTCTACGACTCAACTACTTCATCTGACTCCCAAACCATAGCCAATCTTTTCGCGTCCTTCTTCAAACTATCCTTCACAGACGACTCGTTCGAGCCTAACCCCTCTTTACTGGCATGTCTCAATTCTCCCTTGGCCCACTCATCCCTCTACACATACAACAACACCAAGTTAAAGAAAAACTTGAACAACTGAAAGACGATTTCAGTCCCGGCCCAGACGGACTCCCTGCTATCTTCTTAAAAAAATGCTCCTCTTCTGTCTCTCTCCCGCTCGCGTCAATCTTCAATCTATCCCTTGCACAAGGTCTATTTCCCGACATTTGGAAATCCTCCTACATAACCCCCATACATAAAAAGGGGTAAAAAAACGATATATCCAATTATCGTCCCATTGCTAAGCTTTCACACATTCCTAAACTGTTCGAAGGCCTTCTATACGAAGCGTTATGTTTCCGCTGCACTCCCATCATCTCTCCTAACCAGCACGGCTTCCTCTCCGGTAGGTCCACTACTACCAACCTTGTCGAATTCACATCTCACACACTCCTTGCCCTAGAAAACGGCGATGAGGTTGATGTAGTCACTACCGACTTTAGCAAGACCTTCGACAAGATTTCCCATAACCTCATTCTCTTTAAATTATCTTCCCTTGGTTTTGAACCGCTGTTGATTGAGTCGATCTCATCCTATCTTAACTCTCGAACCTGTCGTGTGCGATTTAGATCCACCCTCTCCGATCCTTTCTCTCCAACCTCAGGTGTCCCCCAGGACAGTCATCTCGGCCCCCTACTATTTATCCTAATCATAAACGACATAGGCTCGTGCATCAATCACTCCCTCATCTCGCTTTACGCGAGATCGGTTGAATCGATTCGCGACCTGGGCGTCCTATGCGACAAGGAACTTAGATTTACCACACATATCGATAACACAATCCTAAAGGCCAACGCCGCCCCTGGCTTTGTAAAACGCTGGTCGAAGGAATTCCTAAACCCCTATGTCACCCGATCCCTCTACACAACTTTTGTCCGGCCACTACTCGAATATGCCAGTCAGGTCTGGTCCCCGTATCAACAGTGTCACATTCGTAGGATCGAGGGCGTTCAACGTCGTTTCTTGCGCTTCGCCCTCCGTGGAGTGAACTGGGAAAACCCACTCATTCTCCCACCATACACAAGCCGGCTCCTTCTAATCAATCTTAACACACTTGAAGAGCACAGAATCCATGCTGACATCATCTTTATCAATCGCCTTCTGTCAGGCTCAATCAATTGCCCAACCTTGCTCTCCACTTTATCATTTTATACAAACCCCCGTAATGTGCGGAATCCTCGTGTATTTTACGTGCCCGCTCATCACACGTCTTACGGCTTTAACGAGCCCATCTCGCGTATGCTACGACATGCCAACTCTTTCCCCACCTCCTTTGATTTCAACCTCTCCACTCTTGCCCTCAAACGACGTCTCAGAATAAACCCGTCCTAACCCCACCCCACCTCAATTTGAAACCTCTCCCCACAGCTCTCCAACCCCGCCGCATACCACTACGCAGACGTACCCCTCACTGTCACTGTCTCACAAATGCCGTATTTGCCTCCCCCACATACAAGTGCCCCCCCCCCCCCCCCCCCCCCCCCCAAGCTCAATAAATGGGGGTTCTGCCCTCACTAAACTCATACAATACAATACAATACACTACAATACAATGCAATACAAAATACAATACCATACAATACAATTCAATGCAATACAATACAATATAGTTCTGCTATCGTTGCCAAACTTGATGTTGAACGCAAAATTATCCCTCTTCAAATTATCTCTCTTCATGGCAAAAATGGCACTAATGATACGTACCCGCCTGCTACGACATTAATGTCAGTCTTTATTGAACACCCTGTGTATAAAGTTGCATAGTACGATAGGTGCGACGCCGCGAGCAAAGTAACCGATAGCTTCATTCCGCTCCGAAAATCATATTTGGACAAAAGGTTCCCCGAAGAAAAATAGGAATGTGTGCGAGTGGGAGGTGGTTTTAGTGAAAACTCAGCATGTACCTGGATCGGTCAAGGAGTACTTTTTGAAGATTTCTACATTCGTAATGAAAAGAAAAAACGCTGCTTTATTGTGTGAGACACAATGTTCTCCAGTCTCCCGTGATATACAAATGAATACCTTCAACCCATCAAGATCTGAAGTATTTCACTGATCCATTTTCTTCATCCATGTCATAACCCGCTTCTATATTCAGTAAAAGAAAACTCCAAGAGATGTGCTTATGTTCAAAGAAAGAACATTGATAAATAAAATCACAATTTCAATTAGAAGAATGCTTTTCACGTTTAAGCTAATAACCTCTATATCACTTTGGGTGAATTAACGCCTATTAAAACACGTCCACAAAGGTGACTGCGTCAAGTACTTGTAATTTATTACTGCCAGACAAGCTAAGGAATGTAGCCTATTTGGGCGAGAGCATAAGGGAATCACACAGATTACGTAGTTGGTTTCTGAAAAGGCTCACCCGTGCATACTCGCACTCGTGTCAAGTATTTCAATGTTAATTAAACACCCTACATCGGAAGTGTTTGCGCACCATACGGTTATCTGGTACCATCAATCTAAATAAATCGATACAGATATTAGACAAATATAAATGTCAGCCACGACCCTCGTAGGAATAATTTTCGAATGTTTGAAATCGTGTTTCGGAATCAGGAAACAATTTGTTGTTCAGATAATCCGCCGTTATGGCGTCGTTGCGAGCAAATTGTTTTTTAATTTCTACCTCATTCTCTTCAAAACGTACTTGAATTATCTGCCATTTAGAATGTTCGGCATTTGTCGAACTGGCAGTAGGTTCCGCACAAACCCCTCCTCGTACCGGCCTGTCACAACCTATCCACTACATCGATTTTAAAGAATGTTTTTATGGTCTTGAAAGACTTGAAAACACCCCCAGTGGGCGCCGCGACCTTATTCGCAACGATACTTTCAAAGCGGATGTAGTTTAAACAAATTGCCACGAGTTTGAACTTCTCCACGAAAATATCCTGTACGATGGTGAAAAATCTCGTTACGCCATTACTGCGTAGCCCATCTGAAATTATTACTTATGAACCAGAAGATTTTTTTTTAAATGGAGCTCGAGAAATATTGCAGATCCTCAGGCAATTGCATTCCATAACCCACACAGGAATGTTCCGGCGTCGGTAAGGTAAGTCGCAATTTAAAAGTTAAACCCTACCAACGAAAAACTGCGGACTCCGGATTTTTAAGCAAAACACGAAAATGGTATTTCCGTCATGAAGTAATAATGTTCAATAAAATGGGAAGAAAAACGACCCTATACGAAAACTCGCCCCTTTAGCGAGTGTGGTAGAGATACTAAGATCTGAGTTCCGTTTATTCTGTTCACAGGAAAAATGTAAGAGAATGTGTATCCGGTTGGTATTGCTAATCGATTCTAATGGTCGCTGACTATGGCGATGGAACGAGTAGAAGCATTAAACATTTATGGACGTACTCTGGCAGTGAAATCGTGCGAAAGTGTACGACAATTGCTTCCTAATTACGATTTGCCTCATTTCTCGAGTCACTAGGTTTGCAATTAATGGGGGCGGCTAATGCGGAGACGTCTAATCAAGTCAGCTACGTATCTAGAGGAAATGTTGTCGCAGAAGTAATCGAGATAATTAAGTGCTGATATCGAAAGTATGAGTCGAATTTTATTAGTTTCTTCCTATTAAGCGATCGTAGATTACACTTAGCAAATATTAGAGTACCGAGAATGTAGCCTAAAAGAGTGTGGAATTTAGTGTGGGGTAGGTAAATATCGTCCTTGAAATGAGGATTTGTGTAAAAATTATGTAATAAGTAAACCGCAAGTATAAAGGGGTGGTACATCTTAATGACATGGAAAACGAATGTGAGATAAGTATAAGTTGGTACGAATGTCATTACTCAATCGAAAAATCCTCCGATCTTTCTAATTGTTGTGTTGACAATTGTGTAGCAAACAGACGTGGAATGTATTTTAACAGACCACAGATACGAATACTTCTCAAGCACGCAAAATGATTGGGTAAACATTTTTTTACCGCCACGCAAAACAGATTTTTGGGCTCCCTAAATG
This sequence comes from Microdon myrmicae, assembly GCA_963931805.1. Taxonomy (NCBI): domain Eukaryota; kingdom Metazoa; phylum Arthropoda; class Insecta; order Diptera; family Syrphidae; genus Microdon; species Microdon myrmicae. The sequence continues at coordinate 27,640,020 of OZ007496.1, forward strand.
TCGAAGCACATTTCCAAAAGGAGAAGGCGAAAAGAATAAGGGAAGAAACTACCGATATGGGTGGCCTAACAAAGCATGGGTATTAAATTAGAGAGGAGCGATGACGCACTAGAAAGGGCAGTACTTTTAAATGCCGCCGCATTATAGAAGCCGAAATAGACGGATAGAATAAGGGAAAAAACAATCAATATAGAATGATCTTCAAAACGTGGATAAAGAGAAATCCACTCCGGGTAAGGGCGGGGATAGGCGGTGGGGGAGGTGGGATCAGGAGGATTAAGAGGCTAAGAGAGGAGACGATGTTTGAAGTTGGGGTAAGACTTTTCACACCGTAGCTCGTGCGAAATAGGTTCATTAGATGGGGTAAAAAGTGTGATGGGCGCGCAAATAGCAGAGCCGAGGGTTTCACATGTCTCGAGGGTTAGTGTCAAATGTGATGGGGGAGAGCAGGCTTGGACAGTGTTTGTATCAGGCCTCTTTTGACCTGATTTTTATGGGTTATGAAGAACCTAAGTCCAATGTTTGATTCAGACCTCCTTTGATCTAAAGTTTGTTGCTGGACCTAAAACCTATAGCCCTACTTTACACTAGGGTGCAACACCCTTAGTGTGATATTTTGAGACGATGTTCGGGCGCAACGCCACTAAACATCTAAAAAGGATTCTGAGTATTCGGGCGCAACGCCACTAAATATCTCAAAGTAAAACCTGAAAAGTAGAATGAGAACACGCCGGCGTTACTGTCGGATGTATTCTAATTTTATTTCTTTTTTTTTTTTTCAAAACTGTATTTATTAACCATAATTAGAATTTGTACATTTAAGTAATACAGTGACTTAAAATTAAATTCGTGACAATTGCTTACATGTAATTATTATTATTGGAAAATGTATTCCAAACAATGTTTTAAGAGTTACAGGATAGACGTGTGTTTATACAATTAGTAGGGTTTCGTCTTCCTGGAAAATGTCAGAAAACCAGGAATTTCTTATTTTTACTTTACTTAATCTAAACATAACCCTAAATATAAATATAACTTAACCTAACTTAGTTTGATTATTATAAAATGAGCTATAAACAAAACAAAGTTTTATAATTAATGGGATATATGAATTAAAGGATGTGGAATGAGATCAGTGATGGGTTTGAGGAAGAGTATTTCTTTCCGGTTGCTCGTTGGAAAAACGTAGGATGTTGGAAAATGGTTGGACGTTACAGTATTTGAACTGGTTAGGGGTAACTTCGGTGTTGTGGTATATGATCTCGTTTGAATCATTTACCAGTCTGTCTGAGGCGAAGATAGCTCTGGTGTGGAGACAGTTGGGATAGTTAGTTCTGATATCTAGAGGGTTCTCTAAGAGCGACATTATTATGGGATTGGGATTATTTTGTAGGTTTTCGATAAATTTGATAGATAGCTCGAGGAATCGTCTATCGAGGCGCTCAATACCAGCGGTATTGTAGAGTTCGACGTTGCTATAGTACTTATAGGAGTTAGGACGACGATGTAACCCAGAGACATACCTAAAGCATTTTCTTTCGAATACTCGTAATTTCTCCATTTGGGAGGGAGTGATATGGTACCACAATGGGCACGCGTACGTGAGTGTGGGCCTGATAATTTGTTTGTAAATGTGCAGTTTGACTTTGTGAGAGAGACTATTAGGTTTCCACATTACTCTTCTACAGAGATTAAGCTGAATTGTGGCATTCTGAAGGGAATTTTTAATGTGGGAGGAAAAAGACCAGTTATTAGAAAAAGCGATTCCCAAATATTTTAGGGTTTTGGAGGGTTTTATTAGAGTGTTGTTTAGGTTAAGTTTAATTTTGTTGTGGCAGCGTCTAGTGTTGTTTGTACAGTGCTCGTATTTGCCCTTGAACACTATGAGCTGCGTTTTATTTGGGTTAAGGTGAATTTCCCACTTATTAAAGTATGATGATAGGTTAGGGAGAAAGTTGTTAATGCGATTTCTTGCAGCCATAACAAATTTGCTGCTAGAGTAAATAATTTTATTTCTCAATCCTTAAACTATATATACAAATTTTCTTATACCACTACTCTTACATCTAACTGAGATACAATTTACATTAGTGCTCGCAACAGAGCATTACTTTCGCATACATGGAAATGAAACAAGAAAACCTGAATATTATCTGCTCTTTAACAGAGCATTATGCAGAAGGCGATTGGTATTACAAAACCATACAAATTGTGGCAACAAAGATAAGAGGAACTCAGGTCCCTGTACAAACATTGGAATTTTACGATTTACGATCCTTTTTGGGTGGTCGGTGATTCACTTCACACCTTCTGCTGTTTGATGCTGGTGGCTATTGTGATTTGCCGGTTGCGGGCAAATACAGCTCTGACGGATGGATTATGTTGATGATGACGGCATGCAAATCGGGTTTATGGCCGAGTCATAAATCGTGATGAGATCTGGCATTCAAACGTGTGGTGCATGGAAGTACGGGGGCTATTGTTTTATCATGCTCGTGTAAACATGATAATGGTATGGCCGTGGCATTGAATTGGATGGACGGCGACTCCGCGCAAATGGCGCCGTATGTTCTCATAAACAGACAGTTAATTAAGTCTGAGAAAAGCCGGTCGATGAAGAGGATGTCGGCATCGATTCTGCGCTCTTCACGTGTGTTAAGGTCCATTAGATGGAGACGGCCTTTTTTTTACACTAACGCGCGCACAAAAGGGGATTTTGAAGTACCCTTAAATGTCAGAGCACAATGCGAGTGGATGGAGAGGAAGTTTTTTTTTTTTTTGTTTTGCATTAGACTTCTCTGAGGCGTCCTGAGATGCCGAGTGGATAAGGAAAACAGGTGTCGATGTATATTGGTCTTGAATGTCTGGACACCACAACGACCAGAAAACACATGATGAGGCAGAAAATTCCACAATCGTGTGGCTCGGCTAAAGGATGACTCTCTATGTTTATTTGTGCGTCTGAAGTCCACCTTCAACGTGAACTGATGCGCATCCACAGATTGACGGGTGTCGCGGAAAAATGTCTGAAGCGCCGGAACACATTCAACAAGTTCAATTGAGCAACGACAGTGGTAATACCCATAGAAAAGAGATAGGCAAGATAGGTTGCGCCTGTGTTCTAACGACGGAATTGATCGACTTGCGGCTGGGCCCCAATAAGTTTGTGGGTGTAAAAGTATGGTTGCCAACGTATGGCACGGTTTCACTTAAATCCCCGACTATGTTCTACTGCAAATTGTACACCAAAGGAAGATGTAATACTTAAACGCACTGAATGTTGTTTTGAGGCTAATCCGTTTTATTTATTTCACTTATTAATATAATCCTATTAAATAGTTTTTATATATATAATCCAAGTTGAAACACTTCTTTCCCGACACTGCGACCGCGGTAATTAAAAACTGGTGTTGAATTGTGACTCGCGCAACGACAATATTCGAATCCATTAAACAGACACGAAATTAAATTGTTTCGCCGAGCGGCGGCGTGACCTGACCGCGGTGATAAACGACAAGCGACTCGATGCAGCATAGCGTGTGTACGCTGCTGTGGTTGGATAGTGACTGGTGAATTGGGGATCAAAAATCTGGCTTCTACTTTTGCACGGCTATTAGCCAATCATCATTGCGCTCTTTTCATGAATATTCTCATTTGCATGCCTCAGTGAGGTGAATAATACTCGTGCATCATTCGACAGTCGCTGGACATGCGAAGGATGAAAAGAACAAAAGAAAGAGCGCAATAACTTCGGGGTTGGCTGAGCTTGTGGGCTTGTATCAAATGCAGTCGCTGAGAATGACCCGCTGCCCTAGTGTTATGGCTGTGGTGATCTCAGAGTGCATTGAACCGTAGGGAGACAGAATTATGGAGGAAAAGTAATGTGGCCGCTGCTATACACCTGTGAAAAGAGATCATTGATCCCAAGCGAATGGATGATCTGCGGAATAGCCGACGTGACCCCAAATTGGCTAGGGTAATTTATCGTCAGAACTAATTAAATATTTTGATAAATTTCCCTGCGGTTGCACGATAATGCAACAGCGTCGCCTGGGTCGACTTGTTGCTAACCGAGATGATGTGATTTCCGATGGAAATCTCATGTGCTAGCAAAAATGGAGTTGCCATATGGCAAAAGGGTAGCTGAATTAAATTATGCATTATCTGCATAGAAGAATGAATTCAGCTATGCGTCCATTTGGAAAACATGATAATTCAGGTGAATAACATGTACGGTGGAATAAGGGATAATGTGACGCGCTGTAGGCGGTCTAAATTATGGTGGAATTGTAGGTTGGTTCTCCATGTAGTATAGAGAACCCCCAAAAGTTTCACTGCTCACTTTTGCATCCTGTAGAGCACGTGTAGTGCAGTTTTGGATGCGCCTGACCAAATATGGGAGTTGAACTACATTTTTGGACGAATATACGTCTTGTAAATAGTGGCCAGGTTGGGTGGAGTGAAGTATCTTTTGCATCTCTTAAGGAACCCGATATATTTGGCTCCACTTTTCGCAGCTTCAAATATGTGGTCATTCCAGTTAAGAGACGAATTAATTCGACTGCCGAGGATTGATAGTTGCTTGGCTTCGTCGATGCAAGCGCCGTTCATAGACAGTATATTTACTTTGGGGACGACAAGAGCCAACACTGAGTTTTAGGGCATTGAATTCTAGTCGGTTAGATAATCCCCACTGATATATCTTGCTGAGGTCCGAATTGAATGTATCAAGCATAAGTTCCTGGTTGGTAGTGACGTTCGAAGAGTTTGGATGGGAGCGTTCGTATGAGCATGAGAAATTCAACGTATCATCAGCAAACGAGTGAATTGAGTTGTGAGTAATTGACAAAAGATCATTTATAAAGATCAGGAAGAGAGTGGATGAGAGTACCGAACCCTGGGGAACACCTGCATTAATTTGATGGGAGATAGATTTGACACCATCAAGAATCACTTGAATTGAATGACCAGAAAGATAGTCTCTTATCCAATGGGTCAGGGAATTGTCCACTCCATATGAATGCAATTTCGACAAAAGGGCTTGGATGCCAAACTCTGTCGAAGGTTTTTGGAATATCCAATGCGACTACCTTGCTTTCTCCGAGGTCGCGGATGGAATGGATCCACTTTTCGGTAAAGTACGCCATCAAATCTCCTGTGGACCGGTTGCTAGGAAAGCCATATTGCCGGTCATTGAGGAGTTCATTTGATTCCAGATATTTCGAAAGTTGACGGTTGATAAGAGATTCCATTACCTTGGAGAGAATAGAAGTTAGTGCTATGGGTCGATAAGAAGAAAGGGATGATTTGTCACCCTTTTTGGGAATTGGCTAATTGTTCGCTGGCTTCCATCTATTTGGGAAACGGGCAGTAGAATAAGACAAATGGAAGAGTTTCCGCAGTGGTTTAGCGAATGAAGAGCAACATTTCTCCAAGTGAATTGGGGGAATACCGTCCGGACCAGCGGATTTGTGTGCGTTTAGCTCTTTGAGTGGGCGGGCAACAGTACGCGTTCGGAAGCGAATCTGGCTCATGCTTATGCTCAAGTTGAGGTGGAACTGATGTGGTATCAGGCAGCGTTGAGTTGGCTGCAAAATATGTAGCAAGTAGATTCGCGTTCTCTATTGCACTGGCGACTGGTCTATCATGGACTATAAGCGATGAAATGGATGAAGAGATTGAGTTTTGAATGTTTTTCACGAATGCCCAAAAGTTTCTACTACCAGTGGGAGACGAATTTAACTTCCCAAAAAAGTCTTTCAGGCCTTCCCAGTTGGCTTTTTCGTAGAACCATACTGTTCTCTTGGGAGCTTTCTCGTAAGCGCTCCTGTTGGTTAGGACAAATTTAGCCGACAGGATATAATGATCTGAAGTGCACAAGGGCGAAGAAACTTTGATTGTGTATTTGTTTGGGTGGGAGGTGAAGAACAGGTCCAGTGTGTTGGCGATATGACCCTATAGGTCTGGTGCCCGCGTTGGCTCTTTGACAAAGTTGAGTTAAACTATTCGAATCAGCAGAAAGCTGGACATATTGACCGGCAGGTGTTGTGTGTCCGGAATGACGAAGCCACTGAGAGTTATGCACATTAAAATCACCCGCAATAACGATTTCAGTGTGCGGATATAGGGTCAAGATCCTATCGCCAGAATCAGACAGAGGATCAAATTCGTTAAAGGATGCGTTTCTATCCAAGCTTGGCCTTCTGTAAAGAAAGCAGTAATGTATGATATGCTTACGAACGTGAAGTTTTCGCAGGAGAAATTAAATTCTGGGTTGGAACAGAGCCCATATTGTGGCAGAAGCTGATAAACAATATCATTTCGTATGTATGTGGCTATACCACGATGTGGAAAGAACAGTGGCACTAAGTTATATCCAGGTAGATTAAAAATGGAAATATCCGTATTAGCCATTACCTGGATTTCGCTAAATGCAAGGATAGTTGGTTTCTGGTTAGAAACGTGGGCAGACACAGAAAAGAAATTGCATCTCAAGCCGCGAATGTTACACAAATCAACGCAAAATTCCCGCTCCATTTTTTTAATTTTTTTTTTATCATACTTCTCTCCGGAGAGGCGAACCTATAGCGCCGAGTGGGCGCCCCCACAATGCTACCAAATAACTGTTGCAGTTCTTTTTGCACAGTTGCAGGTCGTAACGCTCCGGGAACACTCGTGTGCGAAGGGAGTTCCACAGCTTCCCCGCTCTGTAACGGAACGAGTTCCGATGCAGGGATGTTCGCGCGGTCGGAAAATGAACCACAAACTAGTGCGATCCATCGGATTGTCTTGTGGAGCGATTATAAGCGTGATAGTGACTGTAGTCCCGATGTCAGTGCCGTATCCCCAATCAGCCGGAGCGCTCGTCTCTGTATGCTCTCAAGTAGGTCGAGGGTATGTTTAGGAGCCGAGCTCCAAACATGAGAGCAATATTCGAGCGCGGGTCTAATTTGGGATTTATACAGGAGGAGGATTTGGGCCGGAGTAAAATATTTCTTGGCTCTAAAAAGATAGCTCAATTTTCCTAGAGCTAACCTGGTGATGCTCAACGCATGTTTACGCCACGATACATTCTCACAGACCTTGAGGTCGAGCAATATCAGGCTTTCCCCAGATTCGAGGGTCCGGCCATTCATCATCATCTGTGGAACCGATGATCCACTTTTCTTTGTGAATGTTGTATATTGTGTCTTCGCTGCATTGAAGTCGATGAGATTGGCCTTTTCCCACTACAGGACCTTATCTAGATCCCGATTCAGAGGGTCGATCTGTCTACATCTCAGCTGGTGCGACGTAGATGCAATATCATCCGCAAAACTGAACACTTTGTTATCCGTTGTCTCCAACAAAACATTCATGTGAAGCAAAAACAAAATTGGGGCCAAAATAGAACCTTGAGGCACCCCGGAATTATCAGGAGGCTGATCCGTACACTGCCGCTCACAACAACACGGATCGATCGATTTTCGAGGAGGCTCTTCGCCCAGCCGCAAAGCTAATGGGAAAGTCCGTATGAACGAAGTTTGCTCAGCGATGCCCCGTGCCAGATGCGGACAAAAGCCTTGGAGATACCCAACGCGATCGCCCTCGACGCACCATGCCCCTCAATCACAGATGTCCATATATCGGTTATAAAGGTCAAAAGGTCTCCCGTCGGCGGCTTGACACGGAATCCGTGTTTGTGATCATTCAGAAGTTCGTTGCATTCCAAATACTTAATTAACTCGGCATTGATGACCTTTTAGATCACCTTAGATAACATCGACAGTAATGCTCCTTCCCGGTAATTGTTTAGGAGATACTTTTTCCCCTTCCTTGGAATTGGCTGAACTCTAGCTACCCTCCAGCAGGAAGGAAATGTCCTACATGCATAAGATAAACGAATGAATATGCCAAGAACCAAGACCAAGAGTTCTGGAGTTCAGTTCTTAACGACTATTGCTGGCATTCCGACTAGGACTGTTGCCTTTCTACAGTCCAGTCTACATAGAATGAGTTAAATAGTACGCGGGCGCAATTCATATCCCGCACCGAAGAACGTACCGGCGCGATCGCAGGTGATTCCACAAGACCGGCATCAAGGTTTTAATTCACCAAAAACAAATTCGCGGACACAATCGCTTTTTCCTTTGAATTTGTGACTATTGTCCCGCTTCCCGTCACTAACGGAGGAAAAGAGGAGGAAGCGAAGTTATTGCTGATAGCCTTTGGCATTGAAGAGAACGCACGCGAACCAGTTAGTTACTCAAGGAGTTTATTAGTCACTCTGTTGTTGTAAGCCTTCTTTGTGGTATCAATCGCCTGGTTGCACGCGTTTCTCACTCTAATAAAATTCGGTCTGTTCACCTTGGTGGGATTGGAGCGTCATTGTTTAAAAACTCTATTTTTACCACTGTAATCTGCTGACATTTTTTGTATCATACCATTGTTTAGCAGATGAACTTCGTTTGATGGAATGCGGAATGTAGATCTCCACTTCGAGAAGCATAATAAGCCACTTCGCGCATCCGTTAACATCGGAGTTTCCAAAGCAGACCTGTGGGGAGGAAGTATTGTACCTGACATGGGCACACGGTTCACTTCCTCCTCCATCCAATTGTCACTAATTAAGTTTGGCCGAATATCGCAGCAGGTACAGGAAACGCGCTTTAACAATGAAATGTGTCTAGTTTCGAATTTAATTTACCTTTAAATTTTGAAAATCAAACAGTTAATGAACTTTATTTTTATTGGATGTATTTTATCGAATGGCTTCATTTGATTCAATCTGAATAACTACTTGTTTTGTTATCTAATCGCCCAGCATCTTTTAAAAACCACAAAGTACTACACCACACTAACTTCTTCAAAGGAAAACACTCGACTTGGATAAAACTGGTTTCGCACCGTACCCGGCGGAGGTACGGTGAATGGCGAGCGACCCGACCGCCACGGAGATTGAATTACGACTCAAACGATATCCTCACCAATAAGGATATCGTTTTTTACCTACCACCAGGGAAACGTAAAGTCTCTCGGTGGTATAGGAAACCAGATCTTGTAATACAGGTCATGGTGGTATGTGTGGGATCGTTGAGATCAATGCTATTCACACGTGCAGTGGAAAAGCGAAACAGGCAGGCGGCAAAGACAAGAGAAAAGGCGACCAAATGGTTCGCTCTTTAATGAGGGTCATGTTTATACGATGCCTCGTCGCTATTTTCGACGTTAGGAGAAAAAGGTGCTAAAAGCAAATTGGATGTTTATGGCATCTCTGGCTGCAATAGAAACCGGGTTCATATTTGCATTAGGAAATGCTGGAGAATTTGGTTTCAGCGTCTATTGCGCTAATTATATGCAGCTGCTTGGGTTGTTTGTTGGTAAGACAAACAAAAAAGGTTGCCAGGCAATGTATATGAAAAGGTATATGGCGCGGCTAGGAAAATAGACGGCGCGATATTTATGGTATTTGTCTGGTACCGAATTGGTTCAGAATACCAAATAAGCAAACAAAGAAATCTTATGAAAAATTGTATGCGAAGGGATGCATGAAGGTAAGTTTTCTTTATAGGGATTTTAGGGTTATAATAATTGGGTCTGTTTGATGCGTGAAGCATCTAAGATGCTAATGCGAATTGCATTAGCGAAAGCTGGTGCAGACCCGGGTTATGGTTATGGGGGTTTTTTTCAGGAAGGCGAGCCGTGGGATCTGGCGGAATCGCCACAGACCTGCGATCACGGAAAGGATTCGAAGAAATCTCGCGAATCGCCCCAGTTGGCAGCCCTATAGCTCCGTACCTGGCGAAGCTATTTAAGTCGGCTACTCGCTTGAAGTGTAAGTGGTTGCGCAGCCGATACCAAGCAGTGATCAGAGTTTCCCAGTGGCGCAGCAACCTCCACGGTATAAATGCTCGGTTCGGATGTCAAAAATAGATCCAGGCAGTTCACATAATCGCCTCAGGTATTCGGCACTCATCTAGGTTCCTCCAAAAGTTGAATAAAATTGCGGCTAACAGCGAACATATCCGCCAACCTCCCATCCTCATCGGTTCTGTTAAAATGTACCAACCAGTCGGAATTGTGTACATTAAAATCGCCACGGACGACAATTTTCGATGCCGGGTGGTTGATCTGTATCCTGTCGACGGTACGTAAAAGATGTTCGAAAAATGTCGCCGGTCGATCGACATTTGGGGAGCGGTAAAGACAACAAAGAAATTTAATAGAATTCCTCATCACGACACACAACCACATGATGTGCATGTCATTGGGCTCCAACGACTCCATCCTTTGACAAGCCAGAATGGACTGCGTGAAAACGCAGACTCCACCCTTAAAACGGAATCTTGCATGCAAGTCGTGTCCTGAGCAACGAAGATATGTCGAGTCAGTTGACAAATCGGTTTGGGTCTGAGTTAGGGCAAGGCCATCAGGTTTTGCTGTTTGCAAATATTGGTAGCGTATATATTCGTATTGGTGAAGCCGATGGCCCTGATGTTACAAAATGCTGCTATCAGTCGACCGTCGACAGAGCCTCGAACTTGATGACGAATTTCTTAAAGTTCGGATATTTATCAGAATATTTGCATGATGCTCCCTCTGATATGTCCCCCTAGAGATCCGGATGGGAGACTAGTTTACCCCTGGAATTCTTTATCTCAGAAGGTATCCCTAAGATTTATGTGTCAGTCCGGGCCATCAGCCATACATCCAAAACATAGTGAAAGATTTCTCTCGACGATATCGCGGAATGCATAGTGTGACGGGGTGTTATTTCAACTTGAGACCAACCACCACCTAAACCAACCCCTTCTCGAACCGGTTTGTGGCGACTCTAACAGATACACACAAAATTCACAAGCAAAATAGTGAAGAGCACCGAACGAAAAATCGAATAAGAAAATACATCAGAGCCGTATACCTTAGCGATAACATAACAATTCACATCAGTGGAGTATAGTCGAGTTTAAAAATCAATTCTAAACACGCCCAGTAGCCTGATGGGTAACGCTCAGGTACAATTTTTGGTGATTCAAACTGTCATAGCGTCAGTTCGAATCACACGTTCTTCTTCACTATTATTTAACACGCTATAGGTCCATCAGCCAGGCTCCGAAAGATGGCCAGGGATTTCTCCCGGCCATTTCACGAAGCCTATAGCTTAATGGGGTGGTACTTCTCTGGGCGGCAGGGCGTTGGGTCTCCACCTACCACTCGGCCTTTAGTCGCCTCCTACGAGAAGCCGCTTACAGTTTCTAGGTTATTGTCCAGAACGGCGATGTCATCCGCATATACAAACACTTGTGTAACACCGTTCACGGATAATCCGGCCATGTTGTCGTCTTGTACCTTTCTGATGGCTTACTCAAGCATAAGGTTAGACGGCAATGGTGAGAGGTCATCTTCCTGTTTTAACCCGTCACGGATTTCGAATGTGCCTGAGAGAGGATTTTCTATTCTAACTATTCTTTATTTGCGTTGGTGGTGACTTAAATGAGAGCATATTTTTCGGGATTTCCAGCTCAACTATGCATTGTGTTAATATTAGCCTTAGAACGGCGTCGTGGGCTTTTTTGAAATCAGTGAAAAGTTGGTGAATGGTTTCTCCGTATTTCCACAACAATTGCCTAACTGTGAACATTTGGTCTCTTGTTGACCGGTTCCTGCGGAATCCACATTGCAAATTACGTGTTTCTTATCCATATGGAAAACCTTAATGGTCATCCCTATTCTCAAAAAGGGCGACATATATTACAGAATTATAGAGCAATATAACTGCTTCCAACCACATATATAGTACTAACAAAAGTTACCATTTGCAGTACTATTCCAATAATTCCTGAACGGAGCAAACTTTAGAAATTTCGAAGGCGTGGTTCATTGTTAGGGTTTTTTCAGTTGGCTGTAGCCACTCGAAAGATTTAGTCGCATCGCTGAGGTAATTATGATTTGTAAACACATAATAGAAATTCGTATTATGTTAGTAACTTACCATTTACAAATAAAAACATACAAGGCATGTTCGGAAACAAACGAGACTGATTTTTTCTTGGATAGGATAGAGCGCGCTGACTAGTCTCGTACATAAGGAGTGGGAGCATGGGTTATCAGGGAAGCGGAGAACGTAGAGGTGGTTCACTCCGAAGGAGTGAGCAAATTGAAATTTTAGTGAGTAGGTGTTTGAAACTTTTGTCGAAAACCTAGAAAAGTGGTTAATGGGAAGCTTTGGCTCAGGATAACATAGCAACACTATCGCAGATACCCCGACCTGGGTGCTCCTCCACATCAAGAGAGATCTGAAAGAACGGTGTTTTAACTCAATTCAAATGGCTCAACACGTTTCGCCGAGTTGAATTAAGAGTCTTTTAGTTGCAGAATTCAAGGGGCTTAAGATTATTGGGAAAAACACTGGCGGTGTATTGATACCCAAGGGTTCTATTTCGAAGAATTTTGAGTCACTTTGTTTATACTAACTCGCGCACAGAAGGGGATTTTCGAGCACCCTTAAATGTCAGAGCACAGTGCGACCGGAAGAAGAGGAAGTGGATAAGGAAAGATGTGAATAAACGTTTTTTATTTTGCGGCTAATACCGACATTTTCGGGCAGAGCCTGTAGTGAAATGATTAGTTATTTCATGGATTTCAGTTTCGCTATTGGCGGCAACGTCGAAAACCCCCAAAGGTGTTTGTGGGATTCTGTGCTACCGTTCAGTTAGGACCGGATGTTTACCAACCAAGCTGTATAATCGTACGAGCTTTTTGGAACAGTTTTTAGTGTTAGGTGATAGTATAGCGGTTAGTATACCCGCCTGTCACGCGGAAGACCGGGGTTCGATTCCCCGTCGGGGAGCCTCTGGCGCAAAACTTAATGACCTTGCCCGGAAAAAACAAGTCATTATGCAAAATTTAACAAGCCTCAGGACTTGCTAAATAAGGCCAAGACCGCCCCCCGGTTATAGTGCCCGATGATGATGATGAATACAATTACCACCAAAATTATACCAAGAGAGTTCCTCTAATATAATTATTTTTATTTACCAAAATACGTCGGTGCTTTATTGTTATTACCATTACTTTAGGGTGTTAATTTATAACTGTTATGTAATTAAATTCGTTTAATTATTACCCCCTATAATAATTAACATCTCGTGTCTGCAACTGTACATCCTTCCCTTCCCCAATACCCAAAACATCACTTTCCCATTACCATAGAATATTCCCATATACAATAGTTAAATTATTAAAATAAATTAAAACTCCTATTTACTCGCAAGGTTGTGATGAAACTCCCAAACTACAGAGATGCAATGTAGTAACACGCGTCCAAGCAAAAAAGCTAAGGGAAAGCGAAGGATCCCAGGGAAGTCAAACAAATGACGAGTCTGATCTACCAGAGAATCCCATTCCTTCCTGCACGGAAAAAGGAATGGAGATAACAAAACCTGAGGATATCCAGTTATTGCTACGGGATTACCATGATCCTCCTTTGGGCGGACACCAAGGAGTGATAAAAACCTATAACAAGATTCGTAGGAACTTTTGGTGGAAGAACATGATGCGCGACATTAAAGTCTACATTAAGAAATGTTAGGATTGTCAAACCATGAAATCTTCCCCAAACCTACGGAGGCCCATGGTAATCACCGACATTGCAAAGACCCCCTTAGACAAGGTATATTTAGATATAGTCGGACCTCTGGATCGAACTCCAGCAGGCAATTCCTATATACTAACTTTTCAAGACAATCTGTCTAAGTATATAGATTGCTACGCCTTACCCAATGCGAAGGCAGAAACGGTGGCCACGGTCTTCTTTGACCAAATAGTTGCTCGGTATGGTGCTTCGAAGCAACTGGTTACCGATCAGGGAAGCAACTTCCTAAGCAGCTTGTTTAAAAACGTGTGCAAGCTGCTCCGTATCAAGAAGCTTCAAACCTCAGCGTACCATCCACAGTTGAATGGCGCTTTGGAAAGAGTCCATCGACCACTCGTAGAGTACCTACGCAGTATTGTGGATGGAAATTCCCAATCATGGGATCAATACCTGAGGACGGCATCATTCGTGTACAACACCAACGTACACGAAGGTACCAAACTTACGCCGATGGATTGTCTCTTTGGTTTCACCCCGGAGGTACCGTCTAACATCAAACAACCTCCGGAACCGGTGTACAACCACGAGAGCTACCATAAGCTATTAAAATACAAACTCCAGCGTACATACGAGATAGCGAGGCGTAACCTATTGATTTCCAAGAGGAAATCCAAAAGGTACCATGACCGTACAGTACGCCCTTTCACGTTTCACGTGGACGATAAAGTTCTGATGCGGAATGCGCAGAAACAAGGGAAGTTAGCTCCCATGTGGAGGGGTCCCTACAATGTAGTGGCAATACAGGGCCTAGTAAATGTGGTCCTGAAAATAGGCAGGAAAAGTGTTGTGGTACACAATAACAGGTTAAAGCCCTATTTCGAATAGAGGTTAAAACCTGAGGGGAATCAAAACCAGTATGACAGACTGAGTGGCCAGTGAGGTGCCAATTTATATAATCATATCTGAACCACCAAAACTGATCGTGACCTGCCAAGTACATATGTTGGTGAAATAAAATTATTTGATTACTATATTAAACAAAAATCATTACACATATAGTTTAAAATATAAACTATATAAAAGTAAACAAAAAAAAAAGTCAATATAGTATAAACTATAAAATATTTAGAAATTTAATAAGTTTGTAAATAATATATTTAAATATTATAAACAAAATTAAAATGGCTAAAGGATATAGTAAACTCAAAAAATAAAACAAAACGAAAAATTATAGTAAATAACTAAATAAATTTAGACTAACTAAAAATAAGATAATTAGAAATAAAAATAGTCTAAATAAAATTGTAGGTAAAACAAAAAAGAAATTATAGTAAATAACTAAATAAATTTAGACTAACTAAAAATAAGATAATTAGAAATAAAAAGAGTCGAAATAAAATTGTAGGTAAAACAAAAAAGAAATTATAGTAAATAACTAAACAAATTTAGACTAACTAAAAATAAGATAATTAGAAATAAAAATAGTCTAAATAAAATTGTAGATAAAACAAAAACGCAATTATAGTAAATAACTAAATAAATTTAGACTAACTAAAAATAAGATAATTAGAAATCAAAGTAGTCTAAATAAAATTGCAGATAAAACGAAAACGAAATTATAGTATATAACTAAATAAATTTAGACTAACAAAAAAAAATAGAAATAAAACGAGTCTAAATAAGTCGTAGATAAAAGAAAATCGAAATTATAGTAAATAACTAACTAAATTTAGACTAACTAAAAATAAGATAATTAGAAATAAAAATAGTCTAAATAAAATTGTAGATAAAACAGAAACGAAATTATAGTAAATAACTAAATAAATTCAGACTAACTAAAAATAAGATTATTAGAAATAAAAATAGTCTAAATAAAATTGTAGGTAAAACAAAAAAGAAATTATAGTAGATAACTAAACAAATTTATACTAACTAAAAATAAGATAATTAGAAATAAAAATAGTCTAAATAAAATTGTAAATAATGTAAAGCCAACCGCCGCGCACACACCGGTATGCTGCCGAACGAGAGTTTCATTCCTCTTCAAAGAATGAAACTCCATTTTTGTAAGGGGGGAGGAATGTTATGTAATTAAATTCGTTTAATTATTATACCCCATTAATAATTAACATCTCGTGTCTGCAAATGTATACCTTCCCTTCCCCAATACCCATAACATCACTTTCCCATTACCAAAGAATATTCCCATATACAATAGTTAAATAATTAAAATAAATTAAAACCCCCATTTAAAAACCACAATCATATTGTACATAGCCATATTATACCTATTAGCCATAGTCTCCCTCTTAACCATAGTCTCCCTATTAGCCATAGTCTTCCTAATCTCGTTTCCTCGAAATAACAGTCGTGGAAGCGGAACAATAAAGGATATTACAAAGAACGACACGAGATTTCCTTCTTGTGATTTTAGCAGTGAACGCGTGCGGTTGGAGTTCACTCACGGGAAAAAGTAAAAGTTGTACAATTGAAAGAATCCTTCCCTTCTCCAATACCCAAAACATCGCTTTCCCATTACCATAGAATATTCCCATTTACAATAGTTATATAATTAAAATAAATTAAAACCCCTATTTAAAAACCACAATCATTTTGCACATAGCCATATTCTCCCTATTAGCCATAGTCTTCCTAATTCCGATTCCTCGAAATAACAATCGTGGAAGCGGAACAAAAAAGGATATTACAAAGAATGACACGAGATTTCCTTCTTGTGATTTTAGCAGTGAACGCGTGCGGTTGAGTTCACTCACGGCAAAAAGTAAAAGTTGTTAAATTGAAAAAATATAATTAAAAGAAAAAGAAAAATAATAATAAACAATTAAAATAAGAGCGACGAATCTTTTGTGTTATGTCGCAATTTCCCTGCGGTCGCTTATATCCATCGAATTGTCGTTTTAAGGCTAAGGAAAGTTTTTGTGTTCTTATTCGTGGCTAGTCTGTGTCGCAATTTCCCTGTGGCCGCTGTATCCATCGAATTTTAAGGAAAGTGTGACTAGTGCATTAAAGGATTAATTAAAATAATACGTGCTGCGAATATAGAGTTAAAACAGTAATAAAAATAAGAAGTTAATAAGTGATGGCTGGGAATTAATTGGATTAAAATCAGAAAAAGAAAAACGACACAACACAAGACCACGCAGGGGTAAGTTTTGTGGAAACAATAAATAAATAAATAATTGTTAATATATCCTTAACATAACACTAACAACTTTCAATTTATATCTCAGCAGCGTGCAAAACTCTATCCCACATAGGCGGTTACACGCAAATGTGACGCCTGGATGGCAACAGTGTATAATGTTTACATTATTAAACTGAACTTAAAAAATAATCAATATTAGAACTTAACAATATTTTACGAATAAAAATAAATTTGCGGCGATTACTATTAATTGCGTAGACTTCTATGAGACCTTAGCTTCACTGGACCTCAGTGGGCATGTCAAATTGTGGAATAAAGTATGAATTTCAGGAGTTGTGGTTTTACAATTGTATTTTAATTATTTATTTACTTTTGATGCAGAGAAGATAAAGAACGTTGTTCGCGACATCAATCAGAGGAAAACCTATTTTATAAACACCTTCACAATTATTAGGCTTATCATAGTATAATTGAGAAGTAAACGGTTGGAACATGACTATAAATCAAAAGTGACTCAATTACAAATTGATGGGTAAAATTACGAAAAAAATAAAAATGCTAAAAGTAAAGTTGAGTTCTGCCGCAATAAAAGAAAATAATTTTACCCATAAAACCGTAGAGAGTATTAAATTCGTAAACAACTGTAATCCCCTCACGTATGATTCACCCGCATTTGATTAAATTGTAAATGCAATCTAGTCACTATAACATACCTGCTCGCAAGTTTAATTAACTTGTACCTTAGAGAAGACGGAGGAGGTATCGTAATATTAACAATATTCCCCACAATCCCACCAAAGTCCGTTCGCCTGATTATAAGTTTCTCTTCAAGAGGGAGTGAAGTTTCTCCACCAACGCGACAGACTCGAATCAAATCCACAGAAATGTAAAGGGGGAGAAATATTGATGAAATAATTCTAGATAATCTTCCGACGAAGCTTTCGATCAACCACGCAAAACAGCTAAAGGAGATCTAAAAACGGCAAATGAACAAAACAAAGGCTTGAGATTCGCAGTCGATTGCGTCAAAAATGGAAAGAACCATATGAAACGGCTGCAATATGCACGGGGGGCTGTTGCTCTAAAAGTATCTACAAAGAATATTGCACGACTAGTCGAACCCGTTTGAAATGGAGCCCAGGTGACACAGAATTGGTCGCCGTTGTGTGGATGCAAACCGGTTTTGCAACCAATTTGTTGCTGATGTAAGAGCGGTTATTTTAGGAAAATAAACTAGGTAGCTGATGTTGATAAAATCGTTGAAGCGTGTGATGGGTTTTTTCTTTGGTAAGAAAACGACGCGGGAATATCGATGTTCGAACACGATCAGGTGCCAAACAATTCCTGCGTAATAGCATATTTTGAATGGGCATTAAGGTGAGGTTTGGTGCTTATTGTCGTTCAATTGGCAATAATTGATCTTTTAGGTGGGTCTTGGGGTATTTAATTGCGCTCAACAAAGGCGACTATAGCTAATTTGTTTTATTGTCATTACGGATTATTCCGCACAATTGTAATTTTATGAAAATTTCATGAGTTTTTCTACAAGACATTTGCTGTTATCAGTCGCAATTATAGTGACTATAGCTGCAAGATAGAAACGTCTTATTCTGTAGAATCTATAGATTCTAATTGCTTTAGCCTCCCTTGTTTCCGTATCCCAGCTAGAAAAGTTAGTGGGGGTTTTGACGCCTTAAAAATGCTGATCAGATTGGTTGCAGTGAGATAATTCTTCCAGCTGTTAACAAAAGTTAAATATTAATCGCTACTGTGGCCATGAAGCCTCGCTTGGTAGAAACCTTGACGTGGTGCGGGGGCTTAAACTACAATGAATCACTCAGGCTATGCTGACGGAAGCACACGCCTCCAATAGGGCCACCAATGTCAGACAGGCTAGAGAGGAATAACACACAAAGATCTACCATCCCTAATCCAGGGTGTTACGCGTCACCGTGCCCATTGGATGGTTTGCAGCCAGGGGTATACCGACTGTATTATAACGTCGCCTCTCTGACACCGGGGCGAATCAGAGGAGTAAGCAGACCTTATCATATCAAAGAGGGGCTCTGATATGGCGGACTGTTTGAAACCCCAAGACTCGTGGGATCAAAAATGAAGAACAATATACAAAAACCAATCCCACGAAAAACCCGGTAGGCGTAGGTATGATGAGCCGACACTGCCATAAGGGAACAAATCATCAAGAAAACACCGACTCGGCAAAAAACGACGTAGGGAAAAACGGAAAAAGCGGGATATACGCGTCGGCACGTGGAACGTTCGAACGTTATATAAACCAGACGCGATACAGACCGTCGTAAAAAACGCGAAACATTGTAAAATGGACATCGTCGCACTTCAGGAAGTCCGACTCCCACATCAAGTAAACCAGCGGGTTTACACTGGCATGCGGAGGTACCTGCTTCATCATAAGCAAGACGAAGAAACGAAGGGCACGTTCTACGAGACCCTAGAGGAAGTATTTTATGGGATCTCATCATTCGATGTTAAAATCCTAAAACGTCCTTGCAAAAATTGGAAAGAAAGTTGTGGCGGTTCCGCCAAACGTCCCTGTCTACTTGCCCAATTACCCCCAAGCTTCCTGTACCGAAGCTCCTCAAACTCCATTGTTTTCCGCTAATTCAATTCCATTAGCACCTAAAAACATTTCCCTGTCCAAGGACAATCAATGCTCCCAATGCATTACCTAGAAATTCCTGAAAAGAATTTCACCTGCAAGGGCATTTTTCCATGCATCAACGCATCGGCAAAAATGTTCCCTACAAAGAATTCTTAGCATTCATAATCCAATGCATCATTATAATTCGCTGGAAAATAATTCGTCTGCATGCATGTATCATAAGTAGGAAAACTATTCCGGCACCATTGTTTGCCAAGCAATTTTGTCCCTCCTGTGCACCCTAATCTTCCCACATGCACATATCTAGCAGATCCTTTGTCCAAGGGACAAAAGCAAATACGCGCATATAGCGTCAAGTGCCATAAGCCGAAATCCTTCGCATGTAAACATGCATAAAATCCAACCCATGATTTGTTTCCTACTAATTAGCAATCACCAATTTCGTGCTTTGCCACAAACGAATTACCCTGCATTTACAAATGCAGACAGGGGATTCGTTTCGCCCACGGACCCAAGATACTATATACAATTTCTTTGTATAAAGTAACCCAATCCATCAGCACCTTTTTCTAATGGCTATGCGTCTATTTACGCAAGGGCATTACTCACCCAAGACTTTTATGATGCCCTTGTCCCATCTTTCCTTTTAGCACTATTTCCTCGATGCATTGCCTTCTATTTATTTAGCCGCAATGCACATCATAAACAAAAATCTTCACGATCCCTTTGTTCTTTTTCCCTCGTTGTAGGTTTCGTTTATCCTTTGCTGAAATGCATCGATAAACACGGTGATGGGTACGATCACACCCGCACACCACTGCGTGCCAGAAATCGCCTTTCAATTGGCCACTGGCAGTAAGGAAAGATGGCATTTCCTTGGTGGCCACACCCCAAAGAGAAAAAATTCTCTTTCTCCTCCATATCTCGCCCTTAACTGAGGATTGAAGACAAGTTAAAATTCAATCCTCGAGGAGTCTTATTGCAACCGCCGATTCGGTCGGTTCACCCCCCGCTCTCCGTAGCGCTGCGGAGACGCGTATATACCGGAGTCGTGATTTTGCTGTTGTGTAAATTTGTAAATTGAGTCAGATTGAGTAAATAGCAAATATATTCGATTAAAAGAAATGTTTCTTGTGACCCCGGTCCGAATACAATAGTGTATAACGTAAAAAAAATTAAACATTGTTCAATAAACTATTAAGACAATTGATTAAGCCGTGCGTATAGATTCCAACCAACAATAAAAACATTCGATACAATAAACCAAAACAGTGTCCTTGATTTACTTCTGGTGGACGGTGCGCTGCGACAATGTACTTGTTTTGTTTCTTTCGGCGGACGGTGTACTGTGGAACATTTAGTGGAAGTTGTGGGGACGGAGTAAAACTCTGCGCCCATGTCGGTGCCACGACTTCGCCCCCCACAAAGTCATCTTCCAACCAACTATAGGCAAAGAAACCCTACAAGACGTTTTAGATGATAGTTGAATTCGAGTTATCGCGTTCGCATCGTCAAAAGATCTGGTAGTGAAAAGCCAAATGGATATCACCCGACGGCGTAACGCGTAACCAAATAAGCGGCTTCCTCATAGACAAAAGACACCACTCGAACACCCTTGATGTAAGACCATATAGAGGAGCAGATTGTTACCCCGATCATATTCCAGTAATGGGCAAAATTAGGAGTCGGATCGCAGCAAACCTACATGGGCAGTCACAGGAGACGAGCAAAAAGTTCGACATTGATAAACTAAAAGACTTGCGCAAAAGGGCTGAATATCAAGAGGAACTAACGAATAGATTTAGCATCCTAGAGAATGGGAGTAGTGAGGAGGAGGAAATCAATAATCTGGACCCTGAATGGGCATCGATCAGAGACACAATCAAACGAACAGCCCAAAAGGTATTAGGATTTAAAAAAACAATTAACTCCAAACCTTGGTTTAATGATGAGTGCAGGGCGAAGATCGAAGAACGTAAACGCCCCGCAGCGATCCACTTAGAATGATATGATGAAGTTAACGCAGAAAGATACGCGACAATTCGGAAATAGACTACGAGGCTTTTCAAACGCAAAAAAACGCGGATGGGAGAAGACTCAGATCGAAAAAATCCTAGAAAATGCCAGAACATCAAAGGTATGTATGCCGGCACTCTCAATAAGCAAAACTCAATTAGAAATGGCTACCGAGGGACAGTCAAAATAATTAGACACAAACGGCTGTCTGGTCACAGAAACAAACAATATCGTGACAAGATGGAAGCAGTACTTTGAAAACCTGCTCAATGTGCGCCCCCATCTACCACAAATAAACGCACCAGACGTACATACAGCTGAGCCTCAGATCCCAGACCCCTCTTTCAACGAAGTTGTAGACGCAATAAATCGATTGAAAAACAACAAAGTTCTCGGAATCGACTGCATACCGGCAGAGCTTGTGAAGCATCGAGGGGTGGCAACCGCTTGAAAAATCCACCAACTGATTAAAACAATATGGGATAAGGAAGTCCCTTCGGAAGAATGGGAAACCTCAACAGTCGTCCCCATTTTCAGAAAAGGCTACAGATCTTATTGCAAAAACTACAGAGAATTATAATGGCTCCCAACCACATACAAAATACTAACAAACGTCATACCGTACGCAGAAGAAATCCTGAGAGACTACCAGTGCGGATTCCGTAGGAACCGGTCAACACGCGACCAAATGTTCATAATAAGGCAACTACTAGAAAGGAAGTGGGAATACGGAGAGACGGTTCACCAACTGCTCGTTGACTTAAAAAAAGCCTACGACTCAGTCACAAGGCAAAGCCTTTACCATATTGTAGTTGAGCTGGGAACCCTGAAAAAATATGCCGTCCTCATTCAAATCTGCATGAACGAAAGTAAAGCGCGCGTTAGAATAGAAAACCACCTCTCAGAACTATTTGAAATTCGGGATGGACTAAAACAAGGGAATGGTCTCCCACCATTCCTTTTTAACTTTGTGCTCGAGTATGTCATTAGAAAGGTACAAGACGACAATATGGCCGGATCATCCCCGAACGGGATCACACAAGTGGTCGCATATGCGGATGACATCGCCGTTCTGGGCTATAATGTAGAAACTGTAAGTAAAAACTATGAAATCATCATGCAAGCGGCAGAAGAGGTGGACCTAGAAATAAATGAAGACAAAACAAAATATATGATTACGGCGAGAGCAGGTGGACCCCAGAGAACACACATAAACGCCAAGGGGAAGATATCTGAAAAAGTTAAAGAATTTAAATAGCTGGGAATGATACTGATAGCCAGTAACGAAATGTCGAAGGAAATCAATAAAAGACTGCATTCCGGCAACGCTATCACGTGTCTCCGTGTCTATAATATCATGCCGACTGCTCTATACGCATGTGAAACATAGGGTCTCACAAAACGAGAAGAAAACAAATTCCGCGTATTCGTAAATAAAGTTCTAAGGGGTATCTTTGGCGGTAAATATGACCAGGAGCCAGCACAATAGGGGAAACTCCATGGCCTCGAATTGGAAGAGCTATACCGCAAACCTACAATAGTGAGAGTAATCAAGTCGCAAAGATTAAGATGGGCCGGTCATACGCACCCATCAACCACAAATAAATGCACCAGACGCACATAAAGCGGAGCCTCAGATCCCAGAGCCCTCTTTCAACGACGCAATAAATCGATTGAAAAACAACAAGGCTCCCGGCAGAGCTTGTGAAGCATGGAGGAGGGGCAACCGCTCGAAACATCCACCAACTGATTAAAACAATATGGGACCTCCGGAAGAATGGAAAACCTCAATAGTTCTCCCCATCTTCAAAATAGGCGACAGATCTGAGTGCGAAAATTACAGAGGAATATCATTGCTCCCAACGACATACAAAATACTAACAAATGTCATACTGGCGAGAAATACTGGGACACTTACAATGTTTGCGACGATAGTGAAGAACGTGTGATTCGAACTGACGCTATGACGGTTATAATCACTAAAAATTTAGCCAATGCGCAACACATCAGCCCACCGCCGCGTGTACGAATTCGATTTTTAAACTCAAGTATATTCAACTGATGTGGAATTGTTATCTTATCGCTATGGTATACGGCTCTGATGCTTTGCTTATTCGAATTTCCTTTCTGTGTTCTTCACCATTTGCTTGCATATTGTGTGTATCTGTTAGAAACGCCACAGGCTACCAGTGCGGATTCCGTTGGAACCAGTCAACGAGCGACCAAATGTCCACAGTAAGGTAATTTTTATTTTTTTTTTATTTTACTTCTCCCAGGAAACGCGAACCTATAGTCAGCGCCCTGAGATCGTTTTTTTTTTCTCGACCGGATCCATCAGCCAAGCTCCTAAAGATGGTCATGGATTTCTCCCAGCCATTTCACGAAACCTATAGCGGAATGGAGTGGTATTTCACCGGGCGGCCGGGCTTTGGGACCCTACCTACCACTCAATGAATTGCTGGAAAAAAAGTGGGAATACGGAGAGACGGTTCACCAATTGTTCGTTGACTTCAAAAAAGCCTACGATTCAGTCACAAGGCAAAGACTCTACCATATTGTAGTTGAGTTAGGAATCCCGAAAAAATATGCCGGCCTCATTCAAATCTGCATGAACGAAAACAAATGGCGAGTTAGAATAGAAGACTACCTCCCAGAACCATTTGAAATTCGGGACGGACTACTACCGGGGGATGGCCCCTCACCGTGTCTTTTTAAGCTTGTCCTCGAGTATGTCATCAGAAAGGTACAAGACGACAACATGGCCGGATCATCCCTGAACGGCGTCACACAAGTGCTCACATATGCGGATGACATCGCCGTTTTGGGCGATAATCTAGAAACTGTAAGCAAAAACTGTGAAATCATCATGCAAACGGCAGAAGAGGTAGACCTAGAAATAAATGAAGACAAAACAAAATATATGATTACGGCGAGAGTAGGTGGACTTCAGAGAACACACATAAACACCAGGGGAAGATATTTGAAAAAGTTGAAGAATTTAAATATCTGGGAACGATACTGACGGCCAGTAACGAAATGTCGAAGCAAATTAACAAAAGATTGCATTCCGGCAACGCTAGTTGACACACAGTCAGTAAACTGCTGAAATCCAAACTGCTATCTCGTAATATAAAGCTTTGTGTCTATAGAACCATAATCATGCCGATTGTTCTATACGGCTGCGAAACATGGGCTCTCACAAAACGGGAAGAAAACAAATTCCGCGTATTCGAGAATAAAGTTTTGATGGGTATCTTTCGAGGTAGATATGACGAGGTGGGAGGACAATGGAGGGAACTCCACAACAACGAATTGGAAGAGCTATACCGCAAACCTACAATAGTGAGAGTAATCAAGTCGAAGGTTAAGATGGGCGCGAATGGGCAACGATAGGACCGTGCATAGAATTCTTGACGGTAAGCCAACGGAAAAGAGACCGAGAGGACGGCCGCGACGGAGATGGGAGGACAATGTTACGTTTGACCTCGAGGAGATCGGATCGGATGGTCGAACATGGAAAAAAAGCGCACAGGACAGGGAACAATGGCGGAGTCGAGTAGGTGAGGCCATGAACTTCCGCGTTCCTACAGGCGAATAAATAAATAAATTAATAATATATTATTGTACAAATGTTTAGAGGGAAACAGTGTTGTACGAGGTTTTTCGCAATTTATCTTTAGTGTTAGCGTGAAACCGTATTGTAGGAGGGCTACCTTTTTATATTATGGCTCGATTGTCGTCATAAAACGACATATAGTTTCAGCGCGTGTACTTTCTAAAAATCGTATATTTTCTGTTGGACATCTAATGTTCTACATTAGTGTACATCCGACGCGCACACCAGCGACAATGAAATTGGTTGAACTTGACGCACATACACCAGTTTGTATTTCGTCAAGTTGCAAAGGCCTCCTTCAGTGCCGCTCTCTCAACAGAAAAGGACCGGGATCTTTTAAAGATCGAGGAAAGGAAAGCAAGACGTGCAACTACGGTACCAGTGTACTAGGTTACACCAACTCAGGCAAACACGGATTTCAGGCTTTTATGTCGACTGTCAGTAAGGGGTGGTGCCTGGACAGCGGAAGCACATCCCACATGTCGAGTAACACCGAAGCATTCGAAGAATACAACGAAATTCATCCGATGAAACTCAACCTTGCCAACAGTGCCGCAACCGACATCACCGGACGAGGCGACCTAAACATCATCACCCAGTACAAAGGCAAATATCGAAACGTAAAAGTGGATAACGTTCTACACGTCCCCGATCTGCGGGCGAATCTAATGTCTGTGAGTAAAATCGCTGATAGAGGATTCACAATCACTGTCGATAATAAAGGAGCGAAAGTACCGAACTCAAAATGGGGGGCTATCTTCGAGGCTGTAAGGAAAAACGACCTGTACTTCTTCCAGCAAGCCTGAAAGAAACCCACACAGCCGCCGCTACAACTACCCCGGATGTATCACTACTAGAAACCTGGCACCGGAGACTGGGTCACTTGAATATTAAGGATTTAACTTCGAGCCACAGAAACGGGACTATACGAGGAATGTTTTTCAGGCAGCCCACACAAGACATGAAGTGCGATATTTACGCTCTCGAGAAAACAACGAAGCTTCCATTCCCGAAGGAGTCAGCGCGAAAAACCGGCATATTGGACCTGGTTCACACCGACACTTGTGGGCCAATGAGCATCAAAACATTGGACGAGCCTGTATACCTCGTCACGTTCATCGACGATTGTTCTAGGTGGTGCACAGTGAAAATGATCAAAAGCAAGAGCGAGGTTTTAAACGCCTTCAGAGATTTTAAAGCGTTTGACGAAAAACAGACTGGAAGGAAGATCAAGAGCTTACAGTCTGATAACGGAACCGAGTACGTCAACAACGAATTCAATACCTTCTTAAGGAAAAACGGCATCCACCACAGGCTATCAGTGACTCACACACCTCAGCAAAACGGAGTAGCCGAAAGACAAATCCGGACCCTGGTGGATATGGGTAGATGCCTCCTCATACAAGCAAATCAGGACACAACATTTTGGGGAGAAGTAGTCAACACAGCAAACCACATCAGAAACAGATGTCCGACCAACACACTCAACGGAAGAACCGCATACGAAGTGGGATTTTCGTCGGCTACGCTGACAAAACGAAAGCGTACAGGATTTGGCATATCACGACGAACGAAGAATCGAAATTGCGAGGGACGTGAAGTCCTTCGAAAAACATAACGACCGGAGTCCCGCCTCCAACGATTTTCGCCCAACAAACAACAAATCTGATACTGAAAGTGCCACGGTCGAATTCATCACACCGAATACAACACATAACGAAACTATGGCGAGAGACAAACAACTCGAAGTAACTAGAAATGAAGCAACCGGGCAACCAACAACCCCAACCAGCAGATCTGACACAATCATCACAAGAAGAGGACCAGGTAGGCCACGAGTAGAAAGGACTGGACTCAGGGGAAGACCTCGAAAACGATCTTAAGAGTGCGACATCACTTCGGAGACCGCGGGAGCAACCGAAGTTCCTATAAAAGCCGAAACAAGACAAAGTCATCGGCAGCCGTTTTGTCTTGCGGAACAAATCGAATCCCGGCGGCACTCTAGATCGAAGAATGGCACGCATCGTTGTACAAGGATTCTCCCAAGTACCCGGAATTGACAACCATCAGACGTTCGCTCCAGTTGCTAGAATGAACTCCATTCGAATTACGGCCGCCTTAGCCGCTCAAAACAACATGAGCATCCGCCACCTTGACGTTGCAACGGCCTATCTAAACGGCGAGCTTGACGAGACAATTTACATGGAGATCCCCAAACAAACCGACGTTCCCCTGGAGAAATTAATTCAATCCGGAAAAAGCAGAGAAAACATTAAAGCAAAACAAATGCTAACGCAACTGCAAAAGGGGAATAAGGTATGCTTGCTAAACAGAGCTCTATACGGACTTCGCCAAGCAGAACGACTGTGGTACACGAAGCTGAGCTGCGAGCTCAAACGCCTCGGTCTCAAGCAGTCCACTGCCGATCCTTGCATATTCTTTGAAGGAAAAGGAAAGGACATACTACTGGTCACCGTATACGTGGACGGCATTTTAGTTTCCTCACAAAGCACAGCAAAGATCGAAGAACTATCGAAGCAGCTTTCAAAAACATTTAACACAAAGGACCTCGGCGAAATAAAGCATTGTCTTGGAATCGAATTTCATCGAGACAAGGAAGAACTGCGGATGACTCAAACCAAATACATATCCGAAGTCCTGGACCGTTTCAACATGAGTGACTCGAAGCGCGTGAGTACACCTCTGGATAGCGGCACTATACTACAGAAAGGGAAGGAGGAACCCGACAGAAACCTGCCGTTTCGAGAGTTAATTGGATCTCTCATGTACCTGGCAGTATGCACAAGACCAGATATAGCCTTTGCCGTGAGCAGATTGAGCCAATTCAACAGTTGTTTCGACGAGCATCACTGGAAAGCCGTCTTACGCTACCTGAAAGGCACGGCGAACATTGGGTTATCCTTTAAAACGAGCGGGAAATGTCTCACCGGATACGCCGATGCGGACTGGGCCAATAGCCCGGACGACAGGAGATCGTACACTGGGTATGCCTTTACTCTTAACGACACACCTGTCTCATGGGAATCGCGTAAACTAAGAACCACCGCGCTATCATCCACAGAAGCAGAGTACATGGCCATATCCGATGCGGCGAAAGAGGCCATACATCTACGAAGACTGATTAGTCAACTGGGATTCGCTTTACCAAACAAGCTGAAGTTATTCAACGGCAACAACGGTGCTCGGAAGCTGGCTGAGAATCCCGTATTTCACTCCTGGAGCAAACATATCGACGTCCGACATCACTTCATCCGTGAAGCACTGGACAGTGGAACACTCTCGGTCGAGTACATGCCCACGGAACAAATACCTGCAGACATTCTCACTAAGGCCCTACCCAAACCGAAGCACGAGAGGTGTCTCGACCTCTTAAACCTGATGTAAATTTTTCGCACCAGTGCGGTCATCGAGGGGAAGTGTTGGACATCTAATGTTCTACATTAGTGTGCATCCGATGCGCACACCGGCGACAATGAAATTGGTTGAACTTGACGAACATCCACCATTTTGTATTTCGTCAAGTTGCAAAGGCTTCCTGATGATGTACGTGCACATCATCACTCTCCTTTATCAACTAGCCGCTTCAGGGCATGTCCATCTAACCACGTGGCATCCTACCTTCGTCTCTACTGCTCTACAACATTTTCCATTACAGTCGTCATATTTGGATTAGTCTAGGGACTTATTGAACGATGAATATTGCCATGTTCGTTTCATCTTTTTTCCCCACCTCTCACTTCTTTTGTTGCACTATGCTATCTTATTGTTTCTGTTGCTAGCTCTATATACTTTTCGCTTAGGCATGAGGGCTTTTGTTTTTTAGTGGAAAAGTACCAAATTTTGAAAATGTGCACATTTTTTGCCATGATAAGAAATTAATTCATATAACAAACTTTGCAACTCTGAAGCAATGCGGCTCTACCGGTTGAAGATTGATCGAATGAACTCATTTACCTCTTGCGTTTTTGCAGTGAATTAGCATAACTCGTTGTCACGCAAGAGACAGTGTACTGATAATGAGTTTTTGATCACTTTTGATAGGTTGAAAACAGGATATCTCTATTAAAATTAGCAATCGATTACTAGTAATGAACAAATTATTAGCTTATGAACAATATTGTGAAATTCTCACTGTTTATTGTTTTCTGCTGTTGTGGCCAGTTGTATTTTTGTTTATATTTTGCATTCAAAATGAAATCTGAGTGACTCATAAGTCATTTGATTGTTATAACTATTTTCGCCACCAAAACTATAGATGTTTTTGAAACTTTGTTAAATAACAACTGAACTATTAGGAACTTCCTGCCTCACGAATATTCCTTACGAATGCTCACCGCTTAATGTACCGTGTCCAATATATATCACCAATGCTCCTGTCAGTCTTCCATTATTTTGTTGTTAATAATATTGTTGTCCTTTGTTGTTATTTGTAACCCTATCAACAATATTATCTTTGTAGAAAATGCATTTTCTGTTGGCATTAGAGTCGCAATCTATATTATTTTGAAGTTTTTGAAGGATGTAAACTATAGATGAGTTTACTGAATCCTATAAATTAACAAATAATCAACAATAATAGTTAACAATGGGCTATAGCTTGTTTATGGGCGTAAGAACCGCAGGGATTTCAAAAACATTTTATGGCAATTTGACGTTTCCAAACAAAACAATAACAATAGCACATAATACCATGCGTTAATTAGTGCGTGTTTTGTGTGTCCTCGTAGTAACGCGTTATTTTTAGTAATAACAATTGATTAAAGGTGGCTCGTGTTTTTTTTTTTTGTTTATATCACAATGACTGGCTATAATACATTCCAATTTCTAAAACGTTCCCGTCACAACCAACAATTTGATGCAGAAATTTTCGAGCGTTTTCTTCGTGAACCGTAACCTGAGGCGTTAAATGGCAACTCACCTTGAAGAGAAATGACCTTTAGCCATGCATAATTTTAGACAATGTTGAGTGCTTCTAGTTGACAAAACTTAAGGATCTCGTTAGAAATTGATATTGATAATTTTAATTGTGAATTCGTTGTCGTCTCTTCCTTGCTTTAGGCACTTCCTGTCCGTTGAGCTGAGTCATTTTGCATATTTATAAGATCATCTTGCAGATATCATCGTTTGTCTTATTATTTTTTCATACGAAGGACCATTCGATGGAAACTTTACGGAAAGAGGTTCATGGGCGGACCTTGATTTTGGTGGTAGTTCTACATTAAGGTCAACTTACAGAAAATAGGACTATGCGGCGGCATATAAAAGAGGAAGGGCGACTAAAGTACCTGGTAATGGCGCTTCAATGTCAAAACAGTAAAATCAATGAAAAATATGTAGAAGATATTTACACGATACAAAATCCTGTTTATGGTACGAGGTTTGCCTCTTATGTTTCGGGATTTGGCAACCCTAGTGTTGCAATCCGGCAATTGACAGCTCTGTCGTAAAGTTGGACATTTTTGAGGTTATACGCACTCAGAACGTTTTGACATACGAGCGCTATTTGTGTTGTTTACAGTAACTTAAAAGATTCATCTCGGCCCAAAAATGGAATTAAATCGTCAATATTTTCGTGCGATTATTTTTTACAACTTTCGGCGTGGATTAACTCAGCAACAGTGCATGGATGAACTTAATTCAATTTTTGGCGATGAACCCCCATCAAGGACCAGTGTTTATCGATGGTAAAAAAAAATTTATTATATATTGGGATATAATACATTTTAAAATATATATTGGGATATAATATATTGGAAATTCGAACGAAAAAGAGAATTTTGAGAAATAATATTAATTATATATATAGAAAAAAAAAAGTTGTTGGATAATAAAAGAAAAGGTTCCAAGTGGAAATATTAAGTTAGTTAGTAATATTTAAAGTTAGTTAAAAGATAATGTCAGTAGACTATAAGTAAACTTTTAGATTATTGTAACCTATTTTTCTAGTATTACGAACTTCTGGATTTCTGTAACTTTTGATATAAGATTAACTTCTTTGAACGCCATTGTAATTGAACGAAAATCCAAGTCGGTAATTAATCCTAATCTAAGCAATAGTTAACAGAAAATTATTCTCTTCAAGGATAATTTTCTTTCTCGAAGAAGGGTGGGATGTTGTATTCCAGAATACTACCCTTATTCGCTTTAACACTAACTCATGTCCTTTCAAACACAACCCTTAAAACTACATCCTCACATATCTTACATTCTCAGTTAATACAATTCATAAATAAACAGACAGAATATTCTATATCCAGTCACTTACAGCACATTCCATAAATAAACAGACACTATATTCTATATCCAGTCACTTACAGCACATTTCATAAATATGCCCCTTTTCATAACATGCACATTTTTCATTTCAAAACATGGCCACTTTGATTTTCGTTCAAAGTTTATTCAAAATTCTAAGTCACAGAGACTTCTAGATTGTTTTGTTCAGTTTATACGCCACAGTCAGTTAGAACAAAATATTCTATATAAACAAGTAAATTTATATGAAAAAAGTAGAAAGAAGAGAGCTCAGCTTGAGATAGCTGAGTTCAATAAAATAAAAATAAATCAAATAAAATATAATTAAATAAAAACTATAAGTATTTTAATTAATATAATAACCTCCACGCTCTTCCCTCGAAAGAGGAAGCACGGCGTTGGAGCCGTAACAGTATGGTGAATTCAATCGTGGTCGTAGTTCACTCCAAGATGAATTTCGTGAAGGTCGTCCAAAATCAGTTGTTGTTCCGAAAACCATTGATGCTGTGCGCGAACTGATATTGGAAGATCGTCATGTGACCTATCGTGAGATTGAGACAACCTTAGGCGTTAGTGGGACCAGCATACATTCAATATTGCATAAACATTTGACTGTGAAAAAAATTTGTTCGCGTTGGATCCCACACAATTTGTCAATCGCCCAAAAAAAGGCTCGTGTCAATTGGTCGAAAGAAATGCTCAAAAAATACGGTCGCGGTGCTTCGAAACACGTCTATGACATCGTGACAGGTGATGAATCGTGGATTTACGCGTATGAGCCCGAAAGTAAACAGCAGTCGACTGTCTGGGTGTTTCAAGATGAGCCAAATCCAACAAAAGTTGTTCGCGCACGAAGCACTTCCAAGCAAATGGTCGCCTGTTTTTTCGGAAAAACTGGACATGTCGCAACCGTACCACTAGAACAACACAGAACAGTCAATTCTGAGTGGCACACAACCATTTGTTTGCCAGTTGTCTTCCAAGAAATCAGGAAAACCAACCGCCGAAGACGGATCACTCTTCACCACGACAATGCGAGCTCTCACACATCGGCTGCGACAACTGCATTTTTGAGCACCCAAAACATCGATTTGATGAGTCATCCGCCGTATAGTCCTGACTTGGCACCGAATGACTTCTTTTTATTCCCGTACGTAAAAAAACAAACTGAGAGGTCAACGTTTTTCGACACCTGAAGAAGCGGTTGCTGCATTCAGAATGCATGTGTTGGAGATACATCAATCAGAGTGGCGAAAGTGCTTCGACAATTGGTTCAAACGCATGCAAAAGTGTATAGATCTTCATGGGGAATATTTTGAAAAACAATAAAGTGATTTTCGATGATCAATATTTGTTTTTGTTCTCTAATCCCGAAATATAAAAGGCAACCTTGGTATACGGAATTTTGTTTGCTCTTATGAATGAGTATGTGGCAACTCTAACAACAGATACACACAATTCACAGGCAAAAATAGTGAAGAACACCGAACGAAAAATCGAATAAGAAAAATACATCAGAACCGTATACCAAGCGATAAAATATAAATAATTCATATCAGTGGAATATCTATAGTCGAGTTTGGAAATCAAATTCTAAACACGGTCAGTAGCTTGGTGTGTAACGCTTAGGTAAAAATTGTTTCGTGATTCGAGCTGTCATAGCGTCAGTTCGAATCACACGATCTTCTTCACTATTATTTCAAAACGCTATAAGTACTTAAAGTTATTGTCCCTTTCATCAATAGAAACGAACCGATATGAATTTAGTTAATCATTAGAAAACATACTTTCTTTATTTTGCACAAAAACGACTGTTTCCAAGAGAATTTGAGTAGTCTGTATTCGAGTCTGTACACTCTCAATCACTAGGATAAGACCACCAATTTTGCAATTGCTTTTTGCTCTTTATACCTGTCGGAAATTTTGTACCCGGAAACATATACTACCTGCGAATAGGTACATATTTTCTCAAAAGAAATTCATAAAATGGAAGGGTAATTAAGAAACGACTGTTGGAATTTCCCAAGATCAAATAATAAACTACTTAAAAAGGGTATAAAAAGTGCGTCACTAGGATGAGACCACATGTAAAGTTTTAGAAAAGAATGAAAAAATTAATGAAATATTTACATTTTATGACCATTTTTGCCATTTTTGGACATGACCTCTACAAGACGGTTTGGAATAGAATCATAGAGTTTTTTTAAATAGTCTAGGAAAATTTGGTCTCAGGAATCACGAATAGTCTCGATTAAGAGGTCCTTGTCTTCAAATTGTCTACCGCCTTCATAATCTTTACGAGATAGCCATGACCAAACGTTTTCGATTGTGTTTAAGTCCGCCGAATACGGCGGGCATGGCAAAAGTTCCACGTCTTCTGATTGAATCCAACTTCTAACAACCCTGGAAGTGTGGATGGGGCATTATGTTGTTGGAAAATCCAAGACAGGGGTTCGAAAATGTTTTTAATTTTTAGAAATGACCGTTCCAGCAAACATTTGTAGTTGTTTCCGTTCATTCTTGTGGACAAAAACTCCAACTCGATTGTTCCATAGTAGGTAATAGCTCCCCACACTATGACACCTGATGCACGGCTGTGATGTCTTGCCAAAATAATCTCCTCCTTTCTCAGATCATGGAAATAAAAGTTGAAACCATCGGGAACGTCAAGGTTAAACATTTTTTCATGTGAAAACATAACGCGTTTCCATTCATTGGTCCAAACGACATATTCTCTTGCAAAATTCATTCGATACTCCTTGTGTACTTGCCTCAAAACAGGTTTCTTTTTCAATTTTTTTCTCTTGATAGTATTATTGCGTCTTGCGACGATAGCGAAGAACGTGTGATTCCCATCATCTCTCCGAACCAGCACGGCTTCCTCTCAGGCAGGTCCATTACTACTAAACTTGTCGAATTTGCATCCCACACACTCCTTGCCCTAGAAAACGGCGATGAGGTCGATGTAGTCGTTACAGACTTTAGCAAGGCCTTCGACAAAATCTCCCAAAACCTTATTCTCTTCAAGCTATCTTCCGTCGGTTTCGAACCCCTGTTGATTAAGTGGGCCTCATCCTAGCTCAGTTATCGAACCTGCCGCGTGCGATTTAGATCCACCCTCTCCGATCCCTTTTTCCCAACCTCAGGTGTCCCCCAGGGCAGTCATCTCGACCCTCTCCTATTTATCCTAACCATAAACGAGATAGGCTCTTGCATTAATCATACCTTCATCTCGCTGTTCGCGGATGATTCCAACATTTTCAAGACAATCCGCTATCCCCTGGACTCCTCACTTTTCCAATCGGATCTTGACAGCTTCTCGACTTGGTGCCAAAATAATTGCCTAGAAATGAATATCGCCAAATGTCACACAATCACCTTCTCTCGGAAGAGTTCCCCCACTCACCCACGCTCCTATCTCTTACTGAACCAACCGATAACATCGGTTGAATTGATTCGCCATCTGGGCGTCCTATGCGACAAAGAGCTCAAATATACCACACATATTGATTACATAATCCTCAAGGCCAACGCCGCCCTGGGGTTTGTCGAACGCTGGTCGAAGGAATTTCTTAACCCCTATTTCACCCAATCACTCTACACAACTTTTGTCCGGCAACTACTCGAATACGCTAGTCAGGTCCCATATCAAGTGACTCACATTCGCAGGATTGAGGGTGTTCAACGTCGTTTCTTGCGCTTTGCCCTCCGTGGACTACACTGGGAAAATTCGCTGATTCTACCACCATACACAAGCCGGCTCCCTCTAATCAATCTAAACACACTTGAAGAGCGCAGAATCCATGCCGACATCATCTTTGTCCATCGCCATCTGTCTGGCTCAATCAATTGCCCAAGCTTGCTCTCCACTTTAACATTGCACACAAACCCCCGTAACGTACGTAACCCTCAACTGTTTTACGTGCCCGCTCATCACACTTCTTACGGCGCTAACGAACCCATCTCTCGTATGCTACGACAGGGGAACCCACCCCCCCCCCCCCCCCCCATCGACTTCAACATCTCCACTCCCGCTCTTAAACGACGTCTCAGAATAAACCCGTCCTAAATCCGCCCACTCCCTTCAATAACCCGCCTACCCTGCAATCCTCTCTTTATCCTCCCTCAATCTAGTTCTCCCCTACACATTTGCCCCCCGCTCACTAACCACCGCCCTTGTATCAGTCTGTACACATGCCCTCCACTGTCGCACAAAGGCCGCGTTCACCACCCCCACATACACTCGCTCTTCCCTGGCTTCCTACCTCCCCTATCGCCCAGTAATCTTCAACTTCCTGGTTTTCTTCTCCTTTTTTTCGATTGAATAATTGAATAACGCCTTATCCACTACTCTAAATTTTAAGATAGTCTGTTAGGTTTTTATGTTAAGTTAATTTTAAGCTTGCATTAAGCTAAATAAAAATGGGGGTTCCGCCTTCAATCAATCAATCAATCAATTCGAACTGACGTTATGACAATTCGAATCACTAAAAATGTAACCAATGCTCAACACATCAGGCCACTGCCGCTTGTACGAATTCGATTTCTAAACTCAAGTACACGCAACTGATGTGAAATTTTTATGTTATCGCTATGGTATACGGCTCTGATGTATTTTCTTATTCGATTTTCGTTCGGTGTTCTTCACTATTTGCTTGTGTATTGTGTGTATCTGTTAGAAACGCCACACTGCTCCCTCCTCAGTAACTTTGTTACGGTCAACTTCGTGTGCGAAAGACGGAGCAAGGAACGGCGAGCGAGAGAACGTCGGAGCAGGCGAGTGCGCCGGTGCTCTATGCGGAAGTCGTGATCGTTGTCGTGAAGTTCTGTTTACTATGGGAAAGTGTGTGCTGTGTACACAGATCACGTTCGTGGTTGTTGCGTTAAGCAAGGATAGTGAAGAGGGTGAATTGAACACACGATGAAACGGTTGAGAAGCGAAGCATCATGCTACTGGCCGCGTGTACGAATTCGATTTCTATACTCAAGTACACGCAACTGATGTGGAGTTGTTATGTTATCGCTATGGTATACGGCTCTGATGCATTTTCTTATTCGATTTTCGTTCGGTATTCTTCACCATTTGCGTTTGTGTATCTGTTAGAAACGCCACAATAACGCATTTTTTTGTTATCCTTCGGACCGTTGCTATGCTGGCTGATATTCCGCTTTTGGCCCGTACTTTAGTCGCTGGTAGAGTCGAATTTGAAGCAAGCTCTAGAATCAACCGCTTTTCTCGTGATGTTGTTGCTTCAGATGTGCGTCCTTTTTGATTCTTCCCATATTTTTGTGGATCCGCAAGATAAATGTTTACAGCAGTCTTAATCCTGTTAAGTCTCCTTGCCATTTCTCGGCCTGAGAGTCCTAAATCCTTGAAAGTATCTATTTGTCCTCTTTCTCTCGCTGTCAACGTCTTTCCGGAACCCATTTGTGTTTCATTTTAAATAAAAACTTCTTTTCAACACTTTTTTAAATACTCTAAACAAAAGTTTTTAAAAAATCGCTCATGTGCACTCCTGCAACGAAATATTGGCAATGGCCTCATCCAAGTGACGCACTTTTTTATACCCTTTTTAAGTAGTTTATTATTTGATCTTGGGAAATTCTAACGGGCGTTCCTTAATTACCCTTTAATTGTATTTCTTTTGGGAAAATACGTTCCTATTCGCAGGTAGTATATGTTTCCGGGGACAAAATTTCTAATATGTATAAAGGGCGAAAATCAATTGGTAAATTGGTGGTCTCATCCTAGTGATTGGGAGTGTATTTCAACTCCGGCGCAACACGCACGAAAATGGTCCCAATGCTAATTTACTTATTTAGTCCAGAGTAGTTGGCCATCGGTGTAGTTAAGAATGGATAGTCAAGCGGCGGCCAAGCGGTGTAGTCAAGAATAAATAGCCAAGCGGTGGCCAAGCGGTGAGGAGTGCAGAGTAGGTAGCCGAGGGGTGTAGCCCACAGTAGGTGGCCGAGGGGTGTAGTCCAGAGTAGATAGCCAAGCGGTGTAGTCAAGAATACGAGTAGATAGCCAAGCGGTGACCAAGCGGCGACCAGTCCAGTGCAGGCCGCCGGGGAGTGTAGTTAAGAATTGATAGCCAAGCGGTGATGAGGCGAGTAGATAACCAAGCGGTGGCCAATCCAGGGTAGATGCCCAAGCGGTGTAGTCAAGAATAGATAACCCAACAGTGATGAGACGAGAGAAGATAACCAAGCGCTGGCGAATGAATTGGACCGTTGGAGAATTTTTAAATTTTTACGCTTAGGTAGAGATCTTTTTCTGTCACCAAGTCGTTGTCAGTTGGTAGCTGACAGCTGGCAACTGTGAACGTACTAGAGTTCTTTAGTAAGTTTAATTGTGAATCCGCAACAACATACAAACAACAAATCATTTTAACTTACGATAAGGCACCAAAACACTCCATTGTAAAAGAATTCTGTATATTAGAGCGTCAGATCCTATAGCGGACCAACTCCAAGAAACGGATCAAGGAATAATTGGCATTTACACTGAAGTAAGAGAGCTGGATTATAATAAAGTCCAGCAAGTAATCATAAATCTATATGCAGGAAATAGGATGAAATTTGTGGAATTGACACGGAGAGTAAGAGATTTAAAAACAGAGCTAAAGCTAGAAAACAAATATCCATTTAGCACATTAGAGAGAGTCAACACTCGGGAATTACAGAATCTTATAACACACTCAGACAACAAATTCATTCTCCTACACTTACCCTTAACGTGGTAGGCTTAAATTACAATGAATCACTAAGGCTATGCTGACGGAAGTATATGGCTCCAGTAGGGCCACCCATGTCAGACAGGCTAGCGAGGAGTAACACACAAAGATCTGCCACTCCTAATCCAGGGTGATCTACGAATTGTGTCAAACTGCGATTATAGCAAACATCTCCGCCTGCCTCCCAACCTCGTCGGTTCTATTAGAACTTACCAACCAGGCAGAATTGTGCACATTAAAATCGTCAAGGATGACAATTTCAGAAGACGGGTGGTTGATCTGTATCCAATCAACGGTACGTAAAAGATGTTCGAAAACTCTCGCCGGTTGATCGTCATTCGGGGAGCGATAAAAACAATAGAGAAATTTAACAGAATTCCTCAGCACAACCCTCAACCACGTGATGTCCATGTTATTGGGTTCCACCGCCTATATCCTCTGGCAAACCAGATCGGAAAGCGTGAAGACGCAGACTTCACCATTAAAAGGGAATCTCGAATGCAAGTCCTATTCTGAGTA
Organism: Microdon myrmicae; assembly: GCA_963931805.1. Lineage (NCBI taxonomy): Eukaryota > Metazoa > Arthropoda > Insecta > Diptera > Syrphidae > Microdon > Microdon myrmicae. The sequence continues at coordinate 27,678,564 of OZ007496.1, forward strand.
ACGAAGATATATCGAATTAGTTGACGAAACGGCCTGGGTCTCAGTTAGGGTATCAGGTTTCGCGGTTTGCAAATAATAGTGGACGGCGTTTACATTGTATTGTTGAAACCGATGACCCCGATGTTACAAAATGCCATTAGCAGTCGAACGTCAACAGACCCTCGAGATGGAACTCGATTACGCGATGACGTATTTCTTAAAGTTCGGTTATTTATCATAATATTTGCATAATGTTCCCCCTGACATAGTCCACCAGGGATATAGGAATAGAATATATATTTTTCCTCCTAAATTCCTTATCTCAGAAGATACCATCATGACTTATCTCCATTTTAGTCCGGAACATTGTCGAAAATTTCTCTCGATGATATTACTGAATGTACAACACGAGGGGATGGTATCTCACCTTGGGACTGATTTACCACCTCAATCAACCTTTTCTCGAACCGGTCCATCAGCCAAGCTCCGAAAGATGGCCAGGGATTTCTCCCGACCATTTCACGGGGCCTATAGCTTGATGGAGCGGTATTTCACTGGGCGACAGGGGGTTGGGACCCCACCTACCACTCGGTCCTTAGTCGCCTCTTACGACAACCCGGTCTAGCTGTGAGTATATTCTAACGCTCTACTTACAGGGTTGAATATAATATATTAATATTGTTATATTATATTCCTATATTGAGAGTTTATGAGAGTAGAGATTTACGATCACTACATATGTAAGGTTTCCTCTTTTCCACTTGGTGACCAAAAAACTGCTTAGAACTAAATGTGTCCATTGTTGCGGACGCAAAGTAGAAACCTTCAGAGATAATTTCGTGTTGATCTAGGCATACGCCGGATTCTTAGCGACCAGAACTTCTGCCAGTAACAATCCCAGTGTTCTGCGGAGAACACTCTGTCTTAATGTTCCTTTACTGAGAGCCCTGGAGTTTATCTATTAATCGGCTCAACAAAACCCATCAATGTCCAACCACACTGACGACAGAAGAAGGAAAAAATGTGCGGTGTATGAAGCAGTCATAAAATTAGCTCTAGGCAAATTTTCTTTTTCTTTTAATTTACGCTTTTGTAGAATTAGATTGGGGAGTGTGGTAGTCAGCGGTTGTGAATTCTCGTTAAAGTGATAACATATTTTTTCAGATTCGGACTTTGTTATTTACTTCTGGAATTGTATAAGTCCTTAATCGACAAAGACAGACGAAGAAGTTGGAGTAGCGAAGAAGAGTTGGAATCGTGTTCCGACATCCACAGGAAATCGACAGAATGTTTCCAATATTTCGCCAGCCATTAGAAGTTTCTTCAAGGGTGCAAAATACAGCCCACTCACAGCACGGCACATCACACAATTTAACATCTCCCATAGATAAACAGGACTTTACTACTACGGTCCCGACTTCTGTACAGAACATCGGCTCATTCGCTGGAACCACGTTCTTTCGCTCGCTCGCTTCTCGCTCCGTCGTTCGCAAATGAAGTTAATCGTAACAAAGTTACTGAGGAGGGAGTAGGATGGCGGTTCTAACAGATACACACACAATATACAAGAAAATAGTGAAGAACGCCGAAATAAATTTGAATAAGCTAAGCATCAGAGCCGTATACCAAATCATAACATAACAATTCCACATGGGTTGAATGTACTTGAGTTTAGAAATCGAATTCGTACACGCGGCCATTAGTCTAATGCTTCAATACTTCGCTTCTCACTCGTCTTGTGGCGGTGCCGCCAAACCACAAAGTCTACTTACCCGAAGAACCCCCCATATTCGCAACTCATTTTTGCATCTCAAGCACCAGCATACCTGAAACATTTCCTTTCTCAAGGACCTTTAATGCATTCGACGCATTATCTGAAAATCCCTAAAAAGAATTCTCACAGCATTCACGCATTTAATGCGTTATTCAAATTCCCTGCAAACAATTCTTCACATCAAACGGCATCATAAATCCCAAACCATTCGGCACCTTTTGTCATCGTTAACATGCTATGTTGGACAGCTTGTTTATACAGCTGCAATAAACCGATCCGCGATTCGTTTGTTCAATCGACAAACAATTACCGCATCCCAAACATTATCATCGAAACCGAATCCTCTAGCATTTCCTAGTACAAACAAGAACTCGGTTCCTACTGCAGTCAGAGAGGCCATAAACATTAAAAACCCATTAGCACCTTTTCCTAATGGCGATGCATCTATTAACGCATCTGCACCACTCATCTACGACTGTAATGATGCCCTTATTTGCTTTTAGCATCATTTCTCCGATGAATTGCCGTCTATGATAGCCACAATGCATAGCGTAAACAATGATCTATACGATCCCTTTGTTCTTTTCCCTCGTTTCAGGTTTCGTTTATCCTTTGCTGAAAAGCATCGATAAACACTGTGATCTGTACGATCACCCAGTATTGCATACACCATGATCTTCATTACGGGATATGGTTTTCTATTCCGCAAAGAGAGACTTTACGTTTCTCTTGTGGTAAGTAAACATATCCTTAGCCGAGAGGATATTCACCACCACCGAATCGAGGGTGAATCAAGAGCCAGATTCCAACCCTCGATTAAGTCGTATCCCAACCACCGTTCAGTGCGCGTCGTTCTCATCCTGGTAGAGCACACACGGGGGTGCTCACACCCCCGAACATTAATAATAAATAAGTCGAATCGTGTGAGGCAATTGCGCCAATAATATTAAAGTGAACATTTAAAATGTGTATCGCTTACCTTACCGGGTGTCCCTATTACTTGTATAAATACTTATTCCGTGGATATTTTGTACTGAATATAAATTAAATATAAATGTTTTCTTTTACGTAAAATAAAAAAGTGGTGATCACCAGCCATAAACTAAATCAGTGCGTTTTTTTTTTCTCATTGTTACTTTTGTCGACGTTGGTTTTGGAGTTTCGCTTGTGTTTCTCTCCCAGTGCGTACGTTCTATCCTTGGTGTGATTGCTTTTCTGGTGGACACAATTGCTGCGGCTGAACTTTCGATTAATGATGGGGAGTGAGGTGAATCAGCGCCGTACGCCGGTGCAACATACTTGCTTCCCCATAGTCTCATCGTGTGTTCAATTCATCTTCTATACTTAAACGCTATAACGTTACCACCAAGGATTTGGACAACTATTCTAATGGGATACGTTTAATGTTTGCCTGAACCCCGTGCGTCGGAATTGACTCTCTTTCATCGTAGCATCTACGTCGAAACTGACTACAGATCCATTTTCTCGAACAGGGTGATCCCTTACTGGATTCGTGCACGTAATTATTTCCACCAATCTACCACAGACGCCTTTGGACGTTTTCCAAATCATGCCGCATGTACAATTCGGTACTGAAGATATTCAGAGTTTAGTTGAGCCTCGGGTCATCTTCATTCATGACAGCTGGGTTGGTTTGATCTGTTGCGGTTCGTTTCCTTTAAATGAGCATGTAACGTTGTTGTTAATAACCAGCGCCCCATCATCAGAGGTGTTAGTGAGAATGATTCACGTATAAGAGAATAACATACCATTATCTCCCACTTCCATATCGGTAGCAGGTAAAATGATGAATCTCTTTCCTATTGCACCTGTGAGTCAGATTCGTAAAGACGGACACGATCTTAACACCACACCTACGACAATGGTGAGTCTATATTACTCCTCATTGGTCACACTATCTGCACCTACGGCAATGCTCATCCGTTTACTTCTCTCGACGTCGCTTCGTTCAGCAAGTCACCTTCGATCCGCACTTCATACTCTGAACTCTCACCTGATCCAACTTAATTTCAAAGTCACCTTTGAGAACTCCACCGCTGACTACCACACTCCCCAATCTAATTCTACGAAAGCGTAAATTAAAAGAAAAATACAATTTGCCTAGACCTAATTTTATGACTGCTTGGCTGACACTCATGTCGCTCTTGTTTTTTTTTTTTTGCCATTCAATGTTCGCTCTTATATACGAACTTACTAAATAAAATAAAACTTAAGCTATGAAATATTTTGGAGAAACAATTAGAAAAAAACAAAACAGTAGTCAGTCGTGTGAACGCCGTGTGTGTTCTATTCTCATTTAAATATAAGCGTTTGTGTAACAGTCTGAATACCTAATAAAACAGATAATACCCATAATAAACACAATAAATGGTTTTCTGGTTTTCATTCTTTGCGCGTTCGGGGTACACACAATTGCCATCAAAAACTTCTTAACTTAATCTATAACCTAAGGTAAATAGTATCAGGTCCCTTTATCTTTCTCTTTGGATGGATTAAAATCAAATATCAGACCAGAAATGGTAGCGGTTACAGAAAACACCTGCCGGGAAGTTTTCAAAAACAAAAGCACTACATACATCACAAAATAAATGCCTAAGAATCGTACTTTAATTGAATGTTAATGTCAGTTACACTATTTTATTAAAGAATTTTCATTTTGAAACAAAAGCAAATCGGGACACCCTGTATATGGCTGTTCTTGGGATATGCAAGAAATATTTTACTATACCCAATCTTGCTACAGTTTGTAAGATCATCCGGTTCATCCCAAATGGAAATTCAATCCCAGTTTACGTTACTTCATACACTGGGCATTTTCCCTTTTTCTCTCGTCAGTGTGGTTTGACATGGATGGGTATCAAAATGACCCCTTTTGTTGAACCGATTACTAGATAAACTCCATTATCTAGTGTTCTCCGCAGAACAGTGGGATTGTTACTGGCAGAAGTTCTGGTCGCTAAGAATCCGGCGTATGCCTAGATCAACACAATTATCTTCTGAAGGTTTCTACTTTGCGTCCGCAACAATGGACACATTCAGTTCTAAGGAGTTTTTGGGTCACCAAATGGAAAAAAGGAAACCTTACCTATGTAGTGATCGTAAATCTCTACTCTCATCAACCCTCTATATATGAATATAATGTATCATATAACAATATGAATATAATATATAATATAATATTGTGACTGGGGCGTTGGTATACACTCACAGCTATGCCGGCTTGTCGTAAGAGGCGACTGAAGGTCAAGTGGTAGGTTGGGTCCCAACGCCCTGTCACCCGGTGAAATACCACCCCATCAAGCTATAGGCTCCGCGAAATGAACGGGAGAAATCCCTGTTCATCTTTCGGATCTTGGCTGATGAACCGGTTCGAGAAAAGGTTGTGTGGAGAAATCTTCGTCTTGGTGCCGGCGTTGGCACAGGTTGTACGAAGGTTTTCCATCATGAGTTCACTGGACACAAAACACTGGGCAACGCAGCAAACTGTTCACCAGAAAAACCATAGGACACTGAAACAAACACTCAGGAAACTGCAGCACGGAAAATAAAACACCAAATGTCATTTGTCTTAAATGTTCTTTTATTTGAATCACAGTTTTTACTGGATGCTGGTGTTAAGACAAATCTAACGGTATAAAAAGAATGTACATACGAAACTGAATTCTAACACATCCACAATGAACTTTGTTTTCTTACGATTTTTTATTTAGGACGTTTGCACAAATTATAATTATAAGTTATACTATGAAACGCCAACCGACTACGACTCCCGAATTGGTATGTACGCGTGCTCGCAGCGCTACGGACAGTGAGAGTCGCACAACCAGCGTGGTCGGCGGATGGAAAACGACTCAACGATATTTTATCGTTTGGGGTGAGTTTTTGGTGGTGTGGTGAAAAGGAAATGAAATTTCCTTTGACCAGTGACCAATGGCAGACGATCTCGGGGATGCGGTGGTGTATGTGTGTGTTCGTACACATCACCGTGTTCATCGATGCGGTTATTCAAGGATAAACAGAACATCTTTCGGTAATGCAAAAAGTCATCAATACAGAGTTGGTTAAGTATTTGGAGTGCAACGGACTTCTGAATGATCGTCAATACGGATTCCGTGGCAGGCGGTCCACAGGAGACCTTTTGACACTTATAACCGATATATGGACATCTGCGATTGAACGGCATGGTGAGTCAAGTGTTACGTGCGTCCGCCACCCCATCAATTAATCATTTTTGTAATTTTAATATAATTTCTTGTGGTGGTATGATGGTAAGGTGGTGGAGGAATTGCACGATCCAGAAGTGAGTTTTCGAACACGCCCCGATTCGGGTGTGGATCGTGCAGTTCTTCGAGTTCGAATTCGGTTTTCGAAGTGGACGTGAATGGGGAGCGAAAGAGAGAAAGGGTTAATGTTTTTTTTGATGTACGGTTTTTTTTGTTGACGTTCCGTTGTCGACGGGTTTTTTGGAGAAAGATAAAAAAAAAAAAAACGTTGTTAACTGTAGCAAGGAAAGAAAGGCAGAGGCAAAAAGAAATTGTCCGGTGTGTGTTAATCCTTTGTTGTAAAGAAACAGAACAAAAAAATGTAAAGAGAGAAGGAACTTAAAACGAAAAAAAAAGTGAAAAGTAGTTTTTTTCCCATTGAAGAAAAATTGCAGAAAGGCAAACGTTGACGTTAAAGTGATTGCGGTTCTTTCCTGTGAAATTGTGTGGCCTCAGTCGTTGCTTTCTGGGTGTAATAAGCACAAATTCACTTAACAGCGGTTGTTCGGCAAGCTAAAAGTAACTAATCAGTGCCGCATCGGGAGTACATCCAGAGGAGCCGACACTGGATAATCTACAAACTACATTGCTGGATTTGAACTAGAAGACATTTAACGTTGTGTTACCTATTGGGCGATCTTAGTGGATATACAACTCAGTGTTTACGAGATTGTGTTGCAAATGGTGTTGCAGATTCAACAAAGGGGAAACTAGAACACATTTCGGAAATAAAGGACGGCACATAAGGATCCCTCTACAGCAAAAGCAAGAGCCCTCTGAACCGGTTGGAGCCGTGGCTCGGCATCGGGACGTCGAGATGAATAGCGAGGTAAAAATAATCTAACATTTTCACACTAAATCCCCACAGCGGAAGTGCAAGGCACGTACTATAATATTACACACTGGCTTTTAACAAATTATCATACTACACAAGGGCGGTCACATTGGATATCTCCAAGGCTTTTGACCGCGTCTGGCACGGGGCATTGCTGAGAAAACTTCGTTCATATAGACTTTCCCAATAGCTTTGCGACTGGACGAGGAGCTTCCTCGAGAATCGATCGATCCCGGTTGTTGTGGATGGCGAGTATTCGGATCTGTATCCTGTTAATTCGGGGGGCCCCAAGGTTCTATTTTGGCTCCAACCTTGCTCTTGCTTCACATAAATGATTTGTTGGAGACAACGGATAACAAAGTGTTCAGTTTTGCGGATGATAGTACGCTTGTTTCCTCCTTTTCGAGTGATCGGACGATTGGTGCATCTACGTCGCACCAGCTGAGATGTAGATAGATTGACTCTCTGAATCAGGATCTGGATAAAGTCCTGCAGTGGGGAAAGGCCAATCTTGTCCACTTCAACGCAACGAAGACCCAGTATACAACATTCACAAAGAAAACTGGATCATCGGTTCCACAGCTGATGATGAATGGCCAGGCCCTCGAGGCTGGGCAAAGTTTGAGATTGCTCGACGTCACGGTCTGTGGGAATGTATCATGGCATATACACGTATCGGGTATCGCCAGATCAGCCTCAGGAAAACTGAGCTATCTTTTTAGAGCCAAGAAATATTTTACTCCGGCCCAACTTCTTCTCCTATATAAATCCCAAATTAGACCCGCGCTCGAATATTGCTCTCATGTTTGGAGCTCGGCTCCTAAACATACCCTCGACCTACTTGAGAGCATACAGAAACGAGCGATCAGCCTGATCGGGGACTCGGCGCTGACGTTGGGACTACAGTCGCTATCACATCGAAGGCGCGTAGCTGACCTCTGTCTGTTTTACAGATATTATCACGGGTGCTGTTCTTCGGAGATTCTTGACATTGTTCCATGCAATTCGGGTTATATGCGCTCCACAACACAATCCGACGGATCGCACCCGTTTGTGGTTCATCTCCCGACGGCGCGAACATCCCTGTATCAGAACTCGTTGCGTTACAGAGCGGGGAAGCTGTGGAACTACCTTCCCACGCGAGTGTTCCCGGAGCGTTACAACTTGCAACTGTTCAAAAAGAACTGCAACAGTTATTTGATAGAATCTCGGGGCGCCCACTCGGCGCTATAGGTTCGCCTCTCCCGAGAGAAGTCTAATAAAAAAAAAAAAAAATGAGGGTCAGCTATCTAAACAGCAGCCACTCATTAGATGCTAAAAGGATCGTATACATGATTACCTGCGAAGAAATTCGTTTTATGACTCTAGGGTAGGATGCGAGTATTCGCTTTTGTCCGATAGTCAAAGAGCTGCCGCGGCCGTGGAAATGCCAGGGACATGTGGTATGCACATGACGGCGGAATTGCATTGGTGGAGCATGGGTACCTAATGGCCGGGAATCTATGGTGCATATGCACGTTAAAGAATTGTTTTTAGGGATTTCAGGGTCGATTGCGCTAATTGAATGCAGCCGCTGGTATATTATTGTTGGGAGAAAAAGGTCGCCGACCAATGTGTGCGTTAAGAGAATTTATCATACACATTGCGAAGCTGAAGAATAGACAGCGCAATGTTTATGGCCCCTGCTGAAGGTTATGTTGTATGTAATTCAAATCTTTTTGTTTACAGGAATTCGTCTAGGGAGATTTGCTTGGCAAACAATGGTGCCGGAATAGTTTTCCTGCGAATTCTAGTGATGCATTGGACTATAAATGCTCTTGTAGATGCAATTCTGTTTAGGAATTTTATGTAATGCATTTATGCATTAATGTCCTTGGAAAAGGAAATATTTTCAGGTGCGATTGCATTGGCGGTAGACAATGGGAGTTGAGTTGCGGATATGTGGGGTTTTTCAGGTAAGTGGGCCGTGGGGTTTGGTGGAACCCCCACCGTTGGTTTAGGTGGTAGTCGGGCCCAAGGTGAGATACCACCCCGTCACGCTGTACATACCGCGATATCGTCGAGAGAAATCTTCAACGGTGTTTCGGGTGTGTGACTGATGGCCCGGACTGACACGGAGATAAGTCATGATGGTACCTTCTGATATAAAGAATTCCGGAGGTAAACTAGTTTCCCATTCGGATCTCCGAGGGGGGACTATGTCAGGGGGAACATCATGCAGATATTATGATAAATAACCGAACTTTAAGAGGTTCGTCATTGCATAATCGGGCTCGCTCTCGAGACTCCGGCCACGCCCGACTGGTAACGGCATTTTGTAACATCAGGGGCATCGGTTTCACCAATACGAATGTAAACGCCGTCCACCAATGTTTACAATGCTTACAATGAAACTCAGATCACTGCTTGATACTGGTCGCGGAACCAGTTGCATTTCAAACGAATAACCGATCTAAGAAGCTTCGCCAAGTATGGATGTATGGGGCTGCCAACTGCGACGATTTGCGAGATTTCTTCGCATCGTCTCCGTGGTCGAAGGTGTGCTTTGGAGACTCGGATGCTAACGCATGCGCGTAGTCGGTGACGGAGATTATTCTTCTCCGGGTGGAGATTTACATTCCGCATTTCATCAAATGAAATTCATGTAATAAGCCTTGATTTGATATAAAAAATGCGAGCGATTACAGCGGCGAAAGATTGAGCTTTTAAACAATGGCGCTCCAATCCCACCTAGATTAATTAACGAATCTTGTTAGAATCAAAAACGCAGGTGATTGATACCGTGTTAAAGTTTTATTTTAACAATTAATATTTATCACACAAAACCTCCCTCTGTGTGTCTTGATTGTTGGATAGTCTTTTTCTTTAATTATTATATAATTTAATACATTTAATTGGGTTTTATTTGTTTTTCTTTTATTTTATTTCATACGAAACTACAAGAAACTACACTAGTCTTTTTCTTTAATTATAATTTAATACATTTAATTGGGTTTTATTTCTTTTTCTTTTATTTTATTTCATTTTCTATTCTATTAACACAACCCGCACACGTTGACGACACACGACTGCCCACTTTCGCTAATCCAAAAACAATATTTAAATTCGGTAGGGGCTCGCTACCACGACTCTATTAACAAGAAGGAAGCAATCTCGTGTCCTTCGCCACATATTCTTTTTCGTTCCGCTTCCACGATAGTTATTTCTAGGAAGCGGCCGGACTTGGCTAATAGGGGGCGATACTAGTCACAAATTCAAAAGATAAAGCTAATCTGTTCGCGAATTTATTTTCCGCGATTTAAAACCTCGATTCCGGTCTTTTGGAGCCATTTGTGACCGCGCCGGTACGATCTTCGCCGCGGGACGCGAGGTTCCGCCCGCGTGCCATTCGACGGATTCTACGTGGATTGGACTATAAGAAGGCAACCAGCCCGGACGGAATACCAACAGTAATCCTTAAGAACTGTGCTCCAAAACTGCCGCCGGTTCTCGCCACACTTTTGCGATTATCTTATGCAAGGAGGACATTTCATACCTGCTAGAAGATGGCTTGAAAGAAAGACAGCGTATGTGTACAGATTTGAAAGTAAGAATTACATTCACAAAACTAGCGTTTGTTTTGTCACTGGACATTTAAGTAGAGTAGGCCCACGAAAAAAAATAATTACAGATAACGAGTTTAACACTGTGTATCCTATAGATTACTTTAGAGAACTTTCGTTGGTTCTTGCCAGGCTTAAGCACGGAGGACACTTCCTACGTACTGGGAAATCGCTAGAGTTCACCCAATCCCACAGAAGGGCAAAAGTGCCTCCCACAAAATTACCGACCGATAGCATTACTGTCTCTGTTGTCTAAGGTGATGGAAAAGATCATCAATGCCGAGTTAATTAAATATTTGGAATGCAACGGACTTCTGAATGATCGTCAATACGGATTTCATGGAAGGCTGTCCACGAGAGACCCTTATAACCGATATATGGACATGCGCGATTGATGGGCATGATGAGTCAAGGGCGGTCGCATTGGATATCTCCAAAGCTTTTGACCGCGTCTGGCACGGAGCATCGCTGAACAAGCTTCGTTCATAAAGATTATCCCAACAGCTTTGCGACTAGATGAAGAGTTGCATCGAAAATCGATCGATTTGAGTTTTTGTGGACGGCGAGTGTTGGGATCTATATCCTGTTAATTCCGGGGTGGCTCAAGGTTTTATCTTGGCTCCAACCTTGGTTTTGGTTCACATAAATGATTTGTTGGAGACTACGGATAACAGAGTGTTCCGTTTCGCGGATGGTAGTGGGCTGGTTTCCTCTTTTTCGAGTGATCGGCCGATTACTGCATCAACCTGGCATCAGCTGAGATGTAGCCAAATCAACTCTCTGAATCGGGATCTGAATAAGGTCCTACAGTGGGGAAAGACCAATCTCGTAGACTTCAATAAAACGAAGACACAATATATAACATTCACTAAGAAAAGTGGATCATCGGTTCCATAGCTGATGGTGAATGGCCAGGTCCTCGAATCGGGGGAAAGCTTGAAATTGCTCGGCGTCACGGTCTGTGGGAATGTATCGTGGCATAAACACGTGTCAATAACACCCAGGCCCCTCTCTGAGAAACTGAGTTATCTTTTTAGAGTCAAGAGATCTTATAATCCGGTCTAACTTTTGCTTCTGTATAGATCCCAAATTAGACCGGCGGTCGAATATTGCTCTCATGTTTAGAGCTCAGCTCCTAAATATATTCTGGACTTACTTGAGAACATACAGAGTCGAGCGATCCGCCTGATCGGGGACACGGCGCTGGGGTCGGAATTACAGTCGCTATCACATCGAAGGCGCGTAGCTGCCAAACAAACATTATGATTATAGGAGAAAGTCAACTGGGAGGGTCTGAACGACTTTTTTGAGATGTTGAATAGGTCATTATTTTTCCTCAATAACGATGTTGACTCTATATCGGACATATTGACAGACACGATTCTGCTTGGCATGCGAACCTTAATTCCACACAGAGTAAAGAGTATCAAACTCGAGAGAAATATGTGGTTCCATTCGGGGTGCAGAGAAGCCATTACGGCTAAAGAGTTGAGCTTCCGGTTGTATACATCAAACAATATTGAGGAAAACCGATTCTACTTGACATGCGAACCCTTATTCCACACAGACTGAAGAGTATCAAACCCGAGAGAAATGTGTGGTTCGATTCCGGGTGCAGAGAAGCCATTAGGGCTGAAGAGATCAGCTTCCGGTTGTATAAATCAAACAATACTGAGGAAAGTCGGAAAAGATTCAGGAGAGCTAGAAGTGACTACAATGCGTATACTCAACGCGGAAAGTTCTTGTATGACCAGTGAGTGAGACAAAAAATACTACGCTCTCCCACAGGTAGTAGAAGCTTCTGGGCATTCATGAAAAACATTCAAAACTCAGTCCCTTCATCCATTCCATTGCTTATAGTCGATGACAGGTCAATCACCAGGGCAATAGAGAAGACTTGCTGCACATTTTGTAGCCAACTCAACGCTGCCTGGTATCACATCAGTTCAGGCTCAACTTGAGCATAAGCCGCACACCATGAACCAGATTCACTTCTGAATGCATACTGGTGCCTGCGCTCTTAAGGAGCTAAATGCAAACAAATCCGCTGGTTCGGATGGCATACCCCAATTCTCTTGAAGAGATATTCCAATTTACTGGCTAAACCACTGCAGAAACTCTTCTATTAGTCTCATTCCACTGGCCGTTTCCCAACTTGATGGAAGTCAGCGAGCATTCAGCCAATTCCAAAAAAAAGGTGACAAAGCGTCCATCTCTTCTTACCGACCTATAGCACTAATTTCTATTCTCTCGGAGGTAATGGAATCATTTATCAACCGCCAACTTTCGAAATATCTGGAATCAAATGACCTCCTCAATGACCGCCAGTATGGCTTTCGTAGCAACAGGTCCACAGGAGATTTGATCGCGTACCTCTCCGAAAAGTGAAGCCATATCTCTCACTACCTTGGCGAAAGCAAGGTAGTCGCATTGGATATTTCAAAAGCCTTCGACAGAGTTTAACATCCAGCCCTTTTGTCAAAATTACATTCATATGGAGTGGACAATTCCTTGATCTGATGGATCGGGGACCATCTTTCTGGCCGTCCAATCCAAGTGGTTCGTGACGGTGTTAAAACGGCCTCCCATCAAATTAATGCAGGTGTTCCCCAAGGTTCTGTACTCTCACACACTCTCGTCCTCATTTTTATAAATGATTTCTTGTCTATTACCCACAACCCAATTTACTCGTTTGTTGATGATAGCACGTTGAGTTTGTCATACTCATAGGAACATCCCCGACCAAACTCTTCGAACGTCATTACCAATCAGTAGGTTATGCTTAATACATTGAATTCCGACCCAACAAGATATATCAATAGGGATTATCTAACCGCGTAGAATTCAATACTTTAAAAACTCGGTGCTGTCTCTCATCGTCAAAGGTGGACCCCAAAGTGAATATACTGTCGATGAACGGCACTTGCATCGACGAAGCCAAGGGACTATCAACCCTTGGTACGAGAATTAATACGATTCTTAATGGGAGCGACCACGTACGAGGGTGGGCTCCCCCGTTACCCTTCCATTCCCTGACAACGTTGCCTCGGCAAAGAAACTTGGCCATGACTGTCCCGAAACTGATCGACAACGTCATGGCCGTATTTTAGCTCATGCATGTTTGTGCACCACGTGTTTTTGTTTTATACCAATAATAACTTGTTTGTATTTTAGTTTAGTTTGAAAATGTGGTAATTGTTTGTGATGTGTGTACTTACTATTTAATGTTTAGTTAGGTAAATGTTTAGTTTAAAGATGTAAATGGATATTTTAATTAAAAAGCAAATTGTTTGGAATGTATGTGTTTAATTAATGTTTAAATATTTTATATGCTATGTACTTTATTGCTTTCAATACTTTTCTCGCCGACACAAGGGCGGTGGGGGAAGTCACCGCGTAACATTTTGATGTTGGCCGACTTTCGGCTTTGGCTTTTATTGTTGTAGGGTGGCTTTTTCTGTTCGGGCGCAGCTATATTTTTCTTTCGGCGTCTCTCCTCTAGCCGTGCTCTTGCCACCACAAGTTTCATTTATCTCCTCTTCTTCATCCTCAGACTCTGACGATGCAAACGAAGCGAAGCATTATTTGCCGCATATAAGTCAAAGTTGGAGAGGGAGGGGAGCTCACTGTCCTCCTCCATCTGCTGTTCTTTCTCCATCAGTTTCGCGGCTTTACTTCGCGTCACAATTATATTTTTTGGGTCCCCCTTTCCTTTTATTAGTTGTAGCGTTTTTCTCTTCGTTCGTGTTCATGCTGGTACTTTCCGGTGTGTTTTCATTAAAATTAAAAACCAAAGGCGACCCAGCTGTGCCTGTACGAACCCCGACGCCATTCAGTTTCTCGGTAACCTGCACTCGAACTCGCCTAGGGCCTATGAAGAGTCAGTCACCTTACACTTCCACTAAATCTTAATTAAAATACCAATTGCTTAACGAGCAATATGTTGTTAGTTTTGTTTTTCACGTTTGCGACCAAGGTGATATACGAAGGTGGCCTGAAAAATGTCCGACCTCAACGCAGCACTCGTCAATAAAAGCTAATGAAGGTAGTTGTGCATCTTTTGACAGTTACTCACCCAAATTTCAGCCATTTTGGACGCGTCGTTTTTATTTGACAGGCGTTTGGGTGAGTCGATGCGAGTGTTTTTGTGAAAATGGACAAACTTGAGTATCGAGCTGTGATTAAATTACGGCATAGGCATTACGCCTACGCAAATCAAAGATGAGTTGGACTCTGTGTATGGGAACTCTGCACTATCATTTCATCATCATCATCATCGGCACTACAACCGGGAACCGGTCTTGGCCTTATTTAGCAAGTTCTGAGGCTTGTTAAATTTTCCATAATGATTTTTATTTTTCTCAAGGTCATTAGTCTTGCGCCAGAGGCTCCCCGACGGGGAATCAAACCTCGGTCTCCCGCGTGACAGGCGGGTATACTAACCACTATACTATCGAGGAGCACCATCATTTTCCACAGCGAAATTTTGGGCAGCTGAATTTAAACGTGGCCGTGAGAGCTTGGGAGACGATGAACGTTCGGGACATCCAAAAACTGCAACAACTGACTATAACATCGCTAAAGTTCACCAAAAGGTGGTAGACGACCGCCGAATTAAAGTGTGAGAGATACCAGAGGCTATGAAAATATCATATTAAATAAAGATTTAGGCATGAGAAAGCTGTCCGCGCGTTGGGTGTCGCGTTTGCTACCGTTAGACCAAAAATGTGTTCCAATTAACATTTCCAACGCTCTGTTGGCGCAGTTTAGGCAATGAAACTTGAATACACCATTATACGCCCGATATCAAAATACAGTCATAACAGTGGACTGCGAAGAGGGAATCACCTCCAAAAAAGCAAAAACCCTCTTTTTTCGGCTGGGAAAGTGATGTCGACTGTTTTTTGGAATAGTCATGGAGTTATCTTAATCGATTATCTTCAAAAAGGACAAACCATTACAAGAGCATATTACGCATCATTACTTGACCAACTAAAGACAGAAATTGTAGAAAAACGGCCACATTTGCAGAAAAAGAAAAGTCTGTTTCACCAAAACAACGCCGTCTCACACCTCAGCGGTTGTCATGGCGAAAATCCACGAATTGTGGTTTGAACTGCTTGACCATCCGCCTTGCTCACCAGATCTAGTCCCAAGCGATTTCTTTTTGTTACCTAATCTAAAAATTGCGGTCGGAGGACAGAGATTTTCTTTAAATGAGGAGACAATTACCTTCGTGAACAGTTATTTTGCAGAGAAAAATGCCGAGTACTATTTAGACAAGTTAGAGAGTTGGGAGAAGCGCTGGGAGAAGTGTGTAGAGTTACAAGGAGATTATGGGGAAATATAGAAATAATTTTTAAGAAAAAATGTCTTGTATCTTTGTTAGGTCGGAAACTTTTCAGTCCACCCATGTATTTGAATCTACGAAAGGTTCGGCCAAATGTATGGCGTTCCTTTAGAGATGTAAACGATACTTCACTCCATCCAATCTGTCCACTATTTACAAGGCCTATCATCATCATCGGCACTACAACCGGGATCCGGTCTTGGCCTTATTTAGCAAGTCTCCCCACCGGTATCCGGTCCACTTCCAAGACTTGTTAAATTGTCCATAATAATTCGTTTTTCCGGGCAAGGTTATTAGCCTTGCGCCAACTTTTCTCAGGATGTCGCTGCATGCATTAGTTCACTACTTGGATGGTGCCAAAGTAGCTATCTAGGCATGTCAACTTGGATTGAACATGGACAAGGATCGTCCTGGGCTTCGCCGGGTTGAAAGCAGAGACTTTTCCCCGTATGTTCGCTCCCACCTCTCCCTTACAATGCGTATATTTGTCCCAAAATGGAATACAATTCCCATATTTGGTCAGGCGCATCCAAAACTGCACTACATGCGTTCGATAGAATGCAGAAGTGAGCAGTAAAATTGATTGTGGACCCACATGTAAGTCGATCAATTCCGTCGTTAGAATATAAACGCAACGTATCGTGCCTGTCTCTTTTCTATAGGTATTATCACGGTGGTTGTTCAATTGAACTTACTGAACGTGTTCGGCGTCTTCAGACATTTTCCCGTGATACTCGTCAGTCTGCGAATGCGCATCAATTCACATTGGAAGTCAACTTCAGGCGCACAAATAGCCATAGAGTCATTCTTTAGCCGAACCACACGAATGTTATCATGTGTTTCCTCGTCGTTGTAATATCCAAGCATTTAAGACCAATGTACATCGATACCCCGTTTCCTTATCCAACTCCTCTCCTTCCGCTCGTCCCGCGCTCTGACGTTTAAGGGTACACCAAAATCTCCTTTGTGCGCGCGTTAGTGTAAAAAAAACATGCTGTCCTCTGCCTGTTTTACAGATATTATCACGGTACTGTTCTTCGGCGCAAGGCTAATAACCTTGCCCGTAAAAATAAATTATTATGGAAGATTTAACAAGCCTCGAGGCTTGCTAAATAAGGCCAATACTGGATCCCGGTTCTAGTGCCGATAATGATGATGATGGTGATGATTGTTCTACGGAGATTAGTGGCATTGTTCCGCGCAAAACGGTTTATATGCGCTCCACGACACAATTCGACCTGATCGCACCACGTTGCGATTCATCTCCCGACGGCGCGAACATTTCTACAAGAGAACTCGTTCGATTAAAGAGGGGGGAAGCTATGGAACTCCATTCCCGCGCGAGTCTTCCCGGAGTGTTGGCGGTGGGTGGTAGATCTTTGTGTGTTACTCTTCGCTAGCCTGTCCGACATGGGTGACCCTACTAGAAGAATATGCTTCCGTCAGCATATCTTGAGTGATTCATCGTAATTTAATCCCCGCACCACTTCAAGGTTTCTACTAAGCGGGGGACATGTGGGGAGGAAGTATTGTGCCTAACACGGACACTCCGTTCACTTCCTCCTCCATCATAAATTGTTTTATAACGCCGAACCAAAAGAACGATTAAATAAACACATCCAGGAACGCCGAACATAACAATCACGATCACTGGTGGAAACTGCAACACTGGGAAGTAAAAAATTAAAACGCACTGTCTAGTGGTGATCACCGTTTTTATTATTTTGATAGCTTAATTCTTTTCACTTTTTACACAGTTTTATTTGGACCGCGGTCACTAGAGAAATTGGTGTTTATTTTCTTACTTGACTTCACACACACGACTCAGGGGTATATTGCGTCCGCAGCGCTACGGACAGCGCGAGTCGCACGACCAGCGTGGTCGGCGGCGGTAATTTGACTCCATCGAGGGCTAGAATCTGGTTCTTGATTCACCCTCGATTCGGTGGTGGTGGATATCCTCTCCACTAAGGATATGTTTTACATACCACAAGAGAGACGTAAAGTCTTTCTTTGTGGAACAGAGAACCAGATCACGTAGTGCAGATCATGGTGGTATGTGTGTGATCGTACCCATCACCATGTTTATCGCTGCATTTAGCAAAGGATAAACGAAACCTGAAACGAGAAAAGAAAAATAACAAAGGGAGAAGCGACCCAAGGCATCGGCCTGTAATGAGGGTCGGCCAAATAAATAAGCTGCAACTCATTAAATGGGAAATGCATTTGGGATACGTCAAACAATTTAAATTGTTTATCGTATCGCCAGAATGCCTGCGGTAGAACAGAATTCTTTTGTTTGCACATGATGTGTGCTAAAAAAAATGGTTTTAGCGGCTATTGCGCTAATTGTATGCAGCTGTTTCAATAGGCTGCTAGGAGTTGCTTTGTCGTTGGACAAAAGAGTCGCCAGTCAATGTGTATGTGGGGAACATTGTTGTACACATGCTGAGGCTGGGAATAGCCGACACAATGATCATTATCCCTGACCATGATGGTTACATGGCACTGTAACCGATATGTTTTCTATCAGGGATATGATGTCTGTTCTTTAAGGAATTCTTCTAGGAAAGCAAATATGATGCATTGAATTATGAATGCCTGAGAATCCTTTTAGGAAATTTCCTGTAATGCGTTGAAAGCATTAATGTCTTTGTACAAGGAAATGTTTCAGGTATGCTGGATGGAGATTTCGGTGAGGGTGTGGGAAAGTTGAAATTTGCCTGGGGTTCTTGAAAAGGTAGAAATAAATTCTTACAGGGAATTTGTATGCGAAGGCATGCATAAAAGTAAGTTTTCTTTTCCAGGGACTTTTTAGATTAAGGATTTGATCTCATTAATGCGTGAAGCATTTAAGGTACTAATGCGATTGCATAAGTGAAATTAGGAGATTGGTGGATGTCATGGAGGTTTTTTTTAGGAAAGCGAACCGTGGGGTTTGGCGGAACCGTCGCAGACTCATGTAAGTTTAGGATGGAATTCACTCCCTGCCGCGCAAGTGTTGCCAGAGCGTTCCACCCTGCAACTTTTCAAAAAGAACTGCAACCGTTATTTGGTAGCATCTCGACTCGGCGCTATAGGTTCGCCTCTCCCGAGAGAAGTGTAATAAAAAAAAAATCAATAATCCTCAACCAAACAAGTTTTCCCCCAAATGATGCCCTATAGCACGAACCTAAGCAATTTCCTAAAATCATTTTTTTTTTTAATAAAACAACCCCGAAAATTGAAATCATAAACAGTTTATTGCAAAGCGACTTCTATAAAGTGCAGCGATATTGCGACGACTGAAAACTTAAGACCATCATCATCATCCAATTCCCATAGTGAATCTGTGGCGATTCCGCCAGATCCCACGGCTCGCCTTCCTGAAAAAAACCCCCATAACCATAACCCGGGTCTGCACCAGCTTTCGCTAATGCAATTCGCATTAGCATCTTAGATGCTTCACGCATCAAACAGACCCAATTATTTTAACCCTAAAATCCCTATAAAGAAAACTTACCTTCATGCATCCCTTCGCATACAATTTTTCATAAGATTTCTTTGTTTGCTTATTTGGTATTCTGAACCAATTCGGTACCAGACAAATACCATAAATATCGCGCCGTCTATTTTTCCAGCCGCGTCATATACCATTCATATACATTGCCTGGCAACCTTTTTTGTTTGTCTTACCAACAAACAACCCAAGCAGCTGCATATAATTAGCGCAATAGACGCTGAAACCAAATTCTCCAGCATTTCCTAATGCAAATATGAACCCGGTTTCTATTGCAGCCAGAGATGCCATAAACATTCAATTTGCCTTTAGCACCTTTTTCTCCTAACGTCGAAAATAGCGACGAGGCATCGTATAAACATGACCTTCATTAAAGAGCGAACCATTTGGTCGCCTTTCCTTTTGTCTTTGCCGCCTCCCTGTTTCGCTGTTCCACTGCACGTGTGAATAGTGATCTCAACGATCCCACACATACCACCATGAACTGTATTACAAGATCTGGTTTCCTATACCACCAAGAGAGACTTTACGTTTTCCTGGTGGTAGGTAAAAAACGATATCCTTATTAGAGAGGATATCGTTTGAGTCCAATTACATCCGCCGACAACCACGGTGGTGCTATCTCCTGCTCCCCGTGACGACGCGGGGACGCATATATCCGAAATCGAGTCGGGAAAGCGCGCTTTAATTTAAGTGAATTTTTATTCATGTTTTGCATTTAATCAACCACGAAGTAACTATCGGTTAACTTCAACAAACCTTTTAATTAACAAGTAACAAAAACAAATGACTTTTAATTCATGTTTTGCATTTAATCAACCTTAAAGTAATTATCCATTATCTGCAATAAACTTTTTAATTAATAAACCATAGACAGTGCGTTTTATTTTTTTACTCTCCTGTGCTGCAGTTTCCGGGATGTTTTCGTTCATCCTTCCGCGTTTGTGAACAGTGTCCTTTCAGTGTTTGCGGAACTATTAGTAATTATGATGGAGGAGGAAGTTAATCAGCGCCGTACGCCGGTGCCCATACTTCCTACCCCACAAATCATTTGAGCGACAAGTTAAACCAAAAGTTAATTTGTCGCACATTGATTCAATTTCCAATTGCCCATAACCCAAATCATGATGTTCCGCGATTGAATCAGATGCACGACAAAATTAAACCAAAGTCCATTTGTCGCACATTGATTCAATTCCTAATAATCCGAACATCATGAAATGCTTAACTCTAAATGCATTTCATGATTTCTCCTTCTGGGAATTTATTCAAATAAATTCCTATCAACTTTCCGGAATCCTATTCCAATTGAATCTCGCAAAATCTTGTTTGTGCTTCTTGGAATTTTCAAGTAAAATTGTATCCAATCTCTGTCAGAGTATAAAATTTTGATTTCACGATCAGCCAAGACATCGCAAGACTGTGTGAGAGTCAGTCAGAAGAAGACAAGACATCACATACTATACTGATACATCATCAATTAACTCATACACATCAAGAAGATACTTCTATACTGATCGCATCGTTCAGAACAGAAGACATACGCATCATTAGTAGCCAGCAATTGGATCAAGGCAATCATACAAGACTACATACTATCATATTGTGTATATTATACACAAGACATTGTGATTTATAATCTTACTTAATCTTAATAAAGGAAATCCCAAAATTTAAATTAATACAATAATAATATAGAAAAAAAAAAAAAAAAAAAAAAACAACCTTGCGACTAGGTTTGTTTGTTTCTCTTCCTTTTGTTTTCGTTTGTTGGGTTTTGCTTCTATTTCGTTTGTTGGTTTTTGTTTCTTTTTCGTTTCTTTTTCGTTCGTTGATTTTTGTTTCCTTTTCGTTTGTTGGTTTTTCTTTGTTGATTTTGTTTGTTGGCTTTTGTTTGTTCCCATTTTCTTTCCTTGTTTCCGCGCGCTTCTTGTCTTTTGTCGCTTATCTGTTCACATGTTTTGTGGCTGATAAAACATGGACACCTGCTCTTCCCGTGGTGTGGGCCATCAGCCGGATCAGGGCATGATGGCTCTCATAAAGAGACTGAAGGAGGGTCTCGAGGCTCTCAGGGCTGAGAACGCGGTGCTAAAAAATAGATTGTCACGACTGGAGACTGCCCCATCGGCGTCCCCGTTCGGTGCCGGTTCGGAGGCTACTGATTCGGAATCAGACCTCGAGCCGGAGTTAGAGATTGTCACCGACAACTCTGACGACTCAATGGACGACGGTCAGTCACGTACCCCCACCCCAAACTCATCTAGGGCACCAAAGCGAAAAACGCCGCTCCCAACAACAAGCTGAGGGAGGACCCTCCAATAAGCGCGTCACTACCGGCTGCCCACGAACACCACCAAAACTAACCGAAAACCGTGCCTCCGCAGGAGTCTTGCCCTCCGAGGCCAACTCCAGTGGTTAATCCAAAACCAAAGGCCGCTTGTGTTCCCAACACTGTTCAGCTAGAGGGCGTCGTCCGCCCACCTGTCTCTAAGAAGAAGCAGCAATCCGGGGTCTTTGCACGAGATCTTAATTTAAAAAATTTCGTCGGTGACATGAACCGACTAGGGATCTCCAACTTCAAGGCAAAAACCTTAAGCCCATCCCTAAACAAAATCGTGACCTACGATAGGGAAACCTACCACAAGGTTAACGACAACCTCAAGGCTAAGGAGGTAAACTACGAAGGTTGCCTCTTATGTTTCGGGATTTGGCAACCCTAGTGTTGCAATCCGGCAATTGACAGCTCTGTCGTAAAGTTGGACATTTTTGAGGTTATACGCACTCAGAACGTTTTGACATACGAGCGCTATTTGTGTTGTTTACAGTAACTTAAAAGATTCATCTTGGCCCAAAAATGGAATTAAATCGTCAACATTTTCTTGCGATTATTTTTTACAACTTTCGGCGTAGATTAACTCAGCAACAGTGCATGGATGAACTTAATTCAATTTTTGGCGATGAAGCTCCATCAAGGACCAGTGTTTATCGATGGTATGGTGAATTCAATCGTGGTCGTAGTTCACTCCAAGATGAATTTCGTGAAGGTCGTCCAAAATCAGTTGTTGTTCCGAAAACCATTGATGTTGTGCGCGAACTGATATTGGAAGATCGTCATGTGACCTATCGTGAGATTGAGACAACCTTAGGCGTTAGTGGGGCCAGCATACATTCAATATTGCATAAACATTTGACTGTCAAAAAAATTTGTTCGCGTTGGATGCCACACAATTTGTCAATCGCCCAAAAAAAGGCTCGTGTCAATTGGTCGAAAGAAATGCTCAAAAAATACGGTCGCGGTGCTTCGAAACACGTCTATGACAACGTGACAGGTGATGAATCGTGGATTTACGCGTATGAGCCCGAAAGTAAACACCAGTCGACTGTCTGGGTGTTTCAAGATGAGCCAAATCCAACAAAAGTTGTTCGCGCACGAAGCACTTCCAAGCAAATGGTCGCCTGTTTTTTCGGAAAAACTGGACATGTCGCAACCGTACCACTAGAACAACGCAGAACAGTCAATTCTGAGTGGTACACAACCATTTGTTTGCCAGTTGTCTTCCAAGAAATCAGGAAAACCAACCGCCGAAGACGGATCACTCTTCACCACGACAATGCGAGCTCTCACACATCGGCTGCGACAACTGCATTTTTGAGCACCCAAAACATCGATTTGATGGGTCATCCGCCGTATAGTCCTGACTTGGTACCGAATGACTTCTTTTTATTCCCGTACGTAAAAAACAAACTGAGAGGTCAACGTTTTTCGACACCTGAAGAAGCGGTTGCTGCATTCAGAATGCATGTGTTGGAGATACCTCAATCAGAGTGGCAAAAGTGCTTCGACAATTGGTTCAAACGCATGCAAAAGTGTATAGATCTTCATGGGGAATATTTTGAAAAACAATAAAGTGATTTTCGATGATCAATATTTGTTTTTGTTCTCTAATCCCGAAATATAAAAGGCAACCCTCGTATTACACCTTCACCCCGGCCGACGAAAAGTCGAGGACAATCCTCTTAAAACGAGTCGCTGCCTCATGGGAAAAGGACGGCATCGTAACTGCCCTTCAGACAACATTCCCTAACGTCAAATTCATTGGCATCAAAAAATTCTCCCCCCACAACGGTTTGTGAACATCAGACCACAAAAATACAGCAAGCTGAACATATGGCAGCTTCACCTTGCCCCAGGAACCGACATAGATTCCATAATACGGACAAAGTCGCTTCCAATCCTGCATCAGCAAGTTGTCTTCGAGGTATTTCACAACAGAGAAATGCCTCAATGCAGACGTTGCCAACATTTCGGGCATGTGTCCCGAAACTGCAACATGAGTCGCCGTTGCGTTCGTTGCGGAAAGTCTCACGATATTGGCAAGTGTGAACTACTGCTAGCAAAATACGATCCCGCAACAAACGCGCAGGATGAAATAAAACTGCCAACCTGCTGCAACTGCGGCAACAAAGGACATCCGGCTAGCTACAGGAATTGTCCTAAATATAAATAAATCATACAAAGATCCAAGGAGACTCGAGCTAAGCAAACAGCCATGTCAGACTTTGGAAGACAGGCCACACAGAACCTGGTCCAAACTGGATTTACATTCGCGGACATGCTTAGGGGACAGCAGGCAAAGAACACAAAAACTCTCCCAACTCCTCCCCCCGCCCTCAAAAACATATTCAAGTCCCTAAGCGACCCCCGGTAAAGCCCAACATGACGCCTCAAATTCAAGCGGCGGTGCAAAAGCCTTCGAGGGGGCAATATTCAATGCTCGAGAAACTACTTAGTTTCTCTCGTTTGATTGAAGATATTCGACCCCGATATGAGAAACTATCAACCGAGGCTGAGAGGAAGGCACTCCTTTTCACTGCATATGCAAGACATACGCCCCACATGGATTCCAAAATTAAAGTTATCCTTATAAATGTCAACTCCCTTGTTTCGCATTCCAAGCGTATGATAGTCTCTGACTTCATAAAGGAAAGCCGGGCGGACGTGGTACTTGTAAGCGAAACTAGGTTGCATCCATGTCACCGTCCCGTATTCCCAAACTTCTCCATGATTCGAAGAGATCGAACCCTCACTGGCGGTCCCCCCATCAACGGAGGTGGAACTTGTATACTGGTTAATAGCGGACTTCGCCATGAAGCCATTGACCTCCCACACCTAGAGTCCATAGAGGTGTCTGGAGTTGAACTGCATCTGGCTGGTAATGGTAGAGTGAATATATACTCCGTATACCACTCGCATAAAATCAATAATGGCCCCATTGATCCCGAAGATATCGGCAAACTAATAAGGACCTCGGGGCATACACCCTTCATCATAGGCGGCGATTTTAACTCCAGACATCCCCACTGGAACAACTCTGTCTCTTGCCCAAATGGCACAAAACTGTACCAATGGTACACCGCAAGCACGTATGCCCTCAACTTCGAAATAGTCGCACCTACGGTTGATACTCGAGGTAACTCAATTCTGGACATATTTCTTGTGTCCAAAGACTTACTACCACAAATCACTCCTCCTCAAGTTTCAGCGAGTGTATCTGACCACAACGCTGTGACCTCCTCAAGTTTCAGCGAGTGTATCTGACCACAACGCTGTGTCGCGGCTATCGAGCATCCCGCGCTCATATCAGATACATACCCGATTATCGGCGGACAAATTGGGACAACTTCAATATTACATTGAACGATAAACTCCACCAACTCTCTCTTCCCACTGACAGGAACCTAACGACGGTTGAGATAAACAACGCTGCAAAACGACTTCACGAGATTCTAGTTGAAACGTTGGAGACTCATGTCCCGAAGTACAAACTTGAAAAGACATCAGATTCCCAAGGACGACTTCACTCTTCGTCTCATCCGGGAGCGTAAAAAGCTCTGCAGAATGAGATATCGTCACCGCTTTACGCAAAGGGAATCATTATTGCGATCCATTATTCACAATATTGGTACACTGATAAAACAGAGAATCCAAAACAATCGTACCCGACAATTGGAAGACAAGCTGAAGGGTATTCAGATGGACCAGAACGTTTATAAAAACGTTAAAAAGATATGTGGCGCTTCCCGCATCACTGGGCCAATTATGGACAATGGTGTTGTTGTCAATAACGACACCAATAAAGCAAATATCATCGGAGAGACCTTCGAAAACAATCACAAACTCACCCTCCAAGATGGCGACCCGGAAACTAATGCAATCGTTAGTTCAGAGGTCCACAGTAAGTTGGACGACTTCAACGAGCCAATTGTTGTCTTTAACCCAACTAACAGTGCATACTTCGATGACACACGTGATAATGGTCACGGTTTCATCACACCAAATACCCTACAGACTCTGGTTAAATCTCGACACCCTAAGAAGCCACCTGGAATCGACAACATGTCATACCACTCGTTGCGAAGGCTTTCTGCCTTATTCTTTATAAAGCTCTCCATTCTGTTCAACCATGCTTACAACATGGGGTACTTTCCCCAAGCTTGGAGGCACGCTGTTATTTGCCCAATAGCAAAAGTTGGGAAACCAACGTATCACCCCTCAAGCTTTCGCCCTATCTCGCTTCTCACTTGCATCAGCAAAATATATGAAAAATTCATATACGAAAAGCTAAATAACTTTGTCAGTGCCAGGCACCTAATACCTGATTTCCAATTCGGATTTCGAAGAGCGCACAGCACCACTATGGCTCTTAACTTATTTCAAAACCACGTCTGCGTGCGGCTCTTTAATAAGGAACCCACCGTTGCGGTAAGCCTAGACATTGAAAAAGCTTTTGATACGACTTGGATCGAAGGTCTCGCTTTTAAACCACTGAACACTGGCCTCAGTAGAACGCTATCTAGTATCATCTACCAGTTCGTTCGAAACAGAACCTTCCAAGTTAGAGTGAATGGAAAGCTTTCCCGAACTTTTCACGCCGCTGCAGGCGTACCACGGGGCTCCATTCTAGGCCCCATCTTATTCAATATTTACACCTCCGATATTCCCCGCCCTGTGGACGGGAGAGTAAACCAGATATGCTACGCGGATGACGTCCTGGTGTACACGTCAACCAAAGGCCCTAACCTCGCAACAAATCGACTCAACCGTCACTTGGACGAACTGTATTACAGTCGATGGAAAATTCGACTTAACCCATCCAAAGCAGTAGCCATAACTCTGAGTAGTAAACACTCCCAACCTGCTTCTCGATATTCACAGAATATTCGAATAAAAATAGGAGATACTACGATTAGACCACAGGACAAGATGAAATATCTTGGGGTCACTTATATCCCAAAAATGAATTTCATCAAACATGTGACCCACATTCTCCAAAGGGGCCTCGGTCGGTCTAAGCAACTGCACAACATCTTGAAGTGGAGGAACAAAGTTGACACCAAAGTTAAGCTTTTCTGCTATAAGCAGCTAATCCGATCTGGAATATCGTACGCCTTTCCCATATCTTCGGCTCAAATGGAAAGACTTCGGCTTTTCGAAAGGAAACTCCTCAGAAGATGCACCAATCATTGTAGAAGGCCTGACGGTCGTCATTACCCCAACTCTCACCTATACGAAGGCGCCTCCATTACCCCTATCGACGAGTACTTGCTTCAATTAGCATATAAGTACCTCGAAAACATTCAGAACAGCGAGAACCTACTTGTATGGGACTCTTGCGTTCTTGACCCTACTCTCTCTCGATCTCTTCGGATCAAACCCCCACAATTTCTTCTTCAGTACAAAACTGAAGAAAGCACCCTTCCCAACAACATTCCCCTCTATAATAACCGATTCCTGGATCCATCCCATATGGTCTACTATTAACAAACCACACACACGAACGCACAGTACAAGACGGCATAAACACAAACATACACACCGACCAAAGCGCAGATTATCAGACGCCAAAGACGTGATCTGCGTTTACTACCGCACCCAAGACCTACCGGTCTTGTACGATTTCTTTCCCACCACCCCTCTATACAAGTAGTTAGAGAACACCTGGACTAACACTGTCCACACTATCCTTGGATAACCCCCCCCCCCCCTTTTTTTTCTTTTTTCTTTTCAGAAATCACGAGACCGAGCCCAACATCCTCACGGATGTGGGTGATTCTGGTTATCGCAAGATGACCAGAAGTCAGAGACAAGATGAAGGACACATCTGTCCTTGCCTCGCTAAAGTCGGCCTTCTCGCCACCCATTTTTTTATTTTTTTTATTTTTATTTCACTATCAGTAAGGTTCCAGTAGGCCGAGCCTATGGTCAAACCATCAGTCGAAATCTAGGAGGCCGAAGCCACGCCAAACGTAATGTAGAAAACTCAATGCATAAACCAAAAAGATTATTAACCAATAAAATTGAAATAAAGACAATAGTGCCATTGCAAACAAAAGTTGGACTAATCATTTTCGCGGTATACTTGGTTGATGGGGAGCTTGTGTTCCCCATGCGTGGATTTACCTTTTGGCAATTCATTGCGGCCTCTAAACCGGTGCCATTGGCGGATTAATCCACTCGGTGACCAGGAAACTCCGAAGGACCGCCTCCGCCGCCAAGGACCTTGTGGCAACCGAGTGCATCGTCCGGAAGCCCTGTGGGGGTACGAGACCGCGACGCCAGCATGGGCGAGAGTTCTACCTCGTCCCCACAAACACTCCGTTGTTTCGCCATACACAAAAGGAAAAGCACAAACAGGATTTCACGATGCAACGCCCACAACAGGAAAAGGAAGTAAAACGCGCGCAGTTCTTGATTAATTTTTATTTTACTACACTTCATGAACGAACACCGGACTGGAAATGATAAACTAAATACAAGTTCACATCGTTGGGTTTATGAGTTTTATGTAATTCTTCTGAAATCGTTTCGTTCAAATAAAAACAAACCGACAAACCACCGCTCGACTTAATGTATGGCGAATAAAATCCACTACGCCAATGACTCCGTATATCTGCGCCTCTCCGCCGCGTGGGGAGGGCGGGAGTGACGCGTGACCGTTCTGGTCTGCTGATGTTAAAAGACTCAGCGATATTAAGTCGCTGTCAAAAGAATCTTTGGATGTATCTCCTTTTTTTGTAGTGATAACCGGATCTCATTAGAGGAGATCGTCATGGCACACATGTATGGGTGTACATCGGTTCTTTTCAAGAATCAAAACCATTAGACGAACGTGGAACAGAAAGAAGAGGCATAATGGGCATCCAAGAGATATCTGTAAACAAATCGAATCTCGTCGGATGCTAATAGGTTTGCTTATGTATGGTCCGGTAATGAGGGTCAGCTAAATAAATAGCAGCCGCTCATTAAATGAAAAAAATATTTTTTCGGATACCACAAACGATATGAATTGTTTATGGTATCGCAGGAAACCTAAGTAGGAACAGCGTTCTTCTGTTTGCACATGGCACGAGTTAGAGAATTTTATTGCTGGGAGGAAAAGGTCGCCGGCCAATGTGTACGTTAAGAGATTTAACATACACATGGTGAGGCTGAAAAATAGACAGCGCAATGTTTATGGCCCCTGGTGAAGGTTACATTGTATGTAATTCAAATCCTTTTGTTTTCAGGCATTCGCTTAGGGAGATTTGCTTGGCAACGTAGGTGCCGAAATTGGTTTGGAATTCCTGATAAGCTAATAAAGAAATCTTACAGAGAATTAGTATGCGAAGAGAATGCATGAAAGGTAAGTTTTCCTTACAGGGACTTTAAGATTATAGATTTGATCTATATAATGCGTGAAGTATTTTCAGGTGCTTAATGCGATTGCATTAACAAAACTTATGTGACTTGGGATGAGGTTATGGGGGTTTTTAGGTAAGTGTACCGTGGGGTTTGGCGGCACCGCCACAAAAAAATACTTAAGTAAAACATAAAGCCTTTCATTGAATCATCCAACTGTGGTGGGGAGCCTCACCACATCAACGACGGGACTTGCGATTAATTTCCTAAATACGACCAAGGGTGTTGGCATCGCATTCAAATAGGACGTCCCTCACCTCCTGGGGATGTCCTTCATGCAAGGAGCTCACGTCGACAAAGCGGCCCATCCGGAAGGTTGAAGTAGAAGCTGCGTGGGTACTCTCTCCCTACACCGCCTTCAACTGGGATCGACACCCCCACACCAACTGCCGGTAGAACCACACAGCCCCCCAGTCACCTAAAGCAGCCAGGACAGACCTTCCCACTTCAGGTGAGATAATATGCCAAACAGAAATAATAATATAACATAACACATGCATCCGCATTTCTTGACTGACTTTTAATGATAACAAACATTAAATGATTGACCGTTGTCCGCTAGGATTGGGGCAATGCCATTGGAAACACCACAGGGAATGCACACTGCTGACCTTGAGTAGTAATGCGGAGTTTGTCTTTTTCTATGACTGTCATTTCATTGGGGATTTTCCACTGAACGTGTGCATTACCAAAGCTTGCATCTGGTATCACGCTGGAAGAAATAAGACCTATTTGCGACAACCTTTGATGGTTATTTCATTGCCCTTCGTATTCCCACTGGTTCCCCCCTACTATGCGGTAAAACCGAGCACATTACGAGGGCATTAATAAGCCTATTAGCGCTGTGATTATGCAAAACCAGTCACCCGGTAGTTAACTTTCTAATTGCTCGACCTACCACAGAAAAAGGTGTACAGCTCTCAAAGGTTATCCGCCGTTTAGTTCCCCGATCTGAATCGGATCAAGTGCGCCCAGAGTTTGTTTTCATTGATGTCTAGTCCAAAGTGCCTCTCGCTATCGGATTCTACTTGATCGTGTCCGCAGCCCTGGGAAGGGGTGACTTTTATGCGGCTCACACTATTCGCTTGGTTTGATGTATGGTTGTTCATGCGACCGACTGGATTTCACCTTGGCGCAGTCCTCCCTCGACAACCAGGTGAGCAGTTTATTTACATTACTCCTTTTTGTGTGGGGTCGTGTTGTGTTGCCTTTTGTGGGTTTTGATTTTTCTTTTGGGTAATTACTTCCTGCGGCAATGGCACAAGATGACACAAAACGTCGCTAAACACACAAATCTGACTTCATGCACAGAACCTGTCGTTCTGTCGTAACTCATTTCATAAAAAAGTATCTAGCAACTGATTCATACTCACGTTCTGGTAGAATGTTTCCTCGCAATGCGTACAGCAGTTTTGGATACACAGACAACTCTGGGGGTTTTATTTCGATGGTTTTTGTTGTTGCTCGACTCAACAGCGGAGAACGTGTAGAAGACGTTTAATTGTATTACAATTTTGTTGGTTTGTTTTCTTTTATTATTAAATTAATACACAAATTCGAAATGATGATAAAAACACAGAACGAACTAATTGAAATTTACACAACCTGCAGTAGCACCAGCACGTAACTAACCGAGGAAAACCGTTAAGTATCTAAACTAAAAGACGAAAATTAATAACAACCACAAGAGTGGGAAACAAGCACTGAACAGCGAGCGAGAGCTATCTTACTTGTCCACCTCTTTTTCGGGCTTACACTTCATTCGGTTCTTTTTAGTTTTCTCTTCACCATTTCTTCGCATTGTCCATCGCGAGCTTTGCCTCAAGTGAAAGCGAGATAGAGATTGTGTGAAATTATAATTCAACCCATATGCTTGTGGCTAGTCGCTAAACGGTTCGTGAACATGCTAGCGGAATAAATTGTCGCCTTCTCAAATATCAACGTTTCTTTTATTTTAAGCACGTGAAACAACGCTATAATTATGGTCGACTATAAAATGTGTAGCTTGTAATTCTATTTTAATTTCAGTTACAATAAATCGCTGTTACAGATGTAAATATCCGTTAAAGATATTCACCAAGGGTTTGAGAGCCACTGTGGTTGTTATTACATACATAAACCTGATGAAAATTCTCAATTCAAAAATGATCCGTTATGAATTCAAAAAATTTTGTTTTGCTATTGACACTATTCACCAGAAACATTTCAAACATTTACTACTTTTGAGAATCATCATCATCATCATCATCATCGGCACTACAACCGGGATCCGGTCTTGGACTTATTTAGCAAGTCCCGAGGCTTTTTAGATTTTCCATAATAATTGTTTTTTCGGGCAAGGTTATTAGCCTGTGGGGGTACGAAGTATTGCACCAGACACGGGCACTGTTTCACTTACTTCCCCACTGCACTTACCGATTGTTCCGTCCTAAGAAATAGAAAACACTTTTTATTGCTTAAAGTTTTCTTTATTTTATTATATTTGCACATTATCCAATGAGATGGTTTGTATTATTTTTAGTTGTACTTTTTTTTACTCTTTTTGAACTTGATTCAATATAATTAATGACATTGACGCAAATTTAAAATATTTCTGTTTCTATATGTTGCGGATTGGCAATTGAATGTGTTGGGATGTGCCGGAGAAATCTAGTACATTCGCAGCGTATACCAGCTGCGCGGCAGCTGTCACGGACCAGCTGGCCGATTGTCACCAACGATGAGGTCAGTAGCGTCCTTTTTTTGAATTGGCAGTTATGCCCACTGAGTCAGTCTGCTACCAGCTATTATCGCGCGAATTATGTTTTCTTAAACTCCACTTGAGTGAAATGAAGGAAAACACTTTTAAATAAAATTTATATTTTATTTAATTTCGAATTTAACAAACGTCTGCTCTTCAGAGTGCCGTTTTGTAAACTAAACTTACTCTAACATAAAATCTTATATCTAGGTTTGTTTCTCTACGTTGCAATATAATATCTTTATCACAATGGATATTATATTGCAATTAGTGTAATATTCATTTTCGTGTTTCCACGAGTTCTTGCTAATTATCTTTGAGTTTGTTCATCTGGATGAAATGTGCAATTAGGTAACATATGTTGTGATATACATTATATTCTAATTTGGTTATTCCATATTTTACGTTTCTTTGAATTTTTTGTAGTTAGTAACCTTTTGAGTTTTGTTCTTAATAATATTTCTGTCTAGACAAAATGTGTAATTAGGTTACACATTTTGGTTGATGGGTTTTTGTGTCGTCAAGGATTCTTTGACGTAACACGCGCACACCTTCCGAGTCATTGTTGCTGATCCAACATACATTATGAAATAAAATAACTCAATCTCATGTAGAGAAATTGAATCGTTGTGCGTTGTTACTAAATTGTAGACCAAGTCGCATCCGACTTAAATAATAAAAACCTAAAGATCCACCTCGAGTTCAGTTTTGGTTTTCTTGCGCTTCCGTTTTGCTGCCAGTTTCATCGGGTTCCTCTCTACAAGGGAACAGTGGACAACACCAAACATTCCCGTCACATTTTCTGGTCCTTCGAGCCGGATCCAGTGCTTATTGGATCCACTCACCGCCGCCCAGTTCGCGGCACAACAACAATTATAACAACGGACAACAATAACGCAAACATTAGTACCATTGAAAATCAATCAAATTCTGATTACACTCAATTCAGGCATGTCGAAACGGAGTTCACAAATGAAACATTTGACCTCATCGAAACATCACAACTAGTGCTAGAATCAAGACAGGAGGACGTAAACAAAATATCTCCTCGACCGGCGGCTTAGCATGAAAGTATCGCCATCGATAATAAGAGTTCAACTCAAGGAACCCAATCAGCCATTGAAAGCCACCGTACAGAGTTGGAATACTCAATTACAAACCCAAAGTCCGACTACAATAATGATGATATCGCAAAGCAAAGTGGCTACGATAACATAATACAACAGAGATTCAACATATCCGACAGGAATCAGGCAACAGAAACAACACCATCACGAGCGTCTAGTGCAAATACCAACCCCATTAAGGAAGGATACAAATAGCCATTGCTCGTTGTGACCGTCCATCGGCTGCCATCGGCGTGAAGTCCTCTAAAGGAATCAACACCGGATCCAGCAACCTGTGGATTTAATCCATCGCCGCCCAGCTCGCGGCACAACACACCTGAAAAACAACACGACAGCAGCATTCTGGAAAATCTCTAACCACAGAAATGGAAAAACAAATCGCCGCGCAGTACGCGGCACAGGGCCAAATGTCGCGCGCATTCGCCAATTTGAGGAAGCGAGGGTCACCAACGGTAAGTGCTGTAGAAACCCGTAGAGATAACTTACAGGGCAAATGGAAAGAAATCCGTGACCGGCACGACGATATCCTGGAGCTGGCGACATCGGAGACAAAGGACCACCGCAACTTCTCGAAGGACTTCCTCGAGTCAGCCGAGGAGATCTACCTGGAGGAAATGACGAAGTTCACCGAAGAGCTTCGTGGCCTCAACATTGAACCACCGACAACACCCAAGGCCGCGGCTGCAGCGGTGACACCCCGCGCCAATCCCCGCAAGCTGCCCCCACTGCAATTGCCGACAATTTCCGGAAAGTACCCGGCCATTTAAGGACCTGTTCCAGGCGGTATTGGCAGATCACCCTGATCTGACGGACGTCGAACGACTCTATCATTTGAAGTCGAGCCTCCGCGACGACGCCGCCCGGGCCATCAAAAACATTCCCGCCATGGAGCAGAATTACCAGCGCGCTTGGAACAAGCTGGTGGAATATTTCGATAATACTCGTGCATTGGTACAGGTACAGGCCGTCATAAAGGAATCTGCTGCCGGCTTGCGCCATCTCCGCGACACTACGAATGATGCCATCGAAACTTTGGGTGCGCTCGGTCGCCTCGTGACCGCCTGGGATGACATACTTGTTTACTTAACAACACAGCGCATGGACCCCCGCACCGCTCGTGACTGGCAAACGGCACAAGGCAACACCAACCAGCCGCCCACGGCCCACCAGCTCGATGACTCTCTGAAGACAAGGATCGAAGCATTGGAGTTCGTCGAGCTGCCCCGGACCGCCATCGATCAACCCCAGCGTAATAGATCCGGCCAGACGGAGCACAACGCCAAATCGCGCCTCTCAGTGCACACGGCCTCACCACCTGCCCAGAAGCCCCCTGCCCGCTACTCGGTCTGCAGATCAGGTCTTTACATCGGATCGTGTGAGGGATTCCGGGCCCTCAGCCCGGAAGAGTGAAGGTCGCACGTCACCAAACAGGGCCTCTGTTTTAACTGCCTAGGAAGGCATTTACACCGTGACTGCCCATCGACATCCAGCTTCCGATAATGCCAGGGGCGGCACCACACCCTGCTGCATACTACAACGACCACGACCAACCTGGATTCGGAAAGGGGCACAAGCCCCAAGCTTCAGGGCGGCCAGATCCCCGGGATGTCATCTCACACACTCAGCGCCCTGCCCGCCGGGCGATCCTCCCGGCCACAGCACGCGTCCTCGTCCAGTCGGGCTCCCAACGCCGACTGGAGGCTCGGGCCCTACTGGACCCCTGTTCAGAGTCCACCTTTAGCTCGGAATCACTCGCCCAGCGACTGCGCCTCCGCCGGCGCGCATCATTCATCCCTGTCCATGGAGTCGGGGGCGCCCGCTGCCAGACGGCCTCTCAGTGTATCCACAGAAGCTGCATTCCGACGACCCCGGGAGGCACTTGGCCCGCGACTGCCATTCTGTCAGGAACACGCGGACAGTGCCGGGGACGACACCGCACCCGACTCCACGCTAAAGCCCCGTACAGCAACGGCAGCATCCCGCCGGCCACTTACTCCAGACGGGCACCAACGTGCGCAGTACCTGTAACCACCACCGGTCTCGATGCAGCGAGACCCATCACAAGCCATCACGTGGTCATTGATCGTGGGTTGCGACTTTACAACTCCGACCCAGATCAATTGGCCAGTTCCGTGACCATAAAATACCATCCCGTCGTCATCGACCCTCCAGCTGTCAGCGCTCCTCGGGACGGGCGCCCCCCCCCCCCCCTCCCACCCCCACCCCCGAACCGACCATCCACTTGAAAGTGGACAGCAGACCGCATACCAACAGCAGACCACACACTCCCGGCCCCTAGCCACCGTCACCTGGAACATGATGATTCGCCAATAATTGGCGAAGGCGGGCGGAATGTTGCGGATTGGCAATTGAATGTGCTGGGTTGTGCTGGAGAAATCTAGTACATTCGCAGTGTAAACCAGTTGCGCGGCAGCTGTCGCGGACCAGCTGGCCGATTGTCACCAACGATGAGGTCAGTAGCGTCCCTTTTTTGAATTGGCAGTTATGCCCACTGAGTCAGTCTGCTACCAGCTATTATCGCGCGCATACCTTCCGAGTCATTGTTGCTGATCCAACATACATTATGAAATAAATTAACTCAATCTCATGTAGAGAAATTGAATCGTTGTGCGTTGTTACTAAATTGTAGACCAAGTCGCATCCGACTTAAACAATAAAAACCTAAAGATCCACCTCGAGTTCAGTTTTGGTTTTCTTGCGCTTCCGTTTTGCTGCCAGTTTCATCGGGTTCCTCTCTACAAGGGAACAGTGGACAACTCCAAACATTCCCGTCACACTATACAAAACGAGTTGGCGGCAACTAATTAATGGTTCAATTAAAACTGACAGACTTGTATTCGTATTTACACAGGGGGGGATCACGACACAATGTAACTATTGTAAAAGTACGATTTGGCCAATAATACACAAGGAACTAAAAACCTTTTGCAAGTACTGCGGCGAGTTCCAGATACTTGTGGCTGTGTGTCTGCCCGCGATAGTGATTGAGTAATGACTGATTTGAATTAGGGATGAAGATGGGCAATTTAATTTTTGCACACAGATCAACCAATAGAGATCATACTTCTGCTCTCTCATCGCCACGCCCGTCGATGTGTGGTGAATACATCGGTTAATTCGATAGTCGACGAACATGGGAGAATGAGAGAACAGAAACACAAGGTACTATGATCTCGGGATGCAGCTCTGAGATTAGCCCACTGACTCAATTCGGTGAATGTGGTGATCTCAAAGTGCATTGAACTGTAGGAAGACAGAACTGTGAAGGAGAAAAAAATTTTGCTGGGGCTATTCGCCTGCGAAATGAGATCGTTGATCCCAAGCGAATGGCATGTCTGGGGAAAGTCAATAGGAGTCCGCTGATGCTTGGGAAATAATCGGCGTGAGAACCAGACTCTAAGACGCTGAAATAACCACAGCGGTTTCGCTATGATTCAACGGCGTCGTTTTGTTAGATTGTTGTTGCTAACCCACATGATGTGATTTCCGATGGAAATCTCATGGGCTAGCAAAAATAGAGTTGCCGTATGGCAAAAAGGTAGCTGAATTCAATTATGCATTATCTGCATAGAAGAATGAATTCAGCTATGCGTCCATTTGGAAAACATGATATTTCAGGTGAATCGGATGAACGGTGGGATAGGGATTGATGTGACGCGCTGTTAGCGGTCGAAATTAGGTTAGGATTGTGGGCTGATTCTCCATGTGATATAGAGAACTCCTTGCGCCAACACTTTTAAAAATAGTGTTCTAGCTCGTGCTATTTTTTCTTAATTTACATCAACCGTTTTATTCACAATAATTATCACAAGCCTTTACCTTGTTATCTTGTTTTCTTTGCCTCGCTACCGCAAACACATAACTTGATCAAGTGTGAAAACCCTTGGGTCACGTGTGTTAACGAAAATTAAACCTAAACGGTTGCGTTACGACCCCGGTATTGGAGGTCAAAACCCTCCCGATAAACTTACTAAAGTTAATAATAAACTGCTAGATAAATTCGATATGTGTTCAAACACTACCTTTTTCCAACCACTTCAAAGTCGAATGGAGGACTCACCTGAAATGGATTCTACCAACGTCGTCAGTGTGCGGAAGTGACGAAAGAAACCGCTCCATCAATTGTGGTTTTAAAATCAACCAGTGCTTAAGTGCGAAATATTTTGAATAACATTAAAATAGACAGCTACTTAATTCAAAACATATCATCATCATCATCGGCACTACAACCGGGAACCGGTATTGGCCTTATTTAGCAACTCCTGAGGCTTGTAAAATTTTCCACAATGATAAACATATCACTTAGGCAAAAAATATATTCCCCAACAATGGACATATACAACAAAATTAAAACCGTACTCTTGCGGTTAAAATGTGAGTTTTTTACCCACTCGCGAAAGGAAAATTGCCCACTAAAGGTAGTGTTATCCGGATTAGACTTAATTAGCAACGAGATAGTGAAGAATGAACTAATTACACTCGGGATTAAGTGCCTAGATGTTAAAACCATCACCATCAATACAACAACAAAAGCCTTGTACAAACACTACCTGTACATTGTTTACATCCAACGCGGTACTATAAAATCAAATGAACTCAAACGTAATTTCTCTGCCTTGTTCAAAACCCTTGTTCGTTGGGACTTCAAAAAACATCATCCTGGTAAGGTCACACAATGTCATAATTGCCAGCTTTACGGCCATGGCTCGATGCATTGTCACATGAATAGCTTCTGTGTAATCTGTTCTGGAAACCACAAAACATCCGACTGCAAAACGAATGAGGTCATCAAGTGTGCCAATTGCAGTGGGCCACATAAATCCACCGATCCTGAATGCATTAGCCGAAAGCAGAACCTAGACATTCGCCGCAAATTATCCCCACGTGGACATGGTACAGGAAATCCAACGTTCCTAAAGCCTCCGAAAGATAAACAGCAGCCACTGCCCGACCAATTCTCCCTTGATAATTTTCCTCAACTACCGCGATATGTGCGTCAACCTTCAGGTCCTTCATCCACCTGGGCTTCTGGCTTCCATCAAACCCAGCATACTGGCGAGAATCACACCGTACGCAGAAGACATATTGGGAGACTACCAATGCGTATTCCGTAGGAACCGGTCAACGAGCGACCAAATGTTCACAATAAGGCAACTACTGGAAAAGAAGTGGGGATACGGAGAGACAGTTCACCAACTGTTCGTTGACTTCAAAAAAGCCTACGACTCAGTCGCAAGGCAAAGACTCTACCATATTGTAGTTGAGCTGGGAATCCCGAGAAAATTCATTCAAATCTGCATAAGCGAAAACAAAGGGCGAGTTAGAATAGAAAACCACCTCTCAGAACGATTTGAAATCCGGCGCGGACTAAAACAGGCGGATGGGCTTACACCATGTCTCTTTAACCATGTCCTCGAGTGTGTCATCAGAAAGGTACAAGACGACAACATGGGCGGATCATCCCTGAACGGGATCACACAAATGGTCGCATATGCGGATGACATAGTCGTTCTGGCCGATAATGTAGAAACTGTAAGTAAAGACTGTGGAATCATCATGCAAGCGGCAGAAGAGTTGGGCATAGAAATAAATGAAGACAAAACAAAATATATGATTATGGCGAGAGCAGGTGGACCTCAGAGAACACACATAAACATCAGGGGCAAGTACCTGGCTGACTTTCAAACAGACAACTTGTCTCACAGTTTTGCTCGTGCTATTTATCTTAATCAACCGTT
This sequence comes from Microdon myrmicae, assembly GCA_963931805.1. NCBI lineage: Eukaryota > Metazoa > Arthropoda > Insecta > Diptera > Syrphidae > Microdon > Microdon myrmicae. The sequence continues at coordinate 27,717,251 of OZ007496.1, forward strand.
ATTTTCACAATAATTATCACAATTTAATTATCATTATCTTGTTTTCTTTGCCTCGTTTTCCGCATACAAAAATTTGAACAAGTGTTATAACCGTTAAGTTATGGCCCCTGGGCCACGTGTATTAAATAAAATCAAGCGCAAACGGTTGCGTTACGACCCCGTTATTGGAGGCCAAACACCTCCCGATAAACTTTCAAAAGTGAACAATAACGTTCTAGAAAAATCTAAAATGTGTTCAAACACTAACTTTTTTCAACCACTTCAAAGTCTGATGGAAGACTCTCCTGAAATGGATCCGACCAATGACGAACAGTGCGCAGAACTTCCGAAAGAAACCGTTCCGCCAATTGTGGTATTAAAAACAACTAGTGCTCAAGTGCGTGATATTTTGAGCAACATTAAGATAGACAAATACTTAATCAAAAACATTTCGCTTGGGCAAAAAATATGTGCCCCAACAATGGACATATATAATAAAATCAGAACCGAACTCTTACGGTTAAAATGTGAGTTTTTCACCCACTCACGTAAGGAAAATCGTCCATTAAAGGTAGTGTTATCCGGGCTAGACTTAATAAGCAACGATATAGTGAAAAATGAGTTAATTGCACTCGGGATTAAGTGCCTAGATGTTAAAACCATCACATTAAATCCGTCAACAAAAGCCCTGTACAAACACTACTTGTACATCGTCTACATTCAACGCGGTACAGTTAAATTAAACGAACTAAAACGGAACTACTCCACCTTGTTCAAAACCATCGTTCGCTGGGACTTTAAAAAACATAATCCAGGTAAGGTCACACAATGTCACAATTGCCAGCTTTATGGTCACGGCTCGATGCATTGTCATATAAATAGCTTCTGTGCAATATGTTCGGGAAACCATAAAACATCCGACTGCAAAACAAATGAGGTCATCAAGTGTGCAAATTGTAGTGGGCCACATAAATCCACCGATCCAGAATGCATAAGCCGAAAGCAGTACATAGACATTCGCCGCAAATTATCCCCACGCGGACGTGGTACAGGAAATACAACCTTCCTACAGCCTCCGAGTGACAAACAGCAGACAGTGCCTGACCGATTATCCATTGATAATTTTCCTCCACTACCCCGATCTGTGCGTCAACCTTCACTTCCTTCATCCACCTGGGCTTCTGGCCTCCATCAAACCCAGCAACCTTCCAATAGTGATACGACACACACGAAGAAAAATCCGTCAGAAACATTAACTAATGATAACCTGTTCTCATTTAGCGAGATAAACTCTCTTCTTAATGAAGTTGTAACCAAGCTTAGTGCTTGTCAAACCAAAGCTGACCAATTTAACGTCATTACTTCATTAGCTATTAAGTACATATACTCGGAAAAAACATGTTAAGAAATTCTCTTAACATCATAACTTGGAATGCGAGAAGCATCAAAAACAAAAAGCATGAATTTTTTAGTTTCTTGATAAATTTTAATATTGACATTGCACTTGTTTCAGAAACCTGGCTCAAACAAGACATTTCTTTCTCACATCAAAATTACATATGTTATCGCCTAGACAGGGTACATGCTAGTGGTGGAGGTGTCGCCATTGTTGTGAAAAAATGTATAGAACATTCCTTGCGTCCTTCATTGCGCCTTAAGTTAATTGAGGAAATTAGTATAGAGGTAACATTAAGTGACAATTCCAAGGTGAGTCTTTTTTCGGTCTATTTCCCTGGAGGAAATAGAAACCTAGAGAAATCTACTTACTTTAAGCGGGATCTGCAAAAATTGCATAGAGTCAACACTCGAAACAAGGTAATTATTGGTGGTGATCTAAACTGCAGACATCAGTCGTGGAATTGTCTTAGGGCAAACAGCTGGGGTAACATTTTACTAGATGTTGCTGAATCCAGCCCAAGTTTTTCCATACTTTATCCACTTCTTCCCACCTATATCCCAGCGAGTGCTAACAAGAACCCCTCAACTCTTGATCTATATATCACTAATATTCCAAATTACTGCACAGTACCATTAACTCTAAATGCGTTAAGTTCAGACCACCTTCCGATCAGCCTCACAGTGAATCATACAGTAGTTGTAAATCGTACCAGTTTATACCACAACTATTCCGCCCCCAACTGGAATTGTTATAAATCATATATAAACACGAACTTGGTTCTAGGTGATACCAGCCTAAATTCTATAACCTGCAGTGAGCACATTGATATCCTATGCAACAATTTTGTTTCTATTATCAATAAAGCGGCCGATCTTCCGATACCTAAATGTTCCACTGCTCCAGTTGATAAGGCACCGCTTCCTGAAAATATCTTACATCTGATTAGGCTACGAAACTCTGAAAGAAGAAAATGGCTGCGTTATAGAATCGATTGTTTTCTAGTTAATGTTAAAGTCTTAAATAATGTCATTAAAAACGAAATCTCAACATATAGGAACAAGTGTTGGAATAAACACCTTTCCTCTCTTGACAAAGCAAGCAAACCGTTTTGGAAAATATCAAAAATTATGAAAAAGAGAGGGTCAAGTATTCCTCCGTTTAAAGTTCACGACAAGTTGTTTATTTCTTCAGTGGAGAAATCAAACCTACTTGCTAACACGTTTAGTAAGAACCACTCCATATCTATGCATCTAAGCGACGCGTATACTGAAGCTGAAGTTGCTAACACTATCTATGTACTTTCTCAAACACCAGCTGAAAGTACTTACGCAACTAATATTAGCAAAGTTAAAGAATTGATAAAAAAATCGAAATCAAAAAAGGCCGCGGGTCTCGATAATATTAACAACAAATTAATCAAAGCACTTCCACCTGCTGCAAGTAACTATTTAACATTCATTTTCAACGCTTGTCTTAAGAATTGTTATTTTCCGGACTGTTGGAAAACAGCAAAAGTAATACCTATCCCGAAACCCGGCAAACCGAAGAACAGCCCCGAAAGCTACAGACCTATTAGTCTACTTAGCTGTCTAAGTAAGCTCTTAGAAAAAATCATTAAGGAAAGGATTGATCGTTTTGTGGAAGACAATAACATCTTACCAAACTTTCAGTTCGGTTTCCGTAGTGGTCACAGCACAATCCACCAAGTCTTGCGCATTAAAAACCACATAGCTGGTAAATTCATCGACAAGGAGTCAACGGGACTAGTTCTTCTAGACATCGAAAAAGCTTTTGATACGGTATGGCACGATGCCTTGATTTATAAGCTACTAAAACTTAAGCTGCCAATACCGCTTATCAAAATTATCCAGAGCTTTCTTCCTTCGAGAAAATATGTTGTGAGTTTAGGAACCGACATATCCTCTACTCACCAAATCCACCATGGTGTACCCCAGGGCTCGGTCCTTGGTCCCATATTATTTACATTGTTTGTCGCAGATTTACCATGTCTAGGTGAAAACATTCAGGTAGCTATGTTTGCCGATGATACGGCCATTTTCTCTTCGGGTGCCTTATTCACTAATGTCTACAACTCTTTGCAAGCAGCTCTTGACAAGCTAGCAGTATATTACAGGAAATGGAAAATAAAAATAAATGGTAATAAAACACAAGCTGTCTGGTTTTCGAGATGTAGGAAACACTGTTACCTACCAACTGGCACTAAACTCAGTATGTGCGCAGTTGATATTGATTGGTCCGAAGAGTGTAGATATCTAGGTATTATTCTAGATAAAAAACTCATCTTTCAAAAACACATCACTACCACAATTGACAAAATAAACAAAGTCGTAAGAGTTATGTATCCATTAGTGTGTAGAAAATCAAAGCTTAGCATCGAAAATAAAATTATAATATTTAAAACCATTTTTCAAGCTATACTCCTGTACGGGGCGCCTGTATGGTGTAATTGTGCTCGCACACACAAAATAAAATTGCAAAGGTGTCAAAATAAAATATTGAAAATGTTGCTGAATTTGCCATGGCATTATTCGACACATGAACTACATGAAAACGCCAACGTTAAACCGGTAGAGTTCCTTATTGACAAAATCAATCGAAACTTCTTCGTCAATTGTTCTTTTTCTGACAATGTTCTCGTTTCCCGTCTTGCGTTATCCTAAGTCACTACATATGTACTCTGTCTATGAAAATTATATCGAGGTCATTACTACATAAAATAACCGGAAGCTCGTGCAATATTAGTCTTAAGATTCGAATAAGGATTTTTTATTGTAGTTTTCCCTTAATTTAATATTTGTTATTCATTAAAATTGTGCTATTGTCGTTATATAGATTTAAGATTATAGTTGTAAAGGAATTGCTATCCTAAATCTCTTAAGTACTAGTTGTAAAATATACCATAAATGTAATTATCTACTAAATAAAAAAAAAAAAAAAAAAATTGAATTGAAAATTGAACATCAGGGGCAAGATATTTGAAAATGTCAAAGAATTTAAATACCTGGCAACAATACTGACGGCCAGTAACGAAATGTCGAAGGTAATTAACAAAAGATTACACTCCGGCAACGCTAGTTGACATGCAGTCAGTAAACTGCTGAAATCCAAACTGCTATCTCGTAATATAAAGCTCCGTGTCTATAGAACCATAATCATGCCGATTGTTCTATACGGATGCGAAACATGGGCTCTCACAAAACGGGAAGAAAACAACTTCCGGGTATTCGAGAATAAAGTTTTAAGGGGTATCTTTGACGGTAAATATGACGAGGAGGGAGGACAATGGAGGAAACTCCACAACCACGAAATGCAAGAGCTATACCGCAAACCTACAATAGTGAGAGTAATCAAGTCGCGAAGATTAAGATGGGCCGGACATGTGGCGCGAATGGGCAATGACAGGACCGTGCATAGAATTCTTGACAGGACGGCCGCGACGGCGATGGGAGGACAATGTTAGGTTGGACCTCGAGGAGGAGGGAACTTCAATTTTCGTCGTAATTTTCGCCCTAGTAGACAGACAATAACAAGTTTAGTGCAAAACTTTGAGTCTACATATTTGTTGTGTGATGTTGCCGCGCCAGTGAGACAACGGGTTGGTCGAAGTGTCGAAAATATCGCTGCCGTTCAGACGTCCGTAGCAAATGATCCAAATCAGTGAATTCCACGGCGTTCTCAAGAATTGGGCATCGCCCAGACCACTTTATGGCGAATTTTGCGTGAGGATCTTGGTTTACATCCATACAAGATCAAGCTGATTCAAGAATTGTACGTTCTCCGATTGGGCTCTGGAAAAGATGCGCTAAGATGATGAAATTCATCGCAAAATCATCTTCAGTGACGAAGCAAAACATGCGTTATTGGTCGGGTGAAAATCCACATGTGCTTCATGAATCACCACTTCATCCACAAAAAATAACTGTTTGGTGCGGTTTGCATGCCGCCGGCGTCATTGGGCCATATTTTTTTGTCGACGATAACGATCGTTACTGTGAATGGCCATCGTTATCGCGCCATGATTACCGATTATTTTTGGCCCGAATTAGAAGATATGGACTTGGGCGACATGTAGTTTCAACAGGACGGTACAACAAGCCACACATCACACGATACAATCGATTTATTGAAGAGTATGTTTGATGAGCGTGTTATATCATGAAATGGGCCAGTCGGTTGGCCGCCTAGTTCGTGCGATTCAACGCCTCTAGACTATTTTCTTTGGGACTACTTCAAGTCATTCGTCTATGCCAACAAGCCGACAACGTTGGAAGAGCGCAGAGCCAACATTGAACGCGAATTAGCGGCCGTTTCGGCCGAAATGTGTGGCCGAGTCATCGAAAATTGGGTCCAACGAATCGACCGCTGCAAACGTGCCTGCGGCAGTCATATGAACGAAGTCGAGTTCCATTCATAAATGTTTTGATTGTACTTCAAGCCGATAATAAAGTTTTTGAAATATCTCAAATGGTTTGCGTTTTATTTAAAAAAAAAAAAGCTGTCAAGACCCTATTGGAAAACCCGATAGATACTATAAGCATGTTGTTAGTCCATTTGTAGCGTATATAAGTTAACACACGCCTAATGATTAAATACATTGTATTAAATACATTGTAATCCACACAGGCATCCACATTAAACACAAATCAATTTGCATATGCATTCATGCGTATGACCACCCATAGACACGCACTTGCCCCATAACATCTGCACACATATTACCACCCATAAGCACGTACTTGCTCCATAAAGACATCTGTGCACGCGTTCATGCGTAGCCCATAAACTGATCTGTGCACACACCCGTGCGCATCACCATAGAACCAGCTCATCACAATGGACATTGTCGCACTAGCAATGCTTCATCATCACGCAGCATCTGGGATGACAACAATGTTGCACTATGATTCCATCATGATCTTTTACGACCCAGCACCCGGGACAACGTCGCATGGCAGCTAGTATAAATATGAAATTGTAACTTAGTCTGCAGTTAGTTGCTTAAAGATTTCGAGAAAATAAAGTTGTGCTTCGTGCTTTTTTAAAAACACAAAAACATAGAATTGTTTTTAACTGGCGCCCGAGCAGGGATCCGCGTCAAGAATTTGTTAAAGTCTTACGAGTGCGGGTTTTAAAAAAAAAAAAGAAAGTGTTAAAAGCGAATCAGTGAGCAATAAACTTTACAAATCGAATCCTGAGGAAACTGGGGCCCCCGAGTAGCCGACCAATCATCGATGCAAAAAGGAGTCAGCCAGACTGACAGCCACCTCAAGGATGCAGCTAACTCAATTATTGTAAGTCATTTAAAAAAAAAGAAATATTTTAAATTGTAAAATTAAAAAAGTTAAGTTGAAATCAAAATGTTACCTAATAATAAGAGTGCAGCTCTCGATAGTATACTGGTTAGTATACCCGCCTGTCACGCGGGACACCGGGGTTCGATTCCTCGTCGGGGAGCCTCTGGCGCAAGACTAAGGACCTTGCCCGGAAAAAACAAATCATTATGGAAAATTTAACAAACCTCGGGACTTGCGAAATAAGGCCAAGACCGGTTCCCGGTTGTAGTGCCGATGATGATGATGATGATGAATAAGAGTGCAAAATTAAAGAAAAATTAAAATTAAATTAAACTAAATATTTTGGAAAAAATTAAAAGTTAAAATTAAATAAAACAAAATATTTTGAGAATTAAGAGTGGAAAAAATTAAAATTAAATAAAACAAGATATTTTAATGGAAAAAATTCTCATTATTACAAGTTTGGAAAAATTATTATTAAGAGTGGAAAAAATTAAATAAAACAAAATATTTTATAATTAAGAATGGAAAAAATTAAAAGTTAAATTTAAATAAAAGGAAATATTTTATTACAATAAGTTTAAAAGATTAAGAGTGGGAAAAATAAAAAGCTGAAACTAAATAAAAAAGTAATTTACTATGATAAGTTTAAAAATTAAATTAAATTAGAAAAAGTGCTCCATTTTTACAAATTAAAGAAAAGTGAAACCAAATAATTTGTTTGTAATAAGATAAGTGAAAAGTGACAAAGAAAAAAAAGGAAGGAAACGTTTGTGTTGTATGTTCTCGGTTGAAATTTTATCTTCTAAGTGAAATCGCCGCCGAATTTTTTTATATCCATTGAAAGTGCATTAATTCGAAGATTAATATGCCGAACTGCAAATTTAGTAAGACCTGCCTGAATCTGTTGCTGCCCAGCAACAACGAGCAGTAACAAATGAAGAGTTGGAAGCTCTCATAACAAGAACTGTGCAACGTGTTCTGCAAGACCAAGGACGTCAATGGGTTCAATCCATAGTGGATCCTCAAGCCGACCGTTTTAATGGCACAGACCAAACCATTAACCCAGAATTTCGGGCTAATTTAAGTGAACTGGATAAGATACGTGGGGGAGTGGGTGCGAACATACAGGGCAAAGTCTCTGATTGCCTTTAACCCGGCGAAGGCCAGGACGATCCTTGTCCCTGTTCAATCCAAGTTGACATGCAGTCTCTACGTGACACCCCTGGCTAGCTACTTTGACACCCGCCAAGTAGTGAACCAATGCATGCAGCGACATCCTGAGAAAGGTTGGCGCAAGGCTAATAACCAGGCCCGTAAAAATGAATTATTATGGCAAATTTAACAATCCTCGGATATGGACCGGATACACGACGACGACCACGGAAACGAAAATGGCTAAATGATTTAAGGATTTTTTCATGGAACATACGCTCACTATACAGAGCACGAGCTGCACCGCAGCTAGCCGATGCCCTGTCCGAATATAAGGCTGACATAACAGCATTACAAGAAATAAGATGGACGGGGAGTGGTGTTTTTCAAAGAAAAGAGTATGACATTTATTACAGCTGTCACGCAAAACACCATGTGCTCGGGGTAGGCTTTCTAGTCAGCCAAAAACTGAAGCCTGCCATCATCGGCTTTAATGCAATAAATGAAAGGCTATGCACTCTTCGCGTGCGAGGCAAATTTAAGAACATAAGCCTCATAAACGTTCACGGACCTACAGAGGAGTCCCCTGACGACAAAAAAGAAGAATACTATGAGAACGTCGAACGGGCCCTCAATGCCTGCCCAAGATACTACGTGGAAATCGTTCTTGGGGATTTGAATGGGGAAATTGGGCGGGAGCCGGTTTTCAGGCACTACGCAGGTTCCCATAGTTTGCATGAGAATACTAATGACAATGGACTACGAGTCATCGAATTGGCAGCATCGAAAAACTTGGTCGTTGCAAGTACCAGGTTTCCGTGTAAAGATATCCACAAAGCCACCTGGGTATCACCTGATGGAGCCACTCGCAACCAAATTGACCACGATAGATCGCCGCCACTCTTCGAGCCTGATGACGGTACGAACGTACTGAGGTGCCAACGCCGACTCGGATCACTATCTTTTTGGTACAGTTTTCCGAGCGCGGGTTGCCTTACGGAGACGTATTGCATCGCGGATCAGGTTCGAATCAACACGGCTGCCTTACGCAATGAGAACACCAGCAACACCTTTGGTCATGCGTTAAGACTCGCCCTCGAAGAGCTCGACGGAGGGAGAGTAAGTCCTGGGGCCAGAATGCCGGGTGTAGAAGAGAAATGGACACGCCTTAAGAATACTGTCATTAGTACTACCAACTCCATCTTAGGCAGTAGTCGTAGAGATCGGAACGACTGGTTTGATGATGAGTGCAAACCAGCGACTGAACGTAAGAATGCTGCATACCGGGCAATGCAGCAGTCTCATAGGACGCGGGTACGCGAGGAGAAATACAAAGAGCTCAGAAGATCTGAAAAAAGACTTCACAGACAAAATAAAAGTGCCTGGGAAAAAAACCTTTTCTGTGAAATAGAGAAAAGTATAGAGCGAGGTCCGCACCAGGCGCGGAAGTTCTACCAAATAATCCGCAGTATGACGCGGTACACACCACGCTGCACTTACTGCAAGGATAAAGAGGGTAATCTGATCACCGATACCAAAGGCATTCTGGAGCGATGGGAAGTGCACTTCAATGAATTGCTAAATGGTCAGCTCACAGAAGAGTTGGAGGCTCTACCAATGCAAGACCAAGACCAAATGCTGCCGCCACCAAGCATTGAGGAAACATTAAAAGCCATTAGACAGCTAAAATCAAATAAAGCCCCTGGAGCTGATGGCATACCAGCTGAGTTGATCAAACAAAGAGGGACAACGTTACATCACGCAATTCATGAGTTCGTGGTGCACGTATGGGAGCAAGAGGAGATGCCGGAAGATTGGCGTCGTGGTATAATTTGCCCCATACATAAGAAAGGAGATATCACACTGTGCAGCAACTATAGGGGTATAACATTGCTGAGTACCGCCTATAAGATACTCTCCACTATCCTACAAGGTCGGATAGCCCCATACGCTAAAGCCATCATTGGTCAATATCAGTGTGGCTTCATCCCAGGCAAATAAGCGATTGATCGCATATTGACCGTTAGGGAGGCGATGGAAAAATGTTAGGAATTTAAGATTCCACTATATCATCTGTTTATAGACTTCAAGGCCGCCTACGACAGCATAGCCAGGGTAGAACTATATAATGCCATGAGAGAATTCGGCATTCCAAACAAATTGATACGACTTTGTAGGTTGACCATGACCAACGTAACTAGTCAAGTAAAAGTAGCGGGATTGCTGTCCAAACCAATAAACATCTATAATGGACTCCGACAAGGGGACGGTCTGGCCTGCCTCCTCTTCAACCTGGCGTTGGAGAAAGCAATCCGCGACTCTGGCGTTACAACAAGAGGGACTATTGTCACCAAGTCCAGCCAGATACTTGCCTACGCAGATGACATCGACATCATCGGTAGAACCGAATCGGCTGTACAGGAATCCTTCACCCAGATCGAGCAGGCGGCACAAACACTGGGACTGCACATTAATGAGGGAAAAACCAAGTACATGGTGGCAACTTCTGCGAAGAGAAGACCTAACGTTGGTCAAACTATCAGGGTAGTGGAGCACGAATTTGAAGTAGTGCAATCCTTTAACTACCTTGGGTCAATAGTATCAGCCGATAACAATATGGAAGAAGAAATACGCGAACGGCTGATTAAATCCAACAAAGCCTACTATGGTCTATCGAGGCTATTTAAATCCCGAAATTTATCCAGAACATCCAAGCTACTACTGTACAAGACCATGGTCTTACCAGTACTCATGTATGGATCCGAGACCTGGGTGCTTAATAAAAGGCACTCTGAACTCTTGGCCGCGTTCGAGAGAAAGGTCTTAAGGAGAATTGTTGGCCCCGTATGTGAGGGGGGACGATTCCGGAGACGCTACAACCATGAGTTGTACGCAATCTACCTTGAAGCTCATATTGTAAGAAAAATCAAGCTCGGTAGACTCCGGTGGGCGGGACACCTAGCTCGAATGAGCGAAGAGGAGCCTGCCCGGAAAGTCCTTTGTGGCAGGATGTATGGAAGGAGACAGCGCGGCAGACCTTGTCTGCGATGGAGGGATGGCGTAGACCAGGACGCCCAGAGCCTGGGAGGGCTAAACTGGATGACATCGGCTCGAAATCGGGACCGGTAAATAAGGCCAAGACCGGATCCCGGTTGTAGTGCCGATGATGATGGATAAGATACCTGACGTGGTACAATCGCTGATTTCACCGGTCAACCTGGAGAGTTCAACTCCTGGAAGAAGAGTGTGGATAGAATGTTACAACTTTACGATGACATAAAGGGAACGCCAAAATATTTTGGTATCCCGAGCGTTATACGTAACAAGATTACTGGACAGGCTGATGTGGTATTGGAATCTTATAATACCCCATTGGACTGGAAATGCATCTCTCGATGCTTGACAATGCATTATGCAGACAAGCGTGATCTGTCGACAATCGAGTACCAAATGACGTCACTTATTCAAGGAAACCTTACAGTTCAAGAATTCTATCATTCGGTCTATTCTCATCTGTCGTTGATATTAAACAAAATAGGTTGTATGGAAATCGGTAATGAGTCATTGTCAATACTGACTCAAACGTATAGGGAGAAGGCTCTAGATACATTCGTTAGAGGTTTGAGATGCGATCTGCCAAGACTTCTCGGTATTAGGGAACCTACCGATTTACCACAGGCATTACATCTTTGTCTTAAGCTGGAAAATCAAAATTATCGAACGCAATATGCTATCTCTCACAATGGCCCATTTCGTGGATCCTATAATCAAATCGCTCCTCCACTTCCACATCGAAAAAATATACCAAATCAATATAACAATCACTCTCAGGGAAGCAAACATCCTTTTTATCCTTAATTAGTATACCTACCCCAACCTCCTAATCTTAACCATCATATGAATAGAAACGTTTACAGGCAACCGTCATTTAATCCAAATTATCATCGGAATTACGGACAGTATAATACCCCCGTTCCGCCGCGACCAACTGCACCAAAACCTCAACCAAGACCCGAACCTATGGATGTTGATCAATCCATCCAATCAAGAGCAATGAACTATATGAACAGACCAGGTCCAAACAGGATTCTTGGAAAAGGACCTCTGATGGAACCACAAGGAACAGCGAGACCATTTAAGTATCAAAGGAACTTTCACGTAGAACCGCAAGAAAATAATGAAAATAATCTATTCAACTACGAGCAGATTCGAGATTCTCAGAATAACGAATACGAGCAATCCTTAACGGAATACGTAGAGGACCAAGAACATCGCAAGGGTGAAGAACAAGAAATTGTTAACCTATCTGATGTTCATTTTTTAGATTAAGCTGCTCTTCACTCCCATACTTCGAGTGTCAAGCGAAAAGCGGACAAATATTGAAAGTATTAATTGATACCGATTCCAACAAAAATTATATTCAAGCTAACATTGTTCCAAAACCCATACCAAATGATCAACCCTTCTTTGCAAATTCTATAGGTGGAAACATCAAGGTTAGTCATCATACAATAGCTAATTTATTTGGCCTTAAAGAGACAAATATTAAATTCTTCTTGATCCCTTCTCTTAAATCCTTCCATGCTATTTTACGAAATGATAGTTTAAAAGAATTATCGGCAGTAATTCACACAAAAGAAAATTACATGGTCATAAAAGACAAAGTAAAAATTCGTATAAAACAACGTGCCTACACGGCAGTAAATGAAATAGTCGTACAAACTAACCACATGAATGCACATCAAAAAAATAAAATTAACAATTTGGTTCAAAAATTCCCAAATCTATTCACGGAACCTGATGAGAAATCGACATTCACCACGGTTGTAAAAGACGAGGATACCCATTTCGAAAACCTTAAAACGGTATTTCAAACCCAAGATAAAGGCAACACCTTTACATTGAGAAACCCAAAAAGGACATATAAGGCATGTTCGAATTCAATAAGCCCATACCCTAGTTCAGCTCAGAACAAAACCCACAAGAAATTACTCTTACAAAAATCCACAACAACCGAACAAATTACAAACACTCAAACGTTCCATAAGAGAAACAATATGTTGAAGAAACTCAAAAACCCCAAGGGCAAATACCCATGTGGAAAGGCCCGTTTCTCGTTACAGCAGTAACAAGGCCAGACAAAACAGCCATCGAAGTTGGCCGAAAATTAATAATAATCCGCAATGGTAGGTTGAAACCATAATCCACGATTAGCTAGCTCCGATTCTCACTTATTACTCAGCCAAACAACTCAAGGACTTCGAAATTTCACAATATGGCCAGGTACGGTAATAAATAATAAAAATAACAATTAGATGCACAGATTAAACAAATAACTTACTTTATTACATGTTACTATAAATATTTAAAAACAGTAAAAACAAAAAGAATTGATTACATATATACATACATACAAATTATAAAGAAAGCAAAAAGAATTATGATTACATATATACGTACAAATTAAAAAGAAATCAAAAAGAATTTTAATAAGTAATTGTTAAATACATACACATAATAAGATTATAAAGATTTATTAATAAGGATAGTTATACAAGAATTAACAAAACAATAGAATTGTTATTATTACATTGCAAATGGTAAAATAAAACCATTTCACATATATATAAAAACAAGAAGAATGGCTAACGTTAATAGACATACTAAGTTAATCACGAAAGAATTGTTAACTATTCCATATATATATATATATATATATATATATATATATATATATATATATATATATATATATATATATATATATATATATATATATATATATATATATATATATATATATATATATTAAAGAAAGAAAACCGCAAAGAAAACCAAAAGAAATTATTGATCAGTTAAGTTACACAAAAATATAGATATACAGATAGTAAAATAAAATTATGAATTCGCAATAAAAATAAACTCAGATAAACTAGTATATATTGTAAATATTCCGAAAACAGGGGAAACAATTTTTGAGAAATTCATTATAAAACCCATTAAAAGGGACAATATTGTAAATAGCATTAAGTACAAAAATATTATAAGGAAAGGAAATTTAATATACGGTATAATGAATAAATGCCGCACAATAAACGAATTATCACTATGTAAAAGAAATAATATAGTAGATATAAGTAATGATAATTGTATCTCTAATTTACTAAGAAGCCAAAATGCGACGTGCAACAGAACAAACAGTCACCATATCCCACAAGTAAGGGAAATAGCCTGCGAAATCATCCTCCTTAACAACTTCAACAATCAAATCGAGATAAATGGAACAACGAAGATATTACAGGGAACATACCTCATCAAATTCAAAAATACCACAGTTACGATTAATAACCAAAAATATGTAGCAGAAGAAATAGCCAACGTTCAAGCCTCACCACTTTTATTGCACATGTCTTCTGACGGACCCGAATTGGAAGAGATACTTTCATTAGATTTTATGAAAGATCTACATACGAGGATTGCCTTTTATATTTCGGGATTAGAGAACAAAAACAAATATTGATCATCGAAAATCACTTTATTGTTTTTCAATATATTCCCCATGAAGATCTATCTATACACTTTTGCATGCGTTTGAACCAATTGTCGAAGCACTTTTGCCACTCTGATTGAGGTATCTCCAACACATGCATTCTGAATGCAGCAACCGCTTCTTCAGATGTCGAAAAACGTTGACCTCTCAGTTTGTTTTTTACGTACGGGAATAAAAAGAAGTCATTCGGTGCCAAGTCAGGACTATACGGCGGATGACCCATCAAATCGATGTTTTGGGTGCTCAAAAATGCAGTTGTCGCAGCCGATGTGTGAGAGCTCGCATTGTCGTGGTGAAGAGTGATCCGTCTTCGGCTGTTGGTTTTCCTGATTTCTTGGAAGACAACTGGCAAACAAATGGTTGTGTACCACTCAGAATTGACTGTCCTGCGTTGTTCTAGTGGTACGGTTGCGACATGTCCAGTTTTTCCGAAAAACAGGCGACCATTTGCTTGGAAGTGCTTCGTGCGCGAACAACTTTTGTTGGATTTGGCTCATCTTGAAACACCCAGACAGTCGACTGCTGTTTACTTTCGGGCTCATACGCGTAAATCCACGATTCATCACCTGTCACGATGTCATAGACGTGTTTCGAAGCACCGCGACCGTATTTTTTGAGCATTTCTTTCGACCAATTGACACGAGCCTTTGTTTGGGCGATTGACAAATTGTGTGGGATCCAACGCGAACAAATTTTTTTGACAGTCAAATGTTTATGCAATATTGAATGTATGCTGGTCCCACTAACGCCTAAGGTTGTCTCAATCTCACGATAGCTCACATGACGATCTTCCAATATCAGTTCACGCACAGCATCAATGGTTTTCGGAACAACAACTGATTTTGGACGACCTTCACGAAATTCATCTTGTAGTGAACTACGACCTCGATTGAATTCACCATACCATCGATAAACACTGGTCCTTGATGGAGCTTCATCGCCAAAAATTGAATTAAGCTCATCCATGCACTGTTGCCGAGTTAATCCACGCCGAAAGTTGTAAAAAATAATCGTACGCAAATGTTGACGATTTAATTCCATTTTTGGGCCGAGATGAATCTTTTAAGTTACTGTAAACAACACAAATAGCGCTCGTATGTCAAAACGTTCTGAGTGCGTATAACCTGAAAAATGTCCAACTTTACGACAGAGCTGTCAATTGCCGGATTGCAACACTAGGGTTGCCAAATCCCGAAACATAAGAGGCAACCCTCGTATTAACAACACTAAACAAATCGAGTTAATAAAAACAGAAAAAGAAATATATCAAATTGTCAACTACTCCCTTTTGACCATAGTTTTTTTAATACTCGTTGTACTGTAAAGCTAAGAGCTCAGAGAAGAACCGAAATAACCATCATCCTAGAATCCATCCCTTTGAGGACTATGCCTACCCTGAAGCAAAAAGAACACCCACCAGAGCCACCTAAAAACCAAACCAGCATCTTTAACCTACCCTTCCAATAACCTTTTGCGAGGACGCAAAATTTAAGAGGGGAAGAGTTAACACACGGCTAATGATTACATCATCATCATCATCATCATCGGCACTACAACCGGGAGCCGGTCTTGGCCTTATTTAGCAAGTCCTCAGGCTTGTTAAATTTTCCATAATGATTTATTTTTTCTGGGCAAGGTCATTAGTCTTGCGCCAGAGGCTCCCCGACGGGGAATCGAACCCCGGTCTCCCGGGTGACAGGCGGGTATACTAACCACTATACTATCGAGGAGCACTAATGATTACATACATTGTATTAAATACATTGTAATCCACACAGGCATCCACATTAAACACAAATCCATTTGCATATGCATTCATGCGTATGACCACCCATAGGCACGCACTTGCCCCATAAAAACATCTGCACACATATTACCACCCATAAGCACGTACTTGCTCCATAAAGACGTCTGTGCATGCGTTCATGCGTAGCCCATAAACTGATCTGTGCACGCATCCGTGCGCATCACCATAGAACCAGCTCATCACAATGGACATTGTCGCACTAGCAATGCTTCATCATCACGCAGCATCTGGGATGACAACAATGTTGCACTATGATTCCATCATGATCTTTTACGACCCAGCATCCGGGACAACGTCGCATGGCAGCTAGTATAAACATGAAATTGTAACTTAGTCTGTAGTTAGTGATTACATTAACGAGTCGAGTTCTAACCACCGACGACATCAGTCACGACTTCACAGTGAGAGCTGAGAGAAGACACATCCTGGACAGTGATACATACAGTGATACACACAGTGATAGTTATTTAAAACAATTAAATAATTAAAAAATTTATAATTTAAATTTAAAAAAAAAAAAAAAAAAAAAAAAAAAGTCCGAAAAAAAAAGTTCGAAAAAAAAAAATTCTTAGTGAACAGGAACCAACTTTAGGTTCGTTTTTCACCTATATTCACCTATATTCCCAAATTTATATTTGTTTTAATTTAGTAGGATTTGTTTTTAGGTCTACTTGTTTCTCTTCTTGGTTTTTGTTTGTTCCTCTTTTCTTTTCCTTGCGCCCCACGCGTTTCTTGTCTCTTTTTCTGCTCGATGGTTGCAACATCGAAATAGATGGACATCTGCTCTTCTCGTGGTGTAGGCCATCAGCCCGATCAGGGCATGATGGCTCTCATAAAGAGATTGAGGGAGGACCTCGAAGCTCTCAAGGCAGACAACGCTGTCTTGAGAGATAAATTGTCGCGACTGGAAGCAGCACCACCCGCATCCCCGTCCAGTGCCAGTTCGGAGGCTTCTGATTCGGAATCGGAGCTCGAGCCCGAGTTGGAGAGTCTCGCTGAGAGTTCCGACGAAACAATGGATGACGGTGACTCGCACCCCCACCCCAAACTCGTCTAGAGCCCCTAAGCGGAAAACACCGCTTCCCATAATAAACTGCGAAGGAGGACCTTCCAATAAGCGTGCGGCCACCGGCTCCCCGCCAACGCCGCACCCCAAACTGTTGTCGAACCCCGCGATAACACCAACTCATGTCAGGGTCGTACCTCCGCAGCAGCCTTGCCCACCACGACCAACTCCATTAGTTAACCCAAAACCAAAGGCTGCTGGTGTTACCAACACTGTTCAGCCAGAGGTCGGGGAACGCCCACCTGTTTCTAAGAAGAAACAGCAACCCGGGGTCTTTGCACGAGACCTCAATTTAAAAAATTTCGTCGGTGACATGAACCGGCTAGGAATTTCTAACTTCAAGGCAAAGACCTTAAGTCCATCCCTAAATAAAATCATAGCCTACGATAGGGAAACCTATCGCACGGTTAACGACAATCTCAAGGCCAAGGAGGTGAATTATTACACCTTCACTCCGGCTGACGAAAAGTCGAGGACAATCCTCTTAAAACGAGTCGCTGCCTCTTGGGAAAACGACGACATCGTAACTGCTCTTGAGGCAACATTTCCTAACGTCAAATTCATTGACGTCAAAAAATTCTCTCCCCCACAGCGGTTTGTGAACATCAGACCGCAAAGATACACCAAGCTGAACATATGGCAGCTTCTCCTTGCCCCAGGAACCGACATAGATTCCATAATACGGACAAAGTCGCTTCCAACTTTGCATCAACAAGTTGTCTTCGAGGTATTTCATAACAGAGAAATACCTCAATGCAGACGTTGCCAACGTTTCGGGCTTGTCTCCCGAAACTGCAACATGAGTCGCCGTTGCGTTCGTTGCGGAGAAACCCACGATATTGGCAAGTGCGAACTTCCGCTAGCGAAATACGATCCCGCAACAAATGTGCAGGATGAAATAACACTGCCAACTTGCTGCAACTGCGGCAACAAAGGGCATCCGGCCAGTTATAGAAATTGTCCTAAATATAAGGAAATTAAACTAAGACCCAAGGAGACTCGAGCTAAGCAAACAGCCAAGTCAGACTTCGGAAAACAGGCCACACAAAACCTCATCCAAAATGGATTCACATTTGCCGACATGCTTAGGGGTCAGCAGGCAAGGAATACAAAAACCCTTTCAACTCCTCTCCCTCAAAAACATATTCAAGTCCCTAAGCGAGCCCCGGTAAAGGCCAACACGACGCCTCAAATTCAAGCGGTGGTGCAAAAGCCTCCGAGGGGGCAATCTTCAATGCTCGAGAAACTACTTTGTTTCTCCCGCTTAATTGAGGATATCCGACCCCGATATGAGAAACTATCAACCGAGGTAGAGAGGGAGGCACTCCTTTTCACTGCATATGCAAGACATACCCTCCACAATGGATTCCAAAATTAAAGTTATCCTCTTAAATGTCAACTCCCTTGTTTCGCATTCCAAGCGTATGGTAGTTTCTGACTTCATAAAGGAAAGCCGGGCGGACGTGGTACTTGTAACCGAAACTAGGTTGCATCCATGTCACCGTCCCGTATTCCCAAACTTCTCCATGATTCGAAGAGATCGAACCCTCACTGGCGGTCCCACCATCAACGGAGGTGGAACTTGTATACTGGTTAATAGCGGACTTCGCCATGAACCTATTGACCTCCCACACCTAGAGTCCATAGAGGTATCTGGAGTTGAACTGCATCTGGCTAGTAATGGTAGAGTGAATTTATACTCCGTATACCACTCGCATAAAACCAATAATGGTCCCATTAATCCCGAAGATATCGGCAAACTAATAAGGACCTCGGGGCACATGCCCTTCATCATAGGCGGCGATTTTAACTCCAGACATCCCCACTGGAACAACTCTGTCTCTTGCCCAAATGGCACAAAACTGTACCAATGGTACACCGCAAATATGTATGCCCTCAACTGCGAAATAGTCGCATCTACGGTTGGTACTCGAGGTAACTCAATTCTGGACATATTTATTGTGTCCAAAGACTTACTTCCACAAATCACTCCTCCTCAAGTTTCAGCGGGTGTATCTGACCACAATGCTGTGACCACATTCATTCGCGGCTATCGAGCATCCCGGGCTCATATCAGATACATACCCGATTATGGGCGGACAAATTGGGACAACTTCAATATTACATTGAACGATAAACTCCACCACTTCTCTCTTCCCACTGACAGGAACCTAACGACGGTTGAGATAAACAACGTTGCAAAACGACTTCACGAGATTCTAGTTGAAACTTCGGAGACTCATGTCCCGAAGTATAAACTTGAAAAGACCTATCAGATTCCCCATGACGACATCACTCTTCGTCTCATCCGGGAGCGTAAAAAGCTCTGCAGAATGAGATATCGTCACCGCTTTACGCAAAGGGAGCCATTATTGCGATCCATTATTCACAATATTGGTACACTGATAAAACAGAGAATCCAAAACAACCGTACCCGACAATTGGAAGACAAGCTGAAGGGTATTCAGATAGACCAGAACGTTTATAAAAATGTTAAAAAGATATGTGGCACTTCCCGCATCACTGGGCCAATTATGCACAATGGTGTTGTTGTCAATAACGACACCAATAAAGCAAATATCATCGGAGAGACCTTCGAAAACAATCACAAACTCACTCTCCAAGATGGCGACCCGGAAACTAATGCAATCGTTAGTTCAGAGGTCCACAGTAAGTTGGACGACTTCAACGAGCCAATTGTTGTCTTTAACCCAACTAACAGTGCATACTTCGATGACACACGTGATAATGGTCACGGTTTCATCACACCAAATACCACTCGTTGCGAAGGCTTTCTGCCTTATTCTTTATAAAGCTCTCCATTCTGTTCAACCATGCTTACAACATGGGGTACTTTCCCCAAGCTTGGAGGCACGCTATTATTTGCCCAATAGCAAAAGTTGGGAAACCAACGTATCACCCCTCAAGCTTTCGCCCTATCTCGCTTCTCACTTGCATCAGCAAAATATATGAAAAATTCATATACGAAAAGCTAAATAACTTTGTCAGTGCCAGGCACCTAATACCTGATTTCCAATTCGGATTTCGAAGAGCGCACAGCACCACTATGGCTCTTAACTTATTTCAAAACCACGTTTGCGTGCGGCTCTTTAATAAGGAACCCACCGTTGCGGTAAGCCTAGACATTGAAAAAGCTTTTGATACGACTTGGATCGAAGGTCTCGCTTTTAAACTTCTGAATACTGGCCTCAGTAGAACGCTATGTAGCATCATCTACCAGTTCGTTCTAAACAGAACCTTCCAAGTTAGAATCAATGGAAAGCTTTCCCGAACTTTTCACGCCGCTGCAGGCGTACCACAGGGCTCCATTCTAGGCCCCATCTTATTCAATATTTACACCTCCGATATTCCCCGCCCCGCGGACGGGAGAGTAAACCAAATATGCTATGCGGATGACGTCCTGGTGTACACGTCAACCAAAGGCCCTAACCTCGCAACAAATCGACTCAACCGTCACTTGGACGAACTGTATCAGTATTACAGTCGATGGAAAATCCGACTTAATCCATCCAAAGCAGTAGCCATAATTCTGAGTAGTAAACACTCCCAACCTACTTCTCGATATTCACAGAATATTCGAATAAAAATGGGAGATACTACGATTAGACCACAGGACAAGATGAAATATCTCGGGGTCACTTATACCCCAAAAATGAATTTCATCAAACATGTGACCCACATTCTCCAAAGGGGCCTTGGTCGGTCTAAGCAACTGCACAACATCCTGAAGTGGAGGAACAAAGTTGACACCAAAGTTAAGCTTCTCTGCTATAAGCAGCTAATCCGATCTGGAATATCGTACGCCTTTCCCATATGGTCCTGCATATCTTCGGCTCAAATGGAAAGACTTCGGGTTTTCGAAAGGAAACTCCTCAGAAGATGCACCAATCATTCTAGAAGGCCTGACGGTCGTCATTACCCCAACTCTCACCTATACGAAGGCGCCTCCATTACCCCTATCGACGAGTACTTGCTTCAATTAGCATATAAGTACCTCGAAAACATTCAGAACAGCGAGAACCTACTTGTACGGGACTCGTTCTTGACCCTTCTCTCTCTCGATCTCTTCGGATCAAACCCCCACAATTTCTTCTTCAGTACAAAACTGAAGAAAGCACCCTTCCCAACAACATTCCCCTCTATAATAGAGGATTCCTGGACCCATCCCATAGGGTCTACAATTAACAAACCAAACACACGAACGCACAGTACAAGACGGCACAAACACAAACATACACACCGACCAAAGAGCAGATTATCAGACGCCAAAGACGTGATCTGCGTTTACTACCGCACCCAAGACCCACCGGTCTTGTAAGATTTCTTTCCCACCATCCCTCTATAAAAGTAGTTAGAGAACACTCGGACTAACACTGTCCACACTATCCTTGGATACCCCCCTTTTTTCTTCTCTTTTTAGATGCCGCGAGACCGAGCCCAATATCGTCACGGATGTGGGTGATTCTGGTTATCGCAAGATGACCAGAAGTCAGAGACAAGATGAAGGACACATATGTCCTGTCTCGCCAAATTCGGCCTTCTCGCCACATTTTTTTTTTTTTTTTTAGTCTGTAGTTAGTTGCTTAAAGATTTCGAGAAAATAAAGTTGTGCTTCGTGCTTTTTTAAAAACACAAAAACATAAAATTGTTTTTAACTTATATGATGAGCAAATGCACTGTTTACAAAAAAAAAAAAGCAGCTTAGTCGCTTGAACGCCACATTTGCCTGCTTAAATTTTAAACTTAAGTATAAACATTATAATCCATCTACTTATTATGTTAGTGAGGCGGATCAATTTTCTATATGGTATGAAATTTGTCCTTCTATACTAACACGAATGTGGAGAATATACGGAACAAAATGTTCGCATACATCGCCAATTGCACTTACCAATCGTTCCTAGCTTCTCATTCGCCTTTCCTGAGCTAAGCATTCTGCTGACTAAGCGTTGGAGTCTGGTGAATTATGCAGAACGTTGTGATTGAAAGATTAATCGGCGAAATCACTTTTCTCTTACCATCTGAAACAGCATGCAATCCCAGAAAAGCATAATGAAAGCTCACTCGGTAAGCACAGAATCATATAAGAGCTTTCTACCTTCCTTACCTATGTACCTAGGCACTTGGGCACTATATATCCATTCGCTAAATTTCAATGACCTTGAACTTGGGATTTAAATAAATAAATAAAGCTGCTTTTGATTTCAGTTAAGTCTCTTTTATTGAACTTGTCCTCATTAAAGAGGTCCAGAGATTTGTGTTCCAGTTGGTGACTGTTAAAAACGAGTTTTGGAATTTTTAACGACTGAATATTATGGGCTGTCATAATTTTATCCTTAGGTGGCTTATTTCTCTTAGTGATTCAATTTACGACTTATTGATGCTGATGCGGATATAGATACTACAATAGCTAAAAGTAGATGTCCTACTAAATTAACTGCAAAAAAAAGAAGTTAACAACAACTTTAATCTTAATTTATTTTTTATTTATTCCCAGCTATGTTCTTTTTTTACTGATGTTAAACAAATTGTAGGTCTATTGGTTTAGCTGTAGGTAAAAGATGATTATACGTAGTTTACATTAAATATTAATTTCTATCTCAATGCCTTCAGAATGCATGTAGGTTTCTCTTCGCTCAGTTTTGACGAGGGGTGTTTAATAAAATCTGACATTACTGTTGTTGTAGGCAAATACCAACCATTAGCGTCATATTGCATAATGTACCTGAAAGAATGTAGAATTTGCTGTTACCAAGTTTGGTAACGCTGGTACGAAGTATCTCGCGTGAACCGCACAATGAAGTACACTATAAAATTTCGCCTCTAACATAACGCCCCTACAGCCTCACCAACATTAGGAAAACGGCAACATTTCAGCTCTTTTTTGGGCAGGAGATTTAAAAAGTACAACATTATAGTTAAGTATATTATGCCCCTTACAGAAGAGTCACTGAAAAGACTTCTCAAAGGAATGAAGAATCGTTGGTAACAAATTGACTCAATATAACTTATTTTCCAAAAAAAAGCCTCCAACTTAGGGACTTCCAATTTTTTTTTTGTCCTCGTCGGCTTCTTGGGGGTCGGGTTTCAATGTTTAACTGATAACCCCAACAATAGCGAATAAGAAACTTTCCACAGATATATGTCACTTCACATCTTTTTAACATCGCATTGAGAAACAATAAGAGCGCGTTATCACCGCGTCGTTTTAGTGTAAAATACCATATTTCTTTTGATATAAAAATATCATATTCTGGCTATGGGAATCCTATTTTCGTCAACGTAAACGTGTCCGATCATTATCAGATGTACATGTATTATATTTACTTTTCATGTAGATTTATGTTCTTCTACATGATCGAGTTCCTGGAATGTATTGTCGATCTGTTAATGTTGCCCATGTTTTGAGGCGTTCCCGCTCATCCTGGACATGATAACAGGACGAACGGCGATTTCGTACTTCGAAATGGCAGTTCGATAATATTAAATATTTACAGAGGCGCATGTGGTGGCAGCTTGAAGATGATTCTGTTTTTTCATCTAACATTCCGCCCGCCTTCGCTGATCCTGGTAGCAAATAGTTACATGATGTGGTGATAGCCATAAGGGTGCGAAAGGACTTATCAGCTTCAGGATAAATTTCATCACTCGATCAAGAGCTTATTCTACAGGAGGTGGTTCTACTTGTTATTTGTGTATTTTATTTACTTGATTGGAGGTCACCCGCCATCCCACACTAGTCGACTTGGTAATTTGACTGTATCAAAAGATGACACTGAATGGTTCCCACCCTGTTGACGTTTTGTGAATTAATTGAAGGGATTTTCTTCGCTGATTCTGCTGACTTTTTGATAAAGTCTTTAAATCTGTTGCAAGAGTTTGTTTTCGTGACGCTATTAGGGTCATTTGTTAGAACTGTTGTAGAGCAGTCTGGATTATTCGATTGGAATGGGATGCCATACCTGTTTGAGCTGGAGTTCATGCAAGTCGAACTTTTTTCTATGTTGTTGGAATTATTCATTGTTCTGCGACGCGGTCTTTTATGGTTGAGGTTGTGTGGATTGTTTTAAAATTAACCTTTTTTTTTGCTGTGGATAATGTACCATTTGTAAGCTGGTGACATTTTGGAATTGTCCTCGGATGCCTTAAACTTGCTCGGAGTTGGGAATGTTTTGCAAATCAGAAGGCAGCTGAAGCTCTTGAGACTATTGGGTTTGAGATAAATTGATTTTTTGAACATAAGTGTCCTATAGTGCCTGTTGTGGTGCAGCCAATTGTGGAAGATGTTGTTAAGTATACTGTTGTAACACAGTTCACGTTAACTTTCGAGAAATGGTTTAACAAGATACCGATGGTGGCAGAAATTAACGTACGACTGGCTGTTGTGGTTTCGATGTATACTGCGACTGCCATGATTGGTAGAACACACGACTGGGTGTCATAGTTTCGACGTGTACGGTCACAGCCATGATTGTACTAACAAACGACTGGTCTCGATATACTTCTTTTTCATTTTCCAACATTTTTTATTTCAGTTTTTTTTTTCTTAGGTTGTAAATTATAGGATAGGCAAAAAATGCTTACTTTCTAGCCAATTATCTTATATTATAACCTTTCGGTTCTACATAGACGTTCTAAGTTAAACTTCACATGTCTTTGGACAATTTGCCTCTCGACGACAGCACTTTGTTTTTTTTTAATAATGTTTAATTGGATAACAAAGAAAAACTATAAATTACATTGTGCCATTTTTTTTTTAACTTAAATTTAACTTTTTTTTTTTTTTTTTTTTGTAATTGCTTAAAAACTTGAAAACACTTCTCTCGGGAGAGGCGAACCTATAGCGCTTCGAGGTGACACTCTTATTGAGCAGTTGCAGGTTGTTACGCCCCGGGAACACTCGCGTGGGAAGGCAGTTCCACAGCTTCCCCGCTCTGTAACGGAACGAGTTCTGATACAGGGATGTTCGCGCCGTCGGGAGATGAACCGCAAACTGGTGCGATCCGTCGGATTGACTGGTGCAGCGCATATAAACCGAATTGCGCGGAACAATGCCACAAATCTCCGAAGAACAGTACCCGTGATAATATATGTAAAATAGACAAAGGTCGGCTGCGCGCTTTTGATGTGATAGCGACTGAAGTCCCGACGTCAGCGCCGAGTCCTCGATCAGGCGGATCGCTCGTCTCTGTATGCTCTCAAGTAGGCCGAGGGTATGTTATATAATTAAAGTTCAATTAATTATCCCTCCCCCTTTGAATCATTAACTTCTCGTCATTAACTTCTCGTGCCTTCACGCACATATCCTTCCCGTATCCTTCCCTTCCCTCCAAATTACTAATTTCCTATTCCCTTTATAATAGAATATTCCCTTTACAATAGAATATAATTTAAATAAAAGTAAAACCCCATTTAAAATCCCATTCACATTGCAATAGTCATCTTCTTTGTATTAGCCATAGTCGCCCCCTATTAGCCAATTGCCAATTCCGCCGCTTCCTAGAAATAACTCGTGGAAGCGGAACGAAAAAGGATATTTGCCGAAAATCACGAGATATTCCTTCTTGTTCGTTAAGCAGTCGCCACGTACGGGTGTGTTTGCAGTTATCATATTAAGAAATTAAAATAAAATATGAAATGTGCATGTGCAATTATTATATTCATAAATTTAACTGAATTATGAAATGTGAAAATATTATCTTGATCAATTTAACTGAAATATGAAATGTGAAAATAAAATCGTTTAATCAATTTAAATAAAATCGTTTTGTACTACTATTCGCTCGTTTTGTGCTAATATTCGCTCGTTTGTGCTAAAAGGAACTATACATCGAAGATTCGAATTGTGCAACGAACTTTTATTACCAGGAATAATTACCAGGAATAACTAGGGCAGCTGTTTTCCTTCAAGGAACAACGAGTTACACAGGACATTGCCAAGAACAACTAGGGGTACGTCTTGTACTCAACACAAAAACTTATAAAATAATTGTTATTATAAAATTTATAACGGGTATGCTTAGGAGCGCAGCTCCAAACATGGTAGCAACATTCGAGCGCGGGTCTAATTTAAGATTTATACAGAAGAAGAAGTTGGACCGGAGTAAAATATTTGTTGGTTCTAAAAATATAACTCAGTTTTCCAGAGGCTGACCTGGCGATGTTCAGTCGTGTTCATGCCACGATAAATTCCCACTGACCGTGATGCCAAGTAACTTCAAGCTTTGTTCAGATTCGAGGGTCCGGCCATTCATCATCAGCTGTGGAACCGGTGATTCATTTTTCTTTGCGTTGTATACTGTGTTTTCATTGCATTGAAGTCGACGAGATTGGCCTTTCCCCGCTGCAGGACTTTATCCAGATCCCCATTCAGAGAGGCAATCTGTCTACATCTCAGCTGGTGGGACGTTGATGCACCAATCGACCGATCACTCGAAGAAGAAGAAACAAGCGTACTATCATCACCAAAACTGAACACTTTGTTATCCGTTGTCACCAACAAATCATTTATGTGAAGCAAAAACAAGGTTGGAACCCAAATAGAACCTTGGGGCACGCCGGAATTAACAGGATACAGGCCCGAACACCCGCCGTCCACAACAACCCGGATCGATTGATTTTCGAGGAAACTTTTCGTCCAGTCGCCAAGGTGCTGGGAAAGTCCATATGAACGAAGTTTGCTCAGCAATGTCCCATGCCAGACGCGGTCAAAAGCTATGGAGGTATCCAATGCGACCAACCTTGACTCACTATACCCTCAATCGCAGATGTCCATATGTCGGTTATAGGTGTCAAAAGCTTTCCCGTGGACCGCCTTCCACGGAATCTGTATTGAAGATCATTCAAAAGTCCGTTGCACTCCAAATACTTAATTAAGTCGACATTGATGACCTTTTCCATTACCTTAGATAACATAGGCAGTAATGCTATCGGTCGGTAATTTTGTGGGAGACACTTTTTTCCCTCTTTGGGATTGAATGCGTAAGTAGACCATACCGGCGCGATCGCAGGTGTCTCCAAAAGATCGGCACCGAGGTTTGAATTCGCAAAAAATAAATTCGCGAACACATTAGCATTATGCTTTGAATTTGTGACAAACGTCCCGCTGCCCGTCACTAATGGAGGAAAAGAGGAGGAAGCGAAGTTACTGCTGACAGCCCTTGCCATTGGCCAGAAGAGACGCGAACCAGTCAGCCATTGAAGGAGTTTATTGGTCACTCTGTCTTCGCGGTATCAATTGCCTGGTTGTACGCGTTTCTGATTCTAACAAAATTCGTTTTGTTAGTCGCGGTGGGATTAGAGTGCCATTGTTTAAAAGCTCTGTTTTTGCCGCTGCAATCTGATCGCATTTTTTATCAAACCAAGGCTTATCAGATGAACTTGGTTTCATGGAATGAGAAATGTAGATCTGTCTCTGTGACCAACTCCGCACAAGCGTTAACATCGGAGTCTCTGAAGCACACCTCCGACCATGGAAAGGATGCGTAGTCTCGAAAATCGACCAAGTTAGCAGCCCAATACCTCCATACATGGCGAAGCTGGATAGGTCGGTTATTCGTTTGAAATGCAATTGCTTGCGCGACCGATACCAAGCAATGATCTGAGTTTCATCGTGGCGCAGAAATCCGTACGGTATAAATACTCGGTTTGGATGTCGAAAACTGATCCAGGGTATTCGCATAATTACCTCGGGCATCCAGCACTTACGTAGGTTTCTCCACGAGTTGAGTCAAGTTTTGGCTAACAGCGAATATTTCCGCCAGCCTCCCTTATTTAATATAACTTAAATCTTATTCTACCCTAATCCTAGAAAAGCTAAATCTGTGTAAGCTCGTTGATGTTGGAGTTATTTTACTGACTTTGGTACATAGGTCCTTATTTGCCATTCAACCACCAAAACTGTTGTTTAATAATGTTATCCCAGTCTCTATGGGAAATCACTCTATTGAACGGCAAAAGCTCTTCTTCGGTGTGCGTGACTTCTCGATCGTAGCACAATTGCCCGTCTACGGAAGATCTACCTATATGATAAATCAGCGGGACTCCGGCTCCATCCTGTATAAGACCGTTCTTATCAAATTCGAGGAACGCCTCTGGTGGAACCAACCATTGCGGCGGACCCTTTCAAAATACAAAGTATTTGTATAATAAGCACCGAAAATTAGTTCATAGGACGCGACTATTGCTCTCGCAATATGTCCTCTGATTAATTTAATCATAAACTTATCAACCCTGTTTATGTAGGCGTCGTTCATTTGGATAATACTTTTGTTGTCAGATTCCGGTGCTCGATATAATCTGAGACAAGTCCTGAGACAATTTCTTCCGAACATCCGAATCTTTTCCATCATAATTGGACCTATATTGAATCCATATATAATTATGTGTCCGATTAGAGCCATATAGCATATAACATATAGCATATAACTTTTACCCTGCTATCAAGTTGGCTACAATTAAGTAGCCTTTTTTTCATCGCAAAAGTTTTCTTGGCCTTGACCAAGCAGCCTCAACATCATCATCATCATTGTCGGCACTACAACCGGGGTCCGGTCATGGCCTTATTTAGCAAGTTTCAAGGCTTGTTAAATTTTCCATAATAAGAGGCTGCTAATAGCCTCAACAAGTCTGTTAAAATACAGGTATTGATCTAGCCAGATTCCAAGGTATTTAACCACACTCTTGGTTTCCAGTTTGTCTTCATGCGGTCCCATGATAACTAACTTTCGCCAGTTTTTTCTTGTGTCATTCGTGGCTTTATGCAACGGAGTTCTAAATAGAATAGCACATCTCTGGTAGTTGATCTTAAGTTTCCAGTCGTCGCAATATCGCTGCACTTTATTGAAGCTCGCTACAGTCAACTCTTTATGATTCCAATTTTCGGGGCTAATAAGTCGCTAATGTAAATCTTAACTAGAATCGGAAAAAGTACCGCTCCCTGTAGCAAGTCATTCTTGATATTGTACGTTATACTGGAGGTCACTTTTTCACTTTTGACCACGAACCTCCTGTCCTTTAACATATTATAAAGTACACATAGTAAAGGCTTATATAAGCCTTGTCTGACAATCTTGTAGTATAAGCCTTAAAGCCAAACGTTGTCGAAGGCTTTTTCCAAGTCGAGCAGACAGTCACCGCGGTGGGTAGTATACCGGATACCCTACCCAAACAGGGGAAAGGCTGCGAAACTTGTCGGACTCCAAATACCCCAAACCCGAGATGATATCCCACAAGCCGAAGAAGGCTAAAGAAGAAGAAGCATTGGCGGAACACTCACTGCCAAACCCTTCGGAGGTAGAAATTTTTCCGATACCGGCACGTTCGCGAAAAATGCTTAGACTACCCATGGTAATTCGGGAAGAGGTAATGCTAGTACCTAAAGCAGTACAATCAGGGATTTTCATATCCAATTGTATTGTGGGGAAAGCGAAGAGTGCCCAAGTAGAGGTACTCAATATCGCAAATTATCCCCAAACCATAGACCGGATTAAGGTGGAAGTAATCGGTAAGGATCAGCCAGTCGCATATGCCAGCCGAACCTTGAATAAGACGGAAAAGAATTACTCTACGATCGAGAAAAAGTTACTAGCTGTAATTTACAATGGAGAAAATTCACCATATAGACGGATCACAAACTATTAAAGGGAGTATTTAACGTGAAAGACCCTACGTCACGTTTACTAAGGTTCCATCGCAAGGTACTGGAGTTCGACTATCAAATCGAGTATAAATCCGGCAAATACAACACCAATGCGAATACCTTGAGCGGTATTCCCGAAATTGTGATGAAACTTCCACACTACCGAGGTGCAATGTACTAACACTCAATTGTTTTTATTTATTATTTACTGGCCTATAGTAGCCCGGAAGTTCATGACCTCACCGACACGACTCCGCCATCGTTCCCAGTCCTGTACACTCTCCTTCCACGCTTGACCATCTGGTTCGATCTATCTCCTCAAGGTTAAACCTAACATTGTCTTTCAATCTCCGTCGCGGTCGTCCTGTCGGTCTCTTTCCCGTTGGTCTACCGTCAAGAATTCTACGGACGGTCCTATCAGTGCCCATTCGGCCCATCTTAATCTTTGCGTCTTGATTACTCTCACTATTATAGGTTTGCGGTATAGCTCTTCCAATTCGTGGTTGTGGGGTTTCCTCCATTGTCCTACCTCCTCGTCATCTTTACAGCCAAAGATACCCCTTAAAACTTTATTCTCGGATACGCGGAATTTGTTTTCTTCCCGTTTTGTGAGAGCCCATGTTTCGCATCCATATAGAACAACCGGCATGATTATGGTTCTATAGACACAGTGCTTTATATTACGTGATGGCAGTTTGGATTTCAGCAGTTTACTGACTGCGTGCCAACTAGCGTTGCCGGAGTGTAGTCTTTTGTTAATTTCCTTCGACATTTCGTTACTGAGAACCTGGGACGCTGTTGACACTTTTTGAAGATATAGAGAACCTACAAAGGAGTCCAACAATAACGACCGCCCCATGGTCCAATGATTCCAGGACCTGTCAAGAGTCCAACAGCAACAATCGCTCCACAGTCCATCGGGTCCAGAACCTGCCAAGTAAGTCACATTATTTCATCTCCCCCTATTTACTCTTTTGTTTTCTCAACATTATTTAGATTGTTAACAAATAACATAACAATTTCCCCCGTGCATTGGTTGTTGTATTTATTCCATTGTATGTCAGAAACCAGTTTAGCTGCGGCATGTGCGGTTTCATGACACGCCTTAAAACCAAAGTGGTGATTTGGAATAATGTTGTTGTCATCAACTCATTTAAACAAAGCTTTGGTCATGACTTTCTCGAATACTTTACTGATGATGATGATGATTGGAAGTAAAATTATCGAACGCATGTTCATTGGGTTTGTACAGTCCTTGCCCTTTTTTTGGTATAGGCTGAATGATTGCTGTTTTTCAACGCGTGGGATAGTATGTGTTAATGGGAGCGTGTTGAGTCATTCCACCGGTTGCCGCCGTTTTCCTTTTGTTGGTTTCAATGCCACTTTCCAGCCATAATTTATGATTGGGCAATAACACCCAGTCTTAACATCATGTCGCCATCACCACCAGACAACAGGATTTTTTATTTGTCTGCAACCGGAAAAATTCAGTCTACCATCCTCATACACACTCGTCACCAGAGCTGATAAAATTGAACCTGCCGCCACCTCTAAATGACCATCATAAACCCACGGCGTGGATCCGCTGCACTGCGATACACCATCATCTTAGCATTTATGTTTTTTGTACAGGAAAGTGCGTTCCTTTGAATTCGGTATCCTTTTGTACTAATTGAGAACCCCAATGTCTATTATCTTTTGGCTTGTTATTGTATAACGCTCTGTTAAGAGCAGGTGATGTTCAGTTTTTAAATGCTACCTTTGTTGTTTGTATCTTGTAATGCTTTGTATTCAAGTTTCAATGTATGTATTGGTAATGCTCTGTTGCGAGCGAGAATTTTGTATTTGTTAAGTGTAATAATAGTAGTGTAGATATTTATATATATATATTTATGTATATATATATAGCCTATGTGCTGAGTTCACTCCCCCCATGCACGACTTATACTGTGCGGCTCCTGCCTGCTCACATATGCTACATATATTATAATGGAGGTGTTGACACTGGTTGCCTCTATGATAAGTAAGTGCAAAATCCTTTAAAGAAGCCATCTGCACCGGCTGAACTTGCAAATCCAACCAAAACAAAACTCGCCCATAGACGTAAGCAGGGTCCCGGGGTAGATCAATGTTGAGCCACCCAATTACAATTGGTTTACAATTGGCCAGAGGGGAAGGAAGGCGGATGCGAGGTTGGGGGGTGAAGAGGCACCAAAAGGTGATACCGGAGAGGCCAACATTATGAAAAACAAGAGGCGTCGCTATAATAATATCCACAACCGGGAAAACACATATGCGGATATATTGAAGTTCATGAGAGCCAAGCCTGAGCTAAGCGAACTCGGAATAGCGTGAATAAAGTTCGAAAGACAGCAAAACGGGAATTGCTGCTAGAACTGAAACGCCGACCAGGAGCCGCCACTAAGACACTGATTCATTTATTCTTTATCTTCTATTCCCACAATGGTCCTTTCGATAAAGGAAAACCAAATTGCAGCTGGCTCAAGAGGAGGTCGTATATACTGTTTATTTCTTGGCCGTATTCTTATTGCGCGGAATTTTTTATGGCTGCCTACGTTTTTTTTTTTTTTTTTTTTTTTTTTTTTATTAGACTTCTCTCGGGAGAGGCGAACCTATAGCGCCGAGTGGGCGCCCCGAGATGCCATCAGATAACTGTTGCAGTTTTTTTTGAACAGTTGCAGGTTGTAACGCTCCGGGAACACTCGCGTGGGAAGGCAGTTCCACAGCTTCCCCGCTCTGTAACGGAAAGAGTTCTGATACAGGGATGTTCGCGCCGTCGGGAGATGAACCACAAACGGGTGCGATCCGTCGGATTGTCTTGTGGAGCGCATATAAACCGAATTGCGTGGAACAATGCCAAAAATCTCCGAAGAACAGCACCCGTGATAATATCTGTAAAACAGACAGAGGTCGGCTACGCGCCTTCGATGTGATAGCGACTGTAGTCCCGACGTCAGCGCCGAGTCCCCGATCAGGCGGATCGCTCGTCTCTGTATGCTCTCAAGTAGGTCGAGGGTATGTTTAGGAGCCGAACTCCAAATATTCGAGGGCGGGTCTAATTTGGGATTTATATAGGAGAAGAAGTTGGGCCGGAGTAAAATATTTCTTGGCTCTAAAAAGATAGCTCAGTTTTCCTGAGGTTGATCTGGCGATACCCGATACATATGTATATGCCATGATACATTCCCACAGACCGTGACGTCGAGCAATCTCAAACTTTCCCCAGCCTCGAGGGCCCGGCCACTCATCATCAGCTGTGGAACCGATGATCCAGTTTTCTTTGTGAATGTTGTATACTGGGTCTTCGTTGCGTTGAAGTCGACAAGATTGGCCTTCCCCCACTGCAGGAGCCTATCCAGATCCTGATTCAGAGAGTCAATCTGTCTACATCTCAGCTGGTGCGACGTAGATGCACCAATCGGCCGATCACTGGAAAAGGAGGAAACAAGCGTACTATCATCCGCAAAACTGAACACTTTGTTATCCGTTGTCTCCAACAAATCATTTACGTGAAGCAAGAACAAGGTTGGAGCCAAAATAGAACCTTGGGGCACCCCCGAATTAACAGGATACAGATCCGAACAGTCGCCGTCTACAAGAACCCGGATCGATCGATTCTCGAGGAAGCTCCTCGTCCAGTCGCAAAGCTGTTGGGAAAGTCTATATGAACGAAGTTTGCTCAGCAATGCCCCGTGCCAGACGCGGTCAAAAGCCTTGGAGATATCCAATGCGACCGCCCTTGACTCACCATGCCGTTCAATCGCAGATGTCCATATATCGGTTATAAGTGTCAAAAGGTCTCCTGTGGACCGCCTGCCACGGAATCCGTATTGACGATCATTCAGAAGTCCGTTGCACTCCAAGTACTTAACCAACTCTGTATTGATGACTTTTTCCATTACCTTAGATAAAATAGACAGTAATGCTATCGGACGGTAATTTTGTGGGAGACACTTTTTTCCCGTCTTTGGGATTGGCTGAACTCGACCGATTTTCCAGCAGGCAGGAAAGGTCCTCCGTGCATAAGATAAGCGGAAGAGTCTGCCAAGAACCAGCGATCGTTCTGGAGCACAGTTCTTAAGGACTATTGCTGGTATTCCGTCCGGGTCGGTTGCCTTCCTACAATCCAGTTCAAGTAGAATGCGTTGAATAGTCCGCGGACGAAATCTCACATCCCGCATGGAAGACTGTACCGGCGAGATAACAGGTGGCTCCAAAAGGCCGGGATCGAGGTTTGAATTCGCGGAAAATAAATTCGCGAACACATTAGCTTTATCCTTTGGATTCGTGACTAGTGTCCCGCTGTCTGTCACCAACGGAGGGAAAGAGGAGGATGCGAAGTTACCGCTGACAGCGTTTGCCATTGACCAGAACGGGCGCGAACCAGTTGGGCACCGAAGGAGTTTATTGATCACCCTGTTGTTGTGAGCCTTCTTCGCGGTATCAATCGCCTGGTTGCACGGGTTTCTGATTCTAACAAAATTCGTTCTGTTAACATCGGTGGGATTGGAGCGCCATTGCTTAAAAGCTCTATTTTTTGCCGCTGTAATCAGCTCGCATTTTTTGTCAAAGCACGGTTTATCAGATGAATTTCGTTTGATGGAATGTGGAATATACATCTCCATCCCTAGAAGAATAATCTCTGATACCGACTCCGCACAAGCGTTAACATCGGAGTTTCCGAAGCACACCTCCGACCATGGAAAGGATGCGAAGAAATCTCGCATATCGTCCCAGTTAGCAGCCCCATACTTCCATACATGGCGAAGCTGCCTAGGCCGGTTATTCGCTTGATATGCAAGTGCTTGCGCGACAGATACCAAGCAGTGATCTGAGTTTCCCAGTGGCGCAGAAACCTCCACGGTATAAATACTCGGTTCGGATGTCAAAAACAGATCTAGGGTGTTCGCATAACCGCCTCGGGCATCCGGCACTCGCGTTGGCTCCCCCACGAGTTGAGTCAAGTTGTGGCTTACAGCAAACATCTCCGCCAGCCTCCCAGCCTCGTCGGTTCTGTTAGAATGTAACAACCAGTCGGAATTGTGCACATTAAAATCGCCAAGGACAACAATTTCAGAAGCTGGGTGGTTGATCTGTATCCAGTCGATGGTGTGTGAAAGATCATTGATGGGTTCCAATGCCTCCATCATCTGGCAAGCCAGATCGGACCGCGCGAAAACGCAGACTCCGCCTTTAAAACGGAATTTCGAATATAAGTCGTATCCCGAGCAACGAAGATATGTCGAATCAGTTGACGAATCGACCTGGGTGTCAGTTAGGGCAAGGATATCAGGTTTCGTTGTTTGCAAGTATTGATGGACGGCGTTGACATTGGTAATGGTGAAACCGATGCCCCTGATGTTACAATATGCCGTCACCAGTCGAGCGTGGGCCGAGCCTCGAGAGCGAGCCCGGTTATGCGATGACGAAACTCTTAAAGTTCCATTATTTATCATGATATCTGCATGATGTTCCCCCTGACATTTGTCTTTACCTAGCTAATGGGTTGCCAAGCAAATTCGTTTTTAGTGTAGTGTTCTTCAATAGCTGTGCAGGCATGAGGAATTGTTTGTGGATATGTGGGGCTGAGGACACCAATATAAATGGTTCTTTAGCTGGGCGAAAGGTACTTAACCCCACAGTGATTTGTGGCGTTCGCAGGATCGCTACACAACCGTGTCACGATTGTTCGCCGAGGTCTCTACATTCTCACAAAATAACGATTTATATTGTTAAAGGATTAAAATTCAACGTGTTGTTTTGACATCTCCTTCTATAGCATCTTCTCATTATCGCCCTAAGGCCTATATCATAGTTGTTACATCTAAACTATGTTTTGTATAAGCGAAACCGATTTTAAGGTACACTGTAATGTCAAGTGGATACGCTATTTTTGTAAATAGCGCTACTACGTCCAATTATTGTTAATACCCACCTTTTTTCCGCACCTGCACTCTCTAGGAGCCTGCAAATCAATTAGAAACTTCATAAACAACCATTCTACAGCGCAATGCAGCGAGAAGTGTATTTTTATTGAATGCTTTTTCTGTCACTGATCCCTCCTACAGGAACATTTCCATTGTTCAGATGTTATTCCGGGTAGACCAAGGTTCCGACTAGCGAAAATCGGCTCGACGCCATGTAATCGTTATTAAATCATTTTTATTTCATCATTGCTAGACTGCACCCTGGTAATTGGTTTGATTACACTGCGTCTCTAATGCCACACAGCTCCCTTGCCCCATTGATAGTAAATTGTTTTATTACAGAGAGGCAAACCAAAGTCTTTCACTTTTCTACGGTCTAAATTGATCGCGAAAACACTGGTCTGCTGGAGGTTTTACCTTTGGGGAGCGCGGAATCTTATGGCCCGATGGTGATGTATCCGCGGACAATCGAGCTCGGGTTTAGTTTCCTCCTTTCAAATAACTAGTAGTATCTTTAGCAGAGGCAGCGGCAGCGGCACCCGATTAGTATGACACAATCATCCGGCTGGTTTATTGTTGGTTTTACTGATGCACTCCATCCGACTGTCGGTAAGACTCCTCTGGTATCAAATGATTATACCCCAGTGGACTACAAGCGATTAGGATGAGCAACTACAAGGAAAAAAAAGTGCAACATCACCTGTGCAATCGTCTGCACCACAGAACAGTCTGACCAGATTCGATGCTTATGGTTGCAGCAAGGTGCACCAATGCATCTGAAGCACTTTCAACTTTTCTTCGTCTGCATAAATATTCATCACGATATCAGATTAGATACGCGCAGTGTGTACTATCCGCCTGATTGGTTGGCACGACAAACAGCTGAGTATCTTGGAGATGAGATCCCTCTTCAATAATGAAACATTTATTGGATATGCATCAACAAATCAAGCGTCTCGTGTACAAAAAGTCTTAAATCGATTAGTAAACACCTCATAAATGCCACGGCAAATTAAAACCTAATTTTAGATAAACATGAGATAAGATTCAAGGCATTATGCGAACTAAAGTTGTGCTGTGTTTTTCAATTGGGTATGTTTACAATGTGAATCACCTTTTCTTCACTGGAATTCTGTTCGTTTCCTTCATTGGACCACAACTATTTAAAAAATGTGATTACATAATTCCGTAGATGTCACCGTTAATAAGAGATTTCACTAATCTCAGTGTGGTTCTCCATTACCCACTGGTCAAATTCAGATAGTAGTTTTGCAGGATTGAAATCCACCTGGTCCTATTCACTGTGACTCGTCTGCAGTGTGTAATCATAGAAGACAGGGAGATCATAATAAACTCGTCACCTTCGTTTAATGGCCTTGTGTGCTGTAAATGAACTGACAGTGGTAGTTGCCCATTTAATGACCGATTTACAGGATTAGATGGTTCTTATTAATCAATTTTGCTGCGTGTATTACAAGCACATGTTTTGTGGACAACGAGTTGGATATTCTTTAAGAGTTGAAGGAGTAATTTATCATGATGTTGCGAGTATGGTATGGGCCACCAAATGAGTATTACGAATGCGTTTTGATATAAAGTAATCACGTTTGCCATAAATTTGTTGCTTATATCGTTCTTGGCGTTTATATATATAGCAATAGAATACTCTTATACTTGGAGTTTTAGCCACCAAAGGACGTATACTATTGTATTCTATTTTATACCAAGTCTTGTTAAATCCAACAAAATTAGAGTACCTTTCTGGTCTATATTAAATGACTGATGATCTGACTTGCAGGTTTCAAAATAACTCCAGCTGAAACGATTGTTGTTCCTTATCCTCTAGATAAGACAACACCTTTACATTGGAGCTGAATTCCCAAAATAATGTCTTATAATGATAAAATTGTGTGAATGCACTTTCACTAGGCAGGGCAAAAAGTTGAGTTTATGAGCACTTTCACTAGGAAGGGCAAAAAGTTGAATTTATGAAGGGCAGACGCATTCCACATACAGGCTAAAGTCACTAATTGCTTTCAACCCGGCGAACGACAGGGCGATCCTTGTCCATGTTCAATCCTAGATGACATGCAGTCTCCACGTGACACCCCTGGATATCTACGTTGGCACCCGCCAAGTAGTGAACCAATGCATGCAGCGACATCCTGAGGAAGGTTGGCGCACGACTAATAACCTTGCCCGGAAAAACAATTTATTATGGACAATTTAACAAGCCTCGGATATGGACCGGATACACAATGACGATCACGGAAACGAAAATGGCTAAACTATTTAAGAATTTTTTCATGGAACGTCCGCTCACTATACAGAGCTTGAGCTGCACAGCAGCTAGCC
Organism: Microdon myrmicae; assembly: GCA_963931805.1. Classification (NCBI taxonomy): domain Eukaryota; kingdom Metazoa; phylum Arthropoda; class Insecta; order Diptera; family Syrphidae; genus Microdon; species Microdon myrmicae. The sequence continues at coordinate 27,755,486 of OZ007496.1, forward strand.
GATGCCCTGTCCGAATATAAGGCTGACATAACAGCATTACAAGAAATAAGATGGACGGGGAGTGGTGTTATTCAAAGAAACGAGTATGACATTTATTACAGCTCTCATGCAAAACACCATCTGCTCGGGGTCGGCATTCTAGTCAGTCAAAAACTGAAGCCTGCCATCATCGGCTTTAATGCAATAAACCCCTTGGGGTATCCAAGGATAGTGTGGACAGTGTTAGTCCGAGTGTTCTCTAACTACTTTTATAGAGGGATGGTGGGAAAGAAATCTTACAAGACCGGTGGGTCTTGGGTGCGGTAGTAAACGCAGATCACGTCTTTGGCGTCTGATAATCTGCTCTTTGGTCGGTGTGTATGTTTGTGTTTGTGCCGTCTTGTACTGTGCGTTCGTGTGTTGGTTTGTTAATTGTAGACCCTATGGGATGGGTCCAGAAATCCTCTATTATAGAGGGGAATGTTGTTGGGAAGGGTGCTTTCTTCAGTTTTATACTGAAGAAGAAATTGTGGGGGTTTGATCCGAAGAGATCGAGAGAGAGAAGGGTCAAGAACGCAGAAGTCCCGTACAAGTAGGTTCTCGCTGTTCTGAATGTTTTCGAGGTACTTATATGCTAATTGAAGCAAGTACTCGTCGATAGGGGTAATGGAGGCGCCTTCGTATAGGTGAGAGTTGGGGTAATGACGACCGTCAGGCCTTCTAGAATGATTGGTGCATCTTCTGAGGAGTTTCCTTTCGAAAACCCGAAGTCTTTCCATTTGAGCCGAAGATATGCAGGACCATATGGGAAAGGCGTACGATATTCCAGATCGGATTAGCTGCTTATAGCAGAGAAGCTTAACTTTGGTGTCAACTTTGTTCCTCCACTTCAGGATGTTGTGCAGTTGCTTAGACCGACCAAGGCCCCTTTGGAGAATGTGGGTCACATGTTTGATGAAATTCATTTTTGGGGTATAAGTGACCCCGAGATATTTCATCTTGTCCTGTGGTCTAATCGTAGTATCTCCCATTTTTATTCGAATATTCTGTGAATATCGAGAAGTAGGTTGGGAGTGTTTACTACTCAGAATTATGGCTACTGCTTTGGATGGATTAAGTCGGATTTTCCATCGACTGTAATACTGATACAGTTCGTCCAAGTGACGGTTGAGTCGATTTGTTGCGAGGTTAGGGCCTTTGGTTGACGTGTACACCAGGACGTCATCCGCATAGCATATTTGGTTTACTCTCCCGTCCGCGGGGCGGGGAATATTGGAGGTGTAAATATTGAATAAGATGGGGCCTAGAATGGAGCCCTGTGGTACGCCTGCAGCGGCGTGAAAAGTTCGGGAAAGCTTTCCATTGATTCTAACTTGGAAGGTTCTGTTTAGAACGAACTGGTAGATGATGCTACATAGCGTTCTACTGAGGCCAGTATTCAGAAGTTTAAAAGCGAGACCTTCGATCCAAGTCGTATCAAAAGCTTTTTCAATGTCTAGGCTTACCGCAACGGTGGGTTCCTTATTAAAGAGCCGCACGCAAACGTGGTTTTGAAATAAGTTAAGAGCCATAGTGGTGCTGTGCGCTCTTCGAAATCCGAATTGGAAATCAGGTATTAGGTGCCTGGCACTGACAAAGTTATTTAGCTTTTCGTATATGAATTTTTCATATATTTTGCTGATGCAAGTGAGAAGCGAGATAGGGCGAAAGCTTGAGGGGTGATACGTTGGTTTCCCAACTTTTGCTATTGGGCAAATAATAGCGTGCCTCCAAGCTTGGGGAAAGTACCCCATGTTGTAAGCATGGTTGAACAGAATGGAGAGCTTTATAAAGAATAAGGCAGAAAGCCTTCGCAACGAGTGGTATGACATGTTGTCGATACCAGGTGACTTCTTAGGGTGTCGAGATTTAACCAGACTCTGTAGGGTATTTGGTGTGATGAAACCGTGACCATTATCACGTGTGTCATCGAAGTATGCACTGTTAGTTGGGTTAAAGACAACAATTGGCTCGTTGAAGTCGTCCAACTTACTGTGGACCTCTGAACTAACGATTGCATTAGTTTCCGGGTCGCCATCTTGGAGAGTGAGTTTGTGATTGTTTTCGAAGGTCTCTCCGATGATATTTGCTTTATTGGTGTCGTTATTGACAACAACACCATTGTGCATAATTGGCCCAGTGATGCGGGAAGTGCCACATATCTTTTTAACATTTTTATAAACGTTCTGGTCTATCTGAATACCCTTCAGCTTGTCTTCCAATTGTCGGGTACGGTTGTTTTGGATTCTCTGTTTTATCAGTGTACCAATATTGTGAATAATGGATCGCAATAATGGCTCCCTTTGCGTAAAGCGGTGACGATATCTCATTCTGCAGAGCTTTTTACGCTCCCGGATGAGACGAAGAGTGATGTCGTCATGGGGAATCTGATAGGTCTTTTCAAGTTTATACTTCGGGACATGAGTCTCCGAAGTTTCAACTAGAATCTCGTGAAGTCGTTTTGCAACGTTGTTTATCTCAACCGTCGTTAGGTTCCTGTCAGTGGGAAGAGAGAAGTGGTGGAGTTTATCATTCAATGTAATATTGAAGTTGTCCCAATTTGTCCGCCCATAATCGGGTATGTATCTGATATGAGCCCGGGATGCTCGATAGCCGCGAATGAATGTGGTCACAGCATTGTGGTCAGATACACCCGCTGAAACTTGAGGAGGAGTGATTTGTGGAAGTAAGTCTTTGGACACAATAAATATGTCCAGAATTGAGTTACCTCGAGTACCAACCGTAGGTGCGACTATTTCGCAGTTGAGGGCATACATATTTGCGGTGTACCATTGGTACAGTTTTGTGCCATTTGGGCAAGAGACAGAGTTGTTCCAGTGGGGATGTCTGGAGTTAATATCGCCGCCTATGATGAAGGGTGTATGCCCCGAGGTCCTTATTAGTTTGCCGATATCTTCGGGATTAATGGGGCCATTATTGGTTTTATGCGAGTGGTATACGGAGTATATATTCACTCTACCATTACTAGCCAGATGCAGTTCAACTCCAGATACCTCTATGGACTCTAGGTGTGGGAGGTCAATAGCTTCATGGCGAAGTCCGCTTCTAACCAGTATACAAGTTCCACCTCCGTTGATGGTGGGACCGCCAGTGAGGGTTCGATCTCTCCGAATCATGGAAAAGTTTGGGAATACGGGACGGTGACATGGATGCAACCTAGTTTCGGTTACAAGTACCACGTCCGCCCGGCTTTCCTTTATGAAGTCAGAAACTATCATACGCTTGGAATGCGAAACAAGGGAGTTGACATTTAAGAGGATAACTTTAATTTTGGAATCCATTGTGGAGGGTATGTCTTGCATATGCAGTGAAAAGGAGGGCCTCCCTCTCTACCTCGGTTGATAGTTTCTCATATCGGGGTCGGATATCCTCAATTAAGCGGGAGAAACAAAGTAGTTTCTCGAGCATTGAAGATTGCCCCCTCGGAGGCTTTTGCACCACCGCTTGAATTTGAGGCGTCGTGTTGGCCTTTACCGGGGCTCGCTTAGGGACTTGAATATGTTTTTGAGGGAGAGGAGTTGAAAGGGTTTTTGTATTCCTTGCCTGCTGACCCCTAAGCATGTCGGCAAATGTGAATCCATTTTGGATGAGGTTTTGTGTGGCCTGTTTTCCGAAGTCTGACTTGGCTGTTTGCTTAGCTCGAGTCTCCTTGGATCTTAGTTTAATTTCCTTATATTTAGGACAATTTCTATAACTGGCCGGATGCCCTTTGTTGCCGCAGTTGCAGCAAGTTGGCAGTGTTATTTCATCCTGCACATTTGTTGCGGGATCGTATTTCCCTAGCGGAACTTCGCACTTGCCAATATCGTGGGATTCTCCGCAACGAACGCAACGGCGACTCATGTTGCAGTTTCGGGAGACATGCCCGAAACGTTGGCAACGTCTGCATTGAGGTATTTCTCTGTTATGAAATACCTCGAAGACAACTTGCTGATGCAAAGTTGGAAGCGACTTTGTCCGTATTATGGAATCTATGTCGGTTCCTGGGGCAAGGAGAAGCTGCCATATGTTCAGCTTGGTGTATCTTTGCGGTCTGATGTTCACAAACCGCTGTGGGGGAGAGAATTTTTTGACGTCAATGAATTTGACGTTAGGAAATGTTGCCTCAAGAGCAGTTACGATGTCGTCCTTTTCCCAAGAGGCAGCGACTCGTTTTAAGAGGATTGTCCTCGACTTTTCGTCAGCCGGAGTGAAGGTGTAATAATTCACCTCCTTGGCCTTAAGGTTGTCGTTAACCGTGCGATAGGTTTCCCTATCGTAGGCTATGATTTTATTTAGGGATGGACTTAAGGTCTTTGCCTTGAAGTTAGAAATTCCTAGCCGGTTCATGTCACCGACGAAATTTTTCATTGAGGTCTCGTGCAAAGACCCCGGGTTGCTGCTTCTTCTTAGAGACAGGTGGGCGGATTACGCCCTCTGGTTGAATAGTGTTGGGAACACAAGCAGCCTTTGGTTTTGGGTTAACCACCGGAGTTGGCCTCGGAGGGCGAGACTCCTGCGGAGGCACGATTTTCGGGTAGTTTTGAGTTATCGCGGGGTTCGACAACTTTTTGGGGACAGGTGATGATGATGATGGGGGTGGTGTTGGCGGGCAGCCGGTAGCGACGCGCTTGTTGGAGGGACCTCCCTCACAGCTTGTTGTCGGGAGCGGCGTTTTTCGCTTTGGTGCCCTAGACGAGTTTGGGGTGGGGGTACGCGAGTCACCGCCGTCCATTGACTCGTCAGAATTGTCAGTGACAATCTCTAACTCACTGATCTCAACTCCACAACTGCCGCTGCTTATATTCGCCTTTTTGTCTCCTTTCTCTCGTTCGCATGTTGTCACAGGAACAAGGAGAGACAGAGTATAAATGTGCGATGCTCAGTCTGCCAGTAGGCAGTCGTGTGCTGCTCCGTCTCCAACATTGTATGCAAACCAAATCATCTTGTTTTCAGGAATTCGTCTAGATGCCGAAAATGGTTTGGAATTCCTGGTAAGCTAATAAAGAAATCTTACAGAGAATTGGTATGCGGAGAGAATGCATGAAAGGTAAGTTTTCTTTAAGGGGACTTAAAGATCATAGATTGGATCTCTTTAATGCGTGAAGCATTTTCAGGTGCCTAATGCGATTGCATTGGCGAAAACTTATGCATCTTGGGATGAGGTAATGGGGGTTTTTAGGTAAGTGTACCGTGGGGTTTGGCGGCACCGCCACAGACTCATAGGACGCGGGTACGCGAGAAAAGTTACAAAGAGCTCAGAATATCGGAAAAAAATACTCCACAGACGAAAGAAAAGTGACTGGGGAAAAAATCTAATCTGTGAAATAGAGAAAAGTAGAGAGCGAGGTCCGCATCAGGTGCGGAAGTTCACCAAATAATCCCCAGTATGACGCGGTACACACCACGCTGCACTTACTGCACATATAACGTGGATAGTCTGATCACCGATCCTGAGGGGATTCTGGAACGGTGGGAAGTGCATTTATATGAATTGCTAAATGGCCATCTCACAGAGGAATTGGAGGCTCCACCCACGCAACATCTGTGGCGGTTCCGCCACACCCCACTGTCTACTTACCAGAAGAACCCCCGTAACTACAACCCAACTTTCATAATTTTCCGCTAATGCAATCGCATTAGCACCTGTGAATGCTTCACGCATCAAGTATCTAATGTACTTATCTAAAAGCTCCTGGAAGAGAGTTCTTACCTTCATGCATTAATTCGCATCCAAAATTCCTTACAAGAATTCTGTCCAAACTTGTCGGATCATAGATCCAAAGCCAATTCGGCACCTTCGGTTGCCAGGCAAATCCCAATCTTATCATATGTATTCTCCCTAGACGAATTCCTGAAAACGAACCAATTTGGTTTACATATAATGAAACCATCATCATCATCATCATCATCGGCACTACCCCATCATAACCAGGGATAATAAACATTCTCAGCCTCATCACGTGTACAACAAATCCCTTACATATACAATGCTGGCGACCTTTACCCAAGTGACAAAAGCAAATATACGCATCTTTTGTCTTAAGGCATAAATTAAATCCTATGGCATAGGCAAATACAAATAGGAATTGTGTACTTACCCTTGGCAGCGACGCCATAAACACCAATTCCTTGTGAATATGCTAAAACCAATTAGCACCATGTCCACCAACATTGCGGTCTATCAATACAGCTACAATGCACATCATAGACAATGATCTATACGATCTCTTTGTCCTACAATATTTCTGGATCTGCTTCGCATGACCTCGCGGCACGAGTAAACAGAAATCCATTACTAACCAATGAGATACGGCTTGTTTACTTAGCCGAACTCACATCTCATTGATGCACATTATTCCCTTTCTTTGTTTTCAGATTCGTCCTCATGGCTTTGTCCTATGAAAGAACCAATGTTCACACATACATGTGTACCACTACGATCTTCTCTATGAGATCTGGTTATCTACCCCCAAAGAGAGACTTTACGTTTCTCTTGGGATAGAAAAAGAGAGGCAGTACCGCTGGCCGAATTTCCTTTGCCAGCGAATTGATATATGAGTCGTATTTCAACATCCAACCGAGCCGGCCGGTACCCCTCGCTCTCCGTAGCACTGCGGAGACGCACATATACAGGGATTCGTAGTATGTAGTGTTGTGTCAAGACTATTGCCCGAAAAGGTGTAAAAATCGCGATGATAGTAAAGTTATTCAAAAAGAAGTTTTTCTTGTGCCCACGGTACAGAGTGGGATGTTTAAATATATTTTTGAATTGGCCTGAATATATCGAGTGTGCTAAATAGTAGCAATTTGTTAACTTCCTGCTCCGTGTGAGAAAATAAAAATTAAAATAAGAAGCTGTATATTTCGTGTAATGAGAGTGCCCAAATAAAGACCTAAACTCTGTGAATTAATTGTTTTATTTCGATTTGTGGGAACAGTTACATCAAATCACCGGACAACTGTGTGCATTCCTTTTAGTGAAGTGACAATTCGGTTTGGCGGAACCTTGTACGAACAGCGGAGTATTTGTGGGGACGAAGTAGAACCCAGTGTCGTACGCCGACACCACGACTTCTCTAAAAAGATAACTCAGCTTTCAGAGGCAGGTGGTGGATTATGTTATTTTTGATTAGTATTACATGTGTGGAGTGACCGGTTTCCCTCGAACCGCCGATCCGTATTATGGTCGTCGATTGAGTCCGTTTCCCCCGAACTGCCGATCTCCCTTTTCTCAGTTCTACCCCCACTAATCCCAAGGGGGCAATCAAAAAGTGCCCTTCGATCAAAAGGAGAACTCCTCTTGTTATATTCTTTGTGAGGATCTCTTACCTGGCTTTAACCCGACTGGGAATGCGAAAAGGGGCAGGGCGCGCTTCTAGCTGCTGTCGTTGCGGTTGAAAGTTCACGCAGCTTGGTCTCCAATGTCCTGTCGGTTGTATGTGGACGTTATGGGACTCGATGTCTTTAGCAGGACCGATTAGCGACAGCTGAACTGTTGGAAAAGTTGATGTCGCCCTTTATTCGAGTACTTATCGTCTTAATGTCATGTGTCTATGGCACCCTTCACGGGGATGTCGTCTTTACTGTTCACTTAGCTTATGCAATGGTGCATTCGGAAATTGAATCACAAAGCAATGCTCAACAATTCCTTTTTATGCCTTTAGTTGTTGTCCATTTATTGTTCCACTTAGTTTAACTTATAAATTTAGTCAAAATGTAAAATGTTATTTTACGCTGAAATTATTAACAACGTTATTTCAATATTTTATTTCATTAATTTCAAACCTTATTCCGTTGGAGTCGATATAAGGTCCACTTACGAACACAGACTTAACTTTTCCACGATTAACAAAAACTGAATCTTCTTTTAAAATCTGACCGTCTCGGTCAATCATTGCAAATCAACTTTAAAATGCGTATATTCGTCCCAAAATGGAGTTCAACTCCCATATTTGGTCAGGCGCATACAAAACTGCACTACACGTGCTCGATAGGACGCAAAAACGAGCAGCGAAACTTATTGGGGATCCAGCTGTGAGTCGATCAATTCCGTCGTAAGAACATAAGCGCAACGTATCATGCCTATTTCTCTTCTATAGGTATTATCACGATCGTTGCTCAACAGAACTTGCTGAATGTGTTCCGCCTCCTCAGACATTTTCCCGCGATACCCATCAATCTGAGAATGCGCATCAGTTCACGTTGAAAGTCAACTTCACGAGCAAAAACAAACGTAGAGAATCATTCTTTAGCCGAATCACACGAATATGGAATACTCTACCTGATAATGTGTTTCCTCGTCGTTGTAATGTCCAGGCATTTAAAACCAATGTGCATCTATACCTCCTTTCCTTATCCACTTCCTCTTCTTCCGCTCGCACTGTGCTCAGACACTTAAGCGTACTCCATAATCCCCTTTTGTGCGCGCGTTTGTGTAAAAAAAAAAAAGAAACTCCCTGACCGTGTCGGTCAATAGTCTAGAACGGGCTCCTTGTTTTTCTTCTCGTCTGCCCGAACGAAAAACTCTGCATGAACGAAGGATGCCTTCTTCTGTTTGCATGCCCCATTTGCCACCCGCCAATCATTTTCTTTATCTTTCCTAGTTTGGGATCAAAAGAGGAAAAACAAAAAGGAACAATCAACAAAGGATCTTGCTGATCAGCATTTATGATCCTCGATGTTGGTAGGCGATAAAACGCACATATGGCTCGTTTTGTGGTGCAAATTGTTTGTTTGTACTTGGTTTATTGAAAAAGGAAAATGATGTTGATTGTTGGAATGGATGTGAGCAAAGATATTTTTAGAGAATCATAAAAGTGCAGACGTGCATTTTATCATTCTCAGCAATATTTGATGGAGGGTGGGTAATCTGGTCCGCACATTCGGATCCAAGGAGTTTAGCGTGTATGCGAACCAAATGAACATTTGGTTCGTTTATAAATTGAATTCAATGTGCGACAATTGAACGTTTAGTTCAGTTTGCTGGACATTGGATTCAATATTGATTTGGAGATATGTGCAAAATGTATGGGGGCAATGCTAGCGCTTGTTGAGCGCTTCATCCTTTAAGTGGATGGTTTTGTACCGCTATGAATGCTGGTGGCTGCCTCTAAATATGTAAGTATTAAGGGGTGGAAGGATTTGTGCATAACACGAGTATGGGGATGTCCGATAGGTGTTTATGCCACTATACATTCCCACAGACCGTGACGCCGAGCAATTTTATACTTTCCGTAGATTTGAGGGCCCGGTCATTCATCATGATCTGATAAAATCTGAAGGAAAACGTGGTGGAAAGATTGTTTGGCCAATCATATTCGAGCAATTGCCCCGGTTGCTCGATATTGATGTTTCTGATGGTATGGCTCCTCGATAGTATAGTGGTTAGTATCCCCGACTGTCACGCAGGAGACCGGGGTTCGATTCCCCATCGGGGAGCCCCTGGCGCAAGACTTTTAATGAACTTGCCCGAAAAAAAAACAAATCATTATGGAAAATTTAACAAGCTTCAAGACTTGCTAAATAAGGCCAAGACCGGTTCCCGGTTGTAGTGCCGATGATGATGATGATGATGATGGTATTCAATCAGCGGCCATGGTCTTTGGCTTGGGATGCAGGAGTTTGTTATTTTTAGCAGCTGCTGGTTGCTCGATTTGACTTCTGCTATAGCAGCTGCTATGTTTGTTTGATAACGATTCGGGAATCGTTTAGAGTTATGGGATGTTTAAAATGATGGTGATGGATAGGATATGTATATGGGGGGGAAATGGTAGGGCTTCGTGATCACTATAGGTTTATTTTTTGAATTTGTGACTAATGTCCCGCTGCCCGTCACAAACGGACGAAAAGAGGACGAAGCGAAGTTGTTGCTGACAGTCCTTGCCACTGACCAGAAGAGAGGCGAACCAGTTGGGCACTCAAGGAATTTATTGGTCACTCTGTCATTCTAGGCCTTCTTCGCGGTATCAATCGCCTGGTTGCACCCGTTTTTGATTTTAACAAAACTGTCGTTCAGTTAATTACGGTGGGATTGGAGCGCCATAGTCTACGAGGTCTATCGTTTGCCGCTGTTATCTACTTGCATTTTATATCAAACAAAGATTTATCAGGGAATGTAAATCTCCATCTGAACCAGTAGAAAACGCCGACTCCGCGCATGCGGTAGCATCGAAGTCTCCAAAGCACACCTCCGACCACAGAAAGGATGCGAACAAATCTCGCAAATCGTCCCAGTTAGCAGCCCCATACCTCCGTACATGGCGAAGATTCTTAGATCGGTTATTCGATTGAAATGCAAGTGGTTGCCCGACCGATACTAAGCAGTCATCTGAGTTCTCCAGTGGCGCAGCAATCGCCACGTATAAATTCTCGGCTCGGAAGTCAAAAACAGATCCAGGGTGTTCGCATAATCACCTTGGGTATCCGGCAAGCGGGTAGGTTCCTCCATGAGTTGAGTCAAATTGCGGCTAACAGGGAACATCTCCGCTAGCCTCCCAGAAACGTTGGTTCTGTTACAATGCACCAACCAGCCGGAATTATGTAGATTAAAATCGCTAAGGATGATAATTTCAGAAGCCGGGTGGTTGATCTGTATCCAGAAGACGATACGTGATAGATGTTCGAAAATCGTCTCCGGTCGATGGTTATTCAGGGAGCGGTAAAGACAACAAATAAATTTAGCAGAATTTCTCAGAACGACCTTCAACCACATAATCTCCAAGTTATTCGGTACTAATGCCTCTAACCTTTGACAAGTCAGATCGGACCGTGTGTAGGCGCAGACTCCACCCTTAAAACGGAATCTCGAATGTAAGTCGTATCTTGAGCAATGAATCAGTTGACGAATCGCCCCGGGTCTCAGTTAGGGAAAGGATATCGGGTTCTGCTGTTTGTAAATATTGGTGGACGGCGTTTACATTCGTATTGGTGAAACCGATGCCCCTGATGTTAAAAAAATGCCGTTATCAGTCGAATCTCGACAGAGCTCGAGAATGAGGCCGATTACGCGATGACGAATTTCTTCAAGTTCGGTTATTTATCATATTATTTGCATGCTGTTCCCCCTGACATAGTTTACCTCCGGAATTCTTTATATCAGAAGGTACTATCATGACTTATCTCCGTGTCGGTCCGGGCAATCAGCCACACATCCGAAACACCGTCGAAGATTTCTCTCGACGATATCGCGGAGTGTACAGCGTGACGGAGAGGTATCTCACCTTGGGACCGACTACCACCTAAACCAACCTTTTCTCGAACCGGTCCATCAGCCAAGATCCGAAGGATGGTCAGGGATTTCTCGAGACCGTTTCACGGAGCCTATAGCTTGATGGAGTGGTATTTCACCGGACGACAGGGTGTTGGGACCCCACCCACCACTCGGCCTTCAGTCGCATCTTATGACAAGCCGGGCTACCTGTGAGTATATTCTAAGCCCTACATACAGGGCCACCTGTACCAATGTCAGTAAAGTAACTCCTACATCAGCCAGTGTACACAGATTTGGCTGTTCTAGGCTTAGGGTGAAATAAGGTTTAAGTTATATTAAATTAAGGTTTTTAAGCAATTACAAAAAAAGAGTATATATATAAATGTAAGTTAAATTTAGGTTAAAAAAAACAGAAACAAAATTGGAACAACGATTTTTTTTAGTTTTTCTTTGTTATTAAAATAAACATAATTAAAAAACAAACAAAGTTTTGTCGTCGGAAGGCAAATTGTACAATAGACATGCAAAGTTTAGCTTAGAGCATCTGCACATGACCAGTAAGTTATAATATAAGATAGTTAAACTAGAATTTAAGCATTTTTTGTCTAGCCTATGATTTAGAATCTAAGAAAAAAAAGGAAATAAAAAATGTTTGAAGAATGAATTGAATCAACTGAATGTAGAATATAAGTTCTCAGAGTAGGGTCGTTTGGCAATGCGATCAATGAGAGCTATCAAGGGTAACGAGCAAAAGTAATTGTGGCTCGCTTCTCCAATTATCAAACGTATCATGTCATAATAGTCTAAGAATTTTGGTTTGATATTGTTGACTAATGCGGCCAAGGGTAATTTTTCAACTCTACTCCAGGTTGATACTATTACTACTTGGTTCGCCCACGGGAACAGCAAATCCAACAGCAGGGAGCGCCTCAGATCTCTTAATCCGGAACAGCGAAGGTCACACTCAGCGTACCGGAATTTCTAATCGTCCTAGCCTTCGATTTTATTTTTTGAGGCTAATACCAACGATAAATGTTGAACAAGAAATAAAAGAAGATGACAAAGTTGTAACTAATTAAGTAATTAAGTTTATTATCCGTTGCGCTGCACAATTAAAAAAAATGTCTTAACTTGAACTCCAGAAAATAATTTGATTGAACACAAACTAACTAACTGACTAAACTGAAAAACCATTTTTTAGTGCCCCTTTATATAGGCAGTCTCGAACTGTCTCATATAGAGGACCAGATTGCTAAACTAAAAGCCCTACGCAAAAGGGCTGAATATCAAGAGGACCTAACGAATAGATGTAGCATCCTAGAGGAGAGGAGTACTGTGGAATTATTATTATTATTGATTGGCCTGTACTAACCCGGAAGTTCATGACCTCACCGACTCGGCTTCGCCATCGTTCCCTGTCCTGGGCACTCTCCTTCCACGCTTGACCATTCGATCCGATCTCCTCAAGGTCAAACCTAACATTGTCCACCCATCTCCGTCGCGGCCGTTCTACCAGTCTCTTTCCCGTTGGTCTACCGCCAAGAATTCTATGCACGGTCCTATCGTTCCCCATTCGCGTCACGTGTCCGGCCCTTCTTAATCTTCGTGACTTGATTACTCTCACTATTGTAGGTTTGCGGTATAGCTCTTCCAATTCGTGGTTGTGTGGTTTCCTCCATTGTCCTGCCTCTTCGTCATATTTGCCGCCAAAGACACCCCTTAGGACTTTATTCTCGAATACCCGGAATTTGTTTTCTTCCCGCTTTGTGAGAGCCCATGTTTCACATCCGTATAGAACAATCGGCATGATTATGGTTCTATAGACACGGAGCTTTATATTTCGTGATAGCAATTTGGATTTCAGCAGTTTACTGACTGCATGCCAACTAGCGCTGCCGGAGTGTAGTCTTTTGTTAATTTCCTTCGACATTTCGTTACTGGCCGTCAGTATTGTTGCCAGGTATTTAAATTCTTTGACATTTTCAAATATCTTGCCCTTGATGTTTATGTGTGTTCTCTGAGGTCCACCTGCTCTCGCCATAATCATATATTTTGTTTTGTCTTCATTTATTTCTATGCCCAACTCTTCTGCCGCTTGCATGATGATTTCACCGTTTTTACTTACAGTTTCGGAATTATCGCCCAAAACGGCGATGTCATCCGCATATGTCAGCACTTGTGTGACCCCGTTCAAGGATGATCCGGGCATGTTGCCGTATTATACCTTTCTGATAACATACTCGAGGACAAGGTTAAAGAGACATGGTGAGAGACCATCGCCCTGTTTTAGTTCGTCCCGGATTTCAAATGGTTCTGAGAGGTGGTTTTCTATTCTAACTCGCCCTTTGTTTTCGTTCATGCAGATTTGAATGCGGGCGGCATATTTTTTCGGGGCTCCCAGCTCAACTACAATATGGTAGAGTCTTTGTCTTGCGACTGAGTCGTAGACTTTTTAAAAGTCAACGAACAGTTGGTGAACCGTCTATCCCTATTCCCACTTCTTTTCCAACAATTGCCTTACTGTGAATATTTGGTCGCTCGTTGACCGGTTCCTACGGAATCCGCATTGGTAGTCTCCCAATATGTCTTCTGCGTACGGTGTGATTCTCGCCAGTATGACATTTGTTAGTATTCTGTATGTGGTTGGGAGAAATGATATTCCTCTGAAAATGGGGGCGTCTATTGAGGTTTTCCATTCTTCCGGAATGACTTCCTTATCCCATATTGTTTTAATCAGTTGATGGATCTGTCGGGCTTTTCAGGGCCCGAAGAGCCATGCATCGCTCGATCCCCACCATTTCCAGCAATGCGACTTATCTTGAAGTCGAATCTTCAGCAAGATTATACAACCTTGCTACGGCCTTAACAGCCAACCAATTTGCTGGAATTAATTCGGTTATCCCAAAGGATAACCGACATGAATACCTTATAGGCAGCTTACCTTTCTTTGGGGTTCTTCCAAACCCCTTTCTCCACGATCATTCCTGAAAACATTAAGTCCACGGCAAGGATTATCACCTAGCCGTGGCATCAAAAATTTCACCCTCCGGCATGCAACACATTGAATCATTCCGTTTATGATCCGTACCATATCTCCATCGGCTCGGCGTGTCGGCAATTATAATAGATAAATACTAGCTGGCCAGCGTAATTGTTGACATAGCTGAAGACGATGGTTTCTTGCTACGGTTCATATCCATTTATTGCCCCAGTCCCAAGGTTCGCAACACTTGCGACCAATTTCCTTTGTCGGTTATCTACCGATCATGGGATTTGGGCACTAATATGATTGACATTAGACAATCATAACCCAAATCATGCTAACGATGCTCCGGCCTGTAAAACAAACAATAGCTACCATAGCCTAGGTCATAGGCGAGCAAACCATCGGTTTGCTTATCGCCACGAAAACTCTATAGCCTACAATGGCATTAGCATGAACGCCTAAGTAAACACGATGTGCATATCATCGTGACCCTTGAAATAGCGTTTTTGTGTATCTTGAAGCAAAAACCTATTTCGTTCTCAGGCGCAGGTCATCAAAGATTTATGGCCCTCGAAATAGCGTTTCTGTTTATTTAAGACACAGAAACCTATTTCTCCCTTCGGCGATTTTTTTGCCATCGCATATCTCCATAATAACAATTCATTGCAGCAGCCCTTGTTTATTTAGGTGCACTTTCGTCGTCGCCGATATCCAGGCTGAAGGGCAACGTACTTGAGCTATACGCACACAGACACAATCCTACCCTATCGATGGGTATTCGCGGGCATCGAACTGAAAAATGTACATTACATTTGGAGTCAGAAGTCAATCTTTATAGAGGACAGTCGCGCCCTTTTAACTATAATTTTTATCGCTTGCTCCGTTTCAATAATCAGTCAGATTTTTTTTTATCGTCTATCGAAGCACTCACTTCTCAGAGGAGTTGTGCACAGTTATAAAAATCGAGTCGTTCTATCGGTGGAGTTGGTGTATTTTGAGTCCGCTGGACATCCGGCTAATTACTTTTATTGATGTTTTCGTGTGCACCCTAAGTGTCAATCGTCAATGTACTGTGTGCGTTTATTTATATTAAGTAGCCATATGAATTAAATGACTCTTGTGATTAAGAAAACAAATCTCATTATGCATGTAAATAAAATGTCGGAGTGTACCACAGTGTGAAACATGAACAATAAAAGTCAACGTAAAACATCAAGATATCCCGGCGAGTCTTTATTTTCCTGGTCCTTATCGGTCGTTGTAACAATTTCCAGATAACATCGGTGGAGTTTTTATTAACCTTGCATCCGTGCCGATGCCATTATAAACTACCCACATTGGTGACCCGCGAGTGTAAAGAACATCGCAGCCTCTGATCATTCGAACAATTGCGACATTTGTAACCGCGAAACTACGCACAACCTACTGAACAGTAGTGCCTCTAAAGGTGTCGGTGAACATTTAATAATAATTATAAAAAAGACTATTAAAGGGCAAGCAGAGCCCCACCCCACCTCTAATCAGTGCAAGTGTGAGTGCAAATCATCCCAGCGATGTCCACCGAATAGCAGCCTGGCGTCGCCGCAAGATCCTAGTTTCCCTACATCATCAACTACGTATAGCAGCCATAGTTCATCAACAGGTATCCTTCCATTTGTTTTTTTTTCGTAGGTTGTCCAATTAGTTATTTGTTTTGCTTTTACAATTGTTTTCAACTAAAATAAGTGCATAACAAATAGATTTAAATGCCGAACTTTCTGTGTAACGTGAAAAACAATACGCTGTAAATAAGTAAAAAGAATCGAAAATTATCGAATATCGACGCATACGTTTTTTTCATTATTAAACATTTACCAAATAAATATAAAATTGTCATTTAATTTGTCACCACAGCCTTGCAGTAATATAAGACCGAATCAATTTATCAAATATATAACAGATAGATATAAGTTGACATTTGACGCGTCACAGCTTTTTGTAAATTCGAATTTACAACCAAATACAATAATAAAAATTAATAACAACACATTTGTAACCTTAAAGCACTACCGGGCTAAATATTTAGTTTTGCGTACACTTTGCATTTATAGTATTTTATTCTTGTTAACCGTCTAACTACCAAACCCAACCTGTAATATTCGTTCTCCTTACACGATCAGAACTCTTTTAAAAAGAATACTAAATTAAAAACAATTGTAAGCCCCTTCTGGGTACAACAGCAGGTATTCCACATAGATCTTCCTTATAATAAATATGCAAAGGAACTTCTATTATTATTATCATTTTTTTGTTCTTCTACTAAACATATACATCACTTATATAAAGATACATACATTTCTTTTTTTCTGGTGCGAGCTCCTTCTCCACCTAAAGGTGTAAAACCAATAAGCTCCCTCTGAGCAAGTAATAAGAACAAGTTTCTCCTAATTGGTTTTGTATTAATTTAAGTCCTTATAGATAATTTACAACATTTGCACGTAATGTATACCATTTGATATTTTACATATTCGAAAACATATAAGGATAGAGAAACAGAAAAGTTCTGCGTGTTCATCGAAACTAACTAATTTTAGCTTTTTGATTTGCTTACTTTCAACAGCAATCTTTTTATTATTTTTATTGTTATTATTCTTGAGGCATATTTTGCATTTTTACATGAGATACAATACAAATTAAGTAAAATTTGCGACGCTAAGCAACTCCACTTGACTCGGCACGATTCCCTTTTGGCTCCACTTGACTCCACTTCCAACCTTCGCTCGACCATCTGCGACTCCTTTTAACTCATTGGTCGTTCCCCCACTCCTCGCGTCCTCTGGCGATCTATTACCACTTCCTCCGTAGGAAGTTTGACTTGACTCTACCCTTTAGGCATTACCCATTACACGATGGCCCGTACTCGGAACGCCCCACCCCAAGAGGATCAAGAACAACTCGAGTCCCTCGAGTTTTACGACGCCTCCAGCGCCAACTTCCCTGATACACAAGTCACTACCGACCACGAAGCGACAGCACAACACGCTCCCCTGGCATTTCACGATGCCCCCAGTGTCGTTAACCGACCCAACCCTTACAATATTAATCTCCCCCCCTTTTGACGAGGAGGACCCTGAACTTTGGTTTGCTGAGACTCACCTCGACGCTCTGGACGAGCCCGGAAGTTCGCGGCAACAACGCTTGGCGGCCGAAACGAACCTTTCGGGGATGAGACCGTCCCTTTTCCTGACCCATTTACGCTCTATAGCGGGGACCAGGTTCTCGGACGACCTAATACGGCCTCACTTTTTAAGATGTCTCCCCCTCCATGCCCATTCGGCACTCGTAGCCCAACCCAATCAGAGCTTGGGCTATTTAGCTAAAATTGCGGACGCAATTATGGAAAGCTCAGACCAGCAGTCTGAGCCTCCAGCGTATCAAGTAGCGGCGGTTTCTCAACACGTCGCTCAGCCTACACGGCATCCTTTTCCGCCACTAACAGCCCCAACGACGGCTCCGGTGCGTCAACCTTCTCCGTCACCACATCCCAGAAGGCCTGCCTCAACCAATGTCACACAGCGGACCCAAGAGGACAGGCCCAACGAATTCCGCCCGAGAAGTTTTCCTGCTCAGGTCACCATTTCTGACCTTCGTGCCATACAGACCTCAGTCCTCCGCGAACTAAATCAAATTCGCGCGGAAGCGAGAAGCAACCAACGAGGCGCTCAGAATCGTGCCGTATCTAATCGTCCCTTGGATCGGCAACAACCTTCCCAAAATGCCCCTCAGTGGGCCAACTTTCGCCGAGCACTACCTCGGCCTTCACAAAACGGCAACATTCAGAGGCAAAATATTCCCAACAACGCCGCCTCTCTCCCTTTGTGCACCAATCACCAACGATACGGTGATCGCACATTTAATTGCAAGACGCCCTGTGGTTGGACGCAACCAGCCACCAATCAGGGACGACCTTTAGAAATAATTTTGCCGACCGATGCCCTCGCGCAACCGGCCGGCACCCCTGCTATAAATCGCCTAACCATCCGGGATTCTAAACTGAATGTCGCTTTTACTGTCGATACCGGCGCCGATATTTCAGTCCTCCCGCGATCGTTGGCTCCGCGCAACCGCGTGCCAGCCGCACTTAAATTGCCAGCTGCAAATAATACGCCGATACTTACGTACGGACGTAAAAAGCTGACACTCCAATTGGGTCTTTGTCGTCCGATCACTTGGCGTTTCGTCATTGCGGACGTAAATGAACCCCTGATAGGTTCCGACCTATTAGGTGCACATAATCTGTTGGTCGATTCGACCCATAACAGACTTGTGGCTCCAACCGCACCCCCCTTGCCCTTGACGGCATCACCAGCGGCAACTTCAGGGGCCACAGAGTGCATAGACCCATTCCAGGTTATGGTACAGGAATTTGTGAGTACAACAATTCCTCTACCTAACCAACGCCGACATAAAGCCACGGTGTTTCATCATATAGAAACACGTGGTCCCCCGGTGAGCCAGCGTCCACGTCGACTGGCTCCGGAAAAATTACGTGCGGCGCGCGCGGAGTTCGAGCATATGATCGAACTAGGTATCTGCCAACCGTCGGACAGTCCCTGGGCAAGCCCACTCCACTTAGTGAAGAAACGTTCTGGTGAGTGGCGCCCATGTGGCGATTACAGGCTGTTGAACGCAGCAACTGTCCCGGACAGATACCCAATTGCACGCCTCTACGATTTTTCGTACAAATTACGAGGGTGCAATGTCTTCACTACCCTGGATCTCACCAGGGCATACCATCAAATTCCGGTGGCACCAGAAGACATCCCCAAGACCGCAGTCATTACACCTTTCGGACTCTTCGAGTTCAAAGTGATGACTTTCGGCCTCAGGAATGCCGCACAGACATTCCAACGTTATATCGACACGGCTTTACGAGGTCTTAATTGCTGCCATGCTTATCTTGATGACATTCTCATCGCCTCCAAAGACCACGCCGAACATAAACGCCACTTACGTCAGGTCCTAGAGCGCCTCCGTGAATTCGGTCTTGTCATCAACCCAGATAAGTGTCAATACGCCAAGGAGCAAATCACCTATCTGGGTTATGTCGTTGACAACCAGGACATTCGCCCACTACCAGACCGTGTGGAGGCCCTCATGAAGTATCCCCGACCTACTAACGTGAGTGAGCTTCGTCGATTTTTGGGCATGCTTAACTTTTACCGCCCAACACTGAAGAACGCTGCCCAAGTTCAAGCTCCCCTAAATGAGTTTTTAAAAGGAGCCAAGCGCAACGATAAGCGCCCCATTAATTGGACAGAAGACTCTGATAGAGCATTCCAACTGTCCAAAGAACAATTGGCAAATGCCACCTTACTCCGATACCCTCTCGAGGGAGCGGCACTTTCTATCCAATGCGACGCATCGGATACCGCAATCGGAGCCGTCCTTGAACAGGACATTGAAGGCCGACCGGAACCACTTGGTTTCTTTTCAAGGAAACTGAGTCCCACTGAGCGACGTTACAGCGCCTACGACCGTGAATTGCTCGCGATCTACAGCGCTGTTAAGTACTTCCGTCATATGATAGAAGGTCGCTCACTCTCCATCTTAACAGACCATAAGCCATTGGTCTATGCGTTCCGGAAGAAATCGGGAAATGCCTCCCCCCGACAAGAGCGTCAATTAGACCTCATTGGGCAATATTCTACGGAGATCAGGCATATCTCCGGTAAACAGAATGTCACGGCGGACGCCCTTTCTCGAATCGATACGATTCATTTGCGTACCGCCTTGAATAACACTGACCTTGCCCTAGCTCAAGAGGAGGACGAACAGCTCAAGTCCCTCCTAACTGCCGATACGGCACTAGAGCTTAAGAAAATTACCCTTCGCGACCCTTTGGGCGAAATCTGGTGTGATGTCTCCACTGGAACCGCTAGACCTTACATTCCCGAGAAACTTCGTAAGGGCGTGTTCCAGGTTTACCACAACCCAGCCCACCCCAGCGGCCGGGCAACAGCCGCTGCTGTCCGTCGCAAATTCATTTGGCCCCGGATGAACAAAGACCTCACCGGTTGGGCCCGTGCTTGTCTCCAGCGCCAGCGCTGCAAGGTAGCGCGACATAACGTACTGGAGCCAGCGCAATTCAAGCTTCCCACGGCACGCTTCGCCCATGTCCACATAGACATAGTGGGACCGCTTATTCCATCAAGAGGATTTTCTTATATCCTCACTATGATGGATCGCTGCACGCGATGGCCAGAGGCGACACCTCTCAGGGCAGTTACTGCCGAATCAGTCGCCAAGGCCTTTTATTCAACTTGGGTCACACGCTTCGGTGTACCAACCACCATAACTTCGGACCGAGGTCCACAATTTGAGGCGACAATTTTTAGGCAGCTAACAAATCTTCTCGGCTGCCAAAGAAGTCGTACCACCGCCTACCACCCGCAATCTAATGGGATGATAGAGCGCTGGCATAGATCTCTAAAAGCCTCACTCATGTGTCATAATGACACACAATGGTTTGACGCTCTTCCAACCGTCCTCCTCGGCCTGAGGACAAGTATTAAGGAGGACGTGGGAGCTTCGGCAGCAGAGCTTACCTACGGTACCAACCTCCTTCTTCCAGGAGAACTTTTCCTGAATGGCGAAACACCGCGTGACCAACTTCGTGAATTGGGACATCTCCGTGACCTGCTACGTAAGGTTAGGGCAACCCCTGTAACCAGGCACGGCTCCAAAAAACTTTTCGTCCACCCTGAACTGCACAGCTGCACGCACGTCTTTGTCAGGGTGGATAAGGTCAAAAAACCCCTCGACCCGCCTTATGATGGCCCATTCAAAGTCTTCCGCCGCATCAGTGACCGCGTCTTCGAGATCGACATTAGAGGCAAGCGATCTACGGTCAGCGTCGAAAGGCTTAAGCCCTGTTTTCTGGAAGCTTCCGCTCCAGAACCACCCCCATCTACTGACACCACTCCTACTCCACCACCTCAACTTCCCCGTACTCGCGCTCAAGCGCGCGCCCATACCCAACTAACCTCCTCCTAATCTGCCTTACCTGTTTCGTGACTACGTCACTGGGGAGGGAGTGATGTCGGGCTTTTCAGGGCCCGAAGAGCCATGCATCGCTCGATCCCCACCATTTCCAGCAATGCGACTTATCTTGAAGTCGAATCTTCAGCAAGATTATACAACCTTGCTACGGCCTTAACAGCCAACCAATTTGCTGGAATTAATTCGGTTATCCCAAAGGATAACCGACATGAATACCTTATAGGCAGCTTACCTTTCTTTGGGGTTCTTCCAAACCCCTTTCTCCACGATCATTCCTGAAAACATTAAGTCCACGGCAAGGATTATCACCTAGCCGTGGCATCAAAAATTTCACCCTCCGGCATGCAACACATTGAATCATTCCGTTTATGATCCGTACCATATCTCCATCGGCTCGGCGTGTCGGCAATTATAATAGATAAATACTAGCTGGCCAGCGTAATTGTTGACATAGCTGAAGACGATGGTTTCTTGCTACGGTTCATATCCATTTATTGCCCCAGTCCCAAGGTTCGCAACACTTGCGACCAATTTCCTTTGTCGGTTATCTACCGATCATGGGATTTGGGCACTAATATGATTGACATTAGACAATCATAACCCAAATCATGCTAACGATGCTCCGGCCTGTAAAACAAACAATAGCTACCATAGCCTAGGTCATAGGCGAGCAAACCATCGGTTTGCTTATCGCCACGAAAACTCTATAGCCTACAATGGCATTAGCATGAACGCCTAAGTAAACACGATGTGCATATCATCGTGACCCTTGAAATAGCGTTTTTGTGTATCTTGAAGCAAAAACCTATTTCGTTCTCAGGCGCAGGTCATCAAAGATTTATGGCCCTCGAAATAGCGTTTCTGTTTATATAAGACACAGAAACCTTTTTCTCCCTTCGGCGATTTTTTTGCCATCGCATATCTCCATAATAACAATTCATTGCAGCAGCCCTTGTTTATTTAGGTGCACTTTCGTCGTCGCCGATATCCAGGCTGAAGGGCAACGTACTTGAGCTATACGCACACAGACACAATCCTACCCTATCGATGGGTATTCGCGGGCATCGAACTGAAAAATGTACATTACATTTGGAGTCAGAAGTCAATCTTTATAGAGGACAGTCGCGCCCTTTTAACTATAATTTTTATCGCTTGCTCCGTTTCAATAATCAGTCAGATTTTTTTTTATCGTCTATCGAAGCACTCACTTCTCAGAGGAGTTGTGCACAGTTATAAAAATCGAGTCGTTCTATCGGTGGAGTTGGTGTATTTTGAGTCCGCTGGACATCCGGCTAATTACTTTTATTGATGTTTTCGTGTGCACCCTAAGTGTCAATCGTCAATGTACTGTGTGCGTTTATTTATATTAAGTAGCCATATGAATTAAATGACTCTTGTGATTAAGAAAACAAATCTCATTATGCATGTAAATAAAATGTCGGAGTGTACCACAGTGTGAAACATGAACAATAAAAGTCAACGTAAAACATCAAGATATCCCGGTGAGTCTTTATTTTCCTGGTCCTTATCGGTCGTTGTAACAATTTCCAGATAACATCGGTGGAGTTTTTATTAACCTTGCATCCGTGCCGATGCCATTATAAACTACCCACAGATCTTTCAGGCGGTTGCCTCTCTTCCGTGCTTCATAAGCTTTGCCGGTATGCAGTCGACGGGAGCCTTGTTATTTTTCAATTGGTTGATTGCGTCTACAACTTCGTCGAAAGAGGGCTCTGGGGTCTGAGGCTCGGCTGAATGTACGCCTGGTGCGTTTATTTGTGGCTGATGGGTACGCACACTGAGCAAGTTTTCAAAGCACTGCTTCCATCTTGTCACGATATTGTTTGTGTCTGTCACCAGACAGCCGTTTGTGTCTCGGATTATTTTGGCTCTCCCACGCAGCCATTTCTAATTGAATTTATGCCGGCATAGATACCTCTGATATTCTTCGCTCTGGCACTTTCTAGGATTTCTTCGATCCGAGTCTTCTCCCATTCGCGTTTTTTACGTTTGAAGAGTCTCATTGTCTGTTTCCGAATCGTCGCGTATCTTTCTGCGTTGACTGCTTCATATCTTTCTAAGTGGACCACTCTGAGGCGCTTACGTTCTTCGATCTTCGCCTTACACTCATCGTCAAACCAAGGTTTGGGCTTAATTGCTTTCTTAAATCCTAATACCTTTTGGGCTGTTTGTTTGATTGTGTCTCTGATCGATATCCATTTAGTGTCCACACTATTGGCTTCCCCTTCCTCACTTCTCCCATTCTCTTGCAAGCTAAATCTATTCGTTAGTTCGTCTTAATATTTAGCCCTTTTGCGCTGGTCTTTTAGTTTATCAATGTCGAACTTTTTGCTCGTCTCCCGTGACTGCCCATGTGGGTTTGCTACGAGCCGACCCTTTATTTTGCCCATCACTAGAAGATGATCGGAGTCGCAATCTGCTCCTCTATATGATCTTACGTCAAGGATATTCGAGTGTTGTCTTTAGTCTATGAGAAAGTGGTCTATTTGGTTACGCGTTACGCCGTCGGGTGATATCCATGTGGCTCTATGGATTTGCTTGTGCTTGAAGATCGTATTTTTCACTACCAGATCTTTGGACGCTGCGAACGTGATAATTCGAATTCCATTATCATTTGAACCGTTGTCTAGGTTCTCTTTCCCTATAGTTGGTTGGAAGATATCTTCCTTTCCAATTTTCGCATTGAGGTCACAGAGCAGGATTTTAACATCGAATGATGAGATCCCATCGAATACTTCCTCTAGGGTCTCGTAGAATGTGCCCTACGTTTCTTCGTCGGTAGATTCTGTTGGGTCGTGTACGGTCATAAATACATAATTGTACCATGGGCCCTGTATTTTTAGCAGAGATATTCGGTCATTAATAAATTGCACATCTTTTACATGGGGCGTAATCTTCTTGCTCATGGTGTCCATTTTACATTGTTTCGCGTTTTCCACGATCGTCTGTATCACACTGGGTTTATATAACGTTCGAACATTCCGCGTGCCGACGCGTATATCCCGTTTTTTCCGTTTTTCCATACGTCTTCTTTTTGGCGAGTCGGTGTTTTCTTGTTGATATGTTCCCTTATGGTAGTGTCGGCTCATCACACCTACGCCTACCGGGTTTTTCGTGAGATTGTTGTTTGTATATTGAGTCTTAGGGTTCCAAAAGGTCCGCCATATCAGAGTCCTTCTTTGGTATGGTAAGGTTTGCTTACTGCTCTGATTCGACCCGGTGTCAGAGAGGCGCCATTATAATACAGCCGGTTACCCCTAGCTGCAACCCATCCAATGGGCACGGTGACGCGTAACACCCTGGCTTCGAGTGGTAGATTTTTGTGTGTTACTCCTCGCTAGCCTGTCTGACATGGGTGGCCCTAATGGAAGCGTATGCTTCCGTCAGCATAGCCTGAGTGATTCATTGTAGTTTAAGCCACCGCACTACGTCAAGGTTTCTACCAAGCGGGGGATTCCAGGTTTCTAGTGCACCAAATTATGGCATTTAAGGACGTTCATTATTACCTGTGGTTCAACAAATTACATCTTGCAGGTCCGGAAGGAAAAGGAATAAGAATGAGAAAGAGAAAGGAAAGGAAAAATGACGGAGATGGGGGGGGGGGGGGGGGGGGGGGGGGGGGGGTTAGAGGGAGAGAGAGCAAGAGAGAGCGAGAGAGAGAGAAAGAAAGAAAGTATTTGGCCCAGCAAATCTACCCAGAAATGAAAAATTCTTAGATTGATGCAGTTTACTAAAAACTCTTTGTCGTGCTGAAAATAAATTTCATTATGTAAGGCGATTTTGAATTGAATTTTATCTGATGCTGTGGACTTGTAACCGCGGGCTAAATCAAGTGTTATATTATCGTAAATCGTCTCATTTTAAGTGCGTTACACAAAACGATAATGACATTGTATGTCTAAGCTCACCAAGTCAGTTCCTTTCACAGCTGCCCTTTGAGTCAGTTTCAGTTTGTTTACGATCCGTGAATCCCGTCAATCCGGTTCATATAGGCATTCGAAATCCTACCAAACGGCACCAACAGCAATCCAATACACGGCATTTAATCAACAATTACTTTTGGAAATTAATACGAATGGTTACGTTCTATTACTTTGAGTCAAGTGAAATGACAAACAACACAACAGCCACATTTCATAAGAACAAGATTTAATCCGGCTTGAACAAATTGGTCCAGGAGAAGCGAGGCTGTTAAGTTAAGTGACCGCTGCGGTTGGACACTCAGCGAAAGATGTTCGCCATCTTGTCAAGGTGTTCAGCATTCGAAACTCTTAAGAACCAGTTCTGATCATTTTGATTACAATATGAGTAAAAATAAAGCGTTTGGTATCAAAACAACCACAAATAGTCTTCGGAAGCTTGGCACCGCTTGGACCGAATCCGTTAAGACCTGAATCTCGATCTATGCAAATCACCACTATCATGAAACTTGTCTATGATTCTGTGCGGCATGTTAGTGGCGGGGTTGGTTGATCTGGAACTTCTGACATGGCTGAGGGTGATAAATTTACGACACTTGGTAAAGTACTCATCTGAAACCTTGTACCAAGTGGATTAGTGGATCGTAAGACTTGTGTTGCGGTCTGAGGTGGAGATCGAGGTGTCAAGTGCTGCTCGTTCTTGGATCCGGTTTCGTTTTAGAAACTGAATTGAGATTTTGTTTTGCTTTGATGAATGGTTTTTAGGTCGACTTTTGACGACTATAAAATTGGTCTTTCGATTGGATTTTGATCGAATTCCTGTACAGTCTTTCAGTTATAGTTATTTATATGTGACCATGAACACAGAAATACATTTTTAGCATTACTTGAAGATGAATCATGAAATTCCATTGCTAGAGAATCAAGAAAATATTTCCTATCGTTATAAAGTCTTCTTACTTGTTTTATATTTTTGGAGCTGTTGGCTGTGAGGGTTTTTTCATCTCGGTTTGTTATTCACTTTCCTTCTGGTGAAGTTAAAGGATAAATTGCTTTGGAAACGCGATAAGATTTATGCCATGTTATTTGTGTAGAAGACAGTATAGGAGCTGGGACAAGCATAGAAAACTGGAAATATCTGTACATGATTTCAATTGCTTAAAAATGACAAGAACAATCCGTAACCAGTGCCAAAACAAAGCCACCCAATCGTTGTTAATCATTTCCGCGGGTCATTTTCTCTATTTTTTTTTTTGGAATCACTCAAGGTGATGTCAAATTGGCATTCAATAAATAACTTGACTGGCAATAATTTCAACAATCCAAGCCATACGTCTTCGAAAAACACCTTGTTTACGATTAGAAATAAATCACTGAAAAACGGAGTTTATTTATAAAATTTGTTTAAGCATCGAGATTAGGGAAATGCTTGGACATATATTATTGCCTGCGTCTGTTTAAACCCTTGCGACTTCGGTATTGAAAACGAATTATTCGAACAACCGACTCGACAATCGAAAGGAGATTAATCAAGAGGAGAGTCGACTTTTAGTAAAGTAAAAAGTAAATTTATTTCGCTCACGTATGGTTCTAGAAATAAGCAAAGGGTACAAAGCAAATGATTGGGTGGTTTGGTGAGGCAACCTGACTGTGTCGATAGAGATTGAGTTCGTGTGCATAAAAAAATTGACAGTGTTTGTTTTTGCATGTGTTGTGTGGAGGACACGCCAACGAACTTATCCTCCATGTAACATCAGGAGTAGAAATGGTAGTAAATTACACGGTGAAAAATGTGTATTCTTTATAGTAGCACAGAACTACCGAACAAAATGGATTTTAGGTCGTACGAGGTATTTTGATTCTCTGGTGCACTAAGTTAATATTTTGTAAAAATGAATTTAAATGTCAAAGGTACACAGTTAATGATTAACAATCAATCGAACAAAACAGATTTTAGGTCGTACAGAGGTATTTTGATTCACTAAGTTAATATTTTGTAAAAAATGAATTTTAAATGTCACAAGCACACAGTTAATGATTAACAATCAATCGAACAAAACAGATTTTAGGTCGTACAGAGGTATTTTGATTCTCTGGCGCACTAAGTTAATATTTTGTAAAATGAATTTTAAATGGCAACGGTACACAGTTAATGATTAACAATCAATCTACACGGCAATCACCAGTCACTCGTTATCTCTTGGGACATCCTACGAGAGATTTTATATTAACGTGAGGCGCTACTTGCCCTCACGGAATCTAGGACGCGATTGATTATCGCCACCGAAGCGACAGAATACCAAAATTCTATCCATCGCCTCGATGACCATATTTGGTAATTTTCCTTTTCGCATTGGTGTACCACCAAAGAAGGTTTGAAAAGCACACACACGATGATTCCCTTTGGTTGCTCATCGCGTGTGTCGCCCAGCATGCGTACCATGAACTTTGAAACAAAATAAAAATAAACACGCTCGCAGCTCGGGCGAGTCGTTCTGAAAAGGGTTAAATGTGCTTGCACGATCAGTGACTACATGTAGCGTGATCGCTGATCGTGCGCATGTGCTGTTGTTGACATCAACAGAGGTCGAACTGTCTTGTGTGTATTTACACTGGCGAGTTCTCGATGCCTTTTTGCTGCCAGGTGTGAGTTATCATGGTGTGGCTCTATTTGGCCACCGATGTGGTTGCAGCATTGAAGCCAAGCAAAAGTACACAAGCAAGAGATGTGCTGCAATTGCG
The DNA here is from genome assembly GCA_963931805.1 of Microdon myrmicae. Taxonomy (NCBI): domain Eukaryota; kingdom Metazoa; phylum Arthropoda; class Insecta; order Diptera; family Syrphidae; genus Microdon; species Microdon myrmicae. The sequence goes on from OZ007496.1 coordinate 27,783,426, forward strand.
ATGGGTGCGATGTGCACCGTGGTGGTCGTGTCAGTTGCTTCGTGTTGCAACTGCTTGGGCCCTGTGTAAATGGCGCGCCGGAGACTCGTGCCGTTAGGCAAATATTCGTTTGGTGCTGGTGGATTTTACATCAGCGAAAATGATATGTTTAGAGATTTTTTTTTTAGGCAAAGCTTTTTGCAAATAAGGAACAGGTAAGTATATGCTTTATTGAAACAAGACGCTTATGAAAAGGGGTTACCTGGTGGTAGATGAGCAGGTAAGTAGTGGCGTTCGCAAGAACCGCCACAAGACCCTAGAGGAAGTATTTGATGAGGTCTCATCATTCGATGTTAATATCCTCCTCTGGGACCTCAATGCGAAAATTGGAAAGGTAGCTATAGCTAACGAAAGCCTACACGACGTTTCAAATGATTATGGAATTCCAATTATCACGTTCACAGCGTCAAAAGATCTGGTAGTGAAAAGTGGGATGGTTAAGCACAAGCAAATCCATAGAGCCACATGGATATCACCCGACGGCGTAACGCGTAACCAAATAGACCACTTCCTCATAGACAAAAGACACCACTCGAATATTCTTGACGTAAGATCATATAGAGGACCAGATTGCGACTCCGATCATCTTCTAGTATTAGCCAAAATCAGGAGTCGGCTCACAGCAAACCCACATGGCCAGTCACGGGAGACGAGCAGAAAATTCGACATTGAGAAACTAAAAGCCCTACGCAAAAGGGCTGAATATCAAGAGGACCTAACGAATAGATGTAGCATAGAGAAGAGGAGTACTGGGGAATTATTATTATTATTTATTGGCCTGTAGGAATCCGGAAGTTCATGACCTCACCGACTCGGCTTCGCCATCGTTCCCTATCCTGGGCACTCTCCTTCCACGCTTGACCATTCGATCCGATCTCCTCAAGGTCAAACCTAACATTGTCCACCCATCTCCGTCGCGGCCGTCCTACCGGTCTCTTTCCCGTTGGTCTACCGTCAAGAATGCTATGCACGGTCCTATCTTTCCCCATTCGCGCCACGTGTCCGGTCCATCTTAATCTTCGCCACTTGATTACTCTCACTATTGTAGGTTTGCGATATAGCTCTTCCAATTCATGGTTATGGAGCTTCCTCCATTGTCCTGCCTCCTCGTCATATTTACCTCCAAAGACACTCCTCAAAACTTTATTCTCGAATACGCGGTATTTGTTTCCTCCTGTTTTGTGAGAGCCCATGTGTATAGAGTAATCGGCATGATTATGGTTCTATAGACACGGAGCTTTATGTTACGTGATAGGGAGTACTGGGGAAGAGGAACCCAATAATCTGGACTCTAAATGGGCATCGAACAGAGACACAATCAGACAAACAACCCAAAAGGTATTAGGATTAAAAAAACAATTAATCCCAAGCGTTGGTTTGACGATGAGTGCAGGGCAAAGATCGAAGAAGGTAAACGCATCAAATTGTTCCACTTAGAAAGATATGATGAACTCAACGCAGAAAGATACGCGACCATTCGGAAACAGACAATGAGACTCTTCAAACGTAAAAAATGTGAATGGGAGAAGACTCGGTCCAAAAAAATCTTAGCAACTTCCACAGCAAAGAACATCAGGTGTATGTATGCCGGCATAAATTCAATTAGAAACGGCTACCGAGGGAGAGCCAAAATTATTCGGAACGCAAACGGCTGTCTGGTGACAGAAACAAACAATATCGTGACAAGATGGAGGCAGTACTTTAAAAACCTGCTCAATGTGCGCACCCATCAACCACAAATAAACGCACCAGACGTACATACAGCCGAGCCTCAGATGCCAGGGCCCTTTTTCAACAAAGTTGTAGACGCAATTAATCGATTGAAAATCAACAAGGCTCCCGGAGGCGACTGCATACCGGTAGAGCTTGTGAAGCATGGAGGAGAGGCAACAGCTAGAAAGATCCTCCAGCTCATCAAAACAATATGGGATAAGGAAATCACTCCGGAAGAATGGAAAACCTCAATAGTCGTCCCTATTTTCAAAACGGCGACACATCTGACTCCGAAAACTACAGAGGAATTCATTGCTCCCAACCAGATACAAAATACTAACAAATATCTTACTGGCGAGAATCACACCGTACGCAGAAGAAATAGTGGGAGAGTACCAATGCGGATTCCGTAGGAACCGGTCACAAGCGACCAAATGTTCACAGTAAGGCAATTGCTGGAAAAGAAATGAGAATACGGAGAGACCGTTCACCAACTGTTCGTTGACTTCAAAAAGGCCTACGACTCAGTCGCAAGGCAAAGACTCTTCCATATTGTAGTTAAGCTGGTAATCCCGAAAAAATATGCCGCCCTCATTCAAATATGCCTGAACGAAAACAAAGGGCGGGTTAGAATAGAAACCATCTCTCAGAACCATTTGAAATCCGGGACGGACTAAAACAGGGGGATGGCCCCTCACCATGTCTTTTTAACCGTGTGCTCGAATATGTTATCAGAAAGGTACAATACGGCAACATGGCCGGATCATCCCTGAACGGAGTCGCACAAGTGCTCGCATATGCGGATGACATCGCCGTTTTGGGTGATAATCTAGAAACTGTAACTAAAAGCTGTGAAATCATCACGCAAGCGGCAGAAGAGGTGGGCCTAGAAATAAATGAAGACAAAACCAAATACATGATTACGGCGAGAGCAGGTGGACCTCAGAGAACACATATCAGATGCGAGAAAAGTTAAAGAATTTAAATATCTGGGAACGATACTGACGGCCAGTAATTTGTTTCGATTGTTCTATACGGATGCGAAACATGGGCTCTCACAAAACGGGAAGAAAACAAATTCCGGGTATTCGAGAATACAATTTTAAGGGGTATCTTAGGCGGTAAATATGATGAGGAGACAGGACAATGGATGAAACGGCACAACCACGAATTGGAAGAGCTATACCGCAAACCTACAATAGTGAGAGTAATCAAGTCGCGAACATTAAGATGGGCCGGACATGTGGCGCGAATGGGCAACGATAAGACCGTGCGTAGAATTTTTTCACGGTAGACCAACGGGAAAGAGACCGACAGGACGGCCGCGACGGAGTGTTAAAGATTTTTTAACAATTATTATATATTGGGTTTTCACCAAACTTACCCCTAACTGACTTGATTCTTGTCGATTCCGAGTTTTGGATTTCTTGCACCCACACCTTCTAACGAAGAACTTCCTTAAACGAATTTTCACAATGTTCGTTTTGAATCATATTTGGTTTATTTTCGTTTTTTAATCTTTCTATTCGTTTCTCTTAAATGAATTTTCACAATGTTCGTTTTGAACCATATTTGATTTATTTTCGTTTTTTAATCTTTCTTTTTCTATTTCGAATGTTCTCACGAACCGCACACCCACACGACTTAACTGAACAAACTAATCTCATTTAAATATTTCGTTGTCCGGAGCGACCGACCACACTCATTCAACGCACGTTTAACAAGCAGGAAATCTCGCGTCCTTCGTTTTCATATCCTTTTTTGTTCCGCTTCCACGATTGTTATTTCTAGGAAGCGGAATTGGCTGGGCTATGGTTGATAGGGAGACTATGGCTAATAGAGAGAATATGGCTATGTGTAATGTGATTATGGTTTTTAAATAGTGGTTTTACTTTATTTAAATTATTTAACTATTGTATTTGGGAATATTCTATTGTAATGGGAAAATGATGATTTGGAGGGAAGGGAAGGATATGTACGGCGGTTCCGCCAAACCCCACGGTGCGCTTTCCTAAAAAAAAACCCATACCTTTCACCCAGTCTACATAAGCTTTCGCTAATGCAATAGCATTCGCATCTTAAATGCTTCATGCATTAAAGAGAACAAATTTGTAATCAAAAAAGCCCCTGCAAAAGAGAATTCTTACCTGCATGCATAACTTCGCATTTAAAATCCCCTGTAAGAGTTCTCTCCAAGCTTATCATAAATTCCCTGAAAGAAAATTCATCGGTTCATATATAATACAACCGCATAATCAGGAAATCTTACCCTTGAGTTGGCTTATCCCAGCTTCATTCATGTGTACAACAAATCCCTTTTCATACACATTGGATGGCGACCTTTTTTCCCAACAATAAACAACCCAAGCACCTGCATGTAATTAGCACAATCGACGCTGAAGCCAATTTCCCTAACTCGAACCAAGTGCAAACAAACAACGCTGTTCCTCCATAGGCTTCCTGGCGATAGCATAAACAATCCATATCGTTTGTGGTATCCTAAACGCAGTTTTCATTTAATGCGTGTCTGCTATTTATCCAGCTGACCCTCATTGTCGAACGATGCATAGGTCGCTTTTCTCTTTGTATTGTAATTGCCCTGAATCCATCCCTCATGACCTCGATGCATAATCAAATGCAAATCCATTAGCATCCCACGAAATTCGATTTGTTTGTTTCAACGAACACACATCTCATGGATGCACATTATGCCCCTTCTTGGTGTTTCAGATTCGTTGTCATGGCGTGTTCCATGAAAGAACCCATGTACACACATACATGTGTACTACCAACGATCTTGACCCCAAACGATTGAATATCGTTGAGTCGTCTTCCATCCTTTCGACTGGTCCCCATCGCCGTTGCTGATGTCCCCACAAAATGTAATCAATTAAATAACTTATTCAATAAAGAACCCTGCAGTAAATTTTGTTGTGAATTTAAAAATAAAAGAACTTTCCAGGATAAACAAAAGTGTCTTTCAATTAAACACTTCTAGTGGACGGTGTGTTGTTCGTTCCGTATTTTGGTGTTCGATTTGTTGGTTGTGAACAAACGTGGCGTTCGTTCATTCGTTTGGCGATTAACTTTTGCCGGAACTTTACTGACAGTCGGATGAGGATTGGAGGGAACCGAGTGTCCGTGTTGGTCGGTGGCGGAGGGGGGGGGGGGGGGGGGGGGGGGGGGGAGCTGATAATTAAATGAACTTAATTATATAACAGGAGATGGGAGGACAATGTTAGGTTTGATCTCGAGGAGATCGGATCGGATGGTCGAACGTGGAAGGAGAGCGCACAGGACAGGGAACAATGGTGGAGTCGAGTCGGGAGGTCATGAGCTTCCGGGTTCCTACAGGCCAATAAATAGATAGAATAGAATAGGAATTTGCATCTAGATGTTTTGCAAGTATTGGGGAATTTTCAGTTTAGACTTCAGTGATATTACGACCCACTCCGAGTCAATTACTGAGCCGTCGGTATAATAGTTTTAGTCATGAAAAGAATACGTTTTTTTTTCTCTGTATTCAATTGTTGTGCAGCGATACGTTTGCGTTACTTGTAATTTGTTGTTCTTGGTGATATTCCATCCATTGTATGTATTTATATTGTTATCACAAAATCATCTGACATTGTCCAAGGTTTATGTCAGTCCAATGAATCCAATCCCATATCCAAAATGAAACACAGTGATCCATTCGATTTTCTACATTTTTATTCTTTTTTTTTTATTGTTTTTATTCTAAATCAAATGTACATATATTTACAAATATTTACATGGAAACAATGCTAACCTGAATGCTGTCTTATTTAGTCGATTCCGGAACGATGTAGTAAATTCAATTTATGGTTTATATATTTTTATACTCGCGAACACAAAAGGTAGAAAAGTAATAATAATAGTAGTGACAATCCAAAATGTTTGCTTTTTTCAAATAACCTTAGTGTAGTTTTCTTTTTCTTTTCGTAAATTGATTTAAAATTTTGTCTTAACATTTTTTTTGTTGTTATTTTTCTAGTAATGAGCTTATATATAATATTGTATTTGAGGAAATATATATATTAATATATCATATTTATAATAAAATTAGTGATTATATAGAGGGATATTTTTATTTATTTAAGCAACTGCTTGTATAACACACACAATTTTAATATAGTACTTGTGTCAAGAATTTTTCACAACTTATTACACTGGGAGAAAACTGCATAAGGACTAGGGGAGTTGTCATGAAACATGCATCCGGTTCGTTATAATATCGGAGATTCAACTGAAATTTGGAGAGAATAAAAAGGTTGATTAAGGAGGAAATCCTTAGTGAAATGATATTCGTCGACGAAAGGCAAACTTGGATTACTTTCTACTTTTTTGTCAAGTGATTTGGTGGCAGGTAATAACTTTTTTTTACATATATTGAAATTTGGATTTAATTTTGAACAGCAGTTTTATATTTATTTATTTAATTTCATAATTGTGAACAAAAAAATGCGAGTAACATTTGACGTTTCGACTTCATTAATATTATATAACTTTAATGTAAACATGCTTTATGTGCGGTTTCAGATCGATCTTCCGTGAAGTCGCATTTATTGTGATTGGTATGATTGGATTACTCCTCACACGCATCTTAGCTGAGGAGATGCTTCGAATCTATAAAAACAGAGTCACAACAGACGAAGAGCCTGTTGGAATTGTAATGATAAACCTAGAAGAAAGAGAAGCTTCTGTTGGTATATGCCAACCCAGAGAGTTACATGGACCTTTAAACTCATTCCATCCCTAGAAGTCTGGGTAAACGCTTGTACGCAAGCTCCGTCGGTGTATGGCGAGTATCGTAAATATTTGATCAGATTCGATAATGATAATTTACATCTCTGTCCATGATGCGAAGAGCGAGTAGGGTATTCAGAACAGGGTATTCTTGCGTGCTGCCAGAAATGCCTAAACTAACTTGGACATGACAATCCACTTCTTAGAATGCAAAGATCGAGAATAGAATTAACTTCACAAGTCTAAGGCACCTCGTAGATTGCGTGATGTGGTCAGAAAAGTCTTGGTCAGAAATCTGCAGTCTCGTAACTTGAGTACAGCTACGCCAACTAGCAACAGCAAGATGAGAAGTCACAGTGAGCAATAAGAGATCTACCTAAAGTGCTTACCAGCTCTGCGAAAGTAAATCTAAAGTTAGTTCCGCCTGGATGGTGGTAGGAGATGTGAGGTTTTCTTTTGGCCGGAGTGTTGTTTTTTTATACGAACATGCGCACAAACAGAATTTGAGGTACCCTTAAGCGACAAATACCTTGCGAGAGCTGTTACATACAACTCTACGAATCGCGCTTGACAATGGATAATGGCAATGGGACCCTTAGTATCTTTAGAAGATTACTCCTTTGGAGCAACTAGAAGCCAACGAGTAGTATTTCTAGGTGCGCTCCAAGGACCGTCTGCTTTTTTCTACATACGTTTTTTTAATTAAGTGTGAGAAAGCCAATAGCGACACCGACCTTTATTATCAGACCGTTGTCGGAGTCGGAGTCATAATAAATGCATTACACTATTGTATTCCAAATTGCTATATATATCTGTTTAATTTAAAGGTACATTGGCTCCATGTACAGTATGACTTTAATATATTGAAAACGTCCTTAGATAAATAACATATACCTCGATTTACCAATCCGATGGTTCCATAGCATTTAACGATGAAGTGAAAAACTTGATTCAAACCCACGTTATAAAAAGCTTAGAATTAAGGTACAGGCTCATCATACCACGGCCACGTAAATGCGAGTATGTCTCAACGAACTACATACGTTCTGATATGTATGGCCCTGATGATTTATTTGTCGTTTCTTTCTTGAGGGCTCTGCTATTCATTACTACTACTGCTATGTGTGTAATCTATTGGTTGGACAAAGATTATTATACGTTGAAAAGCCTAAACGGCTTTAATGCAATAAACGAAAGGCTATGCACTCTTCGCGTGCGAGGCAAGGTTAAGAACATAAGCCTCATAAACGTTCACGGACCTACAGAGGAGTCCCCTGACGACGAAAAAGAAGAATACTACGAGAACGTCGAACGGGCCCTCAATGTCTGCCCAAGATATGATGTGAAAATCGTTCTTGGTGATTTGAATGCGAAAATAGGTCGGGAGCCGGTTTTCAGGCACTACGCAGGTTACCATAGTTTGCATGAGAGCTCTAATGGCAATGAACTACGAGTCATCCAACTGGCAGCATCGATACACTTGGTCGTTGCAAGTACCAGGTTTCCGCGTAAAGATATCCACAAAGTCACCTGGGTATTACCTGATGGAGCCACTCGCAAACAAATTGACCACGTGTTGATAGATCGCCGCCACTCCTCGACCCTGATGACGGGTCGAACGTACCGAGGTGCCAACGTAGACTCGGATCACTATCTTGTTGGTATAGTTTTCCGAGCGCGAGTTGCCTTACGGAGACGCAATGCATCCGCGGATCAGTTTCGAATTAACACGGCTGCCTTGCGCAATGAGAATACCAGTGACCCTTTGGTCATGCGTTAAGACTCGCCCTCGAACAGCTCGACAGAGGGAGAGTAAGTCCTGGGGCCAGAATGCCGGGCGTAAAAGAGAAATGGACGCGCCTTAAAAATACTGTCATTAGTACTGCCAACTCATGTTAGGCAGTAGTCGTAGAAATCGGAGTGACTAGTTTGATGATGACTGCAAACTAGCGACTGAACGTAAGAATGCTGCATACCGGGTAATGCAGCAGTCTCATAGGACGCGGGTGCGCGGGTAGAAATACAAAGAGATCAGAAGATCTGAAAAAAGGCTTCACAGACAAAAGAAAAGTGCCTGGGAAAAAAACCTTGTCTGTGAAATAGAGAAAAGTAGAGAGCGAGGTCCGCACCAGGCGCGGAAGTTCTACCAAATAATCCGCAGTATGACGCGGTACACACCACGCTTCACTTACTGCAAGGATAAAGAGGGTAATCTGATCACCGATCCTGAAGGCATTCTGGAGCGATGGGAAGTGCACTTCAATGAATTGCTAAATGGTCAGCTCACAGAAGAATTTGAGGCTCCACCAATGCAAGATCAAGACCAAATACTGCCGCCACCACGCATTGAGGAAACAGTAAAAGCCATAAGACAGCTCAAATCAAATAAAGCCCCCGGAACTGATGGCATACCAGCTGAGTTGATCAAACAAGGAGGGATAGCGTTACATCACACAATTCATGAGATCGTGGTGCACGTATGGGAGCAAGAGGAGATGCCGGAAGATTGGCGTCGTGGTATAATTTGCTCCACACATAAGAAGGCAGATATCACACTGTGCAGCAACTATAGGGGTATAACATTGCTGAGTACCGCCTATAAGATACTCTCCACTATCCTACAAGATCGGATATCCACATACGCCAAAGTCATAATTGATCAATATCAGGGTGGCTTCATCCCAAGCAAATCCGCGATTGATCAGATATTCACCCTTAGGCAGGCGATGGAAAAATGTCAGGAATTTAATATCCCATTATATCATATATTTATAGACTTTAAGGCCGCTACGTCAGCATAGCCAGGGTAGAACTATATAATGCCATGAGAGAGTTCGGCATTCCAAACAAATTGATACGACTTTTTAGGTTGACCATGACCATCGTAACTAGTCAAGTATAAATAGTAGGATTGCTATCCAAACTAATAAATATCTTTAATGGCATCCGACAGGGAGATGGTCTGGCCTGCCTCCTCTTCAACCTGGAGTTGGAGAAAGTAATCCGTGATTCTAGCGTTACAACTAGAGGGACTATTGTCACCAAGTCCAGCCAGATACTTGCCTACGCAGATGACATTGACATCATCGATAGATCCGATTCGGCTGTACAGCACTCCTTCACCTAGATCGAGCAGGCGACACAAAAACTGGGACTGCACATTAATGAGGGGAAAACTTAGTACATAGTGGGAACTTCTGCGAAGAGAAGACCTAACCTTTGTCAAACTATCAGGGTAGTGCAGCACGAATTTAAAGTAGTGCAATCCTTTAACTATCTTGGGTCAATAGTATCAGCCGATAACAATATGGATGCAGAAATACGCGAACGGCGGATCAAATCCAACAAAGCCTGCTATGGTCTATCAAGACTCTTTAAATCCCTAAATTTATCCAGAACATCCAAGCTGCTACTGTACAAGACCATGGTCTTACCAGTACCCATGTATAGACTCTTAGCCGCGTTCGAGAGGAAGATCTTAAGGAGAATTGTTGGCCCAGTATGTGAGGGAGGACGATTCTGAATGTTGTAAGAAAAATCAAGCTCGATAGACTCCGGTGGGCGGAACACCAGGCTCGAATGAGCGAAGAGGAGCCTGTGGGGATGAAGTATTGTCCCAATACACGGGCACTCCGTTCACTTCCTCCTCCATCATAAATTGTTCACGCGCGAATGTTCATCCGATGTTCCACCGACACAAAAGGAAAAGCCAAACACCAGACAAGTTAAACTAAAACACACTTTTCTTCTATTACTGAGGGTTCTTTTATTGTTGTTTTATTTTCTTGGTGGATACTAACATTTTATGGTAGCACTGCGTGAAAGTTACATTATGAAGTCAATAAAAGCACAATCTTCGAAGACTGCAGCAAATATAATATTCGAAATGGCGGTTGCAAACACTGCACTGTAGATAACCGACTTTTAACTTTTTTTATCGCGCTTACTCGACTTAATTCGGACTTTCGTGTACACACCCCTGCGATACACGGCGTGGTTACTAGGCGACTTATAGCGTTTGAAATAATAGTGAAGAAGATCGTGTGATTCGAACTGACGCTATGACAGCTCGAATCACGAAAAAAATTGTACCTAAGCGTTACACACCAGGCTACTGACCGAGTTTAGAATTTGATTTCCAAACTCGACTACATTCCACTGGTATGAATTATTTTTATTTTATCGCTTGGTATACGGTTCTGATGTATTTTTCTTATTCGATTTTTTTCGTTCGGTGTTCTTCACTATTTTTGCTTGTGAATTGTGTGTATCTGTTAGAATCGCTACACACTCCCGCCGCAGTAACTTCGTTACGATCAGATTCGTATGCGGACGACGGACGAACGAGAGAGAAGCGAGAAAACGTCGGAGGCTGGGCTCTATGCGGAAGTCGTGACCGTGTGTGAAGTTCTGCTTTACTATGGGAAGTGGATGCTGCGTGTTCAGATCACGTCGGGGTCACCAATTATAGCGTTTGAAATAATAGTGAAGAAGATCGTGTGATTCGAACTGACGCTATGACAGCTCGAATCACGAAAAAAATTGTACCTAAGCGTTACACACCAGGCTACTGACCGAGTTTAGAATTTGATTTCCAAACTCGACTACATTCCACTGGTATGAATTATTTTTATTTTATCGCTTGGTATACGGTTCTGATGTATTTTTCTTATTCGATTTTTTTCGTTCGGTGTTCTTCACTATTTTTGCTTGTGAATTGTGTGTATCTGTTAGAATCGCTACAGACTCCTGTGATGTGTGCGCACTTTGGTGGTTGTAATACGACTCAGCGATATCTTGCTCGTACAGAGCTCACCCGCTATGGTGCTCATGGTGGTATGTGTGCATGGTTCTTTCATGGATGAGAACGAACCTAGAACAAAGAAAGGGCATAAAGTGCATTCATGGGATACGATTTCGGTAAAGCAAATAAAACCGAACTCGTAGGATGCTAATGGGATCTTTGTTGGAAATGTGCGTCGCGGCTAAACAAAGAGACAACGATGCGATGTGGAAATGTGCTAATGGGTTTTAGCTAGGTTACTGGGAAATGGTGTTTATGGCATCCTATTTGCATTTGTTTATGCTGTAGGATTCAATTGATGCCAAGAGACGCGGAATACGTATTTGCTTTGGTCCCTTGGGTGTAAGTCGCCAGCCAATGTGTATGTAGGGAACATTGTTGTACACATGCCGCGGCTGGGAAAATAGACGGCGCAATATTTATGGTCCCTGTCATGACGGTTACATTGTATGCAAACCGAATCATTTTGTTTACAGGAATTTGTCTGGTACCGAAGGTGCCGAATTGGTTTGGAATTCCAGATAAGTAAAGCAAGAAATCTTACGGAAAATTGTATGCGAAGAGATGCATGAAAAGGTAAGTTTTCTCTACAGGGACTTTACAGGGACCTCGAGACTTGCTAAATAAGGCCAAGACCGGATCCCTATTGTACTGCCGATGATGATGATGATGAGACATCGCATTCGCAGTGAGTCTTCTAAGTCAGATCAGCTGTTGTTATGATATCAGTGAGTGAAATGTTGCGAAATGTCTACATCGATAATTGGAAGAAACAGTGGATGTCGGATTATATTTCAGAAGACAAGCAGAATGCCTTCTCTCACTATATGGGGGCCAATTGTCTGGGTGATAATGGATGTAGATTCTCTTAAAACGGTGATCCGGTATGTTGAAAATCCTGCAAGCAGAGGGCTCTGCCCATTCTTCAACAGAACTCAATATGTGGTCGCCTCAGATGCGATGAAAGAGGCGTAGCATCTTCAAAGATTGATCAGCGATATGATGGTTTATCTATCGACAAAGTGGAAAGTATTTAATGGCAACAGCGGAGCCTACAAGTTGGAGTATAACCCAGTTTTTCACTCAGGATCCAAACACATACACGTGTTTCATTACTATGTCCGAGAAGTTTTGGAGAATGGAACTTTAACAATCGAATATATGCAAACAAAGGTCATACCAGCTGACATTATCAACAAGAGCGTTCCTAGATTAAAACACGAGACGTGTGTCGATCTTATAAACGCAAGATCAAATTAAAGATTTTCTTTATTTTTGGATTCTCGCGTATCATACCTGTCGATGTGCTTCGGATTCTCATGCGACATCTACACGTTGATAATAATTGCAGTTAACAAACTCCGGCAATACCTTCGTTTAGTTCAACGTATATAACTTCCGCAGGGACGTCGCTCTTTCTTCTTTCGACATGATGAAGGATAAACTTGTCCTAGTTTCGTTTATCTCAGCCTTCCTTTTCTCTTTTTTCACTCTTTCTTTTCCGCTTTCACCGAAAGAACATCGGGGGACACACTAACAACATAAGTATAATATTAATTACTAATGACATACTATTTTCCCAAAAGCATTATTAAGGGAATTCATATCGCTACCACCTTGTCCGCTTTCCCTGTTTCTTTTGATGGTATATGGGACACATTTTCTTTTACAGTTTTCAACAATATCTTACACCGTTTTGGTTTTATTTCAAATTAAAACTATGTAATTCTTATTTGTTCACCCGATCGATATATTTCCTATAATTCTACATGGCAATAAATTATTTTCGTAAAAAGGGAAAGATTATGCTCAATGGGTCAGAAGTAAAAGTACGCTACTGCGGAGGAAACTTCGTGTGATATCTCATTTATAACAGCTGGGACAAAATTAATTCGTTCGTCGTTAAAGCTCACTAACTAGACTATCATGAGATAATCCCTTATCTATTGGGTCTAACTAACTCAATGATAGCTATTTAGTTCGTGTATCTATTTACAGTCCAACGATTGATTGAAACAAAAAATAAAAACAAAGGAAAATTAGCCTGATTGCATCCTATTTAGAGTGTGATCCCTGAAGCATACAAATGTGTGTTATGTAGAGAACTAATTTGTATACATTAAACACCGTCTAAAGGAATGCGTCCAAAGTGGATCAATAAAAACCGAAATAGATTCGATCGTCAAATCTATACCACCCGAGAGGTTGACTTTTCAAGAGCACGTACTAAATTTGAAATTAAATATTCCTCAAAAGAATGTTGCGTAACACATTTTCAAGGTAGCAACAAAGAAAGGAACAACAATCGAGGGAAATCATTTGGTAAACACAATTATTAGCTCATTTCTCTAAATTGGATTCATGTGTAGAAATTACAAAGAGAATCGCCATCTTTGGTCTCAAACGTGCGTCACTCTAGATGAATCAAAGACAAGGTGAGTCGTTGTATGGATTCGATTTAATGCAAATCAGTCCGATAATTAAGAACTAAATTGGGCATTGAAGAGGGAGCGCCATTTGGACTCAGATGTCATTGATATGGGGCATGGGTAAATCAAATGGAAACTGGAGCACTTGGATGAAATAATATCTTTGGTCGTGGTATACAGTGGTTGAATTCAAGGGCAATTTATGGTTGTTTGTTTTAGTGTATGTCATGTTTTTGAGTTCGGGAAGGGGAGTGCAGAAGGAAATTGCGATTAAACTAAATTTTAGATGGATTGATCGTCATTTGTTAAAATGGACGAAAAGATCGTCATTTGTTAAAATTTATTGTTTTTTCACTGATGTAGTTCCACGAAGGCAGGGATGTCGCTACTGTGTTCGATATTGTGGTAGAGCATACGACATCGCGCATAGGAATTGAACCTTGAACCGATCGGGTTGTTCAAGAGTTTAACGAAGTATTTGAATCTGCACGCGTACAAGATTCAGTTGCCACAAGAAGCCAGGCCTCATGACCATTTGTGCCGCAGATTTAAATTATCCTTTTTTTTTCTCTGATATAATCTGTAAGTTTTGTTTAAAGTAAAAACAATCATCATCATCATCATCGGCACTACAAGTTTGAGGCTTGTTAAATTTTCCATAATAATTTGTTTTTCCAGGCAAGGTTATTAGCCTAGTTGCCAAAAGTAAAAACAATGAAAAAAAAATGCTGTACACCGAAAGGTAACATATTTGTATAGAAAACAAAATAAATATACGTAGAATAATTTAGAATGCTCGCACAGAGCCAGTAAATTTCATCAAATGTAATATATTAAAATAACATTTACTCCTCTATTGTAAAAAAGAAAAACACCCTTATCTGTACTCTTTTTTTTTTTTAATAGACTTCTCTCGGGAAAGGCGAACCTATAGCGCCGAGTGGGCGCCCCGAGATGCCATCAGATAACTGTTGCAGTTCTTTTTGAACAGTTGCAGGTTGTAACGCTCCGTGAACACTCGCGTGGGAAGGCAGTTCTACAGCTTCCCCGCTCTGTAGAGGAACGAGTTCTGAGGCAGGGATGTTCGCGCCGTCGGGAGATGAACCACAACCGGGTGCGATCCAGGAGCGGATATAAGCCGAATTACGTAGAACAATATCACGAATCTCCGAGGAACAGTACCCGTGATAATATCTGTAGAACAGACAAAGGTCGGCTACGCGCCTTCGATGTGATAGCGACTGTAGTCCCGACGTCAGCGCCGAGTCCCCGATCAGGCGGATCGCTTGTCTCTGTATGCTGTCAAGTAGGTCGAGGGTATGTTTAGGAGCCGCGCTCCAAACATGAGAGCAATATTCGAGCGTGGGTCTAATTTGGGATTTATATAGGAGAAGAAGTTGGACCGGAGTAAAATATTTCTTGGCTCTAAAAACATAACTCAGTTTTCCTGAGGCTGACCTGGCGATACTCGACACGTGTTTATGCCATGATACATTCCCACAGACCGTGACGCCGAGCAACTTCAAACTTTCCAAATGTAAATTAATTGACAAAATGATCGGCCAAAATCTAATCTGAAAATGATTTACTGTCTGCGTTTTAGTTTCTATGGTTTGAAAAGTTTCGATTCAAACACATTTTCAATAATGTTGTATTTATGACGAGAATTATTTCACTTCCATATTGAATGATGCCGTTTACATAAATTTTTATGTAGACGTTCGAAAACATTCCGCGAAAGGAACTCTTTGTCGATGTTTTATGTATTATTGAAGCAATCAAAACACCAGACGCATAACACTGTATGAAGCCAATTGATTCATGCTTTCTATCTGCCCAACATCAAAACCAATGCCATCAGAATTTCTAAGGAATTCGCTTGACGTGGCGTTACTGTTATGTTCCCACTTTCTCTGGCTCCGGTTAGAAAGTGTGTCCGGCATTTTTGTGATGGGATAAAATCGTGATGTAGCATTGTGGTTTTTAAAGGGGCGTAAATTAAAGTCACCGCAACACTACCCTTCCCAGTGACATGGTCACGAAAATGGTAACACATGCTATTTGAAAAGATACCTTGGTTGAATGGGACGCGTGCCCCGGAATGGACGTGTCCACTTATGGCTAATGGAGAATGTGAAGACGTTCCAAACCAATTTGTTGTTATATTGGAGCTGTTGTCCTTTGTCCAATTTTTGCGGAATCTTAGTAAAAGGAAACTGTGTTTTCGCCTGTATTTTGATGTTAGTTCACCTGTTGGGAAAAGCAACTTTGTGGTACTTTTTGGTTATCTCCTTGTTTGTTTATAACTCTACGTAGTCCGCGTGCAAACCAATAAAACTTTGCCGTAGGAGACAGAACAACAAAAAGGGCAGAAGTGAACTTGAAGGCAGCTTTACTAATTGATGTATTGATTGACAAATATTGACCGATGGTGTTTATTCGGTGAATCTTGATTGTAGACGATGATTGTAACGAGCCCGTTGAAGGTTGATTGCAGACTGACGAATTGGCATAACTGCCAATTCAAAAAGCGACGCTATGACATCATCGTGGTGACAATGATGGCCAGTTGGTGCCAGCTGCTGCGCAACTGGTATACATGCGAATGTACTAGATTTCTCCAGTACATTCCAGCACATTTAATTGCCAATCCGCAACACTCCTCTTATCTTTGTTACCTAGGGTCGGTATCGGGCCATGCTACACCTTTCGGTGATACGAGGCAGAATTTCGTTTATTATTCGGTGTACGTTGTCCGAAAATATAATCTCGGTAATTGTGGGGACGGAATCCGGCGGTTTCGAGCCTGGTTTAGGCGTGAAACCGTTTGCCGATTCGACTGTGTAGTGAGAGCATGGCTGTATGATGCTACCTTGATACATGTGTGGCCCATGTCATTTAGCACAAGTCGGAAAGGTGCTGACGTAAGAGTAGACGCGTGTCAGTCGCTTGGTTCCCCTGGCTTATGGCGTGACACGGATACTTACGATATTTGGGTGATCAACACAAACATGTGAATAGAAAAGGGAAAGGCGATACCGAAATGAAATTGTCGTTTTCTCGCTGAAGGTCTTTGCTACGCCATTCATGATTTGTACGTGCAGGAGATGCTTCCATAGAAAGAATTGATAATCTGGGCTATTTGCCAGAAAGTAAGCGCCCCGATGCGTTTTGTGGAAGAAGTTGACGATTTAGCAAAATTATGCCGCACATCCATGTACGCAAAAAAATACGGTTAGTTCACACAGGCTTGCTATATGAAGTACAGTGGGCATTGAGACGAATTTACAAAAAAAAAAGTTCTATAATCTTTACTTACGTAAAATAATTTCTTTATTATTGGCTATTTCTTTATTTATATCATTCGCATTTCATTTATGCACTCAATGGCGTTCCATTTAACACTTTCAGTTGTCGCACACGGTAGTTAATTTTAGTTTTATTCGTTTGTGTTTGCATACCATTAGTTGTGCCTTGTGAACTTTAAATGATTTCATAATTTTTTTTATGTTATATGAGAGAATGTTTTCTCAATGTTACATAAAGATTATTGCTTCCAGCTTTACTTTTAAAGATTATTTTCCTTTTCACGTAAGGCGACGCATGCGCCCTATTTTCGAGACGCACCTAACTCCTTGATTCCCTGACTGTTTTTTTTCTACTTGTTTCTTTCGCATCATTGCCGAGAAAAAAATCTCATCTACATCCTACCCATGTACACTGATAGCGAGTTTCACTCAGTCCTTACTTTAATGTATATGCCACAATGTAGGGATAGTACTAAGTTATCACAAATGATTTTTTTAATGCTGTTGATCCTGGAAGATTTCCGTGAAGGAAAACACAGTCGGCACTACTTCAAAGAGATCGTAAAGTCGTTCATATCTAAGGCTTCTTTAGCTGCGCCTGGGAGTTTGTTGGCAGCCAATATCTGGTGATGGCGTTTCTAACCGATAAACACACTATACACCAGTAAATAGTTAAGAGCAATACTGATGGAAATTGGTCGCAACTGTAGCGAACCTTGGGATGGGGGCAATATTCACTCCTGAACCGTAGCAAGAATACCGGCTACAGCTGTGTCAACAATTACGCTGGCCAGCGAGTATTTATCGTTTATAATTGCTGACAAGCCGAGCCGATTGTCTGGCACGGTTCATGCAATATGAATGAAATAACTTCTTTGTTGTGCATGCCTGCTGGGGTTTTACTTTCAGGTGAAAGTTATTTGAAAGAAAGCTTACACTGCTCGAATGCAGGTAAGTATAGTGTTTTATGGAGTGAGGGAAAAGCAGATTGTTTTAAAGGAATGGATGGTTCTTTGGGCGGGCTTTAAACAACCGCCACAGGTTTATCTCAAAATAAATATAAAACATTATAAACAGTCTAATTTCATTGCAAAACAATTTAAATAATTGTTTATGAGTTTAATGGCCATTATTTTTGGAAACCAAAACATATGCCGCCAAGGAATTCAAAACCTATTCCGATTTAATTTCCAATCGTCAGTATGTGGACATGTTGAAAATAGACACAACTCGGTACGCAAGACTGTTTTTCGATAATACCAGCTTACCCGATGAACCCTGAGCGCTATGAATAATATCACAATCCCAGAGTTGAGAGCTTTTATAGCAGTTTTACTTGAAATGGGAATTACCCTTGCCGTGCGTCATGGAGTTATCCTTTCGTTCTCAGGAGCAACATTGATTATTTTATTAAAAATGATTGAAAACGTAATACTGCTAATTCATACTACGTGATCTATATAAAACTGTGATCAAATGCTGATTATTGTTATGTGTAAATATTGCTTTTAGAAGAGAAACGTGTTTATGTGCTTTTCATTACATTTTATATTTATGTTATTCGTGTCAATTTCACTATATGTAGTAATACAATAGACGTTACATTATTTTCTCTTTCTTATTTTTAAAAATATCATTCTTAGATTGGTTTTTATGAGCTCCTTCCCGAATCGTAGAAAATTCGTCCAATTTGCCCGGTTACCTTCGCTCGGCACTAAAAGGATTATATATCTGTGGCAGTTCAGCACAAACTACAACCTCCACGCAGTCGCCGTAAGCAAAGAATCACACAGAGAGAGGTTTTCGACTAATTAAGTTAAGCACACTCTCGCTCACTCTCACACACAAAGGGGAGTCACGGCTGAATTGGCGTGGAGTCAACGCGGCACTACTTGAGTCTCGCTCACATGTAGAACGGGAACCGACGCCGGATTGTTCCCGCCAATTTCGAGTGACGCACAGCACATGTGAGGATAATTACCGGGAATATCACGCCGAGGGCGGACGTTTTTGCAAACCCCAACATCAGCCGCAACTGCCCCAGCCTTCATCAACGTCAAAGCCAAGGACATCAGCCGCAACTACCACAGCCTCCATCGACGTCAAAACCAAAGACATCAGCCGCAACCGCCTGCAGCCTTCTTCGACACCAACGCCAGAGACATCGGCCGCGATCGCCTGCAGCCTTCTTCGACGCCAGCACCAAGCACATCATCACCCATCAGAAATTCATGCACCTGTAGCCGTCTCGACCTCAAAAACGATTTGGGGACCAGAACCCCAAAGTTGTGACCCCGTCTGTATGACACAATACGCACTTCCATACGCAAACCAGAACTTTGCTACTACAATCACACGATTTCTACGTAGAGCATCGGCTCACTCGCCTGCTCTGACATTCTCTCGATCGCTCCTCGCTCAGTCATTCGAATTTCAAAGTTGATCGTAACAAAAGTTACTGGGAAGGGAGTGCGGGGGGGGGGGTATATGTCAGGGAGAACATCACGCCAATATTCGGGATGAATAAACGAACTTTAAGAAATTCGTCATCGCGTAATCGGGTTCGTTCTCGAAACTCTGTCGACGCTCGAATGATTACGGCATTTTGTAACATCAGGGATAGTGATTAAGGTGAATTGAATACACGATGAATAGCTTGAAGTAAAGCATTGAAGCCTAACTAAACTAACGGCCGAATTCGACTTCTAACTTCAAGTACACTCAACTGATGTGGAATTGTTATATTATTGCTTGGTATACGATGATGATAGTGAAGAACTGTGACTCGAACTGACGCTATGACAGTTAGAATCACCAAAGATTGAATCAAAGCGCAACCCATCAGGCCACCACCGTGTGTACGAATTCGATTTCTAAACTCAAGAACATTCGACTGATGTGGATTTTGTTATGTTATCGCTATGGTATACGGCTCTGATGCATTTTCTTATTCGATTTTCGTTCGGTGTTCTTCACTATTTGCTTGTGTATTGTGTGTGTATCTGTTAGAAATGCCACAATCTTGTGATAAGGAGACCACAGCTGGTTACCATATTCAAGTAGTGGACGGACGAGGGTAAGGTAAACGGATCGAGTAACGTAAGGGTCGGAGAATTCCTTAGACCATCGTTTCACGAATCTGCTGGCATAATTGGCTTTCCGGATCGTCTGATCAATGTAAGAGAGGAAATTAAGCTCCCCGTCGCAAAGGATCCCACCCGCAGTGTCCACTCCAAAGAACACTTAACTGATATGGAATGGTATTGCTTGGTATACGGGATCCTTTTTGCTTACTCGATTTTTTTTTCTGTGTTGTTATTCACTATTTGCGTGTGTACTGTGTGTACGTCTGCTAGAAACGTCACAGTACGATTTGCATTCAAGATTCCGTTTTAAGGGTGGAGTCTGCGTCTGTACGCGGTCCGATCGGCTTGCCAAATGATAAAGGTATGAGAACCCAATAACTTGGACATCATGTGGTTGAAGGTCGTGTGAGGGTTCTCTATATTACATGGAGAACCAACCCACAATTTCAACCACAATTTCCGCCTTATTTCGACCGCTAACAGCGCATCACATTATCCCCTATTCCACCGTTCATGCTATTCACCTGAAATATCATGTTTTCCAAATGGACGCATAGCTGAATTCATTCTTCTATGCAGATAGCGCATAATTGAATTCAGCTACCCTTTTGCTATACGGCAACTCCATTTTTGATAGCCCATGAGATTTCCATCGGAAATCACATCATGTCGGTTAGCTACAACAAATCTAGCCAAACGACGCCGTTGCATCATAGTGAAACCGCTGGGGTTATTTCGACGTCTTAGAGTCTGGTTATCACGCTGATTATTTCCCAAGCATCAGCGGCGTCCTATTGACTTTTCCCAGACCATCCATTCGATTGGGATCAACGATCTCATTTCACAGGTGAATAGAGCCAGATACATTTTCCTCTCCTTCACAGTTCTGTCTTCGTACAGTTCAATGTACTCTAAGATTACCATATTCACCAAATTAGGTCAATGGGTTATCCTCAAGTTGCATTGATTCATACACACACAACCAAACCCACCCCGAGATCATAGTACATCGTGTTTCTGTTCTCTCATTCTCCCATGTTCGTCGACTGTCGAATTAACCGATATATTCACCACACATCGACGAGCGTGGCAATCAGAGAGCAGAAGTATGATCTCTATTGGTTATGCGGTGCAAAAATTAAATTACCCATCTTCATACCTTTTTCAAGCGGTCGCTATCCAACCACTACCGTGCCAGGTCACGCCGCTCGGGCCAAAAATTAATTTATTCATATCAATAATCAAGTCGATATTCAACTCCGGTCGTGGCTACACTCGTTTCGCGAATCACAGCTAAACACCAATGTGCTTACGTGCAATTGAGGCTAATTTCTAATTACCGCGGTCGCAGTGTTGAGAAATAAGTGTTTCATCTTAAAATACTATTTATATAAAGAAACTATCTAGTAATATTAATAAGTTGTAAGTTAAGTAAAGAAAAAAACAAAACAATAAATAAACAAATTATGCAACTAAACAACCAACACAGTGCGTTTATATTTCTCTTGGATATTTGTGTAAAGTGGACTATTCGTCGAAACATCGTTGGAGATCGAAGAAAACCCTGCATATGTTGGCAATTATACTTCGTACCCCCACAGTCGTGCTGTGGAATTCTGTTAAATTTCGCTGTTGTCTCTACCGCTTCTCGAATGACGATCGACCACCGACACTTTTCGACTGGATGCAGACCAACCACCCGGCTTCTGAAATTGTCGTTCTGGGCGATTTTAATCTACAAAACTGCGGCTGGTTGGTATATTCCAACAGACGCGACGAGGCTGAGAAGCTAGCGGAGATGTTCTCTGTTAGTCGCAATTTGACTCAACTCGTGGAGGGACCTACGTGATTGCCGGATATCCGAGGCGATTATGCGAACACCCTGGATCTGTTTTTGATATCCAAGCCGAGCATTTATATCGTGGAAGTTGCTGCGCCACTGGGAAACTTATATTACTACTTAGGATCGGCGCACAACCACTTGCATTTCAAGCGGATAACCGACGTAAACAGCTTCGCCCTGTATCTGGCCAATGGCAAAGACTACCGGCAAACTTCACTCTGTCCTCTTTTCCTCCTTAGTAACGAGCAACGGGAAACTAGTTACAAATTTAAAAGATAGAGTCATTGCGTTCGTGAATTTATTTTCCACGAATTCAACTCTCGATGTCGTCTTCGTTGCCGGATGTGCGGTTCAGCCCATGTCCTATTCAACGCATTCTGCGCGGATTGGAGTGTAAGAAAGCAACCTACCCGGATGGAATACCAACAATAGTCCTTAAGAATTGTGCTCCGGCACTGTAGCCGGTTCTTGGCAAACTATTTCCTTTATTTTATGTATGGGGGACATTTCCTACCTGCTGGAAAATCGCTCGAGTTCAGCCAATCCCAAAGAGGGGGAAGAAGTGTTTTCCATAAAATTGTCGGCTGATGGCCTAGTTGTCTACGTTATCTAAGGATATGGAAAATCCCATCAATGCCGGGTTAATTAAATATTTGGAATGCAACGGACTTCCGATTGATCGAGGATTCCGTGGCAGGCGGCACCCGGGAGACCTTTGACTCTTATAGCCGGTATATGGACATCTGCGATTGAGGAGCATGCTGAGTAAAGGGCGGAAAGGGTATTTCCAAGGTTTTTGACCGCGTCTGGCGTGGGCATTGTTGAGCAAACTTCATTCATACGCACTTCCCCACCAACTTTGCGATTGGACGAAGAGCTTCCTTGAAAATCGATCGATCCGGGTTATTGTATACGGCACGGGGTGTTGCTGAGCAAACTTCGTTCATATGGATTTTTCCAGCAGCTTTGGGACTGGACGAAGAGATTCCTCGAAAATTTGCCGATCTGGGTTGTTGTGGAGGGCGAGTGTTCGGATCTGTATCCTGTTAATTCCGGGGTTCCTCAGGGTTCTATTTTTGCTCCAACTTTCTTTTGCTTTACATAAATAATTTTTTGGAATCAACAGTTAACGAGTGCTCAGTTTTGAGGATGATAGTGCGCTTGTTTCCTCTTTTTAGTATGATCGGCTGATTAGTGCATCAACGTCGCATCAGCTAAGATGTAGCCAGATCGGATTTCTAGATTGGGATCTGAATAAGGTCCTGTAGTGGGGAAAGGTCATCTCTTCGACTTCACTGCTACGAAGATACAGTATACAACATTCACAAAGAAAAGTGGATCATCGGTTACACAGCTGATGATGAGTGGTCAGGCCCTCGAATCTGGGGAAAGTTTGAAGTTATTCGGCATCACGGTCTATAGGAGTGTATCGTGCCATAAACACGAGTCGAACATCGCCATGGCCGCCTCTGAAAAACGGAGTTATCTTTTTAGAGCCAAAAAATATTTTACTCCGGCTCAACTTTTTCTCCTGTTAGACCCGCACTCGAATATTGCACTTATGTTAAGAGCTCTGCTCCTAACCATACCCTTGACCTACTTGAGAGCATAGAGAGACGAGCGATCCGCTGATCGGGGATACAACGCTGACCTCGGGTCTACAGTCGTCATCACATCGACGGCGCGTAGCTGATCTCTGACTGTTTTACAGATAATATAAGACATGGTACTGTTCTTCATATCACGGGTACTGTTCTTCAGAGATTCGTGGTACTGTTCCCGTTTATATGCGCTCCACAAGATAATGCGACGGAGCACTCCAATTTGCGGTTTATCTCCGAACGGGGCGAACATCTCTGCAACAGAACTCGTTCCCTTACAGAGCGGGAAAGCTGTGGAATTCCCTTCCCGCGTAAGTGTTTCCGAAGCATTACAACCTGAAACTATTCAAGAAAAACTGCAATGTTTATTTGGTGCCATCTCGAGGCGCCGACTCGGCACCTATGGGTTCGCCTCTCCTGAGAGAAGTGTAATAAAAAAATAAAAAAAACTGACCTGGAATATAATATTACTATTCACACAGTGGGCTTCCTTTAATTAATAAATCAATGAATTGACAATGAAATTTTTCAAACGAAAAAAACCCGAATGGGAGAAGACTGGGATCGAAAAAATCCTAGAAAATGGCAGAGCAAAGAATATCAGTTGTATGTATGCCGGCATAAACTGTCGGCGCTACAGGTTCTCCTCTTCTGAGAGAAGTATATAAAAAAAGAAAAAAAAATAGTCGCTATAACATTTAAGGCGCGTAGCCGACATCTGTCTGTTTTATAGATATTATCACGGGAACTGTTCTTCGAAGATTCGTGGTATTGTTCCGCGTAATTCGGTTTATATGCACTCCACAAGACAATCTGGCGAATCGCTTCAATTTGCGGTCCATCTCCCGACGGCGCGAACATCTCTGCATCAGAACTCGTTCCGTTCCAGAGTGGAGAAGCCGTGGAATCCCCCCACGAGTCTTTCCGGAGCGTTGCCACCTGCAACGGTCCGAAAAGAACTGCAACAGTTAATTGATGGGATCTAGGGGCGCCGACTCGGTGCTATAGGTTCGCTTCTCGTGCGAGAGGTATAATGAAACAAAAAGTAGCTGAATACTCGTAACCGTTTACAGTTGTTAGTAGCAAGTTGTATCGCCGTCACTGGGTCGTGACTCCGGTTTTTTTGAGCGGATAGTTCGGACGTTTTCCGCGGTTTTATGGGGATTCGTAGAGTCGCAGTTCATAAACTGCGATTTCTGTGTTAATGGTAGGGTATACGGGGCTGATAAGGTGTATACGGGGCATTTTTGGTGCTGTGTTCTATATCATAGTTGCGCGAATAATGTGGTTGATTCTCTTGTTCTTGAAATCATGGATTTGGTTCGGGTGCGGATCACCAACAGAAGGGTATGTTAGGTATTATGCTTTCTTCCTAATGCAATACTGCAGCTAGTAGCAAAATGTGATTGTAGGTTAAGCTAAGTTAAGTTAGTTCTTACGCTCTTTAGTTTGTAAGTTAAATATACGAGTACTTTAGTTGTAGGTACTTATGTTGCTTGAATTAAGCCAATACATGGGATGGTAGCCTCACTAAACTAAACTAAAGTGCACGTTAACAAGGAAAGATGTGGTTTGTTAAACAATTGAAACTTTATTTTTGGACGATTGTCCCGAAATATAGGGTGGGCCATACATTTTTGCAAATGGCAACACTTGATTTCTTAAGAACCGTTAGAGAGATGGGCGCGCGAGTGGCGGGGCTTAAGAAAAGTCTAAACAATGCCAACAACAACGTAATAAACAATTCGCCGACACCCGCGAGCCCCTCCCTCTAACGGTTCTTAAGAAATCAAGTGTTGCCATTTGCACCCTGGACTGGAATGTGGTTGCGTCCTGGTTGCTGGAGAGCGCCGCCCGCCAAGCGGGGTATTGCTATCTTGTTGCGTTTTACATACGTTGTTTGCGGTCGGTGCGCAGTGTCCCGGGTGGACCATTTCCTCTGGGTCGGAGTTGCAATTTCGCAACCCACGAGGAACGGCCACGTTCGCACACGTGCGCATCATCGATTGTCGTGGGGGCTTCGGCGTTGGTCCGAGCGTCGGAACATGGACTGAGTTGATCTGTGGGCAGGCGGCACTCTGGTCGGCGGCTTGCTGGTGCATACTTATTGAGAGTGTGTGCGTTACCTTAATCGCTTGTGTGATGGCGACTTCTGGTACCTGCACTGAGGGCAACTCGCTAATGCCAAGTTGGTCGTCGTAGTCCATAGTAGTTGGGGAGACTGGGTCGAGCGCAAACTCAGCCTCGAGCAGCCTCGGTAGTCGTCTATTGCCTTGATCGGCGTTGTGGTCACCATTGCCTTGGTCGGCACGGTTTGCTTTAATTGGGGAGACTGGGTCGAGCGCGGACTGGGCCTCGAGCTGTCTCGTTGAATTAATCTCCTTGCCTTGCTCGGTGGGTTTCTCTGCAGCAGGCTCTTTTCCTTGGCTAGGTGCATCGGATTTCTTGGCATCTTTCTTCGCTGGTGCTGGTGCACTGGCAACTGCTGGTGCCTTTTTGTTGAAATAAGCCTTCTTTTGTAGTGTCGCGTTAGCGGCGAGGGGTGCTGCTGCAGTTTGCACTTCGTTAACCTTCTTGATGTCCTTGGCTGCTTTAGTTGTAGGTTTTGGATCGGTTTTCTTCTCGACCGTTCCTCCTTTGGCTGTATTGCTTTTGACAGCACCTGCCTTGGCTGACTTTTCGGTGTCTGTCGTCACATCTTAGTTTGTCAGATGGCTTGTGGATTCCGAGGGCGTCATCCGTGATGGTAGTCTGAATGGGTGGCCAGATGGCATACGCATGCCGTGTGTGGAAGGAGTTCCCGGCCACCAAGGTGGTTGCGACATGGTGTCCCTCTCTTGGTGAACTTAGTGAAAGTTCCCATCATTTCTTCATGTCCTGTTAATTGAGCTCTGATGAGTTGCTCCGCCAATGTAGCTGTCATGTTTGACCTCGCTGACATTGCTCTGCGCTCTGGGCTCTGAGCTAACTGTTATCACGAATTTAATAACGGTGGGTCTTCGCGTCTGGACTCTGGTGTGTCCCGCGACATTTTTATTATACTGCGAGCTGGCAGCAGTGAATTGGATCCACAGACTGGATCCGGTTGCGCCGCGAACTGGTCGCGGTGTGGTGGTAAGTAACTGCTGGGGGCAGCTTCTGTGCTCCACAAATTTGGCGGCGGTAATTTATTGGTTATTGAAAATTCTCTTACCTGAGAACCTGGGCGGTTGTAGGTAGAAGCACTGGGCAGCTCGGTGATGCGCCCCTAATCTGCCGGCTGTAGGTCCTTAGGCTCGACGGGGGCTGCTGGTCTGAGCAGCGGTAGTTGTAGCTGTCGTTGAGGCAGCTGGTTAATGCGCCACTAATCTGGCGGCGGTATGGATTCACACTCAGAATCATCTTATTGCCGCGATGGTCCGTTGTCTCTATAAATTAGCAGTGAATGTGACTTTTCCACCGACCCAGGAATGTCGTCAGGGAAGTGTTGTGTTCTGAAACTCTTGTCCGGAAGGGTCATAAACCATTAATGAATAAACGATTTCGTTGCACTTTCACGGATCGACACCAATCTCCCAATTGGCTTTGCAGCAGCCAATGAATTAGTACCCGAGAACGTTATTCATAGGGGATGTTGACAGAAAGTGATTTAAAGCAATGTTGACGGAAAGTTATTTAAAAAGCAATGTTGACGGAAAGTTAGTTAAAGAGCAATGTTGATATGATATTTAATGTTATGTGCAATTTAATGTTATGTGCAATATTCCTTGCGATTGGTTGAAGGCTGAGCAAAATGTGCTTCTTTTCGTATGCTGCGAGCTGGCAGCAGCGAATTGGATCCGGCTCGAAGGACGAAAACGCATGTCCAACAAGCCTTGAACACACCTTCCACTACCAATGGGTCTTGTTTTGGTGTGGGCCTAGCGTCAGGAACAGTGAGGTCTCCTGACGTCTACTTGTGTTGGGCAGGGGTGACCCGTATTTGGATTTCGCCGACCGAGGAATGTCGTCGAGGAATATCCACAGCTGGTTCACAACCACGATGAACTGAATGTGCCAAAGCAATGGCGTCAGCAACACTGATGCCTGAAATGAAATGTAATTTAGGGAAACGAAAGAGAACCAAATACCTTCATTTGCTGTCGCAAACCTGACAATAATCCTCCTTCTAAATCTCCAGTAATAGTCGGGTTGATGTTGATTATTAAAATGTTACTTTATTTGGTTGATGGATTTGATTTCTATAGATTGAATGGATTCCGAACCGTGTCGCTTGAAAAGGATTTCCAAACAATGAGTTTGTTTGTTTCGTTACCTTGACAACCAAACAACTAACATGTCAGCTAGTTGCTGACAGTTGTTATTGGGTTGCGATGGATGCGTTTAATTGCGAATTCACTGGTTGCATCCAGCGAATCCGCAACAGTTGCCATTTGCAAAAACGTATGGCCCACCAATTATAATATTCGACTGACTTACAATTCCCTTCTTTGATCGGAGATGACTTCAATTTACAAAATTGTTGGCCATTATTTACTTATACAGAATCGATGCAACTGCCCAGTATGTGAACACTCCCACAGTCTTCATCTTCGATGCATCCATGTTAATGTCAACAATATATCGACTGTACCCATTCTTATAGCTTGTGTGAGGACGGCTACTTTGCTTTGGGTCATTGCCGCATTCTAGTGCACTTGTGTACACAATGATCACGATTCGCTGTTGTTTTGTGATCTTGTCACATGCAGGAAGGTAATGGATTATGATGTGAATACCATAAATAACTTTAGTGGACATACGACCATAGCGTGGTACAATTTCAAAGGGATTTTTTCCGAGCGAAGGTGTTTACAGTCTCCTAACAGCGGAAAGAAGGCCGATTTTGGATAACTAAAAGACTACCCCAGAAAAGGCAGGCTCCCGCGAATTTTGAGATGGGGCGAGGGACTTGGCAAACACCGACACTGTGTATACATCCATCGTGCAATTTTAAAACAATCTTGTTAAGTTTACAACAATCTTTATGAGGTTCTGTTTACGAAGGTGCTTTTAATAGCACGTGGGTTACCAGGTGTATACCACAACTTGCGCGTATAATCTGAAATCGTCTTACCGCCGTTAGACTTCTTCCTTTCGGGTTACTTGTAGTAAAAGGTAAGAGCTGAAGGGGCCCTTAAGGCATGCATCAACATCGTGGATGAGAAATATTCTATAGCGTTTGCGACGATAGTGAAGAACGTGTGATTCGAACTGACGCTCTGACGGTTAGAATCACTAAAAATGAAACCAATGCTCAACACATCAGTCCACTGACGCGTGTACGAATTCGATTTTTAAACTCAAGTACACTCAACTGATGTGGAATTGTTATGTTATCGCTATGGTATGCGGCTCTGGTGCTTTGCTTATTCGAATTTCCTTTCTGTGTTCTTCACTATTTGCTTGTATATTTTGTGTGTATCTGTTAGAATCGTCACAATTCCCCCATGTCATTAAAGATGTAGACAACCGGAGCGAGCTTGGCCTCCAGACTGCGACGAACATTTGCCCGATAATTAGGTAATCAAATAAAAAATAATTACTGAAAGTGGATACAAATTCTGTGTTTTCAACGTCTTGAACACTCCATACGTGGTGTGAGAAAAAAGGTATAGTGTTTTTGAATTTCGTGGATTCCGTACAACAGATTAAAATACACATACTTTATTTTGTTGGGCACATGTTCCTACCGTATGTTGACACTTGCAGCCATTTTGAGTTTTTTAATTATTTTTAGTGTTGTGCATGTTGTGTGGTTGGCGGTTTTTGGCTTCTTTTTACACCTCATTTCATGTTAGTGATTTTTGGGTAAAAAACAAATTCGTAAATTGTCAGACGTGGCTCTCGGAAACTTTTTTCAATTCCTGCTAGAATTATGAAAGGACAATGTTTCACCACTTGTACCTTGTCAGTCGCTGAGGAAACCAAGGTACTCGACCTCTTCGATCCCGAAATATCACTTGTGTTGATGACTAAGCCAAACTGTCGGAGGCTTTTGAAAGCCTGCCGCAAGAAAGGACGCAATTCATCCCCGGTTTTCAATGCTATGAAAATGTCGTCGATATGAGCAAAGCAAAAATCGTCTTAGAGTTAAATCTGCATACCTGTTGAAAGTCAGTGTTGCATTCCGTAATCCGAAAGTTATCACTTTGAACTCGAACAGTTCAAACGGAGAGAGATGTTTTTAGAATAATCTCTAGTGCCTCTATAATTTGATGACAGGCCTTAGTGAAGTCAAGGAGACAGATGTTTTTGGAATATCCTCTAGTGCTTCTATAATTTGATGACAGGCCTTAGTGAAGTCAAGGAGACAGATGTTTTTGGAATATCCTCTAGTGTTTCTATAATTTGATGACAGGCCTTAGTGAAGTCAAGCGTAGTGAATATAGTGCAGATAAGCTATTGGGGGTTGTGACTGCATTCAATCCCCGCACGGTCACCACTCTCTGTTGCTCTTTAAACCTACGTAAGAAAAGCCCGACAGCTCACGATCTAACAAAACCTGTTTCATTAATGCCAGCTTTTCTCACTTGCTTCACTTTTAAAGGAGTAAGTACTTCATTACCCAATGTCCACATTAATACAATCACTGGTTGAACCCACAATCCCCCAGATTAATTTTACGCGAAACATGTGCCCGAATTAGATTGTGAGATATCCTTAAATGGCCAAGAGCAGTCTTAAAGAACAAGGAACCGATTTAAGAAACTTTAACGATGAGGAACTTTATGATGAGAAACTTTAATGATGAGGAAACAAACGATCGGATAGAGCATTCCACATTTGTGTCGGTCGGCTAAAGAAAGTTCGGCTTATATTAGTTAAATATTAATACATTTCTTGCGTCTCTTACGAAACCTCACCCATTTGTCTGCACTTCTTACAGCTTCAAATATGTGTTCATTCCTATTCAGAGTTCAAGTCATTCGAGTGTCAAAAATTGATAATTCCTTGACTGCAACGTTCTCAAGTGTGTTTTGAGGAAGCATCGCGTTTTAAAAGCATTGCATTCCACATCGTCCCCATTGGTTT
This sequence comes from Microdon myrmicae, assembly GCA_963931805.1. Taxonomy (NCBI): domain Eukaryota; kingdom Metazoa; phylum Arthropoda; class Insecta; order Diptera; family Syrphidae; genus Microdon; species Microdon myrmicae. The sequence goes on from OZ007496.1 coordinate 27,814,069, forward strand.
ATCTTACGAGGTGTGTTCGTAATATTAATAAGAAACCTAATAGTATAATTAGGTATACCAATAAATGGAAAAGAAAAAAATCCGGAAGGTAAAAACCAATGCTAATAGGCACCTCAAATTTAGCTTAGAGTGTCCGCAGGGGACCAGTAAGTTGGAGCGTTTTAATGATGAGATTTCGGTCTACCATCCCGACCCTGAATTAAAACAACACACTAAGGAGAGGTATTATCCCGGTGCTTCAACTCCGAAGCAAGTTAGCGCCTAGAAATTATACAAGAAGGTCTTACTCCTATCAGTCAATATATTGTGTTTAATCGTTCTGGGCTAGTTGGTTGTAAAAATTAATTTAAGCATTTTCTGTTTAAGAGGTAAGTTAAATATAAAATAAAGGACAATAACAAAAATGTCCACATAGCAAAACATGTTTACAGGCAATGAATTGCACATGGATGGTGAGTCTGAACTCTCAACTTTTCGACGTAATAATCGCTGTTTTTCTATGCAGATTTGTAGGAGCTATGGATTGCTCATATGCCTTTGTCACAGAACTCCTCCGCCGGGTTGCAAAGGCCGGATCGAATTTTCGCAGCTTCAGTGAATTAAAATCCCTCCACTGACTACTCCTTAGTTTCGAGTGTTGTGTAGTGTTATACTCTGGTGCCGTCACCAGTGGCAATTGAGGGTCAAAAACTCCTATTCTGAGTAGTGCTCAAGGAATTTGCCGGTTGAATATGTCGCCACTTATAGTTTCGAGTGACAATTAATAAATCCACCTTGCATTGTTGGGGATTCACTGGATGCAACTAGCGAATTCGCAATGGAATGCAGCCATTCACAATAACAACTGTCAGCAAACAGCTGACATGAATATTTAATTTGTCTGCTGTCACTGTTGACAGCATTCTCTTCTTCGTAAAACCTTTGACCAATAAAGTTCAACTTCACAAATAATCGCTTAAATTGTAATTGTTGCTGAAACGAAACAACAAAAGGCTAAACCTAATCGCGAACGGCGCTTTCTTCAGCGACGTCCAAAAACAGTTTTGCCTTAGCGGACTGTATTTTTCCGGCACTGGCCGGCCAACGATGATTTTCTTGCTAATCGGTAGGATTGCATATCCAGAGCCGGACTCTTCTCTGGATAAACGGGCGTTACAGTCTTGCCCAGTACAAATCCCTAATCGACTAACGTCAAAGTAAAAGGAAGGAGAATATCAAAAAACGCGGTACAACAAATTTGCTTATTTTCCTATATCGAATTATTATTATTATTATCTACGATTATTCTTTATTATTTGAAATATTTCTGATCTCTGTAGCTGGTCTTGATCAAGACCGATTGGGTAGGAGTTCCTTCGACGACTCCCGCTGCTTCATCGAATGTGGGCTCCTTATATAGGCCCACAGTCGTCCCCTCCTTCGCTCGTTTCCTGGGATCTACTTTTCTTAGTGGCTTCCTGGAATCGGTGCGTCGCTGATCGTCGTTTCCCTGGAAATGGTATCTTAACGCTTGCTTGCCTTTCCTGGGAATTCGTGATACATCACCAGCAGTAATTCATCAATTGAATAAAGTTCACATTTCATCATCATCGGCACTACAACCGGGAAACGGTCTTGGCCTTATTTAGCAAGTCCTGAGGCTTGTTAAATTTTCCATAATGATTTATTTTTTCTGGGCAAGGTCATTAGTCTTGCGCCAGAGGCTCCCCGACGGGGAATCGAACCCCGGTCTCCCGGGTGACAGGCGGGTATACTAACCACTATACTATCGAGGAGCGTTCACATTTAATAAACCAAAACAACCGAGTTTGAAGGACCATTCGCCTTGGAGATTTCTGCTGGAATTCCTTGAAGGTATTCGGTTCCATTTTCCCTTTTGAATTAACGATTGGTGGTTTCAGGTCTCAGTGTTGCGGTCGCCGTTGCTTTGGACAATCCACACCGCGTGTGTGTGTGACCACATCTGTTCGATTGCAAACATCAACCTTGTGAGGTGTTCAGAGCGTATTGAACACACGCATTTTTTCTGCCCACAACAATATCCATTGTTCGTGGAAGTTGCGTTCAACGCCTGTTGTTCGCAAACATGCATGCATACACATTTTTATGAAAGTACAATATCTTTTGTCAGTATTCCGTTTTAAGAACAATTTTCCGCTGTATGAATTACAACCCGTGTTGAACTTTCTTTCTTGTGCTTGTTTTCATCTAACATAAAAAAGATTTGTGGCGACTTTATGAAACTACTCCCAAAAAGCTACGTCGAACAAAAAGGTGCCACACACAGTAGTACCGCATGCTCCGCGTTATACTCTAATACGTGGGCCCGATTCTTTAAATAAACGGGGATGGCAGCAAACATACAGGGCAAAAATACTGATTGCTTTCAACCCGGCGAAGGCCAGGACGATCCTTGTCCCTGTTCAATCCAAGTTGACGTTGACATGCAGTCTCCACGTGTCACCCCTGGATAGCTACTTTGGCACCCGCTAAGTAGTGAACCAATGCATGCAGCGACATCCTGACAAAGGTTGGCGCAAGGCTAATAAGCATGCCCGTAAAAACGAATTATTATGGCAAATTGAACAAGCCTCGGATTTGGACCGGATACACGACGACCACGGAAACGAAAATGGCTAAACGATTTAAAATTTTTTTCATGGAACGTCCGCTCACTGTACAGAGCTTGAGCTGCACAGCAGCTAGCCGATGCTCTGTCCGAATATAAGGCTGACATAACAGCATTACAAGAAATACGATGGACGCAGAGTGGTGTTATTCAAACAAACGAGCATGACATTTATTACAGCTGTCATGCAAAACACCATGTGCTCGGGGTCGGCTTTCTAGACAGCCAAAAACTGAAATCTGCCATCATCGGCTTTAATGCAATAAACGAAAGGCTATGCACTCTTCGCGTGCGAGGCAAGTTTAAGAACATAAGCCTCATAAACGTTCACGGACCTACAGAGGAGTCATCTCACGACGAAACGACGTAGTATCTTGGGCAATGCCTGCCCAAGATACTACGTGGAAATCGTTCTTGGTGATTTGAATGCGAAAATAGGTCGGGAGCCGGTTTTCAGGCACTACGCAGGTTCCCATAGTTTGCATGAGAGCACTAATGACAATGGACTACGAGTCATCGAACGGGCAGCATCAAACAACTTGGTCGTTGCGAGTACCAGGTTTTCGTGTAAAGATATCCACAAAGTCACTTGGGTATCACCTGATGGAGCCACTCGGAACCAACTTGACCAACCATGTTGATAGATCGCCCCCACTCCTCGAGCCTGATGACGGTACGAACGTACCGAGGTGCCAACGTCGACTCGGTTCACTATCTTGTTGGTGCAGTTTTCCGAGCGCGGGTTGCCGTACGCAGACGTATTGCATCGCGGATCAGGTTTCAATCAACACGGCTGCCTTACGCAATGAGAATATCAGTGACACCTTTGGTCATGCGCTAAGACTCGCCCTCGAAGAGCTCGACGGAGGGAGAGTAAGTCCTGGGGCCAGAATACCGGGTGTAGGAGAGAAATGGACACACCTTAAGAGTACTGTCATTAGTACTGCCAACTCCATCTTAGGCTGTAGTCGTAGAGATCGGAGCGACTGGTTTGATGATGAGTGCAAAGCAGCGACTGAATGTAAGAATGCTGCATACCAGGCAATGCAATAGTCTCATCGTACGCGGGTGCGCGAGGAGAAATACAAAGAGCTCAGAAGATCTGAGAAAAGACTTCACAGACAAAAGAAAAGTGCCTGGGAAAAAGCCTTGTCTGTGAAATAGAGAAACGTGGAGAACGAGGTCCGCACCAGGCGCGGAAGTTCTACCAAATAATCCGCAGTATGACGCGGTACACACCACGCTGCACTTACTGTAAGGATAAAGAGGGTAATATGATCATCGATCCTGAAGGCATTCTGGAGCGATGGGAAGTGCACTTCAATGAATTGCTAAATGGCCAGCTCACAGAAGAATTTGAGGCTCCACCAATGCAAGATTAAGACTAAATGCTGCCACCACCAAGCATTGAGGAAACATTGAAACACAGCTCAAATCAAATAAAGCTCCCGAAGCTGATGGTATACCAGCTGAGCTGATCAAACAAGGAGGGACAGGGTTACATCACGCAATTCATGAGCGCGTGGTGCACGTATGGTAGCAAGAGGAGATGCCGGAGTATTGACTTCGTGGAATAATTTGCCCCATACATAAGAAAGGAGATATCAGTGTGCAGCAACTACAGGGGTATAACATTGCTGAGTACCGCCTATAAGATACTCTCCACTATCCTACAAGACCAGATAGCCCCATACGCTAAAGCCATCATTGGTCAATATCAGTGTAGCTTCATCCCAGGCAAATCAGCAATTGATCACATATTCACCATTAGGGAGGCGATGGAAAAATGTCTGGAATTAAAGATCCCATTATATCATCTGTTTATAGACTTTAAGGCCGCCTACGACAGCATAGCCAGGGTAGAACTATATAATGCCATGAGAGAGGTCAGCCTTCCAAACAAATTAATACGACTTTGTAGGTTGACCATGACCAACGTAACCAGTCAGGTAAAAATAGCGGGATTGCTGACCAAACCAATCAATATATTTAATGGACTGCGATAGGGGGATGGTCGGGGTTGTATACAATCTACCTTGAAGCTAATGTTGTAAGAAAAATAAAGCTCCGTAGACTCCGGTGGGCGGGACACCTAGCTCGAATGAGCGAAGAGGAGGCTGTAGCGTCTCTAACAGATACACACACAAACACAAGCAAATAGTGAAGAACACCGAACGAAAATCGAATAAGAAAATACATCAGAGCCGTATACCATAGCGATAACATAACAATTCACATCAGTGGAATATAGTTGAGTTTAAAAATCGAATTATAAACACGGCCAGTAGCCTGATGGGTTGCGCTTTAGTTCAATTGTTTGTGATTCTAACTGTCATAGCGTTAGTTCGAATCACACGTTCTTCACTATTATCCCAAACGCTATAAGCCTGCCCGGGAAGTCCTTTGTGGCAGACCTTATCTGCGATGGAGGGATGGCGTAGACCAGGACGCCATTTTCATTTTCATTTTTAAAACTTTTTTTATTATCTTTTTATCTTCTAAGTTTTTAAATTACATACTAGACAAAAAATGCTTAAATTCTATCTCAATTATCTTATATTATAACTTACTGGTCCTTCGCAGACGCTCTAAGCTAAAATAGACCAGGACGTCCAGAGCCTGGGAGTACCAAACTGGATGACATCGGCTCGAAAACGGGACCGGTGGAGATATTTGTTAAATAAGGCCAAGAGCGGATCCCGGTTGTAGTGCCGATGATGATGATGATGGTGTTTCGCCACTGTTGTCGAAATAGAAAACTAGAACTTCTGGATGATTAAGGGAAAATGACTTCCAGAGGGGTTTCTAAGTTTGGAAAACATTCTAGCCAAACTGCGAAGGGGACTACTTTGAAGGGGATGAAATTGATTACCTCCATACGTATTGATATAATTTCCGTCCTTTTTAGTTCCACTATGTGTGTCTAAGACTAATGGACTTTGCCCGAAAAAAAAAAATCATTATGGAAAATTTAAAAAGCCTCCGGACTTGCTAAATGAGGCCAAGGCCGGTTACCGGTTGTAGTGCCGATGATGATGATGATGATGTCTGTCCTATCAAAATTTGCACTTTCTCGCTACTGTAGTTCGAGGAAGTGCCTCTAAGTGGGGTAAGAAAAAAAAAAATACCCTATAAAGAACATCCAATCCCTCAGAGACTACTCACCAATCTGCTGTTTTAAATTTACAAAAGCGATGAAATGTTGAAATTTTCACAGCTTCTCATAACAATGATTAATTGGTATGACAGAAGAAAATTAATAAGTAAATAAATAAAAAAACCAAAAAAGATAAAGGACAATGTAATTTAATCTAGATAATTATGTTATATTTAGGTATATTATATGTGGATATATTTATGCGTGAGTTTAACATTTAAAATTATTAATTATAACTTAAAAATTAAAAGTATTTTCTTTTTTGTTTTGTTTTGCTGTTTTTTTTTCTTCTTCTACTTCTTTCTTCCTTCTTAATCTAATAAAAGACTAAATACAATACATCTTCTCTTGTTATTTTTGTTTTTTTATTTTTGTTTTCTAACGGAAGCCTTTAAGTTAAAAAAAAAAAAAAAAAAAAAACAAAAATTAAGAATTACTCTTGTTTTTTTATATATATATTTATGTATAAATTTATATTCTTATTTCATTTTTCTTTATTATCAGTTTTGTATATTCACAATTGAAGACTTAACACAATAATTAAAATTTCTTTTGTCTTGACTTAAATATTTTTTCTTTCCGTGTGGAATTATTTAACTAGTATTGTAAATATAAGCTAAAACATTTTTATTTAGTTTTCCTGTAAAAAATAAAATTAAAATTATAATTAAAAATGTAAAACTCAAAAGAAACAAACAAAAATAAAACATAAACAAACAAAAATTCCCATCGCTACGATGTTTACATTTAATAAGCTATTTATATATGTGTATAGATATATTTCACATATAAGAAAAATGTATTATAATATAATATTTTGTATGCGCTATTTTATCACCACAATTTTTGATTTTTATTTATTTTGTTAATTGTTTTTTTGTTTTTTCTTTTTGTTTTTTTTTATTAGAATATTTTTAGGAGATTTTATTCTTCTTGTTTATTTATTTATTTAAATTTTTTTTTTTTGTAAATTGTTGTATACATATAATTTTAAATAGAATTTCTTTTCTCACATATAGATATATATTTATAAAGATAGACATCTCATTTAGTTATGACGGATTCATAAATTTTGCCTTTTTCTTGTTGTTTGTCATATAACAGGAATAATTGTGTGTACCGTTATTACGGCTTATTGGATAAATTTAAATTTGTTTAAAATTAAGAAGAAAAAAAAAAAAAACAACATACCGGGTTCAAACGACTCATACGTGCAAAAGCAGAATAATTATCAGTATCTTTTAAATGTTTACAATAAATTCTGTTACGTTGTTGTTTTCGTTTTGTTTTGTAGTTGTTTTTCAATTAAGTCATACACCTTAAGACACATACATAGATATTTGTATAAACTGTTTTTTATATATAAACTCTTTCGTTTAATTATTTCTCTTGTATATTCTCTTATTTTACGTGGAGATATTTATATATTAAAGGGAATCGTAAGGTTGGTGACGGTTTAACTTTATTACATTGGTTTTGTTTATTTTTTATTTTTTAACATTTCTTGTTTTTGTATATTTATAAATAGGAAGTGTGTTCATTTAAATACATATTTATATATATATGTTTTGTTTTTGAAGTAAATTCCACATTAATACCCGATTATCAGTAAATTGTTGGTGAATAAAAAATTATATATAGATACATAGTTTGTCTGTTTATTTTTATTACTTTTTATCTTATATACGATTTTTTTTTGTTAGTTTTTCTTTTTAGTATTTTTATTTACCTGTTTTTTGGATTTTTGTATATATATATAATTTCTTCTTCAATTTATGATTATAGGACTGTAAAAGTTATATAGTTTTCTTTTTTACCACAAATATCCTTCATGGTTTGACTTCGTGTATGTGTTAGAAGAACTATGTTGTGGTGTTGTGATTAACTGCAATCATCTAGATGACGTTGAGGGATAATAGTAAGCGTCAGTTGTAGTTGTGGTTGGTGTTGCAAGGGTCGTTGTCCATTGATGTTGGCTTGTTGATAGTTCATATGGTATTGTTGTTATTGGCCATATACAGCAGGAGGAGGGTATTAGAATTTGCTGGCCATCGGGATGTTCACAACTTGGGCAGGATGTTGATGTTGTACAGGGGCATTCTTCGACCGTGATTGTTGTTGGAGGTGGTGGTGGCGGGGGTGGTGGACTTTCTGAAATTGATGAGGAAGATGATGAGCATGAGTTTGATGGAGGTGTCGATGTTGATAATTGAGTGCTTTCTGGAAGCATTGTTAATCACGTACTCAACCATGTTGAGTTGCATGTACAAATTGTAGCTGGGATCACAGGTGCATAGTAAACTCCATTGGCATAGATAAGACCGGGTGGTCCGGCTTGGATTTGTATTGTTTGTGGTACAGTTGTGGTTGGTGTTTGTTGTGATGAAACTGTTATTAATTGCTGTTGTTGTTGTGAATTATCTGGTGTTTGATTTTGACAACAAACTGTTGCTGTCACTGGATTTGACTGTGTTGTCTGTTGGACTAACAGATGTTGAGTTGTTGTAGGATTTTGCGGAGCTTGCAAGTCAACTATAATCGCTTGTGATTGCTGTTGTTGTGATTGTGATTGACTCTGCTGCTGTTGCTGTTGTTGCGTTTGTTGATGGGTAATATGTTCAGACACTTGTCCCTGTTTATGTGTCCCTCGGCAAAGTACTTGCATGGCTAAGTTTTGTATTAGTAACAAAATTTGCCGTCTTTCGTGACCCATTAAACATACCGTTGATGTTTCTACCACCTCGCGTAAATGCGTCAGGTACTGATATTGTAGGGGTTCCTCATCGATACCCCAAAAATGATTTCTCAAATATGCTTCCAATTTAACTGTTTGTGTATTTATATCTGGAAAATCAATAAAGAATCTCGAACACATATACCTTTCGAGTGTTTTAATTCGTTGTGTATCAACTGGGTTGTAATTTCTTGCCAATAAATAACAATATTTGAGTAGACCACCGCCGCGTATCTCTTCCGGTTGTCTTGTTGAGATCAATTTCTTTTGCAAATGATATAGGGCCTCTTGGAAGTCTCCATATACAGATTCTCCAACAACAGTTGGATAAAAGTTTTCAGATATCGGCAATGCAGCACAGTCATAAAACAGTAATAATGAATCCAAAACAATTTGGAAAGAATCTACACTAAATTCAAATTGTCTTCGCATTGTATCGACAAATTTTAATTCTACATTTTTATGACCTGGTGAATTGCCTAATGATATTAGACTCCATCGATCACCGTCATTGTTGTTATTAACTTTAACCATTTTACCAACGTAAGCCTCTTTGAGGGCACATGGCATAATACGACGTTTGGATACACCCTCTGGCAAGAGATCTAATAATGTATTTAACACAGCCATTTTAACACGATCAAATAGACGACTTGAACCTAGTTCAATGGCATAAATAAGATCCAAATCATTATATGGCTGATCTTCTGATGCTAAAACATGACTAGCGGCTCCACCATTTAAGCGTATGTCCTTGACAATAACACCAGCTCCGCCGGCAACAACATCAGTTTCCAGCTTTCGGCGAACGGCATTAACTAAGTCTTTTAATTTAACTTCTAATGTTGGAAAATTTCCCCTGCCATGTATGGCAACAGTTTCATCCATGACGTCATGTAATTTACGTACTTGCTCAAATGACAGTACGGCTAAACGTTGTGCGCCGCCTGTATCAACACTCTCTAATGATCCATGATCTGATGTTGATGCAATTGAACTACCCGAACTGGGGCTAGGTGGTGGCGTTTCGGTTCCACCATCCGAATGAAAACCGTCGTCAAATTGAAAAGTATCCATTCTTGTTGATCTCTGATGATGATAGGAATCGGGTGCTTCTAATGTCCCGCACTGAAACGAGAAAGAGAGAGAAAGAAAAAATTCAATTAAAGATGATCGTCAATATTTTTTGTATAATTTTTTATTTCTTGTTGTTGTTGTTTGGATATTTGTGCGGATGTCATTTTAATTACGAGTAATACTAATTGATGTAAATTAGCGCCGCGTAACAAATGCGACGAGTATGTTAACTAGAGTCAATGAAATCATGGAGTGGAATCACATTGGCGATTTGTAACGACCGTCGTTAGGTGTTAAAATGGCGTAATTGTTTGCCAAGCGACGAATTCCCATTAATATTATGAATAATTGCGATCCAGTCGTTGCGCATCTATTGGCTTCCGTCGAACTCTTTCGGCACTCATAACAGATATGCACAGGAAATATTGAGATGCAGTTGATGTTAAATTGTCTTGATAAGGAATTTATCGATTAATGTTATCTGACGACTTGTCACTGTTGTTCCTAGTTATTAAAATTCACTCTAAATTCGACAATTCTGCTTGACATCGCCATTCAAGCAAAAATGAGCTTCGTCATTGAAAAAAATTTTCTACGGAATGTTTGCATCTGTCTGTCATGAACTGAACCATTATTTTCAAAGTAAATTTGAACTATTTATTAACATTGCTCTGTTGCTCTGGCATAAGTCTATTCATTATACAATGGCAAACCAAACTAACCAATAATAAACTATCTGGTGTCAAATCGAATGTCCCTGAAAAAAGTGTGGAGGAATATTTCTGGGAGATATGTTTAGTCAAAAGTGTGATAAAGCACAAACATCGGAGAATGTTTTTGTTGAACATCTAATGTTCTACATTAGTGTACATCCGATGCGCACACCGGGGACAATAAAATTGGTTGAACTTGACGAACATCCCTCATTTTGCATTTCCTCAAGTTGCAAAGACTTCCTGATGATATACGTGCACATCATCACTCTCCTCTATTAACTAGCCGCTTCAGGGCACGTCCATCCAACCACGTCGTATCCTCCCTTCGTCTCTACTACTCTACAACAGGTTATGGGCCCAGGAATTCATGACAGCACTGCGAAATAGAGTCACGGTTGGATAAACGCGTGGAAAACCTACAAACAACACAGAAAAGCTAAATTCTCGTCTATCAACAAAATGGCGCCATCCACAGCGAACATCGAACAACAGCGGAAGGATAATTTCGACACTTGGAAGCTACAGATGGAGGCGATCCTAGTAAAGAACGACGCATGGGGCTATGTGACTGGAGAAATCGTGAAACCTGAATCGACGGAGGCACGCACAGGCGTGGTCGAGCAGTGGAAAACAGGAGACAGGAAGGCTAAGGCAGACATCATACCAGCGATCGGACGATCTGAAGTCAGGATGATCAAAGGGTGTGAATCTTTCCGAGAAGTATGGGAGAAACTCATCTCCGTGTACGAGTCAAAAGGTCCGGCCAGGAAAGCCAGTCTACTGAAGAGACTGACGCTTCATCGAATGAGCGATCACGACGACGTGCGAAGACACTTAAGTGACTTCTTTCACACCGTCGATAAATTGAACGACATGGAAATCGAAATCAACGACGATCTGCTATGCATCATGCTCCTGTATAGTCTCTCCCCGAAGTTCGAGAACTTCAGATGCGCCATAGAATCCCGAGACGAGTTATCTTCACCGGAGGGGCTACGAATCAAGATAATCGAGGAAAGCGACGTCAGGCGCACCAACGAACGACATGAAGACGATGGCGCGATGGCCGCCAAACAACGCGACACGACGACTGGACTCAGGGGAAGACCTCGAAAACTATCGAGGAAGACCTCGAAACAAGACAAAGTCATCGGCAGCCGTTTTGTCTTGGGGAACAAATCGAATCTCGACGGCACGCTAGAACGAAGAAAAGCACGCATCGTTGCACAAGGATTCTCCCAAGTACCCGGAATTGACTACCACCAAACGTTCGCTCCAGTTGCAAGAATGAACTCCATTCGAATTACGGCCACCCAAGCCGCTCAACACAACATGAGCATCCGCCACCTTGATGTTGCAACGGCCTATCTAAACGGCGAGCTCGACGAGACAATTTACATGGAGATCCCCAAACACACCGACGTTGCCCTGGAGAAATTAATTCAATCCGGAAAAAGCAGAGAAAACATTAAAGCAAAACAAATGCTAACGCAACTGCAAAAGGGGAATAAGGTATGCTTGCTAAACAGAGCTCTATACGGACTTCTCCAAGCAGGACGACAGTGGCCCACGAAGCTGAGCTGTGAGCTCAAACGCCTCGGTCTCAAGCAGTCCACGGCCGATCCTTGTATATTCTTTGAAGGAAATGGAAAGGACATACTACTGGTCCCCGTATACGTGGACGACATTTTAGTTTCCTCACAAAGCACAGCAAAGATCGAGGAACTATCGAAGCAGGTCTCAAAAACATTTAACACAAAGGACCTCGGCAAAATAAAGCATTGTCTTGGAATCGAATTTCATCGAGACAAGGAAGAACTGCGGATGACTCAAACCAAATACATATCCGAAATCCTAGACCGCTTCAACATGACCGACTCGAAGCCCGTGAATACACCTCTGGACAGCGGCACTATACTACAGAAAGGGAAGGAGGAACCCGACAGAATCCTGCCGTTTCGAGAGTTAATTGGATCTCTCATGTACCGGGCAGTATGCACAAGACCAGATATAGCCTTTGCCGTGAGCAGATTTAGCCAATTCAACAGCTGTTTCGACGAGTATCACTGGAAAGCCGCCAAACGTGTCTTACGCTCCCTGAAAGGCACGGCGAACATTGGGTTATCCTTTAAAACGAGCGGGAGATGTCTCACCGGATACGCCGACGCGGACTGGGCCAACTGCCCGGACGACAGGAGATGGTACACTGGGTATCCTTTTACTCTTAACGGCACACCTGTCTCATCGGAATCGCGTAAACAAAGAACCACCGCGCTATCATCCACAGAAGCGGAGTATATGGCCATATCCGATGCGGGGAAAGAGGCCATACATCTACGAAGACTGATTAGTCAACTGGGATTCGCCTTACCAGACAAGCTGAAGTTATTCAACGACAACAACGGTGCTCGGAAGCTGGCCGAGAATCCCTTATTCCACTCCCGGAGCAAACATATCGAAGTCCGACATCATTTCATCCGTGAAGCATTGGACAGCGGAACACTCTCGGTCGAATACATGCCCACGGAACAAATGCCTGCAGACATTCTCACTAAGGCCCTATCCAAACCTCTTAAACCTGATGTAAATTTTTCGCACTGGTGCGCTCATCGAGGGGAAGTGTTGGACATCTAATGTTCTACATTAGTGTACATCCGATGGGCACACCAGCGACAATGAAATTGGTTGAACTTGACAAACATCCGCCATTTTGCATTTCGTCAAATTGCAAAGACTTCCTGATGATGTACGTGCAGATCATCACTCTCCTCTATTAACTAGCCGCTTCAGGGCACGTCCATCCAACCACGTGGTATCCTCCCTTCGTCTCTACTCTACAACAGTTTTTCAGTTTTTTATTCACTTTTTTTTCCAATATACTTCTCTGAGGAGTGGCGAACCCATAGTTTCGAGCCATCGCCTCGAGATGCCATTAAACAACTGTCGAAGTTCCTCTTCAATAGCTGCAGATTGTAACGCATGGGAATCACTCCCGGTAGGATGGTGTTCCACAACTTTGAACAGTGCGTCTTCATTGCATTGGGATTGGCCTTTCCCCAATATAGGACTGTAGTGTTTCTAACAAATACACACAAGTACCCAAGCAAATAGTGAAGAACAACACAGAAAGAAAATCGAATACGCAAAAAGGATCAGCCGTATACCAAGCAATAACTTTCCACATCAGTTGAGTGCCCTCGAGTTTAGAAATCGAATTCGTACACGCGGCAGTGGCCTGATGTGTTGGTTCAATCTTTTACTGATTCTGACCGTCATAGCTTCGGTTCGAGTCATTCGTTATTTTCACTATCATCGCAAACGCTATAGGAGAGCGTAGCAATCTATATACTTAGACACATTGTCTTGAAACGTGAATATATTTTGATTGCCTGTTGGACTTTTGATCAAGAGGACCTACTATATTTAAATATGCTTTCTCAAAAGGCCTCTTTGGAATGCCGGTTATTACCATGGGCGTACCGTTGATCTCTATCCACATCCCGATTCAGACAGTCGATCTGGTTACATCTCAGGTGATATAACATAGATGCAGTAACTGGTCGATCATTTGTAAATGAGGAAATAATTGGACTAACATTCCCAAAACTGAATATTTTGTTACCCATTGATTCTAAGAAATCAATAATGAGAGGCAAAAACAAGGTTAGAGCCAAAATACAACCCTGACGCACCACGGAATTCATGCAATATAGATCCGAAGACACGCCGTATACAACACCCAGATGGAACCATTTTCGAGGAAGCACTCCGTTCAGTCGACAAGTTGCTGGAAAAGTCCGTATGAAGGTAGCTTGCTTAACAATGCCCCGTGCCAAACACGGTCAAAGACCTTGGTGATATCCAATGCATGACTTTGGTTCACCATGTTTTCAGTCGCCGACGTCCAGATGTGTCACGTAGGTTAAAAAGTCTCCCGTGGGCCGCCTACTATGGACTCGTATCCACGATCATTTAGAACTCCGTTGCGTTCCAACTATTTAATCAACTCGGCATTGATGACATTTTCTATCACCTTTTCTCCTTCTTTAGGATTGGCCGAACTTTAGCGATTTTCCAGCAGGAAGAAAATGTTATTTGTGCATAAGATAAACGAAAGAGTTTGCTAAGAACCGGCGATTGTTCTGGAGCATAATTTTTAAGGACTATTGCTGGTATTCCATTCGGGCCGATTGCTTTCCTGCAATCCAGCCCACGGAGAATGCGTTGAATAACGGGCACGGTTATTAGCCTTGCGCCAACTTTGGGTGATCATAACCCCCCGAAATATAACTAGAGCAGAGCCACTTTTTTTGTAGGTAATTTAAACATGTTAATAGGATGTAAGTCATCTGTAATGTTAACTTTAGTTTTTAAATGGCAGTTAACCACTCAAATACCATTAAACATGCATTTAACAGTATATTGATATCACAACTTAGAGAGTCCTAGACAATCTCAAATATGCAAATGGTGGTACGCAAATAGGTTTGCAGCTGAGCACAAGTCTACTATCGATTCATGTGAAACTTTGGAAAACCGGATCCCAAGCCATTGGAGTATTTGCTAAACGTCTCTATCGATGCCCAAAATGAACGTTCTTTGGACCAGCGCATTGCTGCTAAACTGCTAACTTAATAAAACCAACCACCTATCGTGTCCTACTTCAGATAATCTCTATAGCTCTCTAGGCTATCTTGCAGTGTATGGCGTTGATAACCTACATGTCGTCTACACTATTCACTCAATGTTGCCATCGTGTACCACATATCAGCAGTACTGTCATTTCCAATACAATAACCTACCCTAAAGCTCATAATAAAATGACGATCGAAGTGCTTCGTAGCCCCATTTGATTGCTCGAATTCATTAGAATACTACAAGGACAACATCGATGACGATTTCAGTTTTTACTTTGTGAAACCTATTCGACGCAAATGTCTTTCCGGTTTTACCTTGAATTAAATAAGACTGATTTTACGTAGTACAACATTTTTTACAATCTTCACGACCTCTACATTCGATTCCAAGACCTCTACATTCATTTCAGTACCGTATTACCTTAAGTCCTCTCCACCCAACGACTAGTAGTGCTTGTGGTTTTTTGGGTCATGGCTAACCTACCAATATCGTTTGCGGAGTTAAGTACCTCAACCAAAGAAACAGTAGACACGAACTAGAACTATTCTTAGCCATATCTTGCGTTCATGGAAAAAATTATTCACCGCGACGCAAAGGCAAGTTGAAATCAAATACATATCTCATCAGACCTGACGTGCACCCGAGATAATAGGATACAACAAGGTACGCTTGAGAGCAGTACCCCGAGACGCTCTACAACAGCAAAGGTTATTGCGCGGTCTTCTCTGTGTGATCTTCCAACTAGGTTTTTCACTTTCGATATGCCATTGCAAAACGGGCTCCTAAAGAAGAACTGGGCTCGGTCCTGCCCTAGCCATCCAATGTTGTACTTGTACCTGTATTCGCATAAACATATCATAGTATCTTTATTTCAAACGAGTAGCCTATATAAGCGGCGAACACTGACAAACTGGTTTCCCGGAGTATAAAATGTATCTCATTGTAATTTGTGGCGTGGGGCTGCTGCACAAGTCGTTCTTGTAGTTTTGCTGCCTTGAACGGATCGCCTGAGAACTGCGCAACGAAGTGTTGTATTTGTGACGTCGCACGTACTCATAGTTGTATATACACCTCGACATTCGCAGGTGATCTTAAAGGTGCACCATTCTGATATATCTAGATTGTAGGTAACAGAGGCAACGATTCAAATTCATCGTATTGGTGTCGATAGAGAGTTACCTCGATTGCTCTTCAGTTATGTCGATTTGAAAAGGGAAAGGCAGTCCAACTAGCAAGTAAGCCCGACATAAAGCCCAAGGTTTTTAATTGTGTTACTATATTATTACTGCACATTCCAACAGAGGCTTTCATGAGAGCTTACTGTTGCTTCAATATCTGCTCGCCTGCCTGAAGCTGACTGACTAGTTTTCTTTTTTGATTAAATGTTCTTCAGTTGGGTAATTGTAAGAAACAAAGGAAAAAAACCACACTCAAAAATATGTCTCTAGGGGAGTGTTTTGTTTTTATCTCTTATTTTGACTTCTTTTAATGCGGTGGCATGCTTTTGTGTGCATATGTTATCGTGCGGAATGTCTTGAATGGGTTTTCCAAGAAACGTATCAGGTTCTCATTGAGACCACTTGGCGAGTTGCGTAATAAAAATCTGAAAGTCGACTAGGTAGTTCAACGGTGTAATTGAGTAAATTCTCGAAAATTACAATCGCTTTTGAGTTTTCACAAATATCGTTTGGTTCTGGAAGGAATGTCGAAGGACATTGAGAAGAATGTGACCATATAAATCAGTCACGGTTATTATAAAATTGGTATGATTAGTTCTTGCCCTTTCTAAGTGTTACTAAGGTTCGTTGTATATGGATGCACAATGTATGCTTATGATACCAAATACTGGCATTTTTAACAAAATCGAAATAGAAGATGGCAAAGCAATTTTTTCGTATAACAGTGGTAGAAAACACAAAGAATACAAACTGGCATAAAGTTATACAAATCCCTAAACATGTTTTTAAACTCGATAATTTTTGGGAAAAGTTTACTTATGACGTTTAAGAATACTGAAACTATTAGCTACCATTGGGCTGACATCTTCTTTAATTAATCCTTCATATTGACGACGCCGAAATAGATATATTTCGGAAAATCTCGAACGAGATTTGAATTATTTAACTATTCGACCCAAAAGTTAAATTAATGGTATTATAACTGAAGTAATGTGGGTCTGTCTCAGGTCTTGCTTCTTCTTTGCGAGCATAATTATTCAGTAGTGTTAAAATTAAGCAGTTATGGAGAATATTTCAGCCTTTACCAAAGCTGCCTGAGCAATTCCTTGTCAATAAGCGAGGAATATTTCGGAACGTTGTCTTGCATAAATATGTAAAGTGACCCCAAACTAAAATGTGTGTGTCCTTTGAAGAAAATCGGTTTTTAATTAAATTTATAGTTACACCTTTTAAATATTATCTTGATCCCAAACTTCCCGCAATTTATTTAGAAATGCAAAGTGTAGATTTATTTATGGAAATTGATATTGCCTCCTCAAAGTTCTCAAGCAAACAAAGCAATCAGGCATTCGCTTGATCCAATCCTCGAGACATTCGTTATGGTAAGTGTTCTAATAGTCATCAGAGCAGTCTTCGTTCTTCCATTCTCTGCCGCAGGTTTAAAAACGCGTTCCTCGTGGTGATTTTTTGACTCGATTCAACAGAAAGAAGTTGCAGGAGCTAAATCAGGTGAATTTGTTGCAGTTAGGTTGCATTCATGGAGTGCTCGGCCAAAAAGTCTTCGATATTAATGGCATTATCCGGCGGTGTGTTGTCATGGTGCAGAATTCAGTTGTGTTAAAGTTGTTCGCCCACAAATTCGGTCGTTTGGGTAAAACTATTAAGTGTACAACTTTGCTTCCGCCGTTTTTTTTCCGAAATTCGAGGCTTTATTGTAAAAAACTGGTTTTACATTTATGATTCAAAGTATTGCCCATCGCTGGCCACTACTTTCTCCCATCTTTCGGGCAGCATACGAATCCCGCGTTGAAAAAACTGGTCATCTTTTGAATCGATCCACGAATCGATCCAATTTTTTACTTCTTCATAAGACCGGAAATGCTGGTCAGCCAGGCCGTCTGGAGAATACGGCGGGTGGGGTAAGACTTCCCATTTCAATGTTTTCAAGTATGTCTTGACCACTTTCGCAACATGGGGTCGAGCATTGTCATGCTGTAAAATCACTTTATCATGTCTCTCGTTGTATTGCGGCCGTTTGTCTTTCAATGCTCGGCTCAAACGCATTAATTGCGTTCGATAACGACCGCCTGTGATTGTTTCAGTCGGTTTTAACAACTCATACTACACTACGCCGAGCCGGTCCCACCAAACACTGAGCATGACCTTGGAACCGTGGATATTCGGTTTGGCCGTCGACGTGGAAGCATGGCCGGTATATCCCCATGATTTTCTGCGCTTGGGATTATCGTAATGAACCTATTTTTCATCCCCAGTCACAATGCGATGCAGAAATCCCTTCCGTCTTTGCCTTGCAAACAGCTGTTCACAAACACACAAACGCCGTCCAACATCTCTCGGCTTCAACTCGTACGGCACCCAATTTCCTTGTTTCTGAATCATTCCCATGACTTTCAGGCGCTTTGAAATGGCTTGTTGCGTCACTCCCAATGATCCTGCCAATTCTTGTTGCGTTTGACATGAGTCTTGATCAAGTAATGCCTCCAATTCTGCATCTTCGAAAACCTTCTCTCTTCCACCGCCATGCTGGTCTTCGACGTTAAAATCGCCGCCCTTGAAGCGTTGAAACCACTCTCGGCACGTTCTTTCACTAATAGCGGCCTCAACATAGGTATTTGAGAGCATTCGATGAGCTTCAGCCGCAGATTTCTTCATATTAAAGCAGAAAATTAAAACCTCCCGCAAATGACGAGAATTTGGCTCGTAAGCTGACATCTTTAATCGAGAATAACTTTATGATGCAGACACAAATCGACTAATATTTCGATGGCGTTATGTTTATAAATACCTAAGCTTATTGTATGACATCTGGTGCAAGACTAATGACCTTGCCCGAAAAAAAAACAAATGGAAAATTTAACAAGCCTCAGGACTTGCTAAATAAGGCCAAGACCGGTTCCCGGTTGTAGTGCCGATGATGATGATGATGATTGTATGACATCTATGATCTATTTATTTCAACTACCTCTTAGCGCTACAGCCATCTATTGCAAAACGGCGGAAGCAAAGCTGTACACTTAATACTTCACGCAACCGTCGCGCAAATCCCTTATATATTAACACTGATTGTTCATTGACCAACTGACAAGAATTAGTGTTGCACAACTTTGTCATAACATCATGAAACCCGTAGGTATTTCTTTATTGAAAATGACATGGTCTTTCCGATTTGGGTGCCCGCTATTTACACGCCTTCTCGTATTCATAGACATAGGATATTATGTTTGGGAACGTAAAGTCCTTTCTTCGTCACACACCCACCACCATTTGGGATGAGTTCGGTTTCTTTTAGATTTATCTCTTTCACTGATTCTAGACGGTAGGCGATCTGGAACATTAGAGATATCGCTATCATGGAGAATTCGTTTAGCGTGGTAAATAATAGGGACGCCATGCCTGTCTTGGATAAGACCTTTTCTATCTAAGAAGGGGGCCGCTTCTGGGCGAATAACCCATTCTGGAGAGTACTCTCCAGATACACAGCATTGAGATAGAATGCTTTCGATATAAGATTATTTTTACTGCACATTGCCCTTGCAGTGTGACCACGCATAATTTTGATTATGAAGTTATCTATCCTGTTTAGTCCTGATATGTCGACATTTATTGGGGTACAACTTCTTATGTCGAAGACCCAAAACTACTCCATGTAGAGTGGGAATTTGTTTTGCCATATCGCGCAACCATAAGCCATACTTTTCGGAAGAATGCCAAGTATGAGATTATTTTGACTTTGGAGTCTAGAAGACTGCTACGGAATAGACGTCTAGTCATAGCATATGCGTTTTTAGCAGCGGAAAGGGCTCCTGTTATGTGCTTATCAAAGTAAAGATACTGATCCAGCCAGATACCAAGGTATCAGTTTTTACTTTCCTACAATGGTAGATTATTATTTCCTACAATGGAAAATCTTTTCCAATTAAGTTTTGTATCCCTCGGTGCCCTGGATGAAGGCGTTTTGAAAACGATAGTTTCTGTTTTCTGAAAATTGATATTTAATTTCCAGTCGCCGCAAAAATGTTTGATTCTATTGAAGTCAGCTTGCAAAAGTCTGTTGATGACATCAATCTTTTCTCCAGATCTATACACCACAATATCGTCTGCGTATTCAATTGCATGGTTGATAGAGCCCCCTAGATCACTAGTGTAAATGTTAAACAAAATGGGGGAATTGACTGCTTCTTGCTGTAAGCCGCTTTTGATGTGAAACGTCTTGTAAGATATTATATCTCCACATTTCACCACAAACTAATTACCCATTATCATATTATTATCATATAGTAAATCTATATTGATAGCTTATAGATTGATAGCTTATAGACAAGCCTGTGGCGACTCTAACAGATACACACACAATTCACAAGCAAAATAGTGAAGAGCACCGAACGAAAAATGGAATAAGAAAATACATCAGAACCGTATACCTTAGCGATAACATAACAATTCACATCAGTGGAGTATAGTCGTGTTTAAAAATCAAATTCTAAACACGGTCAGTAGCCTGATGGGTAACGCTTAGGTTCAATTTTTTTCGTGATTCAAACTGTCATAGCGTCAGTTCGAATCACACGATCTTCTTCACTATTATTTCAAACGCCATAAGCCCTTCTAACGATACGGTATCGAAGGGCATTTCAAAGTCAACCAAAGAATACCCCCTCAATGGCTGAGTTGGTAAGGAGGTTGTGTGTTGCATTTGATTTTGCAAATCTAGTTTCAACTGACGACTCTTGCTATTGTGCAGTTCGGCCCAATTACTGTGTGGTAGCTTGGGTCCTAAAGCCCAGCCGACCAGTGAAATACCGGCCCATTAAGCTATAGGCTCCGTAAAATGGTTGGAAGAAATCCTTGACATTGAGGCCAAGAAGGGCCTCCGGCCAAGATACCACCGATCCACAAGTCGGAGATATAGTCCTGGTGGTGGATTCATCGCCCCGCAGTACCTGGCCCCGTGAGGAAGTGCAAGCGGTGTATCCCGGACCCGATGGAAGGATCAGAGTCCTGGACGTGAGGACGACATGGGGGACACTACGGAGACCAACCCACCGTGTCGTAGTGCTGGTTCCAGCGACAACATCGCCGCCGAACAATGAAGTGCTTCGCACTGCGGGGGAGACTGTTGGCGATGCAATTTCCCGGCGCACAAGCACTCAGCACAACGACCAACCAAAGCCACTCAAGAGGGAAGAACAACGAAAACCACTCAAGAGGGAGTAGCATGACAGTCAGCGGTATACCAGTCGCGATAAATCACTCAACAGAAAACGAGTGATTTATAGAAAACAAGCGGACGAGAAGACAGCTGCTGGCAATAAAAGGCGAGCGCGGCGGTGAAGCAGTGGAATTCATACTTCGATGGCACACGTGATAATGGTCACGGTTTCATCACATCAAATACCCTACAGAGCCTGGTAAAATCTCGACACCCTAAGAAGTCACCCGGTATCGACAACATGTCATACCACTCGTTGCGAAGGCTTTCTGCCTTATTCTTTATAAAGCTCTCCATTCTGTTCAACCATGCTTACAACATGGGGTACTTTCCCCAAGCTTGGAGGCACGCTATTATTTGGTCAATAGCAAAAGTTGGGAAACCAACGTATCACCCCTCAAGCTTTCGCCCTATCTCGCTTCTCACTTGCTTCAGCAAAATATATCAAAAATTCATATACGAGAAACTAAATAATTTTGTCATTGCCAGGCACCTAATACCCGATTTCCAATTTGGATTTCGAAGAGCGCACAGCACCACGATGGCTCTCAACATATTCCAAAACCACGTCTGCGTGCGGATCTTTAATAAGGAACCCACCGCTGCGGCAAGCCTGGACATTGAAAAAGCATTTGACACGACTTGGATCGAAGGTCTCGCTTTTAAATTATTGAATACTGCCCTCAGTAGAACGCTATGTAGTATCATCTACCAGTTCGTTCGAAACAGAACCTTCCAAGTTAGAGTAAATGGAAAGCTTTCCCGAACTTTTCACGCCGCTGCCGGCATACCACAGGGCTCCATTCTAGGCCCCATCTTATTCAATATTTACACCTCCGATATTCCCCGCCCTGTGGACGGGAGAGTAAACCAGATATGCTATGCGGATGACGTCCTGGTGTACACGTCAACCAAAGGCCCTAATCTCGCAACAAATCGACTCAACCGTCACTTGGACGAACTGTATCAGTACTACAGTCGATGGAAAATTCGACTTAATCCATCCAAAGCAGTAGCCATAATTCTGAGTAGTAAACACTTCCAAACTACTTCTCGATATTCACAGAATATTCGAATAAAAATGGGAGATACTACGATTAGACCACAGGACAGGATGAAATATCTTGGGGTCACTTATACCCCAAAAATGAATTTTATCAAACATGTGACCCACATGTGCCTCGGTCGGTCTAAGCAACTGCACAACATCTTGAAGTGGAGCAACAAAGTTGACACCAAAGTTAAGCTTCTCTGCTATAAGTAGCTAATCCGATCTGGAATATCGTACGCCTTTCCCATATGATCCTGCATATCTTCGGCTCAAATGGAAAGACTTCGAGTTTTCGAAAGGAAATTCCTCAGAAGATGTACCAATCACTCTAGAAGGCCTGACGGTCGTCATTACCCCAACTCTCACCTATACGAAGGCGCCTCCATTACGCCTATCGACGAGTACTTGCTTCAATTAGCATATAAGTACCTCGAAAACATTCAGAACAGCGAGAACCCACTTGTACGGGACTCTTGCGTTCTTGACCCTTCTCTCTCTCGATCTCTTCGGATTAAACCACCACAATTTCTTCTTCAGTACAAAACTGAAGAAAGCACCCTTCCCAACAACATTCCCCTCTATATTGTGTATTGTAAAGGTAATATCGTCTGTTAATATATGATAATTTAGAACGAAGAAGTTAAAATTGCCAAAACAGACTAATTTTGGTTTTTTACTGCAATTTATTTTTTCAATTAAATTGACAACGTTTCGATCAAGTATTTGATCCTCTTCAGGTCTAAAAAAAATGTTATAATGATTGTTTATGTATGATGGAGCATCAGTTTTGATTGACTATTTTAGTGTTTTGACTTCTCTGTCAAATTATTGGCAGAGTAATTTTAATTTTTATTTATTTAACTTATTTAATTTACTGTACTAGTTCCAAATTATTGCTGGTAAGCTTAGTTTAATTTAATTATTGTGTGTCTTATGGTTTCTATGAAGGTTTTTAACATCATTATAACATTTTTTTTAGACCTGAAGAGGATCAAATACTTGATCGAAACGTTGTCAATTTAATTGAAAAAATAAATTGCAGTAAAAAACCAAAATTAGTCTGTTTTGGCAATTTTAACTTCTTCGTTCTAAATTATCATATATTAACAGACGATATTACCTTTACAATACACAAAATTGTGGGCATAGCCAAAAATTGCCTTAATTACGTTGAATGAGCCTTAATCTTGCACCTATGATGGCTTCCACACGACAATCAACCTTTTTTGAATACATAAGACACACACATGGACCATCAGCGGTTAGATCGCTGAAGGATTGGATCCATGATTCCCGAGGTCTCACAATATCTATTAGACGTCGGACATTTCTTCTTACTTGTCGCACAGAGGATCTTATGCCTGACTTTATCGCTAACTCAACCAAGACAACCAGAGATCTTCAATTTTGCAGTAGAACATCTAACAACCGCTTTGCGAATTGTCTTCAAAGATTCCACCATGCACTTCTGAATTGTTCGATTCAAGATATCAACATCCACATCAGGTACTTGTCAACACAGGTAAAAAAGCATGAAGAAATTATAAAGTCACTCTTGCCGTGTTACATTTACAATGACTTTTTCGATAGCCAAAATGTCAAATTAAGGTCTTTGAATGATCATATGTTTTGTAAGCTTGATTCTAAACTACGCAAAATTCGATCAAAGGCAAATGATAGTGGAAAAATCAAATATGACGAAAAATGGCTATTTAATCTTACAGATGTACAAATTCCATCACATGTGAGAAGAGTGGTTGCACTGGGTCCAAAATTCAACTTGGAGAAATCAAATTTAACATTATCGGATAAGGTAGATCTGATAAAAAACACAGAAAACATTTTATATCGAGTTCCAGTTTTGTCTCGCGATTCGATCCGTCGGACCATCGTTGAACATTGTGTTTTGGACAAAAACAGAAACCAAACTCACATTAAAAAGGACAAAAAATGGTTACACCAACACATTATAGAAGCGAAAAAGTTCGCGAGGCAGCACAGCATCATGTTCACATTGGCTGATAAGGGCAACGCAACAGTAGCTTTGAAAAGAACTGATTACATCCAAAAAGTGAATGCCATGTTATCAGACAACAAAACATATGAACAGTTAAACAAAAATCCCTTAAGTCAAATGACCGGAAAACTTAAAACCTTGCTCAAACGGTGGTGGAATGAAAGGTTTATTGATGATGCTCTTAACTCTGAGGGGAAACGCGGTAAGAAACTTTATAATCATTTGCTTACTATTGACTCGAATCTACCTCGATGTTACGCGTTACCAAAGATCCATAAGGTTGGATATCCCTTGCGTATGATCGTTTCCAATGTTGACACACCATACTATTTCTTTTCAAAGTTTTTATCGAAATTGATATCCGAGAATGTGCCAGCATCTCATTTTAATATAAATAACAGTATGGAATTTATTGACAAAATCAAAAATTTTCAAGTCCCTAAAGAACATAGTATGGTGTCGTTTGATGTAACTTCTCTTTTCACGAACGTACCGGAAGATTGTATTATACGAAGTATAAAAAACAGATGGGACTTTATCAAGGACAAATGTAGGATTCCATGGAGTGAATTCCAGAACGGCCTCCGACTTCTATTAGGTTCAACCTTTTTCACGTTTGATAATTCATTTTATAGACAAAAATTTGGTACACCTATGGGCTCGCCATCTTCCCCCATTTTTTGTGACTTAGCCCTGAGAGATTTGGAAGTTTCATGTTTTGAGAAACTTGATTTCGAAGTTACTCACTATTATAGGTATGTCGATGATTCGTTTTTGATTTTACCGACCAATAAAATTGAACACACTTTAAATGTGTTCAACTCATATAATCCCAATCTCCAGTTTACACATGAAATTGAAACTAACAATAGAATTAGTTTTCTCGATGTACAGGTCATTAGTAGTTTGGACGACCGTCTGATATGCAATTGGTACCAAAAACCGACTTTCTCAGGCAGGGTATTACATTACCATTCATTCCACCCGACACACCAGAAGATTGCGATGGTGTCTTGTTTGACTGATAAGGCGATCAAGTTGTCTGATAAACAGTTTCATGGCGAAAATTTGAAATTGGTCACTGATATCCTCCAGAGGAACTCCTACCCGCACACTTTTATCAAAAAACACATCAGGAGGAGAATAGCAATTCTGAATACTAATGATAATAACCCGAGGCAAACAAAAGTGGAACCTGATGCAACTCTTACGGTTCCTTATGTTAATCGTTTTTCTCAACAGTTGAACGCAAAGCTAAAGAATTATAATATACGTGTTGTTCACTCCATTAATAATAAATTGGACCACATTGTTACTCGGGGGAAAGACAAATTACAGCAACATAATAACACCAATGTTGTTTATCAAGTAGATTGTTTGACTTGTCCTGCCACTTATATAGGCCAAACAAGGAGAAAACTGAGTACTCGCATAAAAGAACATAGAAATAACATTAACTGCCATCCCAAATACCACAATGTTATTACAAAACATCGACTGGACCATCCTTCACATGTCATAAATTGGGAGAAGATCAAAATCAAAGATAAGGAGGCGCTGTTATCTAAACGTCTTATGTCTGAGATGTCACACATCAAAGCCAACTCACACACTTTAAATTTACAGACAGACACCGTAAATTTCCATGACCTGTATATACCTGCGCTCACTTAGTGGTTTGTTTATGTATGATGGAGCATCAGTTTTGATTGACTATTTTAGTGTTTTGACTTCTCTGTCAAATTATTGGCAGAGTAATTTTAATTTTTATTTATTTAACTTATTTAATTTACTGTACTAGTTCCAAATTATTGCTGGTAAGCTTAGTTTAATTTAATTATTGTGTGTCTTATGGTTTCTATGAAGGTTTTTAACATCATTATAACATTTTTTTTAGACCTGAAGAGGATCAAATACTTGATCGAAACGTTGTCAATTTAATTGAAAAAATAAATTGCAGTAAAAACCAAAATTAGTCTGTTTTGGCAATTTTAACTTCTTCGTTCTAAATTCCCCTCTATAATAGAGGATTTCTGGACCCATCCCATAGGGTCTACTATTAACAAACCACAGACATGAACGCACAGTACAAGACGGCACAAACACAAACATACACACCGACCAAAGCGTAGATTATCAGACGTCAAAGACGTGATCTGCGTTTACTACCGCACCCAAGACCTACCGGTCTTGTATGATTTCTTTCCCACCATCCCTCTATACAAGTATTTAGAGAACACCTGGACTAACACTGTCCACACTATCCTTGGATACCCCCCATTTTTTCTTTTCGCGAGACCGAGTCCAACATCCTCACGGATGTGGGTGATTCTGGTTATCGCAAGATGACCAGAAGTCAGAGACAAGATGAAGGACAGATCTGTCCTTGTCTCGCTAAATTCGGCCTTCTCGCCACAATTTTTTTTTTGTTGAAGCAGTGGGATTTGTCGAAGGAACTCCCAACCAATAGGTCTTGTTCAAGGCCAGCTCTAAAGAGACACAGAAATATCGAAAATAATAAATATACATACATAGAAAATAATAAATATAAATAGAAAACCGAGCTAATTTCTCGGCGATAGATATTTTGGTCGATATTCTTTCTGGGTCGCGTTTCCGCTTTATTTATTAGGGATCTGTACTGGGCAAGACTCAAAAGCCCGTTTCATCCAGAGAAGAGTCCGGCTGTGGAGGTACAATCCCCCAAATTAAGGAATCATCGTTGGCCGACCAGTGCCGGAGAATACAGTCCACTAAAAGCAAAAAACTGTTGAGACGTCACTGGAGAGAGCGCCGTCGGGATTTCAGTTTTCCTTTTTCATTTCAGCAACAATAAGTATTGATATAATTTCCGTAATTTTTGGTTCCACTATGTCTGTCCAAGACAGTTTCTTCCAGTTTACTCAATTCTATAACGCCCTTACGATAACTACCTAATCAAAATTCAGACCAGTCTGAGAAATGACGCCAAATCCTTTTTCCGGTTCGCCAAGCATAAACTGAAATCTGATTGTTACGAGCACATCCCTTCCCTGGTATAACCAGATGCTTCGCTCCCTGCGTAATAAAGGAACAAATTATGGGCCAAGCACAACCAACCGTCTTGAGTTCACCCCCCCCCCCCCCCCCCCCGCAGTCTTGAGTTCACATCCCTTACCCTTTAAACATTCAATAAGAAATCTCTTAGTTTTCATTGCAAATCTTTTATTTCACCAAGGTAACGTTGTTTTCTAAACGCCCGATCAACCACAACCAACTTTCTTGAGTTTCTATCCTTTACACTTTCAGTACTAGAGCACGGTAATGAGGTCGACATGGTCTCAACCGATCTCAGCCGAGCCTTTAACAAAATTTCCCACAACCTTATACTTTTCAAATTATCTGCCCTTGGCTTTGGCTAGACCATCATCATCATCATCATCATCATCGGCACTACAGCCGGGAACCGGTCTTGGCCTTATTTAGCAAGTCCTGAGGCTTGTCAAATGTTCCATAATGAATTGGTTTTTTTTTTCTCGGGCAATACTAGCCACTAATGATATTGATAAGATCATCAGGCATTCCCGCCTGTCTCTATATGCTGATGACACTAAGATATATAAGACATCGAGTCTCCACATGACCGTGCACTGCTGCAAGCAAACCTTGACATCTTCTCAACTTGGTGTGATAATAACTCGCTTGTACTAAATATTGACAAGTGACAATCTATAACCCTGTCTCGAAAACGTATCAACCCTTCTCCGCGCCTCTATTTCCTTCACAACTAACCGCTAAGAATTGGCTATACCATTCGACATCTTGTACTAAATATTGCCAAGTGCCAATCTATAACCATTGTTCGAAAACCTATCAACCTTTCTCCGCGCCTCTATTTCCTTCACAACCAACCGCTAAGAATTATCCACACCATTCGACATCTCGGAAACCTTTGCGATAGAGAACTTAATTTTCTTTCGTATATTGACGAGATAATCCTGAAAGCCAACTCGCCTTTGAGTTAGTCGTAACCCGAACTCTCTACATTTTCTGGTACGTCCCCTAGTAGAATACTATCGCGTTTGGGATGATAGTGAAGAAGGTGTGATTTGAACTGACGCCATGACAGTTAGAATCACCAAAAAAATGAATCAAAGCGCAACCCATCAGGCCACCGCGGTGTGTACGAATTCGATTTCTAAACTCAAGTACATTCGACTGGTGGATTTGTTATGTTATCGCTATGGTATACGGCTCTGATGCATTTTCTTATTCGATTTTCGTTCGATGTTCTTCAATATCTGCTTGTGTATTGTGTGTGCATCTGTTAGAAACGCCACACTACTCCCTCCTCAGTGACTTTGTTACGATCAGCTTCGTGTGCGAACGACGGAACGAGCGAGCGAGAGATCGTCGGAGCAGGCGAGTGTACCGCTACTCTATGCGGAAGTCGTGATCGTGTCGTGAAGAACTGTTTTACTATGGGAAAGTGTGTGCTGTGTGTACACGTCGTAGTCACCAATTATAGCGTTTGGGGTGATAGCGATGAACGTGTGATTCGAACTGACGATATGACAGTTAGAATCACCAAAAATTGAACGAAAGCGGAACCCATCAGGCCACCGCCATGTGTTTTCGATTTCTAAACTCAAGTACATTCGACTGATGTGGATTTGTTATGTTATCGCTATGGTATACGGCTCTGATGAATTTTCCTATTCGATTTGCGTTCGGTGTTCTTCACTATTTGCAATACGTCTGGCAGGTATGCTCCCCCCTTCAACAGATTTATACCCGTAGAATCCAAAGCATCCAACGCCGTTTCCTACGGTTTGCTCTTCGAGGACTGGGTTAGGAAAACCCTCTAAACCTGTCCCGATAGATCATCATCATCACCTGCACCACAACTGGGACCCGGTCCTGGCCCTATTCCACAAGTCTGAGGCTTGTTAAAATTTTCATAATAATTTGAATTTCCGGGTAAGGTTATTAGCCTTGCGTCCCCATACTTCAACCGCCACAAGTTAATCAATCTCAGAACCTTTAAGGGTTAGCAATCAATAAACTAAATGCTTAATTGATTATGGATACTGACTCACTGCAAACGCACCGAAATCAACGCAATCATCGACATCACAACCACCATCACCAGGAGTAACCAAGGAACACTCCTCATCTAACTCAGCGCTAATCTCAGCCATCAATAAACTAAATGCGTAATTGCTTATGGATACTGACTGACTGCAAAAGCACCGAAATCAACGCAACCATCGACATCACAAAGAAGATTCCTCAACTGATTCATCGCCAACCCCAGGTAGGACATGCCTATAGAGCCCAAACCCAGAATACACCTTATGAATACATCTCTATATTTATTTGATTGTGAAAATTATATACAACAGAGCCCAAGCGGACATTCTGTTTATTCATCGACTCCTCTCTGGCTCCATCGATGACGCCTACCTATTGAGCTTAACTCTCTTTAATACGAACCCATGACACTCAACTCCCGTATTTGGTTAGGCGCATCCAAAACTGCACCACACATGATCGATAGGATGCAAAAACGAGCTGTCAAACTCGTATTGGGGGCCCAGGTGTAAGTCGATCAATTCCGTTGTTAGAAGATAGAGGCAACGTATCATGCCTATCTCTTTTCAATTGGTGGTTATTTCGAAGTAGTGTATAGATTGAACGAATCGGGTCATTCTAACCTTGATCTGGAAAATAGGGCTCTACAAAAACATATTTCGCTACGTAACGAACTTAACAATTGGCGTCTCTTAAGTCGAAGTTTCACTATTTGTAGCGAAAATAATAAAGCGGATTTCCCGCTTAGAAATCTAAACAGAAGTATATTTGTACACAAGGATTAACTGATGGACATTCTTAGATCCATTAAGAGCAAAAAAAATTCTGGAATAGATAGTATTTCAAACATTGTTCTAATGCATTTACCTCTAGAAATAGGGAAGGTTTACACTCTTATGTTCAATAACGCTCTAAATAATGCATATTATCCAACCCTCCTCATCCATTCCTTCGCTAATAGTCGATGACAGACCAGTCACCAGTGCAATAGGGAAAGCGAATCTACTTGCTGCACATTTTGCAGCCAACTCAAGTATCATGCCTATCTCTTTTCTATGGGTATTACCACGGTCGTCGCTCAACGCTCAATGTGTTCCGCCTCCTCAGACATTTTCCTGTGATGCCCGTCAATCTGAGAATGCGCATCAATTCACGTTGAAAGCCAATTTCGGCCACACAAATAAATATAGTCATTCTTTAGCCGAACCCCACGAAAGTGGAACGCTCTACCTGATCATGTTTTTCCTTGTCGTTATAAACGCTTTTAAAACCAATGTACATCGAAACCTCCTTTCCATATACACTTTGAAAAGGTTGGTAAGGTGGTAGTCGGTCCCAAGGTGAGATACCACCCCGTCACGCTGTACATTCAGCGATATCGCCGAGAGAAATCTTCGACGGTGTTTCGGGTGTGTGGCTGATGGCCCGGACTGACAAGGGGATAAGTCATGATGGTGCCTTCTGATATAAAGAATTCCGGAGGTAAACTAGTCTCCCATTCGGATCTCCGGGGGGGACTATGTCAGGGGGAACATCATGCAGATATCATGATAAATAATGGAACTTTAAGAGATTCGTCATCGCATAACCGGGCTCGCTCTCGAGGCTCGGCCCACGCTCGACTGGTGACGGCATTTTGTAACATCAGGGGCATCGGTTTCACCAATACTAATGTAAACGCCGTCCACCAATATTTGCAAACAATGAAACCTGATATCCTTGCCCTAACTGAGACCCAGGTCGATTCGTCAACTGATTCGACATATCTTCGTTGCTCAGCATACGACTTACATTCGAGATTCCGTTTTAAGGGCGGTGTCTGCGTCTTCGCACGGTCCGATCTCGCTTGCCAGAGGATGGAGGCGTTGGAACCCAATAATATGGACATCATATGGTTGAGGGTCGTACTGAGGAATTCCGTTAAATTTCTTTGTTGTCTTTACCGCTCCCCGAATGACGATCGACCGGCGACATTTTTCGAACATCTTTCATACACCGTCGACTGGATACAGATCAACCACCCAGCTTCTGAAATTATTGTCCTTGGCGATTTTAATGTGCACAATTCCGACTGGTTGTTACATTCTAACAGAACCGACGAGGCTGGGAGGCTGGCGGAGATGTTTGCTGTAAGCCACAACTTGACTCAACTCGTGGGGTGCCAACGCGAATACCGGATGCCCGAGGCGATTATGCGAACACCCTGGATCTGTTTTTGACATCCGAACCGAGTATTTATACCGTAGAGGTTTCTGCGCCACTGGGAAACTCAGATCACTGCTTGGTATCTGTCGCGCAAGCACTTGCATACCAAGCGAATAACCGGCCTAGGCAACTTCGCGATGTATGGAAGTATGGGGCCGCTAACTGGGACGATATGCGAGATTTCTTCGCATCCTTCCCATGGTCCGAGATGTGCTTCGGAAACTCCGATGTTAACGCTTGCGCGGAGTCGGTGTCAGAGATTATTCTTCTGGGGATGGAGATGTATATTCCACATTCCATCAAACGAAGTTAGTCTGATAAACCTTGGTTTGACAAAAAATGCGAGCTGATTACAGCGGCAAAAAATAGATCTTTTAAGCAATGGCGCTCCAATCCCACCGATGTTAATAGAGCGAATTTTTGTTAGAATCAGAAACGTGTGCAACCAGGCGATTGATACCGCGAAGAAGGCTCACAACGACAGGGCGGTCAGTAAGCTCCTTCAGTGCCCAAGTGGTTCGCGCTCCTTCTGGTCAATGGCAAATGCTGTCAGCAGTAACTTTGCTTCCTCCTCTTTCCCTCCGTTGGTGACAGACGGCGGGACGTTGGTCACGAATCCAAAAGATAAAGCTAATGTGTTCGCGAATTTATTTTCCGCGAATTCAAATCTCGATCCCGGCGTTTTGCAACCACCCGCGATCTCGCCGGTACAGTCTTCCATGCGGGATGTGAGATTTCGTCCGCGCACTATTCAGCGCATTCTACGTGAACTGGATTGTAGGAAGGCAACCGGCCCGGACGGAATACCAGCAATAGTCCTTAAGAACTGTGCTCCAGAACTATCGCCGGTTCTTGGCAGACTCTTCCGCTTATCTTATGCACGGAGGACCTTTCCTGCCTGCTGGAAAATCGCTCGAGTTCACCCAATCCCAAAGACAGGAAAAAAGTGTCTCCCACAAAATTACCGTCCGATAGCATTACTGTCTATTTTATCTAAGGTGATGGAAAAAGTCATCAATACAGAGTTGGTTAAGTATTTGGAGTGCAACGGTCTTCTGAATGATCGTCAATACGGATTCCGTGGCAGGCGGTCCACAGGAGACCTTTTGACACTTATAACCGATATATGGACATCTGCGATTGAACGGCATGGTGAGTCAAGGGCGGTCGCATTAGATATCTCCAAGGCTTTTGACCGCGTCTGGCACGGGGCATTGCTGAGCAAACTTCGTTCATATGGACTTTCCCAACAGCTTTGCGACTAGACGAGGAGCTTCCTCGAGAATCGATCGATCCGGGTTGTTGTGGACGGCGAGTGTTCGGATCTGTATCCTGTTAATTCGGGGGTGCCCCAGGGTTCTATTTTGGCTCCAACCTTGTTCTTGCTTCACATAAATGATTTGTTGGAGACAACGGATAACAAAGTGTTCAGTTTTGCGGATGATAGTACGCTTGTTTCCTCCTTTTCGAGTGATCGGCCGATTGGTGCATCAACGTCGCACCAGCTGAGATGTAGACAGATTGACTCTCTGAATCAGGATCTGGATAGGGTCCTGCAGTGGGGAAAGGCCAATCTTGTTGACTTCAACGCAACGAAGACCCAGTACACAACATTCACAAAGAAAACCGGATCATCGGTTCCACAACTGATGATGAATGGCCGGGCCCTCGAGGCTGGGGAAAGTTTGAGATTGCTCGGCGTCACGGTCTGTGGGAATGTATCATGGCATAAACACGTATCGGGTATCGCCAGGTCAGCCCCAGGAAAACTGAGTTATCTTTTTAGAGCCAAGGAATATTTTACTCCGGCCCAACTTCTTCTCCTATATAAATCTCGAATATTGCTCTCATGGTTGGAGCTCGGCTCCTAAACATACCCTCGACCTACTTGAGAGCGTACAAAGACGAGCGATCCGCCTGATCGGGGACTCGGCGCTGACGTCGGGACTACAGTCGCTATCACATCGAAGGCGCGTGGCCGACCTCTGTCTGTTCTACAGATATTATCACGGGTGCTGTTCTTCGGAGATTCTTGGCATTGTTCCACGCAATTCGGTCTATATGCGCTCCACAAGACAATCCGACGGATCGCACCCGTTTGTGGTTCATCTCCCGACAGCGCGAACATCCCTGTATCAGAACTCGTTCCGTTACAGAGCGAAAAAGCTGTAGAACTCCCTTCCCGCCCGAGTGTTACCAGAGCGTTACAACCTGCAGCCTGTTCAAGAGGAACTGCCACCGTTTTTTGGTGTCTTTTCGGGGCGCCCACTCGGCGCTATAGGTTCGCCTCTCCCGAGAGAAGTCTAATAAAAAAAAAAAAAAAAAACGTTCTTTTCTTCCGCTCGTACTATGCTCTGACATTTTTTTGTGTTTGTGCGTTTGTGTAGGAAAAAAAACACGTAATCCCGACCTTCCCTATACGACCCTCCACTGCACATCGTATGGGCTTAAACGAATACCTTTCACGGATGCTGAGAAACGTGAACTCCAACTCCACCTCTTTTCATTTGGACCCATTATCTCAGACACCATCTCTTAAATTATTTTCCCCTATCACATCCCCGATCCTAGACTCATGCTTACAACCCACATCCTGCCCTTCACGCCCCCTACCCTCCACCTAGTTCATTTCTTTATACCATAGTTTTAAGTTAGTTTAAGTCTTTGTTATTGTTATATTTCTCTTTTTTTATTGTTTCTTTGCTTGTCTGGGCTCAATATACGAGGGTTCTGCCCTCCCCAAATTCAAATTCAAATTACCTTCTTTAATTATTGAGTGATTTGTAAATAAAGATATCATCATTCTTCAGTCGAACTACACGAACATGGATCGCTCTAATATATTATGTGTTCCTCTGCGATAACAACCTGCATGCAAGCAATATCAAGGTGTATCAATAGTTCTTTTCCCAATCCTCTCCCTTCTTGTATATGCGCACGGTGTCAAAACATCTCTTCTCTTCCTGTATGTTATAAAACAAACAATTATATTGTGTCATCCTTAAAATTCAACAGTCAGAATCAATCTTACAACTAGTTCAGGTGTCGTCGTACTCCCGCTGTCATTAAACTGGCAAGTATACGACAAAGTTCTCCTGTTGATTTTGATTTCGTTCCTTGTGTGTTTTGTTTTTCGTTTGTTTTTTGTTCTCTCTTTATTTTGCCACACAAAAACGCAGATTTGCTAATTTTCACATACGACATTCAAACTAATTCGATTTAAGACCTGAAACGTTCTACGTCAAGACCATCGATTGTTCAGTGAGCTTATGAAATGGTAAAGACAAATTGCTAAGCTATCTAGCCCGATTTGTCAAGCCATCGACGTAACATAAAAGTCAATACAACGTTGGCATATAGATAGATAACCTCCCATTCCAATTATTTCCATTTTATCTTGTTCTGCGTATTGTCTGGATGTGTTATATATATTGTAGAATCACCTAACTTTTGTTTGTATTTTTCTTTTGTCGGTATTAAAAAACTGAAATGATTGTAAATCCATCTGATAACCCGTGGGGCTCGAAAAGACCTTGAGTTTTATGAATGGGCAATTTTAAAAACAAGTCCATGAAGCATGACTTGAAGAGCACATATAAAACAAATGCCCCTCCTTGCCAATATATTGAACATAAGATTCCCCGCAACGAATGAAAAGCTATTTGGTTTAGTACAACAACAAAGGGCGATAGCAATAAAAATCACAAAAAAATAATAAAAAGTAAAAATTAAGAAATACAAAATAAAACCAGTCATATAATTTTCAGGCCAACAAAAACGGCTATTGTTCACAATTTTCCAGTGAAAATTATCCACATCCGATGAGTTTGAATAGTACAAAAAGTGCCGACTGTTGAATAACCTGAATGTTCGACACCAACGGCGTTCGGAAATGATGGAGGTACCAATTTATATCACCTCATGACCTTTCCGTAGATAAGCTGTAAGTCGCAGATAGCTAAAGGGCGCAAGTTTAAGTGCGATGTACATCTAAGTCTAGGTATAGACATGACTACTTCATACACGTGCTGGATAGAACCCAAACATGAATGCCGTCACTATTTCACATCCTATAATGTTACGAAAGCTATTAGTTTATCAGCAAATAAAAGAAGCTCATAAGGTCACATGTGCAGTTTACGTCCTTAACTCAGAGATATGTCTTAATAGAGAAGGATACGAGGTGTGTATAACTCAAACCAATAAAGGGTTAATCCAAACCCCAAGGGCACAGAGAAATAAACAAACATATACATCTCGTTCAAAACCAGTTATGTACACAATTTACAAATTTAATGTCCATGAGTGTACTTTGTAGTTCAAAACCACATGTACGGAACAAGTTTTGCTTGAACATTATCCATGAAGTATTTTTCTACTTTCAATGGTTCAAGACAATAAGAACACACTACTTGATACTAAATAACACTCTATATAACAACATCCATTCCCCATTTGTACTGACATTTCAAAAATTCCGAGTTGGTGCTGAATATATGGACTGAAATGAACTTTTTGAAGGTCATGAACTATCTAACAACAGTAGTTTCCAAGATATAAATGATTCTACTTGAGTCAATCAGTCTACGATATAGGCGCGGAATTAAATAACACATTTTTCTTCCTTTGAAAAGGGGTGTGGTCAATACGTTTACATAGTGGACCCTAGTTTTGTTAGCATTGTGGCTAAGGAATGTATGGGACGTGGATTATGTTCAAGAAAGCACCGTACTTAAAATAATCTTGCACTGATTCCATAAACTCTTTTTTTAATTACACAAAAGACACCAAAACGGTTGCAGTTCCTCTTGAACAGGCTGCAGGTTGTAACGCTCCGGTAACACTCGGGCGGGAAGGGAGTTCTACAGCTTTTTCGCTCTGTAACGGAACGAGATCTGATGCAGGGATGTTCGCGCGGTCGGGATATGAACCGCAAACTGGTGCGATCCGTGGGACTGTCTTGTGGAGTGGATATAAACCGAATTGCGCGGAACAATGCCACGAATCTCCGAAGAGCAGAAAAACAGAGAGGTTATACGAGTAGCGTTTGCGATAATAGTGAAGAACGTGTGATTCGAACTTAAACTATGACAGTTAGAATCACCAAAATGTGAAACAAAGCGCAACCCATTAGGACACCGCCGTGTGTACGAATTCGATTTCTAAACTCAAGTGAATTCGACTGATGTAGATTTTGTTATGTTATCGTTATGGTATACGGCTCTGATGCATTTTCTTATTCGATTTTCGTTCGATGTTCTTCACTATTTGCTTGTGTATTGTATGTGTATCATTAGAGACACACTACTCTCTCCTCAGTAACTTTGTTACGATCAGCTTCGTGTGCGAACGGCAGAGCGAGGAAAGAGCGAGCGAGAGATCGTCGAAGCAGGCGAGTGTGCCGGTGCTCTATGCGGAAGTCATGATCGTGTCGTGAAGAACTGTTTTACTATGGGAAAGTGTGTGCTGTGTGTACACAGATCACGTCGGGGTCACCAACAAGTTCCCATAGCGATTACATGCCGTCAACAAGTTCTGCTGCTGTGGCTGTTGCCGCTATACCCCCGATGGTGACATCTTCTGCAGAGTGTGCACAAGAGCCAGAGAGTCTACCCACACAAAACAGTGAATCACAAGTCATAGTGAGTGGTGGACAACAGCAAGTTGTCGCATTAGTTTCGCCACGAGTTGAAGGGTCACAAAATACACCCGCAACAATAGAAAGTCACAGAGAACCCTAGAAGGAGGTCGACCAGCGCGTTTGTAACAAAACGAAAAGTAGCTACTTATGTAACAATAATCGGTACAGTTAAGTCGTTGAATGCTGGTTGGACAGAGAGGATTATCCATTATGTTTAAAATCGTTTAAGTGTTTCACCTAAATTGAATTGTACAGTGTACTAGTGTAACGCTGCTACTTCTAAACATTTAATAAATAAAAGGAAAATTAATAAACGCTTCCTACAAACAATGTGACAGAGTTTCATTTGAGTGCTGAATTGATGTTTCGCGTATAGTTGGAGAGCAGTGTTCGGCGGAACACTTACGACCTAATAGACAACATCCGCCAAAATGTCGGCTACGCGCCTTCGGTGTGCTAGCGACTGTAGTCCCGATGTCAGCGCCTAGTCTCCGATCAGGCGGATCGCTCGTGTATGTATACTCTCGAGGAGGTCGAGAGTATATTTAGGAGCCGAGCTCTAAACCTGAGAGCAATATTCGACCGCGGGTCTAGTTTGAGATTTATACAGAAAAAGAAGTTGGGCCGGAGTAAAATATTTCTTGGCTCTAAAAAGATAACTCAGTTTTCCGCAGGCGGACCTGGCGATGCTCGACACGTGCTTATGCCACGACACATTCCCACAGACCGTGATGCCGAGTAACTTTAAGCTTTCCCCAAGTTCGAGGGCCTGGCCATTCATCATCAGCATCATCAACCGATCATCCACTTTCTTTGCGAATGTTGTATACTGTGTTTTCTATTTTTTTATTTTTTTTTTATTACACTTTTCTCGGGAGAGGCGAACCTATAGCGTCGAGTGGGCGCCCTGAGATGCCGCCAAATAACTGTTGCAGTTCTTTTTGAACAGTTCCAGGTTCTGACGCTCCCGGAACAGTCCCATGGGAAGGGAGTTCCACAGCTTCCCCGCTCTGTAAGGGAACGAGTTTTGGTGAAGAGGTGTTCGCGCCGTCGAGAGATGAACCGCAAACTGGTGCGATCCGTCGGATTATCTTGTGGAGCGCGTATAAACGTAGAATTGCGTGGAACCACGAATCTCCGAGGAACAGTGTAGGTATTGTTTTGCTAGGGGTGTCGGCACGGACGCAGGTTGAGCAAAGCACTACTGATTGTTCACTAAGAAATGTCCTGACTCGTTGCGACGCACACTGTTCTTCTTCAAGGTTCATCCAATTGTACACCACGGGAGTAAAATAAAACGCAGGAGCTTTGTTTTAACGATTTAACTTTCCTCTATTTAATTATTTATCCGGTCTTGCACTTAAGTCTAATACATCTCATAGTTTTAAGGCACGAGTCAATCGGCATCAACGTTAGTGGGATACACTTGTTTAAAGGAACTAATTCAATTATATTACATTTACGCTGGTTAAACACGGGATGGCAAAAAGACGCACACGAACAGAAATTATCTAATAAAGAGGAACTCTCGGCGACTCTCCGCAGGGATTTGTAAACGAACATGCGCACCCTCTGGCTGTTAAAATCTGACTCCCCGATGCAACTCACATCCGTCAGATTCAATCGTGGTGAATTGCCTCGGTAATATATGCAAAACAGATAGAGGTCGGCTACGCACCTTCGATGTTATAGCGACTGTTTTTCCGTATTTTCCATAAATTATTAGTGCGTATTTTAATTTCTCCTTGGACAATTAACTCAGTCCCATTGGAGTAATCTATGAAATATAGACTCACGGTTTTATTGACAACCATGGACTTGGGTCTACAAATAAAAGTAAACAAAGAAAGACTTGGCTCTACAAATAAAAGTAAACAAAGGTTGTTGATCAGCGATGTGGTTGCGTTGAGAGTTATCGTTCATTAAAAACTTCTCACGGTCAAAGGAATGGAGTGTAACAATGGATCTACACACGGGATCAATCATCGACAACATTCAATTAATTGCCAATAATTTCAACGGACTCAAGTAACGACGTACCATAAACTCCATAACATTCTATTCTGTTTTCAAATGAAAAAAAAAAATGCTACTAAAGCTATGGAATTGATTAATTCGACTTTGGGTGAACAATCCGTGAGTCATTCAATAGAAAAAAGAAAAGTAAAAGTTTGCAAGGATTCGTGAAGGTAATTTTAGTGTTGAGGAGGCTCCATGTCCAAGTGCAGTAAAAAAATTTGACGACGAAGAACTTCAAGTTTTACTGGATGAAAAACCATGTCAAACTCAAGAAGAGCTGTGGCGGTTCCGCCAAACCCACGGCCCACTTCCTGAAAAACTCCCATATCCGCAACCCAACTCCCATTGTCCCCCGCCAATGCGATCGCATGGGTACCTGAAATTATTTCCATTTCCATTCGCTGGCGTTAATTGTGTTGGTTAATGTTCGGTAGTTTTCACGTGAGTTGTCGACGCACTAACCCAAGATACATCAGCTAATTAAAGACCTGTCCTTTGTAACAATATCTAGTGTTACAAAAAGGGATTGATCTCAATAAAAGGACTTATCTCAGCCAGAATCGGTGCGTTTCATTTCTCCTTTAGTGAACGGTTTCAGACAGAACTCAGTGGGATTTTAGTGAACGCATTCCCGTGCCGGTACACCGACTAATATAAACCCCCCACAAATTTATCGCAATTGCCGACTAAGTTCAAATCAGCAGTTTATGCTTGATACATTGAAGTCCGATTCCAATTCCAATCTGTCAATGCGCATCAGTTCACGTTGAAAGTCAACTTCAGGTGAACAAATAAATATATAGAATCATTCTTTAGCCGAACCACACGAATGTGGAATGCTCTACCTGATCATATGTGCCTCGTTGTTGTAATGACCAGGCATTCAAGACCAATATACATCGACACCTCTTTTCCTTGTTCACTTCCTCCCCATCCGCTCGCACTGTGCTCTGACATTTAAGGGTACTTCAGAATCCTCTTTTATGTGCGCGTTAGTGTAAAAAAAAATTCAAATGCGCTAATAATTGAATCATAGAAGGTAATTTCACGCCATGTTGAAAAAAGAGTAAAAATTATCACTTGATATTCATGACTAGCATTTTTGAAACTATCTCTAGTTCGAAATTTAATGAAAATATTTTGCGGGTAGATACATAACCGTTTGTTCCTTACTCTCATGGTTTGAAGGATTGCTTAAACTAATAACAAAATGCAATTTTTGAAAATTTTACAGTCGTCTAAACCTTTAGCCAGCCAATCAAAAATATCCTTTTTGTGTTCATATATTAAAAAACCAAAAAAAAAAAACGCAGTGAACGTCACAAAAATCGTTGAGTTACTGAGTAAGCTGTTGTTGTAGAGTAATAAATTCAAACTTCAGTTTGGGAATCCAGGAACAATACATTCTACAAAAATCCTATATTTACATTTCTTAATTTCCACATAAATTTGCCATCGGACATTTGGACAAGATCATCTAATCAGTGCGTCAATTAATACCTTAGTCCGGTTCCAAGTTATGTGTTCACGTGCCAGCATTCGACATTCATATGGTTTTACCCACAGTTCCATAATTGAGATCGTGCATGGCATTCAAAGCGAAAGGGTTCGAATTAACGTACTGTTGGTCGACCTTGTCGGTCCCCTGAAGTTCTGACCCAATAAATGTATTGATTAGATTGCTGTTCGATTGTTTTTTGGTATAATTTTTGCTTTCCCTTTTGTTTCTCGAACTCGTGACTGGAATTACAAGTTTCTTTGTCCTCTCCGACAAGTTCTCCTTATTGCGCAACAAAAGTCTATTTTGGATCCATTGACTAAGGATTTGTGTGCATTAGAGAAAAGATAAACTGTCACAGATTTAATTTTCCGTTGCCGTTTGTGTTTTTGATAATTGGGAAAAGATTGAACCTTAGAGGGTGATACCGGGAACAGTAACTGAAAATATGTGGAGTGAGAGTTTTATGGCGAGTAGCTCACATTTCAAAGTACGTGTGAATGAATTGAAATGTAAAGTGATGTTAGCTAGATTATGTTTTAGGGTACTTATCGACGGAGAAACTGTTGTGCATCGACGATATTATCATCTGCGAATCGCGTTCAATTCCAAAACCATCTGTTCTCGAAAACATCTTTGGCATTAGATATTCTCATGCAGTACGAGCACCCGGATACTCAGTCATTTTGCCAAGCGCCAACCTCGTTAACGGGGGAATATTTAAAAGCAACTCACGTTATAATGACTTATCAGCTGGTGTTTTCTGGAGCTTTTGGTTTCGGTTTCTGTTATATGAGAATATATTAAATTGAATGGTAGAACAGCAGCTGCCTTGGATTGGTTAATCTAAAAGCCATAGGCGAGCTTGTACGTATTTTAGTGATAAGAGTTGCGGTTTGATAAGCGTTAGCTAGTTTTAACCAGCCGTGACAAAAATGGATCCACAGATATTTTTGCGGTTTGGAAGCTTCCAGTTTTCCTCACCCCTGTGTTATGAGGTCGATTTTTTCCCCATTTAGATAACAACTGTTTCATATGTTCATATGGAAGGGTACTGGCAGCCACTCTGGTTTACGAGTTAACACTTTTAAATAGGGTCAAAAAAAGGAGAACTATGTGGAAAGAACAAAAATTCTGAACACTATTAATGTCCTAGAGACTTTTGGTGGGACAGGGTTTCCCAATAGGGGCGATGTATTTTTAAATTGAAATAATATATAAATGTTTGAGATGAAAACAGAACTTTTTTATTTTATTTTAAGGGACAACTATTGGGTTGAGTACAAAGTCATTGCGTATTTTTGTATATATTGTATAAGTCAGAGGGTGTTAGTGCAGCTTTAGCAGTACTAGGATCATTCACATGTATGTTGGTCTTATGCAGTTTAAACTTCATTCATAAGAAAACACAGCGATTTGGTTGGGTTTTGTAGGCTTTACAAGTTGAAGATGGAAGATTGTGCATTCTCGCCATCGTTTACTTTTTAATGTCACTTCTCTCAGGAAAGGCGAACTTGTAGCGCTAAGTTGGCGCTCTGACATGCTATTTGGTCTCGACCGGGTCCCTCAGCCAAGCACCGAAATATAATCAGGGATTTTTCTCAAAGGTTTCGCGGACCTTATAGCTTAATAGGCTGGTATTTCACGGGGCGACTGAGGTTTGGGACTCTCCCACCTACTGTTTTACTTCTGTAGGCGGAACAACACGCGTCAAGCTTGTGAAAAATTGCCTAAAGTTAACGGTGACGATGCTTTACAAGAATGTCAGTGCCAACACTCGTCCAAAAAAATCGCGTTGATAATTTTTATTTCAAGGATGCCCCTTGTAGTGCTCCAAGAAGCCATAACATTTCCCTCCAACATACACATTACCCCCTATTCCATATCCTCAAATCAACATTGAATCCAATGTTGAATAAAGTGAACCAAACGTTCAATTGTCAAATTTTGGATTCAATTTCTTAAAATTCAAACATCACAGCGCATATCTA
The DNA here is from genome assembly GCA_963931805.1 of Microdon myrmicae. NCBI lineage: Eukaryota > Metazoa > Arthropoda > Insecta > Diptera > Syrphidae > Microdon > Microdon myrmicae. Next base: position 27,856,923 of record OZ007496.1, read on the forward strand.
TATATGCATTGTATGTTCAATCATCGATTCCCAAACTTTTTTTTTAATACCTCTTCTTTTTTTAAATATATTAGGCGCCCACCTAGGTTACCGCTATTTGTCAATAGACGGCTCCAACAATAAGTGTTGGTCGATTTCGATACATCCAAAACGTCATGAACTGAGCTTAGACATGTGGTAAACAAACCGATTTGACACAGTAGTGATTTTGATTTCGCGTCATATACTTTTGGTTGTGTGAAAATGTCTGATTTTCGCTAAATAATCGTCTTTTGCGGGAAGTGTGGATTCTCTTCTTTCATTCGAAAAAAACGGCGGCTGAAGCGCATCGAGAGCTCCACAAAGTTGACGGAGATACTGCTCTAAGTGAAACAACGTACCGTGATTGGTTTCGTTGCTTTAAAGACCGCGATTTCGGGATTGACGACCGTCCGCGGGAAGGAAGGCCAAAAACTTTGGAAGGTGCTGAATTGGGGGCATTGCTCGATGAGGATCTATGCCAACGGGTAGTCGGTCACGGAGTTTTCTACTGGTCGAGATGGAGATTTACAGTCCGCATTCCATCAAACTAAATTCATCTTGATCTGATTGGTTTCGTCGCTTTAAAGACCGCGATTTTGGGATTGACGACCGTCCGCGGGAAGAAAGGCCAAAAACCTTGGAAGGTGCTGAATTGTGGGCATTGCTCGATGAGGATCTATGCCAACGGGTAGTCGGTCACGGAGTTTTCTACTGGTCGAGATGGAGATTTACAGTCCGCATCCCATCAAACGGAATTCATCTGATACACCTTGGGTTGATAAGAAATGCGAGCACATTACAGCGGCATTAGAGCTTTTAAGCGATTGTGCTCCTATCCCACGGAAGTCCACAGAACGAATTTTGTCAGGTTCAGAAACTCGTGCAACCATGCGACTGATATCGCGAAGAAGTCTTACAATGACAACGTCACCAATAAACTCCCTGAATGCCCAACCAGTTCGCGTCCCTTCTGGTTAATGGGAAAGACTATCGGCAGCATGTATAGCATGTTGCTGCGATAGTGAAGAAGGTGTGATTCGAACGGAAGCTATGACAGTTAGAATCACTAAAAATATAACCAATGCTCAACACATCAGGGCACTGCCGCTCGTACGAATTCGATTTCTAAACTCAAGTACACTCAACTGATGTGGAATTGTTATATTATCGCTATGGTATACGGCTCTGATACATTTTCTTATTAGATTTTCGTTAAGTGTTCTTCACTATTTGCTTGTGTATTGTGTGTGTATCTGTTAGAAACGGCACAACTTTACTTCCTCCCCTTTTCCTCCGTTAGTGACGGGCAACGGGACACTATTCATAAATTCAAACAATAGAACCATTGTGTTCGTGAATTTATTTGCCGCGAATTCAATTCTCGATGCCGATCTTTTGGAGACATCTGTAATCGGGTTGGCGACTTGTGCCGGATGTGCAGTTTCGCCCACGTTTTATTCATCGCATTCTGCGTGGACTGGCACGTAAGAAAGCAACTGACCAGACCGGAACAGCAGCAACGGTCCTTAGGACCTGTGCTTCGAAACCGTCGCAGGGTCTTGGCAAACTCTTTCGTTTGTCTTATGCACGGAGAACATTTCCTACCTGCTGGAACTATTCAACGTATTCTATGTAGACTGGACAAGGCAACAGTCCCACCCGGGATGCCAGCAATAGTCCTCAAGAACTGAACTCCAGAACTCTTGGTCTTGGCTCTTGGCATACTCACTCTTTTATCTTATGCACGTAGTACATTTCCTACCTGCTGGAAGGTAGCTAGAGTTCAGCCAATCCCAAAGAAGGGGAAAAAGTGTCTTCCAGAAAATTACCGACCGATAGCATTACTGTCTATGTTATCTAAGGTGATGGAAAAGGTCATCATTGCCGACTTAATTAACTATTTGGAATGTAACAAACTTCTGAATGATCGTCAATACGCATTCCATAGCAGGCTGTCCACGGAAACCTTTTGACCCTTATAAGCGAAATATGCACATCTGCGATTGAGGGCATGGTGAGTCAAGGATGGTCGCATTAGATATCTCCAAGGCTTTTGACCGCGTCTGGTGCGGAATATATACCGAGCAAACTTCGTTCATACGGACCTTTCCAGCAGCTTTGCGGCTTGACCGGGAGCTTCCCCGCAAATCGATCGATTCGGTTTGTTGTAGACGGCGAGTGTTCGGCTCTGTATCCCGTTAATTCGGGAGTGCCCCAAGGTTCTATTTTGGCTCCAACCTTGTTTTTAACAACGGATAACTAAGTGTTCTGTTTTGCGGATGATATTACACTTGTTTCCTCTTTTTCGAGAGTCTAATCGGCCGATTAGTGTATCAACGTTGCACCAGCTGAGATGTAAGCAGACCAATTCTCTGAATCGGGATCTGGATAAGGACAATCTCGTCAACTTCAATGCAACGAAGACACAATATACAACATCACATTGAAAAATGGATCATTGGTTCCAAAGCTGATGGCGAATGACCAGGGCCTTGAATCTACGGAAAACGTAAAATTGCTCAGCGTCACGATGTGTAGGAATGTATCTTGGTATAAAAACGTGTCGAGCATCGCCGGGTCCACTTCAAGAACACTGAGTTATCTTTTTAAAGCCAAAAAATATTTTACTCCAGAACAACTTCTTCTCCTGTATAAATCCCAAATTGGACCCGCGCTCGAATGTTGCTCTCACGTTTGGAGATCTTGTGGGGGTTAAAGTATTAATGTCGACGTACGACATGGATTCACTTACAAGGGTGCTCTAAAAACTATATTTACATTTATTGTTTAGTTTAGATGTACTGTACACTTAAATTTAATTGATAAACCACGAACAAATGACTCGTGCACTTCTAGTGATAGATATAAATCGGCTTCTCTCCGCAAGTGATAGTAATCGAATCCGTGTCCCGTGCGCACCGTTTGGTGGATGAATTGTGACTATCTTGCGACGTGACCGCCCGAGGTGGTGATTGTAAAGCGACTGATTCCAATTAGGGATGAACATTTTCTTTTCAGATTTGCATAGTGCTTAGCCAATCATCGTCATGCTCTCTCATGCATCCATCAGATTTCCTGGCTCAGCGAGGTGAATAAACACTTGCGCAATCTTTCGACCGTCGCTGAGCATAGGATAAATAAAGAGACTAAAAGTGGGAGCACAATGACCCAGTGTTGATCTGGCTTTTGTGTGCGTGAACCAATGCAAACTCTGAGGCTGGCCCAGTGACCTAATTCGGGGACTGTGGTGATCACAGAGTGCATTGCACTATGCGAAGATGTAAATGGGATGGAGAGGAAAATGGTTTGTGCTATTCACCTGACAAAAGAGATCATTGACCCCCAGGGAATAGAGTAACTGGGGGAAGTCAAAGTGACGCTAATCGGCTAGGGAAATATTACCGTGGGAAACACGCTAAGGAATTCGGTAATTTCCCCAGCGGTTGCATAATGATGCAACCGCGTCACTTGGCTAGACTTTGCCGGTGGAAATCTCATAGGGTTAGCGAAATGGAGTTGCCGTATGGCAAAGCGTAGCTGGATTCAATTATGCATTAATTGCATAGGATAATGAATTCAGCTATGCATCCTTTTGGAAAACATGGTTTTCAGGTGAAATAGCTTGTAGCGGGAATTGGGGTTGGGGTGACGCGCTGTTAGCGGTCGAAATAGTGCTGAAATAGTGGGTTGGTTCTCCATGTTGTATAGAGAACCCCCACAATCTGCTCCTAACCATACCCTCGACCTACTTGAGACCTACTGGTCGGGGAAACCTGGATGAAGTCGAGACTTTAATCGGTATCACGACGAATACGGGTAGCAGAACTTTGTGCGTTTTACAGATATTATTAAGGGTACTGGTCTTCGGAGATTCGTGGAAATGTTTCGCGCAATTCGGGCTGTATATGCTCCACAAGGCAATCCAACGGGTGGCTTCAAGTTCCAGTTCATCTCCTGACGGCAGGAACATCTCTGTATCAGTACTCGTTCCGTTACAGAGGGGAAAGCTGTGGAATTTCCCGCCTGTGCGAGTGTTTCCGGAGCATTACAACCTGCAACTGTTCAAGAAAAACTGCAACAGTTATTTAGGGCATTTCGGGGCGGCGACGCGGTGTTATAGGTTTGCCTCTCCTGAGAGTCAAAAAAAAAAAAAAAAAAAAAAATATATATATATATATATATATATATATATATATATATATACATATATATATTAAACGCATTTTTGAAAAATCACACTATATCTCAGTATATTTAAACCCTTGTAATATACATGCTGTGGGAGAGCTCGACCGTTCTGATAATGATTTCCTGTTTAACCTTTTTGTATCACAAAAAGATATTGAGGTTTTTTGTACATAATTTACAGAAAGCTGGGGGATTCGTTAATCTTAAAAATATTTACCCAAGGGCATTACAAAAAAAACGGGATTAAATAACCTTTAATGTTTGCCTCAAAATATGCCTCGAGTTTCATTGATATTTGAAAAAGTAATATCCATCCTAAAAACTTGGAAAACTGCTGATAATCCTCAAAGTTACAGACAGATTAGTCGTCTGATTAACAACGTCTATCAAAAAGTACTGAATGATAACAATTTGAACTACACCAAACTTTTCCCAAGGCACAATTTGGGTTTTGGAGTTTTCGCAGCACTACTCACCATATACTTGGTATATGCAAACATAGCAAGGAAAATTGAACAATAAGAAATTAGACTTTTATGATATTTTCAGACATTGAACAAGTGATGGTCACTGTATGGCATCAAGGATTAATTTATAACTTAACGGACTTTAATTTTCCTAAATATCTTTGTAAAATAGTGAAAAGTTTTCTATCTGACCGTAAGTTTAACGTGCTTATTAACAAATGTTTTGGATCAAGGGCGCAATTAAAGATTTTAATGAACGTTGTGGGCGGAACAATGTGTAGTGTGTGCGGGTTCACTATATTACATGGAGAACCAACCCACAATCCTAACCTAATTTCGACCGCTAACAGCGCGTCACCTAAATCCCAATCCCTACCGTCGGCTATTTTACCTGCAATAGATAAATCCCAAAAAGAAGGCTGACCGGAAGTCATTAATCTATTCGGTTAATGCACAATTGCATTCAGTGTTTTTTTGCCATATGGCAACTCCATGTTGCCATATTTCCACCGGAAATCACATCATGTCGGTTAGGAACAACAAGTCGAATCAGACGACGCTGTTGCATAATCATGCAATCGCTGGGGAATTTATCAAAATATTTAATTAGTTCGCACGATAAATTACCCTAGCCAATTTAGCACCACTTCGGCTTTTTCCCGGCCACTCTATTCGCCTGGTATCAACGATCTCATTTCACAGGTGAATAGCACCAGCTATATTTTCCTCTCCTCTACAATTCTGTCTCCCTACAGTTCAATGCACTCCGAGGTTACCACAGACATCGCACTAGGTCAGTGGAACACTGCATTAATACACGCACACTAAGTCAGATCAACCCTGTGTTATTGTGCTTTCTTTTTGATTTCTTCATCCTTTCTACGCCCATCGACGGCGAACGAATACGCAAGTATTTATCCACCTCGATGAGCGTGGGGAATTGAGGGGTACACAAGAGAGCACGATTACCATTGGTTGATCGTTGTGCGAAAGCAGAAATTACCCATCTTCATCCCTAATTCAGGCGGTCGTCATTCATTACAGCAGTTGGTCACGCCGCACTAAATTTAAAAATCATCTCTCGTAGCTCACACCCACGGTACAAAAAAATTGTCGAGTATTGTCGTTGCGCGGTAGTTTGTTGAATGTTAACGAGTCGCTTTGTGTGTGGTTTACTCAAGATCGATTGCTTATGATTAACTCAGTTCAGAGTACTTATCGGTGCCGGTAAATCGTTATTCCGAAATAAATTCAAATCGTAAGTAAGAACTATTGTGATTCAATATTAAAAGAGACCATGTATAAGTGTAGTTAACTGTACTTTGTGAAACAATAAAAGGACAAAAAGAATAATAAAAAGAAATCATTTAAACTACGTAACATCGCCAGTGTGTTTCATTGTTTTCTCTTCTTGGAGTTGTTAGTGGGAAGGAAGTGAACCGTGTGCCCGTGTCTGGTGGTATACTTCTTACCCCCACAAGTGAAACTAACTATATAATTATATTTTATTATATATAGAGTTATTTAATATTATTTTATTATATATAGATTTATTTCATATTTCATATTACTTGGAAATTTCTGTTAATAATTAAGTAATAAATAATTTCAAAAAGCTTCTGCTCAAAAGCTGGACCATGAAATTGGTTGGACATAAAAAAAATTGAATTTATCAGGAGTCATGTCGCATAATAAATCGCTTATTAGCGCACTTCTTACCAAGGGCACGTGGTTGGCCACCTTTGAACTGTAGGGCAACAAATTGGTCAATTGAACTTGCATATACCTTTCTTACAATTTTAGCTATTACAGCACTTTAAAAATAGTGTAGAAACAAGTTTTCTAGAGACATTGCACAACGTTTTTAAAAACACTTACTGCATGGTAAATAGTAATTACAATACGTAACTCTTATTTACTTTATTCAACATCATAAAAGCTAACGAGCTAGCTAGTGGACCACCATCAAAAGTTCTTTTGCAAGGTACACATCCCATCTAATATCTAGCGGTCTACTAAGATTTATGAGGCTAACTGGTCAGGACTAACCATTTAATCCCATCCATAAACCACTGTCCCATAATTTGGATCACAAATACCTTCGCAACTTCCACCTATCTCATGACTGTTACTAAGCACCATACAACTTTAAATCTCATGTTCTGCGAACGTAGGCAACGAAGCACTCAATTAGCCGACCTAAGTACCAATAATTTAAAAATGCTTTCAATTACCGAAATGACACGATACTGCACCACGATGAAGGCGGCTGAATATTGGGGGGTAGTTAAGTCACAAATCACTTGATTGTCAGCGCGTGGCAGTTATGCGGTCGTTACGATAAGTTATTGAGCACCACAAATTAAATTTTCCTGTCAAACGTTTTACCCCTCAATATACCACCCCAACCCGCAACAGGTCTGAAATGCACCTCCATTGCCGTTGTTTCTATCAGGACGATCGTTGAGTTTAGTGCATCGCCTTAAAACAAAAAAAAATGCTGAACACGAGAACCACAACCAAGGAACAAAATGATTCGCTGTAGCTGTTATCAATAATCAACAACAACTAGGAAAGCGTGCGACAAACTGATTTTGCTTTTTTTTTATCAACGCGGCATCAAAGGCTACGTGTCGAGACTATTTGCACCTTGGAATATTTCCGCTGTCGACCGCGAATATTTCATTTAATTATGAAATGGAAAGCGATAAAGTTGTCCCAGTGATTCGTTTCCCTACATCGTGAATATGTGTCATCCACCTAAATCGAGACGATTCACCTTTTGGGACACAATCGCTTACTGTCACAAATGCCTGCTGCCAATTTTAGAAGGACGCTTCGGTCGTATGTTGTGGGCACAACTGAAGCCACACAATGGTGTACGACACATTAAAGCTATTGTCCCTTTCCCATAGCCAAGGAGCACTGTGCTTATGGGCACACAAGCACTGACAGAAGAGGCTTAGCAATATTCGATACTTCTACATTGTAGTTGTAAATTCTTAGAGGTGTTAATTGGCAAATGGGATAGATGAACCTGTGAGGATTCTAGACAATACGTCGACACATATATCGGTAGCAATGACATTGTAGTAATATGTGAGAACAGTTTTAGGGAACTTCGGATTAGTTTTCGAAAATGACGCAATTACATTTCACTACTGACAGTTGGATTCAGGAATGATTTATCTAGGATACATCTATTGATATAAAGGATTCGATGTCCTTATTTAGGATCGTGTTAAGAGTTTTGTTTAATTACATTGCAGAATATGCAGGGCAGCGGCCGCTCCCGAATCAGGGAAACTGCTAAAAACCTTGGGAAAATTCACGGTATATATGGCACAGCTGCACCCCATATCCCTACCTCGTGCCATCCTTTTTTCACACCTCTCTACACAAATTTCCTACATTGAGGACGGTTGCACAACATATTATTTTACACTACGAAATTAACATTGCAACTATGTATAACGTTGTATATATGACAGCGTTTCAAGATGCTGGGTTAACGAAGCGTGTTACAAAAGTAATGAGACTGGCAATGCTGTGCATAATCTGGCAATGCCGTCGTCGCCCTCTTCATGACAGCTAGGGAGAATCGTGGCCTTGACTCAGCACTAGTTTGGACTTGTTGAATTACAACGCGACTATTGAGAGAACCTGACGCGAAGTAATGTCTGTGAAGTACATTAGGACACGTGCCATTAAAAGCCACATTGGACCATCAACATTGTTGCAAATCTCCATCTAAGGATTTTTTTTTTAGGAAGAAATAGAATTCCTTTAGTCCTGCAGCACCCCTGTTTGCATGATTTCTTTTCATTCTCCCTTCTCAAAAATCACTGGAAAGACGGATAATATTCAGACGAGTGTAACCACCGAGCTGATAGGTAGGTAGCGATGTTACGTAGACTAGAAACAACGCCTCCGTTGATACGTAATTTGATGAGAAGAAGAACAAAATTCATGAGTACAAAAAACATCAGCTACACACAATTACTTTTTTTACGCACTTCGTATTCACAGTTGGGCTCACAGTTTGTCTATTGTATTTAAAGCTGCAATGCCAATCGTAATAAATATATCGTATTCTCTGACTTGTGACGTTGAGGTAGTGTTCTAGATGGCTGTTTGTATTCTTGATCGGAGAATAAAATACATTTTAAAAGGCGCTATCGAGAGGTACTGCATGGGCTGAAAAGTCCCGGGATTGTTAATGAAAACAAACGTTTTTTGGACAAAGTTATATTTACTCTTCATCATGCTTGCCTTGGTGGCGCATGGCTAATAACCTTGCGCGGAAGAACAAATTATTATGAACAATTAAACAAGTCTCGGATATGAAGCGGATACGGGTGGAGAAACTTGCTAAATAAGGCCAAAACCGGATCCCGGTTGTAGTGCCGATGATGATAATGATAGTTGCCTTGGAAGTCGATGCACTTAGTATAGCGATTTTGCAACATTTCGATTGCCTTTCTGTAGTTCGAAATGTCCAAAAGCCTTCGAAATACGCCCCGGTTTCTGCGGTGACATCCTAATACGATCTAAATCTTTTTCCTGGAGCCACCACTTGAAGTTTGGGAACAGATAATAGTCGTTGGGGGCCAAGTCTGGAGAATACGGTGGTTTAGCAATCAATTCAGAATAAAATATAATATAATGAACGCAATCATATGGTTGACTCTCAGGCTGTTTTGAAGCTTTACCATGAAAATCCTGATTAATGCCTGTGGCGATACTTAAATGTGGAGAAAATATGGATACACTATTACACTACAGCGGGAAAGATACAATCAAAACAGTGGGATTTAGAGGGCGAAGTTGGGCGACAACATAGCAATATGGCAACGGAATACACGGGGAATAGTGTACACTGAAAAAGAAAAACAATAACTGGGGAGTTATACGTGTTATTATTATTACGGTAGAACCAAGAAATCAAGAAGAAACATCCTCACCCGAAAATAGTCTAATGACATATTGAACGATCCTTATATATGTATTGTTACGTTTTTACTTCGCACGCGACCGTTAAACTATGTCCAGTTTAAAACTATCCGTTCTTTTACGCGAGTTCGACCACTGGATCGCAAGAGCGCTTCAATGTTCAAGGACAACCTCTTTTGCTCGTCTCCTCTCGCTCTCCTTTCCTGTTTTATCCTTTTTTTGCACGTGTTCTCGTCTGATTCTGTCTGCTTCTGACGTTTTCGCCAGTTTCGTGTCTTCTCCAGTATTCCTCTAGATGGCTCCAGAATCGGTGTGTTGATGTCGTATTAGTTGGCTTAAGGCTCGGTGCGACGCCATGAGGTCACGCTAACGGTTGACGAGTGTGCCGGTTTTGAATTTGTGACAATATATACATATATATATATTTATATATATATATATATATATATATATATATATATATATATAAACATATATATATACATAAATACATATATATACATATATACATATATATATATATATATATATATATATATATATATATATATATATATATATATATATATATATATATATATACATATGTGGGTGTAGGCACGATTATTTGATTTATTATTATTATTATTATTTATTGGCCTATAGGAACCCGGAATTTCATGACTCGGCTACACCATCTTTTCCTGTCCTGTGCATTTCCTTTCCACGCTTCGCGCTCAGATACGGTTTCCTCAAGATCGCGCCTTACATTGTCCCCCCATCTTCGTCGCGGTCTTCTCACAGATCTCCCGTCAAGAATTCTACGTACGGTTCTGTCGTTGCCCATTCTGGTAATCTTCGCTACCTAATTATTCTCATTTGTCTAGATTTGGCGTATAGCTCTTCCAATTCGTGGTTAATATTAATTGAAAAAACCAAGTCATTTAAAAACACATAACTTTTTAAACTAAATATTCAAACAATAAAAAAAACTTTTTGAAAACATTTCAATTTCTCTTGTCCACTCTTTTTCTGATGTATGGTACTAAATGCAAATTATATTTTGGGAGTTCGAAATTTAGTGTTTTTAAAACTTAACGTTAAGAGATCTACTTTTAAAACATCTATCTGTCTATTTGATAAAAACATTTTCTCCGGGTGACAAACAATTGTGAATTCTGCAACAGAGTTGTAGAAGGGCACTATAAGACATTTGTCAGTTTATATCAATAAACTGTGAATTCTAAACCACATTAGGAAACATATTTCATAAGTACGAAACCAATCTAAACTGATCCCGTATATAGATCCCATGGAGAGGAGTGTGCTCCATTGGAACCTCTATTAATTAAAGGGGCTTTAGTTCGGAAGTTTTATGTATGAAGCCACTTGACCACGAAAAGCGTTGAGTGTTTGCTGAGCGGACACTAGAGCAACTTGAAATCGATCTTAATTTGAAAAAAAAAATATTTTTTTTTTCAGATGAAATCCATTTTTGGTTACAAGGCTTTGTAAAAAAATTTGGCGTGAAAATAATCCACACATGATTAATGAGAAGCATCGGTATCCAGAAAAACTTACTGTTTGGTTTGATTTATAGGATGGTGGCATTATCGGAGCCTGTTTTCTTGAAAATAGAGATCGAGATCCATTAACTCAATGGTCGGCATTTTGAACATCCGATCGTCAAATATAAACGGTAATTTTACTCTTTTGCGTAGTAACAAGTCGTGAGCTAGATAATTTATGCATGGCTGTTGTTTGGTTTATGAAGAGGAGAGGAACCGGCCTGGCTAGCGGTCGTCTTAATTAACGCGCATTATTGGCACCAACTCACCCAATGACGTAACCGTAGCAGATAACATCAACAGATAACGTATCCGACACAAACTGGCCATCGAGCATAAATGCCTGACACGACGAGTAATCGACATACTTCTTCCTCGGTGTTCATAGAACCAATAGCATCACATCCTTGTAACCTAGGCTTAAGAAATATATTCAAATAATAAAGGACCAAAGATCAGAGTAAATATATTTTTTGAGTATCATTATAAAGATAAGTTAACTCGCTCGACTTTGTAGTCAGTACAGCCATGAGCGATCAAGAGGTACATACGTCTATTGCGCAACGGATTATTATAAAATGTTTAACAAATGAAGGCGTTAACCCATGGAAATTTTTTCTCGCTTGAAGGCACAGTTTGGTGATGATACACTGTCTCAGAATCGTGTGTATACGTGGGCCAAAATTTAAAAGTGGGGGCAAGAGCGTATCGAAAGCGAAAGCCTCGGTAATAATTGGCCTCCAAGAAGCCGTGATTTAACACCTTTGGATTTATTTTCTGGTGTTAATTGCTCAAATCACCCGGTGTAGAATGGAGCTGTGAGCAATTGCCTATAATTCCAATTAAGGGTTTATAGGAGGTTTGGAATAGCGCAAGGCTAATAACCTTGCCCTTAAAAATAAATTATTATGGAAAATTTAACAGGTCTCGGGACTTGCTAAATAAAGCTAAGACCGGACCCCGGTTGTAGTGCCGATGATGATGATGATTATGAGGAGGTTTGGAATGTTACTATTTACACAAAAATAAAACGCGCAATTTTTTAATAAATATAACAAAACTACATTTTATTTGATACGCGCACAGATACAGTAGATTTCGCGGGAGTATGTTGTTCCGGTAACGTTTGGTTAGAGATCGACGATGTGATGATTTTTCGGAATGACGATAGGTTCACTGTCCGAGTGACGATATGATGTCCGGTTTAAATGACGGTTCGAGACGACGAAGGCGACTGGTTCGTTCGATCTCTCGGGAGTAATTATCTTCCAAAATGATCAAAATACTTGCAGAAAGCATTTCCTTGAACCAAACAGTGATCGTCCACACCCTTCCTGGGATGCACGTGCGTTTTTCACAGGACCAAGTAATTAGTTTCGCCTCGACGTCGCAAGATATGTCTGGCTGCCAGATGTGGGCTGTTTGTTTGGATATTACAACCCAAATGAAAAATAATACGAAATGAAGGGCGCATTGTTTAGATAGCAAAGAAATATAGCCATTAAGGATTCGTGAGTTTGAAATTGCGAAGCCGTCATAAATGGCCAGTGAAGTATCGCGGCAGAAATCATACAGGAAATTTTATTTTGGATATGTTAATTTCGTTAGGCACCAAACATCTGCGTATATTTGAAGTCGATGGTCTATGTCAACAAACCTCAAACTAGAGACGCATGAAATCGGATATCGAACGCAGTATTAATGCAGCTAATTTATTGCAAAAAGTAACCCAAGAGTTATAGAAATCGGTTCTGTAAACGAAGTTATTGTAGACATTTGAATGGTGTGTTATTTAAAATATCGTTGTCGTATAAATACATTTTTTTCTTCAATCTCAAATATTTCGTATTTTTTTTAATTTTTAAAATGTGTCATACTGATTCGCAAATCCTTTATAATTCAATGTAATTATTATGAATAGTAATTGGAACATTCACCGATTCGAACATTTTATCGTATTAGCAGTCATACCAATCTCCAATAGTAAACCTTCCAAGGAATCACTGGTAGAGTAGTTTAATATATAACACTTAGCGGGAAAGCAGCCAGAAATGCATCCGAACCCTACAACGACTGAATGCGAAAAAGGAACTAAAGTCTGACTGCTATATGATATTGTAAGACCAAATAGTTTATGTGGCAAAATAGTGGCTTACCTTAAAAAGCACAACAATAAAAATTGACATGCCCAAATATCGTTTTCTTATTAAAAAAAAAAAAATAGTATCCAACGACATTGACAAACATTTTGAAATTTCACTTTGCAGTTTCTGTTTTGGGAATTATTATCAAACCTCATATCAAATTCATATCTTACCGAGAATAATTGGAAAGCAAGCATTTTTGATGTTGGAAAGTTTACCTGAAATGAGAAAACGTAAAAGTTTGTTAGGAACTGTTGAAGGTTTAGATTATATTTAAATATAATAATAATAATAGAAATAGAATTGTTTGTATGAACGGCTGATTATTTTTGGCTGATTATCGGGAAGTGATGTCTGCCACTCACTTTGTCCCCAAAGCCTATAGCAAAAAAAAAGACTATTTAAATGTCTGCCTAAATGGTAGTGGATATTTATTTTACATATTGCTACCAGTTAATACCTGGGTTTGGCTCACTACAAAAGTGGTTGATCTGGTTAGGGAGAGCAGAAAATTCACAGATGTTGCACTATTCAATGCGAAACTCTCGTATCACTGTGGATATTTATTTTACATATTGCTACCAGTTAATACCTGGGTTTGGCTCACTACAAAAGTGGTTGATCTGGTTAGGGACAGCAGGAATATCACGGATGTTGCACTATTCAATGCGAAACTCTCGTATCACTGTGGATATTTATTTTACATATTGCTACCAGTTAATACCTGGGTTTGGCTCACTACAAAAATGATTGATCTGGTTAGGGAGAGCAGAAAATTCACAGATGTTGCACTATACAATGCGAAACTCTCGTATCACTGTGGATATTTATTTTACATATTGCTACCAGTTAATACCTGGGTTTGCGTCACTGCAAAAATGGTTGATCTGGTTAGGGAAACTAGAAAAATCGCGGGTGTTGCACTGCTCTATGTAACATCTCGTATCACGGTGAGTAATTATTTTACGTATCGCTACCATTAATACCTGGGTTTGGCCCACTACAAAAATGATTGATCCGGTTAGGGACAGCAGAAAAATCACGCATGTTACACTACATGCAAAGCTCTCGTATCGCTGAAACAACTGGAGGCGAAACTTTCCTACAATTACCACGACGTAAGATGATATCCACCACAAAAGAATGAAAATGATCGGTGTAGGTGTGTATCAATTTAGCAATTAAACTTATATGTTGATATTAAAAATTATTTTTTAATAGATATAAAGGAAACAGACTAATAATATTGAGAGAAGTTAATAAGCCTGTATATAAGTACACAACAAAATTTCAGTGAACAATTGTAAAAGATGCGAGCATTAAAGTCATTCTCCAGAGGAATATTGAATATAAGGGGCACTGCGACACCTCATGGTCTCTGAGAACCTGTTCCCGAAGTCTGCATATTAACTATCATCTTGAATCAATGTCAGGGCCTCATCGATTTAGTTTTTCTTAGGTTAGGTAAGTTTTCATGCAAAAAAAAACTTAAATAAACAAATAAATAAATAAATAAATAAAATAAAATAAAACAAAATAATTAAATAAATAAAAGAGAATAAGAAATAGTTCAAGGTAGCGATTTAAGTTTCAGTCGAGTCTAAGGAAGAAAAGAAAGGAGACACAAAGGTTTTATTTTAAATAGCAACCAACAGTTTGTCAGTAGGTAAAATGGTATAATGCTGAAATTCAATAATTTATGACATCAGCTAAGAGAGTTCACTGTGGATCATTCAGCTAAGATTTGCCGTAGATAAACTACAATTTATTGTCGTTATATAGATTTAATATTATAGTTGTAAAGGAATTGCTATCCTAAATCTCTTAAGTACTAGTTGTAAAATATATCATAAATGTAATTATCTACCAAAATAAAAAAAAACTACAATTTAAGTTTTTCTTTGTTTAAGAAGTATGTTAGGAAGCTAATAATAAAAAAAAATCCGGAAAAGATAGTTATCAGTAACACATGCATGCTATGTTGGTATTCATCTGCAACACTTTTCCACGTGTAGTGATCCTAAATCACTACTCCCATACAATCCCCCATATTATACAAAAAAAAATTCCCTACCCTTACCCGTAATCGCAATCATGTTCCCCAACTGAAAAATATGCACGACAAATTTAACCGAAAGTCCATTTGTCGTACATCGATTCAATTCCCAATAACCATTAATATTATGAAATGCATAATTCTAAATGCATTTCATAATTTCTCCTTCCGGGAATTTGTTCAACCAAATTCCCACCCTCTTCCCAGAATCCCATTACAATTGAAGCACACAAAATCTTGTTTGCACTTCTTGGAATTTTTAAGTAAAATTTTTAACAAATCTCTGTTGCCACAGAGTATAAAAAAGCGGCACATTTTGGATTCGTGATCAGTCGGTATCCAGAGGCCAAAACAACGGCCAAAATTAAAATTAAATAAATAAATTAAATAAATAAATAATAAATAAAAGAACTTAATAACCGTCTTTCAATATTGGACCCTTGAAAACAAGCGGATCTCCTCAAAGGAGGTAAGTTAAAACAGTTTAACAAAAATATAACCTCAACGCCAGTAGAATGCGTTGAGTAGTACCCGGGCGGAAACTCACATCCCCAATCGCACACCGTACAGACGTGATCATAGGTGGCTCCAAAACACCGACATCCAAGTTTGTATTCGGGGAGAGTGAATTCGCGAAAATATTAACTTTATCTTTAGAATTTGTGCCGCTGCCCGTCAGTAATGGAGGATAAGAGGGAGAAGCGAAGTTACTGCTGACAGACCTTGCCATTGACCAGAAGAGACGCGAACGAGTTGGGCATTAAATGAGTTTATTGATCACGTTGTCATTGTAGGCCTTCTTCGCGGTATTAATCGCCTGGTTGCAAGCGTTTCCGATTCTAACAAAATTCGTGCAAAATCGCTTAAAAGCTAACTTTTTTTGCAGCTGTAATCTGCTCGTGTTTTTTATCAAACCAAGGCCTACTAGTATAAAAGGGCAGCGCATTTTAGTTTCGCGATCGGTAAAGTTCCAGAGGCCGAACCCATGGCCGATCAGTCGAAATCCAGAAGACTGAAGCAGGGACTAGAAGCCTTAACGATTTAAATAAATAACAACCAAAGCTAAAAAAAAAAGGTAAAACGTATTTTATGTTTAAACCATACAACACACGCCGGTTCTAGAGAGACTGAAATCGCTGTATCATTTCGCTGAGAGTGGCGCAAACGTTCCATCACCAATGATAACTGCTGGTTGGATCCACACCAGCAGCCAGGGCTGTTAGCATCACGGCCAAATAGGACGACCATCACCTCCTGGGGACATCTCTAATTTCCAGGAGCACTCATAGACAGTGCGACTGATCCCCAAGCCACACCAAAGATTTTCATTAAACTTCGTTTTCGGAGGTAAGCCAACATTATTAATAACACAATCTATAACCCTCTACACACGAATTCACTCGCGGATGTAAACAGACCGCGATGCTCTTTTTTCGATAACGCGACTACGTCGTCCATTTTTTCTGGTTTGTCGTGCTAGACACATCAAAATGGCTCCTTACTTTACTGAAGATTACTTCGACATGGTGCGTTCTCGTCGACTTCAATGCAGCGAAGATACAATATACAGCATTCACATAGAAAAGTTGATCATCGGTTCCCGAGCTGATGACGAATGGGCGGGCCCTCGAAGCTGGAGAAAGCTTGAAATTGCTCGGCGGCACGGTCTGTGGGAATGTATCATGGCATAAACACGTGTCGAGCATCGTTAGGTCAGCCTCAGGAAAGCAGAGCTATCTTTTTAGAGCCAAGAAATATTTTACTCCGGCCCAACTTCTCCTCCTATGTAAATCCCAAATTAGGCCCGCGCTAGAATATTGCTCTCATGGTTGGAGCTCGGCTCTTAAACATACTTTCGACCTACTTGAGAGCATACAGAGACGAGCGATCCGCCTGATCGGGGACTCGGCGCTGATGTCGGGACTCCAACCGCTATCACATCGAAGGCGAGTAGCCGACCTCGGTCTGTTTTACAGATATTATCACGGGTACTGTTCTTCGGAGATTCGTGGCATTGTTCCACGCAATTCGGCTTATGTGCGATCCACAAGACAATCCGTCGGATCGCACCAGTTTGCGGTTCATCTCCCGACGGCGCGAACATCTCTGCATCAGAACTCGTTCCGTTACAGAGCGGAGAAGCTGTGGAACTCCCTTCCCACGCGAGTGTTCCCGTAGTGTTACAACCTGCAACTGTTCAATATGAGCTGCAACAGTTATTTGGTGGCATCTGGGCGTCCACTAGGCGCTATAGGTTCGCCTCTCCTGAGAGGTCTAATGAAAAAAAAAATAAAAAAAAAGGCTACCCCAACCCGAAGTAACCGTAAGTAACCTTAGTTAGAATAAGGTAAAACACTGAATTAGAACAATAAAACCCTGGAACTTCTACAACTAGAATTACCGAGTGTCATTTTACATCGAGAGTTTAACTACAGCCGATTGATACAGTCCACAAACAGCGCCACATCAGAGTAACTCAACAAGCAGTTTCAAACAAAACATAATTTTTTTTTTTTGTAACCAGTAGTAAAACATAACGTGTAAAGTGAAATGCATATTCACACGTCACGGGGAAAGAGGATAACTGGTGGGGGGCTTCTGATTGGCCCTCGGTGACTCTCTCCCTCCCCGCGGCAGTGCTGTGATCCTGTAGGTGCGCGCTTTCGAATGGTGTATAGCCAATCCGGTCGTTTTTTAACATCCTGTATATATAATTTGTTATTTTTATAATTATATAATAATATTTCATATTATATAATTTTAAATACGATTGTTTCCAAAAAGTAGTAATAGGTGCCGCGCGGGGGGGGGGGGGGGGGGGGGGGGGGGGGGGGCATATCACTTATGGATCACTTATGTGTAGTGTAACATGTCTATGAAATGACCATGAAGAATAATATCAAATGAATCAACTGCCCTTGTCACAACACTTAGCAAGTGTCACGTAACCAGCGTTCATTGTCGACAATAATTCAAGGTCGATTCTTTTCATTGAGTAAAAGAAACGAATTGCCCCAGTTACGATTTGATAGAATCATATGACACCAGCTTACGAGCTTGCCACTAGCGAGTGATTCACAAATTAATTGGGTCAAATCGTGTCATTGTTCTTACACTATGCGCCAAGCTGGTGATAGAAAATAGAATAGCATGATAAGCAAATTGTATTGAGTGAATTATGAATTAAGAATGAAATGGCTTGTTAAGCAAAATTGTATGAGTAGATTAAGAAATATGTGAATAATTGAGTGGTTGATTGGGAGTATAAATACTCCAGCAATTTCAATAATACATCAATCAAAAACCTACTGTGGAATTTGATTCATCCAACTGCAGCGATATCGCCATCCAATTTCAGCGGGCTGCGCTTAAACAGCAAACCATTAGGGAAGCTTTATCGTAGACCATCACAGATTACGAAGGTTATATCTTTCCAGCCAACTACACTTAAAGGCGATCATGTACATATCATTACATGGCAACTTCGTACAATAATTAAACGAAGTCTTACCATTTCTTATCGACGAAAACCGCCTAACATTACATATGGATTGTGGCGGTTCCCTTGAACGCCACCAATCATCTTCCCATTAACAAGCAAAACTCCCACCTAGGGCATACAGAAACGTAGAAAGCAGGTACTTACCTGTTCATAGTTGTACCATAAAGCCTTGAAACGCTGTAAAAATCACAATATTTGCTGATGATAAATCCATCAGCACCAAATAGGCATGTTCCTTATGGGCAATTTGGTTGCATCACCATGCAACCAACAAGAACCGAACCAATCCATTGAGCATGACTCGGATCGATTTCCATCATGTAACAGGTATCTTCCACATTATAAAGGCAATTTGGTTGCATCACCTAGCAACCAACATTGCCCGAACTATATCAATGAGATATACCCTTACACGCCAGCCGCACACATGCAGGAAATGTTGTAGCTTTTCCCTTTTGCATACATGCCTACATCGATCGGTCATACGACCTGTGGCGGTTCTTTGAAACATTCACAAAGAATCACCCATTCCCTTTAAATGAACTCGCCTTTCCACACCCAACACGCCATTTCGCTTACCTGCAATCATAATCAATCAAACCTACACCGATCCTCCTGTGTCTTCTTCTTCCAACAAACCGTTGGTCCAAAAAGGCACGTCGGGCAACTCGCCTGCTTGTACTTCTGCAAGCCAGATTTCCGATGATCGATCGCCTATGCCGATAACCAATCATCGAGTTGGACAAGATATGATTGTTATTTAAACAATCATACCAAGCATCATGCTCCACGTAGCGTTTCCTAAACAAAATAAATCTCCACACTAGCTCTTACCCCTGGTATAAGCGATAAACACCCATTGGATAGGACACGATCATGATTGTTATTCAAACAATCATGCCAATGATCAGGTCGCACGGTATAATTCCCTTAAACAAATCTCGTACCATTAACCAAGGTAAACAAACGCGTATCTTAGCGTTTGAACCCCGAAATAGCGTTTCTGTTGACATAATACTTAGAAACCTATTTCTGCATCAACAATCGCTAGTTCAAACATAGCAACCTTTTCCTTATTCGACTTCAGGCTATATTTGAAATGCTGCCCTTTCCATGTAAAGGCCCTTTCTCTGTATGTTTGCAATCTCGAATAGAGATATCCGTAAGAAACAACATTTCGATTGATCGAAGAGTCAGATTTTATCCCCAGTGGTTGGTGGACACACACAAATTAAAAATCCAGAGTGTGCGCGCGGATAGTTAGTCGAGTGGAGTCGTGTAAAGTCTAATCCGTTTTCTAAAGTAAATCTTGTCGTTGGAATTAATTCTTAACGTGCTACTTAACTGTTTTTAAACATAAATGCTGTCGCCGTAATCGACGATTATAGTGCGATGAAAGTGTTATAAAAAAACAAATAAAGTACCTTCAGTCCTGGAACTGAATGTATGTTTAAAAGCTGTGTAAAATTAAATTGAACTATTATCAATAAAGATTAACTCTAAGTGACAAAATCGGTGTTTATTCTTCTCTCGGTGGAACTTTTAGATTGTTTGGGGAGTGAAGTGAACCAGTGTCGTGTGAGGCACCTACTTCTACCCCACAGACCGACAAACACATGAAGGCATATGACTGATCGCCCAAGCAAGTCGAGTTCTCAAAATGGAAATTTACCATCGAGAATTCGACTACGTGGGGATGCCACCAACATGTGCACGATCAGCATAAACACTTTACGCAGTCGCTGATCACCATCATCATCATCATTATCGGTACTACAACCGGGATCCGGTCTTGGCCTTATTTAGCAAGTTTCGAGGCTTGTTAAATTTTCCATAATAATTTATTTTCACGGGCAAGGTTATTAGCCTTGCGCCGTAAGTCGCTGATAATGCAAACCCTTTAATCCCTATGTCGAGATATTTGCACCAGCTGCAACCATGCCAGTTAATGTTCCCCTTGTGATTCGGGTAACTCACGGTCCGCGTACTTGTGGACACACACGATGAGCAGCAGAGGCGATCATCGTGTCTGTTTCTCGCGTCCTTGTGATCGGTCCCATCATCCCCTTGTGTCGACAAACGAAAGATGAAATTATCTTTCGATATCTTTAATCGTTCAACAGATTCCGTGGAGGCAAATCCAGCCTCCACGTAAAACGAAAAAACCTGAGTCGAGGGTGGAGTGAAGAAGCCAGTGTTGTTGCGCGTCCGATAACGTCTACGCAGTGTATTATTTTCTTTTGTTCATTTGTCTCGCGCAAACGAAAGGGTTGTGCTTAAGAACTTCCCAAGACAGTTCCAAAACTTTGTATACAATAAACGAAAAAACGATCCGAACAAAGTACTATTGAGGGCGACTGTGCGCAAGAACGGAAATTAAAGACGATAAATAATGTGCATCATCAACAGTTTAAATCAACCAAACCTGACCCCAGACTTGAGTTATCCGATTTGTGTTTTAGTAATAGTACCGAATGAAATAAATAAATTAGTTTAAAACTCATTCGACTGGTCTTAGAATTGACCCAATCGGGAAGTGTATTGCTCGCTGTTGAAATTCCTTGACGTTTATCCTTTTGCTGGTTCTTCGCAAATTGATCCGCCTTTATTAATGATGTGTCGTTTCATTGCATTAGGATAGTCGCGATTATAGTGATATAGAAAGGACCGTCGACAAGATGCCCAATAAAATCAGTGTGTCTCGAGGCAGCGATCGTTTATAGAAGTAAAATGTTTCGAACTTTAGAATGGCATCCACGGCAAGTGCATTCCACAAGGGGATCGTCAGCTCCACTGATAACAAAGCCGAAAGCGGAACTTTTACCCCACATTGATGACAACCCATGGGGTAACTTCTTGGGATAGGAGTAGAACCGGTGCCAACGCCGGCACATATACTTTTCTACCCATAGGATTATCTCATAACAACAATAAGCAATACAAAAAGAAATCAATAAACTTACTGCAGTGTCTGGAACGAAAACGAGGCCTCACTTTGAACAGTGTATGCAACTCTGTAGAAGACATTTGGATGGCATTCTTCTTATAAAGTAAAATCCCCAACATTTATTTAATAAAAAAATAATTCAAGTACTTCGTTTTCTATTCAATTTTAAAAATATAAACTCACCGCCAGACAATTGTTCACAATCTTAAACCACATCAATGTCAATATCAACGTTTTCAACTCTGTTAATATTATTTTATTACGATTTTAATGTTAAAGTTGAAATCAATATAAATTATTTAGTAACCAACATGTTACGTCAAATATATACATATTTATCAAAAATACTCGAATATTAATGGACACCTGTATTATTTCCTTATATAGGTATTTTCCTCTGATGATTTGGGTGGGTGACGTACATTCGGCACGGCATTTTCGTCGTTAAGGGATGCATGCGGACGAGAATTAGAGGTTGTGTTTCTTTCCCTCAAGTGTTTGTACGTGATAGCCATTAAGTAGAAAATACCCATCGTTCAGGTTGAGATTCAATTCTTGTCACTTAAACATGAACTAACGTTTTTCAGCTACACAAGCATGGATATCTGATCCCGATGGTATACACCTCAACTACAGTGAGAATGCGCTTAAGTGCATTCTCACTTCTCTTCCGTATCCTCTACCATTACACACCCATTGCATATCGACATTGAAGTCCATCATCGAAGCAAAGGTACATTCAATTCTACGCGATCGACTTAATTTATGACTGTATTCGTAAAAATGTATAGCGAGAATAAAGTGAAAACGTGTTGGTTAAAAAAATGTTTTCTTTTTTTGCAGTTTTTTAATTTAATTATTTTTATAGTTCCCGTTTTATAAAGTTGTATTTTTGTGCCCATAATTTTTAAATTTCCTGTTTTTCTGAACACATTAAAATTTCAGATTATTAAAATGGTACCGATTGCACACAGTATTTGATGTGGCCAAAGTCTATGTTAAATAGTCCACTCCATATTTAGGACCATAATTTAATATTCAGGGCCGGTCAGTTGCTGTGCTATCGTGCTATTACAGGTAAGTTTGTTGGATTCAGGTCAATTTTAAATAAAGCGCAGTTGTACAATCGCATAGCTACGCTTTATTTCATTTTTATTTTCCTTATCTTCTAAATTTTCGTTCTATCGGATTGCGATATTTAATGACACTATCTGTATTTTTGTGTGAAAAAAAGAAGTATGTTGCATTGATCGAGACGAAACGCTGATACCATTGCAACCGCGTGGCACAGAAATCGGAGCCGCCTTGGATTGGGACGAATTCTGAGGCCCATACCGGATTAGCGAAGGGGATTTTGTGGTCAAATAGCGATTGGATCATAACTTAATGCATTGGCTCTGATTCAACATATCGATCGGGTATATAGAGCGCAAGTGTTTAAATGTCCTGATTAAAACACATTTATAGATAATATATAAAATTACAGAGGGCTGAATCATGTCAATGGCTTCTCAATAGTATAGTGGTTTGTATACCCCCCTGTCACGCGGGAGACCAGGGTTCGATTCCCCGTCGAGGAGCCGCTGGCGCAAGACTAATGACCTTGCCCGGAAAAAACAAATCATAATGGAAAATTTAACAAGCCTCAGGACTTGCTAAATAAGGCCAAGACTGGTTCCCGGTTGTAGTCCCGATGATAATGATGATTAATCATGTCAATGGCCTTCTGTGTGACCAAAGTATCTATACCAAAATATATATCATAGCATATAGTGGATGATATGCTATTTAATACTACAGAAAAAGACACCCAATTGTCCTTGGATGATACTCTGAATGTCGTATACCTCACGATATCCGTAATCAATGCGCTGTAATAACGCATCCCATAAAATCATAATAATTCATTATAAACAAGTAGTTCCGATTAACCGAACATAAATCAAACAGACTTGATTGCTATGTAATTGCTCAATCGATTAAGGGCTTCGGTATTACTATACATACAAGAAAGTACCCTCATGCTCATCCTCAGGTTTTTCAACAGCACCAAATCACCTTTACACAATTATTCTATATAACAAGCGCCTATCCAAGCTCATAAATCGGACATAATGAATTACACGTTGCTATAAATATTTAATGTCGTGACCGCACCGTATAATGCACACCAACTGTCTGTAAGGTGACAGCAGGAGGTGTGCAACATAAAGTGACACTAAAAAATCAATTTGTTGCTAGGTGGCATTGTATTCGTTTGTATGTTGTTACCCACACAGTCTTTTGTTATTATTAATTAGTTTATGGTAAAAGTAAAAACCATAAAAAGCAGCAGATGACTGTGAAGACTCAATTTGCCCGAGATCAATCCGGTTGGTGATAAGATAGTGACGGTTTTGATAAGATAAAAACTCGAAAATACGACGAGCGGGTATTAAGATGTGGTGGGTGAATCTAAGAGTTCGTGTTTGTTAAATTGAAGGCAATTAAAATGTTTGTTTAAATTTCAAAGTTCGATTACACGATATTCGTTTTCACGTTATCGTAAGTCTCCGTGATTTACCACTGTCGTTGGTTTCGTGTGTACTGAGAAAGGTATATAAATCAGTCCGACCGAAAATCGGGTGCTTAGAAATATAGCCGCACTGTCACGGCTATGGGAGAATTCTCGATTTAGTTCCCAACTTTTGCCCTGACCAGGCTCGTGAACCCCTTAAAAATGATATCATCGACATTGCTTTTAAAACTGAGCGACAATATTTCAATTATGAGCGCATATCAAGCATAAGTGGTCATTTTTTTATACACTTATTGAATAATGCTACACACTGGCTATACTATCAACATTTTTCAATATAGTCTCCTGCGTGTCCTTGTTCGTAGAACGATTTAGGGCGAGTTATTAGCCAATTGCGCACGTGCCCCTCGACTTCTTGATTACACTCGAATTTTTTTCCTCCAAGCAATTCCTTCAAGCGTGCGAACAAAAAATAGTCCCAGGGGGACAAGTCTGGGGTATAAGGAGGGTGTTCCGGGTTTCCCAGCCCATTTCTTCCAAAGTATCGCTTGTCGAGAATGCGGTGCGGGCCTGGCGTTGTCAGGAAGAAGGATGACATCTCGAATGGGCATACCTCGTCTTTTGTTTCGACATGCGGTTTTTGCCGACTGTAACAACTGACAGTAGTAAGCTGCAATCATTGTTCGTTGTTCGTGAAGAACATCAATCATTAAAACTCCCTTTAAGTCGAACATACTGTTGCAAGAACTTTTTGGCTGAGACCCGAATTTTGGTCTTCACTGGGCAGCCTACATCCTTCCTTCGCCACTCCTTACTTGCTATTTTCGTCTCGGGAATCTTACGATTCTGAGACAGTGTATCATCGCCAAATTATTACCCTGACTTTCGCTTTCGATACGCTCTCGCCCGCGTATACACGATTCTGAGACAGTGTATCATCACCAATCTGTGCCCCAATCGAGAAAAAATTCCTGAGGGTTTAACGCCTTCATTTGTTAAAAATTTCACAATAATCCGTTGCGCAACAGACGTATGTATCTCTTACTCACTCATGGCTGTACTGACTACAAAGCCGAGCGCTATTGCTAGCCAATCCGGTTCCCAAACTCTTCATAAACCAAATAACAGCCACGCACAAGATTATCTAGCTCGCAACTCATTGCTAAGCAAAAAGTTAATTTACCGTTTATATTTGATTCATCCTCGTATTTTGACGCACTTTCACGCCGTCAAATACTGGATTGCGATATATATCTTTTTTAATTGTGGTAGTAGTAGTTTTATTTCTTATATGGTTTACATTAAACTTTACAATACAATTGACAAATATTATCGACTGTAATAACATATAAGTAAACTAGAAGGCATCCAGTGTTTTTATACGATTAACGTAACAAAATAGAATTGAATGCCTCTTTACAATGGCAATCAAGTAAAATATCAATTTTTTAAGGTGGGATGAGTATTACCTACTACTGAGAGAGTAATTGTGACTAGTCAGCTACCAACCGAATAGGAGAGTTTAAATGTAATACCGAGAATTGTATCCGAGAATTGATGCCATACCTCAAGGAAGCAGAATATCAATGAGTAAATAATTCTTTCCATTATATCAAAAAATTTGTCCGGTCAATAAAAAATTCTTTACTCCGCCCGGGGATAAAAAAAAAAAAACTTAGGAGTGACAAAACGTTTTTTTGCAACTCCAAAAAAATTTCTTTGTCGATGGAATAATGTTGGGAGTTGTTTGCCTTGGATACCATTACTTATAGTGTATCTCGTTGCACAATAGTTTAACTTTGATTATAAATAGTCGTATAGTGAGAACTGGCAGAGAGCGAAAACAGTAATAGGAGGCCAAAGAGCTAAACGTCCCCGTGAAGGAAAACCCAACCTCGATTTCGCAGGGAAAGTGGTAGAAGATGCTGGTGTTTTTTTCTTGGTAGGTAGGCACGGAGTTGTGGCGTTTTAAAAGACACGCAGTACACAAGCATATATAATAGTAAAGAAACAACTACGAACATCAGAGGTATGCAAGCCGGCATAAACTCAATTAGAAATGGCCACCGAGGAAGAGCCAAAATAATTCGAGACACGTTGTCTGGTCACAGAAACAAACAATATCGTAACAAGATGGAAGCAGTACTTTGAAAACCTGCTCAATGTACGCACCCACCAACCATAAATAAACGCACCAGACGTACATACAGCCGAGCCTCATAATCCAGAGTCCTCCTTCAACGAAATTATAGACGCAATAAATCGATTGAAAAACAACAAAGCTCCCGGAGTCGACTGCATACCGACAGAGCTTATGAAGCATGGAGGAGAGGCAACCGCTCGAAAGATCTTCCAACTGATTAAAACAATATGGGATAAGGAAGTCATTCCGGAAGAATGGAAAACCTCAATAGTCCTCCCCAGTTTCAAAAAAGGCGACAGATCTGACTGTGAAAACTACAGAGGAATACTCCAAACCACATACAAAATACTAACAAATGTCATACTGGCGAGAATCACACCGTACGCAGAAGAAACACTGGGGGGAATACTAATGGGGATTCCATGGGAACCGATCAACAAGCGACGAAATGTTCACAATAAGGCAACTACTAGAAAAGAAGTGGGAATACGGAGAGACGGTTCAGTAACTGTTCGTTGACTTCAAAAAGCCTACGACTTAGTCGCACGGCAAAGACTCTACCATATTGTGGTTGAGCTGGGAATCCCGAAAAAAGATGCCACCCTCATTGAAACTTGCATGAACGAAAACAATGGGCGAGTTAGAATAGAAAACCACCTTTCAGAACCATTTGAAATCCGGGACGGACTAAAACAGCGGGATGGCATCTCACCGTGTCTTTTTAACCTTGTCCGCGAGTATGTCATCAGAAAGGTACAAGACGATCATCCCTGAACGGGATCACAGAAGTGCTCGCATATGCGGATGACATCGCCGTTTTGGGCGATAATCTAGAAACTGTAAGTAAAAACAGTGAAATCATCATGCAAGCGGCAGAAGAGGTGGGCCTAGAAATAAATGAAGACAAAACAAAATACATGATTATGGTGAGAGCAGGTGGACCTCGGAGAATACATATAAACGTCAGAGGCAAGATATTTGAAAAAGTTAAAGAATTTAAATATCTTGAAACGATACTGACGGCTAGTATCGAAATGTCAAAGAAAATTAACAAAAGACTACACTCCGGTAACGCTAGTTAAAAAGTCAATAAAGTGCTGAAATCCGAACTGCGATCACGTAATGTAAAGCTCCGACTCTATAGAACAATAATCATGCCGATTGTTCTATAAGGATGCGAAGCATGGACTCTCACAAAACGGAAAGAACACAAATTCCGCGTATTCGAGAATAAAGTTTTAAGGGGTATATTTGGAGGTAAACATGACGAGGAGGCAGGGGAATGGAGGAAACCCCACAACCACGAATTGGAAGAGCTATACCGCAAAACCTACAATAGTGTGAGTAATTAGGTCGCGAAGATTAAGATGGGCCGGACATGTGGGGCGCATGGGCAACGATAGGACCGTGCGTAGAATTCTTGACGGTAAACCAACAGGAGAGAAACCGACAAGACGGCCGCAACGGAGATGGCGGGACAATGTAAGGTTTGACCTTGAGGAGATCGGATGAGATGGTGAAGCGTGGAAGGAGAGTGCACAGGACAGGGAACGATGGCGAAGTCGAGTCGGTGATGTCATGAACTTCTGGGTTCCTACAGGCCAATAAATAGTAATAGTAATAATATTTGTTTCGGTTTGTTTTCTTATATTATTGTCACATTTAATATGCCCTTCCAGGATTGGATGGGGAAAATCCTCTGATTCTATCCCAATACACAATCCGTGTCCACCTACTTAACCTTAACACATTTGAAGAGCGCAGAATTCATGCAGATATCCTTTTCATCCACCGTCTTCTCTCAGAGTCAATCAACTGGCCAAGTCTGCTCTCATCCATTACATTTTACACTAACCCCCGAAACTCTCGTTTCTTCTATTTGCCCGCCCACCACACTTCTTATGCCTCTAATGAACCCATTTCGCCAATGATGCGGTGGGAAAACTCTTACCCCACCTTCTTTGACTTCAATCTCACCTCTGTCGCCCTCAAACGGCGTCTCCTCTCGTACCCCCCCTAAGCCCGGCCTATCCTCGCCCTTCCCTGTTTAACATATATAGTATTGTCTATCCATTCTTGTTTAGTTCCCCATTCCCCAATTTTTAATGTTACTTTGAAGTTAATCCCTCCCATCCCACCTGCAACATTTTCTATGTTAGTTCGTAAGTTTATACCACTTGTACTAAGCGAAATAATGGCGCAAGGCTAATAACCTTGCCCGAAAAAACAAATTATTATGGACAATTTAACAAGTCTCGGATAAGGACCGGATATCGGTGGAGAGACTTGCTATATAAGGCCAAGATCGGATCCCGGTTGTAGTGCCGATGATGATGAAAACTAAGCGAAAGAAAATGAAGGTCCTGCTCTCACTTCATTCATTCATTAATTTATCAAAGTATCTTAAAAAAAGAGGACTTCCTTAAATAAATACAGGAATTGCAACATGCCTAAAAGCCTAGCTGACGTCAGAAGGTTCTTTTCCTCTCACGACATAATCTTCAATAGGGTTGAAAATCACTTCTTTTGTTTGGAGATATAGATCTGGTTATCCCAAGTGGTGTTACGACAGTTTCGGAGTTCTGGGTGCAGTAGGTATGGCAATAGATTGAAGTAAGTGTGAACACATTTTATAACTACAATATCTATTCCAAAAGGCATGAAATATTTTTTTGAGATTTTTGAATATATGGGAACAAATTGCTAATATTCTTCAAAGTACTTTCTACCAACATCTACACATTTTTTCTCTTTGCTGTCTATTTATTTAGCCGCAATGCACAATAGACGGGTCAGGGCAAGGGAGAAAGGTTAGTCACTCGCTTTCTAAGTATTGCACCCATAGTTTTATTCCTTATTTCGTTTTCAAAACATAAGTACCCCCCCTACTAATTTGCAGTTAAGTTAACCACTGCGCTGATACAGTCCTTTGATTAACAGCTGTGTTCCTCCTTGTCTTGAAACCGTTACCGGGCAGTCATCTCGGCCCGCTTCTATTTATCCTTACCATAAACGACATAGGCTCGAGCATCGATCACTCCCTCATCTCGCTTTACGCGGATTACCAAAATCTTCAAGACAATCCGCTCTCCCCTTGACTCGTCACGTCTCCAATCGGATCTTGACAGCTTTTCGACATGGTGCCAAAATAACTGCCTAGATCTGAATATCGCCAAATGTCACACAATCACCTTCTCTCGGAAACGCTCCCCCTCCCAGCCACGTTCCTATCTCTTGCTAGGCCAACCGATAACATCGGTTGAATCAATTTGCGACCTGGGCGTCCTATGTGACAAGGAACTTAGATTACTGCATATACCGATAACACAATCCTAAAGGCCAACGCCGCCCTTGGCTTTGTAAAACGCTGGTCGAAGGAATTCCTAAACCTCTATGTCACCCGATCCCTCTACACAACTTTTGTCCGGCCACTACTCGAATATGCTAGTCAGGCCTGGTCCCCGTATCAACAGTGTCACATTCGTAGGATCGAGGGCGTTCAACGTCGTTTCTTGCGCTTCGCCCTCCGTGGGGTGAACTGGGAAAACCCACTCATTCTCCCACCATACACAAGCCGGCTCCTTCTAATCAATCTTAACACACTTGAGGAGCGCAGAATCCATGCTGACATCATCTTTATCCATCGCCTTCTGTCAGACTCAATCAATTGCCCAAGCTTGCTCTCCTCTTTATCATTTTATACAAACCCCCGTAATGTGCGGATCCCTCGTCTGTTTTACGTGCCCACTCATCACACGTCTTACGACGTTAACGAGCCCATCTCGCGTATGCTACGACATGCCAACTCTTTTCCCAGCTCCTTTGATTTCAACCTCTCCACTCGTGCCCTCAAACGACGTCTCAGAATAAACCCGTCCTAACCCCACCCCACCTCAATTTCAAACCTGTCCCCCCAGCTCTCCAACCCCGCCCCTTACCACTGTGTAGACGTACCCCTCACTGTCACACCTCAAGCCCTCTTCTCTTTCCTTGTTTTTTTCTTCCTTTTTTTTTGTAATTATATATATATATACTTTTTTTTAACTACTACTTTAGTTTTTAAGTTAGTCTGTAAGTTGTTATATTATATTAACTTAAGCTGCTTGGATTAAGCCTAAATAAATAAATAATTAGACAAAGACCTAAGCGCTCCCTTTGTCTTCTCATATTTGGGATCTGCTTCTTATCAGCAGCGGCATCCAAGGAGATTCGGTTTGTTTGCTTTGCCGAACTCACATCTCATGGATATACCCTATGCCCTTTTCGTCGCTTCAGGTTCGTTCTCATGGTTTGTCCCATGAAAGAACCCATGTACACACATACATATGTACTACCAATGATCTTCACGGTCCCTTTGTCCTTACCGCCTGTCTGCTTCGTTTATCCACCACCTTCGCGCGTGTTTTGAATATTATGATCCTCACGATCCCCCATGCACACATACTACCATGATCTCCATTACGAGATCTGGTTTTCTGTTGCACAAAGAGAGACTTTACGTCTCTCTTGTGGTAGGTAAAACGTATCCTTAGTGGAGAGGAACACTTTCTCTCCGGGGGAAACTCACCCCATTAGCGAGTTGACTCTGCACGAGCCGTTTATCGTTGAGTCCTTTACCATACGCCGAACACGCCGGTCGTGCCGCTCCTGCTCCCCGGTGCGCACGGGAACGTGAAATTTTAACCGTGGGTCTAGTTTCTTTTATTTGTGGTGATGCGGTAAAGTCTTTTCGCTAGTACGGTGTGTACTATAATTTAAAAATACTAGTTTTGCAGTGTCATGAACCATGTACACAATAAGAACATTTAAATTAAGATAATCGCGAATTGTTTAATTCATCAATAAAGTAAACAGCTAATTAATAAACAATAAAAAGAGTGTTTAAATTTTATTTCCACCTTGTGCGACCTTCCCTCGGTGATGTTCGGTGATTAGGCGCTGTACCATTTTCTCCGTTCTACTTCTGAGTTTCAACTAGGAATATTTAGTGAGTTTAGTGACAGATGGATGGGGATAGAAGTGAAGCGAGTGCCGTTGCTTGACACACATACTTCTTCCCCACACGGGCATAAACGTGTGGTTGGACACATTGTCATGATGCAGCACCCAAGTAACGGAGATATTTTTATCCACGTTCCACCATTTTGTGCAAAATTTGACCGGCCAACGTTGTTTGAAAACATCTGCCGTCCCGTGTCGTGGTGGTCTCGAAACAAGATTGCACTAAATCAGCTATCATCGTTCCTCTGATTCTGGTAGCAAGAGTTAAGACCCCCACCCCCGCCCCGCGCAGCGTCAACACAACCCAATTAGAATGTACCACGACCAGAAAGCTTGCGACAAAAACAAAATACTATATATATCGTGACATTTGGGGCGCACCCTATATTTATAACCATTGTCCATATTGAAAGTTTTTCCTTAACCAAAGTAAACCGATTTGGAGCATCGCCTTCGCGAAGCCTAACGGGTATTCGCATTCATCGTTTATCACTAAGAACC
Source organism: Microdon myrmicae (assembly GCA_963931805.1). Classification (NCBI taxonomy): domain Eukaryota; kingdom Metazoa; phylum Arthropoda; class Insecta; order Diptera; family Syrphidae; genus Microdon; species Microdon myrmicae. The sequence continues at coordinate 27,888,911 of OZ007496.1, forward strand.
CCGACCTTCCACCTGCCATTGTGCAGGCTTCCATTTGCTGTTTTGTATGCAAGCAATGCATTCGTTAAGTACCTCTAATTTGATTTTTCAACACCTATCGTAACGGGCAGGTGACATTTGAATCGAGTGACTACGACGCTCAGGTGAATCCAAGAATATCTTAAGCATTCCTGCTAAGTATCTGCGCTATGGGTTGTGCGCGCCTTTTGTTGGCATGCGCACACATAAAGATCTGTGAAAAAAAATTACTCTTAAAAATAGTTTATCAAAAAACATTAAGGTGTACTTTGTGATGGGGTGTTTAAGATTAGTCGTAAGTCATTGCCTAGACGTCGCTGTTCTTTTCTGTCCTCTCCCCTTTGGCTGTATTGTTTAATTTCTGATGGACCCCCCACATAAGAGTGGTGTAAAAAAAGGAAAAAAAAAAGAATGATTAAGGAACTAGCTTTTGTTTTAATACATATTCTCACAATGGCCGCAAGCTGCTTACCGCCCAGTCACGCCATCGTTCAGTTGATTGCATCTAGTAGTTTTTATTGGATACAACAGTGTTTTCTGTGTTTAATGTTTTTGTTTGTCTTTTTTTTATTTACTCTTAAGTTGTGAATTATTTGTTCGGTTAGTTTCTGGTGTTATTTTGGCGCACTCTACATCGTGTTATTATTCATTTATGGCGGCCGGCGTTGCTATAAAATAATTGTTCAAGTCTGGGTGGCTGAAAGCGTCCGATTGAACTTCCGTTTTATTTAAGTTGGTTTCGTTTTTTGCTTTTATTATTTTGGCAGAGCGGACTATTTGAATCATGGGAATGTGGTGCTTAGAGTATAACCTTCACATTCCTCAAGGCTTACAAGTTAGACGTAGCTATTAGAGAGCAATCTGTACAGAAAGATCCGTCCAAACTTGCCAATCGTCACTGAGCATCATTTGTATCATTAGGAGTGGCACAGTGGGGTATCATTTATCAAAATACAGATGTTATATATTTATATGTTGTTATTTATTATTATGTTAGGAAAAAAATTATATTTGTAGTTGTGTATTTCACAGATTGTTGTTGTATGTAATCATTTGCATGTCCTTGATAAGCAAGGTAAATTCCGGAACCTTGATTTAAATTACATGGTCGACTGTATTTATACATCGAAATCATTAATTTTAATTATTTTGTCTATACGCTTCATATGAAGTTCACTGGGATAAAGTTTAAAAACGGGTACATGGATGTGTAAGTTCGACTGAGGTTGTGCCTTCACATGTTAATGAGCAATAATTTTTAATTTATTATTTGAGTGGGTGTTTATTCACAAGTCGCGATCTGCTACAGTCGGTAGGTAAATAGGGACATTGTCCCGACTGTAGTCTATGCATACCAATTGATGATCTCTGATATTGACGATAATACTTATTCTTGTACAGCTTTTTTGTTAACAAAAACTTTTACACAAAATGGAAATCGTTCGCGACCTTGTGAAAAACATAATTTCCGCTAAGAAAAATTAATTTTCGGCAAAACTTCTTCAATGGTAAAACGAATCAGAATTTATGGATTCCATTGTAATTTCTTCGGGTAACAATCCTAGAATCTAATTGCATTATAACCTATTTAACAATTTAAGTCTCACTTTTAAAAAGCTGGTGTAAGGTAAATCGAATAGTTGGTTCGAAAAAAAAAGTTGGCTTCGCTGATCGTTATTTAGTGTCAAGTCTGTGTATGTGATATTCCTTTGGAAATATTGAATACAAAAGTCAAGTTCATCAGAAAGATTCCACCCAACATGTTCAATTTGCTCTGCGCAAGCGCCCTTGAAGCGACCCAATATTTCTTATCCTATACGAAAGTAGATTATTGATAACCGGCATACAATTTCTGACTAAGAGACGTGATTGTGCCAAAATAATACGCGTGGTAAAAAGAATTCCATTATATTTGCACGAATTTGAAGGCTTTATTTAGCATAGTTAGAATTATCCTATCTATGACGAATATGCACCGTTTTGTTCGATAACTTGTTGGCATTTTAAAGAGATTTCATTAGACCTCTTTCATAGAATCCCTAACCCCTATTGGCGTGGACACAACTGGGACACTCGATTTTCACAAGCTTTTCTTAACGCGATTTTTTCACCTGTAAAATCATTCGCCATAGATAGTAACAGGTAGTAATCACTTGGTGCCAGGTCTGGCATATAAGGTGGATGTAAAAGAACCTCCCAACAAAACTCCCGGGAACTTCTGATGACTCACTAAGGATTGGTATGGCCTGGCGTTGTCCTGATGAAACACAAAGCCTCTCCCATTGGCTAAAGCTGGCCACTTCTGGGGGAATGCTTCCTTCAGACGGTCAAATTGTTGAGAGTATTGTTTGAATTAAGAATTTGGCCGTAAGGGAGCAGCTCATAGTAGATGGTTCCCTACCAGTCCCACCAAATACACAGCAAAACCTTCCTGACCATCAATCCTTGGCCACCGCTTGCGCCATCTCACCACGATTCGACCAAGGACCCTTTTCGGTTGACGCTGTCGTAAGTGACCCATTTTATTCGACGCGCGCTCAAATAAATCTGAGCCAAGCGATCACAAAATTGCCTGAGAAGCTTTTTTAGTATGAAATCTTGTCTTTCTAACGCCTTCCAGCGTAACGCAATCGCACTTCATTTTTTTTTATTACACTTCCCTCGGCAGAGGTGAACCTATAACCGAAGCACAAAATAACTGTTGCAGTTCTTTTTGAACAGTAGCAAGTTGTAACACTCCGGAAACACTCGCATGGGGAAGGACTTCCACACTGTACGCCGAATGGCATAAGCAAACCAAAAGATTGAAAATGTATAACTTAGAGTGGTTGCGAAGAGCCAGTAAGTTAATGTAAGAATGATATTTGTAAAATAGAATTTAACATTTAATCTAATAATATTGGGCTGTACCACTGTATGTCCAACAAGCGTTGAACACACCTTCCACTAACAAGGGTTCGTGTTTTCTTGTGGGCGTCAGGAACAGTGAAGTCTCCTGACGTGCACTTTGGTTGGACAGGGGCGACACGTGTTTGGGTAATCTCCAGAAGCGATCCCCAACACGAGACTTGATGTGCCAAAGCAGTGGCGTCAGCAACAGTGATGTCTGAAACGGCCCCCAACACGAGACGTTATCTGCCAAGGCAATGGCGTCAACCACAATGATGTCTGAAGCTAATTGAATTTAATGCAACGAAACAGAACCGAATACCTTTAATTGGCTGCTGCACTCCTGAAGATAGTCCTGCTGCAATTCCCAGAAATACTTCGCCGCCACACAACAATAAAACGATTTGTGTTGATTGGTAAATAAAGATTGAGTTTTATTTTAATTTCTTATTGAGATATTTACGGATTAAATTTATAGCCAATGTGTCGCCTCAAGGATATTTTTAAAGAAGGGTAAAATGGTTGTTGTTTGACAACCAACAGAATTTAATTTTAATGTCAGCTGATTGTTGACATTTGTTAGGTTGGTGCCACGGGTAGCATTCAATTGCGAATTCGCTGGTTGTGCCCAGGGCGAATCCGCAAAAACCGCATGGAATGTCCGATTTTCGCTCAGTCGGAAATAAGAAGTTCTCGAGTGAACATCTGTGCCAGAACGTTAAATTTTCTTTTTTTGTAAAGTAAAGTCATCATCATCGGCACTACAACCGGGATACGGTCTTGGCCTTATTTAGGAAGTCTCTCCACCGGTATCCGGTCCTTATCCGAGACTTGTTAAATTTTCCATAATGATTTGATTGTGGAATCGGTCCACCAGCGAAGCTCGGAAAGATGGCCAGAGATTTCTCCTGACTATTCCACGGAGTCTATAGTTTGATAGGGTGGTATTTCACCGGGCGGCAGGGCGTTGGGACCCCACCTAGCACTTTGCGTTTAGTCGCTTCTTACAACAAGACGGCCTAGCTGTATATTCTAACGCCATACTCACAGTGCACGTATACTCATACAGATTACTACAGCAATCTCCTCGAAAGATAATGGATTTATTTTTACTACACATTTTACTATTTGTTACACCGATTAAAATTTTTTTTTTATTAGCTTAAATTATCCCAAAAACCATATGCAATATTTGCTAGTAGGCCGAAAAAAATGTTTCGATGACACTCGGAGCTAAATTTCGAATCAATCACAGATGCTGTGAACGTTTGTACTGCCTCCGTTTTAGAAGAAAATATTTTCAAATTTTGGAGGAAAACAAAGTCGAAATGTCGACCATTCAAATAGGTGCAAACTCTTAACTACGGAATGGTGAGGTTGATTGTTCGCTAAACTTTCAAGCCGCAAACGATTTAAGAGAGCTATAAATGACTGCTATACGCATATTCAACACGCCAAGTTCCTGCATGAGCAGAGAGTGAGACAAAAAATACTACACTCTCTCACTGGTAGTACAAATTTCTGAGTATTCGTGAAAAACATTGAAAACTCAGTCTCTTCATCCATTCCATCGCTTATAGTCGATGACAGACCAGTCCCCACTGCAATAGAGAAGATGAATTTACTTGCTGCACATTTTGCAGCCAGCTCAACGGTGCCTAATACCACATAAGTCCTGTGGGGAGGAGAAGTATTGTGCCAAGCATGAGCACTCCGTTCACTTCTTCCCCATCATTCACTTAATGAAAGTTCCGCCAAAAGTTAATCACCAACAAAATGAACGAAACGCCGCCACGTTTGTCCACAACTTTGAGTAAAGAAAAAGTCTTTGAAACGCACCGTCCACGAGAAGTAAGCAAAACACATTAATAACGACACCCGGGAATCGCTGCCGGAAAATTAAACACACGGTTATTCTGTTGAAGTAAATGTTTTTTTATTTTATTTCACTTTCGTTATCAACTCGTTCTTAGCCATTATTTCATATGTTAGTGTTTTTTATACTTCACTTAAACTTATTATTACTATTAAATTGATTTTTATAAATTTTATTTTACTGCATACACGACTCCAGGTATTTTCACGTCCTCGGCGCGGGACGAAGAGCGGGAGCGGCAACGAACGTAGTGGTCGTCGGGTGGAATTAGACTCAACGATATTCACTCGCTGACAAGGGAATTCGGCCAGTGAAACTGCATCTCCTAATTAAGGGGCGCATTTTCCTATTCCAAGAGAGACGTAAAGTCTCTCTTTGGGGTAACCAAACAGATCTCATAGAGAAGATCGCCACGGTACACATGTATGTGTGTACATTGGTTCTTTTATGGATCAAAGCCATGGGAACGAATTAACAACAAAGAAAGGGCATAAGTGCATTCATGAGATGCGAGTTCGGTAAAGCAAACAAAACCGAATCTCCTTGGATGCTAATGGTTTTTGTTTGGTCATGTCGCTGCTGATGAGAAGATCTCCCGAAATATGAAAAGACAAAGGTAAAGTTTGGGTCTTTATCTGTGCTGTGTATTGCGGCTAAATAAATAGGCGGCAATGTAATTCGAAATGTTCTAATGGGTTTTGGCAAGATTTTTTTTTTTTTTTTTTTTTTTTTTATTAGACTTCTCTCGGGAGAGGCGAACCTATAGCGCCGAGTGGGCGCCCCGAGATGCCATCAAATAACTGTTGCAGTTCTTTTTGAACAGTTGCAGGTTGTAGCGTTCCGGGAACACTCGCGTGGGAAGGGAGTTCCACAGCTTCCCCGCTCCCCGATTACCAGGAAATTGTGTTTATGGCATCGCTGGTAAGGGTAGGTATTGAATTCCTATTTATATTTGCTTATGCTGTAGTATTTAATTGGTGCGAAGAGACGCGATATGCGTATATTGGTTTTGGTCCCTCGGGTGTAGGTCGCCAGCCAATGTGTATGTGTGGTAATTTATGATACACTTGGTGAGGACGGGAAATAGGCGACGCAATGTGTATTGTCCCTGTTATGATGGTTACATTGTATGTAAACCAAATCATCTTGTTTTCCGGAATTCGTCTAGGGAAATTTGCTTGGCACCGAAGGCGACGAATTACTTTGAGATTCCTGATAAGGTAAGAAGGAAATCTTACAGGGAATTGTATGCGAAGAGATGCATGGAAGGTTTCCTTTTCCAGGGACTTTTAGATTTAAGATTTGATCTCTTTAATGCGTGAAGCATTTAAGGTGCTAATGCGATTGCATTAGTGAAGTTATGAGATTGGGTGGAAGTTATGGGGGGTTTTTCAGGTAAGTGAACCGTGGGGTTTGGAGGAACCGCCCCAGTCCCACCTCAACTTGAGCATAAGCAGCACACCATGCGCCAGATTCACTTCCGAACGCGTACTGTTGCCCGGGCACTCAAAGATATAAACTCACACAAACCCAATCGTCTTGAAGAGATGTTCCTCTTCACTCGCCGAACCACTGCGTAAATTCTTCCATTTGTCTTATTCTACTGGCCGTTTCCCAAATAGATGGAAGTCAATGAACATTCAGCCAATTCCCAAAAAGGGTGACAAATCGTCCCTTTCTTCTTATCGACCCATAGCACTAACTTCTATTCTCTCCAAGGTAATGAAATCACTTATCAACCGTCAACTTTCGAAATATCTGGAATCAAATCACCTCCTCAATGACTGCCAATATAGCTTTCGTAGCAAGAGGTCCACAAGAGATTTGGTGGCGTACCTTACGGAAAAGTGAAGCCATTCCATCCACTACCTCGGTGAAAGCAAGGTAGTCGGATTGGTTATTTCCTAAGACTTCGACAGAGTTTGGCATCCAGCTCTTTTGTCAAAATTACATTCCTATGGAGTGGACAATGGATAAGAGACTATCTTTCTGAGCGTTCAATTCAAGTGATTTTTGATGGTGTCAAATATGTCTCACATCTAATTAATGTAGGCGTTCCCCAGGGTTCGGTACTCTCACCCAATCTCTTTCTGATCTTTATAAATTATCTCTTGTCCATTACTCACAACCGAATTCTCTCTTTTGCTGATGATAGCACGTTGCGTTTTTCATACTCATACGAACACTCCCGTTCAAACTTTTCGAATGTCACTACCAACCAGCAACGTATGCTTGATACATTGAACTCAGACCCCATCAAGATATATCAGTGGGGATTATCTAACCGAGTAGAATTCAATGCATCAAAAACTCAGTGCTGTCTCTTGTCGTCAAAGGCGAGCCCCAAAGTAAATATACTGTCTATGAACGGCACTTGCATCGACAAAGCCAAAGAACTATCAATCTTCGGCACTCACATTAATTCGACTCTTAACTGGAATAATGTATTTCAAGCTGCGAAAAGTGCAGCCAAATGTAAGGATTCTTTGACGTAACATGTATGGGGTTCCTTAAGAGATGCAAAAGATACTTCACTCCATACAACCTGGCCACTATTTACAATGCGTATATTCGTCCCAAAATGGCGTTCAATTCTCATATTTGGTCAGGCGCATCCAAAACTGCACTACACGTGCCCGACAGGGTGCAAAAACGAGCAGTAAAACTTAGTGGGGACTCAGCTCAGTAAGTCGATCAATTCCCTCGTTAGAACACAGGCGCAACGTATCATGCCTATCTCTTTTCTATAGGTATTACCACGGTCGTTGCTCAATTGAACTTGCTGAATATGTTCCGCCGCTTCAGGCATTTTCCCGCGATACCCGTCAATCTGTGAATGCGCATCAGTTCACGTTGAAAGTAGACTTTAGGCGCACGAATAAACATAGACAGTCATTCTTTAGCCGAACCACACAAATGTGGAATGTTCTACCTGATCATGTGGTTCTTGGTCGTTATGATGTCCAGGCAATTAAGACCAATATACATCGACACCTACTTTCCTTATCCGTTTCCTCGCCATCCGCTCGCACTGTGCTCTGATATTTAAGGTACTTCAAAATTCCCTTTTGTGCGCAGGTTAAAAAATCTCTGTTTAAGTCAACCGTCTTGGCAAAATCGAAACGTTCCTTGGTTCCAGATCAGTCGAAACCAAACTGGATAGTGTCATGCAAAGTCTCGTATTATGCCGAAAGCCAAAAACTCGACAGAAATATTTGATATTCATAACTCAAAATATCTCATTAAATTTATTCCTCCTATCCCACAGATCTAATTCTGATTCTCACATAGCTATTTTCCTAAACTAGACGTAAAATTATTTAATTATAATACATATATATAAATATATATATATATATATATATATATATATATATATATATATATATATTTATATATATATATATATCATCATCGTCATCATCATCATCATCGGCAATACAACCGGGAACCGGTCTTGGCCATATTTAGCAAGTCCTGAAGCTTGTTAAATTTTCCATAATGATTTGTTTTTTCCGAGCAAGGTCATTAGTCTTGCGCCAGAGGCTCCGCGACGGGGAATCGAACCATTCCATTTCCATTTTTAAACATTTTTTTATTTTCTTTCTATATTCTTAGTTTCTAAATTAAAGGCTAGACAAAAAATGCTTAAATTCTAGCTTAAATAGCTTATATAATAACTTACTGGTCCTTCGCAGACGCTCTAAGCTAAACATTACTTAATATTTGTATAATTTGCCTTTCGGCGACAGAACTTTGTGGCAATACTTATAATTATTTGAAAGACAAAGAAAAATTTGAAAAACTTTGTCAATTTGGGGGAATCGAACCCCGGTCTCCCGCATGACAGGCGGGTATGCTAACCACTATACTATCGAGGAACCTATATATATATATATATATATATATATATATATATATATATATATATATATATATAAACTAGACGTAAGACTTATTAATTATAATTATTGTAACATTTGAATTATGTTGAATAAATAAGTAAATCGAACTGAAATTACATTCGTCTAAAAGTCGTATTCAACTACTATTTTTGGGTATCTCCATTAAAACAAGGTTTTTCGTAGATTCGACTGACTACCAAGAAAGGTTAATGAACTCAGGCAGGTCCTCCAGGTCCACCATCTATACGTAAGCGGGACGTATCGTGGGTATAAGTACTTTCATGGTGGTTGCGCAACTGAATCGATGTGTTAATACCTTCTCTCGGAATATTTTTCTGCATCGATCACCCCCTATGATCGTACGGGTTTACTATATAAATTGACGTTAAACGCCCGAATAACCACAGATAAACTTTCTTACGCCGAACTAATCGTTCAATTTGCTCACGTTGAAAACGTATACGGGATAACCACAGGTTCGCCACAAAAATCCTCTAAGATCCAAATGAGCGGACCAGATGTTTTTCGTCAAACAAAATCGTTGAAAATCATAAAATGCGCGTTAGCAATTTTATGACCCTCTGGAAATATGGTTACCCAAAACCATAAAGACAATCAGCGTCGGTTTCCGTTTTAACCAAATCAAGTTAAAACAAACAACAGGTGCCATAAAACGAACTGCACGTTCACCTAACCGCCTAACAACATCATTATCATCGGCACTACAACCTGGAACCGGTCTTGGCCTTATTTAGCAAGTCCTGAGGCTTGTTAAATTTTCCATAATGATTTGTTTTTTCCGGGCAAGGTCATTAGTCTTGCGCCAGAGGCTCCCCGACGGGAAATCGAACCCCGGTCTCCCGCGTGAAACAACATAGAGGATCATAAATGTGCATTAGCACGATCCTCTATTGATTTTCCCTTTGGGTTTCCTCTCGATTTCCCACAGAAGAGATCCTTGCCCATTCGGCTAAAACAAACAACAGGCGCCATAAAACGAACTGCACGTTCGCCTAAGCCCCTAACAACATAGAGGATCATAAGTGTCCATTAGCACGATCCTCTATTGATTTTCCCTTTGTGTTTCCTCTTTCGATCCCAACTTGGGAAAGATAAAGAAAGGAAAATGTGTCAGGCAGAAAAAAAGGAGATATTCTTTTAGCTGCAGGGCGAAAAGAAAAGTTTTCGTCCGAGGGGAAAGTAAAATTGAGAAGAGTGAAAAAAGAATCTAAGGAGTTGGTTTTTGAGTTTCAACCGAGACGGTGAGTTCAGGAGTTCTTGGTTTGGTGTGAGAAAATAAAGTGTATATATCAGTGAATTAAAATCGAAAAAATAAAGTTGAATAGTATAAGATTGAATGAACTAAAGTGTATATACCCGTTAATTAATATCGAAAAAATAAAGTTGACTAATAAAAGACTGATGATACTAAAGTGTATGTAACGGTTAATTAAGATTAACTAAAATAAAGTTGACTAGTAACAGATTGACCACACTAAAGTGTATGTGACAATTAATTAAGACTGATTAAAATAGAGTTGAATAGTATAAGATTGAATGAACTAAAGTGTATATAACAGTTAACTAAGATTAACGAAAATAAAGTTGACTAGTAACAGATTGACTAAACTAAAGTGTATATCGCTGTTAATTAATATTGTAAAAAATAAAGTTACAAAAGAAAAATATGTGTTTGATTTCAAGGGGTATCCAAAGTGTGTGTGGTATTTAAAGTGAGTGAAAAAAAGTTATTAACACCATCAATATCGCACTTTTTTATAAGAAAATTGAATTCCCTCTGTTCTCGCACTTCTTTTATTGGTACTGCGTGTCAACATATCGGACTACTCCAAAGTTCTTTTTGTGGGCAGATTTCGTGTAGAAAAACAAAATCGAAAATACAGCCTCCCCATAACACCCCGGCACTATCCAGAAGACACGAGTATTTCCGTACGTACATAGACGGAAGTACATTAAAAATATCAATATTGATCCAATGTGATGTTTTTTATAACTTCATAACCTCCTGTTACGGCTCACTACTATAATTAAACCTTTAGACAAGCCATGGGGATCCCTAAATACATCTATAGCGATATTAAAGCTTCAAACTACAGCCGGCTAATGACATTACATCCTACTTCAACACACTAGTCAGCTTACCAATCAATTTTGACAACCTTGTAGCAATTCCTTTTCTAGTTTTGCCACCGAAAATTGTCTAGAGATTAATTTTACCTGTAATTGGGCAAAGCTCTTCCCCTGTTGCTTGCAAGTCGGTCGATGATCACCAAGCGCCAACGCCGTATGTCAAATTATAACTGTTTTGGTTCCAAATACAAACTCCAATAATTAATCAAAGGCTGGTCTTGTGGCTGAACTCCTAATACTTTCTCCAACTTCCCCAATCCACTCGACGTCTTCACTCGGCTTAGACAAATTAGTTTGTTTTTCCACTCCTCCACAAGCACCCTTATCCAAGAGATATCAATGCTGCTATAGCACTATGCCATTTTTGTGAAGCACATGGGCCTTGTGCTATCTTTTGTACCCAAACTTTACGTGAAACAAAACTTGAAGACTTGTCGTTCGAAAATCAAAAAATCGCCAACAAATTATATATATATATAAATTTTACAAAGAACACTCATGACTTTATTCGTCTATAAATTTCGCTTCATCATCATTTTTTCAAAAAACTGACACTAGATCCGAAAAAGTTAACCGTGACCGTTTTTCTTTAGGTTCACCACACTACTGTTACAAAAAACTCGACTGACTTTCTTTTTTCTGCTCTTTCTTTCCTTTTTTTTTCCGTTAACAACGTATGTTTTCATCTTCCGTTTTTAACCGTCGCCCACGGAACCATAACAAAAAACCGAACTTTTACCACCTGTCTCCCTCTCACTTCGCTCTCCACTCACGTCCACTTCGAAAAACAAATTCGAACTCGAAGAACTGCACGATCCACACCCGAATCAGGGTGGGTTCAAAAACTCACTTCAGGATCGTACAATTCTTCCACCACCTTACCATCGTACTATTTCAAAACGAAATTATGTTAAATGTAAATTTAAAATTAAAATTTAAAATTTAAAATTATTAAATGATGGTGGTGGCCGACGTACGTAACACACCTCCCCCCCGCACAAGACTGCGTGCCATTCTTAGGAGAGGAATGTCACGCCGGAGAGTGGACGGTGGAGAGCAAACAAACAAACAATTAACAAACCAATCAACAAATAAATAAATAACTAAATAAATAAATTAGTCTACATGCTTAGAGGTTAATGTTAGTACGTTTTAGGCTACCTATATACTAGGGTTAGTAAAGATAAATAAATAAATAAATAAATTAACTAGTCTATATGCTTAAGTGCTAATGTTAGTAGGGATTATACTACTTTTATATGGGGGTTAGTACAAATAAATAAATAAATAAATAAATAAATTAACTAACACGTAGTTATTAATATAAGAGGGGGAACAACAGACAAGCACTCCACAAAACCAAGGACAACACAAACGTCCGCGGCGGGTCCGACACTCAAACCGATGGTCCGACCAAAAGCTCGACCGCCCACACGATCCGGTCAGGACTCCCCCGCCAAGGCGAGGTGATCCCCTCTCGTTCAACCATTCCAAAATGTCACCCGGCCGGCGAAAACGTCCCGCTCTTATATATTTATTCCAATCCTCGAGCTCACGACTCCCCTACTCCCAGTAGGGCTTCAGACGGTTGTTGTGCACAACCACCGTTCTCTTGCCTTGCCTCACCGCGCTGTTGACCGCACTTTTCACCTCCACCACGTCATAAGGACCTCTCCATAGGGGCGCCAATTTTCCTTTTTTGCTTTCTTCCCGCATCAAGACTTTATCGCCCACATGGAACGTGAACGGGCGTAACTGGCGGTCATGATACCCTTTGGACCTCCTTTTCGAGATCAACAGATTGCGCCTAGCTATTTCGTACGTTTTCTGAAGTTTGTACTTCAATAGCTTATGGAAGCTCTCGTGGTTGTAAACCGGTTCCGGAGGTAATTTGATGTTCGAGGGAACCTCCGGAGTAAAACCAAAGAGACAATCCATCGGCGTCAATCGGGTACTCTCGTGCACGCTGGTGTTGTACACGAAAGTGGCCGCCCTCAGGTACTGATCCCAGGTTTGGGGATTTGTGCCCACAATGCTGCGTAGGTATTCTACCAGCGGTCGATGGGCTCGTTCCAAGGCACCATTCGATTGTGGGTGGTACGCTGAGGTTTGCAGTTTTTTGATGCGGAGCAGCCGGCACACGCTTTTAAACAGGCTGCTCAGAAAATTGCTGCCCTGATCGGTGACCAGTTGTGTAGGTACACCATACCTTGCAACTATTTGGTCGAAAAAGACCGAAGCCACCGTCTCAGCCTCTGCATTGGGCAGGGCATAGCAATCTATATACTTCGATAAATTATCTTGGAACGTAAGTATATATAGATTGCCTTCAGGAGTACGGTCCAGGGGGCCCACGATATCTAAATAAACCTTTTCGAAGGGCCTCTTGGCAATGTCGGTGATTACCATCGGCATTCGTAAATTTGGGGAAGACTTCATGCGCTGACAAATCTTGCATACTTTAATATATTGCTTGATATCGCGCATCATATTCTTCCACCAGTAGTGCCTGCGTATCTTCTTATACGTCTTGATCACCCCTTGGTGCCCACCTAAAGGGTGATCGTGGTAATCCCGTAATAAGTGTTGGATCTCCTCGGGATTAGTTATTTCCATTCCTTTTTCCGTGCAGGAAGGAATGGCGTCCTCTTCAGAAGGTGACTCTTCGTCACTTGGACGTCCCGGGGATCCCTCGCTGTCCCGTTGGGTCTTTGCCTGGGCGCGAGTCACTACATTGCATCGCGGTGGTGAAGGGGTTTCGTCTACAGAATGGGGAATACGGCTTAGCGCATCCGCATTGGTGTTGTATTTACCGGGTTTGTACTCGATTGAGTAGTCAAACTCCGATAGTTTATGACGAAATCTGGTAAGGCGTGAGGTGGGTTCTTTCACGCCGAACACTCCCTTCAACGGTTTGTGGTCCGTGTACACGGTGAAACGTCTACCCAACAAATAGCACCGAAAATTCGTCGCCGCCCATACAATGGCCAACAACTCCTTCTCGATTGTGCTATATCTACGCTCGGCCCCATTCAGGGTGCGGCTGGCATAAGCAATAGGCTGGTCTTTGCCTATCTCACCTTGGGATAATACCGCTCCAAGTGCCTCATTACTCGCATCCGTGGTTAGATTAAAGGGTTTAGTGAAGTCGGGGTAAACCAATAGTGGTGGCGAAATTAACTTCCCCTTTATCTCTTCAAATGCCTGTTGACATTTGGACGACCACGTGAACTTCACGTCCTTCCTTAATAAGTTCGTTAAGGGGCGCACTATCCGGGAAAAACTTGGCACAAATTTCCGGTAATAGTTCGCCAACCCTATGAATGATTGGACGTGACGTACCGTCTTTGGAATGGGGAAATCTCTGACACTAGCTGTCGTGTCAGGATTTGGCGAAGCCCCTTTTTCTGAACAAACATGTCCCAGGTAGACCACTTCCCTTTGCAGGAATCTACACTTTTCCGGCTGAAGTTTGAGGTTGTGGTATCTCAACCGGTCGAACACCCTCCGGAGCTTGTCATTATGGTCAGCCAGGTTCTTACCATATATGACGATGTCATCCAGATACACAAAGCATTCGACCCCTTGCAGACCAGTAAGGACATGGTTCATTAGTCTCTGAAACGTTGCCGGGGCTCCTTTTAACCCGAACGGCATACGTCGAAACTCATAATGCCCATAGTTGGTGCTAAAGGCGGTTTTATTCCGATCGTTTAGATCTACCAAAACTTGGTGATAGCCACTGGCCAAATCGAGCGTGGAGAAGTAACGCGAGCGACCGAGCTGGTCTAGAATGTCCTCTATACGGGGAATAGGATATGCGTCCCCGATGGTTTTTTCGTTTAGTTTGCGAAAGTCCACCACAACTCTCCATCGGGCTTCTCCGTCGGGGCCCGCTTTCTTGGGAACCACTAGAAGGGGGGAATTCCACGGGCTTTTGCTTGGTTGGATAATGTCGTTATCCAACATTTCCCGAATTTGCTCGTTTATAACCTGCCTTTTGCTTTCGGGCAATCGGTACATTCTTTGGTTAATGGGTGCCTGATCCCGTACCAAAGGTATTTCGTGCGAGATTGCACTGGTGTACGTCAGGTAGTCGCCCTGTAAATGAAATATGTCGTTGAACTCGCGACATAACTCCGTTATCGATTGGCACTCGGGTGTGTTCAGGGTATCCCCTAAACGAAGTTCCCCGTGCAATTGTGCCAACCTGGAGCTCAAATCGGGTTCATCAGGCGACTGACCATCCGAGAACAGGTGTCGAATGAAGTGGAGGGATCGTCCCTCCGAAGATTGGTTCTCGGGCACGGGCCTGCTTGACTCGTCGTCAGAGTCAGTTCCCGGCGACGTATCTTTACGCTTGACCAAGGGGATGGTGTTATAGTCCTTGGTAGGGTATACCTTCACCGTAAGCTGTTCGATCCTTTGAGGGCCACTCTGGGTATTAAGTGCCAATAACCTGGCACTCCTTGCCCTACCAGTAACGCAGTGCGAGAATAAAATGTTTCCTCGCGCGTCCTGCGGCACCAGAATGGCCTTTTCCCGGATGTCAATGGGGATAGCCACCTCCATCTGGGAGTGAGCCGGCACTTCCACCGGCCTACTCAGGGCTACTTCGATCCTCGGCGGCTCACGTTCATCCATCCACGATGTTTCCTCTCGCTGGGGTGACCTGGCTGAGCATTTTTTCGTATCCCTTCCCCGTGTGGGTGGGGTCTCCGGTGAAGTGTGGACCTCGGTATCGACCCTGACAGGTCCCCGTGTCCCAACTCCCCGTTTGGTTACCTTATGCTTCAGCCCCTTTGTCCCACCATTAACAAAACCAACGGAGAAGAATTCGGGGTTTATGGTTGTTCGGGGAAATTCCAAACATCCACCCGGTCCGTTGATGTTGCAATGTCTGGACAGGAAGTCATTACCCAACAAGCCATCTGCTTCCAACCCCGGCATGGAGTCTACTACGTGGAAACTGCAGGGAATCTCATGGTGCAACTTGAGAGTCCCATGGCAGGACCCACTCGACTTGCCGTTGCCAAATATGGTTTGCAATGGTGTGGATTGCCGAACGTCCACCGCCTGGCCCCGGTGAAGGGCCCTTCGCTTCAAAAGACTGACCTCAGCGCCAGTGTCCACCATGAGACGCGTAGTTTTCCTACGGCCAATGTCCAAAGGAAGCTGGACCATGGGGACCTCTACTGGCAAAAGCTGAGGACAGTATTGGCCAAACAACGTGTTCAGTGCGGTCGGGTTACGGTCTCCCGACCCGACCTCCGGGAGTTTTCCGACCTCTGATTAGATGTCTCCCGCCGACGCACCGTCGCCGCATAAGTGCGTCGGCTGCAAGATTCGCACCGTGCCTTGTCCTTCCGTTCAGGACTATCCCGCTTGGAAGTCTCAATAGACTCCGAACCAGCGGGACTAGACTGGCCTTGGCCCAACCTGGGCTCACGGTGTTGAGGTCGCTCCCTCCTATTTCTTTTATCCCTTGGTGAGGTGCCACGCCTCGCACCCGCTTCTGAGGACTCCGAGTCCACGGAGTCGGCTCGTCTCTCGTCATCGACCGACGCGGGCGATCGTCGCCCATCAACTCCATCCACTTTCCGGTAAACCACACTCTCCGCGCGACTATTACCGGCTTTCCGATTTCGCCGACGCTGTCTGCGTCTATTATTCGCGCCTGCCCCACTCTTCACACGGGTGTCCTGCTCTCGACTCGCAGCAGGTGCTGTTCCGGCGTGCCGCTTGTGGGGAGAACCCTGGGAACCCTGTTGTTGTTCCCACCTTTGCCTGTATTCGCACCCGCGCAAGCTATGACCTTGTCGGCCACAAAACTCGCAACAGCACCGGACGCTGAATACTCTTGGGCCTGATGTCGCCGGCCCACCGCCCGTAGACGGGGGCTGCGGCTCTGGTAGGGCTCTCCGCTGAGCCTGCGGCCGCTGATGCTGTGGCCCATGCCGCGCGGTTCCGCTCTGCTGACCACCACCCCTGTATGGAGCCTGGGCTTGGCGCGTCTGTCTCGGACGATCCGGGCAGTCCACTATGTCGTGGCCATACCGCCAGCACTCGCGACAGAAAGGAGTGTTCCTTCTCCTCAGGCACTCGTCGTACACGTGACCCCTCACTTTGCAGAAACTGCATGTTGTCTGGGATTCCAGGGGGCGAGCCGATCGACCAACCGAATCCCGGACCGGATTGTCCCGACCCGATCGATCTCCAGGCACATACGCCCCTCGAGCCAAACCCTGCGACCCTTCACTCCGACTCGAGGAAGACACGGTATTTGACCACGCTCCCTCGCCAGAGGAGGCCGGAGCATAGGCACCAGCATCCCGTCTATAATTGAGAGGCCCGTACGACTGCTCCCGAACGAAATCATCCTCTCCCCGTCGACGACTATCAGGCTCTTCGGCCGGCAACACGAATGACACCGCCCGGGGATCCAAATTCGATAACACCGGCGCCGGCGCCGCGGTACAATCCCTAAAAGTGGAGGATGAACTTTCCAAAAGGGTCGAGCAACTTCCCGGTCCTAACTCTCGTGTTTCCGACGCTCGCTCGGCGATTCCGTGCCGCGCATCCACAAACAGGTCGTCCTGCCTCAGCATTTCCCTTCGAGCTCGCTCGAATCCGGTTAGGTGGTCCACCAGGCTACGAAAAGGGACATTACCCAACGTGAGGAGGAAGTGCTTTAGTCCTTCCTCCCTCAGACCCCTTACCAACACCGGTTTGGCCATGCCCTCAAGCTGGCTGGCGAAGACGGACCTACCCTGGCGACCATAAAAGCGCTCAGCTGCCTCCTCGCACCGTACCACGGCCCGCTTCACTCGGGAAACAAAGCCTGTGGCATCCTCGGAAGGAAGTTGTCGCATTTTGGAAAGTTGTGCACACAACTCCTCATACGACACCCGGGGTTCGTAGGCCTCTCTAAGACGCTGTTCCGCTTCAAGGAATGTCGTGGGTGGTCTCTCCTCGAACATCCGATAGGCCTCGCCGCTCAGCCTAGAGGGCAGCCACCGGAGGAAGGTATGTTCCTCCTCCACCGCCAGCCCATCCAGGGTCCTTCTACAGCCCTTGAGAAACGAAGAGAGTCTCTCGGCCGTATCCGGGCCCTCCTGTCCCGAAAACATGGGGACCGCCTTCGACACAAGGTCGAAAACCCTATCTGTGCCCAGCATGGTCCGTACAGGACATGGTTGTGGGCCCAGTTTAAAATACGAGGGCATCGGCGTGTCCTCCATGCTCCCGACAGGCTGTTTACCGACGGTGGGAGGGGGGCGCGTTGGCGATCGTTCGTCCACAAACTCGTCCCGCGAATCGTGGAATGCCTCCGGATCCACCTCGTCAACCGGCGGCTCGGGAAATGCCTCGGGTCGTGCCCGGGCAGGGGTGCCCTCTCGGACATCTCTTTGACGCTGCCTAGTCTGCATTTGCCGGCCGTCTAACCAAACCTAAAATCTCACTATACTAAGAACCGAACTCGTAACCTCTACAAACCCTGTAGCCAACAGTAAAACCGGGAAAAACAACAGTCCAACCCCGAGATCCAACAAGAAATATAGTAATAATTATAACACCTCCAACGAGAGAACCACCCCGAACGCGACAGAACCAATCCGCACACGAGCCGGCTGTATATCGGATACAAACCCACAACGTCTGAGCTGATTAGTGTCTTATTTCGAAATCTCCGATTGCCAAAGGCCGCACACGGACCGAGGGGGCGCGAAAAACAACAAGGAACACAACCCCCACAACAGACAAACAAACACTCTTAAAGGGGACAACCACTCTTCTCGCAGCCACACAA
Source organism: Microdon myrmicae (assembly GCA_963931805.1). NCBI lineage: Eukaryota > Metazoa > Arthropoda > Insecta > Diptera > Syrphidae > Microdon > Microdon myrmicae. The sequence continues at coordinate 27,907,560 of OZ007496.1, forward strand.
TTATATACCGCGCGAAAGACCGCACAACACAAATGACCACTACACCGCCCGAGAGGAGAGAGAGAGAAAGGGCGAAGGAAAGAAAAAGACAGGAGAAAAAAAAATTTCCAAACGCGCCTCTTGTCGCGTATAAAAACAATAACCACTTTTTGGTCAATTTTGCAACACAGCAAAAAAAAACAAACAAAATCTACCGCGCAGCTGAAAAAGGAAAGAAAGCAGAATCACAATTTCAAAAAACAAAAATTATTTTAGAGATCGATAAAGGCTTAAATATCACAGTAACCGAGAGAGAAAAAAAATTTTCCTATTGGCATCGGTTGAATAAGATGATGAATAAATAAGATGAACAAAAAATCAGTTAACAATCAAATAGATAAGTTAAATAACAAGGAATTAAACGCAGTAATAAATAATCAATCACTAACATCAAAACAACAGCTTAAAACTAAAACCAAAACAAAGCTACTGTGATTGATATACAAATTCAAAGAGTGCAAATCTTAACAATGGCAAAAGAAAATATTACACAAATCAAAACACAAAAAAAAATCAATAGACAAATGCTGTCTTTCCTCTTCCTCTATACGCTGGTCACTCTGTTCACGTTCGTATGGCTATCTCCAATCTCACACCAATCTGCCAAAGCCTTCAGGTTACAGAAGATTCGACTGTCGATTCGGCGACAGTATTTTACCAAACCTGCCGTGGTCCCTCGGGAAGGTTTGTCCGCAGCGCCAGTTGTAGCAATTCCTTTTCTAGTTTTGCCACCGAAAATTGTCTAGAGATTAATTTTACCTGTAATTGGGCAAAGCTCTTCCCCTGTTGCTTGCAAGTCGGTCGATGATCACCAAGCGCCAACGCCGTATGTCAAATTATAACTGTTTTGGTTCCAAATACAAACTCCAATAATTAATCAAAGGCTGGTCTTGTGGCTGAACTCCTAATACTTTCTCCAACTTCCCCAATCCACTCGACGTCTTCACTCGGCTTAGACAAATTAGTTTGTTTTTCCACTCCTCCACAAGCACCCTTATCCAAGAGATATCAATGCTGCTATAGCACTATGCCATTTTTGTGAAGCACATGGGCCTTGTGCTATCTTTTGTACCCAAACTTTACGTGAAACAAAACTTGAAGACTTGTCGTTCGAAAATCAAAAAATCGCCAACAAATTATATATATATATAAATTTTACAAAGAACACTCATGACTTTATTCGTCTATAAATTTCGCTTCATCATCATCATTTTTTCAAAAAACTGACACTAGATCCGAAAAAGTTAACCGTGACCGTTTTTCTTTAGGTTCACCACACTACTGTTACAAAAAACTCGACTGACTTTCTTTTTTTTGCTCTTTCTTTCCTTTTTTTTTCCGTTAACAACGTATGTTTTCATCTTCCGTTTTTAACCGTCGCCCACGGAACCATAACAAAAAACCGAACTTTTACCACCTGTCTCCCTCTCACTTCGCTCTCCACTCACGTCCACTTCGAAAAACAAATTCGAACTCGAAGAACTGCACGATCCACACCCGAATCAGGGTGGGTTCAAAAACTCACTTCAGGATCGTACAATTCTTCCACCACCTTACCATCGTACTATTTCAAAACGAAATTATGTTAAATGTAAATTTAAAATTAAAATTTAAAATTTAAAATTATTAAATGATGGTGGTGGCCGACGTACGTAACAACCTTCAGCCCCAACAACTGATAGATTACTGTTCATTAACCCAGAGCTGAAAATATTATCCAGATTATGAAAGCAGACTGGCGTTAACCCAATTATAAGTCACTTTGTATGTAACATTATCTCCGATGTCTGTATCATCTAGAGGGAATTCATTGATTACAAGGGTACCCGACTCAATGATACTTCGCAAACGACCATCATTCACTTCCCCAAACAATTATTATTTTCATTTCGTCTGTGTGTTTCGAAACCAACGCTAACTAACGTTTACGAAAATGCACCGCCACTTTTGGTGACCTTAGACGCCGACAATTCTCTGCGTTGGTATCTTAATAATTTTTGAAAACGATATGTCTCAAGTGTATTTTAGCTCCTTCGGTGGTGTTAATGAAACAATCTCAAAAATTCCCCCCAACTGTTGGAGCTGAGCCAAATGTGTTGTTCGATTATCATCACGGAGGCCTGCGCATTACCCACAGTCCGTTTTGTTCTCTTCGCCCATTGTACATGTGGTTACCGAGTCCGAAAATAAAAATCGCAATCGGTGGTGCTACGAATACAAGAACATCGCCCCGAAAGTAGAGCACAACCTCAAAATTGAGTTTATTTAAATCTGCGATAAATAATTTTGAATATAAGTTACTTCAAATCTGAGGACGAACAGCAGGTGAATAAGAAAGAAACACCCACAACAACCACCAATCTAAACGGTGAATCGACCGAATAAATACATACCGGTGTGATATGAATACGTTTAAAATAAATTCGAAGATCACACCTGGCTGTAACTGCGGGCCAGAGTTTTCCAAGGCGTTTTCATGTTGCGTACGCTCGTATTCAAATGAAGTCGTCTGTTTGGAAGGCAATCTAATTAATTATGTGTTAGATACGGTGCGTTCGGCGTTGCTTTTGTGTTGGCGTTTGGTGTTTTCGTATTCTGGTGAATTTAATTGTAATGCAAGCAAATAGATAAATCTGCATAATTCAATGAAATGAATTGTGTCAGAAGAAGGTTGACGAACGTTACTCGCATATCTTGCACTCGTCGACTGATAATGCTGCTCTACTTTTTGCGGTGCGTTTTTCGAAGTGAATGGTGATATGAAGGTACCCAACCACTTGCGGGGACCTCCATCTAAGCCAATAGGGGAATTTTGTTAAGTGGCGTTAACCGGAATGTTTAATTAGGATTGGAGAATGCGAGGTATAAGTTTCTAGTGGTGATGGACGAGATTCAATTTGATAATAAGCAAGAGCTCATTGAAGTTCCATTAAACTTGTTTGTTTACAATGCCAGAGAGGGATTGTGTCTAGGAACTGAAGATTCAGTGTTTGAGTGGCAAATAAAAACTTTCGGGTTTAATAGCCCCGTAAGCATATTGAACGTGGAAAATGTTAATTGTTGGGGGGGGGGGATTTGTGTAATCATGAACTAGTATAGTTTGTTGCGAGTGCCGCAGGCTTATACGTTTCAGAGAGGAAGCTCCTTTCTCTTAGAGATAAGTTCATTTGCGGTAGAAAAACAAATCAACATAGCTGTCAGGCTTTTGGAAGTAATCTTATCTAAGTTTGGATTATAAAAACAGTTTTCTATTAGGGCAGGGATTAACACCAACGTCCCCCGCTATTGGGTGAGGCAGTATGTATAGCTATCGACGAACACAACTCTTTAGATAGTAATGTTAGTAAGTGTCTAGTTATGGTGTGCTCTATAGAGTTTATCAGATTTTCTTGTACAACTAAGCCATGAATCGTGATCGTGAAGGCCTTATCAAAGTATATCTTGAGGTACAAAAGATCAACAACAAAACTGGGAACATTTAAGTCCATGTGAGGCCGATGCCTCCTGTTTATATCTCCTGAACTGCTTGCTTGTGGTTTTAACCATCATCATCATCGGCACTACAACCGGGGAGCGGTCTTGGGCTTATTTGGCAAGTTCTGAGGCTTGTTAAATTTTCCATAATGATTTGTTTTTTCCGGGCAAGCTCATTAGTCTTGTGCCAGAGCTTGTGGTATTGGCAAACACTAATACGCTCAGATGTGTAAATTCTAAAATTGAACGTTTAGCAATTTTTCACAATTTTACAACAACCAATGTTGCCTTTCCGATACAAGGGTAGAGATCCATCTTATGTGGAAACCTTATTAACGTCACATCCAGTGAGATTGGACAATTAGTGTTAAAAGTTCCAGAATATGAATTTGTTCTCAAAAATCTATCTTTATCTCAAAGTAGATTGCAGTATGCATTAGTAGCTCGATGTTCAGTCGCTTTTAGAAAAATTTCAAAAAGCACGAATCGATACTTCGCACCCTTTTATTTTTATATTGCTAGACAGAACATGAGAATGTCTTTAAACATGTACGTACTCATTCGGGAGAATACGATTCGTCGCAAATTAGAACATCCTTGACGTCACCGCCACTACGAGCAATCAGTTTGTCTCCATCGATTTGAGAGTTCCGCAAGGGGTTTTAATGGACAACGATTTATGTTTATCTTTCTGCCTTCTACGATCTGCATCAGTGATTCAAATATTCATTCTCTGGCAGATCTTATAATTACCTAATAAATCCTACCATTTGTAAGTCGCCTTTCTAGAGAAGAACAATGTTAAGTCATGTTCAGTATTGACAACCCCGACAAATTGCTTCAATCGTCTAAGATAGGAGGAGAGAACTTTGACTACTTTTATAATATGCATACACAACCATATTTTATTGCATCCTTTGGATATTAAGTTTAATGGGGGCTACCACCCCATTTATTGGCTTTATTTAAGCAATATAAGTACTTATAAGCTAAAATACCAGTGGAGGAGCCGCGAAAGCACAGACAGAGAAAACAAATCTATCCATCTAGAAAAAAATTTTCTCAGGGCGTGAAAAAATTGTATATTGTACGACAGAGTTGGAGCAAGCTAAGGTGATATTTGTCACCCATTGCATCAGCAAATTGTAATTCAGAAAACCTATTTACGAAAGAAATTGTCCAACATAATGCGAAAGTGCGAAAGCAATCGAAGCCGATGCCGTATGTAGGAACCCAATAAAGAAGTGTGCGCAATTCTATTGCACCCCCTTTCAATAAATAGAGTTTACTTTGGACATTTTAAAATTTAAGTCAAGATAATTAAAAATTAAATAGAAATAAGATGAAAAAAGTATATTAAACCACAACCAGGGAGTTGGAGAGCGTGGGCTCGCATTCTAGTTAATAATAATTAAAAAAAATAAATATATATATATATATATATATATATATATATATATATATATATATATATATATATATATGTATATAATAGTGGTTAGTATACCCGCCTGTCACGCGGAAGATCGGGGTTCGATTCCTCGTCCGGGAGCCTCTGGCGCAAGACTTGATGACCTTGCCCGGCAAAAACAAATCATTACGGAAAATTTAACAAGCCACAGGACTTGCTAAATAAGGCCAAGATAGGTCCCGGTTGTAGTGGCGATGATGATGATGATGATATATATGACCAGTGTGAAAAGCTTAGCATTCAATCTCGCCTTTGTCCCTCTCCTTATCGCATTTCAGTTCTGTCCAGCAAATATTAATATTTTCGAATGATTTTTGTCTTTAGTAAGTTTATGGTGTGAGGGTTGCGTACTACGCGGGTGAATTAACTATAAACGGTAATTTGACTTTTTTGGTTAGCAACATTGCGAGCTAGATAATCTTGTGCGTGACTGTTGTTTGGTTTATGGAGATTAGGCCTCACACCATGTCTTTTAAACCTTGTCCGCGACTATGTCATCAGAAAGGTACAAGACGACAACATGGGCGGATCATCTCTGAACGGGATCACACAAGTGCTCGCATATGCAGATGACATCGCCGTTTTGGGCGATAATCTAGAAACTGTAAGTAAAAACAGTGAAATCATCATGCAACCGGCAGAAGAGGTGGGCCTAGAAATAAATGAAGACAAAACAAAATACATGATCATGGCGAGAGCAGGTGGAACTTAGGGAAGACATATAACCGGCAGAGACAAGATATTTGAAAAAGTTAAAGAATCTAAATATCTTGGAGCAATACTGACGGCTAGTAACGAAATGTCGAAGGAAATTAACAAAAGACTACACTCCGGCAACGCTAGTTGGCACGCAGTCAGTAAACTGCTGAAATCCAAACTGCTATCACGGAATATAAAGCTCCGTGTCTATAGAACCATACTCATGCCGATTGCTCTATACGGGAAGAACACGAATTCCGCGTATTCGAGAATAAAGTATCTTTGGCGGCAAATATGACGAGGGGGCAGGGCAATGGAGGAAACTCCACAACCACGAATTGGAAGAGTTATACCGCAAACCTACAATAGTGAGAAGAATCAAGTCGCGAAGATTAAGATGGGCCGGACACGTGGCGCGAATGGGCAAAGATAGGACCGTACATTCTTGACGGTAAGCCAACGGGAAAGAGACCGACAGGACGGCCGCGACGGAGATGGGAGACAATGTTAGGTTTGATCTCGAGGAGATCGGATCGGATGGTCGAACGTGGAGGGAGAGCGCACGGGACGGGGAGGAATGGCGGGATCGGGTCGGTGAGGTCATGAACTTTCGGGTTCCTACAGGCCAATAAATCGTAGTAATAGTAGTAAATAGTAAATAGTATCATTGGACACAAGACAACTCAGTGGAAAACATCAATTTACTATACGACTACACGAAAAATTGAGAATGAACAAAATCTCGGCAAGCTGATAAGATTTTCTATCGAGAATAAACGCTATTGTGTAGTTGACTTTGAAGCTATTTTGGCGCTTTTCCGTTCAAATCCCGAGTTTGTGCGTCAATAAATAACTGTCGACGAACATAGATATGTGGGTGATATTAGATAGTTGTGCCAGCACGGGTACGTGTTTACTAACACTCCACCGATTCACGTGGGGATGTATTTGATCATCGAACGTCACAATCGGATTAAAAAACAACTTTATTTATTTATTGGCGGAGCCGAGTCGGTGAGGTCATGAACTTCCGGGTTCCTACAGGGCAATAAATAATAATAAATTTATTTATTTTCCTTAGTTTTTATCGTTTTAAGACAAAATATAAGAATCTGTTGTTAACTTGACATAATCTACTGTCTTCAAAATGATATGCTTATTCGTCCAAGTCACATTTATATTATGTTAAATCCTTTTATCAAAAAGAAAGGAAAGAATGAACACGAATTGTTGAAAGAAAGAGTCAGTTTGTTTTCCGGTGATATCCCATTAATCACAAATTTATTGTTGCCTATAAAGTATTAAAATGTGTTTATTTATAATTGCAGTTTCTTTAATTAAATCCTAGTTCGGTAGACCCTTGCTAACCAACGCTGATATCATTTATCGCTTGCCATTATTCTATAAGATCGGCGCAGGGGTAATAACCTTGCCCGTAAAAATAAATTATTATGGAAAATTTAACAAGCCTCGAAACTTGCTAAATAAGGCCAAGACCGGATCCCGGTTGTAGTGCCGACAATGATGATGATGATTATTCTATAAGAGAGTTTTACACTTGATTAATCACAAGGAAACGCTGTGTATTATTCGACACTACCTTGTTAGTATTTCGTTTTAGTTATAATTTTGGTTGATGTTTTTATACTTAATTGTTCTCAATGGGTTAATCGATCGACTCACAAGGCACGGCTCAGACTACTATCCACTCACTTGTACCGACTGTGCGAATCCCGACTCGTGGTTGACACTCTACCCCCCGGTGCTCACTCTCGTAGGGTAAAAACTCGACTGACTCATCAAAAGCGAGAAAAAGTTCATCGCGTCGTGGCAGTGGTCATAGCTAAATAAACTCACTGCCACTTACTAGGAACTTTGAAAAGGATTGCTATGCTTGCATAGGGAATTTAGTTCCGGGGAATCGCTGCCATACAGGCTGGTTTAAAACCCCCTGGAGGTATGTATACGAGGAAATTGGTTTGCAAACACGGCCAAGTATGGGCATGAGTTGTCGGTTAGACAAAGGAATGTGGGTCTTGGTCGTTGCGATGGTTGTTTCGCGGAAATGCAATGCATCGTGCCGGTGGCTTTCCAGTAAGGAGAATTGGTATTGGGTAGGATGGGAGCCAAAATGATTTTCGGGGTAACTAAATGTTGCTTGGTTACAAGCGAGGAAATTGTTTAAGCAGGAAGTGAACCGGAGTGATTTTCGGGGGAAATTAGAATTGCATGGTTGCAAGCAAGGAATATAAGTTAGATAAGAAATTAACTGAAGCGGTTTTGGGGAAAGATGTATGCGGTTTGATGTAGTTGGGGGAGATGGTTAATATTCCGTTGTAAGTTTGAATATGCGTTTTATTACGGCTAGGGGAAATGGATTCTTGATAAGTTTGGGGATGTATGCGATCGCAGATTTGGGGACGGATGCTGTTGCATATTGGGGAGTGTGTGCTGTTGCAGATTTGGGTTATGGTGACGCGCTGTTAGCGGTCGAAGTTAGGTAGGGATTGTGGGTTGGTTCTCCATGTGATATAGAGAACCCCCACAGATACACTACTACACTTCAGTGATAAAGACACATTGAAAGCAGTGGGGTGTTGAATGCGTACTGGTACCAAAGGAGATGAAGAGGGTGAAGTCAACCGGCCAAGTGATGGTAACAAGGAGTCAGACTATAATCTAACATTCAGTGATAAATATATGATAATTCAGAGAATTGCCGCCTCAATGGCTAAGTTGGTAAGGAGTTTGGATCTTGCGTCTGATTGTGCAAACCTAGGTTTGACTGACGAGCCTTGCCATTGTGCAACTCGGCACAATTATTCAGTAATAGGTACGGTCATAATTTGGCGCAAGGCTAATAACCTTGCCCGGAAAAACTAATTATTATGGAAAATCAAACAAATTCTGCTTGCTAAATAAGGCCAAGTCCGGCGCAAGACTAATAACCTTACCCAGAAAAAACAAATCATTATGGAAAATTTAACAAGCCTCAGGACTTGCTAAATAAGGCCAAGACCGGTTCCCGGTTGTAGTGCCGATGATGATGAAATAAGGCCAAGACCGAATCCCGGTGGTAGTGCCGATGATAATGGTGATGAGGTACGGTCATAACGCCAGCCGCCCGGTGAAATACGACCCCATTAAGCTATAGGCTTCGTGAAATGGTTGGGAGAGATCGTTGAGTATCTTTCGTACCTTGGACCCAGTCAAGGAAAAATTGCAGTCCAGCTCATTGACTCGGCGCTATAGATTCGCCTTTCTTGGGAGAAGTAAAATGATAAAAAAAATAGTTGAATATTTGGGGCTCTACCTAGACTGACGTTAAGCTAATACCTTAAAAAAAAATGTTTCCGATATCGGTATTTTCATTATTCGCGTAACGTTTGCCTTACTAAGGTTTTAAGGATAATTTATTGTAGTATATTCCATTCTAAATTACGATATGAATATCCTTGTTGGGTAGATAGATGGGTAAAGGAATTAAATGCAACCAATCTTCATCTTGCAGACATTTGTCCGTAAAACAGTTGTATAAAGTGTTATCAATCAGACTTTCCTATTTTCTGTGGCCACTTCTCACTATTCGACATTTGCATTGTCTTTAGGTATTAAAAATATTTCTTTTTTAAGGGTCACATTCTCATTGTTCATTTAATATCTTATTATATAATTTACGCCAACCATAGTTGACATGTTGGCGCAAGGCTAAAAACCTTGCCCGGAAAAATAAATTATTATGGACAATTTAACAAGTCTCGGATATGGACCGGATACCGGTGGAGAGACTTGCTAAATAAGGCCAAGACTGGATCTCGGTTGTCGTGCCGATGATGATGATGATGATGATAGTTGACATGATTTGATGAGCTCCCTATATAAGATGGTGCTTTCTTAAAAGGTATGAAGAAGTACCATTTCAGCTTGGAATATGCCGCGTTATATCCCCCCTGTTTCTGATTTTTAGATCTAATCATTATTTTATTTAATCATAGCATATTGTACAATAATACAGTTTGTCCCAAAAGTGGTTTTCAATTTGTTTTATTTCTCGCAATCGCTGGGAGATTCGCAGAGTATATGCCGACAGCTAGCCCCGTCGTTGAAAAATCAATCTTTAAGAAACGACTCACGGAATGGGGATCATCCCTTATCTCTTAGGTTACTCAAGGTTCTAATATATGTTGCTTCTTATTGTACGACAAACATTGTTGCAATCTCTGTCAAATTCATCTCATTATATAATCACAGAATACTCAACTTATCAAAACATTGGGACAGACGTTTGAGAAGACTAGCTACACAGTTGGGAATGAACAGGGCGACCTAGGTCATCAAGAAGCAAGAGAAAGATGGACACTTTGTGCTAGTCAGTTCCGAAGATTTCCGACCTTTTTGTTCGTGAGAGAGCAATTGTCTTTTTGGAGGAATATATTAACAACCTTTTCATATAATTCTGCAGATGATTTTGTTGGTTTTAATCGAAGTTTTTGTTTAGTCACTAGTTATTAGTAAGTAAATACATTACAACAGCCACTACCATAATTTTCGGCTCATCGCAGATATCTAGGCACATTTTTTTTATCGCACAGTAACTGATAATAAATAGAACATTGATGGAATTGATTAATCGGTAACATTGCCGCAAGCGTAGACCACGAAAAGGTCACGACCGCATTTCAATCAATCCGAATTTCAGTAAAATCTTTTTAGCACTCACGCAAAACGTGACAAATCGCTATGCTTGCTCAATTCCGATTGCCGAATGAGCGTAATTATTGGAGCATGTCGCAATTAAAACGCCAACACAGTAAATTACGCCAGTTTTAGACCATGCTCCTCTTCCATATCAGATGGTAGTGCATGACTTGAAACATATGACACATTTTAGATCAAAATGTGTGTCTGGCTTAGAATCGCGCTTTCCCCATTGGTAATCCAAACCTCGATCTCTTCATATCATTAATCGTCGTCCATATATCAATCAACAAGATTAGTCCGCCCAACAAAGCCGGATACTAGAACGAGTTGTCGACTTCAATTGCTCCCTCAGGCCATATCTCACGAGTGACTTCCAAGAAAATATAATTCTAATTCAAAATCCTATTTGAATAAAAAATAATTCTGAAACACTAACAACAAGTCACGCGTGATTATTACACTTCTCGGTAACTATAATAAAAGTGAAATTCTTAGGGCGGGGGTAAAACCGATTCTCCCTAGCAACCGGATGCCGGCTGTACTTGTCCGGTAGCCATAACTGCCGGTCACACATCGCATTTTGATAAGTTCGCAATAAAATGCAGTAGACGACTCTTGGGTCGAAAGTGTGGAAGAGAAATCACCAAAAATACGATGCTAAGCCAGTGCAGTCGGAATCTATTACATTATGTTGTAGCTGGGCAGACAACGACGCTGTGACACAGTTGACCATGTTGCTGGGGCTTTTTGGCAACGCTCGCCGTTGCCATGTGTGGGGAGCATAATATCCATGCCCCTCATTAATTTGACGCGACAAACAGTCATTGTTGACATTCCATTGGATTTACGACTCTGATTTATGTAGTTTTATATTTTTGGACTATTTTTTTGGTAATTTTCTGGTCAATTTGGGTTTTGTCTTTACTACATCGACAGTTTTTGTTTGGCCTAAGTTACCAGTGGTCAACTAACTGCCTATTCTGTTAAGCTCATTATTGCCAATTGACGTGAGTGCCTTAAGGTTGTCTTCCTGATCCGGTTTGTTCAGAAAGAGAAATCGGAAATAATTGAATAACACCCTAGAGTCGAAATTATCGTACCCAACGTTGTACGTGATCCGTCTGTCTATTTTGGAGATCTACAAATTGTACGCTATGTGGCGAAGTGAACGTTGTCGTCACTAGGTCGGTGTCCCCCAATCGTGAGCCAATCAATTGAAAGTTATAGGCGCACGATGCAAAGTAGTTTTTAACTTTCACTTTTGTACATATGTCGCGCAAATCACTTCATTGTTCGTGCATTCCATCATCTCGAACTCAGCACCAATGCGCATCTTATCTTGATGATGATGCTTCCCGTATTTCATATAAGAGGACTGCATACGACATCTTGTCCATGAGTTTTTGGTGTTTTTCCTTCTTGCTTTTTGTACGCCAACACAGTTAATGTGATTGTCTACTGCCAGTCTATGAGGCTGGATATATTTTATTGCCTTTGCCGTCTTTTATTGGGTGTTTTGTCAAATAACCAACACACAAGAAGATTAGGGAATGGAAAAAGAGGCATGAAACGAGATTACTGAAATGAACCTTTGACATTAGAGACGAATTTGGAAATATCACATTAGCTACGTCTAATCAAATTCAGTGTGTGATCATTGGATGGCAATGGGGGTGAACCTGTAGTACGTGATGTTAATCCGAAGAACCACATTATGATGTAAACTAGAATAACCGGTAGAAGAAATCCCGATACAACTTTACATTCTACATCCGGATACGCAGACGTTTTAGGTAATTTCGTAGTAAATAGCAGAAGAAATAAAAATTGACCAGTAATTGTTAATGTAAATTATGTTATGTTATGTTATAAAGTTAAGCATAAAAAATAGTTAGTACTTTGAAAGTGCTACAATGTACAATTATTTTAACCTATAACAAAAAATTAAAAACTGCATTTTATGTAAATTATATGTTTAAGCTAATTTTGTAAAATATAATTATTTAAAATCTAAAAATACTTTGTAGTTATTGATCAAAACTTAAATAAGACAAAAAACATCACAAACAATTGTTTATGTTAATTACATTTTTAAATTAAGGTAAAACACTACACTTTAAGTTTTTTTTTTATATTTTCAAACATCTCTGCAACTGTACAAAATCAAAGAAAAAAAACATGGCAAACAATTCTTTATACTAAGTTTATTTTTAAACATAGATATAAAAATGATTTGTTAAATACTTAAACAGTGAGAGTCATAACCACCAGCTGTTGGTTAGGATACTCTACATAACAATTTTTCGAAAGTCATTCCCCTCGTAGTTCGTGTTCGGTCAAGCCGGGCATACTGTGCACAACTTGGAAATTGGAGGGGATTTTTGTTTCTAGTTTTCAGTCAAAAACTGAAGCATGCTATTATCGGCTTTAATGCAATAGACGAAAGGCTATGCACTCTTCCCGTGCAAGAAAAATTTTAGAACATAAGCCTCATAAATGTTCACGGACCTACAGAGGAGTCCTCTCACGACGAAAAAGAAGAATTGTACGAAAACGTCGAACGGGCCCTCAATGCCTGCCCAAGATACGACGTGAAAATCGTTCTTGGTGATTTAAATGCGAAAATAGGTCGGGAGCCGGTTTTCAGGCACTACGCAGGTTCCCATAGTTTGCATGAGAACACTAATGACAATCATCGAACTGGCATCATCAAAGGACTTGGTCCTTGCGAGTACCAGGTTTCCGCGTAAAGATATCCACAAAGCCACCCCGATATCACCTGATGGAGCCACTCGCAACCAAATTGACCACATGTTGATAGATCGCCCCCACTCCTCGACCCTGATGACGGTAAGAACGTACCGAGGTGCCAACGTCGACTCGGTTCACTATCTTGTTGGTACAGTTTTCCGAGCGCGGATTGTCTTACGGAGACGTATGCATCCGCGGATCAGGTTCGAATCAACACGGCTGCCTTACGCAATGAGAATACGAGTAACACCTTTGGTCATGCGCTAGGACTCGCCCTCGAGGAACTCGACGGAGGGAGAGTAAGTACTGGGGCCAGAATGCCGAGCGTAGAAGAGAAATGGACACACCTTAAGATTACTGTCATTAGTACTGCCAACTCCATCTTAGGCAGTAGTCGTAGAGATCGGAGCGACTGGTTTGATGATGAGTGCAACTAGCGACTGAACGTAAGAATGCTGCATATCCGGCAATGCAGCAGACTCATAGGACACGGGTACGCGAGGAGAAATACAAAGAACTCAGAAGATCTGAAAAAAAAAAATTCCAGAGACAAAAGAAAAGTGCCTGGGAAAAAACACTTGTCCGTGAAATAGAGAAAAGTAGAGAGCGAGGTCCGCACCAGGCACGGAAGCTCTACCAATGACGCGGTACACACCACGCTGCACTTACTGTAAGGATAAAGAGGGTAATCTGATCACCGATCCTGAAGGCATTCTGGAGCGATGGGAAGTGCACTTCAATGAATTGCTAAATGGCCAGCTCACAGAAGAATTTGAGGCTCCACCAATGCAAGATCAAAAGCAAATGCTGCCGCCACCAAGCATTAAGGAAACATTAAAAGTCATAAGACAGCTCAAATCCAATAAAGCCCCTGGAGCTGATGGCATACCAGCTGAGCTGATCAACCAAGGAGGGACAGCGTTACATCACGCAGTTCATGAGATCGTGGTACACATATGGGAGCAAGAGGAGATGCCGAAGATTGGCGTCGTGGAATAATTTGCCCCATACATAAAAAGGGTGATGTCACCATGTGCAGCAACTATAGGGGTATAACATTGCTGAGTACCGCCTGTAAGATACTCTCCACTATCCTACAAGATCAGATAGCCCCATACGCTAAACCCACCATCGGTCAATAACAGTGTGGCTTCATCCCTGGCAAATCAGCGATTGATCGGTTATTCACCCTTAGGCAAGCGATGGAAGAATGGTTGGAATTTAAGATTCCATTATATCACCTATTTATAAACTTTAAGATCGCCTACGGTAGCATAGCCAGGGTAGAACTATATAATGCCATGAGAGAGTTCGGAATTCCACACAAACTGATACGATTTTGTAAGTTGACCATGACCAACGTAACTAGTCCAGTAAAAATAGCGGGATTGCTGTCTAACCCAATAAACATCTTTAATGAATTCCGACAAGGGGACGGTCTGGCCTGCCTCCTCTTCAACCTGGCATTGGAGAGAGCAATCCATGACGCTATAGCGTTTGAAATAATAGTGAAGAAGATCGTGTGATTCGAACTGACGCTATGACAGCTCGAATCACGAAAAAAATTTTACCTAAGCGTTACACATCAGGCTAGTGACCGTGTTTAGAATTCGATTTCCAAACTCGACTATATTCCACTGGTGTGAATTATTATTTTTTTTTTATTTATCGCTTGGTATACGGTTCTGATGTATTTTTCTTATTCGATTTTTCGTTTGTGTTCTTCACTATTTTTGCTTGTGAATTGTGTGTGTATCTGTTAGAATCGCTACACCACTCCCGTCGCAGTAACTTCGTTACGATCAGATTCGTATGCGGACGACGGACGAACGAGAGAAACGAGGAAACAGCGGAGGCTGTGCTCTATGCGGAAGTCGTGACCGTGTGTGAAGTTCTGCTTTACTATGGGAAGTGTATGCTGCGTGTGTGTACAGATTACGTCGGGGTCACCAATTATAGCGTTTGAAATAATAGTGAAGAAGATCGTGTGATTCGAACTGACGCTATGACAGCTCGAATCACGAAAAAAATTTTACCTAAGCGTTACACACCAGGCTACTGACCGTGTTTAGAATTTGATTTCCAAACTCGACTATATTCCACTGGTGTGAATTATTTTTTTATTTTTTTATTTATCGCTTGGTATACGGTTCTGATGTATTTTTCTTATTCAATTTTTCGTTTGTGTTCTTCACTATTTTTGCTTGTGAATTGTGTGTGTATCTGTTAGAATCGCTACAACACTTGAATTAAAAATCGAGGAACTATTATCACCAAGTGCAGCCAGAGACTTGCCTACGCAGATGATATCGACATCATCGGTAGATCCGATTCGGCTGTACAGGACTCCTTCACCCAGATCGAGCAGGCGGCCCAAAAACTGGGACTGCATATTAATGAGAGTAAAACTAAGTACATGGTGGGAACTTCTGCGAAGAGAAGATCTAACGTTGGTCAAACTATCAGGGTAGCGGAGCACGAATTTAAAGTAGTGCAATCCTTTAACTACCTTGGGTCAATAGTATCAGTCGATAACAATGTGGAAGAAGAAACACGCGAACGGCTGATCAAATCCAACAAAGCCTACTATTGTCTGTTAAGGCTCTTTAAATCCCGAAATGTATCCAGAACATCAAACTTACTACTGTACAAGACCATGGTCTTACCAGTCCTCATGTATGGATCCGAGACATTGGTGCACAATAAAAACCACTCTGAACTCTTAGTCGCGATCGAGAGGAAGGTCTTAAGGAGAATTGTTGACGAATCCGGAGACAGCCATGAGTTGTACGCGATCTATCTCGAAGCTAACGTTGTAAGAAAAATTAAGCTCGGTAGACTCCGGTGGGCGGGACACCTAGCCCGAGTGAGCTAGGAGGAGCCTGCCCGGAAAGTGCTCTGTGGCAGGATGTATGGAAGGCGAAAGCGTGGCTGGCCTTGTTCGCGATGGAGGGATGGCGTAGACCAGGACACCCAGAGCCTGGGAGTGCTAAACTGGATGACATCGGCTCGAAATCAGGAGCAGTGGAGAGAATTGCTAAATAAGGCCAAGATCAGATATCGGTTGTAGTGCCGATGATGATGATAATATCTTTTGATTGAAGTGCTTGTTCAGTGATAATGCTTAATTCAGCGCCGTTGCCGACTGTTAGAGTTGTGTTTTTATTAACACATACATCTATTTGTAGCTGGGCAGTTGGGAAACTGGTTATTGGCGAACATGTGGTGCTAATGTAGTAGATCATTTTTGCCACCGGGTGTTTTCGCCTACTACTTGTTGGTTCTGCGGAGAGTGTTTCGGATTCGCGACTCTCATTTTAGCGTTTGATGGCATTGCAGAAGAAATTACCCTCGACTGTAAAAATCCCAGGTTTTTGTTATATTATAGTGTTCCCAGTTTGGGGTTTGTTAGGGGAATTTGTAGAAATAACCCTGCTGGAGTTTCGTTCTCTGAAAGGGTTTCTACTTGACATTGAGTTGCCGACATTTTCCGATCTCCGACAGTCCTTAAAGTCATATTTATAAGTTTTGCAAAACGTCCAGAATGGAATATTTTTTCCTGTAAGACAATCGCTATAGGTATCCCCCTTTTAATGGCAAAAACTATAAACTATGCTTGCAGTAATTGGAGAAAGATCCTTTGCGTTTTTAAAAGGCTCATTTCGTCTTCGACCTTCAATTCCATTCTCATTTTGCGGCTGTGGGAAATTTTTATTTGGGACACCCGAAATTGTGGAATGTTTCGGCTGTTGTTTTCCTTAACCGAATGGGCAAAGATTTTTTCTGTGGAAAACCGATTGAAAGAAAAGATCAATAGCGCCCAGGCGAACGTGCATTTGGTTTTATTGCCTGTTGTTTGTTTTAACTTAATGGGCAAGGATCTTTTCCGTGAGAAACCGATTGAAAGAAAAGATCAATAGCGCCCAGGCGAACGTGCTTTTTGTTTTTTTGCCTGTTGTTTGTTTTAACTTAGTTTTGTTAAAACGGAAACTGGCGCTGGTTGTTTTTATGGTTTTAGGTAACCATTTTTCTAACGGATCATAAAATTGCTGGCGCGCATTTTTATGATTCTCAGTGGTTTCGTTTGAAAGACAGCATCTGGCCTGCACATTTGGCTCTTGGAGGGTTTTTGTGGTGAACCTTTGGTTCGTTGATTATGTTCGTTTTTATGTGAGCAAATTGAACGTTTAGTTCAATTTGCTTGGGGTTTAATTGATTAGCGCAAATTGAACGTTTAGTTCGATTTGCTTGCTATCCATTTATGTGTTGTATGGGCTAATGTTTTTGTTTAGGTAATGTCACATCCTTGAAGTGGATGTTTTTGGCGTGTGGTGGAAACTGGCTCCAAAGAGGTAAGTTTTATGGGATGGGTGGTTGTGGCCGTAACAACAACACCTACTCTTCATAAACCATAAACTATCTGCAATTCTCCTTGAAATTTGTCAACACGTTCCACTATCACATATATTTCTCTCCTTTATATTTATTTTGTTGTATTCGAAAAACAAATACCTCAAATCTAGCCTAGTTAAGTTAAAATCTACTGCTGTGAACAAAAAGTAATGAGACCGTAGTTTTAACTAAACCTGGGTGGTATTTAATGTATTGATGCGTTGGCATGGTTGTTGTGAATACCTGACAGCAATTTTATGACATTTCTTGTATAAGGTTAAAAATTACAGCACCTTCCATAACTCCCGATAATATAAATTGCATAATTGCTGTCAGTGAGACTTGGATTTATGCTTATAATTTGAGTTTTGATTTATGCTTATAACAGTTGAACAATCTTGTAAATATCGTGCTACAGTCGAGCCACATTACCTAATTTAAAAAAAAGTTTTTTTTTTTCAAACACAAAGGTTGCTCTTATTTCTAACCTAATAAAGCAAATCGTATGAAATGTTTGTCAGCTGTTCATTATAGTCATACCAACCTACCAAATAAACATACACATCGGTGTCTATTGCCGGTGTACTTTGAAAAAATAATTTGGTTTATCCGCGGTAATTATCTTTAAGCTGATTAGGCTATTATAGTTTTGGAACATTTTCACCAACAAGGTGAAATTAAAAGAGATAATAACAAACAGATTTCAAATGAGAAAAAAAAACTCTAATAATTTGGTTTTGACTGGGCGCCTATCTCTGTCGGGACTAACTACCTGTGTGCTGGAAAACCTTAACGTAGTTTACCAAATTCGAAATTCGCCCATAATTTCCAAGGCACTAACAAGTAAATCCAGTCACTGTTAGATTCAGCCTTTCTATAATTTGAAACCAAGTTTCAAGAATTAGCAATTTAAATATCTTGCCCCTAACAAATTAAATTATGTAACAAAAAGATCTGAGAAAAAAGAAACCAAGTACAATAAAATTACAAAAAAAGCAATAAAAAGAAAACAACAAAGTTTCGAAATTAATCCCCAGACTAGTTGCTACGCGGAGTTAATGTACTTAATGGTAAATAATTGTTGGCGGTCTCTTGTCTGTATACACTTTTCCTACCCGCATTTTTCTTACCGCAATAAACACCACGGATAAAAAGATCGCACAAGCGCAAGCAGACTACAAAAAATGCCTCTTTCACTTTTTCTTAGTTGCACAAGACTTGCGATTGTTTTAGCCTGTCGGTGCAGCCGTTACTCGCTAGGTCTAACTATCCGAATTGTGATTATTATTCTCTGATGACTATAAATAAAAAACAAAGACAAAAAAAAAAAAAATAGTCCCCGAATGTGTAGAGCAGTTTGAATCAAAATTTAGACAGAAAGTAACGTGTTATTCATGATGCCCCGTAAAATATAAATAGAACTAAATAAATATAAAAACATTTGGCTACCACCTGTTCCACGAACAACATGGAGCGTTGTAAATGTTTAAGTAATCGACCGAAAGCTACACTTTACCCGGAATGTGGAATTGTTCGGAGTAATTAGATCGAGTCCAAAAAGTATCTGTTCGATGCGGTTGATCAATCTACATAGACTCTCGCTGTAGCCAGCATTTGCTAACAAGAAAACTTGTTACTCCAGCATGGAATTCATGTTATCGCCTAAGGCACGTCACGCAATTGTATATTTTTGCCTAATCAGAAAAATTCGTCACCGAAGTGCGTCCATCTCCACCACCAATATAATTGAACTCACAATGTTGCCCACGATACACTAACTAACTAGCCTAATGCTCCTCGACTAGTAGTCGATTATTCAGCCCCAACAGCTATAAATAACCGTTGGGGGCCGGAGTCGGATATCCATGATATATCGGTCACCGATTTTATCATTACTTATTTATAACTAGTAACGTTTCACGAATGCCAATGCACTTCATCGAAATCACATGAGAATCGTTGCTTAATCACTGGATTGAGGATGAAAAAAAATGTTTGAAAATCGCCGTAGAGGACATTTACATCCGCCCACGATTAGATATTTTCATGGGAAATTTCTTTTTATGGTCATACATTTATCTGTGGAGTTTATTGACGTCTGTTGTTGCTTTATTCAAACATGATGTTTTTGGGTGTGACATAAAAGCGTAAACGACTAATTTTCGACAAGTTTACGGTGACATCCGACCAGAGATATGACAGACGTTAGATCGTGGGTCTGACTGCCGGTTAAAATATCATCTTATTGAATGTAATGTCTTAATAGCGTGGCATTTGTGAAAGTTTCTTACACTAATTTTCTGGCCGAAATCATATGTAGTCATTTATAAAGTAAAGTGAAAATCATTTAGAATCTTTGATATCTTCTAGTGACCAATGATTTGTTGTTAAGTGGGTGGCCTTCAAAAAGCGAATACGTTCCACAACTATATGATCCAATAAATATTTCCTGCTCATTAATTAACTTAATAAAAATTTGCTCTACAATGATGAACATCTGATCTTATTTAATATCACACTACTAGTAGTGGATGTCAAAGCATAGTACTGCGATGGGGAAAGATAGGGAAAGAAGCTATCGATTGACATTGGTTACTAAACCATCCAAGAACCATCATCATATCGATCCACTTGTTTTCTGAGGGTAGCTGGGTAGATATTGGATCCGTCATCCTTTTGAGATTGGAGCAATATACAGAGAGAAGTATGGTTTAAAACGGATGGCGAGCGCAATCATCCAAGTGTGCAAATTTACCGATGGGGGGCTGGCCGATGGTGTGGTGGCACAAAGTAGTAGTGCGCAAGTATTACATTAGATGTCAAGAACTTGTCTAACTGGGCTGGTTGAATCTGCCGTCTGAAC